>CM069303.1:22657500-23907500 GCA_035609425.1 Epinephelus awoara | reverse complement strand
CCATCAGCAGAAGAGGGCTGGAAGAGTTCTTTGACCTCCCTGAGAACCAGGGAGAGTCCAGCGTGAAGTCAGGTAAAACACTGATAGCCAGAAACAACAATGGTTCTGGCCATTTAAACACATTATGTTGCTGTGGCACTATTGTAGCACAGATGTACCCACCAGGCATGACGGCAACATTTCACATTTTTGGTTTGTTGTCATTTTGTAGGTGGACCATGGACTGCCAAACAGCTGAGAACAAAGAGCAATGAAGATTTACACAAACTCTGGTAAGCACTGGAGATACACACTGGTGCTCCACAGTGTGTCATCATTTATCAGCTGTGTGTAACTCTCTTGTTGTATCTCAGGTATGTGCTGCTAAAAGAGAAGAACATGCTGCTCACTCTTCAGCAGGAATCACGAAGGCAAAAGGTTATGATGCCGAGTCCAGAAAGATTAAGGAAGGTTAGTATTATGCCTAACTGATATCTCCACTATTAATTTATTTTCAGTGTATTAAAACTGACTGATCACATGTGGCTCCGCCTTTGACAGAGCTACATAGATGCAGGGGTTTTTTCAGTAGGACCCCTGGCTGAGTTTAACCGTGCTTTCTTTTGCCTCCCAGGTTGAGCGGTCGATGATAAGACTGGAAACAGTGGTGAACGAGAGAGAGACTTCACTGCGTCTGCTGCAGACAGGACAGGAGAAAGGCAGACCAGGGACCTGGAGGAAGAATACATTTGGATACACCTACTGGTGAGGACACATTGTCTGTGTACATGAAGACACACAGCAGCACTATGGAGTAGTCTCTCTATGTGTGTGTCCCTGTTTTGATATCAACAGAGTTTCCTAAGTGTAGGCAAAGCTGATTTAGACTTTCTGCAGGTGGCCTGTTATCTGATTGCAGTACATCTAAATGGCCAAGCTTTATAAAATTTAATGTGAGAGACAGCATCACTCATGCACACTTGTTTTCTTTCCCACAGGTATCGATTCAAAGAATATGCAATTCCTTGGTACATGAACAGAAGGTACAAGCGAAAGAGGTTCTACACACCGAAGTTCGTCGAACCACACATAAGGTAAGATGTTTTTATAACCTCACATCCTTGTAAGGGTTGCAGGGGGAGTCCAGTGTCCAGGTGACACTGGGCGAGAGGCAGGGTACATCCTGGACAGGTCGCCAGATTATCACAAGGCTGACACTTAGACAGACAAGCATTCACACCTACGGGCAATTTAGAGTCACCAGTTAACCTGCATGTCTTTGGGCTGTGGGAGGAAGCCGGAGTACCTAAAGATAACCCACACTAACACAGGGAGAACATGCAAACTCCACACAGAAGGGCCCCAACCAGCAGGCGGGTCCAAACCTAGGACCCTCTTGCTGTGTGGCGACAGTGCCAACCTCTGCAGTGGTCTGTAGACTGACCATGTTGCCACAGAGGATGTTTTAGTCAATGTAAACAGAAGTGTGGAAAGAGTTCAGCCTTAAGTTGCTATGAAAATGTTTTCCTCCAAAAAAAAAAAGTGTTGATTTCTCATTGTTTTCATATT
Organism: Epinephelus awoara; assembly: GCA_035609425.1. NCBI lineage: Eukaryota > Metazoa > Chordata > Actinopteri > Perciformes > Serranidae > Epinephelus > Epinephelus awoara. The sequence continues at coordinate 23,905,952 of CM069303.1, read as the reverse complement.
TTTCTGTCCTGCAGGCTGCGTATAGAGAAGCACCTTCGAGAGAGGGCCAGGAAAGCCAACTTAGAGAAGAAAACTCAGCTCAAGCTCAAGGAGAAGTTTCCTCATTTGAAAGCGTCTGCCTCATGAAATGTCAAGCGCAGACTTTACAGTTAGGGAGTTCTGACATCTGTCCAGACACAAGGCCTTCTCTGTATTTTGTCTGTGGAGTGATAGCAATACTCAAGTCTGAATCGGCTCATGTGAAATAACTGAAGGTGGTCGGAAACTGTATGAGTGTATTTGTTCAGCTGTTATTTGATCCTAGAAGATAAATTATGCTATATCATCCTGTTTTCATACTTGGAATTAAAATAAACCTCATGTATTGAGTTTTCGTCATCGTGATTTACTAGTTCATAATTTGAGTGTTTAAGGTTTGGAGATCATGACTTTTAAGGATGTGTTTATGCAACTCAACAGTCATTTCATGTTATCTAAATGTAAACCTGCTGTTTCATGTCAAACTACATGTTGGTCTTACAAGAAACCCTCAGACTTAAAATAACCATGTACATGTCAAAGTGAGCTATTATACATTATCACACACTCATTTAACAAAAACGACTTTATTTTTAAAAGACCATGTGTAGCCAATGACAAGCAAAGTGAAAATTAAATACAGATTTATTTGAGTTGACACCAATAAGCAGAGGCGAGAACTGACTGGCCTCTGCCTATAATGAACTTACTTACTACACAAAGAAAAGGCTTATGAACAAAAGACATTATTCACCCCCAAACTGTAAGGTCGTTCCTCCAAATGCACGTCACCTAACTTTTACTGTGTCAGTATTCTGCAGAAACCTTGCAGAGCAAATTCTGTGTTCATGTGTTTAACCACATGCGATCATGAACTTGATGTACATGCTGATATGTAATGGCCCTTTGAACATGACAGACAGTGTCTAAAGTAAGAAAACAGGCACACACCATCAGGAGAAGATCAACTTTTGTCCATTCTGTAAAAAAACGATTTAAAGACAGAAGGTTTCCACACAACACTGACAATCCAAAGATAAGGCAACAGACCGACTGCAAAGACATAAACAAAGGAACTTAAATCCAATTTCATCATCGTGACACGGTGTACTTTGTAAATGTTTGTCTGATTTTTCACAATGAACCCCAGACAAGCGACATACAGACAAACTCAATTATTTTTTAAAAACAAATCATACAAAACGAGAGCCATCATCTGTGGGTGTTCCTGAGTCCAGGGTCAGAGGTGAACGGATCATGTTGAGCTTGTGGCAAAGACGGTGATAGAGAGGGGCGGGGTATCAAATCAAGGGCACTTCCTGTCCACGCACTGCTTTCCACCCTCTTCGTACTCCTGTTTGGAGATCCACATCTGCTGGAAGGTTCCCTGGCAGACACAGAAGACATGTTCAGTTTGAATAAATCAGGACAAAGATTAGAGAGGCAAGAATACACACACACCTAACTAAAGACAAAGCTGTCAAGGTAAGTGTTGCAACAGCTGTCACACATTTTGCCATCAATTATCAAATGTCAGGTAATCTATGTAAATTCCCTTTCACATAAGCAGTCTATCCCTAGATGTTAAGGAATGTTTCCTGCACAGGGTCGTGTGTGAATGGGAGCAGGGATCAAAATTCAAGTAAATCTCTCCTGCCAATTTCCCACCTCAAGACATAGTAACATTCCAGGGAAAAGGCCAGTGTGGCTGTGTTGAGTGAAAGCAGCAGCATTGTAGGAGCAAGCACGTAAAGGGTTACATCCGCCTAAAGAAACATGTTTTCAGGTGGAGCAAGTGAACCAATTACGACTCCACTGATGATGTATTTTAATCCACGACTTGTTTGGTTTAGCATTTACAGCAATGCAAACATTTTGAATAATTAATATATAACAAGGACAAAAACAGCCCCCCGCCTGCCACGTTCCTGAAAAACAATACGACTTTCGCCACATACACATGCATACGACCTTGCCCTATGCTCTTCTTCAGGTGAGTTTTATGGCACCAAACTGTGTGAAAGATGCTCAATGTACCACAAAGATTAAGACTTTCCCTTTAAATATTTGGGTGCCACGGTGCTTCCTGTCCAGACACCTTTGGCAAATCACCAGCTAAATATATATATTTTAAAAAAAATCTTTCAAATGTTGATATATTCTTAAAACACAATTTTAACTGCTGTGTGTACTTACAAGTGATGCCAGGATGGAGCCTCCTATCCAGGCACTGAACCGGCGCTCCACTGTAGTGTTGTTGGCTATCAGCTTCAGCCTCATGCTCTGAAAATCACAGAGACATGTTAAATGCAAGCAGGGAATAGAGTTGTGTTCAGTGATGTATTTAAAAGATCAGATCACATGAGTTTAAATAAGTACTTATGTTGTGAGTTGAAATCAAATTTAGCTGTACTACGATAACAATGTTTATCAGAATGTGGGATCAACTCACCGGAGGAGTTTTCTGAGAGAGTTCTCTGTTCAGTCGGTCTGTGAAGCCCTGAATGAGCGTGTTTCCTCCGGTCACCACCACACTGCCGTATAGACCCTGACACACAAAGTCAAAAGGTCAGCAAACTGGAGTTTCTGCTTTTTAAAGCAACAGTAAAGATTTAGGAGCAAAAAATGAAGTGCAACACACAGGCATACACACTGTCTCTTAGCAAACATTGGACACATTCTTTGATTAAGTCATATCATTGGACCTTTAACAGTGACAATAGATGAATTCATGAGGCTATTCTAGTACAAAAAATTGTAACATACAGATTCTTTGGACATACCCATTATTTATTTCAGTTATTTCCTGCAGTTCAAGAGCTTTGTTAACATTTAGACATCCCAGAGTAGTGTACTAAACCAGTTACATTCAGCTAGCCAAATATCTTGGACACAACATATATATGTCAACGCAAGTCAGCTTTTTAACAGCGCTTTATGCTGCATTTTAACTGAAGCTGCAGGTTGGCCTAAAACTGCTTTTTGATTCATCTACATTCCTCAAATTTTTTTGTCAACAAAAATGTTAGAGCAACGCGTCTTAACCCATTCAGTCATTTAAAATTGGCCTCATTTAAATGGATAAAGGTTCAACTGTCTAAAAAAAAACAAAAAACGTTTTCAAGACACCAAAAAATTGCAGCCCAAAGTTAGAATTTGTTGATAATCACCGGCCGGATGTCGATGTCACACATTCCCACGCTTGTCGTCACCACATGGCCGACTCCCAACATGGTGTTTCCAGACAGGCCCTGTAGTGATCAGCACAAACAAATCTAATTCATTACACAAGGAGAGCAACACATTTTGACTTTTTAAATACATTTTCATAACTGAGCTTCCCTTTAGAGCAGTAGTTCACAAACTTTTCTTGAAGACATACTCCTCAGCCTGTCAGATGAGCTCAAGTGCCCCTTAATCAACACTACCCATTAGGTTCCAAATGTGTTCATGTCGTGATTATTATTAAAAACTATTAACAATATTTTTTCATACAGTTTTTACAGGATTTAAAAATACTTTGGTTCATACAATTAAAATGTAACTCTTTAAGCTATTTATCCATTACATTTAGTTTGCCAACTATTCAAACTGTATATTTATTATTTTATCAACTTTTTAGGCATTTACACATTAAGTCTCTGCTTGCCTGCTAACTACTTTTTACACACTCTCAACTGCAATACATTGTGTTCAGCTGACTCAAATACATGTGTAGCTATCATGGTCGCCCTGTTGCATCCACATTAAAATACACACCTTGGCATTAGAGGGGTCAAACAGCCCCTCTGGGATCTTCAGCCTCTCAGCCCCAAAGTCACAGTTGTAGCCGTTGGGCAGCTCATAGTGCACTGTGGGCATCTGTGCAGCAACCCTGATGACAGAGAGAAGAGTTTACCCGTCAGTTATTTTGGGATGAAACTGACATTTTCACCTTTCAAAGGAAGTTTACTCTTGGCACGCAAACCTCCGTAGAAACTGAGGGTTAACCGAAAGGATCATGTCAATGCAACAGACGGATTTATATTACACATAATGCTCTTACTGTTCATCATATGGCGAGTCAGACACCTGCAGCACAGATGCCTGGAAGTCCTGGATCACACACTGCAAACGTGAAGAAAAGACAAGTTGGCACACATCCAACAAAACACAATACACACCAACTAAATCAACAATTGTTTTAACTACAATGATGCAACAAGTCTTAGAGTTTGCTGCTTACATTACACATGTAGTTGTGCCATGAGCGGGTGACTTGAGGTAGTTTCTCCTTTTTCTTCCAGCTGGCCGGTGATCCTTCCCGCACTCCGTCCTGTAATGACAAACACTGTGGTTGACACTGTCTGGTGTGACGCAAGATGACAATCAGGACGAATACAGACAGTGTATCAAAAAAAAAAAAAATTCAGACTTTACTTTGTGACTCCAAAATTGAAATTTATACAACAGGGATCTCAGGAGCAGAATAAATGCTGGAGGCTGTGTGCTAAATAAATGGCAGACCACTTTCATATTTTTTGGATATGCCCACTGATCTATCCATATTGTCAAGAAATTGCCAAAGAACTAAGGAACATCTTTGGAATAGAAGTTGCCCTGTTCTCTATCATTGTGTGGCTCTAACTTCCCCCTTCTCTTTCACTTCAACCTGAAAACATCAATGAAAATTAGTTCTCCAAAAAGAAAAATTAAATAAATTGTAAAGCACCTTCTATAATAAAGTCAGATCATTGACAAGCCGATAATAGCACAGAACAAATGTGAGCCACAAAAACAATTTTTAGGAAAATTATCATTATCAGACTAATACACGGGACAATAAAAATGAAAATGTAATAGAGCTGTAATAACAGTAAAAGTCAAAAGACTGAGTTAAATTAAATGTAAATTTAAAAAAAAAAGAAACAAACAATTTAATTAAAAAAACACGAGAACAAAAATGATTACAATAAAACAGATGTAAAAGCTGTAATAGTAGTAATAATACTAATAACAAATAGTTATTAAAAAGATTAAAAAGACAAAACAAAAAGAAAAATTACATTCATGAGAGGTACAAATTTATAATAATAATAAAATAAAATAGAAAAAAGAAATACAACATACATATAACAAAGTAAAGGAATAAAATAATGTAAATAAGATATATACTATCTATCTATCTATCTATTTTTTTGTAATTAATTTAAAAACTTGGATCTGTTTGCTACTGGTGCAGACTTGTTCTTTTTAATCTATTCAGTCTGTCCATACTGTTTTTTCATGCATGTACATCAAAGAGTAAACACAGTCTTACAACAATTATGATGATCACCGTGTTTAAGAAAAATACATGTTAATATGCTTTTAAATTTACTTATCCACATACCCAGTTGATGAAATTTAGAGGCAAAATATGAAATCAATTCATGCAGTGATACGGAAAAAAGTTCACTTCATCATTGTCATTGACACCATCTGTCTTGCTCCCCAATGCCACTTACATGCACAATAAAACAAAAAAAAGACTCCACAGCAGGTTTCAGGTAGGTTATTTAAAACATACCAAACACTGAAATGAGATTCACTAAAATATACTAACTTACCTTCGATGCAATCATGTAAGGGGGAATTATTTCAACATTCAACTCTTGAAAAAGCTCCCTGCACTGCATGCTCATGAAGTCTCCAGCCAGGGGCGATTTGACGATGCCTGTCACAGAGGATAAATTACACAGGAATTGAAGGAACACAATAAATCTCTACCATGTTTACATGTAGTACACCTCCACACTCTATTTACGCCCCTCAACTGAATGACTCAGAATTCTTTAGATTAGCTGTGTTCTGATTTACTAATCTTTTTGTGTCATTGCAGCTCCGAATGACATGGCTTTGTATCAGAAAACATTATTTTGCTGTTATCCAACATCATTTATTTTCATCCAGAAATGTGGTTTAAATCAGGAGCAATTTTAAGAGATTAACCAACTTGACAGCTCACCGAAAATGACTTTTGCCCAACTAAACTTCATAACAGCAACAGAAGCTTGTAGTAACTGAACATTTGTAGGAGCAGCAGGCTTGATTGGCGAGGCTGAGGTGTAAGTTCCAGCCAGCAGATGGCAACATAAATCATAGAGGATAGGCACTTGCATCAATGAAAGATCATACGTTTTCCATTTCTCCTCTTAGGTGATGAATTCTCTATCCTAAATCCTCCCTGATTTAAATGTAAACCAAGTAATATCTGTCGGTGGATCGTCAACTTGTGATTAATGTTTAATGATAACTGGTCACCTTGCTGCAGGACGTAGCCATCGTGCACTGGAATTGCTGTGGTGTGTGTGGCGCCGCTGTCCAGGACTAGGCCCGTAGACCGCCCATTGGCAAACCTTTAATACTCAGAGTTGAGGAAATGTAATACAGTTCAACATGTAAAAGAAACAGTACTCTGAGAACATCATCAAACGGCAAACAGACAGTTAAATGACTCATGTTAGCTCTGTTTCCCATGAAGTGAAACAGTAAAGGATACGCAGAGAGCACAGCTGATTTGCAGAGGAAGAAGGCAGGAATGTTGTAATGTTCAAACATCAGCTCTGTTAGTTTCTCTCGTTTTGCTCGTGTGTTCCACTGCAGACACAAAACAGAAAACAGGCTGCTTACAACAGAGTACTGTCAGCACTACACAAACTGCTGTGTTTCTCCATGGGGTGATGAGGACCAGCGCAGGAAACAAGTTTTTAAACTTTTTTTTTAGCTTATTTGCCTTTATTATTTAGGACAGATAGATGTGAAATAGGGGGGGAGAGAGGGAGGGGACAACATGCAGCAAAGGGCCACTGGTCAGACTCAGGCTTGAACCAACACCACTCTTAAGGACTCAAACTACATGGGGTGCACACTCGACCAGGTGAGCTACCAGCGCCCTGGACAAGTTAATATGTTAAGACAGAACAGGAGTTTTAAACCTCGTTTGTTGACTGATAAATTCAAACTATGTGAAGACTGTTTGGCCTCTGTACAGCCGCAGAGTAAGTAACCAGTGTTCAGACTCACCGATGCTTCTGACATGAGCACTGGATGCAGGCTGGGTTCAGACTTGAAGTGCATCTTGTAGGTGTGATCCAAAATGGCCTGGAAACTGTCCCAGTCTTCAACTGTAAAAGGGACAGAAGAGAAAATAAGGACAACGCTTTTTAACTGTCAAATCACTGTCGGACTACAGCAGATTCACAGTTACATATGCTCAACATGAGACAGCAAAACTTGTTCCAATTCCACATCTAGTTTGGGAACATGGGTTTAAAAATGTGGGAAGAGATATACCTGGGTTGCTGCACGTTTTGAAATCAAATTTAACCTTTGTAAGACCTCGACAGAGAAAATGTAATCTTTCCACAGCAAAATGTATGCACATTAGGGCTGAGCTTTATGTTCAAAATCCACTTGACAATAATATCTCACAAAATAATCAAATTAAAGGGAAATGCAAAGAACGGTGTCCAACTGTAGAACAATTTTGAAAACACTGTGTAAAACAATAAGGCTGTTCTGGTCATTCTCACACTCAGAGTAGGCCATAGAACATTTGAACATTACAAGAAAAAGAAAGAGGTGGACTGAGTCACATACAAAGACCAAACCATAGTTAAATGAGTGAATCCTGTGGGGAGATATTTCTAATGCAAATAGGTATCGTCTCACAATTTAAAACCTACTAAAATAATAATAAAAAAAAAAGACGATATTGTATGACCTTAAATTCTGAAAATCTCATGTAAGACGTTCAAAGAGTCCTGTACAAAAACACTGTCATGTTATCAAAGTATGTCTTCACTTTATTTGTGGCTGCAGGCCTACAAAAAAAAAAATAAATAAAAAATAAACGTCACAAAAAACGTGTATCTTTCACCATCATCATCACTGCTGGGTCAGATGGTGGAGAAAATAGAGCAATGATGAGCTTTTTTAGATAATAATTTGAGCATCAGGCACCAATGTTCCAGGTCAGCCCTCTGAGGGAGCCTGTGGTCCCACGGTGCTGTTCTGCTGCAATTAAGATCGGTGTCACACTCGTCTCTAAATAGCCTCGCAGCCAAACTCCACTGGACCAGATTCTGATGAGAATCATCAGCTAGGTCAGCGCACTGGAGTTTCATATCCGCTGTCGGCAGTACTCCTGAGGTGACAGAAATCAAATGCACCAGCATTGTTTTGCATTTGTAGAGGAGAATTTCGGCTTGGCTTTAATGCTTTGGAGCGGAAATTATTAAACAAATACCTGATTGGTTGATAGAGAGGAAATTAATTTGCAGCAGTTTGATTTCTATGTAATATTTAAATCATGTGTCAAAGACAAATGCCAACATTCAACGGATCCAGCTTTAATATAATTGTAAATGTATGTTGTTTGAATTCAAGGTATTTAAAGCGTCACAGTGGGCTTTGGGAAATCATAATATGCATTTTAAACCATTTTTCTCACATTTATAGATAGAGAAAACAATTGATTAATGAACAGAATAATCGAAAGATTAGGCAATAATTACAATAACCAGCTGTTGCAGCCCCAGTTTTCAGATAGTAGTTGTTAAATTGGGATAAACAATTAAATTTAGCTTGACAACTTTGAACTGATGTGAGAAAAACACCATAAAAAGAAGAGGAAAAAAGAGACTGAAACTGAGCCTCAAACCAAAGCATGGGAAAATAATCATCCAACAGTTGGATCAATAATGATCCAACAGTGATTTTATTATAGGACAACAGCACCAGTTCAGCTCTGGACTTGTAACTCATATGCGGCTTCACAGTCAGGCAGACATGACGGTAAACCCAAGGCAGAGTGGGGGTCTGCCTTTCACCAAGAGGACCCCAGACGGGAGGGCTCATGATAATGAGTTGCCTTGGTCTTCAAATAATCTCATTAATATTCATGATGAACAACACATCATCTATACGTCAGTCAGGGTTGTGACGAGTTCATCTACAAAGTCGGCTGTCAGACCAAAGGAGCCTAATTATGGATATGGATCGAGCAGACGGGATTATAAATATTCATTGTTGAGTTTACGTCACAGACCATGACTAAAAAACAGGGTCATGCACTTATACACAACCCATGTGCGTTCGTTCATATGGGCTGTAAATACTGTAATTTCTCAGCACTGCACAGACACAGCAGAAAAAGTTGAAACAGCCTGGTCAGTCACAAACCCAACAACACAGCAGTTAGAAACCAAAACGTTCATTGAATTTTAATGTGTGAAAAAAAAAAGTAGTCAGCACTCACTCATGCCATTCTTGAGCGGAGACATGACTTCCATGCTCTCCCTAGGTACCCTCAGCTGGTTGGTATCAATATAGTAGGTGGTGCCGCTCTGCTTGTTCTTGTCGCCATCCGTCTCCATAGGCGTGCTGCCATCCTCTCGGTCAAGGGTCACACCGATCACCGTGGGGAAGTCCGCCTGAGCCGAGCCGAAACAAAACAGGACACAAAACAGGTCAAGACAGATTCTCTCACACCCTGGTTTACCAATATCTAGCACGGGAGCACAAATTCAATGACACCTGTAGCAGAAGATCTCCCTCATCCCAAACACTGAACTTCCCACACATAAAGTTCCCATTTTTGTGAAACTGTGGGTGAGGCAATGCTCCTCTGACTTATGAAGACTAGGAGTACAACTGTTTTGAAATTCTCAAAAGTACCTGGTTTCATTCTGTAATGTTTTGGCTTGGACTGACTAATTCATCTTGCATAAACAATGTCCGACTTAAATCGTCCCATAAGCTTTTTAGTGTCAGGAAATTTGACTTGTCACAGTAGGAAAAGCTCAGGTGTTACATTTAGAGCTGCAACAACTTAACTATCAACAGAAAAATAATTGACCTTTTTGGTAAACACTTAAAGATACACTACGCAGGACTGTTGAGCACTCTACACATGCACACCAGTGGAAATAAAAGTAAAAGCCAACCTCAGATTCACCCTTGTTTTATGTTTCACCTCACTATTTTTGCTTTTTGTCAGCGCTGTGTCGCTTGGATGCCTACTGCTTATGGTCTGGCTCCTGGTCACTACCTTTTGGTAAAACCCCAACCTCACCAAAGCGCTATGGAGGTACACGCCCATAAATGTCCCAAACATAGAAAATAGGTACAGACAGAGGGCAGAGTCACTGCAGAAAAATAAACGGCCACACACAATTTTAGTGGGTCATCATGAGTGGTGACTGAGAGGGATTACTTCTGTATGACTCCATACATTTTTTTAAGGAAAATCTTGCAAAGTATTGTCTTTGAAAAAAATTACAGCTTGACAAAACAAGACATAAAATTACAACATTAAATATGTCAGTTTGGGCTCTGGGAACCTCTGAAATACTTTTGTAATATTTTTTCTGACTATCAATTAATCCAAAAAAGTAAGATTAATCATTTTAAAGTTCAATCAGTATTTGTGAACATGAGCTATTCTCCCTCAAAGCCAGAAACCAGAGATATAAGCCTCAAACTTGTGATGTCATAGGGTATAAAGTCTGGAGCTGCTCCACAGACAATGAATGGAAGACTGATTCCAAATGAGCTTTTTTCTATTGTAGTGTTCACAGTTACAAAACAGAAAATGTACACACATACTCATAACATTCCCCTGGGTGCTCTCAGTGTCATCTTTAACATCTTTCCCAATTCATTGTCTATGGAGCAACTTCAGACTTACAATTTACAGAGTTGTTTTAAAAACAGAGGTGGACTGTCTTAGACCATAGGAATACCATGTAACAATTTTAAAAATGGACATACTTCCCTTTTAAAATTAATCATAAGTTGCAATCATGATCAGAACCAATACTATTAAAACATGATTTCGTAATCCTTCAATGAAACCGTGATCTGTCACCACAAGTGTAACCTCACACAGTAATTAGGTCTCATTTGTGTTGGCATGTCAGGATGATGTACATGGACAACACATTATATTTGAAAACAGGAAAGTGGAGGTAGAGTGGTGGCACGTGGCGACATTAAGCATGATATGGCACATAGTATAAAAACAAAAAGTGATTCTCACTACAGATGAGACCAGAGCATATAATACTGTGTTAAGTACCCAAGGTCGATATTACAGTGATTTCATAGACTAATGACAGTATGACCACCAGTGCCCATCTCTGACATTTCTCTTGTCAAACTGATATTTGCACAATCAAGATCTCCACCTAAAGCACAGATAAATCAAAACCAAGCAAGGATTCCAGAATGATCTGAACTCAATTTATGCCGTCTGTCTCCAGAGTGACAGCCCTCATTTCTTGACATTGGCGAACCCCCGGAGGGCAGATGAAGATGCACAGAGGAAGAAAAGACACATAGTTAATCAGGTCATTTGAGTGATCCACTTACCTTGGGACAGTCTTCTCCTGCATAGCCAGCTCTTACTGTGTATGAGCCAATGTCGAACACCAACGCTCCCACCTCATCTGCAAAGATGAGAGATCATTTAAAATGTAAATTTGGTAATAGTTTTCACAATGAACACAGCGAGAGATGCAATAATATACAATATGTGACCAAACTACTGATATCACCCACTTTTAATTTATATTTGCATTTAGTGTGCTTGCTTTACTATTTTTATGTGTGTTTAATTTAGATATCTGCAATGAGAAATAGCTGTTTAAATTTGCAATATATTCTTCTTTGAGTTGCGTACATAGAGAGCACTTCCTCAACACTACATCCTACCACACAATCACACAAAGATAGATAAAATCTCCATTCTGCGAAAGTGCCCTAAGAGTTCACCACTTGTCATAAATGACAAGCTAGGAACAGGAAAAAATGTTCACGCCCTTTTTGTAACAACAAAGTAAAGTATCACAAAAAATTTTTTTTCCTGTACTCATCAATTATTGGTTGATATCACAGTTTCACCCATAAAACATATTTGAATAAGAAAACTAGTAATACCTTGCAGTCCTGAAATAATTAGTCAAATTAGTAGACTACCTGACAAAGTAGCTCACAAACAAAGTTAATCGATTATGATTTTAGTTATGAATTTATAAAATTAACATGCCAACATATTGTTTAGTATTGGCACAGATATCAAAGCTAAGGGGTTTGTAAACTAAGATATGAATAGAATAAAAATTTAAACTATGCAAGAACATTTGATGAGGTATGGTGACTGTGATGCTGATAAAATAACAGTGTGATTAATAAAAGCAGAGTCAACAAGTCTATGTAAACTGTGTACACTTGGCTAATATATAAAATGGTACTCATTGTTTGACGGTTTTCAAATAATAGAATATAGCACAAGAGTCAATGAAATATATTAACATAATATGGTTAAATGTGGTATATTATGATATATGGTGGTGTAATAGTGTAGTAATACAGTAGTATAGTATAACAGGCTCCTCAGCTGATACTTTAAAAGACATGCTCTTTGTACAATATACATCAGCTATGTTTAAATATAGTGTGTATGTGTATCTGTTTCAGTAACACAAACTAAGCATGTTAATTAAGAAACTACTTCAGTTCAGAGACACATATGTAAAGTTCTCGCCTAAGTGAATGTCAACAGAAGAGCAAAAACGTAGCAAATTTAATGCCGAATAACCTTGTACAGTTCAGTCTGTAATCACAGTCAGTGTGGAAACATGTATCTTCGTGCCTCAGAAAGCTATATATAACGTCGCACAAACGGAACTTAAGTGTTCATGGCAAGCCCTCTTTCATTCATTTCCTCGCCAGCTAGCTACGCAGTGCCGGGGCTACATAGTTGCTACATGAACAAACTAAGTTAAGCTTAAACCACAAGACGACGCACTGTAATAAATAAAATTAATTCACTCTTAAACTCGTGCAGACTCAATATGTTAGCAATACAGCAGCTTCAGTCTTCCGCGGAGCTAAACGCTAGCACAGCTAGCATAGCTTGCTAGCTATAAAGCTGGCTAAAGCTACAAAACGGAACAACGTGGACAACAGTTTAGTAAAATTTGAATCACAAGAGGTCACTCACCGCCTCCGTACACTCCGCCACTCATCCTTTAGATTATCACAACGGCAACTTTCTTAATATAAGTTATTAGAGCAGAAGGAGAACCGCTAAACGGTTAATCACAACAAAGGGAATTTGTTAGCATGGATCAATCTAACGAAGCAGGCGCCACACTGCGTCACGGCCGCTGTCCAATCAGAACGCAGCACTGTAGCAGTACTTCCGTTTCAGCTCTGACGGAAACATAAAGTACTTCCATGCTCTGGAGTGGACGTGGCCCAGCGCACTTTATATCAACGTGAGTGAAAAACTGATAGTTAAGTAGTATAAACTTACTTTTAATCAGTATAAAATGACATGCACAAAGTGTAAGAGCAGGTTTTACAACAGCACGGTGATTTTTGTGAGCGTTAACTGCAGGACCTTGAGTCACGGTCGTTTAGACAAGAAAGACGCTGATCTCGGCGACCATGTCACTGCATGCTGTAAAAGTAGCAACACTAACAGAATTACACGTACTATTTGTGAATATAAACAATGCAAATCTGAAATAACTATTTTGGTTTTCATTAGAGATGTTGTGGGTGTACGCTGTATTATTTATATATCATGAATAAGTTGAAGTCTCTACAGCCTCGTGGTTTTCCAAAGTTGGATTTAATTGCGCAAGCGCATAGGTTGAACAAATTGCTGATCATATAGTTTAGGTCTGAGAAAAGGTAAGAGTATATAATAGGTTGTAGATTTTTTTTAAGTGAAACTCATACAACTCCAACATTCTTAGTTATACATAGTCATATAGTGCATATTACATATCTGTGGCTTCTGTTGTATTGGCATTATGCTGTAGATATTTTTGATAAGTTTTGTATGAGAATATCCTGCATTTTTACAGTTAGTCTATGAAATATCAGATGATGGGGCATAGAGTTCAAGGTGACCTCCTCAAATCGATTGTTTTGTGCAACAAAACCCAAAAAGATTCAGTTTCATATCACAGAAGACTAAGAAAACCACAGACAATTCACAGTTTTAGAGGGAAACAATGAGTTGTTATTATGTATTCAAGGAGAAGAAGTTGTTAAAAACACTCCTATTTTTAAACAAGCATTCTCTGGTCAACACCTGTTGACTTTCCACATTCCCTGTGGCTCGTGTTCACTGTATGCTGCGTTGGACTGTAACACAGCTTGTGCAACTTTTTGAAGTCATTTATTGATATCGAAATTAAAATTTAACTCTTGATCTTGGAGACAGCAGTTGACTGAACTGGAGCTGACAGACAAGTAACTGATTTGTTTGTTGACACAAAATTCATAAGATATCATTTTGATAATCAAGCAATCAAGGTATTGATCAAGGAACATTCTCTGATTCAGGCTTTTCAAATCTAAGAATATGTTGCCTTTCGCGGTTTTATATCATTGCAAAATTAATCTGAATGTTGTTGTGAGACCGTCTGCAATCATTTATAAATGTTCTACCAACCTTCTTAAACTTGTAAAATAATTTTTAACTTGGTTTGCTTCCAGCACCCATGCAGCGTTGCCTCACCCTGACCTTTGCCCGGCACAGGCTCCTCTTGAGAAATAAATTTGCACCCATCCGCTGCCGGCAGTCAGCAGCCATGTCAAGTCTCCTTATCAACCAACCCAAATACTCCTGGCTCAAAGAGCTGGGCCTGTCTGAGGACAACCCAGGTGTTTACAACGGGAGCTGGGGAGGGAGCGGGGAGGTCATCACGTCATACTGCCCCGCCAACAATGAGCCAATTGCCAGGGTAACCCAGGCAACCATGGCGGAGTATGAAGAAACTGTCCAGAAGGCTAGGGAGGCTTGGAAGATGTGGGCAGATATTCCTGCACCCAAAAGAGGGGAGATTGTGAGGCAGATTGGAGATGCACTCAGAAAGAAGATTAACGTCCTCGGGAGCCTGGTGTCTTTAGAAATGGGCAAGATCTATGTTGAGGGAGTGGGAGAGGTTCAGGAGTACGTTGATGTCTGTGATTACGCAGTTGGTCTGTCTAGAATGATTGGCGGGCCCATGCTGCCTTCAGAGAGACCAGGCCATGCCCTGATCGAACAGTGGAACCCAGTTGGACTTGTCGGCATCATCACTGCCTTCAACTTCCCTGTGGCTGTCTACGGCTGGAACAATGCCCTTGCTCTGACCTGCGGCAATGTCTGCCTCTGGAAGGGAGCTCCAACCACACCTCTCACAAGTGTTGCAGTTACCAGGATTGTGGCCGAGGTGCTGGAGCATAACAACCTGCCTGGTGCTATCTGCTCCATGACCTGTGGTGGCGCTGATATCGGCACAGCCATGGCGAAGGATGAGCGGGTGGATCTGCTGTCGTTCACCGGCAGCACCCATGTTGGCAAGATGGTGGCTATGATGGTGCAGGAAAGATTCGGTCGTAAGCTGCTGGAGCTCGGTGGAAACAACGCTATCATCGTGTTTGAGGATGCTGACTTGAATCTTGTGGTGCCCTCAGCTGTCTTTGCATCTGTGGGAACCGCTGGCCAGCGCTGCACTACAACCAGGAGGCTGATGCTGCACGACAGTGTTCATGACACAGTGGTTGAGCGGGTCGCCAAGGCCTACAAACAAGTCCGCATCGGAGACCCCTGGGATCCCACCACCCTTTATGGGCCTCTGCACACCAAACAAGCCGTAGATCAGTATCTGGCAGCCGTTGAGCAGGCCAAGAAGCAGGGTGGCACTGTGGTCTGCGGAGGAAAGGTGATGGACCGTCCTGGAAACTACGTGGAGCCCACCATCATCACAGGGCTGGCTCACGACGCGTCCATTGTACACACCGAGACCTTTGTCCCCATACTGTACGTGCTCAAGTTCAAGTCAGAAGAGGACGCGTTTGCCTGGAACAACGAGGTCCAGCAGGGCTTGTCCAGCAGCATCTTCACTAAAGATATGGGTCGGGTTTTCCGCTGGCTTGGGCCCAAAGGATCCGACTGCGGCATTGTGAATGTCAACATTCCTACCAGCGGAGCTGAGATCGGAGGAGCCTTTGGTGGAGAGAAACACACAGGAGGTGGAAGAGAGTCTGGCAGCGACTCGTGGAAGCAGTACATGAGGCGTTCAACCTGCACGATTAACTACAGCAAAGATCTTCCTCTGGCCCAGGGAATCAAGTTTGAGTGAAGTCTTCAGGCTGTTTGTTAAATAAGCATTCAATGAGCCCAAAAGGACAACACTGAATGTTTTAGAGACAGAGTGTTGCCTAGCAAATGCAAGACATTTGTCTTTGCATTTTTTGCATCCAGAAAGGTCAGTCTGAGTTATAACAAAATTTGGAATAATTTTGGAGTGGTTTAATTTTTCCTGTACCAAATTTATGTCTGAGGTTGTTGCATCGGATATTAGCGTTGGTTTGAAAAACCTTTGGTGTTAAAGGTCAGATACTGTTTGCCTAAATGTTGGTGTGCACTTTTCTACAAGCACTTGGAAAGCGAGTTTCAGTGTTAGTTGACTGTACCAGATACTTTATATTGTACAAAAAATAAATCTTAGCTTATTTTGAAAGAAAAAACTGGAGTGGACATTATTCATGTCTAGATTAAATCATCATAGTGCAAATGACAATTCAAACAAGACTGCTTAAAATCTTGTTAACAGCATGTAAAGGTTAAAAAAAGGTAGCGTTTAAAACACTGCCTGTTTGCATCTCTCTGACAGCATTAATATACTGTACTTTGCATCTCACACACTGTGCTTTCATGGCAATAAAACAATAAAGGTTTCTTGTTCACGTGGAGTTGGCAGGTCTGTTCTTTGTCAGCGTTTGTAAAGAGGATTAGAAAAAGCAGCACTAGTCCCTAAAACTAATTTTTACAAAATTTCAAGTATCAGTAAAAGCCGCAGCAAAAATGTAAGATGCAGTGAAGTTCTTGATAGATGAGAATGAAATGTGTTTAAATGAATGTTGGAGAGACATGGCACATACCTTTCTGATACAAAAAATGACATTTGAAATCTTCCATTACCGCTTGAATCTTTAAGGCAGATACGCTTTAGAGATTGTAACCACTTCAGTCACATTTGCAGGTAAACAACCTCAACCCTAATATTGTTGTTACGCATTATGTATTATTTGGTAATTGATTTTATAGTTTAAAGACAAAATAGATATAAAACTACACAACAGCAGACCAGATTTAGACAACTTTATTAATCCCACCAGGGGCAATTTGTTTGAACAGCTTGCCTTGCACACACACACGACAGCACAACATGCATCAACATGTAGACATAAATAAATGAGTAACAAGTTAATAAACAGCAATAAAAAATATGCCACAGAGTTCAGCGGAATAAAGGAATAGCCAAACGTTAGTAGACATATCATAAAAATTATGGAAATCTTAGCAAAAGAACAAAAACATGGCGATATCAGAAAATGTTATGGACATGTTAACTGTATTTTTATTTTTTATTTTTTCAAAGATATGTTTTTGGGCATTTTTGCCTTTAATGGGCAGGACAGCCAAGCGTGAGAGGGGGACCGAGAGAGGGGGGATGACATGCTGCAAAGGGCCACAGACTGAACCCGGGCCGCCGCAGCAACAGCCCTGTACATGGGGCGCCCGCTCCATCCACCAATCCACTGACGCCCCGACATGTTAACTGTATTTAATTGTGTGGAGTTCACACCCACTGTGTGCAGCCTTGTGAAGCTGTTTATTCCTGACATTTTTCATTGGATGTTTGTGATATTATTGTCACAATGACTACATTGTTCACCGCAATTCCAAAATGGATTGTCAGTAGGAGTTGTGCTTAACCCCTTTAAACCTGGAGAGACATCAGTTTTCTTGTGCTGCATTCAGACACCTTTCACAAGCATTTACATCTTTGAAACCTGAGGGAATTGGTTTGGTTTCTTCTGAAAATGCGCAAAAAGGCAATGAGGAACTTAGCAAGAAATGTCCTGCAAATTGCAAGAAAATAGTAAAATATGAGAAGAATAAGAATAAAAAGAGGGGGGAAATTATTACAAAAAACAAGGAAAAATGCTCAGAAAAAATGTTTTTATAATTATTATGATTGTACTTTTGAAATCATATTACAGAAAAAAAAGCTGTATATTAGGCACTTTTTTCCGGTCATTTCCTTGTTTGTTTTTTTGCCTTTTATTTTTCCTGTAACTTTTACATTTTTTTTTTTTGTATTTTTGGGGTCATTGCTCGTAAAGCTGCTCATTGCCTTTGTTGTGTGTTCTTGAAAGGAATCAGGCCAGTTTGCTTGAAGGGTTAAAAGTTTTCATTGCAAAGCACCTACAAATTGGTGATCTGGCAGGCAGGTACAATTCTAATGTTTTCACTATTTCTGATCTAAATGTAGTGTTACACATGGTTCCCACTCTCATGGAAAACCTGGAAAAGTCATGGAATTACACAGTCTTGTTTTCCAGGCCTGGGAATGTCATGGAATTAGACAAACCCTTCAAAGTGTAATATAATGGCAAATATATTTTCTGTAGGCTAGCTGTTGACATATAGCCGCTCTAATGTGTGCCGATATGTTGACCATTAAGTAGCCTATGTTTTTCATTTTCTCCTCAGGTCTCTCCTTCTGTGTATTGCCAGCTAGCTCAAATGTGTGAATCTGATGTGTTTGAATAAGAGAAAAATAATGTTATGACAGTGGAAAATCATGGAAAAGTTCTGAAATTTTGTCCAGGAAAATGTGTGTGAACCCTCATTATTCTCCAAAGGCCTTCTTCATAGCAGACATTTTGATTTGTCGCAGTAGGAAAAGCATGGGTGTTACTAATAATGCTAACAAAGTATGACAGCCAGCAAACAATACCCACACACAGAGCAGTGTCCTCCTGTTGTACTGTAACTGTGTTTTTAATAACATCAACATGACATGTGGGAGGAATTGCCTCACCATAAACCCACCCTGGAGCTCAGTATTGCAACATGTTTGTCGTAAATAACAGAGGAATTCAGCGACTTATCCTGTAATATCATTAACCACAGTATGGGAGAAATAAACTCTGTCCCTTTAACAGAAATACTACTCCATCTCCCATCCTCCATGCCCCCCATATGCTCACCCTCCCACTCAGCAGCTCTCTACCTCATACTCCAGCTCTGTCTCTCACTCTCTGCATTTACTGCTCCTCCTAGCAGCATCTACACTCACAGCCGAAAGGAAGAACTGAAACGACAGCACTCTGTACGACTCACAATCCATGCTATTTAGGACGTATGCAGAAAACGCCCACCTCCTCTGCTACTCATCTGTGCTGGAAAAAGGTAGAAGAGCTTTCATTATTTGACTAAATCTAGATTTTTTTTAGTGTACATGAGTGTCCCCATTGTGTGTTTCCTCTGGATTCATTCATTTGTGATAGACTGCCACAGCTGAGATTAAAATGATTATAGGTTAATGGTGAAATGTCAATGTAAAGCTCAAAGAAGCACCGTTGGGATCAAATATAAGACATCTGCATTAGGAGCATCATTTCAGTTAAAACAGAGATGGGTGTGGAGCCCCAACAGTTAAGCCGCTGTTGCAGAACTACAGAAACAGAGGAAACACTGGTGTCTGTGGCGCTTTGATTGTGAGCTCATCAAACTGATCTGTAGCACTGGCATCGAGGCAACCAGGAGGTACTCCCTGAGCTTGTGTTCTGAACCCGTGGTGCACCAAAATGTCAAGGCAAAGTAATTGTGGGCTCGTGGTTATAAATTAATGATCATCTGGCGTCTTAGTGTTGCAGCTAGAACAGGAGGCATTCGAATAGAGTGGCATTAGCACATCAGGGTTGTTCCTCACTTCCTTTAATTCTTTTTCCCATACACGACTTGTGTGATTCACTTCTTTGGAAACTCAGAGCATGTTAGTTCATGCTTTATGCTGCTTGCTGCACCCCTGATTTACAGAAGTGTCTGGGATTCCCCTGGACTGAAACGCTTTCACTTCTTCTCTTTGCACATTTCCTCTGCAGCTTCTCCCTGAAACAAAGAGCTATACGCTTCAGGCCTACTCATTGTGGTGTTAATTAGTGTACAGTTTACACATGTAATGGGGTTAATAATTATACAGATCGACAGGAAACAGTTATGATGTTGCACCATAGAACATGTGGCCTTACAGTCACAGAATCACTTTGTGGGTATTAGATATTGCATTCACCTTTTGAACATATATATGTGCATGTTAATGTAATTTTAACCTACATGTCAGTAACAAATAAGTATTTATTTATTTATCTCTCTGCTCACTCAAAATTTCTGATGATTTTACACTGTTCTTTCACAGGAATGTGAGGTTTTTAATCACATGATATGAACACATGCTAGAATATTGATATGAAGTATTTCTGTAATATTATGACTGTAGTTTCATCCGTATGCCCCATCTCTACCCTAAAACAGACACCATGTCAATTCAGGGAACATCCACCCCCCCCCCCCCCCAGTGTTGAAACAAAACCGACGCCCTTGCATGCTTCTGTCCTGCTGTATACATTTGGATAGCAACAATGCTGGGCCTTTGCCATCACCAAACCTGACTCCACAATCGGTGTCCCAGTAGTGCGACTCCAACACAACATGAGAGGCATTATCACAGAGACGATGAGAGCTCTTCACCGAGCTGCCGCTGTGACAGTCTCTCATGGGCCAACAGCAGCACTGAGATTAGACAAGAAGCTGACACGGGGACAGAGTAAACCGCCGGTAGTTAGGCTCTGAACTTGCACATAATCTGAAGTGATCTTTTCTGAGAAGGTACATGTGAGTGTCACTGTGGGTCCTTGTTACGTGACTAACACAGGATGGTAAGAGCTGATGTTCTAGCTCTCTGACTTTAGATCAGGTTGGGTGGGATGTGGTGCAGGTAGCCATGCGTTTTGATTTAAGGACTGTAGAGGAAGGTTTTGCTTCTCAGAGTACCTTTATTTATAAATGGCATTAAAATGATCCAGTATGGTGAGAAAAAAATGCATTATGTGTCCTTTAAAGAGATAGTTATTTAGTATTGTTTGACTAAGGATGGATCATTTCAGTTTGACCAGTCAAGCCCAAGCTGAGCCAGTCAACAAGTAAAACCCTGAAACTGTCAACATCTATTTTCCTCATCACGCAGAGAGAGAGAGAGAGAGAGAGAGAGAGAGAGAGAGAGAGAGAGAGAGAGAGAGAGAGAGAGAGAGAGAGAGAGAGAGAGAGAGAGAGAGAGAGAGAGTGGTGGCGAGCCCAGCGAGGCACGCATATTTTAAGTCACTTTGCACTCTTCAAGAGGGCCCTTTTTTCAATAATCCATTATGCATAGCAGCTCTGGCTCTCCCTGGTATTTCTCCTACCTTCTTGACGTCAGTTGCCATTTGTGAGGGTTACCCTGGCAACGGCCATCCTCCCCGGGAGATGTCTGGTGGATAAGACGGCCCTGATAAAGCCTTTTAAGGTTCTACTGTTGCTACACCTTTTAATTGCCTTTGATACAGTGGAAGTATTACATGGGGGTCGTCGGGGCGCGTCGCCACATGTGGGCAAAAAATGGGACCGTGCGGATAAAAATAGGCATGGAGGAGCTGCTTCAGATTGACGTCCCATTATCTCCACTTGATTTGATCACCCACGTATTGGGCTCATTTTTAAGCAGTCCTGTGAAACTGAATTGGACATGAGAGATCTATTTTTGGTTTTGCTTTACTCTCCTGTTACGCAAAGGACACACGTATACGACCCATTTTAACAATGTGACATTGTAGTGATGAGATAACATGTAGACACTAGATAAAGCACCCAGCTCATTGTGATGCCACTGAACAATATGTGGATGTAATTATGAGATAATGTGAAAAGATCACTTATCACCCAAGTTATTCATGTAAGCCATTAAACCCTAAATCCCCTCTGGCATGCAAACTTGTCCGTGCACATTATTGATTATTATAGTACATTTAAATGTATTATTGCAGCAGAGGACAGTGTAATTTTGCGTTTATGCAAAACATCAGATGGCAAACAGGAGCACAAAGAAAACTGCTGTCTGCGAACACCAACCTGTTGTTAGTTTCGAGCCTTTACTACGCAGCAATAAAGGGATGCCAAAACCACCAAACCTCCCTCACATTCAAATGATTTCATTCAGCTGCCTGACTGCAACTGTTCTTTACTGCCTTGCCCGTGCTGAATTTGCATCGATGCAAACATATCTCATCCATGAGAAACAATACAAGAGAGTAACTGTACATGATACCTGTTCCAGTCTCCAAGAAGCTATTTATAGCCTCACCAACATGTGTGTCTTTCTTTTTTTTCCAGACACCAGGCTATTGATGTGCTATTTTTACAGTGTCAATTTGCTCCCTCCCTCTCCTTTTGGTTGCCAAGCAATGGGCCAAGGGACCTGATTGGCCAAGGATGTGCTTTTGGACACCTTGACTGTGATTCTCCACTGGCTAATGAATCCGGTCTTTTTGCTCACTAGATGCAGAGGGCAGAGTTGACTCCTGCTTATGTAGTTTTTAAAAAATGTCCCTGCAAATCAATCTGTGGTCAAAATAATATATATGACAAATAAAATATATATTTTGATAAGGAAATGACTGTTTGCTGAAACACGTATGAGCAGAGTTGAATTGCAGTTGCATGATTTGCAAATACCTTTGAGCATTCACTAATGAACTTGTTGAGCAACATCAGATGTGACACAACAGACAGCTAGGGCTGAGATGATGTCATCTTTAAAACAAGTTAAAGGGGAACGCCACCTAAATTAAGACTTCCAGTGTTATTTCCATGGCCTGGGAAAGTTCAATCAATATTTGTGAACATGAGCTACCCTCTCTCAAAGCCTGAAACCAGAGAAGTAAGTCTCAAACCTGTCATAGGGTTTAAAGTCCAGAGTCCTGGGTGCTCTCAGTGTCATCTATAATATCTTTTCCAATTCGTTGTCTCCAGACTTTATACCCTTTGACATAACAAATATGAGTGTTAGCACTCTAGTTTTTGGATTTGAGAGAGAGTTGTTCATTTTTAAGAATAATTTTGGACATATTTAGACCGTAGGAACAACACTTATGAATTTTGAAAATGGTGTAGCTCCTCTTTAAGGCAAAAACCTGTTGAGATGTCATCATTCATTAAGCCACACATTCAACAACAACAGTAAAAATCAGATGTCATAGGCTAGGGTGGAGAAGTTAATAAACTATTTCTTATTTGAGAAACACGTCCTGTACTTTGCTGTATTTAATAATGTATTATATTTTAATAATTACCAACTTCCAGGCTGCACTAATGACAAACCAACCACAACATATGTTTCTGCTATCATGCTAATCCTAATCCTCATAATGTGTTTAGGGGGAAATTGGTCTGACACACCTAAACCACTGCTGTGTGTGAATTCAATTAGACTTAATCTGACCCCATGCCACTCGGAAAGGAAACCAAGGGCTGGGCAACTTTCATCTTCCCTCCATTGATTGTGGCTCGTGCAGAGATATGGAAAAGCCTATCCCACTGCTCCCTTTCATTGGCCCCATTAAAAATTCATCCTGTCCTAATGGAGAGAGATCCTTTTCAATGAGCCCACTGCAGGCCAACCGCGGTGTGCCGGGGTGAGACTTGGCACAGCTGTCTCCTGGCACAATCCAAACCTGACAGCTTTAAGTTTGGATTTTGGGTGGCTTTGAAGTAGCAACTAAATTTATCTGCACTGTTCTGTATTCTAGATACTGGATATACTGTATATTATTTTGGTACAATAGGATTATGAGGATGTTGTGCCTGCAACTAATTTTTTAAGATATTAATTTACTTTTATTAATAAACTGAAAAATAATTTGGTCTGAAAATCACAAGTTCCCAGAGCCCATGGTAACATCTTTAAATGTTTTGTTTCGTGTAACCAGCAGTCCAAAACCTAAAAAATATTTAATTTACTGTCATAGATGACAAAGTAATCAGAAAATATTCAAATTCAAGAAGCTAAACCAGGGAATTTCTGTAATTTTAGCTCACGAAATAACATTTAAAATGAAATGATCAACACATAATGTACTCCTTGAACCTCCAAAAAGAAATATTTAATAAAAGATGAGGCCCTGCTATCGCCATACTAACATAGTGAAGTGACTGAAATCCGTCTACATATTTTACAGTAAATATGCATCTTTATCTCCACTACCTGACTCACTTTGTGATACACACTCATGCCACTGTATACAAACACATGCACCCCCCCCCCCCCCCAACCTGTAGCTTTTTTTAATTTTGCTTTTTTTTTTGTCTTTTTTAATCCAAATTCCCTTTTCCTCATTTATACCTTTTGTTTTTATTTTAAAATAATACGTAAATTTATTGTTTTGCTTCTAAGCCACACAGGCACAATAATCTAATGTAAAACAATAGAAAAAAACAGCCTCGAAATTGTTTCACAGAACGTGTCTTTTTTTTTTTTATGTAAAGATTTGTTTTTATTAACATATTCATTATTACAGCATGTTTGGGGTACACAACATCAAGCACTTCCAGCCTGTGTGCAATGGAGAACAAAATAAAATAAATGTTTTTTGAATCTGTCCGTTTCCAAGGAAAATAAAAGCAGCACCTATCCACTAAAATACATGCCGACAAACCTTCAATCAGAAAATGACAGTAATACAAAAGAGAGAACAGACAATGAGAAGGACGTCTATAATTCCAAACATCAAGGGTACATCACCAGATGTACATGTAAATAGAATAATGACAGTGACATAATTCAGGTACTCCAAAGGGTACACGCCCAGTTGTGCTAACCCACAAAAACACTAGGTATAAACAGGATTGTGACAAAAACAACAATAACAAAAAATAAATAAAATACTACAGAGCGTGTCTTTAAAGGCTTGCCAGCAGCTCAAAGCCTAAATGTAATTAATTTAACATGAAAATCAGAAAAATACATGTCTTTGAGAAGCTTAAACCACAATTCAAATGACTTGTCATTTTACCTCTGAAGCATATGGCTATACACAGACTTACTTTTTGCTAAGGACAGCCTCATTGTAGGCTGAACACCTGTAATATTACCATCTTAGTTTTGGTATTCCTGCACATACACTGTAGTTTGAAGTATTCTGTATTTGTGATCTGTTTCTATATGCAAAATAAACTGAAAAAGAAAACATATAACTTATCAATAATGCTCACAGGCCACAATTTAAAGTAACAATTGGTATGTGATTACATGAATAGATTAAAATACAAAATGCTGAACTTTCCTCACCTCCAGCTTTAACACTAATACCGTTTGCACTACTCTTTTGATATGTTAGGTGTATCGATATATGACCAAATCAAATAGTGGAGTTTTTGGGCAAAATGTGTCTTTGTAAAGCTGAGGTGGAGTCCCTTTGAATCACCACTACTACTACTACTACAGGCTTTAGAGGTCTAATATTTGTTTCCTGTATCCCATTCGGTTCCTTTTTGTTGAGGGGGCTGCCGGACGGTACCATTTTGTCCGTAGGGGACACAACTCATTTTAGATATTCCTCCAAGCTAAAAGGAACTGCTATTATTATTGTTTTGAAGTACTTATTTGAATTTCAATAGATGCATTATGGATTATATTTTATAAAGTGTTGAATTAGTGAGAAATGAAAACATGATCGATCCACTCGCCACCGCGCACCCCTCAGCGTAGGCTGTTGCCATGTTCCCACTTTCATGGGTGTGGTGATTAGCTTGCTTGGTGAAAATTTTTAGTCTAATCCGACCTGAGTCGCGCTCGCTTCTGCCCCTTTAAACCGATTAAATTGTCTTAAAATTAACACGTCTGCCTTTGCGATTCCTCTCACAGCTGGGACCATGGTTGTCGTGTGAAAACGGACCGCTGTGACTCGGACTGGAAGCACGGACAGAGCCAAAAAAGCCTGTTTCAGGTAAGGACGTGTAGTTGTCTTGATATTTTGGAGGCTTTTTGGCGATTTCCTGCTTCGCTCACAGCGGGGTTAGATAGTTAAATGTTGAAGGAGAGATGCACAAATGTCCGTGAGTTGTGGTATTGTCGGTGCTGTGAGCAGCGGTGTAGCTATTGACATAACTGTTCCCGAGCTACTATTGCCTCAATGCTGTTTTTTTCCTCTAAGCAAAGCTGGGAATTCACTGCTGTCCAGACGCGGCCTTTTTAACGGGCTGTCAAACGACTCTCACGCGGAACTAAAGTGGCAAAATCTCTCACTAATACGCACGTATTTATCTATTCCCATTTCACACACAGGCTCTCTCATTTGTGGTCGCACGACACCCTGCGTAGCTTTTTTCTTCCTTTTCCATTAAATATACATGTCAGTCCGCCTTCATCCGAGCGGCAACTGGTAGCGTGACGGGGCGCGAGGCTCAGGCAATTTGTTGCTCGTATCAGAAATGCATCTTGACTCATATGATTTCATAAAGATGGCTAATACGTGTGCATTTCTTTCTCTAGTGTTTCCATATAATGCAGCTGATGGTTTCCTGTCTTGGCTGTTGACAGTCAGTGTGCAATAAATCAGGACAGCTGGGCTGTTGATGTGTAATATGCATTATGAAGCTACAGTTTGTAAAAGTTAATCATGTATGTTATTAATCTGCAGCTTTTTTTAACCCTGTTTGCACATACGTACAGGTTTTAGTATTTTTGGCATGGTGTTCTCACATAATTTAAAGATGGTGACATGCCATGTTAGATGTAAATTACGTGGGTGTGATGGGCAATCAGATGACATACACTGTTCATTTTAAAGTCAAATAAATTAATGTTTTACAGCCTTTAAAGCCAGGCAAAGCTAAGCCGATTAATCAATTCTTGGATCGGCTGAAAGATAACTGATAAGAATTTTTTATAATAGCTCAATCATCAATTGTCGTGCTAAATTTTTGCATCTCATATGTGAGGATTTGTCACTTTATTAGTCCTGCATCATTGTAAATTGAATATATGGGCAGAACAAGCAGTTTGAAGATGTCACAGTTGGCTGTGTGAAATTTTAAGTCATATCTCTATTTTCTGTTGCTTTATATTCTAAAATTAGTAAACAATAAGTAAGAAAATCATCAGGCGAATTGATAAACTCCCGACAGCCAGGAAAAGACAAAATAGAAAATATTTTTACAGTATGAAAGAATGAAAGACAATATATAAAGTCCTCACAATAATAATAATGTCGTGTAGCTCAAAGGGATGGGCAATGAAATATTCAGTATATCAAATTTGAATGGTATTTTTGAGAGCCAAAAAGTGGAACGCAGCTCATTGCATTGGACTTTAATTGAATATTTTATGTGCCTTTTGAATATGTTTGCCATATTATGATATTGTATTACTGGTTTCAACCATACCACCCAGCCCTAATGTACTGCAACTTTAAGCTCTACATTTTCGTTTTGTTCAGCTGTTTTTTACCAAATCCAACACTTCACCTCAGAGAAACTAACCTGGGGTAAGAGCAAAACAACTGGGCCCATTACACACTAGCAGACAATCTCAAACTTTCATGTAGAAGGTTTATAGTTTGCTTCATGTTATGGGTGTGACATAGAGCTTGTTCGAGCAAAACTGTTTTTATCTAATTGGGCTCTTGTAATTTTTCCATTAGGAATGATGTGTGACTGCATTATAATCATGTGGTGTAGGTGGGGCAAAACCTGTGATCAAAGTTTATACAGTCATCACACATTCATTCACTGTGTCCCAGTCACTTCTGTGTAATAATAAGAAAAAATAAAACCTTCTCTCATAACCCATTCAAGTTGAGGACATTTATTTGTCACCGAGGGGCAATTTGTTTTCTCATGACACAAATGATATATCAACATGCATCAGCTGACGAGAAGAAAACATGTGGCCTCACCTTACTGGAATCTCACCAGGTATTTCCTCCATTCTCCGGATGATTGAAATAGTCAGTGGATTACCTGAACAAGTTTACACCTGGTGGAGCTGTCCTGCCGCATCCAGTTTTCACTTTCACACACTGAGCCGTAATGAGTTTCCTGCTGAACCAGTACAGACACTCATGGCTCCTAAAATTGGCTGTCAGATAGAAACTCTTTGGGCGAGATCAGGCGTAGGTGTGGGGTTACTCTTGTAAATGCTCTTTTCATTGTAACTTGAAATTCAACAGCTTACAGTAAGAATACTTGTGCCCCACTTATAGAATGTGATTTTGGGAGTGGTGAATGGTAAAATCTTACTGTAAACACTGGTATTAAGTGCTCACGGTGGACTGTCGAGCAATAATTTGATTAGACCAGGCTTTTCATACTGTTAATTCCTTAACTTCCTGACCATTTCATGTTGTTGGGCCCCTGTGGCTCTGGGTGCAGCTGCACTGCTTGCACCTCCTGCTGCTCTGTTCACCAGTATTTGTTCATGATTGAGGCAGATGTGACTGACTTTCTACTGTACGTGACCCAGAAGCAGCAGAAGGTCTCATTGACAAATTTCAGTTAAAAACAAAATATGCTGATGAGCGTTGTGATCTAATATATATTTAAACACTTCTGTCCTATGGTTGTATGTTTCAAGCAGAACATGAACTGAGCCAGCAGGGACACACACTGAAGCGACAGTGTCTCATGTAACTTATATATTGTGACCAAGCTTCATTATGGGAACCAGAGAATATAGTTACTTGTGACTGACAATAATCTTACTATGGAGAAGTTAAGGAAATCTCTTGGTGTGTCTCTGTTTCTCCTGAGTGGTATAAAAATGAAAGTGAAAGGTTGCA
This sequence comes from Epinephelus awoara, assembly GCA_035609425.1. Taxonomy (NCBI): domain Eukaryota; kingdom Metazoa; phylum Chordata; class Actinopteri; order Perciformes; family Serranidae; genus Epinephelus; species Epinephelus awoara. The sequence goes on along the minus strand of CM069303.1, from coordinate 23,877,185 downwards.
CGTCAGTAAGACAAACAGAATCGTTGTTACAGTCGTTAACCTGGATTAAAACTGAATTATGAAGTTGTGCAACAGCAGCTAATAACATCAGATTTAAAAACAGTGTTTACATACAAAAATGTCTTGTATGCCACTCTTGTATACAAATGGCTACAACTAGTGGTTATTGTCATCATCAATATTCCAGTTATTCCCTTGATCTTTCAGTTTTGTGTTAAGATATTCAGTTTGATGAAAGAGAAGGGCAAGAAAACCAGCAACCATTCACATTTGAAAAGCTGGAAGCTTTCAGGTTGCAAATGAATTCAACAAATAGATCAGTACACTAATCATTTCAGCTCTACTTCATACTGCATACGTTTCTGTAATATGCCAACACATTTCAAAAGTTTTAAAAATATTTTGTGGGAGTGACCTATGACTCACCTGGTACAGTGTGCACCCCACATAAGTCTTTTGCAGTGGGGTTTGACCTGACCTATGGCCCTTTGCTGCATGTCATCCCTCTGATCACTCCCACCTTTCCTGTCTGTCTACAGCTGTCTAGCAATAAAAGCAAAAACGCCCAAAATTTATCTTTAAAAAATCTTTTATAAAAATAGTGTGCTCAGTGTTATTATTGTTGTTTTTTATGGGTATTTTTTAGAAATATTGGGTTTTGAAAATTTAATCCTGTTTTGTGTATTTTATTCAGTTTATTTTTTCTTTTACTGGACAGCTAGAGTCATGTGTAAATGCCTTTTTTTTTGCCTTTTTACCAAAATGTTGCACAAGAACACACCGTAAAGACTGCAACTGATAGCCAACCGGCACATACGTTCTGTGCCTGAGTGAGAGGAAATGACTCCCTACACCAGCCGGCAGCGGTAGTCTGTAATTGTCATTTGAAAAGTGAAACTAGAAGAGCGTCTTTACGCCTGTTGCCAGTTAGCGCATTGACAACACAATCCAATACTGAAAGAACAAAGCATATTTACCGTGTGCCAGTAAACGATAAACTATCACAATACATTTCTGCTAAAGAGCTCAATCGCTCAAGAAAAATAATCTTACCTTCTGTAACAAGTTTGTTTTGGTCTCACTCTCTCATGAATTTAGCTCTTTGTTTACTTTCCTCACTTCTGTGCCTCTTCTTGTGCACTGAGCTGAACTGCCAATCAGAGGGATTTCTCTCACCAATCCGCTTTGGCGTTATCGGTGCTGATTCAACATACTGAACAGGCCAAAAACAAGCCAACGGTGTGGGACTCACCACATTGCCTAGGGCAACAGATGCAAACCAATGGTTGACCGTCGGCTTGGTGTGTCAGGACCTAAATGGTCATGTACAAGCTGCTCGAGCATTGTTGAAAGACTTTGCCAATGTAGAACAGACAGCCATTCTGATCCCAGACCATCCCAACCCTGCGCTGAAATCTTTATGTTGCTGCCGTCTCTGGAGCCGCTCTCCTCCCAGCAAGTCGCCCATTGAGCACGAGCTAACACAGTATGGTGAACATCTAACACTAAGCTGTGAAATAGTCCCAACAAACTCCCATTGACACTGAGACTGCTCAAATATATGTTTAAACCTTTTAATAATTGCAGGTAATGTTATCTCTGTAATTCTAACCGTTAGTTCTGTCAGTGTGTGTGTGTACAGCCAGGCATCTTAAACAGTTTGTCACCAGCATGCAGCAGCTACAACCAGTACAGTCTGTGGTGCGGTGGAGTCAAGCATGGTGTATTTGACGGAGTTGGCAGTTCAGTGTGCTGATGCCACCATAATGTTTAAAAGTGTGGCTGTACTACACACCACTCCAGTCACATTATGGGTATCAAATGAAGTACTCTATTGGTATCAGTATCACTTAAAGGGTACTGGTATTGTAATTTTTTTAAGCCATACCCAGCCCTGTTGATCAGATACAGTTGTCTCCTGCTTGCTGCTGGGAGCTTAAGTGTGAAGCTGAACATGTTGGTTGGTTTGTTGGTGTCTGAAGGCCTGCAGCAGTTATAGTTTCCCATGGCCAGTCTCAGAGACCCAACTGCAGTGGTGCCAAGCAGCACTATGTACTGTAGCTGGCAGCCTTATACTAAACAATAGGCAGCTCCAACACACAGCTCTGCCTTTGTCGCCCCTGATCCTGTGCCATGCTCTGGGCCTTCATTGGCCCGACTGATTGGCTGCATGACTCCAGTCACATAACTGGAGAAAAGACACACTGCTCACTGAGTTTTACAACTATAAATTGTTATAGATAAACTTTATGTAGTCCTTTTTATAGGGACATATATCTGTGTTACAGCTTCTTTCGGCTGTGGTTAGTATGCGGTTAGTTACTACAGTAGTACTAAGTGGCCTGTTTGGTTTCTATATGACTAATGCTTTATCCACTTGTGAAAAAAAACAGTTCATAAGGCAGTCCTTCAAATCACAGCCATGACATGCCTTAAAGTTGACGCTGTCAGTTTTATCCAGACTGATAGGAAAGTACCCCAGCACATCACGTTTTACGTCATCTTCCATCATAGCTGCATTATTTTTCACCCCATTTCTCTTTTGTGTTCTGTTGCCTTCCACCACACAAGCCTCGGGCTGAAAACATTGATTGAAAATATTTAGCAGAGTACAGAAGGTCATATCAGATGTTGTAGTTGTTGGTAGTCCACAAGGCACTGTGTGTGACGTGGCAGATTTCAGAGGCATACAGTATAATGGATCTACGGCAGTCATAGAGCAGCACCACATCACAGGCAAGCTGACGCTGAGAGCCTCTCTTCAGGGGGGTTGCGTCAGCCGGAGGAGAGAGTGACGTCACTCCCGGGCAGCTGAAAGCATTGCAACGCTTGCTGCCCCTGATGCCTCGTTACTGTCAAAGACCTCCTTGGCTGAGACAAGAGTCCTCGATGAGCAGTCCAAAGCATCCTCTCTTGTGTTTGCAGAGCGGAGGCACAATGGCCAAAACCAAGTGAGCAGAGAATCTAAAAGAGTAGCTTTCCACACATTCACAGTATCTTTTAAAGGCAGTCGCAGCAGCATGGACATTGATTTGCTATTTGTTAAATTATGGGGTTTTCTTTTGTGGTAAGTAACTGGGCTCCAATGGTTTTAAAGCTTCTGCAAAAGATAAAGCACAAACAACCTCCTCTTTACATTAACATGATTTCCTGTGGAGAGGAAGGGCTGGACTCGGTGTGATTGTTGAATTATAGAAAATGGAACTGAAAATTTAATCTCGGAGGGTTAGACTTCTGGACAGCAGACTGTAAAACAGCCTGGAAAATGAGGAGAGGGGGGGTGGGGGGCGCGGTCCAAACATTTCTGAGGAGTGTCTAAGTGCTTTGTGACCCACATTCAGGCTCCCCAAGGTAAAGGAAGTGGCAACTCACATGTGCGAACACATACATACACACACATGCGTGCACATTCAGACAGATCTGACATACCTAACCTAGACACACATTTAAATATATGCTCACATAATGTACACACACGCATGGATGAATATATGCACATATGTTCTCTTTCTCATTTGGATGCACTGTCTAATAAACCATCCAGATCTGCCCACAACTCTCTCTCTCGCACACACACACACACACACACACACACACACACACACACACACACACACACACACACACACACACACACACACACACGTATGTTCGGGGCTCTTTAGGGCGGGTCGAGCAAACAGCGCATTGCAACAACACAAAAGGCTGATTGAGTCAGGAAAGGTCAGAGCCTGGCTCAGATGGCCTTTTGAACCAGACTGGGGGTGTTTGAAGAGCCAGGCCACCCTCCAGGCCCCCACTCAGCCCCACCCTTTGCAGCACCCTCCTTTGGTCTGAGCCAATACAGGATACCTATGTTTGTCTGATGGAAGTCTTCCCATCCTTTGCTCCCTGTCTGCCTGTTGAACTCATAGTATTTCTGTCTCTCTGTCTTGCAGGTGTCAGCTGGTAAAGCGCGTGTGCGTGTGTGAGTGTGTGTGGGTGTGCGAGTGTGTGTGTGCGTGTGTGCGTGCAGGCACGTGTGTTTTCCCAGCCCAGTCAGTATTTGGAGCGGAGTGTGGCCTGAACACTTGACAGAGGGACAATGAGCGAGCTGGAACAGTTGCGGCAGGAAGCCGAGCAACTACGCAATCAGATCCGGGTACGGCAGCATTTTGTGTGCACATGTTTGTGTATGTTGACTTGTGTGTGTGTTGTTGTGTTTGTACGTCACATGTGCCACTGTCTGTTCACTGCAAGCTGTGAGTCACACTGTTTCAGATGAGACAGTGACGCACTCGAATATAACTTTTCAGTCAGCCACCTCCATTCTCGTGCAGGAATTGTATTTTGGGAAGTAATACAGAAATGTCAGTTGCTACTGTGTGATTGTTCAGAGATCACTGAGAGATTCAGTTTCTGTGATTAGCAGAAACTTATGGCACATGTTTAGACACTTATTTAGTGAGAGTGGGGGGAAATATTGATACAGCATAGTAGCATGATTTTTTTGTGTGGCAATATCGTATCAATACACAGATGCAAAGCATCAATTTTCATATTATATAAATTAATAGATTATTAATATTGCAAATACAAGTTGAACATTTGGTAGCCTGTTAGAATAATAAAATCACTTGCATTTTCAGTTCACTCGAAACATTTTGCTGCAATAAAAGTTGTTAAAGTTAGATGTTTTTAATTTTCAGTTGGGGTAAAAAGGTAATAAATCACGGTAGATTGCAATGTATGCCATCACAATTCTCAGCATATTGCAAAACCTTTAAAATAGAGCTGTCAAGTGATTTAAAAAAATTAATCGAATTAATTACATGCTCCTTCATAAATTAATCACATCAATTTTCGCTGTGAAAGTATTTAAAAATTTCAGTTCAAATTATATTTTGACAGATGTGCCGCAGTAAAGCTGCTGGATTTTGGACACTTCTCAGTTGTTGTACTCTACCACACAAACTGGTCTGTGGTCCATTTTGTAAGGGAGTTAGTCAGTCAGTTACAGGTAGACTTACTCAGTTTGTGTCTGGTGGCCTGGATGAGTGTGGCATCCGAAGCTGTGCTAGCTCGGACCTCCAGGTTCGCTACTAAATCCTTTGCGTTGAGGTGAGGTGTTTCAGGCTTGCAGTACTCCGATGGTATAAAAATTCCTCATTGCAGAAACTGCAGAGAATGTAGCTCCTACAAACACTTCCATCTGGGTGTCTTTTAAATGTTAATGTTCCATTCACAGGCCGAGCAGTGTCTTCTCATCTGCCTCCATCGTGTGACAAAGCCCTCAGTGGCGCGTTATTTTTTTCTGTGATCAATTAATGGAAGTTAATGCGTTATTTTGACGCCCCTAATTTACAAAGTTTAAAATTGCAGCAGTAGTGTGATGGTATATCAGGAGACCTCTGGTGATTCCCACCCTTATTATTTAGAAGTCATTTTTGCCTTTAATTTATCTAAGTTTGTCTTTTTGTTTCATTATTTGTGTGTGTGTGTGTGTGTGTGTCAGCACAGTAATCACATGTTGCATTTAGCTCTGCAGTGACAAAGTTGAGCTGAAGTTTTTCCGCTGGTCAATGTGATTATAAAGGTGTTTGTTGTGTTGCAGGATGCCAGGAAAGCCTGCAGTGACTCTACTCTGTCACAGGTAAGACATCCTCTCCACATAAACAATACTGTGTAAACAATTAAGTGTGTATGTTCCTGTGCAGTTGTGCAAATGTTTACAGTAACAATCACTGCATCTTGCACAAGGAGGGAGTGTTCAAGACAGTAACAGTTACTTGAAATAGTGCAAACCATGAAAAATGCATCTGTTTAACAAATTGAGGTTGGATATTCTCACAAGGCAAAGCACTTTGGTGAACCAGCTAAATAAATATATACAGAAAAAGCCATGAGCTAAGCTTTAAACCATTCACTAGTGATATCTCCATAGAAGTTCTGCAGTAGTTTTAGCCACGTGTACAGGTCTAAAGCTCAGTGAGATAATCAATGTGTCGAAATAGACATTAGAAATTCCTCAGGCTGTCAGTATTTACAAACACATGTTGTCACTGAATCCATGTAAATACTCCACAGACATTATACACCAAAATAAGCTCAACTGTTTGCCTGCTTTTGCTGCCTCAGCTTGAGTCCACTGTCCAGTGTGTGTTTGTGGTGATAAGTGTGTGCAGGTCTCTGGTGACACTGCTGACGCCCCTTCCTGTGTTTTGGCAGATCACAGCTGGTCTGGACTCAGTGGGCCGGATACAGATGCGGACGCGACGCACTCTCAGGGGCCACCTGGCCAAGATCTATGCAATGCACTGGGGGAGCGACTCCAGGTAGTGTACTTATTCCACATACAACACAACTGTTGGCTAAGCGCAGGAAATTAACCTTTTTAATACTTTTTTTTTTTTTTGGCTTGGTCTGATTTGTGTTTTTTGGAGAGTATAATTCTTGTAAATTCTGCAAATAACTGTACTTTACTGTAGGATTTTTTCTTTCGGATAACATGTAATGTTACACCCTTTTTCTGGAGTTTTTCTTTTAGTTTTGGGGTAACTTTAATAAAAATAATGCACTTTTACACCCTGACTCCATTGTAAACCTTTTTTTTTTGTTTTTTTTTTCAAAATATCTTCTGCAGTGGTTGGTGTAGGTTTGTTTTCTTCTTCTGCTGGCTATATGGTGTCATTTTCTGCTGCTTTAGGTTGCTTACTTGATAGTTTCCATTTTATAAAGTCTCTTGTTTTATGAAGCACAATGATATTTGCTCTGTTAGTTCTCATAAATTACTACCTATGTTGGCCCACAGGGAGAGTCACACAAAAATGCTGACAGCTTAAAGAGCACAAAGGAATGCAAATAATAACAATAACCACAGTTGAGCCCATTTTCTTTTCTGATTTTATTAGAATTGTGCAAATTTTGGAGTTTTCTTCTCTAAAAGACTGATGAATTTCAAGACTTTCAGTGACAGCGTGGCGACTGTTAACACCACAGCTCCAACTGTCAAGATCTGCTGTGTGCCAGGGATGGGCAATAAAGTGTCACCACAGGCTGACAGTCTGCAGGTTTCCGTTGTAGGCAAACATGGGCACACCTTCAGCCATGTTGCAGGAATTTTACAATATAATTACCACACTGGCATCGACTTAAACTCTGCCTTTGGAATTTGATCTAACTGCTGACACTTTTATATTAGAAGTAATTCCTAAAATATACAATATAATATACACTGGTACAATTACCTAAAAGTCAAGGAGATCTTGTCTGTTCATGTGACTGGTATTAATTGTTTCCTTTTTAATTTAATATGTCTGTATCACTCTTTACCTTTTTTTCTGTCCATCTGTCTCCTAATGCAATGCCCTGGGGCAGTGACGGCAGTCCCAGGTGTGGGGCTATACTACTATCAGTACCACTACTACTATTACTACTTCCACTACTACTACTACTCCTCTACTACTGTTCTACTAATATGACTAATACCACCATAATTGACTGTCACTACTGCCACCTCCACTACTACTGTACATCTGTCTAAGTGCTAGCACTGTTATACGCCCTCACTATGAGCACAGTAATGATGTTAGCCACGCACAGAGACAGGCAGCCACCACAGCTTATTTAATATTTCCTTGAAGATGCAGTTTGTAAGATTTGCCAGTATTCCAAATGTTATGATGATTCAAAATTCATCAGTGAGTCCACATCTGACTGCAACTGTGGATGCTTACATTGAGCTGTCACTAAATTCAAAACTTACAAACTGCTTTTTTAACAGTTTGCTGCAATTACGAGCACCAAGAATTATATTTCCCCAACAGTATGCATGCAGTGCACTGGTTTTTATCCTTAGAAAATGAACTGGAAGATGGTGTAGCCAAAATGTAGCTCTGTTTTTCTGGTGAATGTTTGCAGATGTTTAGATATCATGGATAAAACACATTCGTTCTGTTTTGGCAGATTAGATTCTCTCTTTTCTCTCCAGTAAAACCACTGGTATTACCTTCAGCTGACGATGCATAGGCTTATCAATTATGATTATTCTGTGTGTGTTTGTGTGTGCCTAGCACCCTCTGGGTGACCCTGCAGGAGGCCAGTGTTTATTTTGTATACAGTGAACTGACATTTGAGCGTGATGGCTCTGCTCTTGATTGTAGCATAGCACCGTCAAACCACTTCCTGTCCCTGGAGAGACGGAAACACCCAGTCAGGAAGGGAGGGAGGGGTTCCAGCTGTTTCTGCATCTGCCCCACCGTATAGCTCTCACTCTTTACTGACTGTTTCTACTTCACCATCTTCTCTGCCTTCTTTTTGTTTTTTGCTGTCTCTTCTTGCTGCCCCACCCCAGCTTCTTTCTAGTGCTTTCCCAACCCCTCAGGCTTCCACCTCCCACCCGACAGTGGGGACTTTTACATAACTGGGCTAATGAATATTACATGGACTGGGACATTAAAAGTGGCTTCCCTGGATAAGGAGACTTCCACCAGGAGGGGGAGGAAGAGGGAAGATGGATGGAAATGGGGACTGGGAGAGAGGAGTAGGGAGCTCACGCTGAATGCTTTTTGACAGAGCACCTTATACTTATTCAGACAGTATAGCACAGTATTCTGTTAGGTGGCTGCTGGCTCTCATTGCTTTTAATGATCCAGGTGCATGCACCTTTAGGTTATGTTTTTTCAACATGTGAGCCGCGTCTCACACTGCTTTTCTTGACTTGTTTCCAGGTTACTTGTCAGTGCCTCGCAAGATGGAAAGCTAATCATCTGGGACAGCTACACGACAAATAAGGTGAGGTTAATTTTAATCGGTGATAGAAAGTATAATATATACATGAACATTTACAGTCTATGTAGTTTTCTGCCATCAGTAATGTGCTGCTCTGATCAGACTCCACTGACTCTCCTATTGTAGAGATGGTATCAACAGTCCAGATGTTGCTTTTAGAGTACAGGCTGTAATTTATGTACTGGTTCTATTAAACACAATACTGTTGTAAATATGTCGGGAACTGTGACAAGCCACCATCCAAGTGACAGCTATGTGGTTGCCTGGAGGTTCTTTAAATATTTATAATATGAATCTGGCTGTTGTTTATAAAATAAATCTGGCTGGTAAAATGGTGATCAGTGTGTTTTGAGAAAAATCAGTTTAAAGGTTGAGGGCAGAACTTTCTCCCCCCTCTGGCAGTGAGTGATTAGACAAACATTGACGATGTGTACAACGTGACAATATAGTGAGCTGGCTGCATCCTCTCCAACTCCAGGTGTGCTCTTTTCAAGTCTTCCTGTGCAAATATTCTGACTTTTATCCTACCTCTGAAGGTTGAGGTGTTTTTTTTTCCTGGAGCATCCACTCCAGAAACCTTTCTTAGCCATAGCCTCTCGCATAGTCCTAGCTGCTGCTCCGTTTCTATGGTCTCTCCTCTCTTCCTGCTGCATTTAGTTCTGGCTGGTTGACATAAAACGCATCACTTTTGGTGCGCCAGCTTGGGAAAGTCACCACAAAAACCACAACTCTGGTATATTGCGAAACACAGAGAACTTTCCCTGGCCACAATAAGCTTAATCAGCATTGTGTATGCTTATTTGGCAAGGGCTTGAATGTATCAGACGTTCATTTCTATGTTAAAGTCGCGCACTCCAGCTTTAATGCCAACGGCAGGAATATCATGCTCTCACCTTATTGCAAGGCAAATTCAGATTCTTCTAATAGACAAAATATATGGCTTCTTTTGTATGAATGTAACCACATTAATTATCGACATCTTTTGCGACATTACCACCCAAACAAATAAGAAAATGAATCCTTTAGTTTCTATGAAGTACAGAGGAAGTCACAGAATTTTGTCAGCTGATGACTTAAAAGTATCACACAACATTTTGGATTTAAACAAATGACTTGACCTTAACCTTTTAATGGCTCTCCTCGTCCTCAGATGCATGCCATCCCACTGCGTTCTTCCTGGGTGATGACGTGCGCCTACGCCCCCTCTGGGAATTATGTGGCCTGTGGAGGCCTGGACAACATCTGCTCCATATACAGCCTGAAGACCCGCGAGGGTAACGTGCGCGTCACCCGAGAGCTACCCGGACACACAGGTTGGCTGGACTCAAAAGAACCACTAACACTCAGCATATTTCTTGTCATTTCCTAACTAACTAACTTTGACAGTCACATTTCTATCACATGCTGACCTGAGGGCATCATGCCTGATTTGTCCCATACCTGACACACATATTCCCTTATTGTAGTTTTATATTTCAGATATTTTGTACATATTGGCTGGTTCAGTAAGACAAACAGTGGAAAGCCACACAAGCTGTTGTTATTTTCCACTGGATCTCCCATGTTTTCACAGACTTATTTACAGCACGTCTCCCGGAGCAAACATCTCCTCGAACTGTTAATCTTACCAACATAGATCAGTGTGAGGCTATTGTCTCTCTTCACAATGTTTTCAGGACCATGTTAGCTTATATATTTTGCTACAAATATAGGGTAGAACTTTGCTCACAGTACATTTAATTTATCTCAATTGTGAGCCCAGGGAGAGAGAACACGTACTGTTTCATCATGATCACAAATTGCCTTCACATCAGTATCTGTGACATGCTAGTGCAACTTTGGAGCCTCTACATCACTCAATGTGGAGGGACATGAGTGTTTTCTACCACAGGGCTACATTGCTGGAGGTAGATGCCCATTTCTCAACTTGTTTTTGTTTTAAATCAAAGGATGTGGAACGAGGGTGAGCTCCTGCCCCCCTCGCAGGGAAATATATCACTCCTGGTTAAAACTTACATCAGGCAACATTGTTGAAGAGGGATTAGCACATCAAAATTGTGTTTTTCTTCTGTTTATGTCCCCTAAAATTTCTGACCTTGACTATACTGACTTGTATCTGTGCAAAATTTGTCACTAGAGAGGTGTTTTCACATTCCTCTACTGAAGGGGGCGATGTCTGTGCACTTCCCTAAAATTAATGACGGACCTAATCTTGCTTGCTCCGCATATGTTTGAATCTCAATAAAGAAAACACATATCAGGGGCGTTGGTAGCGTAGTGGACCTAAAAACCTTCACTCTGCTGGAGTGTGCCTTCCACTATCTACCAAAAACCCCATCGTAGCAGATAATGTTTATTTCACAAACACCAATGCTGTGTGTCAGTCACTGCCAGTTTGCCTTCAAGCTAACATGCTAAAAAAATATGTATGTCTACTAGTTACTGATTTTAAAGCACAGGCTCCTCATCTGAGTCTGGGTCTGACTGAAGCTCAAACATGTATGGCTGAATCCCTCTGATGCTTCCTCTAACACTAGCCATCTTGATAATCCCTGCTCCCTCACTGGTCAACCTAACGCGAGCAATGCTGGAGGAACTGGAAAGCGAAAGAGAAAATACTGCAAGCATATTTCAAAAAAAGAGGGAAAAAAGAGTAGATCTGCTCTAACTGTGATGTAGGGAAAGCATATTAAACTAATGTTAATGTTAATTTAAGTGTCTTAAAACGTGTCTGGAGGAGAACTTCACTGGGGACTAGTGCCTTGCACAGGGGGCACTGACAAGGCAGGGCAGACAATCCTTATCTGATGTTAAACCTCTGTTTATCTCCAGGTTACTTGTCCTGCTGTCGTTTCTTGGATGACAACCAGATACTGACCAGCTCCGGAGACACCACCTGGTGAGCCATGACTCAAAGACTTTAAAGCCCTTCACATGATAGAAATGTTCCTGTTTCCAAACCACATAGTAAACTGAAGCTGCTCCAAAACATACAAAAATGTCAAGAGTTTCTCTCCAGTATCCATCCTCTTACTGTCACTAATTTACCCTCATGTTGCTGTTGTGTAATTACCTTTTGTGTGAATAAAAAAATGAGAGTAGATACCCACAGCAGACACATTGTCAGTCATACGGTGTCATAATCCTACAGAGGTGTATACATGTGGAAAAGGCCATCAATAACAGCAATGAAATCGTAATAATCCACATATATCTCAAAATTGTATTGGTATAGGAGCTTATATGTCTTTTAAGCATCTATTGTTTCAGGGGACACTCATACCTAACCACTACCTCTTTTCCCCCAGTGCGTTGTGGGACATAGAGACAGGCCAGCAGGCCACCACCTTCACTGGCCACACAGGGGATGTGATGAGTTTGTCTCTGAGCCCAGACTACAAGACCTTTGTGTCAGGAGCCTGTGACGCCACCTCCAAGCTGTGGGACATCCGTGATGGCATGTGCAGGCAATCCTTCACCGGCCATGTGTCCGACATCAACGCCGTCACCGTGAGTACTGAAACTCGCACACTGCATTAAGAGTGTAAAGGATAAAAGCATAGAGGACTGATTTTGATTTACTTCCAATTTGGCAGTGCACCTTTTTGAAGTCTCTTTTTGGGTTTTACAACATGCTTTGTACTTGGTTATCATTAGCAATTTATATTTTTTCCACCTCACTGTTTTAAGCTTTTTGAATAGCATAATTGTCTTCATCTGTTTTGCCGTAAGAGGCTAACCACCCAGAACATCTTGCACACTGCTGTTGCAGTACCAGAAATATAAAAGGCATTATTCCTGTGCAAAGCAAATAAGTAAACCATGCCTATATATTGGTCATGATTGTCCCACCTGTACTGAAAATACAGTTTTATTCATGTTAAAGTGCTCCTTTAAGCAGGTAATTGTCTTAGGTGTATGCTCTTATATTGGCCTTGGATGGTCTGTGAGGCTCTGGGGAAAAAAGAAGCCTCTTTAAAGAAAGCCCTCTGCGCTGTGCCTCAAATCCCTAATATGATTTAACAACGCACATCCTGACTTGTGCTTGATTTTGATTTTTATCTCCTGCAGTTTTTCCCCAACGGGAATGCCTTTGGCACAGGCTCAGATGATGCCACCTGCAGGCTGTTTGACCTGCGTGCCGACCAGGAGCTGATGATGTATAGCCACGACAACATCATCTGCGGCATCACCTCTGTGTCTTTCTCCAAGAGTGGGCGACTGCTCCTGGCTGGTTACGATGACTTCAACTGCAACGTCTGGGACACCCTGAAAGGCGAGCGTGCAGGTAAGTGACGTCTGAAGTCTGGTTAATTTTAGGTGACAGATTAGCTGACCGTCTTGTTTTCTTGTTTGGTGACAGGAGTAAAAGCACATTTTAGGAACTGGAACTGGAACTGGATTTTTTTTGGTATTTGTGTTTGGAAAAATTTCTCGATTATCAAAAAGTTGCAAGTTATTTTTCTGTAAATCGACTCATTGATGAATTGACCAATGGATTCAGCTCTAAGACCAAGCATAAGTTGCATCCTAGTATATTTACGAACAGACAAATGAGTCAAGTTGAAACAGGCCTGTAGTGTGTGAACACTGAGTTTTTTTTCCTTTAACCTTATCATTATGAAGTAAATGTTGATTGCACAATGTAATGGCTGTAGAATAATGACACCATCAGCGTTTAGTTTCAGTTTAGACTGGTTTCATATAAGCCTCATATCGACTGTGCATTTCTGTCTGCCACAGTGCACAATCTCCTGGGAAAACTGAGACTCAATTAATAGCACACAGGAAGTGCATCAATCATTACGAACCAGTGCAGGAAGAGGAAAGCACTTTTGTTTTCCCCGGTAGCTAACAGTAGCTGTCCTCAAGTTATCAGAGTATTACTTTAAGTTTTTTGCGGTAACTATCTCCAGTAGAGATGTTAATAATTAACTATTAACTTACAATAAGAATTTTGACTGATTTTAAAACAATCAGATAAACAGTTAAAACACAATACAGCGGCGCTACAGGGGCAGATGATGAGGCAGTGAAGTTTGCTGCCCAGGCTGGAGTTCTACAATGTCACCAGGGCAATGTCATCATGTTGCCCCTGGGAGACAACTAACATTACAGCATCCCTTAATTAGCTAATGACCCAGCGGCAGAGGTATACATCTATATGATAGAGAATTCCCCCCCTCATTAAATTCTAACTTTAATCCTCTTCCTTGGTGGCAGCATCCGCCTGGTTAGCATGAGCTAACACAGGGTGGCCGCAGGTCCTTAGGAAGTCTCAAAAGGTCTTAAATACGGATTAACTAAAAAAAAGTATTAAATTGTCTTAAATTCAAATTGAATGGGTCTTAATTTTTTGTGTCACATCGCCAATATAATTTTTGGTGTTGGTGCTATAGGAAACATAATTTTGAAAGGAGAGAAATACTATTTGATGGGGTACCAGACTTTAACACCTATACACACCTATACACCTGTATGTGTGCGTTGCCCCTATTTTTACCCCCTCTATGCACTTAGATCACAGAATGAGTCTGCATCGTTAGACTAGGACCTTGCAAGCTATGAAAAATGGGAAAATGCAAGTGAAAGGACAAAAAGCTTAAAAGAATAACAACAATTACTCGTGGTGATTAAAGCCAGTGCCCGGAAATGTTTATGAAGCAAACTGTACAATATGTCAAAGGTGTTTCAAATGTGGTAAAATGGGGATCAGGGTGGTGGAGTCGCACATGCAGAGCTGTGAAAGTGAAAGTATCATCAAGGTCATTTTTACTGTTCACTTTGAACTGACATCAGTGTGTTTACTTGGAAAGAGTATGTTTTCACTTTTGGTGTGTATTTCCATCGCAGGTTTAGTCTTAAATTTAAATTAAAGTGGTATTAAAAAGACACCCTGTAACACAGTAGCAGTGTCTAACATCTGATACCAAGACATTAAATGGCCCCAACAAACTCACACGGAAACGATTCGACCTATTAAGTTACGTTAGCTATGTGATGGTAACAGTTAGCCTCATCACTGTGAGTACACACACACACACTTGTAGGTTAATGGTTAACAGTGGTGCTTGAGGTTATTCCCATTAGCAGAAATGATAGACTGTGGAGCTGTGGTACACAAACACTGTGTGTTCTGTGTTGCTGGTAGTTCCTAGGCTCACCACTTGGAATAGATGGGGGAGGGTGGGGTTGAAAAGTTGTCTGTTCCCACTTAAACCTTGTTATGTTTGAATGGCCCTTGACTTTGGCTTTGGGTTGCAGATTTGTTTTAACTCTGGTTTATTTTTCTTTGACCCCCAGGTGTGCTAGCAGGCCACGACAACAGAGTGAGCTGCTTAGGGGTGACGGAAGACGGCATGGCTGTGGCCACCGGCTCCTGGGACAGTTTCCTCCGGATCTGGAACTAGACAAACCTCTTCCTCTTGTACTCAATCACTGCCCGCCAACTTCCTCCCCGCAACCCCCCACCCCAATGTATCCCAACTCATCTGCTGGGCTAGACCTGAGGGGTGCACACTGTGTCAGCCAATATCCTCTCAACTCCCCCCCCAGCTCTCCTCTCTGCTGGTGACTTGCCCACCTGTGAGAAAGTACCAACTCTTTCTACCTTTCCAAGTGACGTTTTTTTTCACCCAGCTATTACACAGAAACAGATAAGAACCTTTCAGTTGAGTTATCCAATCAAAAAACAAAAAAAGAGAGAAAGAAAGGATGAGTTATGAGAAACTGAAGGGAAAAAATAGAAGATTTCGCCCTCATACCAATTCTCCTCTAGGGCGCGATAACGAGCATCTGTTACCGTGACTAACAACAAACAAGATGAGCGTCGATGTGTAATATGTAAATGTATATATAAAGACAGTATATATGTATAGCATTATGTGTGTATATATGCATCATATATGCATATATAATGTGTATGTATATATTTTTGTAGTTTATTTCCCACCCTTGAGTTTTTGTTTTTTTATGATTTTGGGGGTTTTATGTTTATTTCAAATGTACATATTCACATAACTACACGACATAATTCCAGAAACACTTATTTTATCCTGTGTGAGTACCAGATCGAGTGTCAGACCATGTAGACACAGCAGCTTCTCATATTTTACCTAAAAAGACTCCTTTAATCTTTCTGGTACTTGCTGATTTAATCAAGCCAACTCATCAAGCAACAAAAAAGGATCAAGCAAACAAAACAGTTTGCAAAAATTTGGCTCAGCTAAACCCACTTTCCTCATTTGTATGTGTGTGCGTGTGTGTATTATGTTTACAGGCAGCAGACCTGTATCTACAAATTCATGTGAATGTTGGAATTTTATTTTTTCATTTTTTTAACAACACAACCCCTGGCATTCCTCATCACTGTCTTTACGTTTGGAAGGAAACCGCCACACTGCTGTGATAATGATTAGAGAGAGCGCTTTAAAACCAACAAGCGGTGTTTTTAAGTTTTTAGTCTGGATTCAGCTTCAGCTCCAAAGTATAAACTGGTGAATTTTAGGCTAAGATAGAAAACTATATTTTACCGGAGGCCCTGCCTTTGCCTCTGCTCACACGGACTGTGGATTTTAAATCATCGTATGCTGAATATCTGAAGACGACATCCATTCCATGCAAATCAGCTGCTGTGCGATATGATTGATAACCCAACAGTAGTCCTAAATAGAGGTTTTGCATCATAATATCTCCTGTGGCCTATAGAATCTCCACCTCTACTTTAGAGTTGAGACAAGCAGCTCAAGTTGCCCGTAAAAAAAAAAAATGGCGCTGATGGAGAAAAGGGCATCGCAAAGAGAGATGTGTCCTTCCCAAGCAGACGCTGTTTTCTACCTGCGAGCCTGTAATGGTGCTGAGGCCTGTATGGACAAATGGTAGAGCGGTCAGTCGTTAAATGAGGATATTTAAAGGACCATAAAGGACAGCGGTGACTCTTTTGGTGGCCTCTGAGGACGAGAGAAACAGAAAGATGTTTGTCAAGAGCACGCCATGTCATTTTTATCCTTTTTTTATGTCTAAGTGAGTCCTTTCTGTCCTCAACACGGTGTGAACCGAGTGACTGCATGGAACTGAAATCATGTTAGCCGCTGCAAAACCACACCAGTGCCACCACAAGCCTGTAAAAAGAAAAGAAGAAGAAAAAAAAAAAGATTTTTTTTAAAGGGTTTAACACTTTCTTTTTTTTCCTCACCAAAAACATGTTATGAACTGTTAAATATTGCTTGTGAAGAAAGTACACTTGGTAGACAGAAATGTACACTTAGTAGAGAGAGCTAGACATGCACTCACAAACTGTAGTACCAATGTAAACCATCGAGCACATGTGACTTATTTACCCATAGAAGTGCTATCTCTAAGTATTTTCTCATCATACATCTTCAGTAATTTTGGTTCCTCTAAAGGCTTAATTAAAAAAAAAAGATAGAACACATAATGTATGTGAGTTGGACCTATTCATCAGCTGTCTCAGGTGCCTATCTCTGAATATAAACATTTGACCCACGCGGGCTGGGTAAAGGAGAGTTTGTGCTCCTGTGAGATGTGGCACTACTGTGTCTCCATTCTGCCTTACGATACCATTCATAATAGAAGGTAATACTAGCATCGACTACAGTAATGTTTTCCTCTGACTATTCCTTTTTACACACTGATCAATAAGAGAGATTGCTACTTATTTTTCTTTGCCCAATAGAAGCACATTCTGATACTAGTGAACACTAAAAAGCATGCTTACGGGAAACCACCGCGACCACATGCAGCTCCATACTGCTTCTTAAAGCGAGGCGTTTTACATCACTTTTTATACGATTCTGCTTTCTACTACTACCGTACAGTTTGTAGTATTTATTTAGGTTCAGTCGGCTATCAATGAAACCCCTCTTTGGCATACCGTGATTTTAGTGACCTTCTTTTGTTTCTAAATGTTTTAGCTGCTTCTACCTGGCTTTGCATTAATGAACCCATTTTGAGAGAATGTTAAAAATAACAGTTTAGTTTTTAGCCTGAGAATATCTTTGAGGTGTGTAGGATGTGATATGTATTGCATATCAGTGTTGAGGTGTGTGTGGGGGGAGGGGAAGGGATGGGACGGGACAAGGGAGGGGGGGATGATTTGGTGATGTATGTGGATAACATATAGATCTAAGTGTTACTTCCTCATTTGTGCCAATGTTATCCACAGACCCTGAGCTGTGAACTTAAAACTAGTCAATGTGACAAAAAAAAAAGTTTGCTCACTTTACTCAAGTGCCAGCCTTCTCCATATCCATTGATTTAAAGTCACGTCAGTATCTGGTTTTATACCCACTCTGTCCGATCGAACCGGTGGACTTCTTATATCTGAAGATGGGTTTTTGTATCCCAAAGTGTCGTTACGTTAACAGTTAGTAAGGTTTCTATCTCAGTTAGCAGACATCGGACATGCCCAGATAAAGATGACATGTATTTAAAGGAATAGCTTGATATTTGGGACGATGTTAACTTTCTGGTGGTTTGAGGAGAAGATCCACATCACTCATTTTATCTGTGTATTAAACATTAAGCTACAACCAGCTGCCTGTTAGCTTAGCTTAGCACGAAGACTGGAAAGGGGGAAACGACTAGCCTGGCTCATTTGTTACAGAAAAGTCTAAATACGCTGCACTATTCATTGGCTGGTAGCAGTAACTTTGTAATCTCCTCTGGCTGCCTGGCAACTGGTCAGACTCATACCTGCACGCCACTTAGGTTTCTGTACATATCTACCAAGCAGCAGCCTCTCCGGCTGAAAAATGAAGTCAAAACCAGTTGCAGTTCAGTTACGACAGTAATGCCAATCAAAACAAGAATCCACAAACCAGTGGGTAATGTCACAGTAGCTACGTCCAGTATTTTTACAGTCTATGATATCTATGGAGGACGAGCACAGCCATGCTTGGAATTTTTTTTTTTATGTCTTTATCCAGAGATCTCAAGTTCTTTCATAATTTTCAGATGACAAAGCTTGTTTTCTCATGATAACTAGTTATTATGTCAATTCTCGAGAGAAAAAGGGCAGACTTCTCAAGATAATGAGCTAATTTCTGACTATAAAACAAGTTGTTTTATCGAGATAGGCAGTCAAGTGTTCTGTTGTTTGCATCTTATTTTCTTTCTTGTAACGGATTATTTTATCCTGCGAAATTAGCTTTTTGTTTTGTCAATAATAATAATAATAATAATAAACTTAATGTATATAACTTTTCAAGGCTGTTAAAAGGTGCTTTAGAAAAATTGAAGAAACGATGGGCAATGATAAATGAAAATATTAAAAGCATTTTAGAATTTACGCAACATAAGAGACATAAATTAACCCAGCTTCATCTGAAATAACAACTTGTGATCTTGAGGTAATGGCACTGAAGAGAATTGCTAGGACAGCCAATCTTGGCCTCCTTCCATATTAAATAAATTAAACATTATATGTTAGTTAATTAGTGAGCTTTAGAGATGATGATAAGCAGACATTACCGTTGAACAGAGCTACGCTTGCCATTTCCCTCTGTTTCCAGTCTTTATGCTAAGCTAGCATAGCCAGCAGCTAGCGGTAGCCTTTAATGTTACCAATTAACAGACAGACATGAAAGTGGTATTTTCTCAAACTCTCCTCCAGAATGCAAATTGTATTTCCCAAAATGTTAATCTATTCCAATAAACCGTTACGATCTGTGAGAAATTTAAAAAAAAAAATACACCATAGCCCTTAACAGATGAAAAAGGGGGATTGTGTGTATTACTGACAGTGATATTCAGCAGGCAGCCATTTCCTCGCTCTGTGTGTAATTCAGCAGTATTAGCAGCTGGAACCTGGAATAGTAACACTTCTACGTGCCTGTGCCGTTCACTCATTAATCAAAAAGGTGCTTGACTTCATTTAATTTCACATCATTGTTGTATTTACCTGAAGTCTCCTCCAGTTTATCCTCTTAAATCTACAGCAGACACGGAGCTATTGAATCAGCTTTTTCGGTGTATCGTCTGAAGTACCAAGATCTGTGAGTTCCTTGAATCATTAGATTGGTATGTTCGGCAGTAGTTTTTTGGTGATCAGCGTAAGTTGCCATGTGTCACTCGCAGTGCCAACGTCTAACTTCAAAGAGCAGATGTTACTGCTGCAGTATTACAATGACTGCTATTGCACGACCCTTCGAATTTAGTATCTGGATAAAAGAAATTGAGCGTCTCTGATTCAGTGACACCGCACCACTTGAATTGATTACGTCACACGATCACCACCACAGCACCGTCACAAAGTAATGCACTGCCCTTTGACTCTATAACCTACTGTTCTGACATTTTGTTTTGATTTTATTTATTGTTTTATGTTTTAAGCCAGTAAAGACCAGGGACTTGGTGCCATGATACTTCTCTTACAGTGCTATTGTGTGAAATTATAATCACTTGTTATGGAATAATTTTTATAGTCTTTTTCACACCAGACCTTTTTTTTGTATTTGTACAGTGGCTTGGTGATACTGATATGTTGCCATGAGTTATTGTAACCAATAAAAAGCTTCTAACCAAGAATACAAATCCTGGCTCATTTTCTTTTATACAAATATCTGAAGAACTATCTTTAGGTCACTTGTGTAACCCCGGTTCTCAGAGTAGCATGAGTAAGATGTCTCAATATGGGATACGCCTCCCTGGGTATTCCTGACGCATTTATCTCATTACGCCAATCCTGATTGGCTGGTGATTGCAACGTCAGCGCCAAGTGGATTCACCTACCATTAAATAGCCTGCGCTACGACACAGCATTATTCAAACAACTCTTCTCGCTTCGGAGCATATCTCGACCTATAGTATAGGCTTGCTACCTTAACTGTCCACTTTTGGAGCCATAAGCTAACATCTCCGTTGACGGGCGCTAGCTGCCTCCCATACGCTTCGACCCTCTGGTCTTCACCATAGACTGGTGTGTCAGCTAACCTACCTGCCACAGTAGAGTTTTTATAGCTTAGCACTTCGTATAATGTGAAGCTTCATTAAAAAACAAACAGGAACCGTTTGAGGAGAAAATGGACGTCCACTTATTTCCAAACTTATTTCCAACCATTAATATAAACACCAGTCCTACAATCCCCTTCTCAACCAATCCCAGATAAATAAATAAACCATCCCATCAGCATCACTCCTTTGTCTGCATACCTCCTAAACACACGGTCTCTACATCTTCTTAAAATGCTCTATAGTTGTGCTTCCCTTTAACTCTTCATCTAACCCAGTCCAAAAATCCACCCCATACTTCAGTATTTAATAAACCACCAGCGCTCCATTTTATATGATTTTAAGAGGTTGAACAGGTGTAAAAGCAGAAAGAAAAGTTAACAAAAAGGAAGAAAATTTAAGATTAAAAGTTAAAATTACCTGCAGATGAAGCAAATGTTGGAATTGCCATAGCTGTTACTTTCTTTCTTTGTAGGTAGCAACATCCATGTGATAACATTTGCAGGGCTGGGTTCCTTTCCCAAGGATGAGGCTGGCTAACTTATCCCCCCAAGACACCAACTTTAGTTTGGTAAGCATTTTAAATTTCTCCTAGCTACTTAGGATCAGTAGGACCTGAGAAGTATAGAAAACTAAACATTGCTAATGATAATTAAGTCCCAATGTCTTCAAATGAGTACTTCCTAATTGTCGCCGTCTCAGCTTGTTACTGTTACTAAAATTGGTCAAATTTGTTGTCATATCAAACTACAAACATTATTAAACATAAATAAACAAGTTTCAACCATAAAATGTGATCAAGTTGGACCTTGTTGACTTTTGTGCTGAGTGAGTTGCAAGCTGTTTGTTCAGCTCATGGATACAGGTGCTTTTCACATGATGCACATTACAGGTTATTTAAGTCATGAACAGAGCCTTAAACTTAGGAAATATTCTGGACACTTAACAGTAATTATCTGACGCAGGATTGTGCACACCCTCGAGGTTGAACATACATATTGAATGCATTTCTTTGCTCAAGAAATTTGCAAAGTTGTTTCTGAAAAATAAATAAAATAAAGCTCCAGCCTGTAGAATTTAGGGGGATACACTGGCAATAATGTAATACAACATTTATAACTGTTTACATTAGTGTATAAATCACATAAATAAGAATCCTTGTGTTTTCATTACGTTAGAATGAGCTTGTTATAACTACATATGGAGCGGGTCCTCTTCCATGTAGCTGACCACTTTGTTTCTACAGTAGCCCAGAACAGACAAACACTGGCTCCAGATAGGGACATTCACATTTTCTACTGGAGTTCTCCAACACACTTGATACATGAGAAGTTTCAGTTGGTTACAATCTACAACCTCACCATTAGATGCTTCTAAATCCTGTACAGTAGACCAGGGGTGTCAAACATACAGCCCAAAATCGGCCCGCCGAAGGGTCCAATCCGGCCCACTGGATGACTTTGTACACCTAATATTGATGCACATGTGAAGGCTAAGAGGTGCAATGTTTCAGCAGCAATTTAAACAGTGAATAGATACTTCAGGTAAAATGCTGCCTCAGAGGCTTTTCCAAAATATTGTCAACCAGCAGCCTAAGTACAAATAGTGGCAGTAATAGTGGTTAAAAAACTCCACAAGGTAGCTTTAACACAAAAACCTGAAAGGAAAAGTTTTCTTTAAATAAATGCACAGATAGTCAGTTTTCGATTGTGGCAGATTTAATACACTCGGGCAAATCTGGAGGTATTTCAACACGCATTCAAGAAAAAAATAAGACAGTTTTACAAATTGCAGTCTGGTGTAAATGTTGTTCTAGGTCTAATGGGTATAAATAAATCAGGATATTATAAAATATAAGAGGATTTCCAAAGCTTTTGACCTATACAGTATGGATAGTTAGAAAATAGAACGTGAACCAAAAGTATATTAAAGACATGCTTTCCCTTTCTACTCAAATGATTTCTCTCAGTGAATTTACTTCAACTAGGTCCTTTCAATTCAGGATAAAACTTTTCTCATTTATATTTCAATATATTTATTTCTGTTGCTAACATACAGCAGATCATGTGCCCGAACAGATACATGTACAGTCTTACAGACACCCAACTTCATTAGCTCCACAAAAAGTTAGTGAAAAAAGGCATATTCACAGTTAGAAGCACGTTAGTGTCAAAATGTAGCACCCGACCGGTAGCCTTCACGCCGACCGAGATTCTATTGTTATCTTTTGGAGCGTCTTTGCGCATCGTGAGTCCACGTTTGTATGTTTTATAGGCAGTTCTGTTGTACAGTTTGTTCACTGCAGTTTTCTCAAGCACCTGAAACACCTGGCTGGCTGAGGAGGAGAGGCGGAGCGGAAAATACTGTCATGTTTGGGCCCTCACTCTCTGCTGTCCTCCGAGAGTGACACTACAGATTTTCTTTTCATTATCAATCTTTTTTTTTTTACTTGATTGATTGGTCTACAAAATGTCAAAACAAACAAAAAAAGTGACCTTTAGGTTACCAAAAACTCTTCAAATCGACTATTTGGTGTGACAAAAAATCCCACAAAATATATAATTTTTAAAGAAATTATAAGGACCTAATCTTCACACTAGAGAAATTGCAGAAGTTTAATTTTCTTGCCTGATAAATGACATTTGATTATCAAAATATCTATAGATTTCTTTTCAGCTGACGGACCAATCCCTGGTTGATCTTTCCAGCACTACTGTCCACATGGAAGCTGTGGTGTAGTTTAGGTGATGAGTGCCGTGTGCGCCAAGAGGCGGCGCCTGGCTGAGGAATGATTGGCTCAACAAGAACCAAACTGTGGAGCGATGAAGAGGAGCAGCTCACTGCTGAGGCTGCAGGTACTGGTTCGTGAACGCCTCCAACTGTTTCTCCAGGTCTGTGGCTTTATGTCTGCAGAGGAAAAATCACATGCGTCAGATTTGAACTTCATTTCTATTCATGTCTAATTTTCTGAGCTGTTCTCTAACATCTATGTGAACTCTGAATAGTGCAGTCGCATGTATATCATGACTGAATAGCTGATGTTTTTGCCAAACGTGCACTGTAAAGCAAATTCCAAACCTTTTAAGAACAGGAATTATTACTGTTAACACATTCCTGATCTGCCTAAAATCCCTGTGTTCACGTATTAATATGATAAAGCAAGGTCCCATTTGTTCACAAGCACAGAAGGAGCTTTTTAATGTGTCGTCAGGTCTTCAATATTTGTTGTCGCTCCTGTAGTATTACTCTTAACATCTCAGATATTCATTTTCCCCACATTAGACCAACACAAATTCCCAGACAGTCATCTACTCTCTCCTCTCCCACTTCTCCACCCATCACGTTGCCCCCAATGAGCGAAGGAGCCGGACTGACCGCAGGCTTTTGGAGTGGCTCTGGACGGTCTCCAGCTGATCTATCTTGGCTGTCAGTCGGCGGATTTCAGCCTCCAGCTCTATCTGCGTCTGGTCCACCTGCTGACAGAGCCCAGCAAAGGTCGCCGCCATCTCCCTGGCAACACAGAGGGCACAGCATTGCAGTACTGATTTATTTAGCCCTGCTACAGAGGGGAAGGCTGGGTGGGGCACAGAGCAGGGTGGGGCAGGGATTTGTGCGTGTGCGTGTGTGTATAAAGTAGGAACATTACAGGGAGTCAGGCTTTGTCAGTAGGTTAAATACCTCTGACAGAAAACTGAGGGATGGTGCAGAGAAATGAGCACTTGATGTCAATATTTTATGTGCTGCATGTTAAAGGATTATTCCACTCTTTTATACATTAGGTATCATCACAAATGGCTTCATGTCAAGTGTTTCAGGGTGGATTTCACCTTTATCCCATCAAAGACTGATTGGAAATGAAATTACAAAAATTTTACTGGATCCGGACTTACTGCTGGACCTGGTGGCTGCAGTTTGCACTAGTAAAGCTGACAATGAGCTGCAGCTTCTCAGATGCGTAGTCCACAAACTGCCGCTTCAGAGTGCGCTCCTTTGCCTTTGTGGTCCAGGTGAGTCTCTCGTACAAGTACAGCATGCCGTACAGTGAGGCTGACAGGGCGATCAGCCTCCAACCAACTGTTCTCCACACCTTAGAAAGTAAATAAATAAACAAAATGTGTTTAGTTGTATTCAGTTCTTTATATCTGATATTTATAACCCACTAGTGAAAATTACTTCAACACAAGTTATTGAATATGTTGCCATAAACTAAAGCACACAGTTTCCTGCAACACTAAGTTGGATAGAATTACTGAAGTCATCTTTGAGGTTAGGAAGGTAAAATCTGAATACGTTGTCAGATAATGCTGCCAAATAAATTCCTTATAACATTTATGTTAAAAATATTTCAATGCAAATGACTGAGAAATAATAGAGAGTGATGTCTACATGAGAGAAAACTCATTATATTACACATTACACAACATACCACTCCTCCAACGATGATAACGCTCATAGAAGTGCGGGAGGTGAGGGATGCCACGTTGTTTGCCATGGCTAACATCAAGTCCTCCTGGGTCATGAGGGCCGTCTCGTTGTTGGGCGGGGCTATCGTGGAGGGGGGTCCTGAGGAGGGCGTACTTGCCAGAGGCAGCGCTGGTCGAGAGGCCTGAGTAATGACAGCAACGTTGTTGTTTTTTTTTAAAATCAGACGTTGCTTAATATGTGTTTATGTAAACCAGGCCACATCACACCAAAAGGAAGAATAATTACCGGCATTAAATATCACTACACCAGCTCCCTCTCCCTCCCACAGCGGCAGTCTTTACCTGGAAGTTCTGGTCCACCAGTTTGAGTGCTCTCTGCGCGTTGACAGATCCCAGGAAGCGGTGAACCAATGCCGTCCATCCCAACGAAAACTGAAACTCAATGTCCTCCTGGAAGTCACTGCAAAGTGTGGCGCAGTTTAGGTCATAACTGAGGTCAAACTTCCTGCTGGGTAACAGCATATGGACTTGGCTCTGGGCTGCAGTTGGAAGCAGAGGGAGCATGCTCTCTGGAGAGTGAGGAAAAGATGGAGTATAAGAATAACAAACAGAAACAAGCGGCAGTAACGAGATCACTCACACACACGCACACGCACGCACACACACACACACCTTCTACATATGTAATTTTAATGAACAGAGCGTTTTTGGGGATTTCATCAATAGAGGGGATCTTTAACACTTAAAGGGACTATTCTACAGATTGAGCACGTTTTCTTTTTGTATAAAAAAGATTATATCTTGGCACAAGGGGGCAGACAATAACAGCAGAGGAAACAACATCACATTGTCACTGTGGTCTGTGCAGCAGAACAGATACCTTTGATTTGAATATTCTGCTCTCCTTTATCTCTCCTTAGGGAAAAATCACACCACAATTTCATAACAGCACCTGAGTCCTTTTCATCAGAGGGCACATTAGCACCTTTTCAACACCACTGTCACTGAGCACAGCTTGCATGCGTGCCTGACACAATGACGCATTTGTGGCATAATGGGGCATGGGATGATGGCATTCAGCGAGGAGGGTAAATATAGCAGGGCGCTGTGTGTTGCAGACCGTAGTCTGAGTGCCCAAAAGGTTTTGACTAAGTTTAGCAACACTCTGTAAATGAACGATTGAGTAAAAAAAAACCTAAACAAAAAAACCCATGATGGAGTGGAAATCAGTGCTGAGGTCATTTTCTAGGAAATTATGATTTCTTTTTTGGCCTTTTAAGCAACGACAGGTTCTGAGGAAATAATGATTTTAGACAACAAACAATTTTAGCTTCCAATCTGGTAAATAAAGTATTGTTATAATGAAAAGAATCAAAGTGGTGTTATTTCTGGTCTCAGGCCAACCACGTTGATGTTTTTGCTGTGAACTCGAAGCTTCTGGTCAGCTGTTAGCAGTTAGCTGAAAGTTAAACTGTTACATCGGCGCCCTTAAACGTGAGGATTTATTCACTGTGAGCAGGAAACAAACAGTGCTAATGAGAGGGCTACAGGCTGAAGCCAAAGCACGCGCTGAACAGATTTGTTCTTGGTAAGCCTCAAGACAGCTGAGACATGGACAACACAACTCAGTGCAGCAAAGGAGATCTAATTATTACAAACATTTTTGTTTGAAGTTTAATTACCCATCATGTATTTCTGAGAGGACTGGACAGAGGCATTGATGGCATCAGAGCAGCGGAAGGCCAGGTTCTTGCCCATCCCCTCCTCCACATGGGCCAGCAGCGCCTGCAAACAACAGCAGGAGTCAGCGGTCAGACTGAATGCAGTCGCCACTGCACCTCAGATTACCACCCAGGAATAGTGTGATTGTAAATAATTAATCTGTGCCTTTACTTACAGACTTGTAGATCTTGAGGACGTGTGGCGACGGGTGGAAATCACTGTGAAACTCATCAACAATTACGTGGAGACGGCAGATCTCTTCTCCCATGGCGCTGGATACCTGGACAAAACACAACTACAGTTATCAGTCGGCTGCAGCACATCAACACAGGAGCAGGCAAGACCTGTATGTCTTACTCAAAGAGGCCCCAGCAACACATCTGGGATTAAGCTGCTGTATTAAATAGCATTAATGCTGTAGGCCTTTTCTGTTTTAACTCCATCTGTACGACCACCTCTGTTCTTGGTTTCTGTCCAGGTATCAATGTGTTAAAGTTTTGCCACTCTCAGTGCTGAATTTGGCTTAAAACTGCATGCAGCTGTTGCATTTGTGGTATTCATATGGTAGGCATTACGCTGAAACCTGCATTTAGAGTAGAGCCGAAACAATTTTGTCTGACCTGGTTGCACATGTGAATTCAGGAATTATGATTCATTGACTGTCTTTAGATTTTAGGCGATCTGAAAAAAAGATTTTCGCTATTTTTCATAACTAAACAGTAAATCAGGAAAATGATGAGTATTTGAAATCAATAAATGACGCAACAATTGTTATGCAGCCCTGATTCAGAGCAGTTGGTATTAGCAGAGAGGTCCCATAAGATTTAACAGGTCATTCAATAGTTCTTCCACCAGTTGTCGTCTGCATTACCTTACACTCAACGTCCTCACTGATGGCCTTGATCTTCTTCTTGATTTCGTCAATCAGCAAGTTGAGCTGATTCTTGACAAACTCCAGCCGGTCCATCTGATACTCTCTGTCCTCCAGTGCCACCACTCTAAAGCCCCGCCCCACCGACAGGAAATAAAGTCACAAATGCAAACAAGCATCTGAACGATTTCACTGTCAAAAAGAGTCAGGTTAAGTACACAAATAGCAACACAAAGTAGAATGTGGAGAAAGCAACTGATAGTCATAGTATTTACTACCTCATTTTTATACGTTATTATTAAACAAAATGTCATTAAAATCATATTACACCTACATATTTATTTTCTCAGAAGCTTCACAGGTTACCTCTATATGAGCTTCATGGCATTGTCAGAATGAGACAACATCAGACTCCCTGGAAAATTAATCTCTACTAATTAATCTCTCTAGTTTACTCCCCCCAAAAGAGTATGTACGGAGCAAGACACCCACCTCTTCTCTGCTGCCTCGATGTTGATGGCGTCCATGATGCTCTTGACTTTTTCTGTGATCTGCTTGGCCCTGATAGTGTGCTGCTCAAACTTTGTTTTCACTGCTGACTGCGAGATACACTCCTGCGAGGCCATAACACACAAGTTACTGTGACAGCTATAGGGGCTGCTTCCGGGTAGAGCGCCTGAATGCGCACGCTACCAGGGACAAACAGAGGTCAAGATAGACACCTGCTACTTTAACTTAAGAGAAGAAAACGAATGGAAACACACAGTGTGAAAATGACAGCAGCAGTGTGTGTATCTTGCGTCCCACAGCCCACGTGTTGTAAGGTCACAGTAATGTGTTGATGAAACCACAGCAGAAATCATAAAGACACATCAAGTGTACACAATAGAGAAGGCAAATAAAGAAAATAAAAAAATACTGTAACGTGTAGAAGTGGGACTATTGTGTCATTTTGGGATAAATTATCACTTACGGCAGAGGTAATTTGCTATTCCACTTACACAAAGTAGGCAGATTGTGTCTAAAGCACTATTATTATTTGTAATTTCACTTCTAATTATAATCCTATCCTAGATACTCATGAAATCAAAACCATTTTTTGACTTTATCCATTCAAAGTATTTCTATCAGTAAGCATGTCTCTAAAGTAGTTTTCATTGTTAGTGGCGGAGTCCGCCATCCCTGCATTGATTTCAAATTAACCTCACATTCAAGTGGGATTCACGGGATACATGTATGTAATCCAACGTGATTTTACCTCAGTGATAAAAGGCTCAGTGTCTACTGTTAATTCTCCTATTGGCATATCAGAGCTGTATTAAGTTACTGCTGATGCGCATTGCAAACTAAACATTTCATGCTGCTGCTGCCTCCAATTTAAAGCTTTCAACTGGCAACACCCACAGACAGGCTACACACCTCCAACTCCGTGGCAAGTTTACCAGTCATTACTGTTTAGTTTACCATTACTTCTGACAAAGTAGCTGCTTAACGAGTGTTTAGGATGCGTAGCATTTAGTAGGGATGCACGTGATTAGACATCTAAACGATTACACGTCCGCCACCTTCGCTAGTCAGCACCAGAAATATTAGTCGGTTAAACCAATTAGTGTTTTATTCATACAAGGTTGCTTAACTGTCATGCAGCTGCCTGCCACTAGTAGGTGCTACAGAGCCGTCGAGTAGACTGGAGTTTTAAAACAGCACGGTGGGAAATAGGAGAGATGTCCTCTTGCAAAACCAGCACAGTTTGGCAGTTCTTTGATCTAGAAAATGAATTCAGCAGCAATTTATCTTTTCTGAGATGTAATATTATTATTATTATTTGCCGTCATGTTCACATTCATACCGCACTGTGAAAGCGACTGTACTTGCTGTAACCACAGGTCAGGTATGCCAATCAGCCACGACTGAAGTCTTAAGGATTATAACTTTTGGTCTTGTGATAATTTCCTCCCAGTATGAACACAATTACTTTCCTGCTTGTTACAATCAAATCATCAACAAACACAGAAAACTCAACAATCAAAACAGTTACGACAGAACAAAATCAAAGTGGAACGAAAACAAACGGATGCCCTCGCTTAAGTGAATCTAGACTTCAGCAATGAAGACGCAAGTTGATGGAAAAAGCACAGTGATTGGTCTAGAAGGCCCCGGAGCTGCCAGCCTCACACTGCACAGTTGGTGGTGAAAACCTAACCACTGAGCCAGGTTTGAGTCATTAACTGCTCAGGTTAATAGTTACTGTTAAGAGAAGGACTGCTTCTCACTTGCATGCGCACACACACAAACACATTCACCAGGCAACTGCATCTCTAAGAGTAGCATTTCTCAAACACCCAAAGAGTTTGTATAACTGAAAATATAAAGTGAGCTCTGGGTCAGAGTTGATAAAGCAGCCACTGTCTGTAACTCCTGCTGAATGACGTCTCATAATAGCGATTTCCCTTCTCTCTCCAGTTGTAACTCATTCCCACCAGCAGCAGCCAGACAATGAAAAAGCTCAGTTCTTCATGATACACCAACCGCAGTGTTTATCAGCTTTATCAGCATTTGTGTAACCTGCTGCTTTTGGGTTGATTTGACACTAGTTTCACCTCAGAGGTAAACCTGTTGGAGGGCTTTCTGGTAGCAAACACACCAGTGTCTAATCACAAATGTGCCAAAATTATTGAAAACTGCTCCAGTTTTTTCAAAATCTGTCTGTCCGGGTCAGACAGGAAATAGAATTTGCTTTGAGAAGTGGGGAAAGAATTACTGGAAGATATGGAGAGGACACAGACACACACAGACACACACCTCAAACCTCCTCTCAAAGCACTGGAACTCCTTTAGTCTCTCCTGGAAGCCCTCAGCCAGAGCTCCACCTGTTGGATGAAATGAACACATTGCATGTAAAATGAAAAGTACTTGCTTTTATTCCACAATATATATAATTTGCAACAACACAGAGACCTTATCCGACATCAGGTGTGAAATACACAAGTATTTATTTACTTTTTAAATCTTTTTTTGAGCCTTTATTATTCATTTTGGATCATTTTCATTTCTGAAATCACTGTTTTCATTCATGTTTGCAACATTAATGCAGTTTTATGCTAAATAACTACTTCCCTAATAAGTTTAAAAAAGATAACTGGGAAAGGTTTGGAAAGCTGCATAAATCCTGGTTGTGAATCACATCAAACACAAAGATATGAACATAAATACAACGTGAAGCCTCACCTGTTTCAGGCATGCCCTGTGCGCGTTGCATTCGAGAGTTGAGCACCTCTTTGGCGGAGACGAAGAAAATGCGGTTGGGTGCTTGATCGCGGTCCACAACCTTCAGCTCCTCCACCAGGAAGTTCACACAACGGTCTGTGTGCTGCTTCCTCACCTGGAGGAAGAGGCCTCACATTCTTAGGGTGCATTATAGATAATGATATGGATACATGGCTAAAAATAAGTTCATAAAACCTCTGTGTTCAGTTAATGCAAAGTTTTACTTTTACAAGCCGAGGTATCCAACAGATTTGATTAAGCTGATCTGCTATCACATATCACTGCCTCTGATATGAGACAGCTACAACAGACGTTTGACTCACATCCTCCATGTACTCTGGTTCGTTTGCTGAGGCGTCCCAGCGGTTGTTGAGGATGAAGATGTTGGGTTTTGACAGACGTTCGTTCACTTTGTGGAAAAAGTGTTTTTCCTACATGGTGGAAGGGGAAAGAGTTGCTCAAATCAGTAAAATAAGTCAACATTTAATAACCTCCTTTTCTCTCAAAAAGCTGGCAAAAGCACCATGCTAGATCTTAATACGTTAGTTTCAACAAAATAAAAATAAAAGTACTCATAATATATTCAAATTCAGTAGCTACACTGAATGTATTTATTGTACACCTGGTGTCTGGCTCTATTCAGGAACACACACATTACTTTAACTATATTCATTTTAATAAAACCACTGAGGATACTACAGAAAAACATCCACTGAAACCAGATGCAGATTCAGTAAAAAAGAAATGTGGGTAAACATTTAACTACAGACTAATGGAGCTTATTTAGATTCAACTTTGAACTTTTGAACTCAAAGCTAAAAGCAGATGTCTAAATTTAGACTCAAGGGTTGAATCAGTCAAAATGAATATCCTGCCATGACTTCTGTATGTTTCACAAACACTACCCACTGAAGTGACGACCCAACAGTTCATGGGACAAACTCGTATACGGGTATTTATGGAAAGGCAGAAAACCTTAGACTTAAATATAAAACCTCACAACTTAAAAACAGAACATGTCTCCTTGAGTATTAATATGCAGCCCAGTTAAGGCAGGGCACCACGACAGCAAAGTTAGACGGCAACATGGATAAAATTGTTCATTATTTACATAACGCCTGGGATTTATTTCCACTGAATAGCCAAGGGGGAAATGTGTGTTTGCTTTCCCTTTCAGAGCTGCAGCCGGGTTAAGGAGCTCTGTGATCAACTGTGTGTCCAGACTCACATTGCATGAATGCCTGAACAGACAGAAACAAGAGTGGGGCCTGTGTGGCTGGAAATAAGCACAGGCAGCCAGATTCTTCACTCTAATCAGCTCAGCATAGAAAACATCCACACTGGCCCTTTAAGTACACATACACAGTTTACTGGCATAACTGAAGACATTAGCTTGCTACTGTGGTGTGCTATTATTGATTATGACAGTTGGACTGTACTATAATCCCCTTGAGTGGACACTAAAAGACCTTTAAAGCAACCTTTAGTTCTTACATAAAATTGATGTAAGACAATGACAGGGTTCACAGCTCATATCCAAAATCAATTTTTTGATCAATTGTTGAATGAGAGATGCGCGTGAATGTTCAGGTGTATTCTCAGAATGAATAGCTTGACCCTGTTGCAGAATGACGCCAATGACCTCAGGTATATTTCACAGGATACTTGCCATTAACTAGCATCATGAGGCTAAGAGGCCTTACCGTGTTCATAAGCGTGGATTCAGAGTTGGCCACCAGCACAAACACATCAGCATCCAGGCAGAATTTGTCAATCCAGCTGTCCAGTTGTGTTGTGACATCTGTCCCTGGGCTGAGGAAATGGAGGACAGGTCAAGAGGTCAAATGCGTGACATCTACAAAATATATGAAGTCATAAGCTTGATCATTTCCCCTGCACATTACAGACTTCACCTGTGTATATCTGATGTTTTAATGTCCTAGACACTGTCAACAAACAAAACAAAACAATCTCTACAGATCTGATTAACTGTTACCTGTCTACAAGCACCAGGTCGTCTCGAAGAAGAGCACACTTGGTCTTCGGCCAAAACACACGGACGAGACAGCCGGCGTCCAGACTCTCGTCCATGTGGAGCGCGTGAGCCAGCTGGTTTACAGTCTGCACGGGAGATGTAAACAGACTAAAGTCATGGTTGTTGATGCAGTGACTTCTCATTTGCAGCTATCAGTGTTATCGTTCTGTTTATGTTATGAAATGAGGAAAACACTGCCTACAGATATTACGATGACATGTTTCCTATAACTGTAATAACCGTGACATTTTTAACTCGGGTTCTGTGTAGCTAAGTCCTGGAAATTTAAGTACGAGGCTGTTTCTTCACTCACTTTTAATAAGATAATACATTTTTTTAGTTTTTAGTTTAGTTGTTGAAAGGAAGCCCTAGTTAATAATTTACCTTTTAAAATAGGTATGATTTACACTATCAGCCAGTCAGGTAATAATTTATCAGTGAAATCTTATTAGTATAGGCTTTTTCAGATTTTCTTTTTGGCCTTTGCCTTTTTTGACACAACAGTTACAGTGTGAAAGGAGGAGAGGGGAACACATGCAGCAAAGGGCCATGGGCTGCAATTGAGTCACAGCCGCTGTGGCAAGGACATAGCCATTTTACATGGGACCCACAAGTCTACAGGGCGCCCCATTTTTATCAGACATGTATTATACCACCAGGATTCCTTTACTATCAACTAACATTGAGCTTGTCTTAACATTAGCAGCTCTTAGGTTCATTTTCACCAGAAAACCCCCATTAATGTCTGACACTGCAGAGAAGAACAGGCAAAAGCAACAGACAGATTAATGGTGAAATATAAGAGGACATATTGACAGCCACAGACTGAGACTGATGAAGCTGCTTAATATATTGAAGCCATGTCAACTTCACTCAGTTCAGTGTGTGAAGTCCCCCACTTCATTTCACACACCTGACACCGCCGTAAACATCCTGCATGCCTGTGTCTGTAAACATAGCTGCAGGTTCAGGTAGCACGTGCTCAGTTCACATATGTTGTGTTAACGACATTAACACAAGCCAACAGCCAAATGGAAACATCAGTCCACGTTAATTTTTGGTTAAAAAAAAGACACATTAACATGCAACATTTAAAGATTTCTGTGTTATCTGCTTTTTGTTTTTAATCCCTTCAATTTTTAATGACTGATTGGAACTGAAATTGGCCTTTTATGAATACATTCACTTTGGAAAAATAAACTACTGCTTATAAAACCATTTTATGCTACCTGTAAAAGAAGCAGTACAAAGACATGAGCTTAGCTCTTTTATCAGGGGGGGACAATAAACCTTATCAGCTTGTATCCTCCACCCATGACCCATTCGAGAACAAGTCTTCCACAACAACAGTAGAAATCTCATCAATCATATTCGTGCCATGCTGACTGCACATGGGCAAACAACATTTAATCATCAGAGCAAACACGAGGAAGTGTAACATCTCTTCTTAGATTTCCAAACATGTATTATCAGAGTCACTGGATGACAACTGATTAAAGGTAACAGATTGTCTGATTAGTGAACACGGCCAGATTATAGTGTGTGTGTGTGTGTTCTTCTTTTTGCTACATATTTAGGACTGAGACACGTTTTGTAACCAACAGCAGCGTGAGGGCATTTTAGGGAAGTGAGGACATTTTAGCTAGTCCTCACTTCTTCAGAGGGTTAAGGTTGGTTTTAAGGTTCAGGTTAGAATAAGGGTTAGGTTTGGGGTAAGGGGTGGAGTTAGGTATTGAGTTGTGACAGTAAAGGTTAGGGAAAGGAGGCTAGGGAATGCATTGTGTTAATGTGGGTCCTCACAAAAGTAGAAGTAAAGGGAGACTGTATGGGACACAGACCAGTGGTCATAAAAGACTAATTACAACCTCACCTTGCAAAATAGTTATTATCGTAACATGTACCTTGATGCTCTTCTCCTCATCAGAGCCCTCCGTCTTGAGGTACGCCTTGTCCTCATCAGTGCCCTCCACACTCAGGAAGCAGTTAGTGGTGTGACCAATCCCGCTGGGGAGCACGCGGTCCCTCAGCATGGCGTTGACCACTGTGCTTTTACCATTACTGGTCCTAGAGACAAACAAAACTGTCACTGACTGTACTTCAAATTACTCTAAAACAAACAGGGTATCAAATCTTAAGTTCGTTGTTACTGCAACACAAACATGCAGCTACTTATAGGTCAGACTGATATATTCTGATTACACTTACAAGAGGAAATGCTTTAGTGTAAGAAACGGCAACTCTGTCTGCACTGCAATTGTCTCTCCTCTGACGTACTCGCCCTATTGTGTTTTGGAATTAAAGGTGTGCCTTTGCATCTGAGCAGAACACAGCATGGTTCAATCAGCTCAGTTATGCAGAATGGGTTTTAATAATAGAAAATGAATGAGGTGACTGCACAACGTCACTTCAAGGACACTATTCAAATTAAAAGTGAAAGCAAAACTGACACCTGAGCAATTTGGGTAATTCCCCTTAACCTAGTCTTGCACATCACACCTTATGTCTTTGCTTTAATGGACCTTTTGATAATCACCTCAGAAGTGTTTGGGACAAAAATCTCGACACATTTTTCTGGACAATTTCAGGTGTGGCGTGTTTGGATGTTCTTACCTGCCAAAAAAGGCCACTTTCATGTGTCTGCGTGCCAGCACCTCCTTAATGACAGCAAGTTTTTCAGCATATGCCTGAATCTCCGACTTCTGATCCTGACTTGCAATGTTCTCCAAGGCTTTGTTCCCACAGGTTTCTGTCCAGCACACAGACATACAACACCTACTGCATGAGCCATTCAGACAAGGGGAGCTGACTAATGATAACCATGATGTTGATGTCATAGCTTCTCATTGAAAATAATTTTGCTGCTATGAGTACCCACTGAAGCTGACTGACAAATGGTGAACAGACAAGCAAACCTTCTCACCTTCTACAAACTCTGAAGTCTCCTTCACATAGTTCAGTAGCTGTTCAAACACATCACTGATCTTCTTCTTGGCCACAACAAAGTGTTTGAGAGGGGAGAGCTCCCCCCGAGCTGAGTCTGTCCGTTTGAGTGTTGGAGCTGCTGCCATGCTGTTTAATCTGAACACAGAGGGGTCAAACAGGGCAAACACAGCTATATTAGCTCACATGAATAATGTCAGACACCATAACATCACTCTGGTTTGATAAAGCTGGACTGTGTTTGAGATGAGACAACTTATGTTACTGTTGACGTATACAAGCAGGAACGCTGACTGACTGGTTAAATAACGTTACGTTAGCTAACATTAACTTATCAAACAGTTAGTGGAGGCATCATATAAGTTCGTAATAAACTTCCATACACATGACTCGTGATAATAACCTACAGTAACTACATATGTTTGACTTTTCTCAACTACGAGTGACAAATATTTGGAGACGTTAAACGAGCGGTCGCGTGTTGAACCAAACAAGCTAACAGATTAAGCTAGCTAACGCTACTAGCGGCAACGCGGTAAGAAACTAGCATTAGCACAGCTAGAAGCTAGCGGTGTTATTAGCTTACCACAGTCCTAACACAGCCAGTGTCCTCTTCTCATAACACACACAATATTGATCCGCGGCGACAACGCAGACAATCGCTTTCCCAGTTGAAAGATCACTTGCTGTCAGCCTGGCTAACCTTCTGTTTGTATCCTGTAATGACACCAGTGTGAAGGCAGCCGCCGAAGAAGACTTCCGGAACCATTTTCAAAATAAAAGCACGATTGAACCGAGTAGCTGCATCTGATACTGTGCCACAGTGAGAAGTATTTGAATAGCTGTGGTTGTTAAAGTTAACTGATTTATCATTGCTCATGGTTTTGATTTTTTTAGTGGTGGCATGTACCTGAGTAGACAACATTTGCTCAAGTACTACTTAAGTACAAATTTAAGGCACTTAAAATTGATTAAAACAGTTATTTAACCCCTGGTTTACTTCATTTACAATGTAGCCGAGAAAACAATATAAAATAAAAGCACTTGCATAAAAGTAAAATGTCAAAATATATATAAAAAAATTAGAATAAAAACATCTATAACGAACAACAGCTTTTAAAATGATACCACATTAATCAGGCAAAACTTTAAGCTTTAAATTGGTTTGCATGTTGTCCCACATTGCAGGTGCACAATATAGAAAACTGGATTTTCCAAGTTCAGTTAAAACAGCACCTGGAGTGTAATCCAATCGCTACACAGGGTTTGGTAAGAGCCCACATCAAAAGAAAGCATTGAACTGGTATAAGAAGGTAAAAGACTGGAAAGAGCTTTAATATAATATAAAATAGATAGATAAATAAAACCCAGGGTCTTTTATGTCTTACACAGAGAGGGGGGGGCACCCAACCCTAGCATACAAATCACAATGTTGGGTGTTATAGCTATCTCCAGTAATTAATCTCAAGGCAGAGTGATATACAGAGTCCAGGGGCTTTAGTGTGGCAGCTGAGGCATGCATGTATAACATGTCACCATTATCTAAGAGTGAAAATAATAAATAAAATGGAAATTTAAAAAAAGGAATAAAATAAAGGAAATGAGGAAATGTGAATCTCCTGCTTGATGGCAGGAGCCCGAACTCTCTATGAAGAGGGTGATGAAGGTCTGCCAGGATGGCCTTTGCCCTCTGGTTAGCTAAACATGACCAAGATTCTTCAAGTCAGTGCCAAATTTGTACTACTACTACTTTCTTTTACTTTCTTTTTACTTTTACTACTTTCATTTCACTACATTCAATAGGGAAATTTTGTACTTTTACCATTTATTACTACACTACATGTATCTAACAGCTTTTGTTGCTTTTCAGGTTACAGTTTTTCATACCCTTCTTGTCCAGTGTATGTAAGCCTATCTCCAAATGAGGATGGAGACAGAAATTCTGTCATACAGAATTAACATTAGCCTCTTTTTTTTGGTAGATTTTCATGACTTTTATTGCAGCAAGGGGCTGATGGTCGGAATCCAGCCCATGACCACTGTGTCAAGGACATAGCCTTTGTTCATGGGGTGCCTTATTCCAGGCTGAAGTGTTCCTTTATGCAGACTATTTGATGAGCCAAGCCTCCAGGGGACATCTGTTCTTCCAAATACAAAAATATACACGTCAACAAATTAAGCATATAAAGTATTTCACATTTATTACACAGCTGTTTTAGAGGACGCAGAACTTCTTGTCACTGCACGTATGCACATTTTCTGGTGGCTAATTATGTCCGTGGGCGACAATGTTTCTGTTTTAAAATGAAATGATAAAGTTGTTGCATTCAGTTTGTTGCATCTGGTTACATGTACATGCTGTGTTCAACTCTACTGTAAATACTATGTGTAACCTGGCTGTTTACATGCTGCTTAAAGTGAGACCTGCTCCTGATAATCCTCTTGACACCACAGAATTGATTTGGATTATCCAGTGAAAGGATGAGCTTTGAAGATTTGCTTCTTAAGTCTTGAGATGTTTGATAGAGATCAGGAAACATCTTCAGGATGACTGTGTGTCAACCAGGAATGTAGAACAACCCGCCAGTGCGTAGAAGGTGCAAAGAAGGTCAAGTTAAAGGGACAGTTCACTCCTGGAAAAAAAAAACATATTCTCCATCCCAGCAGCTATTTGGAAGTTTCATCATTATGGTCAAGTGTTGTGAAATTGTACTAGTTTTGTCACCATTAGTCCTCATATTATTGAAAAAAGAAAAGGATAATACAACGTCCTGACCTGGGATACAATCCAGAATGTTGAAGGGATACCGAATATGTTTTACAGTTTATAGCTTTATTAAGTTTCCTATAAGACATTTATATTTGGCATTTATTTTGTTTCATGAGTGATTCCTAAAATGGGTTGGGATGAAAAAGAAAAAACACACAAATATAAAAAAAAAACATGGTGCACAGCCTTAATATTTTCTACAAACCATAAAGGTGTAGGCTGAAGCCACAAAAATACTGAATTTATTTAGTGTCAATAGTAATGTTAGACTGTTTCTGTCCCACACTAATGCCACATGCACTTTTAAACTACATTTTTGTAGTTCATTCAATTATTTAAATTAAAAAAAAAAAAAGTTTTTTAAAGCTACAGAAATTCAATTCCCATCAATTTCTTTTCTATTTTATCTTGAAAGTAAAACTACCACACTTCCTGCTCTGCTCAGATGTATTGTCATGAGCTTGACCGACTTGACACGACCAACTGCACCGTACGACCGGAGGGGGCGGTGACAAGTGACGAACAGCCTGTCGGTCAGCAGCCAATCCGTGCGCAAAGAATCCATCCAACCCCTGAGATCTCCTTAATGAAGCTGAGGCTAAAGTGCACCATGGTAGAGCCACTGCCAGATGTGGTTAGAGGGGTGATGAGATGAGGCCACTGAAAATCTTAAGGTGTCACATGAAAACCAAAGGCTGAGACTGAATTCTAAGAAGAAAAGGAAGATGATATACTTTATTAATCCCAGAGGGATTTGTTGTCATATACACACAGGCGCAAACAGGACCCAGGGTGAGGAGGCTGCCCATGGACAGGCACCCCGAGCAGTTGGGGATTCGGTGCCTTGCTCAGGAGGCAGACTGGCTGCAGCTGTCGGTCCACACTCCATATTTGGTCCAGACGGGGTTCTGTTCCCTACCCAAGTCCCTATGGACTGAACTACTGTTGCCCCCCTCTATTAAGCAGTTGTAGCATAGAGTTAGTTTAAAACTGAGAGTTAAAGGTATACTATCCTTAAACAATCCTATGGAGGATTGTCAGTTACTGTTTGTACAAGATTCACTCTGGTTTGGCTTTTTGCCTCACTATATTTGTTTTTTTTTTTTCAGCAAGTGTCTTGGATGTCTGCTTCTTACGGTCCGGCACCTGGTGGATACCTTCTTACAAAGCCCTGACCTCACCTGAGTGCTGCGCCCACAAATGTCCCGACCACAAAAAATAAGAAAGCGCAGGCAGAGGGCAGAGTCTCTGCAGAAAAACACACCACCACACACTTCTAGTGGGTCATAAGTGATGATTGAGAGGGCTTGCCTCTGTATGAGTCTATGCATTATATTTAGAAAATCTTAGACAGTATATCTTCAAAACCCACTCACGCAGAAGAGGATGAAGAGGACAATATTTTTTTATTTTGCAAGGAATTATGGTCTTCTCTGTGAGTCTATACATTGTTTTTAAGGAAAATCCTGCACAATATATCTTGTCTATATTATTCTGTCTGCTGTGGTAGACCCCTGCTTCTATTGATCTTGTACTGAGTGCCTGTACATGTGCTGCCATGATTAGTGCTACTGTGCTGTCTTTCAGTCCAGCCCTCTCCAGCCGCTTGTAGGAATTCTTGATGTCGGCCCCTTCTTCGTGTTGGTGGTACATGCCGTGCAGGGGCTCGTCCTTGCATGATGGTTCATCCTCCTCTTCTGCATTATCAGGTTTCTGCTGCCTGACATATTGACTTAGCAGCTCATCTCTGGACCATCTTCCTGATGTATTCCTGCTGATGCTTGGTGTACAGTCTCAGGGTGCTGGGCTTGGGATGAAACCCTCCGTGCATTGTGAGAAGCTTCCTTGTCTTAATATCAGTGGTGTCTATCTCCTCCTTTGGCTGGCTTATTATACCAGCAGAGTATCTGATGACAGGCAGGGCGCACGTGTTGATGGCTCGGACCTTGTTCTTTCCGTTCAGCTGACTTTCCAGGACCTGCCTTACTCTATCCGACCACACTTATCCAACTTACATTCTGATGTCATGTATTTTGGGAAAAAAATAGAAGAAATGAAAGGAAAGAAGTGTTTCCTACAGTATTTGAAAAACTTTAAGAACTCTCCATTAAAATTCTCTGCAGGGTTAAGAGTTCCTCACACTTGATATCTGATTTTTTTAGGCCAGTTGTCAAAAGGATATCACCAAACGAGTAATCTACACTTGTTAGGTCTGCACCCATTTAGTCACCTATCCATACATTATCTCTCCTGTTTCCTCTCTGCAGGGTTGCAGGGGACTGGAGTCGATCACTGGGTGGGACATGGAGTACAGTTAGTTATTATGCAAAACTTCTTTTACCAAGCTCTCTGTGCAAATTACATTCATGTGTTCAAATGTGAAGAACCTGTAGACACCCATAATATGGACACAGGCTGCTGCACTGATGTCACCTCTCCTAGCACAGAGATCAGACGGCATTTCAATGAAATCCGTCATACATGTGTTGCCTCTGCGAGCCCACAATGACTCTTATTCAGGGGAGCAATGCGGCTGCATGTGAATGGGACAATGGCAGAGAGGAAACGCCTCTCTCTGTGTACGTGTGTGTGTGTGTGTGTCTGTGTGTGTGTGACCTTAGCCTCTGTGGCAAACTGTCATCAGTCAGAGCACTGAAATACCTCCACCAGGACCTCCAGCGTCTGGTTTGGCTTTTGGGATATTTGGCAACCTTTCATCATCGCAGAAACTCGGGACCGATCTCTTTCTGTTTTTCTTTTCTGGCTGCATTTTTTATGGTTATGTGCGGATTTATGATGGAGAATTAAAATGGTGAGGAAGAAAAAGCTGCTGGTGTTTGAGTAAGTATTACGCCTGTGTGCATGTGTCGACTGTTTGAGCCTCTGACATGAATAAAAAAAAAAACCCCTATCATTATGCTGTAACATTACAACAAGGGACTTAACAGGTATTGATGGCACTTTATTTTTACAGTATATATTTCTACAAAATGTCATGTATATATAGTAAATGTAGATGTTTTTAGAGCATTACTACACAATGTATGATAAAACTAAGCATATACAGAGTTAAGTGTGTTTTCATACATCTCTCCTCTTATCTCTCTCTTCTTCGGCTTATCTTTTCTTCATGTTAGAGTTTTGGTTTGGTGAAATAATATGAGGCTGTCTTTTTTCAGTGTGGCTCCAGTGCCATACATTAATAATGAGATGGATGTACTAATTGCCCTCCTGGACAGATATAGATTTCATTCCATCCACGTGTAATTCTGATCCAAACCAAACTATAGTCTCCGAGGGAATTCATTTAAAAACAATCTATGAGACACTATGACTGTGACAGTCATTCAGATTTTTATGGGTGATTATTTCTATGTGAAATAACCCGGGCTCAAACTATTTTTCTGTCAGCTTCCCTATTGTGTCGATGCTATTGTGGCAGCACAGGTGACACAAGAGCTCATGTGTGTATTGTCTGTGTGTGTATGTATGGGTGCCCTTTACATTGTACCATCCTATCTAGCATTCTCTGTCTCCGGGAATTTAGTGATTTTGTCTTCTGACTCTTGTCAGTATTATTTCTCAGTTCTAAGATTCATTGATCCGTCAGTGGGTTAAATATAGCTTTGTTGTTTGTATTTCCTGTCTGTGTTTTCTTCTCTTTTTAGAATTTGTGGAAGCATGATGTGGGATGGATAAACAACAACAAAACTCTACTGTAAGTCGACTGAAAGGCTGTTAGTATGACCCTGAAATTTAACAGTGTGTGTTTTTATGATGGCTGAATGTGGGTGTGTAAAGATGCAGTGTGAGTGACCCTGCTGACCTGCGAAAAGGGAAATGTGTGTGAGTCATTACGTGTGTATTTACAGCTATAGTTTCCTAAATTGTAACACTGATATAATTTGACAAGCATGCAGCAACTGTTGGATTCACACAAGCCAACAGAAAAAGAAAGATTTAAATTTTGTTTTTAGTTTTCAAGGCCTGCCGTACTGCATCACATGTCTCTTGATTATGATATAAAATCATTATATTTATGTAGATTTTTATGTTTCCAAAATGCCAGTCCTCTAAAAATCCTTATTTTACCCCCAAATGTATTTTTGTATAACAGATACATTTCACACACACTTGGAGCTGTGTGTAACTTTAAAGGAAGCAGATAATGTGTAAAATAATTATTTGCAGGTTTTTATATACTGTCTCTCTCTCGCTCTGTGTCCAGATGGCCTCTAATGACCCTGACCTTCCTGACCCCTCTGGTGACCCTCAGCCTGGTGACCTCATTGAGATCTTCAGACCGGCCTATCAGCACTGGGCGCTCTATCTGGGA
This sequence comes from Epinephelus awoara, assembly GCA_035609425.1. Classification (NCBI taxonomy): domain Eukaryota; kingdom Metazoa; phylum Chordata; class Actinopteri; order Perciformes; family Serranidae; genus Epinephelus; species Epinephelus awoara. Next base: position 23,834,081 of record CM069303.1, on the reverse strand, counting down.
GATGGTTACATCATCAACTTAACTCCTGTCGGTCAGTAGGAAACCTCCAAGAGACGAGTATAACTGGATAAGTTAAAATAAATTAAAAAAATAAAATGAAATAAAATAAAATACATTTTTTGGATTTTGATTCTGATAAAGGGGGCTAAATAGTGCTTTACAATTAGGCAAAATCTTGGTGAGGGAAAAACTGGCATGGCCATTTTCAAAGGGTCCCTTGAACTGTCGCCGCAAGATATCTGAATGAAAATGAGTTTCATGGGTACCCATGAATCTCTTCTAAACTTGTGAAGGCTTGTTTGCAGTAAATGTTCTGTTCCTTACAATCAATGTTCTCCTTCCGACTAAAGCTGTATCTTTGTCTCCTTGAGGAAAGGAATAACCAGCCTATTTGAAGAACAATGAATCCATTAACATGTAAAGGTACATAACACATTAAGACGGAGATGCTTTGGAACTCAAAATGTTAACTGTGCTGGTCTAGGCACATCAGATAATTAGTAATATGAACTAAAGTTTGAATTTGAAGCACTTTGATGCTGTCGGTTTAAGTAGCCCATCGGGTCCTCCTGCGGTCTGATTCAGGACCTATAAAGCCACAAAACCATCTCATAAAAACAACTATTTAAACACAGTCATTGTTTGGCAGTGGCGGAAAAACTCCAGCCTGTGTTTCCTACCAGATAAAGAAAGCATGCTAAAAATATTCTTGAGGAAAAAGGGTCAGTGTTTGAACGTAGGATTTTCACTTGTAAGGGATTTTTACACTGTCATGCTTCTAGTTTAGTTTAGCTTCGGTTAATTTTGCCGTTTTCCAACTTATATGAGTCAGACACACACAAGAAGAAAATATAGAAATAGCAATAATTAGTCATTAGTTTTAAAGCTGTGAACCAAAGCAAATCTTGCTGATGGAGAAGGTTTAGGCTAAAGCCATAATTATTACCCCTACCCATCCATGCATCCAGTTTCTAACCGCTTATCCTCTTGAGGGTCGCGGGGGGCCTGGAGCCTATCCCAGCTGACATTGGGCGAGAGGCAGGGTACACCCAGGCTGACACATAGTCACCACTTAACCTGCATGTCTTTGGACTGTGGGAGGAAGCTGGAGTACCTGGAGAAAACCCACGCTGACACAGGGAGAACATGCAAACTCCACATAGAGGGGCTCCCGCACCCGGGATCGAACCAGGAACCCTCTTGCTGTGTGGTGACAGTGCTAACCACCACACCGCTGTTTGTTTGTTTTTTATACATCATTGCTTAATTCACACCCTAAGACCTTCTGCCAAATGATCCTCAAATTTGCACAAATATCTTTTGATATTTTGTAGAACATATTCAGTTTTGGTAAATACAGTCCATAGAATAAACTCTTGTTGCCACACTGAGGCTCTCCTCTTCCTCTCCAGATGAGAACCAGGCAGCCGCCATGTCCAGTGTGAAGTCCGTCTTCAGCCGGAAGGCAGTGGTGCGCATGCAGCTGCTGAAGGAGGTGGTGGGAAGCGACTCGTATCGAATCAACAACAAGTACGACCACAACCACACACCCCTGCCCACCTGTGAAATCATTCAGCGAGCGCAAGTCCTCATTGGCCAGGAGGTGTCTTACGACCTGCTGGGGAGCAACTGCGAGCACTTTGTTACCCTTCTGCGCTACGGGGAGGGGGTGTCCGAGCAGGTCTCTCACTTTTTATTTTGTTTCTGTCTCATGTGTCATCAGGGCAAAACACTAACTTTTCACTCCTCATACTACACTGAATGATGAAACGTCACCACTGCCATAGCTTTACTTGTTGAGTATATATTTTTGGAGCAGAACAGCACATTTAAAAGTGACTTCTTTCAAGTAAACCTAACCATGAAATAAATCTAACATTTGCTTTATAGTGGCCTGTATTACTTTCTGCACTTCAGAGTGTTTCTATGTGTATATTCCAGCTCTGTCATTGTGTGGTAGCCAGTTTGTGTGAAGGAACACTAAGCGTTGACTGGTTAGACATAAGCACAGGTTTGGAGTTGTTAAAGTCGAGAGCAGTGGTTCCCAACTGGTCCAGCTACATGTCCAGATTCCTCTTTTGTCACTAGTTCAAGGTCCACACAATTTAATAATTTAAGTGACGGCATGCTTGCGTTTGGCCGTGCAACCCAGTCTCGCTCTGAAGTCATTGAAATCTGGTGCTTTGGGCATCAGACTCCAACGAAAAAGCTGTCCTTTCACGTCAGCATAATATGCAGCTGGTTGTCGTTATTGTTAGACGGCAAGATAAACACGGCAGGGCATGAATGAAAGATACAACGGAGAAAGTCCAAGTGGAGTGGGCAAGAAGGAGGCTGGTGTTTTTCTTACTGTAAGATTGTAATGCCAAACCTTTTTATTTTTTCCTAAACCCAACCATGTGCGTTTGTTGTTGAAGCAAAAAAACAACAACATCAATTCGCAGTATTGTACTGACGTAGTGTGTTTATTTTGAAAGAGACTGTGTGCAGATGGTACATTTTCTGTGAAAACGGAAATGTATTTTGAAAAAAGACAATGCATGTAATAGGCTGAAATTGACACGGCGTCCTAGAACGTCAACAACCAACCAGGGTACCTCGCTCGTCATATGTCGATGCGTAAAGTCCACAACCAAACACTGATATGTGAGAATGTGTTGGGCCAGTTTGCTGTCTCTGTGAAGTAGCTGTGAGGAAACAGCACTTCAAAATAAAAGCGCTGATTGGGTAATTTGCTGTAATTCAAAATAAAGCGTTCTTATTACGAACTTGAAACATTCGTGCGTCTCTTGTGGTGCACTCAGAATGGACCCATGACCCACCAGTTGGGAACCACTGGTCTAGAGGTTAGACGGATACTCCATCCCAAACCTATGTTTTGAATGTCACTCATCTATAGCCTATAGCCTTTTTATTAGGCTATCGTAAAAATCATGGTAATCCTCAGTCCACCTCGTCTTGTCCTCCTTGTCTCCTCAGGCTACACGGGCCATTGGGGCCATCAGTTTGGTGACGGCAGCAGCCAGTGCCTTCTCTGTCCTGGGACTGATCAACACACGATCCAGAAACAGGCCTTTCTGACAGCTGTGTTCTTCACTGAAGGGTGTTCTCTCCCAACATTCATGCGGCTGTGATTAAAAAGAATAATAATGAAAATAAAGAATTAATAAAACTACAAACTACTGAGTTGTGTGTTGGAGACTCATATGGACGCACATAGTTCACACTGTGTTTGTTGGTCAAATATTAATAACTCTGAAGCATTGCTTAAATGGTTGACCCAAATGACTAAGAACATGTCATTACAGTTATCCTTCAGTCTGGTCATGCAGAGGCGGGGTACACCCTGGAGAGGTCGGCAGAATATCGCAGGGCTAACATATAAAGACAGACAACCATTCACGCTCACATTCACACCTATGGGCAATTTAGAGTCACCGATTAACCTGCATGTCTTTGGACTGTGGGAGGAAGGCGGAGTGGAGAACCTGGAGAAAACTCATGCTGACATGGGGAGAACGTGCAAACTCCGCACAGGGCTCCCCCACCCTGGATTCGAACCAGGAACCTTATATAATTTAACTTTAAACACATTTCCAAGGTGACAATCTGAATCACTTGCAAGGGTCCGCTCTCTCTATGGGCCCATCAACCCCAGGGGCCCCAGTGCAATCACACTGCGTGTCCTGTCTATATTTACGCCCCTGGATGGATGTTCTGTTGCAGCTGGGCCACAGTTAAAGATGTTTTGTGCATTCTGCGGCACAGACAGCAGGTGGCGCCAATGCCCCCAAAACAACAGTAAAAAATCAGTAGAAGAAGAAGTAGGCTTCGTGCAGTGTGACGTTGAACATCTGCGCCGGCACAGCCACACGTGTGTTTTCATGGACCACGGAGTGCTTTAAGTTTGATATTTCTTTATTAAAGTGTAAAAAACACAGCGACAGACATGGGGAAGAAACTCAAAGTCGGAAAAACCAGAAAGGATAAGTTTTATCACCTGGCTAAAGAAACAGGTAAAGTACCGCTGCTGTATAAGAAACAAGCTTCTGACTGTTAGCACTGAGATGTACGTTAGCATTAGCATGACTGCTAGCTAACTCCCTCAGCTTAAAGACGGTGTGATTTTAAAGTGTCAGCTATCTGATAACATCTTGTTTTTATCTGTTTCAGGTTATCGCTCTCGTTCTTCTTTCAAACTCATCCAGCTGAACCGTAAATTTCAGTTTCTACAGAAAGCCAGAGCTCTGATCGACCTGTGTGCTGCTCCTGGTGGATGGTGAGCTGCCTGTCAACACATGATCATTTGATAACTGTCTGCTGAGGGTTTTAAAGCAGGAGAGCCCAAACTGTACAGACACAGAGGGGCCAAAAATAAATCTAATTCAGGGACACTGTTAAACCTCAAGAAGAGCCCTCCATTAATGATACAGGGCAACATCATAGAAGCAGGGCTGGTATTCCCGAACAGACTGTGTGTGATACTGTTATACAGCTAAAATGGCCCTTGACATGTCTTTTATGCATGAGTACCATTTTAAATGCTGTAAGAAAACTACCACAAACAATAAACAGGGAGAAGATAACAGTGAAACAGCTAATAAGTGAAGTCTATAGAGCATGTATGATAGTTAAAATACACACAATACTGGAACTAATCTGCTTAAAACTCATCCGAATAACTAATTTTACACATTTTCCTGAAGCTATTGCGTTCATTATTTGGGGTAATTGTGCAGTTTATACTGTTATTGTTATGCATTAAATTTAATACAGAATATCTGTAAAGTATGTCACTTAGTCAGGGGTCATCAGTTTAGAAAGTGTTTCTTAAGGCAGTGGCTTTCCAAGTTTTAACTTTCAATAAAAACAGTCATATGTAGAGAAAAAAAAATTGGCAATTAACCAAAGCAGAAAGCACCCATACCATCCAACATACACTGTAAAAGATCTAATGACACATATCTGTCTCAATTTAAATACCTTTTGTTACTTGTTTTATTTATTTGGTGCAAAAAAACGAAAAGCTAATTTACCAAGCTCAGCACTGATCTGAGGAGTGATTCATGCTATAATCTAACGGGTGTCTTTTATCTGTATGGTTTGAAAAAATGTTTGCCTGGGACAAAACCAAAGTCTAAATTCAATATTTAATCATCCATTTAATCATCATTACACATCTGTCAGATCACAGGAGACACATGAGCAAAATGTATGTTGTGATATATGAATGCACCCCTGATTGAAAATCTCCTTGCAGGTTGCAGGTGGCGTCTAAGTTTATGCCTGTATCCAGTCTCATTATTGGTGAGTGTGATGTCATCATGATAATAAATCGCTCTGATTCTCTGACAGCTTTTAAAGTCACCTGTTTTGGAAAAAAAACCCAAAGTGTGATCTAATTTTTTCGCTGAAATAGTGTGAGAAAAGTTTTAAAGAAGTGTTTCTTCCTGTCAGGTGTTGACCTGGTGCCCATCAAGCCCATCCCCAATGTGGTGGCGCTGCAAGAAGACATCACCACAGACAAATGCAGACAGGTGAGGCAGCTGCTGCAGAGCTGAAGGAAAATGGACATGAGTGTCCAGTGTTGCAAAGAAAACAAAACGCCAGAGACACAGATGATTTCGTCCTGGCATTAGACACCTGCATTGTTTACCAAGCATCAGATTTGTCTAAAATCACAAACTACAGGATAGTTCTCAACATGGTTTGTTAAGGAAAGTGCTTTCTCTCCCTCATACAGGCTTTACGAAAGGAACTGCAGACTTGGAAGGTCGACGTTGTGCTCAATGACGGAGCCCCGAATGTGGGAGCCAACTGGCAACATGATGCTTTCTCACAAGGTAGGTGCCACTAAACTAAAAATTAAAAGAAATTTCCAGTCACATCTTCATACGTCAGAATTTACAGACACTATCAGCAAATACTGGCTATCCATAGCACAATTTTGTTCCTTTGTATAGCAGCAAGTTATGTGCCATGTGTCTAAAAATAGTTAAACAAAATGAGAAGAACAATCACCTGTCATAATGGATCGCATTTGAACCTAACGTCTCACTTTGTTCTCCGCTTCCTCTCCAGCTCACTTGACCCTCATGGCCCTGAAGCTGGCCTGTGATTTTCTGACCAAAGGCGGCACTTTCGTCACCAAGGTCTTCCGCTCCAAAGACTACCAGCCACTCCTCTGGATCTTCCAGCAGTTCTTCAAGAAAGTTCAGGCCACCAAGCCGCAGGCGTCTAGGAACGAGTCCGCCGAGATCTTTGTCATCTGTCAGGGTCAGTGGCAGCTGCACATTACAGTCTCTGATGAGAAGAGAAAAAGTCTTGTGTCTTAGCCACCTCTGCGTATTATATCTTAACCAAGTTTGTTTCTTCCTTCCCAGGTTTTCTTGCCCCAGACAAAATCGACAGTAAGTTCTTTGACCCCAAGCATGCGTTCAAAGAGGTGGAGGTGCAGGCCAAAACAGTGAGGGAGCTGAATCCTGTCAAGAAGCCAAAGGCATGTACACTGAATGAATGAGATGATGGAATACTGGACGAGAAAACCGTTTACTCACAATGAGAAAATATAACTTGACTTTCCCATACTGAGATTGATGTTTGAATGTCAACTTTGGAGGAAAAACCTCACATTTGTCCACAAATATTCTGTACTGACCAAACAGCTGCTCTTTTGTTCCAGGCAGAGGGATACGCAGACGGTGATCTGACACTCTACCACAGTTTCACAGTGACAGCCTTTTTGAAAGCCGAAAATGCCATAGACTTCCTGGACAAAGCCAATGAGGTGAGATGTTTATACTATTTTAACTTGCCAAAGAGGGATGCTGGAGGTCCACTCATTTTCTGCCATTTCATAGAAACTCATGTGAGATAGAAGTTGAATCTGGAGAGAGAGAGATGTTGTTGAAGGTTAAAGATTTATGATTAATCGTCCTGGGCCTGATTATTTGATATTAAAATACACAGTACAGTGTATGAAATGTAAACTGGCTGACCTCAGTGCGAGAAAAAGGCCTTCCTGTATTTCAATTCTCACTCTGTCCTCCTTACTCAGATCACCTTTGACAACACAGACCTGCAGTCTCACCCGGCCACCAGCGATGAGATAAAGGAGTGTTTACGTGACATCAAAGTGCTTGGCCGCAAAGAGCTCCGGTAAGTTGAGTTTTAGTGCTGTATTTTTTTTTTCTAATAGAAATATTTAAGATAAGATGTTATTCAAGTTACTCTTCCTTCCTCCATCCTCACCTGCAGCCTGCTGCTGAACTGGCGATCCAAACTGAGGAGATTCCTGGCCAAAAAACTGAAGGGGGAGGCCAAACAGCTGGACCCGGAGATTGAGTAAAGAGTCTTTACAGTTCTTTTACAAAAAGCTACTGAAATATTCTCTTTTCCAGAATGTGTCATAGCAGATTTTTAAAAACAATCCTCTTTGCTTTGTTTTTAGCTTAAGTTCTGATGAAGAAAAGGCTGAATCAGAGGAAGAGCCAGACAAGAAGACAGAGGGGGAGAAAGAGAAGGAGGAGGGGAAAGAAGAGGATGACGAGGAGGAAGAAATGGTGAAGAAACTGGCAGAACTGAAAGCTGAGGAGGTCGCTGAGCTCAAACGGTACGATACAAAGTTGTTCAGGATTGCAATTTTAGTTCTGCTCAGGAGGTTGAATTTATTTTTTCTGTAAATTTCTGTGTCCCCATACCGGACTAGGTACTCGTTCCCTGAATGTGCCATGTCATCATGATCTTATTAAACCGCTCTTAGTCTGGCCCCTCCCCTGGGACCACTTTGCCTTGGGAGACCCTACCAGGGGCTATTAGCCCCGGTAAACCCCGGGGAGAGGAACGTCTGGGGTGCTTTGCATGGCCTGCTGCTCCTGTGACCCGGCCCCGAAAGCAGATGAAAATGGATGGATGTAAATTTCTGCTTCCATGTGTTGTAGTCCTAAGTTGTAACAGATCCTCAAACGCGGCGGTGAAGAAGTTATTGGTGCTGACTAAACCAGCAGCACTTTGATAGACACCACCTTGTCAGCCTGTTGCCCTTGATGTGCTTTTGGTGGAAGAAAATTAAAATGAAACATTCCAGGCAAATAGAGGTTGTATAACTGTCATGCTCCATCAGGAAGAAGAGGAAGCTGCTGAAAGAGCGGAGGAAGCAGAGGGAGAGGGTGGCGCTGAAGATGGACCTGCCTGGCGTCTCCATCGCAGATTCCAACGACTCATCCATGTTCTCCCTCAGCACCATCAAGAAGCAAAAGGTGAAGACAACACACACATGCACACCCATGGATGCTAACACCCCACTAGGGCTTGGTTGGAAAAATATTTATATGTAGACTTAATTCTGTATAAGTTGTTAGTCACTGTAACTTATTGTCCTGATTTGATGTTCACGGTTCTCCATCAGGCACTGGCTGATATATCCAAAGGGGACATGAAGGTGGCAGACACCCTGATAGAAGAGGGTGACGACGTTTACCTGTCTGAGGAAGAGGACGACGATGCAGATGCAATGTCCCTGGCCTCTGATTTAGATGATGAGGACATGGAGGAGGTGGAGCAGAGGCAGAAAGAGCTGGAGAAGAAAGCACCAAAGAAGTGAGTCAAGTGTTGCGTATGAAACGAGGTTGTCCACTGTTTGAAATTCGGTTCCTTTGATTTTCTGGAAAAAAGACGAGGGTCTTACCCCTCAGTAATCAATAGTTCTTTTAATCAGTGTTTGCTTATTTGTGTCTGTGTTTTCTAGAGTAACATTCGCTGAAGAAGTGGAGGAGGAGGAGGAAGGACAGGATAGTGGCTTGCTCGTGGAACTGGAAGGAAAGGATGAGAAGAAGGAGCGACAGACTGACCTGTGGTTCAGCAAGGTTTGTCGATACTATTCTTTCTCACACCTTCAACTCAAACCATTATGTTGCCCCGCCCAAAATAAATGATTTTAATATTGTAAACATGCAGGCGACTAGTCGATTAATGGTCCTTAATTACGACTTCGTCGGGGGCAGCTCTAATCCAGACTTGATGTTGGAGTGACCTCTGACCTTCCACCCTGCTGTCCTTTTGCTCTACAGGGCATCTTCTCTGAGATTGACCTAGAAGGAGATGCAGAGAGCGAGCTTCGACAGACCGAGTGGCTTCAGAGCAAACAAAAAGGTAACAGTCTGACAAATATAAAATATCACCTTTAAAAGGATACTAGCTCTCCCAAATGTGGACTGACAAAAATATTTACGAAATGAATATTTTTTGGAAAAAGGCAAAAAGAGGAAAGCTGAAGAAGAAGAAGAAGAAGAAGAGGAGGAGGAGGAGGAGCAGCAGGAGGTGGAAGAGAAGGTTGCTCCACCAGAGAAGGAAAAGGCAGGACCTTCAAAGGAAGCTGAGGAGGAGAGTGACAGTGACTCAGATGACAGCAGTGACGATGAAAAGTAAAACCATACTTATGTGGCTGTCTGTGCCATTTTCCTCTCAAAATACTATATAGTGGATCCAGTTTGATTCGTTCTATTGACAGCTGAAGAAAAATACAAATCAATATTTTGTTCCAGGGAGATCACCAGGATGAAGCAGGTCACCAAAGGGGCCAATGGGATGTCAGGAGAGGCCAACAATGATGACTTCCAGGTTGTTCCTGTAGAAAGCACCAGTGAGTATGAGAAACTTTTAATATCAGGGGTCAAGCTGGTGATCTCCAACCTAGGGCTGGGTGATGTATCCACTTCTTAAGGTATTTTCAAACAAGATACAGGATGAGAAAGTACCGTTTATATCAACATAGACTAATGTAAACTGATGGAACATTGTTGTTATTTAATACAGGCTGTGTCATTTTTCATATACATGTTTTTCAGAGTTATATTTTATTTTTTTAAAACAACTGCATGTGGCTTTGACTTACAATTTACAGCCCACTGTGTAGACCCCCCCCCCCCCCCCCCCAGAGATATATTACGTATCTCCAGTCTAAAGATAGTGAAATATATTGCCCAGCCCTACCCCAGCCTATGCAAATGCAGCCAGTTAAAGTCATTCAGCTTCATGTTTTAGAGTAAAGTTTTACATGTTTATGGATTCTGTGCTCCTCAGGTAAAAAAGCCAGGATCCTGGATGCAGAGGGCCTCGCCCTGGGCTGTCAGATCGCTACGTCTAAGAAGAGAGCCAGGGATCTGATGGATGGCTCCTTCCACAGGTGTGTGTGTTGTGTTTGAGTCAAACACTGTATATAAAGATGGATGACGCATCTCCACATAATCCCTCTGTACAAAAATGAAGCCAAAATGTCCAGGATACAGCCGCTGCCATCTTCCATCAGCGATGACATTTGGAGCCAGTGTCTGCGCAGTAGCGGGGTGATACGAACCCTCATAAATGACAGAAACCAGATGTGTACCTTGAGTTTTTAGTTTGGTCCATGTCCCATCTGTTCACACTGAGAGGGCAGGGTTTATGACCTACACTGCAGCCAGCCACCAGGGGGCGATCGACATGTTTAGGCAGTCTGGATTAAGTGCGTCTTGTCCTAATGTGTGCCCACTTTCCAGCTGTTTCAAATGGTCTCACAAAGCGTACAGTCCTTAAAGTATAAGCTGGTGATGCTTTATATTTGTTCTTGTCAACAAATCCAATGAAAATACCAAAAGATGAAAGATGGCTGCAGAGTAAACTGATTGTATGGTCTTGCAGGTTTGCTAGCTCTGAGGAGCCGTGGGATGTACCCGAGTGGTTCCTGGATGACGAACGGAAACACCGGAAGAAACCGGTGCCGGTCACCAAGGAGATGGTGGAGGAGTACAAACAAAAATGGAAGGAGATCGATGCCCGACCCATCAAACGAGTTGCTGAGGCCAAGGCCAGGAAGAAGAGGAGGGTAAGAGCAGGGAAAAGAACAATGGTGCAACTGCTGATGACAGATGCCGGGAAAACAAAAACACTTAAAATCTTTATAGTTTAAGGAACTTGCAAGTAAGGCAAAATATTTCTGTAGATCTTAATTTGTTATCACCTCTGTGATGTTCCCAGATGCTGAAGAAGATGGAGCAGGCTAAGAAGAAAGCAGAGGCAGTTGTCAACACAGTGGACATCTCTGAGAGGGAGAAGATGGCTCAGCTGAAGAGGTATGATGTCACATCTGTAGGGGTGGAGACGCACCTCAAAAGAACAATATGACTCCGTTAAACTAAATGCTAAATTGTATCATTAATTTCATGTCGATAATTTGCCTCGTCTTTTCCCCATTTTGTCAGTATCTACAAGAAAGCAGGTTTGGGGAAGGAGAAGAGAGAAGTAACATACGTCGTGAGCAAAAAGGGGGCTGGCAAGAAGGTGAGGCGGCCCGCCGGCGTCAAGGGAGCGTTTAAAGTGGTGGACAGTCGCATGAAGAAAGACATGCGGGGGATGCAGAGGAAAGAGCAACGTGCTAAAGGAGGCAAAGGAAAAGGCGGCAAAGGAAGAGGAGGGATGAAGGGTGGAAAAGGGCGGAAAGGAAGATAAATGTGAACCTGTAGCGCTCTCACAGTCCTGCCTTTCTCACCGTTAAACATCGCCTGGTCTAAAGTTACAGGCGAGCATTTATGGAGCTTTGTGAGCTCCAAAGTTTGACCTCCTGTCTCGTGTGTACAGACACCAGAATGAACTTTGGTCACTCACATGGATGCCCTCTTTTTAGCAACTTGTGCTGAAGTTGTTTAAACCACTGGATAGTTGAGATATGTTCTGTGGGTATTTAAATGCTGCTGTTCTGTGCACGTCTTTGTGAAGATGTTGATCTGAGTGGTTTCACTGAACAGCTGAACTGTCAGTGGCAGTACATCACGTAAAACACAATAACAATCAATGTGTTCTCCAGAAATGTTGCTATTAATATTGTAAATATTATATACACATTTTGCAATAAAAGTTTTGTCCAACAATTTATTCAGCGTGTTCTGTGAGTTAAAAAAAAAAGTCAGAACCATAGTTTCTTGATAGAAGATTTAGATCATGTGTTGCTCTTTGTGTGAGTCAAATGGCTTTAGTTATGAACTATACAAGTTGTAACGGTCACTTTATATCTGTGAATATAATAGAATTCAACTGAATTGAAACTGAATTCAAGATAACAACCAGATGATCATCACCTGTCGGAGGATAGGACATACTGCTGGACTGTTTACACAGCAACAAACTGGAAACAGTCAAGTGTGCACAGTCCTAATAGACTGCAACAGGTATGAAGAAGAAAGCAGGCGGTTAATAACAGGACTAACTACAGAAAAGTGCAGTATTACATCAGGGAATATATGTAATTATAATGTTTAATTATTTAAGAGTAACAGAGAGGGGTTTTTTGGTTTGCTGCCAATCTAGTGTGTCACACTTCAGTCCAGCAGGTGGCGGTAATGCGACTATAAGCTGGTTTGCCTACCGCCATTATGGTCGAAGAAGAAGAAGAAGAAGAAGAAGAAGCGGAAGAAGCTTGTAATGTGTCTTTTGCACATTTCGAGTGGAAAGTCTTTAATATTTAGCGTATTGTTATTGTCTTTACATCTCAGCTTGTCTTCAAAGCCAAGTTTGAGTCGCTGGGTTTTGAATTATCATAGCAGCTAGCATTAGCTTGTTTAGCTAACGTTATTAAGTTAAATTAGCTTTGATTATAGCTAACCAGCTGTAACTGTTACCTGCTTTCACTTTCCCGTTTGAATGTCACTGGGCAGTCTTCACTGCAGCTAGCAAGCTAGCTAACTAACTAGCTGGGCGGTTAGTTGGGAAAGTAGGTCCTCTCTCCTCCAGGATGCTCCTCATCGCCCTGGTATGCAGCCTGTGTGTGTCCGCCACAGCACAGGCTGAGAATGACTGGATAGACCCCTATGATATGCTCAACTACGATGCAAGCACCAAGTCAATGAGGAAGCCCGCAGAGGTTGGGAGGTGCACTGCTCTTTATGCTCTGAAGCTGTGTTTATATTCTTCTTGTGAGTGTTAATGTGAGTGTGTGTGTGTGTGTGTGTGTGTGTGTGTGTGTGTGTGTGTGTGTGTGTGTGTGTGTGTGTGTGTGTCTTGCAGCCGGCAAACTATGACAATGTGCCAACCAAGAGGAGAGAGTATAATCCGGACTCCAACCAGGTGGAGGTGACACCGTGTGGCACACAGGTAGCGGAGCTACAGAGACAGGTGTGTGGTTACAGTGTTTTAGTATTTATTCTGAGGAAACCAATTGCAGGAACTCAAGAGTATACATGAGCTAGGTATACCATGATACAGCTCTCTGCAGATAATGGCAGTCCCTTACATCTTCAAATAGTGCTGGATTCAAACAGGAGTCCTTTTGCATCAAGCAATCAGTCATTTTCTTTAGAGTAGAATAGAAAGAATTTTATTCATCCCCGAAGAGAAATTCATCTGTCCAGCAGCACATAAAAGACAGAAAACAACAACCACACTTCCCATCATCAACAACACCACAGTGGTATTAAGATAGAAATTAAATAATTTAAAATAAGTGCATAAATAGAAAATTAATTAAATTAAAATTGTCTAGTCCAGCTGTGGCTAATGTGATGTGTGTAAGTGTGTGACTGGATTCAGGAGATGTTAAACTGTCTTATTGTCGTGGGGACGAAGGATCTCCTGAAACGCTCTGTTCTGCAACGCAGTGAGATGAGCCGACTGTCAGGGTGTCTGCTATTGTCTATTATAGCTTTCAGTTTGTTCAGTGTGCCCCTCTCCACCACAGTTCTTACTGGGTCCAGTCTCCTGCCGAGCACTGAGCCAGATTTAAATAGCCTGTCCAAACGCTCTGTGATTTTGTCCATCAAGCTGCCTCCCCAGCACACTGCAGCGTAAAAGAATGCTATGGCCACCACCGTGTGATAGAACATCTCCACACACGCATCAAAGGACCTCAGTGTCCGCAGGAAGAGCAGGCGGGTCTGCCCCTTCCTGTAGATAGCGTCAGTATTAGAGGACCAGCCCAGCTTATCATCCAAAAGGACCCCCCAGATATTTGTAGGTGTGCACCACCTCAATGTCCTCCATCACCTTGGTTTTGGCTGTGTTCAGGTGGAGACAGCACTTACTGCACCAGTCTCTGAAGGCATCCACAAGGTCCCTGTGCTCCTGCTCCTGATCACTCCTGGTACAAGCCACAGTAGCTGTATTGTCAGAGTATTTTTGTATGTGGCAAAAATTGTAATTGCAATAAGTTAATTTATGAATAAAAATCCCATTCTCAAAAAAAGGGGACCAGTGTCCGAGATTAACTGGTGGCTGAATTAATGGTGATAGAGGCAGATGTGTGGAAGCATGGCCTTTGAGAACTCGTTGTCAGTGAACCAGGAAATAAACATTTTGATGGCTTCACACCTCTGTTACATTCATGCTTTCGTTTCAAACATTATGTTAGGAACAGTTTGCTGGAGATTAATATTACCAGTGAATCAATGTTTCCTCTGATGCCCTCCAAAGTAACGTTGAGCCACGGAGACATCAAGCCACGACGAGAGCTAGGAGAGCACGATTCCCTGTGACATTCAGTAAACGCTTCACAATAATAAAACCTTAATGCATCCAAAATGCAAGTCCAGTTGTGTCACTCCTGTGATCTTAAAGCACATTTTAACAATGCTATTTCGACTGTTTCTGTTTTTCAGTGTCAGTCTGTGAAACCAGCAGATAAATGGAAAAAAAACACAGGAGGCTCAATGAAAAATATCTGCAGTATTTACATCAAAGTTTAGATTTCTCATACAATAAATAATGATGCGTTCTAAAGCCATCCCCAGTTGTCAACCTATGGGCGGAATGATCAAGTGCATGGAGAGGTTTTAGAGTAGAGGCAGCAGACTGCATATGAATTATATCACCGTAGTCAATAACTGATGAAAACGTTGCCTGAACTAGTTGCTTTCTATAATTCTGGATGTTTGTGCTTTGCTGTCATTCAGAATGAAGAACTGAAGAAGAAAATCACCCTCATCTCCAGACCGTGTACATGCAGCCCGTTGTTCAAGCGATTTCTCACCAGACTGCAGAAGGAAATAGAAAGAGTTGGTTTGGTACGTGGTGTTTTCACATGAATTATACTGTGTCATGTGGCTTTGGGTGCATCTTTACTAATCGTGAATGCATACTGACTGAGCCTTTCTTGCAATCATCATGTGGCTTATACTTGACAAGGCCACTGGCTCGAACAAAATTCTGGTTCAATATTTAGATACGACCCAGGTGCACAATACAGTGGAAAACAGAGCATTGCCATTATTAGACACCCATCCTCTTTGGTCCCCAGCCCAGTGACTCCACGGAGGTGTTATATGATGCCAAAATCTGGCTGTCCAAACAAGCCATGACAGAGATTCGGTCTCTTCTGAATGGTGACGAGAGCTTTACAACAGGAGCTCTGGACAAGATACTGGTGGATCTCAGACCACATGACTACGAGGCCTGGAAGTGGCGTTTTGAAGACACCTTTGGCGTGGAGCTGGATACAGTATTAAAAGTAAGCTCATTCATGAATCTGAAATCTTTGTTCATGAGTCTTTACGATACTCAGTCACCTAAAGGCACAATTAAGACTTGCAGTTCATTGTCAGTACTCTGTTGTCTCTGTTTGTGTTCCAGCTAGGGCTGGGTGTTCTGGTTCTAGTGGTCATCATATGCACTCAGCTGTGGACAAAGGTGTCCTGGTTCGTACAGTTCGGCAGACTGTTTGGGGTCAGCTTCTTCGTCAGTATTATCTGGAACTGGATCTATCTCTACAAGGTGAACAAGAACTCCTTCGGCTCCCTTGCTTTTGTTTAGCTGACATTCAGTGCTTGTTTTAGACCGATACTTTTGTAATATCAATACATTTTGCTTTTTCAGATTGCCTTTGCTGAGCATCAACGCAAACTAGCAAAGATGAACGACAGCGAATATGAGAAATGCATTGGAGTGAGGAAAATTGACTGGAGTGATAGTTTGAAAGGTGAGCCAATTACAAGTATGAATATACACTCTTCCGCCACTTTAGTAGTTACACCTGTCAAACTGCTTATTAACGTAAATAGCTTATCAGCCAATCACGTGGCAGCAACTCAGTGCATTTAGGCATCTAGACACAGTCAAGACAACCTGCTGAAATCAAACTGAGCATCAGAAATGGGGAAGTAAGTCTGAGAATTTCAGAAACTGCTGATCTACTGGGATTTTCACACACAACCATCTCTAGGGTTTACAGAGGATGGTGTGACAAAGAGAAAATATCCAGTGAGCAGCAGTTCTCTGGGTGAAAATGCCTTGTTGATGCCAGAGGTCAGAGGAGAATGGCCAGACTGGTTCAAGATGATAGAAAGACAACAGTAACTCAAATAACCACTTGTTACAACCAAGGTCTGCAGAAGACCATCTCTGAACCAACAACACGTTGAACCTTGAAGCAGATGGGCTACAGCAGCAGAAGACCACACCAGGTGCCACTCCTGTCAGCTAACAACAGGAAACTGAGGCTACAGTTCACACAGGCTCACCAAAACTGGACAATAGAAGATTGGAAAAATGTCACCTGGTCTGATGAGTCTGGATTTCTGCTGCCACATTCAGATGGTAGGGTCAGAATTTGGCATAAACAACATGAAGCATGGATCCATCCTGCCTTGTATCAACGGTTCAGGCTGCAGCTGGTGGTGTAATGGTGTGGGGGATATTGTCTTGGTACACTCTGGGCCCCCTTAGTACCAACTGAGCATGGTTTAAACACCACAGCCTACCTGAGTATTGTTGCTGACCGTGTCCATCCCTTTATGACCACAGTGTACCCATCTTCTGATGGCTACTTCCAGCAGGATAATGCACCATGTCACAAAGCTCAAATCATCTCAAACTGGTTTCTTGAACATGACGATGAGTTCACTGTACTCCAATGGCCTCCACAGTCACCAGATCTCAATCCAATAGAGCACCTTTGGGATGTGGTGGAACGGGAGATTCACATCATGGATGTGCAGCTGACAAATCTGCAGCAACTGTGTGATGCTATCATGTCAACATGGACCAAAATCTTTGAGGAATGTTTCCAGCACCTTGTTGAATCTATGCCACCAAGAATTAAGGCAGTTCTGAGGGCAGAAGGGGTCCAACCTGGTACCAGCAAGGTGTACCTAATAAAGTGGCCGGTGAGGGTATGTTACATATTGTCACCACGTTATCATGCGATACATTGTTAGTATGAATTATAGCTGATATTTCTGTTTAGCACAATCAACAGATTTAGAGGTGCATTACTGCGCAGCACTGACCTGAAAAAAAATTATGATGACAATGCCGTGCTTCTTGTTCAACTAGTTATATAGGTACATCATGGGTACTATTACCACGTTGAAATCCCCTCTTGGGACCATTGATGGACTAATTTGAAACAATGAAAATGAGTTATGGTCAAATCTTTCTGCTGCTCCATATATGGGTCCATTCACCCACAGTGTGCCCCATTCTCATCTGTCAAACATTACTTGTGCAGAATCTTTTTCTCCTATCTCTATTTTGTTGTTTTCTAAACTACCTCTACTGTCTTTGGTTGTTCACATGTAGAGTGGTTGAGAAGCACATGGACTCTACAAGATGATCCTTGTAAGAAATACTATGACGTCGACCCCTGGTTGCTGGTGCCTCCAACCAAGGTATGTCACTATGACTGCATGTACAGTGCCTTGTGAAAGTGTTTCCCTCCCTCAGCATTTTTCCTGTTTAGTTGCATCACAACTTGGAATTTAAATTGGATTGTATTTTAAATGGAACTACACAAGATAGGCAAAATTTGTGAGGTGAAGTTTGAGTTTTCAATCTAACAAAACGTACAGAACACACCCACGACCCCTAACAGGATAAGTGGTTACAGAAAATGAATGAATGAATGAATATATGTTGGTGTGGAAATGACATACAAAGTTACACATCCCTCTCTGTTTAGGCTTTAGCAGTTACCATCACAACCTTCATCACAGAGCCACTGGAGCACATCGGAGAGGGGATCAGCAAGTTCCTTCGAGCCCTTCTCAAAGATCTTCCCGTTACCCTGCAGATCCCCGTTCTTATCACTATTGTGCTCGCCATTGTGGTAAAGATCCTCAATAAATTTCACTGACGCGCATGCAAATATATAAAGTCAGACAACGTGTCTCTATACCGGTATATTTGTTTAACTCTTCTGCAGGTGTGCATGTATGGAAGCGTGCAGGCAGCCTTCCAGCATGGCATCGCTGCACCTTTCCGCCGCCCTCGAAGGGACCCACCTCCTCCACAGCTGGAGCAACGGCAGCCTCACCTCCAGCAGATTGAGGACGGTGACCACTTAGCGGGAGGGGATGGACCGCAACATGCCCCGAGGCACCGAGCCGATGATGCCAGGTTACACAGGAACCAGGTTCATCGGAGGCGGCCCAACAGACCCAGAGAAGAGCCAGCCAAGGTGGTTGTGGAGACGCTACGCAATGCCGAGCCTACCTACAGTGAGAACGAGACAGATGCTGCGCCGCCGCGTGAGGAGGAGCAGAATCTCTCTGCTGAGTCTGATTCAGAAAACCAGCAGGAGACACGAGATGAGGTAGAAGGAGCGAGTGCTAGAAGTGTTCCTGCTAACGCAACCCAAACAAAAACTAAACCCACTGAGTCAGAAATATCTCCATCAAAGAGGAAACCTCCGAAAGTGAATAAAAAGCTTTTTAAAGGTGAACTCAGCAGAGACGGTGCATCACCAAGGTCTCAGCCAGCAGAAGGGCGGCCTTCACAAACTGAAGTCCAGGTGAGTTTATTTTTAAAATACATGAAAACCAAATAAAATTGATCCCACTAATGTCCAAATTTAGACATACAATAATACTTCTTTACTGTGATTTAACCTTTAAAATACCCTGTTTGTTATATTTAATGCTTCAGCTGTGCACACGCACAAATGGGATGGTGAATATTCACGTGCGACATAAATTGGTAAATAAGTATTTAATAACTAGAACATGTTTTTGTGTTTTTTTTTTATTGTATATTTGTAGCTGTTTTGCTTGTCTTGTGCTTGTGAATGTATTTAATCTTTAACCTGGGGTAGATTTTATAGCTTTATATGCATGCTACCACACCATACCTCTTAAGATTGTCTCAACTTTAAAGCTAGAGTGCAGAACATATAAATTCTCTTGCAGTCTGTTACAATCAAGCACTCGCCAAACAAGTTCACACTAAGCTGATTAATCCTCTCACTGCCAGGGGAAAGCTGCCTGTGTTTCGTAGTATAGCAGAGTTTGTGTCTGGTGTTTGTGGCGAGTTTATCGTGCAGGCGCATCAGAAGTGATGCTTAGACGTCAACCTGACAGAACGTTACATCAGTGTGTTTCATTTCTGTTGCCTTCACTGCTTCTTGTTTTGTTTCAATAATAATAATAATAATAGTAATAATTATACATTTTTTGAGATGGGATTTGAAGGATGTTATGATGTCAGACTGTCGAATTAGAGGAGGTAGAGTGTTCCAGAGCCTGGGGGCAGTGCAGCTGAAAACCCTGGCATGTTGGGCGGGTGTATGGATGGAAACTCAGTACTGCAGCTCCACTTCCCAATTGCTACTGTGCAAACTCTGGCTCCAGAAGCACAAGATGGCAGTGTCATCCTTTGGTGTAATTTTTGTACAATGTGAGCAGGTGAAGACATGTCGTCCATCTTTATATACAGTCTATGGGGGAGACCGTAGTGATGGAGCAGCAGCTAGGAATATGGCGGGAGCTATGGTGGAAAAAGGAGCGTCCAAGAAAAGTTTTTGGAGAGGATACTTCTGATTTAAAAACAACTTCAAAGGAAGGATTAAAGTAAATAAACAAACACAGTCTGTCCTTGAAGAGAGCACTCCTGGGGGTTTGGCAAGATAAAGTCAGCTCACCAGTGGACATACTGTCCGTCATGCATTGACCATGTTTATGTTCTGCACTCCAGCTTTAATAACACAAATTAAAAGTGCAGTGGAATTTAACTGGGATGCCATGGCATACTGGTGTGTGAACGTTAATTGATTTTTGATTAAAATTAATTTTCTCTACCAAATCGTTCTTCTGAAACCAGAAATATTTTTCTTTTTCCTTTCATGATAATCTTTGAATTTTTGCAATAAAAATGTTAAATTCCACAGCAAATGAGTAAAATTAGTTCATGAATTTTTACTGCGATTTAAACGGTTGTAGCCACTAATAACATAAGCCTTTGTCAGATGAGACATTTTAGAGATTCGGGTAATTGATACGCTTGATTCCTAAATCAATATGATTACTTTATTTACTCACCTGACATACGTATGGTGGCCAATCATTTATTGGTTGACAGACGTCTCAATCTGAACATGTTATTCTTTGTTTTATGAATGTGTTATTTCCTGCTATGAGACAATTTTATTTGAACATGTGACAATTTTTGTGTAACATATATATATATATATTTCGAATGCAGGATCTGCAGGCCCCAGCAGGCGACAGGACGTCCTCTGACTCACTGCTGCCTGTTGAAACTGTCGGAGTTCCTGTTCAGGAGACGTCTCCAACGCCAGCGGATTAGGCAGTTTCTGCAGTCAGAGTTGGAAGATTAATGTCATCATTGTTTGGTGGTTTTTGTTGCACTGTGGACGTTTAAATGTGCATGTACAACATTTAAAAGGTAACCGAATTAGGGAACCAGCCCAGTGCTGCCAACTAACTTCATCTTCCTGCAGTGTGGTCAACTGTATGTGTCACACAGCAGTGCAGGTTTGTGAGTCTGTGAGTCTGTCTGTGAGTTTGTGAGTCAGTAGGCAGGAAACAGATGTGTTAGAAACAGCTTTGTTTACTAAAAGGTATAAAATGCAGGATTTTCCTAAAAAATATGTAGACTCATTCAAAAGTAATTTCACTCATGGCCCTTTAGCAGTGTGTGGTGGTGTTTAGGACGTTTTTGGTCCTCACCTTTGGGTATTGGTGTGGAGCCTCCAGCCAATAGCGGCACGTGGACTCTATAAAAATATAGCAGCCAGCTGCCTCTCTCCTCTGCTCTGTGATTTGAGATGCATGTCTGTGTGTCAACTTAAAGGAGGGCGAGGTTTAGCCCCACACACACTCACAGAGGCTAAGTGGACAGGGTGAAGCTAGCACTTCTGTTGAATTCACAATGTCGCACCCTTCTGCAGGGTTGTGCGAAGGTGCGGCCATGTTGACAGTAATTGCGCTTTTCTGATTTACTGCTTGTTAATACCGCTACCTCTCTTCATTCACTTCCTGGTTGACCACCGCTGCTCTCTCCGTCTCACTGAGTGGAGCAGGAGGAGGGGCAAAGTTTGAAGGCTGTGTTAACAAACAGTAATCTATAAATCCTGCATAGTATACCTTTAATCTGGTGTTTCAGTGTGTCTCACTCATGGGCAGGTATCAGGGAACCACAAACTAGGTTTTCCTAGTATCGCTGTAATGATAGTAATGGACTTTTTAATTACTGCAATGCAGAACTAATAATGTGTTTCAATTTTGATGTTGAAATACAAATTTGGATTTTGTAATTTAAAGGGGATGAAAAATATTTTTATGCTGTTTTTTTTTTTTTTTTACAATAAGCTATTTTTGTGATTATTAACCGTACATAGAGGGCTTGAAATAGTGATGCTGAAGCCATTTTTGCTGAGCAGCAGGGCTACTTTCTTTCATTTTCTATTGGACGGAGCAAACTGCTCATACAGAGCTAACAGGTAAATCAAGTTGTGCATTATAAAATCAATATCAAGTCGACCTAATTCAATAAAAATATTTTTTAAACAAGGTATTTTATTAGCAATTCAGTAAAGATATACAGAATACTCATAAGCAAACACAGAACCAAGATGGATGAAAAACACAACCCCACCCACCCATCAACACAAGAACAAACAAAGAAAGCCAGACCAGCCAAGGGGAATCCAAAGGAGAGGAAGCTTCCATATTTGCCACAGAAGTAAAAAATGCCAGGTGGCAAAGAGCAGTTGATCCTCTGTTAGAAATTCAGATTTTCTCCAACTGTAAATAATACACAACATCCTTAATCCAATGTCTGTATGCTGCAGTGTCTGCTTAGGCTCGACTTAAGTTAACATTTAGAGGAGTTCAAATATTTCCATGGACATAGATGGGGCAATCAGCCGCACAAACATTGCTGCAATAAAAACAAATTTAAAAGTCACTCGTACAAAATATTGAAAATCTCTTGTGGCAACCTGTTGGGGAAAAGAAAGACATTTAAATCATTGCTAGTGAAAAAGGAAAAGCCTGAAACTTGACTGTGTTGGTTTACGCTTATTGCAGGCAGCTGATGAACCCTCCACACAACCTGCCCAGCACCAAACAGCAGACAGACACTGTTAGCGACTCTCTAGTGAACATAGTGCATCATGTAGCATCTGAAGAGCCAGATATTTCCCTCAGGAGATGGTGAAGATTAAAAACAGAGCTAAAAGTTGAGTAAATATTGGATTTAAAACAACCAGGTTTCCAGAAACTTGTCTACAAATGATTAATAGTGTTGTCGAGAAGGTGATTATATATATATTGTACAGATTATTATTTTAAATGTCCCAAATGCAAAAATATGTATACATAATTGCAGCTTTACATTATCACAGGTATGTGACTTTGAAAAACACTTTTGTTACCATGCATTTGTTGCTCTGGCCACTCTGCAGCTACACAGCCAAAATCAAACATCCATACTGACCGTGCTGCGGCAGAAACACTCATCCATTAGCACACTCCTATGAACACAGGAGGGCAGCAGAGGCGCAGCGCTTTAAAGGAGGTTTTGCTGTTTGATTAGAGGTGTAATACTGCATGTTTAACAGCCACAACCCAAGAGTATCCATGTATCTCATTCCAACATTGCAACTGTGTTAAGCATACCAGTAAGACAGTCAAAGACAACTGTCACTGTTTATTTGATGCTGCATTTCACAACCGTGTGTGTGCACAGAGTCAGCAAGCAGTGTAATCCATGACAGTAGCGAACACAACATGCAATCAGGAGAAGGAGATGAAATAAAAGCCATGACTTCATTTGGAGGTTTTAAATGAGATAAGTAATGAAAGTGCAAGTAGATTCTTTGTTCTTGTTTCTTGACAGCTTTTCATCCTTCCTTTGAGCATCATACTTTCTGTTTCATATATTTTTATTGGACGCATTTGTGCAAAAATCTTTATACAGAATGGGGAACTGCTTTGATTTTTACTCTATTTCGCAAAAAAAAATTACGTAAGAGAGAAACGGAGAGAGAAAAGGAAGTGAAAGAAAGGGAAATCATGCTCAACGGCTGGTAGGCTTGAAAAGTTGTATCATTGGAAACGCTACACACATTGTACCAGGGCAAAATTACACCTGAATGCTAATTGTTGTCACACCACAGGCTGCATCTCTATTTCTACAGAACCAAGATTTAGAAATATCAGCCCACGCTTCCTTGAGACTGATGTGTCTCCAAACAGATGTTGGTCCAAACCCCATCTGAGGAGTGGTGTTGTTTGTTAGATTTGACCTGGGAGTGGCCAGGGCTGCAGCTGCCATTGAGGACACTGAGTTCATTCCTTGGTATTTTTATAGAGTGCGTGCCAAACAATTAAAAACACTTACAGGCTAATTCCAGTAAATGTATTTAAACATGACTACTTTTATGATTTAGCCTGCAAAATAAAGGTGTTCCCTTGCCTTACTGTTATTCTTAAAAGACATAAAACAGGAGAGACACGACAGGTGAAAACAGTTTTTTCATGCACTGCTCCAGTGTGAGATTTTGGGATATTTTGCTTTTACAACATGTCTTCTTTGAGACTAAGAAAACATCCAAAATACACATTTTATTTTTTAAGTTCAGATTTCTGCTCTGTAGATCTAAACATACACTTGTAATATAAAACAAGTACTTGTCTTTGTGCAGGTAATCGACTAATGTTTCATGGCCATATCTGATAGTTCCAATTTTTACTTGATTCTCCTGTAGTGTTTTATTTTCGTGTCTAAAAATAAAGGGAATTTTACAATACACATCTGTAAAAGGCCATTTTCTCATATTCTCTGAGCCAGAAATCTTAACTTCACTTACACACACCAAACTTTACATTTTGTTCCTGTCTTTATTCTGAAGGTTTTTACACAGAGATTTGTTCATATACCATCCATAACCTGATTTATAGAGCATCTTATTCTTAAAAGCATGGCATTTTTTTAATGGCGGTGGACAGTTTTTTCTGATTTATGGAGTGATAAAAGCAGATATCCAAAAGCCCCTCTGTGAAAACCTTTTACGCTAACATGTCCACAGAATGAAAACAGAATTTCGAACCTGGCTTTATACAATACTCACATTTCTGTTCTGGAAATATATACAAATTATACACATTTTCCCCCCAGCAATATCTCTATTCATTTTCAAATACTTTTTAAGATCTGGGAAGGAACTGTGTTCTCACCCAGACGAATTGTCCAACAACAAAATGGAGTCTTTCCTTACATGTCAGACATTTTAAATATTACAAAATTCAACAACAATATTAAAATTATATGTTAAAAAAAATCTGTGTTCCAAAGAGGGTTCCCATTGTTATATTTATGTCATGCTTTCATAAATTTACGCCCATTTAATTGAATAATGCATCATTTGAACAGTTAAACCTAAAAATAAAAAATCAGGGGAAATAATGTCTTAAGGTAAGTTATCAACAAAGGAAGTCTCATGGTGACACCTACTAGTTACATTTTTTTACCCATTCACCTTTAGTGTCTCTCCTTCAAAATAAAAGCCAAACAATGGCAATAAATAAATGCAAAGACTGCATTTTTTGTGTAGACCCCTGGTGGTAATGGACAAGTAATCAATGAGGGGAGTCTACTGGTGATACCTATTTGTTAAATGTTTAAAATGTTTTTATCATATTCACCTTCAGTGTTTCCCCTTAAATTAAATAAAAAAAAAAAATAATTGTGGAGTTTTCTGTGGAAATTATTGTAATAGTTATTCTCATCTAATCTTAACAATAATTATAAAACAGTAGCAAATAATTTTTTTTTATTGGCCGACCCATTTCCATCCTCCCGGTGACCCCTTGTGGCTCCTCGGACCGTAGATTGGGAACCAGTGCGCCGCCTGAAACTCATTTCCTGATTGGCTGCCTGGAAGGTGCGTGGTGTCTCAGAAAACCCAGCTGAAGGGACTTCTCTGTGCTGTGAGTGTCTGACTGTCAGCCTCTTGACATAATACTCATTAACCGCCGTGTCCACGCGGATAATCAATCAGTCATGGAGTTATTGGTTCGATATCTGGACAGGAGCAACTCAGTGAGGTGAGTCATTAACTTAAATAACTGGAGCTAAAAAGGGGCACGTTTTTTAAAACACATTTAAACTTGCTTAAGTGTTAAATAGTTTATAAGTGATGTTTCTCAAATATAATGTGCAGGTTAAACTGAAACATCGGATTAAGTTTCCAAAATGAACATAAAGGTTTTTTTTTACATGACCCAGCTATAGTTGTCTTACCTTTTAAAACAGCAGCACCAGTCATTTACTACTCCTGACCGGTATTTTACATAAAAATATTCAGCTGAAAACATCTATAAAATGTGTAAATTGACAATAACTCCTCCAACAAATGTAAAAAAGTAGATTGTCAGGGAGAGTTTTCGTGCAATAAACTGTTGGGAAAATATAGAAAGTGTACTCCCTGAGCTAACCTTGGACTTACACCCAGGCAGCACCATGAATGCAGGCAGTGTGCTCAGTACATTGAGTCCTTCCTGTAGGAGATGACCTGTCTGCTTCACTGGAGTGAAAAAACACTATTGCTCAAGTGGAATATCATGAAATCACTGTTTTCACTTCTGTTTTTTTGCCAGATTCTTGCACGATATTACATTTTTTGTTTGTTTGTTTGTCTCAGCTCTGTCTCGACGCAGGACATTATCAAAGAGGAGAACCTGAGAGATGACCTGAGGTATTACTTCATGAGCCCCTGTGAGAAGTACCGGGCCCGGCGACAGTTACCCTGGAAACTTTTGGTGCAGATTCTGAAAATCATCATGATCACCACACAAGTATGTGCAGGGGGGGTTAATGTAGATTAGGAAAGAGGATCCTCCAGAAAATACTTCCTGGGACTAGAATCTTGCCAAGGCATGTAATCTAGTGCAATAAATAAGATAAGATAAGATTTCACTTCACTGTCGTAAAGAAATTCAGAAATTTGTCTTGGGTCCGAAGACGTCAGCTGTTTCATATAAATACTAAAATGCAAAACAACATTTATCCAAATAACAAAACCACAGGCCTACTACAGATGTTACAAATTACATCAAGTGGATGCGTGTGTGAAGTGATGTTGATATTTGTGTCAACACATTCTGACAACATATGCAGACACGCAGGATCCTCTATAGTCTCAGTGTGTCTGTTTTCAAATAGTAGATGGTGAAACAAGCGAACTCCACCCGTACCTCTAGGCCTCACTCTTCTTGCTGCTTGTTATGCTGACAGTGAAGCAATCTGTAATTATTTGTCCTTATGTTGCGTTGGGAAGTCATTTTGTTGTTGCAGCAGTGGGAAAGGTGAACAAAGAACACACAAGAACAAACATACAAAACTACGCACGTAAAAAGTGTGAAATGACTCCTCTTAAAGTTACTAGCCACGTGTCCCTAAAACGTTACTGTCTAGAAAGTTTGTTGTTGTGTGTGATCTCAAATCAGTGTTGTAAGTTGAGAAATTGAACATACCATAACAGGCCTATATGTGGGACAGGCGTCTATCTGGAACAGCCCTTTAATTCCTCTCACACAAAACTGTTGCTCAGCAAAGATGGCACGCCCCCAGTTTGGAGAAGTGACAGCAGTACTGCCATGGAAGATAAGCAATGGATATATTTTAACCACCTAAAAAGATTCCCACCTAAAAAAATCTACATCAGTTCAAGTGTGCGTTACATTGAGAGTGTTTCAACTGCTCTACCTCTCTGTCAGACAGCCTGCTCCACTGGGGAGGCTGCTAACAGCTTCAGTTCCCCATTTATGCTCTCGTCAAAGCCACCAGACTCCATTGACAAAAACAACAATTTGGGCTCCCTGAATACAGGAGCTGCTGGTCTACAGCTGTCTCTATCAGGTATTTAGTTAGTGTTATTGTTTGACTTTGGCATTTAAAAGTATTAGTTTGGATTCACCAGTCGCACAATAACATAAAACAAAATAACTTTTTAAGGCAGTGGTAGACCAGCACCTCCTGTGTTCAGCAATGTTAAATCGCTGTTTTTCTAAATGGAGTCTGGCTTTGAGGAGAGCGATGTTACTGCTTAATTTTCCAGGTGGAAATCGCTTCCTGGCTTGGCTTACTGTACTTACTTTGTTACTTACCTATTTATATTGTTTATAGCCGAGATGTTTACCGTCCTTTTGTACTTGCCTGTTTTGCACCATGGTTCGGAGAGGGCTGAAATTTCATCTGTGCTGTATGTCGAGCATGTATAGCATATTTGACAATAAAGTTGACTTTGACTTTGAAAACATGCCAAAAATTAAATGTACTTAAGTACCTTCACCAAGCATACATGAAACATAAATGCTCCCTTCTCCCCCTGTTGTTTCCTTCATAGCTCATCCTGTTCGGCCTCAACAACCAGCTGGTGGTGTCCTATAAGGAGGAGAACACCATGGCCCTCAAGAATCTTTTCCTGAAGGACTACAGCGGGGTGGATGAGGACGACTACAGTGTTGCTGTCTACACTCAACAAAGTGTCTACGACAGTCTGTTTCATGTCATAGATCAGGCAAGTCCGACCCCCTCACCTTAATGCTCCTACACCCCGTGCTTGTGAGTTCAGTTGAGAAATAATGTTTGTAATGTGGCATTCAACATGAATGGATGCAATGGGAGTGGGATAGAGGGAAAATTGTGAATAAATATGGCATAAAAAAAGTCTTCCTGATTGCACTTAAGCTGAGCTTCATTGAGCATCTAACTTTAGCAAGTGGTCTCCAAGCAGGGAATAGTTACAGGCACAAATATAAAGAATAAAAACACGGGAAAATAAAATAAGTAAGTTCTTATCTTTTTTTTTTTTTGTCATATAGAGATTTGCACTGATGATTAGTAACATCTATGTTGATGGTGTCCAATGAAGTCTGTATTTGATCATGTGACAGTACTGTAAAACATCCGGTAGCAGTTTCGGCACAAAGTCTGGCACTAGAGCCTGTCATAAAAGCGTGCACTGGGGCCAACCCCAACTACCATATGATATCACAGTCTCAGGAACATGGGTAAGCTCTGATGCTCCATGTGAAGACATAACCAGGATAACACTCAAAACTGCGATGCTAATGCTAATGTAAACCCCCGCAGTGCGATTTTAACTATTCATCATTAACCTGTTAACCCTGTGAGACAGGCTCTGAAGGGAACTGCTTCATTTTATTTACTTACCCAGGCATTGTGTTTGATGTGGCAGTTTACAGCTTCACTCCATTATTATGTAGTCACCCTGGTGCAGTTTGTTTCACCTGAGGCTTGTGATATTTATAGTACAGCCAGTTGGGCCGGCTCTCTGTGGGTCCCATCAGTTACGCAGAGGATGACGGCGGCAAACGGCTGCCTCTCATCATCTGTAAAGAATACTACAAGAGAGGCAGCGTGGAGTCCTCGGAAGAGGCCTATGACATAGACGCTCAGCTGGAGACAGGTGAGAGGGAACATTGAAGTTTAGAAAATAAATGAATAAATAAACACAATACCCGTGACATTTTCGATTATGTACCTCATGTGTTTTAAAGCAGTGGTTCCCAACTGGTGGGTCGTGGTCCAAAAGTGGGTCGTGGGTCCACTCTGAATGGACCACAAGTGATTTGCTCAACTTTGTAAAAGACAGGTTCTTTTGAGTGGAGTGAATTTCCAGCACAGAGCTTTTATTTTGAAGTGCTGTTTCCTGCTGTAGAATGAATGACTAATGGACAGCTACTTAACAGAGACAGCAAACTAGCTTGACACACAAACACAAGTATGACGCTGAATATATTAAACTGTGCTGACCTTGAACTATAGAGAGATAGACCCCGTGGCTCGATCAGTTGGGAACCATTGTTTTAAAGGAATCTACATTTCTGATTTTGTGTACAAAACTGCCAAAAAAGTTGATTCTAGACACACAATGCATTCAAGAGATTCAGATTGTTTGTGTTATTGTGGAATCTGAATTACTTGATGACAAATATCATGAGAAACAACACACACGATCTCAGTGAGGGTGTTCATTTTCTCTGTCCATCTCTCAGTTTGTTTGTCACATGATCCGAAGACTGTTAACGAGACGAGAACCCAGAATTCATCCTTTTTTGATCTGGACTTTTACAGGTAAACAAGCAAACACACATAATTTACATGTTTCATCTAATGTTTAAAAAAAAAAAGGTTATTTACAATCCTCCATTGTGCTTTCAGGCTTGTTGACATCAAAATAACCTTCCAGCTGAAAGGAATCAACCTGCAGACGATGCGCAGACGGGAGCTACCTGACTGCTACTTGTTCTACGTTACGGTACGGTTCAGCCATAACATTCAAGGGGACCAATTTGAATCTTTCCATCATTCAGAGGATATTTCGTAGACACCATAAGGAAACTAATTTTATCTTTCAAACTTATTGCCCACACAGCATTTAATGATAAGACACCTTCTTATATCATTATTTTACTAATCTACTTTCCTTTGGCCTTGTTTCGTTAGATAACATTTGACAACCAGTGTCACAGTGGAAAGGTGAAAATCTTCCTGGACATAGATACTCAGAGCTCTGCGTGTCGAGACTGGAAGATATCTGGGACAGGTAAGGTGTAGTTGAGAAATGAATATTTAGAAATTTCTCCCTTTCTTGTCACTTTTATGTCACTGTGTTTTTAACCCCCTGACAAAATGCTTCTGGAGCTCTCCAAGTTCACTCGTCTCGTCCAATCTGTCTTTAAAAATCCATACTTTGTCAGCCTCATGAATTAAACCCACAGTGTCTGTTTCTTGCTGTGAATAAAACGGTTATCGGTGTATTTAGGTCTTTACTTAGACTTGCACAATACCTCTATTTGTGCCAATTCGTCTCTTCTGTGTCCAAAATATTGACGGCTGGTGTGCTATTTTTTTTTAAAGGCACCAGTTCTTCTCTGGCATTTGCACTCGTCTGCCCTCATCTTGTCTCAGTTTACTTCTTCAACCGTGTAGTAGTACAACAGCACCAGTCTGATCATCCGCACTCACATGCAGATTCTGACCAATCAGATGATGCCTTACTGAGAGAGTTAGTAGCATTAGTATGTTGTTACCATATTCAAAGTGCAATATCGCAGTTTTTCGTGATGTGATTTATTGCACAACTTGATGATAAAAAAAAAACAGTATACTGTGCAGCCCTACAATTAATGTAATAATGTTTAAAGGTTCAAAGGAAGAATTTACATGAGGGAAAGAGGTTGAAGTAGTAATGCAACATACACTCACCGGCCACTTTATTAGGTACACCTTGCTGGTACCAGGTTGGACCCCTTCTGCCCTCAGAACTGCCTTAATTCTTGGTGGCATAGATTCAACAAGGTGCTGGAAACATTCCTCAGAGATTTTGGTCCATGTTGACATGATAGCATCACACAGCTGCTGCAGATTTGTCGGCTGCACATCCATGATGTGAATCTCCCCTTCCACCACATCCCAAAGGTGCTCTATTGGATTGAGATCTGGTGACTGTGGAGGCCATTGGAGTACAGTGAACTCATTGTCATGTTCAAGAAACCAGTTTGAGATGATTTGAGCTTTGTGACATGGTGCGTTATCCTGCTGGAAGTAGCCATCAGAAGATGGGTACACTGTGGTCATAAAGGGATGGACACGGTCAGCAACAATACTCAGGTAGGCTGTGGTGTTTAAACCATGCTCAGTTGGTACTAAGGGGCCCAAAGTGTGCCAAGAAAATCTCCCCCACACCATTACACCAGCAGCAGCAGCCTGAACCGTTGATACAAGGCAGGATGGATCCATGCTTCATGTTGTTTATGCCAAATTCTGACCCTACCATCTGAATGTGGCAGCAGAAATCCAGACTCATCAGACCAGGTGACATTTTTCCAATCTTCTATTGTCCAGTTTTGGTGAGCCTGTGTGAACTGTAGCCTCAGTTTCCTGTTGTTAGCTGACAGGAGTGGCACCTGGTGTGGTGTTCTGCTGCTGTAGCCCATCTGCTTCAAGGTTCGACGTGTTGTTGGTTCAGAGATGGTCTTCTGCATCTTGAACCAGTCTGGCCATTTTCCTCTGACCTCTGGCATCAACAAGGCATTTTCACCCAGAGAACTGCTGCTCACTGGATATTTTCTCTTTGTCAGACCATCCTCTGTAAACCCTAGAGATGGTTGTGTGTGGAAGTTTCTAAAATACTCAGACCGGCCCAACTGGCACCAACAACCATGCCACTTTCAAAGTCACTTAAATCGCCTTTCTTCCTCATTCTGATGCTCGGTTTGAACTTCAGCAGGTCGTCTTGACCATGTCTACATGCCTAAATGTTTTGAGTTGCTGCCACGTGATTGGCTGAAGTGGCCAGTGAGTGTATGCGAAGTCAAGTCAATTACTATTTAAAAACTTTCTCTTTGTGGTATGTGGTAGGTGGCCTGTAAATACTTCTATGCAGTTATCTATATATTTTTTTATGTACTGCATGTTCCCCAAATTCCTCAGCATCTATATTTTCAGAAAACATAAAAACAATCCTGTTTGGCCCACAAGATGTAAATGCCTTTTACTGTTGACTGTTAGTGAGGCGTTTTCCTGGAAACCCCCACTTATCAGTAAAAGTGTGAGGGAGTTGAGTGAAAGATAAACCTCCTGCACACACACACACACACACACACACTCACACTTTGTCTCTGTTTCAGCTCAGAAGAACACACACTATCTGCTGGTGTTTGACGCCTTTGTCATTCTTGTTTGCCTCACATCGGCTGTGCTGTGCACCCGCTCCATCGTGCTGGCTGTCAGGTTACTCCAGGTCAGCTGTTCAGTCTCTGCTCACATAATGTCGTACATAACAATTATATACAACTTTTATTTCTTTCTCTCTGGCTCTTCCTCTGTCATCCCTTCCTGTTTGTAGTCATAAGTCTATACTTCTTTATGTAGTTTCTAATTGTTTATAACCTTTCAGTCTTTTCTCAGTCATTTTCCTCTTCTCAAACCAGATGTCACAATAAGCATTATTCCGATATCTAAAGTACCATTTGTATCACATGTAGACAGATGGATGAATTTGTCTTGCATCTGCTACACAAGCATCTTGTTGTAATGTCTGTCTGATGACTAGACTTTATATTTTGTTGTACATCTTTTTCTATGTGAGACTGAATTTACATTTGTGTCTTTTTTTTTTCAGAGATTCTCCAGATTCTCCCATGAGAACTACAACCGTAAAGTGTGTGAGGATGACCAGGGCGAGTTTCTGAACGGCTGGTATGTGCTGGTCATCGTAAGCGACCTCTTGGCCATAGTAGGATCCATACTGAAAATGGAAATACAAGCAAAGGTAAATTGAATCTAGAGAGACAGTTACCGTATGGGGCCCAAAGCTGACAGATTAAATGTGAAAGGGGAGCCTGAAATCTGTATGTTCAAAAAGAATTTGTATTTATTTTCTTCTCCCAATTATGTGAAAATAAAGTTAGGTAAAAGACTTAGCTGAGGTGATCAGATCAGGCAAAAATGAAAAGAATTAAAACTAAAAATTTCAAGCAGTCAGCATCATAATGTGGAGCTATCTGCATAGCATTGCCTTTGATGACCACCCTGTGATTTTATAAAGCCACTGAGTAGTAAAAGTCAGGGAGTGTCTCAGTGTCTTCGGAGTGAAAAGATTCAACGTAGACACAGTTCAGACGTGACCTATTTATTTGAACCTGACTGCCTGTCCTTTTTATAACCACCATGCGGAGTGTTTACCCCAAGCTTCACAGAAGTAGAAATAAACATTTCCCTTATTCACACTGCCCTCAGACTGAGCTTTTGTTCTAGAGGAAAGCACTGCCAGTCTCCTGTTGTTGGTGGTTGGTGTGCTGTTGCAATAGAAAGACACAAATACTTTCGACGTTGGTGCTATATCACCAGAGAAAACAGAGTAAAAGGGCTGTGGCATTTGCTTTTGCTCATGAGGTAGAAAACCTACAACTACCAGAGTGCACTATGCTGCACCGGACCAATAAATGCTCCCGCTGGTGTTTCCCTCCTCACAGTGAGTCAGTTGGTGGGCGCTGGACAATTATGTCTTTGTGGCGTATTTATTATGAACACAGTCCATCTGGTGCTCGTTTTGTTTCTGTTTTTTGCCATTTAGTCACCACTACAAATGCAACTGTAGCCAGTATCTCTCCATCGCTATCGCCATTCATATTTTAAGAAGCCACAAATTATATTCAGCCACAAAATAAGCCTGAAAAGCTGGAAATCATAACAGAAGTACATATAGTTGTTGCATAGACATGATACACCATCTCATCTAGTTGCATTGGTGTGAATGTCAGGTTTTTAGAGCATTGCAGAACGACGCATTGCAGGTAGTTGCCTGTTTCAACTCGTGTAGTTGTGAATCTGTTCTGAACTGGACTTTACACATCTGGGAAAAAATATGGTGGCTGGCTGGATACAAAAGATCTCATATTACAGTTAAAAGATGAGCTAAATTATGTGTCTGAAAACATTTTAGATGAGAAATAGTGTAACAATGCAGTAACAGTATCTTGGTTCATATTTGGTCTACGCTGCTTATTAGTTTTACCGTTTGATCCCAGTTTTTTTCCAGTCTCTGTTTACACGATACAGGAAACAGTATGGTGCCCACTTCCTGTTCACAAACTCTCATATTACAGCTAAAAAGTGCACTAAAATATGCTTCAGAGGGCTTTTTAGGTTGGCTTTCTTGGTTGATATTCGATAAGCGCTGCCTAGTTTAACTGTTTGATCTGAGTTTGAGAGAGAGAAATAAAGAGAGATCCACTTCTATACTCTTGTGTCTTAAAGCAGAAGTACTATCTATAGTTAAAGCAACAGTTTTGCCTCAGCAGGGAGATCTGGACGCTGGTAAGATAGAGGGAAGTCTACCAAAGTTCATTTACACTTACTGCCCACATTGTTTTGATACAAAGCTGGTTGAAAATTGGCAAAGTATCCCTTTTTAATCCTACTTATTCCACCTGTTCCTTTCCTGCTTCAGGAAATCAAAATGGCTCTCTTTTTTCGGATTACTAGTATTTTAACCTTTCAAATGATAGCAAAATGACAAATGTAGTGTTTGTCAAGTCAACTCAAACAGGGAAATGAAGAAACGATAAAAAGAACTACAAAAACAACTGGACCACTATTTGTTTTATAAACATAGGGCATGAAAGTCAAATGTCACATTATGTCACACATTAGTTAACAATTAATCGGATGTTTCGATTCCTCATTGTACTTTGAACCCTAATAAAATAATCTACGTAGATCAGTTTTCCCCAAGTGACATGTCTGTTGCAGTAAAATCATAACCACAGTCATGTTGCTTAAAGTTGTGTAACTGGTGCTGACTCTGTGTTAACCTGTGTGCTGCACCAGAGGCTAAATATTAGCTAATCCCACAGGGCTTCACTGACGGCCGGACTTCCCAGTAAGACAAAGTAAACGGTTGTGCTCTTTCCGATTTTGTTTCCCTCCCCCGTAGAGTCTGACCAGTTATGATGTGTGCAGTATCTTCCTGGGAACGTCAACATTAATGGTGTGGGTCGGCGTCATCAGGTACCTGGGATACTTCCAGAAATACAATGTGAGTCCTTTATCTGTCTTTGAATATAGTTTATTTTAACCCCTATAATCAAATGTCTTCACACATTCTGTTATGGTTTGGCTGTGGCTTAACAATAGCATCATGTCTCTACTTCCTGTGCACCCAGGTGTTAATTCTAACCATGAAAGCAGCCTTCCCCAAAGTGCTGCGTTTCTGCTGCTGTGCCGGCATGATCTACCTCGGCTACACCTTCTGCGGCTGGATCGTACTGGGGCCTTACCATGAGAAGGTAACTCTTTTAACTGATCTGTGAGAGCAGGTGATTTGGAGGCCTGAGAGCCACAGATTGGAGAAGTGAGTTTATGGTGAGGGAGGCAGCTGCTGGTCTGAATCTCTGCACTGGCTATTATTGTCAGGGTTGTGGGAAATTAGGGGAACTTAGCCCCTTCCTGCAGAACTGCTGAGCCTGCAAGAATCAGTTTGCATGAGGATTTCTCAAACAAAAATGTGTGTACGTCTTTAAATTGGCTGAAACAGCATTCTGTGATTGAACAAAATCTATACAGACTGAGTCCAGTTAGTGTTCAGGGTAATTACATTGTGTTATTTAGATTAAGTGTGCACATTTGTACTCAGAAACATTAGATTTATATGATCTGAGTACAAAATATTCTCTAAATTACAAAAGTATAAATCGATGTGCATTGCTCTGAATGAACACAGGTGTTCTGTACCATGTTAACCCCATTTTTTAAACTTGTTTTTTATTTCAACCTCAGCATTCTATACGAGCAGTAGTTTTTACATAGCTCACATAGTGATTTGATCATTGTACAAAGCTTTTAGCTGCCGTAATGTCTTGAGTCCAGTAAACTTCAAAATATAAAAGTGGGATGGGGCTAGAAAGGGGATATAGATTTTAGAGCTCCCTTACTGCATTAATAAACTCATAAACTCAAAAAAAATGTGTTGTTTCCAGTTTGTTGGCCACATTTTATCCAGCCCACTTAACTGTTACTTGTGCGGTCCGGAAATATCTTATTACCTTCCATTTAAACTCTTGCCAGATATTGGAATTAGTCGTCAAATGTGCCTCACTGCAGATTTCCCTCCAGGTGTCTGATGATATGATTACCCCAATTAAATAGAAATAATACAGCTGATTATAGACTTTGTCCCAGGTTTATTTAGCTTTTGAATTGCTGTGCCAACATAATGTCCTTTAAATAGCTTCCTTGTCCAGGAACAAGCAGACACTTAATATACAACCACTAGGTGTCAGTATAGGTCTTGTCCATGACACCTCCAGCTTCAATGAGAGCAGCTTACTGTCCTTAAAACCAAAATTTGAAAATCTGAAACTGGAACACAAGTTGTTTTCACATTCATGCATGCACACACATGGACACACACATATCCACAGCTTTGTCTGTCACTGAAACAGCCACATTTTTTGTATTTTTAAAGAGTTGTCTCCCTAATCAGACAAGGACAGTGCAGATGTGATAGGAAATACGGGGAGAAAAAGGAGGGATGAAATGCAATGAAGGTCGCCTACAGGGCTCAAACTGGGGATGTCATGATCAGGATCTCAAACCCCTGAGTCACCATAACACTGATAATTGAACCACCCAAAGTGGAGCAAGTTTACTGCCCTCTTAAAGTTCACACGTTCAAAAACTGCACATGCTGCAATTAATAACAAAAATTCAGGAACAGAAAATGAAGGTTGTTTCTGTATACTCTGAAAACACAAAGTCAACAGAAACTCAAGTGCAGTCACAGGGTCATTTTGATGAGTGAGGTCCACAGCTTCAACTCAGATGATCACCTTAAGTGGGAGGTCCTTGGACTCCGAGTGCCATCAGGGAAAGTATGTGTGTGTTTGGCTGTCCTCGCCCATTAAGATAAATAATTTACGGAAGTCCGAGCAGCAGTGGGCGTCTAAACAAGGTGGTGCTCGTACTGTAGGAGAGACAGATGTGAGATAGAGTGAAATCAGCCGCCCGGGGCCAAGTGATGTCTCTCTGACCAAATGGAAATGCTTACAGTCTTAAACTGAAGAGGAGTAACTACTGTAAATAAGTTGCGGACTGTTTTCGAAGTGCATTTGTTTGATCCGTTTACTTGAGGATCCCATGCTCTTGAGTCATGAACTGAGTGATGAATCATATCCACAGGATGTACAGGATTGGTTGTTAAATACATTTATGCTTCCATATCCGACCCTATAAGACAAATTTATTATGTATAACATTACTGTCTTATTAATTGCAGTTTCAGTTGAAGTGAAAGTAATCTGCAGCCTTGTTGTGTCTGCATTTGAACTAAAACAGGTTCCAGTTCTCTGTTTGTCCAACGTTACAGTCCACTGAGAACTGGTCACGATATTTACATTGCGGTGGCTCGGGGAGTCCCCTGTAGTGTGCTGTCAGCTCCTCCAGGATCCTCTGTGTATTTACTGAAGGAATAAACAGAGGATGTTCTCGGACTTGCCATCCCACACGTCTTCAAGTGCTGGAATCCATACCCTCGCGGTGGGATGTTGTATTTAGATGCTATCACAGCTTCTGTCATAACGTTTGTGTCAGGCTTACAGGCTCACCCTTTTGGCCATCTTTCTTTTTGTGTGCCTTCCTGTCTTTATCATTCCACCTCTATCAAATGTCACGCTTCTGTTGGTCCCCTGCACCTCCTCCTTCTTCTTTGTAACCCTATCTCTGTAAGGACCAACATTTGTGTTTAGTTAAACTATGTTAAAGGAGCAGTGTGTGAAATTTAGGGAGATTGTAGATTGCAACCAGCTGAAACTTCTCCTGGTCAGAATTCCTCTCGTGTTCATTGCTCAGGAGGTTTTTAACAGAGAGCTGAATTATCTGCAGAGGTCTGTTCCTGGCGCAATATAGCAATCTCCATAGACGAGGACCTGCTCCCCACATTGCGTCGACTATGAAACGGCCCTAAGGAAGAATCTGGACCCCGTGGCTGGACAAATCGGAAACCACTGTCTTAGTACTTTTGCATCTTCTTTTGGTCTTCTGGTTCCCAACTTTTTTCCCCTTGTTACTAGATGGGAAATGATTATTTAATTAATAACCCCTAAAATGAACCTATGTCTACTTGCACCACAGGTTGTACATGTTTCAGAGTCATTGAGTCAGTTCAACCAAGTTTTTCTTTTCTCAATTTCTTTTGTTAGGGGTCTGAAGATTTAAAAAAATGTGTAGCAGAAATAGATTTTTCAGCCTTGCTATACTATCCATAATCTCAAAACGTATTAACTTGTGTTACCCGTTTATAACTTTAATCCAATCTCTATCCTCTCCGCCATGTCTCTAGTTTGAAGGCCTGAGTCGTGTAGCAGAGTGTCTGTTCTCCCTGGTGAACGGCGACGACATGTTTGAAACCTTCGCCCAGCTGAAGGACAAGAACACGCTGGTGTGGCTCTTCAGCCGAGCGTACCTCTACTCCTTCATCTCCCTGTTCATCTACATGGTGCTGTCGCTCTTCATCGCCCTCATCACCGACGCCTACGAGACCATCAAGGTACTTCTGCTTTGGGTTGGTTTTAGTGAGTTGAAAGCTGTGGTACTTAACAGATTCAACTTTAATTCTACACCCCTCAATACGATTAATTGATTAAATTTATTAGTCGCAAGACAAATGTTGAAATCCTCCAAAAATGTGTAGGTGCAATACTACTCTGATAAAAATTTCAGGATCTGAAGACTCACTTTTAATAGTTTGTTCCATGTTGTCTAGATTCTTCTTCATCATCCACTGAAAAGAGATGCTGCTATGCAATTTTGAATATGTTGTTTAATTGCTTGCATTTCTTTGTGTTTTCACCCTCAGAAATTCCAAAAGGACGGTTTCCCGCTGACGGACCTGCAGAAGTTCCTCAGAGAGCAGAAAGATTTTCCTGTCACAGAATTGAGCAGTCAGACAGACGCTAACGTCAGATATTCATCTGCATTGTGCTGCTGCCAACGGTATGACAGTGTTCTCAGTCATGTCATGATGCTTTGATCATATTTTCACTCAGACACCCTACTGCACACACATTAATACCTGGAAGCTGCACTACGCAAACACGACTTCTTATCACTGAAATATGAGCAATGTTATACTTGCATTTTCACAGTTGATTTAGGATGTGAACTGACAACATGTAATTTCTTCAACTTCTTTACTTAAACGAAGGGGTTTGTTAAGATGTTAAAGATGATTTTTAATTTTTTTTATTTCATACACTATCCTTTTTGTGATGCGTTTGTGCTGCACTTACCAGAAATCAATGATGCCATACAAACAGCATGGGCGGTACAGTGATGTGAGCTTCCTTTATTTGAGTTGTGACTCTAATTATCATTCAGAGCGTCAGTATAGCATTTCTGCGTTCTGAGCAGAGAATAACATCACGCTCCCTCTGTGTGTGTTGTAATCTGAACTTCTCTGTGGTTAGTTGTGGTATAGTGGTCCGGCCGTGCGTGCATGTTAGAGCATGTGTGTATCCCACTGGCTAGCTCATCACCACTGCTTTGTACTGCGCTCATACGGCAGTTACAGCTGATACTAGGATGGCTTTGCTGCACAGGTGTAGCACCCACCCTCTAGTTTTACCCCGATTAACACCGTCAGTACTGTTGCTGTTGTTTAGTGCTGTTTATGGAGTTAGCACTATTAGCTGTTAGCCACCGGCTCAGCCACCTCCATGTTGAGAACTATGTACAGACAACGCACACATGAAACCGCTACAGACTTAAGTGCTTTTTAAATGCTGTTTTCATTCACAAATTTTAATGGGAAAAATGTAGGGCTGCAACTAATAATATTTATTATTATGACCATTATTTAATCTGCTAATTAATTACTTTGTCTATAACATATTACTGAAAAATGTCACAGTTTCCCATGACTGCAAGGTCACATCCAAAACGCAAAGATACTCATTTTACAATGATACAAAATGGAAAAAAAGCAACAAATCCTTGTAGTTTAAGAAGCTGGACATCAGATGTTTGGCATTTGTCCTTGAAAATGTATTATATTACATTATATCCTTTATTTCATTTGGTAAAAGTCTCATTTAGAGGAGAAAAAAAATTCTTTCAAGAATAGCATGACCAAGAGGACAGTTTAAAATCGTTACAGCAGTAAACACAAATGGACAAATACAACTATCACACACCACAAATACATGAGCTCAACATCCAGTTTCAATACAAATACAATACAAAAAGAAAAATACATAAACAGGTACAATTTTTAAAACTGCTTCACTGAAAAATTTAGGAGCAATCAAATTGACCAAGAGTGCTTAATAATTGATTAATCGACTGACCATTGAAGCTCTAGAAAGATGTCCCAGCAAGGAGCAAACCTTCCTCTCAAGATTATCTACATCCCTGTTTAACTTAGTCACTCAAACATTTCCGAGTAGAAAGCTCAGTTTGCTTTGCTTACACCTTGTTGCTACAGCAAGACATCGCATTTGTCTATACGTCCCCGTTTTCTGCTCATTCCTTTTCTATGAGCCAATCTCTATCATCAGCAGGCAGCAGACTGGAGTTTCCTCCACACTGTGGTTTGGCTCGGTCTTACGTGGTCTGAGAGCAATGAAATTAGTGGTGGGAGCTATGCAGACACACCCAGTGATGGGCTGATTACAGAGAAACTGAGGCTGTGCGCTGGGAAGAACCCCCACACCCCCCTCTTCCACTCCCTTTCAGCCCCCAGCCGTTGCTTCTTCCTTGCTGCGCTGCCTCCCAAATAAACAGGCCACGGTCAACACTCAGTTAAGACTCAGCCAATTGAGCCGGGAAAGTTTTGTCAAAGCACGGCGGTTAGTTGGGATGAGTTACTTGATTTGTGATGTGTGGTGCAACTCCTGTGCAGCACAGTATAGTGCAGCAGCTCTGTGGTGTGTGAGAGTGTGTGTGGTTTAATTTTGTAGAGGACTTCACACTGTGTCTTCTCTTTTGTTTGCTCGCTTCTTGTCCTCAGAGGACATTTCTGACCATTGTTTACCAGTATGTCTGAATATTGAGTTGCATGTGGCACATTTCATTTCATCATGTCGCTTCTGAAGCTGCGTTGTAGAATTAACGCACAGCTTGGTGCTTGCTGAAAAGTCATCGCTTCCTGTTTGACTGTCTGCTCTTAGTTGTAACATTTCAGTTTGGTAGAAACAGTCACCAGTGTCACCAGACTGTGGTGTCTACCTTTGGCTTTTGGTTCTGCATTCTTACAGATTTGTAAAAAGTTTTATAACATTTTAATATATCATTCAATTTCCCTGTTTGGATCAGGAAACAGACACCAGGCTTTGTCTCTATAGTCAACATCCTTCTACCTAAAAAACATCCATTTTATGACTGAGGCCGAAAAGATGCTGTTTTTCCCAGAAAAAGAACAGCAGCTAGTGTAGTCATTTATATAGCACTGTGCAGTGGTTGCTTTCAGACTATTATTTTCTGCAAGCCAGAGCCTTTGTAAAATAATTGAGTCATGCAATTAGTGGGAAAAAGCTGAATATGTTAGAGATGGAAACATCTTTCTTTTTCTTGCAGAATGCAAGTATCAGTTTTTCCTCTCGGTGCTCTTCCATCATTATTGTTCTACCAGACATTAACACTCTGACTCTGCGGTCTGTCCTGCACGCTCCACAGCCGTTTTCTATCACCGAGCCATCCGGTTTTCCTGCTCTAGATGTCTGAGTGTTTAAGGAAGTTTAGTCTCAGTTACAGAGCCATTATGTAATAATGCGTAATAATGCAACATAATGCACGCATCCTCTCCAAGGAGACTAGCTTTAAACTGCCAATGGCCTTTTTAGAGTTGGTTGACTTCTTGTCATTAAAGCCCTCTTGTCAAGTTACACACATTCTGTAATTGCAGTCATTTGCTGTATCGGCACTGACCAAATTTCATTTTTGTGAGTGTCTTTGTCTCTCCGTGCTCACGTAAATTAGATCAACAGTCTCGGCTAACATGCTAATGTATGACTGGATGAAATTTCATCTACATGTAATTAGCTGTTTCCTACTGTTATCTTCTTGTACTGCACTCTTGTTTGGAGAGCAAGTTGAGGAGCAAGAGTCACCCTTTGCTTGGTTTAAACCTTGTTATTGGGAACTAATATATGAAGCTGAAATAATGTGTGGCTCAAGAGTTTTGTGAAATTGAACGTTTTAACGGACAGGTATGGAAAAGGCTGAAACAATGACGCAACATTTAGCTGATTGTCAAAAAGGACTAGTGTGTAGGATTGAGGTGCATTTATCGGTAGAATTGGAATAAAATGCTCTGAACTATGTTTAATTACTTTATAATCACCTGTAAATAGGAATCTTTGTGTTTTCGTTACCTTAGAGTGACCTGTTTACATCAGCCCACTCTCTCTGAATAAACAACACGTAGGTCGACTGTGCAAGCAGCTTATGACGACCCAATAGAGTGCCCAAGTCACGCCCCTTCCGGTGAAGCTCATGGGACCTTAGATTGGAAAAAATATGAATGGCAGTGAATGAGGAGAGAAAAATTGTGCGATGTGTGTAGGGTCTGCCCCATAAGTATAAATCCTGCTTAACCATGTAGTTTTGTCGTCTAAGGAACTACGAACTGCGACCATTTCATGATGAAAATCAACCTATTCTGTCATTTTGGTATGAGAGAGAGTTGGTTTATATCTACATGTTGAGCAAGTCCTCTCCCATAAAGTCTGCAGTGTTGTTTCTATAGTAGCCTAGAACGGACAAAACAAACACTGGCTTTAGATAGGACCATTCACCTTTTCACGTCAGCCAAACACTTGGCACACGCGCAAAGTTTCAGTTCTGCAACCTCACTACATACCACTAAATCCTGCAGACTTTTAAGACTTAAATGTATCTATTGCAGTTCTATATGATGACACAGTGTAATTCAGCAGCTTAGTGAAAAAAGTGGATATTATGTTTGAAAGAGATACGACAAAGGAAGCGCTCAGCTCTGCATAGAAGCAATGTATGAATAGAGTGCTGTAATAGAGTCGGCTTTGCTTTCCAAAAGAACGACTGGACACAACTTCCTGCTCTCTGTGAAATACATTCACATCCTCTAACGGCTGCAGCACTTAAAGTCTGAGACTTTGTCTGTAAACTCAGCAGTAAAATGTGCTGCTTATGGCAGATCATAAAGATGAAGGGAAAAAAATGTCTAATCGTTTACAGATTTGATGAAACAGAAACACATTTAGCTGTTTCTCTTGAGAGCAAACAGCCCAACACAAGATGGTTTTATGGATACATGTTGGCAAGGCTGTCATTAACACATAGTCACCAGAAATCCAGATCTCTTCCTGCATTCCTTCGTTGTTTCTCTGTGTGTGTCAGGGTCAAACTAACCTGCATGACGGTGGAAGATCAGAGAATACAGAGCCATGCTTGTGCTGGTATGAATCATAGGCTTCAACTATGATGATGCATATATGGGATTATTTCAACAGTTTTAAATGGAGCAAGAGTTTAACGACACCTCACCAGTCTGAGCAGGCAGCTGTTGCTCCCACTCTTTTAATTCCTGTGACCTTTTGTGACAAATGACTCTGAAACAGTCTGGGGTAATAGTTTCACACTGACTTACTGTCGATATGTATACAGCAATCAAAATCCTTTTATTATTGCTGAAAGTAGAAAGCATGGTGGTGTTGATGAGAAAATGGGTGTCTCATACTTTTTTGGAATCCTGTCGTTGCAGAGTTCCTGAAAGTGATGATGTCATACTGATCAGCTGACAGCTGTCTCCAGGGGACACGGATCAGGGAGGAGGAGGAGGACACTGGGAACACGATTTCACATGTCTGATACAGATTTTGAGCTCAAGTGATCCACAGCAAAATCCTGCTAAGTGTAGAGTAACCGACTCTGTCAAGTGCAATATGAATCACCAACCAAAAGTTCCCTCCCTTGAAGAATAAACTGGAGCTCGAATTAAAGAGCTGGAACTGGAAACATAAAGGTTTCATAACAGTATCAGTGGGAGTTCGGGATGCTGTTGAGAAGTCTAGTGGCCCTTTTTAGGGTCTGTATGTCTGTATGTGCATTTATGTGCCAAAGAGTCAGTGTTTTCTCCATTTGACTGTGCCTGCAAACACTGGTGCAACATTATGCAGTGCTGGATGTAATTTATTTGTCAAGTGTGGTAACGATTGCAGTAAAGATGATCTTTTCATTTGTATGTATTCACGTGAGTATGTTTCCCATCTTTCATCCAAAATTTTAATCAGATCGTAGATTATTACACGGTTGGTAACACATCAACAGTGACGGGCACTTGGTGATGAAATGTTAACATTACAGTACAACACATTTCTTCTCCAAAGGTTTCTCTGAAATGCATAAAAGACAAACAAACGGCCAAACACAAACTACAGCATGACTCAGTTTTGTCATTAAATCTACAAGCCAGTTTAAATGTTGAGACAAGCTGTAGCACGACTTCTCACTTTGAGTGTGAGTACTTTCAACTTGATAAAATCAAGGGTGTTACCTTAAACTTTAAACATGCTGGATCAAATTCAAAGATCTCAACAGCAAAGACCTCAGTCGCCAAGTGAGCTACTTCATAATATCATCCAGAACCTCTTTAGACCGATTTCAGCCTGATTGTGACAAAGTGCTTTAGGTAGAGGTTGTTTAACGACACCTGATGAGGCAATACGTCATTAAGAGCCACCACATGCGGTATTTTTCCTATGTGGCAATGTTGCCCTTACATTAGTCATATTTGATCCCAAGCAGTCAAAACCAGACCAGAGCAAATAAAATCCTTTCCAAAGATAAGAGCAGGACATTGACTCTGAGGATTTCCTTTCAACACGTATTTAGTTTGTTTTAGTTTAGGCTTAACAAACATCACTCTTACTTTTCAACAGAGCACCAGCTCAAAACAAATGTCAATATGTGTCTGTTTGCCATCTCAAACCTCACCTCTCACTGAGCGCTGCATTAAAAGACCACAATGAC
Organism: Epinephelus awoara; assembly: GCA_035609425.1. Classification (NCBI taxonomy): domain Eukaryota; kingdom Metazoa; phylum Chordata; class Actinopteri; order Perciformes; family Serranidae; genus Epinephelus; species Epinephelus awoara. Next base: position 23,789,285 of record CM069303.1, on the reverse strand, counting down.
TGGGGATTTTCTTATGACCAGATGTGCAGGTCTAAACACCCAACCCTCAATTTAAAGGGAAATTTAACCATCTGTGGGTTCACACATTATTTGTGCAAAGGGGCGGCTCAGTGTTTGTGAATTTCATCTCCACTGTGACGAAAGAAGTCCCCAAGCAATGCTGTTTTTAGTGGAGGAAGAAGAACTGATATCCTTTACTTGAGTAATAGTACCATATATTGTAAGTAAAATTACATCAGCAGTACCAGCGAAATACACTTAAAGTATATGAAGTAAAAGTACTTATCAAGCAGAAAAACATCCCCTTTGACTGACTATATTTTTATATGGTATAGTTTTTGATGTAGCTGATAGTGTCAGAGCTAGTTTTAACTACTTTGTTTAGATAAATTGGAGGAGAGATGAGATGAATACTTGTGTAGAGAAGATGAACAAAGTCCTGTAAGAAATATTCCTTCACACAAATTATTATTACGGACTTTTCTTCAAGCTTCGCTTTTTATGCCTCCGTGCCAGTGATAGCCGTGGCCGGAGGCATTATGTTTTTCGGGTTGTCCGTCCATATGTCCATCCGATGCTTGTGAACGCGATATCTCAAGAACACCTCAAGGAAATATCTTCAAATTTGGCACAAATGTCTGCTTGGACTCAGCAATGAAAAATGAAGCCAATGTGGAAGTGCTAAAAACTGCAGTTCATCAAATGGCCACTTGAGGCTGGCTCCAAAACAGAGTAAATCCCCATAGATCCCTGCATGTTAAAATGCCCAACTTTACAGCAGAAATAAACATGTTTACAACCTGGTACAAAAAATGTTTTTGGTTTCTATGGCTAATTTCAACATTCAACTGTATGGGGATGAGTTTTTTTTTTTATAACTTACCTGTTAATATTTTATGAAGGCCTCTTTGAGTGACAGGCTGTCTGTGAGGTGTGGTCACAGCCAGTGACTCAGATCCACCCCTCACGTCTCCACAGCTCCAGCCTCTCCTCCAAATGTGGTCACTTCCGGCTCCAAAAAAACAAGATGGCGACGGCTGAAATGCTGAACTCAAGGCTTCAAAATGGCACTCCACAAACCAGTGGGTGACATCCTGATTGGGTAGCATACTGCACAGTGGTGCAGTGGTTAGCATTGTTGCTTCACAGCAAGAGGGTCCCAGGTTTAAATCCACTGGCCGACTGGGGCCCCTTTCTGTGGAGTCTGCATGTCTCTCCATGTCAGTGTGGGTTTTCTCTGAGTTCTCCGGCTTCCTCCCACAATCCAGAAACATGCTTGTTAGGTTAATTGGTGACTCTAAATTGTCTGTGGGTGTGAATGTTAGTGAATGTGAGCTTGAGTGGTTGTCTGTCTCTATGTGTCAACCCTGTGATTGTCTGGTGACCTGTCCAGGATGTACCCCGCCTCTTGTCAGCTGGGATAGACTCCAGACCCCCCACAGCCCTGCACCAACACAAGTGGTTACAGAAAAGGAAAAAAGAGAATGATGTCATGGGAGCTATGTCCAGTATACAGCCTATGTGAAAACCTATTTAACTTACTTTTTTCAACCTTTTGTCTTGTCTTTGATTACTTTGATATTCATATTGCTTTTAGGTGCAGGAGGAAAATATCAAGTGAGTAGGTGAGTCAGTTTAGGGTGGTTTCACACCTGCCCTGTTTGCACATAGGGGGTAAACAAACTTGAGTTAGACTGAACCAGTTTGTTTGGGCCGGTGTGAACACAACAATCACACTCGGGTACGCACCAACACAACCTGACCGAGAACTTCTTGAAGAGGTGGTCTCGGTCCGATTACAACCGAACTCTGGTATGGTTTGTTTGTGTGAGAACATGTTCGGACCTCAATCTGAACCAACTGCAGTCACATGACGCATTGTTTGGGTTAAACATGAGCATGTTACAGTCCTGGAGGATTAATAATGTGCACCTCCTCCTGTACTGCCTTAATATGCATCAAAACATTGCTTTCTAGTTGGAGCCGCACCTCGTTTTCATAATTTTAACACGTCCCCTCCATTAAATGGACGGTTATAACAATAATATTTTGAACGGCAAAAAGTGATCCTCTGAAAACGCTCACATTATCGTTTTGAAAAAAGTTCCGCGTTCAGACAGCAACATTTTGATAACAACCAAGGTGCACACGTATCCACAAAAATGACCAAAGACGCTGTATTATACATGCCAGGCCAGTAGTTGGCGGTGTGACTTTGTAATGAAACAACACGCACCTGTGCACATGCGCTTCCTTCTACAGAGCGGTGATGTATAAACAAACAAAATAGCAACTGCACAAACATTTTGAGGTGGTGTTGCTACAGTGAATCTATACTTTGCTGGAGAAGCGGTGATAAATTCAATAGGGTGAGCAGCACAGAGCCGCCATTGTTGTTGGGGTGGTCGACTTTATCCTGCACGCCTAGTGACTGGAACTGTAATTTACGTGTGAAAATCTGTTTTCAGAGGAATTGCATATTGCAAGTTTACAACAGGGATGGTGCTGTTTCCAAATAATTGAACTCTGGAGCCCGTTTTCAAAGTTTACAGTTTTCAGTTGAAATTGATGTCATGTAAACAGGACCTTTGTTACAAAATTAGTCCCTGACTGAGTCCGCTTTATGCTGTTTAAAATATTATTATGACCATCCATTCAGTGGAGACATGTCAAAAATATTAAAAACAAATAAATTATTGTGATCTGTTCTAACTTGCGTTGGAATATCTGAGAACCAAGCTCTTGAGGATTTATATCACCCCCCCCCCCCCCCCCCCCCCCTAACATTTTAAATCTAACTTCCGCCCCTGAGCACAGGCGCGAGCTGAGTGGACTCATGCCTCCAGGTGAGCTAAATAATTTGGGGTTGGGATAAACAAACTTCAAAAAAATCAGCGCCAGTAAAACTTCAATTTATTTTAAGAAAAAAAATACAAAGAGTAGACCACTATGAAAACAGATGAAACGGTGGGTGGGTTTCCATGTCTCCGCTTCACCGCACTGTTTTTGCTCGGACCGTGAGCTCGCGGGGCCTCGCGCGGTCACCCGGAGGAATTCACATGTGAGGCTGGTGGCACACGCCCTCTACGTCACCGAGCTGAAGCCTCAAAGTGTAGACGCTCAACTCTCCTGCCTTCACTTCGTCGTCTGTCTCTGTGCTGTCACGTCCCTTGGTCCGCGGCTGCGGAGGCGCTCTGCTGCAGGGGAAACATGTTCAGTCACTCGGCACGGAATATTTCGCAACTCGTCTACTGACTCACCGCTCACAGCCCTTTACCACAGGTAAACCCACCTGGGTGGTTGTTCTTCACGGCAACTCTTTGTTCTTCTTTTGGGGATTGTATTTTGGTTTTATTTGGTCTGCTTGGTATTTTGTTTTCTGCAAGAGTTTGTGTCCCTCTGTGGGAATGTCTCACCACTGAAGTCTGGTAGGCCAACGACAGGTAGTAAGGTTAATTGCATCATAAAGGGAAGCTTCTCAAGTCACAGAGAAAACGTGGACTTTAGACTTTAGGTTCACTATTTTCAAGTCTGTAGGCTGGTGTTTGTACAGGAAGAACATTCAAAACGACTAAACAGACACTTCTCATATCACTAGTGCTGTTTAGGCTCCCTTTTTAATGTTACTATGGTCACTATCTTGTTCAAATTTAATAATGGAGCCGACTGTAATTCTTCTCCCAGTACCTAAATGGGTTTTGGCATGTGCACTTGCCTTTTAGAGTCATTAAATCCTCTTAGCCTTGGTTAGAACTGGCACTATGGTCTGACTTGACATACAAAGCATTTCAGTTTACACTTCATCATCTCTTTTTACTTGTTCTTTGATAGATTTAAACCCCTAGGCATTTCTAGATATAGTGTATTTGACATTATTATTAACATTATAATTACTGACATTATTGTTTAATGTAGGGCTGCTATGAAGCCCAATGATTGTTTTCACTAAGTGAATCTGCCAGTTATTTGCCTAAGTATTAGACTGGTTGTTTGGTCGAAAAAACATTAAAAAAATACAGAAAAGTTGTACGTTTTTTGACAATTGTAATTTCCCAGAAATCACTGATGTTTTCTAATTGTCTTATTTTGTCAAAACAACAATCCAAAGCCTAAAGATATTCTGTGTACTAACTTACAAAAGAACACAATTAGTTGAAATATTATCGAAATCGCAATATGGCAAAGCGTTGCAACAGTTTGATAAAGTCAAGCCAGGTTAACTTTATTTATAAAGCACTTTAAACACAAACAGAGTTGAACCAAAGTGCTCCCACAGCACACAAGCAAAAACAAAAGAAATGAGAAACACAAACATTTGAATGATAATAGCAATAAAATTATGATAAAATAATAATAACCTATTATTACTGTTAATATTGCATCTATCGCAAAAACTATCCTTGTTATCTTTAGTCTGTCACAACATTTTAATAGCAACAAAGAACCACATTATGCACAATTAAAAGCTAGTGAGATGTTTTAAGATGACTTGTGAAAATCTCAGTGGTAGAGGAGAATCAGATAGTCGGAGGAAGAGAATCCAAAAGTTAGGAAGGCCCTGTCCCGGTAACTCTTAGTCCTGGATCTCAGGAACAGTTCCCTCACAGTGTGATCTGGGGAGAGGAGCTTTGTGATGTAAGAGGGGGCGAGGCCATTGAATACTTTGTAGACAAACAACAGAATCATAAAATCTATTCTGTAGCCAACAGGCAGGTGAAATGTTTCACAAAGCACCATCATACATTAAGTATGGTGCAGACTTCAGCAAATATCACATCATCACTATTTTATATAATTGTTTCAGTGAAAATGAAATGCAAAAACAACCATTCCCATATCGCAATCGCAACATCTGTCAAAATAACTGCATTTTGAGCAGCCATAAGATAAAGAAAAGCAGCATATCCTCACATTTAACAAGCAGGAAACGGGACGTTTGGCATTTTTGCTTCATAAATAACAATTAATCTATTAAATTTTGCTCTACTTCAATTGATAAATGGCTCCCCCTCTGATGTTTTCTCATTCTCTTTCCAGACTCGCCTCTAAAATGGCCCAACAGAACCACACCTGTCATTACAATGAGTCCATGGGCTTCTTCTACAACAACAGCGGCGCTGATGACAAATGGGACAAAACCCAGCTCATCCTGGTGCAGGTGGTGGGCTCCCTCTTCTGCTGCTTCATCCTAGTCTCCAATGCCATGGTCATAGCTGCTGTCATCACCAACAAGAGGTTCCACTACCCTTTTTACTATCTCCTAGCCAACCTCGCCGCCTCGGACTTCCTGGCAGGCATAGCATATGTTTACTTGATGTTTAACACGGGCGAGGTTTCACGGAAACTTACAGTCAAAGGATACTTCATCCGCCAAGGTCTTCTGGACATCAGTCTCTCAGCCTCGCTGGCTAACCTGCTGGTGATAGCTCTGGAGCGCTACATCTCCGTCATGAACTGGAAAGTCCACAGCAACCTGACGAAGAGGAGGGTGACCTTGCTGATCGTGCTGGTGTGGGCTATCTCCATCTTCATGGGGGCCGTGCCAAGTCTGGGCTGGAACTGCATTTGCAACCTGAGCGACTGCTCCCAGCTGGCTCCCCTCTTTAGCAGGAGCTACCTGATCTTCTGGTCTGTGTCTAACCTTGTGGTGTTCCTGGTGATGGTGGTGATCTACATGAGGATCTACACCTATGTGAAGAGGAAGACGGCGGTGCTCACGCCACACACCAGCGGCTCCATCAACCGCAAGAGGACGCCCATCAAGCTCATCAAGACAGTCATGGTTGTGCTTGGTAGGTGTTTGTCGTAAAAATTCTGTCTGTGCAGCATCGTTGATGCAGTGAGTCAGAATAATTCCTGTTTTAGTCAGGTGTAAGAAGTTGTGGTGTACAGCTGTGTGTCTTTCATCAGGGTCACAAAGTCCAGGCAGTTTGCTGTGTCACTGCTGAACACACTGGACTGTAATCTGTTCGTCTGATATGAAGGAAAAGCTCGAACGTAATAACACAAACACTTGCGCTGTCAGTAAACATGTTGAGTGCTTGTCAGCGATTACAGGGAGCCTTTAATGAAAGCAAAAGAGGAGTCAGCAAAATGTGTCTTTTATTTCTCTGTATCTCAAGTTATTAACCACCTTAAAGTCTGGCACTCAAGTTTGTTTGCTGCACAGTGTCTTAAAAGCTTGTTCACCCATTATCACTTATTATGGCATTTAATTATTTGCTCAACAGATCAGTCATTCAATGCCCTTCACAAATTTCTAGAGACAAAGATACTCAGTTTACAGGATGTTAATCATGGAAAAAAAAGCAAATCCTCACTTTTGAGAAGCTGAAACTGGAGAATGTTTGGCATTTTGTGCTATAAATACCTTAAGCTCTCACTTAAAGGAGTATGTCACTGCTAAAAAGATGGTCTTTTTATAAAACTAGGCTGTCTGTGCAGTAGAAAGACGCAAATACAATATGATGGCGAGCTGGTGACAAACACTCCCAAATTGCATTCAAGAGAGATCTGGGTGCTGGTAAGATGGAGGGAAATTTACCACAGTTCATTTACACATACTACGCTCATTGTTATGATACAAAGCTGGTTGAAAATTGGCCTTTAATTATTTAGTAGTGGGCAATTCATTTTCTGTTCACTGGCTAATCTGTGACTCGACTTATTGTTGCATCACCACTCTGTTATTTAACCAGTATAAAAAAATAAAAAAAAACCTTAAAAGGGCAGGTGTTTCCTTTGTTCATCATGCATTTTCATTGTAGATGTGGCAGTAAGATATCCTGATCTGGTTGTCTTTGTTCAGTTGTTGCAACAAGATACCTTGAGGTAGAGGCACTGTACTCAGTGTTCCCCTCCCAGCGCTTTCCTTTAAGAACAGGACAATAGGACTGCACAAACATATTCAACTGGAGCACTAATATAGCGTGTTAAAGGGACAGTTCATCCCAAAATCAAATATACATATTTTTTCTCTTATCTGTAGTGCTAATTTTAAATCTAGTTTGTTTGTGTGTGAGTTGCTAAGTGTTGGAGATATCGGCTGCAGAGATGTCTGCCTCCTCTTGAATACACTGGCACTAGATGACACTCGGCTAGTGGTGCTGAAAGTGCCAAAAACATGCATTTGGAAAGCTCAACAGCAATGTCTCTCTCCAGAAATCATAACCTGGTTCCCACATGAAACCGCTCACAACAAGCACTGTGGATTATCTCCAGTTACTGGGTCATGATTCCTGAAAAGAGAAATTGCTGTTGAGTTTTGCAAAATTTTATTTATGTTTTTTGGCGGTTTGACCTCCACAAGCTGAGTGCCATCTAGCTCTGTTAAAGAAGGCAGACATCTCTACGGCTGATATCTCCAACACTCTGCAACTCACGCCAAAAAAATCCAGATTGTTAAACAGCACTGCGGGTAAGAGAACAAATATGTATTGCTGATGTAGGGGTGAACTGTTCCTTTAAATGCATATTCTCATGCAAGTATAACATTGTACATAGTAAGTTGCCGTACTGTCAAAATCAGGAATTCTGATGAGACGTTTGAAAAAGTGCTGCGGATTACAGAAGTTCATCGCAGTGTTGAATGTGCTTAGTTTTTGTTTTCATACACTCCTCATAGTCATCCAGATAAAAACACACATGAGACAGTTGTAGTGGTCATCCTGTAGGATAATAGTCTGTCATTGTTCTTTGTCTCTTTGGGCACTCTGCTTGTTCCCTGGCCAGACGGCTCGATACAGTTTGTAGCGTAGGAGCTGTCTGCGTTTGTGCACACTGTATTCCAGACTGCTGTGTAATTATCTCTCCCTGCAAGGACACTGCTCCTGAGCCTGTGTGGCGAACCATCCACACCACACCACACTGGCCTTCAGTGAACATCCCCTCCTCCCCACCCATCCTGGAAAAAAAAAAGGGGGAAGAAGAACCTATACTTGAGGACTTAGGCGATTGCTTTCAGATGCTTTTCAGAGTTCTCTTGAGCTTGTGGAAGTGTTAGTACAACAAGTGTCATTGTTTAATTCCCTGTTGAGATGGCTGAAACGTATGTTAAAGAAAGTGCATTCTCGTAAAAGGTGGCACAACTACACACCCGTGTTGTCTGAGAGAGAAAGGAAGGAAATCTTAAGACTTCTGAGGCATGCAGTCAGGTTGAGCTCCATGGGATTTATCATTCAGGGGGGGAAAAAAGTTAATTTTTGTTCCAGATGAAAGGCTGTCTGCTTAGGTGCAACTGGTAACTTGACAAACCAGTTTGGAGACACTTAACTCACACATGCTTTGTTATAACAAGAGTGAAAATGAATGAGCGCAAGGGTTGGACAGGGATACAGTCGGACATTGTCACCGACACCGAAGGAGTAAAGAACAGATTGTGTGAAACTACGCATATTTAGTTTTAGAATGATGTCTATTGTGTTGTTTTGGTTACACTTGTACGTCACTCTAGGTGACACTTGTTTGGTAAAATATCATTCTTGTAGTTTTATCTGTAGGATATCTGAGAGCGTTAAGAACTACTTGTCAAGAGAAGGGTCAAACAACACATGCAGATTTTGTTTTCATTCTTTACATGCAACCACCGTCATCAAATGAATACCGACTGAGGACAGGAACGCATGCTTTAAATGTGTGTGCGTGTTTTTTCCTGTCGTAAATTAAAGGGGAAGAAAAGTCCACTCTAAACTTCAGTACACGAAAAACTGCCAATGAAAGACCATTAAATGGGGTCTCACGCAATTTCAATTCAGTTGCCTTTATTTTGAACATGTGGGCCATCAGAGAAAATGATAAGAATAGAAATTCGCTGTAAAAATGTGGCAAACTTTTTTACTTTCAGGCCTAAGAGCAGTGAAAAACATAAAAAACACTTCCTCCAGACCCTCTCTGTCTGCGTACATGTGTATGTGAGACAAAGAGAGAGGAGGGAGCTGTTTAGAACAGTACTTGTTTTTGTGCTGCAGATGCATTGAGGCCGTAGGGATGCAGGTAGTGTGGACAAGTTGCTGCTTGTGACTTCCCTTCAGTTCCAGAAATCTCTTAGTTGCTCTGTTTTGTGCCCAAACATGTTTGAAATCGAGTGCTAATTGGCTGCTTCAGTAGCCCTGCGAGCCACTGTGTTATTTACCAAACACACAGCATTAACTGTTTAACACAATGATGGCCCTGTACTCCCAACCTGTGTCTGCTTGTTGTAATGGTATTAGGATGATGTCACTGTAAAAATGCAGTGAATTTTTAATACAAGTTATCATCTTACATGTCCTGTGCTTTGGCTCCATTACATGAAACCTTAAAGTATTTTCTGTAATGAACAGAACTAAAATCTTTATGAAAAAAAATCCTGGATTTCAAATATGAATTGCTGCATTGTAAATTGAATCTTCGGGTTTTACACTGTTGCTCAGACAATACAAGACCTTTGCGGACCTGCTTTTTTTCACAGTTTCACTTATTTTCTGACATGATTACTCCATTAAATGAAAAAAAAAAAATCAACAGATTAATCGATAGTAAAAACAATTGTTGCACAGTTGCAGCCCTAATTATATACTAACTAAAACTAATATCTATAACTATAATCACTGGCCCTTAAAGCCACAATCTTTTTTATGAAAAGGGTCAGTGGTGGTTAGCATTGTTGCCTCACAGCAAAAGGTTCCCAGTTCAAATCCAGGGTGGGGGAGTCTTGTTCTCTACATATCAGCGTGGGTTTTCTCCGGGTACTCTGGCTTCCTCCCACAGTCCAAAGACATGCAGAATAGGTTAAATAGTGACTCTAAATTATCCGTAGGTGTGAATGGTTGTCCGTCTCTATGTGTCAGCACTGTGTTAGTCAGGCAACCTGTCCAGGGTGTACCTTGCCTCTCGCCCAGTGTCAGCTGGGATAGCCTCCAGCTCCCTCCCGACCCCAGCAGGATAAGCAGTTGCAGAAAAAGAAATAGAGGCTCACCCGAAAACAACGAATCAGAGCTGAGGAGTCTCTAACACAGCTGTTAATCATGTCACACACTGCCTGGGGTCAAACTATCAACGTAGACAGCACTGATCAAACATGAATAAAGATTCTGTAACTGCCTGTTTCTTGCCACAGAAACATTGTAGTGTACTGTTTAGCTGTAAACTGAGAAACTTTGCACCTGCCAGTGGGTGGTGTTTTGCTTTGGCTAAACTGTTTCCGACAGGGTGGCCAGGTCACAAAGTAAGATTGATGAGGGATCAGTAAACAAATTATTACAGTTCATTAGCCTTAACAAATTAAACCCTTTTACTCATAATAAATTAATTGAAACTTATTTGTTTGTTGCTGAGAGTTAGATAAGAAGATCGATACCACTGTTCTGTCTATACAATAAATATGATCCACTGCCAGTGGTCTGTTAGCTTAGACGGGAATCAGCTAACCTGTGTCTGTCTAAAGGTATTAAAATATGCCCACCAGCGCTGCTGAAGAGCTCTCATGCTGCATTTCCACTGCACAGCTCTACTCATCTTGACTTGCTACACTATCTGCAGTGGAAAACTAAATAGAGAAAAGGACCTGGTACCAAAAAGAGTCGAATTGAGCCAAACCATGCAGTGAAAATGCAGCATATTTTACATGTTATATCTTTATTGTATTTTTTCATGCTGAACAAAAAATGATGCATGTGAGAAATAAGTGCTTCAAAAACCTAACTGTGTCTGATTTGTGTTATTGTTTCCTGAAGGGGCCTTTGTGATCTGCTGGACTCCTGGCCTGGTGGTTCTGCTGCTGGATGGTCTCCACTGTACGAGTTGTAAAGTCATGAAGCTAAAACGCTGGCTGCTGCTCCTGGCTGTACTCAACTCGGTCATGAACCCGTGCATCTACTCCTACAAGGACGAGGAAATGTGGACAACCTTCAAGAACCTTTTGCGCTGCATCGGTAACGGCACGCGGCGACAGCGGTCGACGAAGGCCAACTCCAGGCCGCTCAGCTCTGCTCAGGATACAGGCAACAGTCAGCTTCCCTCAGAGGAGACAAAAAATGACGACCAGGGCATACTCAAGACCTGAAAAAGGAAGTTGTTTAGAATTATCCAGAGCTTCTGTTCAGCTCTGACTGGACGTACCTTATGAAGACACAGATTGGAGCTGACTTGAAAGAGAAACTACACCAGTTGGTCTCAGGGGGTCGTTGTTGTCCTCAGATCACAAGTACTTTCCTGAAGAGACACTGCAGGCTGGCTGCTCCAGTGTAGAGCTGGTGACAAGGCGATAAGAAGAGACCTTGATGCACTACTAATTCCACAAAAGGATGCAAAGTTGTGATATTTTTTTCAGGGTTTTACTGTTTTGGACACAATACTTCCATTCATGTGTAATGGGAGATTCTTGTAGCTGTTTCATCCTGCTCTTTTTGTCTTCCTCATCACATCCATGTGGGTTATTTAAACTTAGAAACTTCTCCATTGTAACGGCTGAAGAAAGAATCCAGTATGAAGTACACAGCAGTACATTTCTATTTTTACCTCTAAAAAGGGTAAAAATCTTGCAAAGGGTGAACTTAACGTCCCCGCTAATATAGATTTGTGTACATCTGATTGTCTTCAGGTTTACTTCCTGTGTAGCTTTGGAGGAAGCTGTCGTGGACGATCCAGTGAAGACGTGTAGCTTGTTTGTAGTCAAGTACTATAAAACTAAAGGTTTGCTTGTGGAGGGTTCAGTCTTACAGATTATTTCCTGTTTTTAAACACAGCCAGTGAAAAACACTGTAAACTGCTGTATGTATCTTCTTGTACATCCTGTAAAAATGGTTTCAGAGAGAGTAATTTCAGCTGCGTGACAGCCAGCCTGCACAGCGTGGGCTTGATGTTTCGGCCATCATTTGCAAAAAGCAGGTTTTAAATTCACACCCTGCTTTCTTTTGAGAAGCAGGTTTGCCAGTGGGGAACAGATAACAGTCTCTCCTTTATTGTTCCCTCTGTCATCTTTTATCAGTTCAGCCTGACAAACAGATAAACAGTCTGCCTCACCTCACAGAGGCAAACTTGTTCTCCCTGTAGCATCCACCCCAACTCACTGAGTGGCTGCTGTTGCTCTGACGAAACAGCTGCTCACCTGACAGGGCAGGGGTTGTAAAATGGTGTTTCGACACACTGGATTCCTGCCGGAGTTTCAGCATACCATGTGTATCTGCATGAACCGAAGAGGATATGACTGAATAGACTAACTATCCCTCCCACATACACACGAGTCCCCCTCTCCCCTGACTGCTCTGACGCCTCCATTGCTAAATCATTGACAGGGTTCAAATGACTCTTCTTCAACCTGCTGTATAGTATTTATGCCACTTCTGCTGTAAAAGACATGACACCATTGAAGCTATTTCATTTTTTATCCTGGGAGTGTAGGAAAGCCACATGCGAGAGTGGTGATTGGAAAGGTTTACGGCTGAAATGGTGGTGTTTGTTTATCACACTGAGATTAATCATGTTCATTCATTTTCCAAACAGGACATTTAAAATCATAAAAATTCATTTTGTAAAGTAACACATTTTTTTGGAATTGTTGTTTTTTTTTTTACTGTCGAACATCAAACTTGACAACCTGTATAATATGTCTGTTTTTATATTTCTGTTTTTTCCTGTTGAGATGACATGATATGATAAAGAAATAACAAGGAGTACAGAGGCTGATTTCACCTAAGGCAGCCCCTCCAGGATGTCACGATTGTGAACTACGACTACACAGCTGAAAAGTATTAATTTCAGAACTTACATTAGTTTGAATATGATTCCCTCAAAGTACCGAAAATGGGTTAGATAATATTCATAGACATGTACATATATTAAAACTATCTAATATTATCTAGAATGTTAATCTTACAGTTGTATTGTACTACTACTGCTAGCAGTGGGGCTCATGGCATTGTTGTCAGTTGGTCCACCATTTTGGGCCGGACTGAACTATCTGAGCAACTACTGGTACGGTTTGTCAGGAAATTTGTACAGACATTTATGGTCCACGTCATTATCCAAATGTCAGTGTTCCACTGACTTTTCATCCAGTGCCACCAATCAAAGATTTCACTTATCTGGTGGAATATTTCAAAATGTGCCTAATGGATTGGCACAAACGTTCGTAGACATTTATGACTCCCCGATGATGAACCTCAAAGGAATACTGTACATCAAATGATCATTTGTAAATCAGTTACTCACCCTGTGTTATGTTGACTTAGGGAGGAAAACATTGTTATTCTCACATGCCTCCACTGTGAACCAGGAATCACAAAACGGCAAACAGTCTCAATGAAGTGAAGTCAACAGCAACAGCAAATCAATACCAAAACATTTTTAAACAAATTCTCACTCAGCTGGTGCAGTATAATCCAAGTCTCATTTATCCAGCCGTATGCGTAGTACCAACAGTTCTGCGTGAACAGTCTCAGGCATGGATGAGTAGTGCGCCTGCCCTGTTTGTGCAGAGGTGCTTTGAATAGTAAGGTTTTCATAACGGTGCACGTGTTTAGGAAGTACTGAGCGTAAGACTGGATAAATAAGACTTGGATTATACTGCACCAGTTGTGTGAGAGTTTGTAAATTGATGTTTTGATGTTGCTAAATGCAGTTCTGTTTTACTCCAATTTATCAAGAATTTTCTGTTTTTGGATTCTACGTTCACCATGGAGACACGTGAGAAAAAGTTCCCAAATTCCACACGTGTCACTGATGATAACAAGCGATCATTTGGGGGTGGAAGAATCCCTTAAACACTTCAGTGTAATAGACTTTTCCTCTAGTGGTGGTGGTTTTGAGTGAAATGGCAACTATTGGATGGATTACTCTGAGATGTGGTGCAGACAAACACACCTCTCACTTTTCCTCTTGTGCCATAATCAATACACAAAGTAGTACACAAACTAATGACATTCCCATCAGCCTCAGCTGCACTTTGTGTTTAGTGCTTATTAGCAAATGCTAACACGCTGAACTAAGATGGTGAGCATGATATACATTCAGGGTTCCTACGCAAGTATGGAAATAAATTTGATCAATTTCCAGGTATTAAAAAGTATGGAAAATTAAAAATAAAGTATGGAAAAATATTTATGTTTCCAGACTATTACCACTGTTATAAAATACTGTTTTCTAAAATCGAAAATTAGGTTTTTCCAAAAATAATTTAATCAATCCAGATTGTGTTTTATGCCAGGCCAAGCACAGTTTGCGTGAGAGCAAACGTCTCAGAAAACAAACCACCCCTTTTACCTGATTGACAAGTGGTATGAAGACGAGTTTCACGTGGTTCACATTGAGACAAGATGAGAAGGCGATTCTGAGCAACATGAAAGGAAAAAACACCGACGGCTCATTACTGCATCGCTTGCACCCAGAGTCCCAACCTTTTTGTCTACAATTGCCTATTAAGAATAATTAAATAGCCGATGACGTGAAATATGATACACTGATATATTTACTCAGATGTCGCATATTCTCTGGAAAAAAAAAAAAAAACGTCGAGAAGTCTGGAAATTAGGGTAAGGAAAAGTATGGAATTTTGGAAGTCCAAATGTGTAGGAACCCTGAACATTATACATACTGAACATCAGCATGCCAACATTGTCATTATGAGCACTTTAGAGTGGCTGCAGCCTTTTTAAACGTTGCACACACCGCCCTCTTGGCACTTAACGTTAGCCAAACCAAACCATGAGATTACTTGCAAATCCTGTTTGACTGAGTCAGACTGTCTCCTTATTTTAAATGAAAGTAACTGTCACTCACTGATAATACCTGTTTTAAGACTACACACTTTTGATAACACTGCAGTGCAAATGTTAGCGCACTAACAAAGAAAAACACCAAAACGATTAACTCCTTCTACACTCCTGAGACACTTATCACAAGATTTGTCCTGCAGTTGATGAAGAACCGTTGCTTGAGATTTCTGGTGCTCAAGAGCTGTGACTTTAGGATGATTTAATCTGGTTGGGCCAATTAGTGAGTGACCTCTAGTTTCCATCCACTCAGTTACATTACGGGCGAAGGAGGCAGAATTGACTCTTAAGTGGGAGGAACAAGATCCTCTTCTGAATTAGACTGCAAAGCACTTGAATCAGTGAAAATAACCACATACATAATTCTAATTTAGTACATCGTTCTGTGATGAACAACAACCTTGAGTCTTGGTTAAGTTTCCCCCTTCAAAGTCGACATGCACGTCTTTTGTTCATAACCTGTCTCTCTTTGCAACCACAAATTCAAAGCTGTTTTCATTCTCCACTCATACTTCAGGTGCTTTTACAACATTTACAACCACGAATTAAACTCCCTTTATGTAGTAAAATCCCACTCAGGATTTAATCCCCTAAGCACAACCAGCATCCTCTGACGGCAGAAGAAAAGGTTCAACACTGTACATTTTGCTCGTAGAAAATTACTCGTGATGTAAATGGCATTCAGTTTATGTTTCGGGTTGAGGTTTGACTTGAGTTAAGTCATGTACTTTCTATTAAAAACAAGCTGTATTATAGTGAGAACTGTATGTCCTCAGCAGAGCCCTCTGCAGACCTGTCGTGACTGCTCTCTGCCACTCTGGTTTTGCATTCCCAAAAACATGAACTGTAAACTTGTGTGGTGTGGCAGGCCTTTTTCTACAGCTGTGCTGTAATTATGCATTCTTGAAAAGCCAATTAAATTTCACAGATGTTCAGAAATGCTGTCGTTTGGTTTGGTCTTAATCTCTGGGCAAACAGATGTAGGCAGAGAAGGAAAATATTCATCAGTACACAGAGGATGGAGTTATATAAATATCCCTTGTGCCATAAAGACCAGGACTTGTATAGAAGCCAAGTTCAACGTTAAAGCATGTATAATTTACAGGATTGACTGGTTTCTCCTACAAAGTTGCCAGCACAGTTTCAGCTGAGCACAGCGATACACACAGTACCTGATAAATGGCAGCAAGGAGTTTCACTTCAGAAAAGGACAGTGTTGACAGTCTAAGATAATGACTGACATTGCATCATCACAAATCACTCCACATATTACAATTTAATATAACTTGTATTCACTTACACTTAGACACCTGTTGTTTACTTACTCATTGATTACGTAGTTCCTGATTTTAATTATGATTTTGCCAATTGTAGTCAGATTTGCTATGGGGGTTTGTTGTGACCGCTTGTGTTTAGACAACATTTAAAGTCACTGTATAGAAAATTCAGAGCATTAATAAAGCATTCATTCATTCATTTTCTGTAACCACTTATCCTGTTGGGGGTCGCTGGGGGCTGGGGCCTATCCCAGCTGACACTGGGTGAAAGTATAACACCCTGGACAGGTCACCAGACTATCACAGAGCTGACACATAGAGACAGACAACCATTCACACTCACATTCACACCTACGGACAATTTAGAGTCACCAACTAACCTTTGGACTGTGGGAGGAAGCCGGAGTACCTGGAGAAAACCCACACAGACGCGAGGAGAACACACAAACTCCGCACAGAAGTGCTCCTTCACCCCGGGTTCGAACCAGGAAGCCTCTTGCTGTGAGGTGACAGTGCTAACCACTGCACCACCGTGCTGTTTTCTATGTAAAGATATAGTGATGTAATGGTGTCCTGAGCTGAGAAAGAATTCACTCTCCCTCTGTGCGTCTGGTAGTCTGAGCTTCTCTGTTGGTCGTTGTGGTTTAGCTTGTCCAGTGGTGTGTGCATGTTTGTGCATGTGTGTGTCCCACTGGCCCAACTTGCAAGCTGCCAGCAAGTTGCCAGCTCAGCCACCATGTGCAGACAATGTCGGCTTAGACTCTGAAACATGGATATGCTCTGAATGTCACATACAGCTCCTTTTACAAACCTCATATATGACCATCTGTGACCAGGTGACCAAGGGTTCATACTTAGATCACATGGTCACAGCTGATCAAAATCTGTGGAAGACTGTGACACGTGGCCGAACGATTTTAAAAGTGTTGCGTCAAACAACATTTGAGAAGCTTTTTTTTTTTAAAAATTACATTTAATCAGAAAAAGTTTTGCAGAAAAATATGCCTGTGCTTCCTAAAAGTGAGGCATGGGTATACTGAAAGTTAGCGGTGTGTTATTGAAAAGGTTACCTGAGCAAAATGTCATTGGACTGGCACACGTTACCTCAGCAGCTAAAGCTCCCTGTCGACAATCCTCAAGAAAGACAATAAAACCCATCCTGCCTTGTGAGCGTAATGCCTAAAATATAAATTGTGTAACCATTAAAATCATGTCCTCTAGGGCTGAATGTTCAAATCAATTCTCATGTTGATATAAAAACACATTACCCAGGTAGATACTGCTAATTTCAGACAGTATAGATTGGAGTCACATCATGCAGAAGACTAAAAGAGTAGAAATGACGCCCTGGTGGTGGGTCCAGGTGCAGCAGCAGCAGTGTGTTTGGTGACCTGCAGGACGTTGAAGGTGAGCTGAAGCACCTTGTGCACAAATACGTGATCAAACTGGAGAGCCTCTTCTGTTGATTGGACAATTAGGGACAAGGGAGAGGGTGGGCCTCAGAGAGAGAGGGTGCTCTAGCCGTGTTGAGGTGACCTCACACACACACACACACACACACACACACACACACACACACACACACACACACACACACACACACACACACACACACACACACACAGACAGACAGATCTGGTTATTCACTCAGTCAGTCAGTTCAGAGCTGGTCCAGCCACAACAGTCTTCTCATGGCTCTACGGACAGCGGCGTTCCTTTACCTGTGTTTCCTGCTGGTAAGTTCACACATAGTTGAGGATTTAAAAATAGAACACTACAACAGATTTAATTCCAGAAAGGAAATTTGAACTAATAGCCACAGATGTTTAGGTAAACCTGTTAATTGACTGCACAGTGATGTGATAGCAGGGGTGTGTGAGCGTATATTAGCACGAAACATTGATTTATTACTATGTTCATTTCTTAACTTTTACTCTTGCTTGGTGACTTGCATGTGAGGCATGTGATTTGTAATATTGGGCTATTTAAGTGAAAACTGACATGGCTGGGCCACATTACATGATTTTAGGTGTTAAACTAGCATAATGTAACTATGGTATGTCACATGAAAGATGTGTCTTAGCATTATGTGCCATCTTGAGATGGATCAGTGACCTTATGGAAGCAGTAGAGGACCACTCCTGTGTTCTGCTTGACTCTATAAATACTCTCTGTTCAGAGGGAGAGAGGAGGAACACCGTACTCAGCTCTAATCTCTCCAAAATATGTTGTATACTTAATATTTTGCTTCAAAGCCATCAAATGCCTTCTGTATTCATTTCCCGAGTGCAGTGTGTTTACAGGAAATTTTCAGCACAGGTGACGCATTTTCTGGTGACTGTATTTGCCAGGAAACAGGAATATAAACAGAGTGTCTTTTATTCACATTTTCATTTATTGCTGAGGTAAGCCCCTTGCTTTTGTTGTCTTGTCAGAAACACTTGCTGCTGCAGGCATGTGTTCATGGGCTTGTGGCGTTTCTGTGTATTGCTGGGTTACTTACCAGCCTCATATGGGGCTGATTTCCTCGCTTATAAAACATCCTGTAATCTATCTTGAATAACAGATAAGACTCTGATCACCTATGCTTTTTCAACATGGGGCTTTTTCTTGTGTGTTAATTGTTGTTTGAATTTTACAATAGCTTAGAATACATCTTAATTGTCTCCCATGGGTGGAGATTTGTCTTTGGCTCACCAAACACAGAGGACAACATTATAAAAAGCAGACAAATAGTCAGTAAAACAAACATACGTCATTACAGAATACTTAACAGTAAATCAGCTCATTGTCTGTCTGTGGTTTAAAACTCATCAGTCACTTGGTTAAGTTAAGGATACTGATGGCACACAAATACATTTTTGGTCGCCAGAGGGACTCTGTAGCGCTTTCAAGAGCTCAAGAGCTCAAACAGGCTGAAGAGAGGGTGAGAGCTGTCTGCCAACATACTCCTCGCGTTCTTCCTCATCATTTCTGTAGAGAGTTGGGTCCAGGGCTTCTGTGGTCTGCCAACTATTTTACTCTGTGAGCTTTTCTTGAAAACATACCCAGTATTTTGAGAGAAGCTCACATGGGACTCCAGAACTGTACCAAGATATTCAAAATATTCCAGTTTCAACACACTGAAACCGGCACGTATTGAATGAAACTGGCTCTGTCTTCAGATCTTGTTTCGTGCAAATGATCAATTCTTTAGTTTAAGCCACATTCATTTGTAACTTGCTGATGCGACACCATGTTTGAAGGGCCTTAGTGAGGGCCAGGTGGGCAGCTTCACCTGATGGGTCTGTTTGCTGTAAAGGACCAACTAAGGCCATGTCATCAGCGTATCCTCCTGAGACCCCAACTTTTGTTTGATATGCATTTTTAATTTCTCATAAGTATTTGAGAACAGTAGGACCGGATAAGTATTTAAAAACGAAACACTCAATGATAGTTAAGTCCTCAAACAATGAAGGCTTCCTAATTTACTTGTCTTAGCTTGTTACCGTCATTAAAATCAGTCAAAAATATTGTCATATCAAATTACAAACATTTGTAATCATGAACAAGTTTCAACCATAAAATGTGATCAGGTTTTGACCTTGTCCACTTTTGTCAGGATCGGCTGCAGACTGACTTGGCATAGATGGCTGGCTGCCATCTTGTTTTTACATGAATTAGTGTATGACATAAAAATGTGTCCGTGAATGAGGACAACAGGTCTAAGTTAGGTAGAATAAAGTATAAGGTTAAGTAAACCCAGAATGTGATGTCCTCATATGAGGACACAGGGTCTCAGGAGGATTTTCATTTGTCATAAATTCATTAGTAAACAGAGACTAGCACAGGGGAAAGAACATATCCTTGTGGGCAGCCTGTGCTCACAGTTAGCTCGTCTGACATGCAGACTCTCTGTGGACAGCAGGTAAGAAAGTCTCTGATCCAGTCCCTGATTCAGGAGCCTTTTTACTCTTTATTAGGCAAACTCTCACACAACTCGGGAAGTCTCGTTTATCCAGTCGTATTCTTAGTACCTCCAAAACACATGCATTTTCACAGAACCTTAGTACTGGAGCCTGGCTTTGAGCATAGATACGTTAAGTTTCATTTTCAGTTCAGTTTTAAATAGTAAAGTTGTAACAAAAATGCATGAGCTTGGGAAGTACTGAGCATACGGCTTGATAAATGAGACTGCTCGAATCGTGTGAGAGTTTGTAAAAGCATGTGTTGATTTAGTTGTTGTTGTTGATGAACGTGGCCCCCAATCAATCAATAAATCAATATGTTCCATGGAGGCATGCAAGAAAAAGGTTTTCAACCTACATATATAATTGATGATCTTTAGCACCTGTTTGCTATTTGGTTAATCGCACCTGACCGTGATCCTACAAAATCCCTGACTTTGTGCAAGTGTACCTGGAAGAATGAATGCTGTTTTGAATGCAAAGTGTGGTCACACCAAATATTGATTTAATTTAGATTTTTCTTCTGTTCGCTCACTTTGCATTTTATAAATCAATAGAGATCAATAATTAAACTTTATATTTTTGAAAGCATTCTTACTTTACAGCATTTCTTCACACCTGCCTAAAACTTTTGCGCAGTACTGTACAAATGGTCATTTTATGGTAGTTGCGGTAAGTACGCACATGATGAGCCCTGACTGACTGATAAAACACTTTACACGCATAAAGCCTTTTAAATATGCTTACACACACCAAAACATGCCTTTACATAAAAGGCTTCCTGTCTCTGCCTGCAGGGAGTAAATTGCTGGCATGATCTGGACAACACAGAGTACGACTGTTGGCCGATCAGCAGTCCAAATGATTACAACATGATTAGCTGTGGTGGTAAGTTTGTATGTTTTTATTTCTCTGTATATCTGAGTGATTCACTGCAGGAGAAGATGTTGGGTAGTCTACGTGAGTACTTACTGTAAAATCCGATACTTTTCCTCCTGTGGTTGGACAGGAAGGAACAACATTCACAGGATTTGCCAAGTATTAATTACAGTGTCATACTGTAGGTAGGGCTCAACAGAATCATGTGCAAATATAGCACACTTCAGTATACTTTAGTATCCGCATGCATATGTACACTGTTTGAATGTGTATGCCCAGGTGATGAGGACATTTGTTGTCACAGGGCTGGAGATGGCCTGGGTGCAGCGTCCTCCAGAGAAAGCAACCAATGGGGAAGAGTTCAATGTCACATACACTGTGACGGCCTCAGATTCCTTCTACGAGTACGCAGTCGGGAACAAGATTTTCCAGTTCAGGTGAGTGTGTTACATAAGAAGTGGCATCCTTCATGTCTGCCATGCCTTGACTGCACATGTGTGCACACACACACACACACACACACACACACACACACACACACACACACACACACGTGTACTGGCATACTGATTCACCACCACAGAAGAGTCTGAAAGGAACCCTGACTGATGCATCTGTGTAATTGAATGTCTTCTGTCTTAATTAAGGCTGCTTCCATTTTCAAGTTGAAGCTGTAAGAAAGGCGAGCTCTTTGTTTGAGCTTCAAATGTAAATAGCGTCGCAGGGTTTTGTTTTAATTAATATATTTGTCCAA
Source organism: Epinephelus awoara (assembly GCA_035609425.1). NCBI lineage: Eukaryota > Metazoa > Chordata > Actinopteri > Perciformes > Serranidae > Epinephelus > Epinephelus awoara. Next base: position 23,767,681 of record CM069303.1, on the reverse strand, counting down.
CCACCCATGTTCCCTTCTAGTAATGCGTCAGAGGCAAAGAGGTTCTGTCATGAACACGAGTGCCCGACAAACTGGAACAACGCCAATGAAATGAACTGCTGCGTGTATCATGCCAACATCCACTCCTGTCCCCTTGGTCTTATGGTGGGTACAATGCATTTTTTGCGAGTATAAATTTGAAAAAATGTATGAGTGAAATGTGTCAATATCTGTACTTGTGATAAAAGAAACTCCTCATCAGGGTGGCTGTGTTCGGTCTCGTGAAGCTTAATTCTTAAGGCGTTTCTGTAAACAGCGTTCTAATATATAATAACTCTGATGAACCCATGTCAACTTCTGGCTTCAAAAAACAGCTTCCGACTGGGTCACACCCACTCCAGGTTTAAAATCCTCCCATTCTGAATATGGATATGGATACAGATAATTCAGTTGGCTGAACAGATACAAATACAGATAATGGTGCACAAGCTGATCTTTAGTACTGGTTTCCTCTTCCTCAAACACAGTCCACACTTTCATCTTCATCTCCTCCTCATATAAAGAACACTAACCCTCTGGTCCCCCTCGGATGGAAAACGTCCTTTTCAGTCATTTTTCAGTTTTTATTTTTTGATAACTTTGGCTGCATATAGCATGACATTTGGTCAGAAACCTTATTTTTGGTGATATTTTTGAAATTTTAACGCTGCTCCTAAATCAGGCCTAAAATACACAAATGGCAACCTTTTACAACACCTCACCCTCACGGACGAAAACCGTCCCCACTGAAACCCATTAAAACGTCATCTTTTGAATCCCCTTCAATTTACATAAAAAACAGGATTTTTTTTTCTATCTCTGGCAATCAGGTTGGTTAGACAGACCCAAGAATGGTAGAAAAAAAAAAAAGATTTGCTTTCAAGGCACCATGACTTTGAAATCTTGGTAAAGCTTTAACTTTTGTGTTCAATAAAATAAGATGCGAAAGATTTCCAAAACATTGCCCATCCACCCTGAGACAAAAGAAAATCACCTAAAATACATATACTTACAGTTAAAACTCTAAACTACACAAAAGTCAATGGTATAAAAGTTGGGCAGCAGAGACACATCAGCTCTGTGAGTGAGCACACAACTTGTTAAACCCTGTTAACAGTTATTCAAACATCAGCACTTCCTAACACATGAATAATCTGTCTAAAGTGCACAATTTGGTATGAAACCTCTAAAAACTGTTGTGTCTCTTCTCAGAAACAAGGTGGAATCTGCGGCCCGTGGATCCCTGATGATGGTAAAATAGTGACTCACACTGTCTCCAAAGCAGGCAAGATGTCCCAGAAATACTGGACTTCGAAGGTGAGCCAACACAAACAAGACTGGGCACTTATCTTAATAAGGGTTCAGGTTTGTCTCATATCATGTTAAAAGGAAACTTTGGTAGTTTTCAACCTGGACCTTTTTTTCTATGTTTTTTTTTTTTGTTTTGTTTTGTTTTAAATTAAAATTGATCCTTGAGGAGGATGAAAGGGGTTTGAAATGGAACCATATAAGGAAGATATGGGATACGGATATGGGAACAATTCTTGGTGTTGCTTTGTGTATGAATCCTGTCCCTTAACTCCTGGATCACCTTTGTTAAGATGCTGTTGTTGGTTGCTCTAGCAGATTCCTGCAAACCACCCTCTTTGGCAAACTGGCACAAGATAATCATGGAGTGTTGTTAAATACCCGACCTGCTTGCTTTGCTCCACAAAGGGACGATTCATGGAAATATGGACTCCATACCTCTGTTTCTCAAACTATACTACTGTGACTTCAACACTTGCAAGCATTTTGCTTGATTGCTTTATAGACACTGCACCTATGGACAGTACTGATGTTTTGAATTCATATGTATGAATGTTTCATCATTTTCATTCTTTTTAAAGAATGATTTTTGGGGCATTTTAGCCTTTAATAATTGATAGGACAGTCAAGTGTGAAGGGGAGAGAGAGAGAGAGAGAGAGAGAGAGAGAGAGAGAGAGAGAGAGAGAGAGCTACATGAAGCAAAGGGCCACAGACTGGAGTCGAACTCCGGCCACTGCGGCAACAGGCTTGTACATGGGCCGCCTGCTCTATCCACTAAGCCACCGATGCCCCATAATTTTTATTCTTGATGGTTGTGCAGAGCTGTTCAATGTTGTTCGTAAAACGTAGAAAAGTCAATAAATCCAATGTTGAGGAATGGCCACAGTGCTCTTGCTCAGGTCTGGGCCATTTTCAAAAATTGTGTTTGCCAGTAGTCACTTACATGGAAAACACACAGTGCAATGATTACATTTTCTATAGCTGGGAGGCGTCTCCATGTGTTTCAAGTTTCAAATTCTATTTAACACAAGTCAGCATGTCACATGTCACAGGACTGTTGATTGACTTTCCATTAGCATTCTGTAGTTACACTTTGCGGCAATCTGAACCTTTTAAGGCCCAAACAAACTGAACTAACATAAAACAAACTAGTAGTTATGAAGACCTACTGTTGTGTCACCTCATGTTCCCTTTGTAGCCTCTGTCTCGGCAAAAGAGTTGCACTTGAACACACTACAAAGACTACAGGCCAACTCGATCTCAAGCGCTCTTTATCTAAGTTGTTTGTTTGCTTTCCTTACTGTTTCTCTTCCTGTGCACTGAGCCAAACTGCCAATCAGAGTGATTACTCCACCACCACCGACGCTGATTCAACGTTCAAAGGCCGACAAGGAGTTACTATCTCCAGTGGTGGTGGACACACAGCAACAGTTAGGGCGACACCAACGGTCTGACATTAACCAACAGCTGACCATCAGATTAGTGTGTCACAACCCTTAGTTTGGCCGCACTTTCCCGCAGAATCAAATGGCTGCAGCTTGAAGTGCCTGCTACAGCTTTCTGTAGACATTACGTGGCAGCTCATGACAGGCCGCTCTTTCTAACTGCTTGGTGTGTTTTTGGAGTCAGACAAAACAACACTGGAAAATAAGGTCCAGGGTGAAAAATGTCAAAGTTTCCCTTGATTACTGCAAATATTCCATTTCAAGATACAGCTTTAAAAAAAAAATCTTAAGTATTAAAACAATTCAGCAGCTGCAATGTCTCACTGATAGTGTGGTCCGCAGTACAGTTTGGGGTGAGAGAGTCAGATGGCAGATGTTCAACTTCAGCTTTAACTTTGTTGTCTGAGGGGGAATTCATCTTGCATCCAGGCAAAACATAAAACAAATGTGTTTGATCAACGTGACGCATCCTTTGTGAGGCCTGCAGTCTGTCACGATACAACATGGCAGCACGTTGTAATTACTTGTCTGTTAGTAGTAAATTACAAGAGTATAGAAAGCCATACTTTGGGTCGTGGCTCATCACATGACTGTAACGACTGTAAATGCATGAGTACAGACAACTGAGTAAAAAACAACAGTGAAGTCAAATATAGTACAGTTTTATTGTTTTGTAAAATCTGACAGAATATTTTCCTAAACAGACTTAAAGAGAAGTATTAGGACAAACATTTCATTTGTGCATTTTAAATTATTATTCTATCATGGTGTCTTCTCACACAGGTGGTGCTGATTCACGTGGGAGTCACCTCAGTCATTGCTCATATCAAAATTGGTCAGATGCACGCAGCACTGGAGTCCAAAGTGCTTGTTGTCAGTGCTCAAGGTCAGTCTGCAAAGTTTTATTCTGTCAATATAATGAATCGTGTGACCTTGCAGTAGAACAGCCGTAATTTCAAAACAACTGTGTTACAATAATAAACCTAATTTTGTGCTTGCTGGGTGAAACATAGATAGCCTAAACAACATACTGCCTACTGGAAGGATATACTCTAAAGACTTTAAACGGCCAGTCCCTTTTACTAGCCTGGTGTAGCTACACATTTTGACAAATAAACACCTGTCTCAATTACATGCCTAGTCTGGTCGCCAAGTAGTTCATTTTTAGTTCTGAGAACTTCCTCTAGCTCTGAATTCAGCGGATAGAAACCTCAAACCTCAAATATAAAATATGTGATTGTTTCTCAGTGTGCGGGGATGACGTCTGCGAGCTGGAGGAAACCTGTCTGAACTGTCCTGCAGACTGTGGCATCTGCCCGATGTCCATTACCATCAAGGTGGCAATCGGGCTTCCAGTCGCTCTCTTCAGCATCGGCTTCATCCTCACCATGGTGGTCAGTCTGTGCAAAGACAAACACACACAAACACAGGAGATGTTTCGTGCGCTGATGTTTATCTTAATTTCCTCCCTGCAGTGGCTCCAGTACCAGAAACAGAAGATGCTTTGGGATGAAAGCTGGATCATCAACTACAAGAGCATAATATTTGGTAAAATGTGTCACACTGAAGTTGTTTAAAGATACTGTTTACGGATATGGGAAACTTTGCTTTCATGAAAGCTCTGGAGTTTCACTTTCTTTTTAGACTTCATATTATCTATTATATCTGTTGCTATTTTCGGTATTGCATTCTCAAATTAAATGTTAAAATAAGTAAGTCAGGGCTGAATGCTGTTTTATCCTTACACCCTTCAATAAAAGCATTTTTATTGATATAAAAACACAGTAATGCATAGATTTTACTACTTTGATATCTGTTTCTGAGTGCCTGACTGCCTGGCGTCTGCAGATAGAATGGGCTGCATGGGCCTTGGCAGCACCATCAGCATGCAGCGTGTCAAGAGTAACTCCACCATCAGCCAAACTACTGATGTGACCGTGTGCACCAGAGTCAACACTTCATTCAACCAAGGCTTCATACAGCCAGGCATCTAGTAAGAAACATTATTATTTTAGTTGCATCATGATCATAAGCATTCAACTAGCAGATGTAAATGTATCCCCTATTAGACACACTACCTTACTCTATTACTCTCCTGCTTTATGGATCAATAAAGTATGAACAATACCATATGGATCAGCACTGTAAACATAGGAGCAGTCAAATTAGCGATAAGATAAAACTTTATTGATCTCACGTTACAGCAGCATAGCTGAGAGGCAGTAAAACAATAACAAACTAAATTAAATTTCAAAAATAAATTAAAAAAGAGATAAAACAGCTTAGAGAGATAACATTAAAAAAGCTATTTACAAAACAGTACCAGACACTATGTGTTTGAACTGTGCAGATATTTGTACAAAAGATGCCCAGTTGTGCAACTCAAGCAGCCACGATGAGTGAACTATACGGTATAATTATATTGGTATAGGTATGAATAATAAGTCTCCTTGACTGCTGTAACACTGGAATTTCTCAATTATGGGATCAATAAAGGTGTATCTTATCTTAAGTACAATATACATATTAATAATAATATTATATAATTAAGTGTATTATGTTTTATATATGTGCAGTAAATGAAATATGGACACACTACACCAACACATTCTCACTCCGATTTCGTCACATATCAACATTTGGTCATGGACTTTACACGTCCAGGTATGATGTCTAAGGTAGTCCGGGTGCGTTGGTTGCTGATGTTCTGGGACACTGTTTCAAGTTCTGCCTGTTACATGTATTGTCTTCTTTAGAAATACAACACTGTTTTCACAGTGTCTTTCAAAATAAACACACTACGCAAATTTTTTCTCTTCTTCAGCAACTAACACGTGGTTGGGTTCAGGCAAAAAAAAACCCCACATAGTTAGATATGGCTGTATAATCTTACAGAACGCTCTCCCAGGTAACAGTCGGTGTTTGTTGGCCCCACCCCCATCCACCACCCCTCCTGCCCCTCCTACTCGGACTTCCACTGCCTTAACTATCGTTCTTGTCCTACTTTCCCCCTGATATTGCCGAGCACTGTTAAACTATAAGGGCGACAGGCCACGTATCATTCCACCATTAAAGTATGGCTTTTCTTGTTTGTGTCTGACGTTGCAAGTCACTACCTAAGCACCAGATTTTGACGACTTCAGAGTGAGACCAGGTTGACTACACAGTAAAAATACAATACAGTACAAATCAAAGATAATAAAAATTGCTGCTATTAGAATGAGAAATTATTCTTGGAAAACCAAATGGGATAGAAACTAAAATAACATTATATGCAGATGATGCAGACTTCTTCCTGCATAAAAAAATATACGTTCCTTTGGAATAACACGCCTGACATATAGGGAGTCAAGTAATATAACGCAATGTAAAGGAATTCAGATATAGTACTACTTTCATGAAGCAATAAAAAAAAAGATATTACTTTGAAGTTCAGTAGATAGTTTTAAGATGTTTTTGAAAGGACTAGTTCCTCAGCATGTAAAGAGAGTGAGAATTTCTTCTGTATTTGTTATGAGGTGATGAAGTTGACTTGATGATCTTATCTGTCTTGCAGTGACGGGAGGACGGTGGCAGTGAAACACATCCAGAATAAACATTTCACCCTCACTAAAATCATCAGGAAGGAGGTGAAAGAAGTTAGGTGAGGAAACAAAAATACACTTTACTGACCTAAGTATGCCTCATAAACTCCTGCAGCTTATGTAATTGTTCATACTGGCTATAGGCAACTGGACCACCCCAATCTATGCAAGTTCATTGGTGGCTCCATCGAGGTCCCTTACGTCAGCATCATCACAGAGCACTGCCCCAAAGGAAGCCTGTCTGATGTACTGCTGAATGACGACATCCCCATCAACTGGGGCTTCAGGTGAGAGAAATATAACACACAATATTTTTCATGTTTACCATTTAGCTTTTTTTTTTTTTTTTTTTTAATTAAGCAGCAGTGGTGAAACGTAACTGAGGACTTTTACTCAAGCACTATAAGTACTTATTTGAGGTACTTATTGAGTATTTCATGGCACTTTCTACTCCACCACAGTTCAGAGGGAAATATTGCACTTTTTACTCCTATTACATTATATTTTCATTTTTTTATTCCACAGGTAACTGGCCCACAGATTTCAACATTATGTGATGAATTGCAAAATGTAATTTGCTGAGTAATTCTTTAAAAGGAAATGTCAGATTTTTTTGTGTCAATTCCTCGTATGAGAAATGAGGAAGGACTTTTTATACTCTAAACCACAATTCAACAGTAAAAAGGAGAAGTCTATCCTAGGAGAGACCTAAATATTAATTTTCCCAGCAGACCATAATGCAATGTGAGACATACAGTACTATAGTCCTTGCTGTGGGCGTGGTTTGACCCAGTTTTATTTATATATACACCCTGACTTTTACCTTTAATAGAAAACAAATGTGTAATAAAAAACATAAACAGTAACATCTTCCCCCATGCAGGCTGTCCTTTGCCACTGACATTGCCCGCGGGATGTCTTACCTCCACCAGCACAAGGTGTTTCATGGGAGACTTCACTCCAGAAACTGTATAATTGATGACCGCTGGGTGTGCAAAATCTCAGGTAACAAATCAGACACAACTTGAGTCTGCAGCGGCAAAACATTTTAGTCTTTGTTAAAATATGTTTTCAGCAATCACACAGCTGTGATAAGTCTCTCAACAGACACACTATGAAACTAAAACATCTCCTTATCATTGCACTACTTAGCCACATCCTACACCAGCAGCAATGTTATTATCAAGGCAAAGTGAAAAACAACATCCTTCCTCACTGTACTCTGTATTTTTCTGTGTCTGGCTTTAGATTACGGGCTTACAGCCTACAGAAGGGACGACTTTGAGGCCATCAGTAATGGCTTCAACTGTGGGGATGTGAATCGTATATACTGTGCCCCAGAGGTCCTGCTGGGAAGCAGCTCCAATATGTCGCCAGCAGCAGATGTCTACAGGTGCGTTTGAGTTGGATCATGCATGAAAATTTGATTGAGTTAAACTAAAGATGTGGACAGGCAAGCGTCTTCATACATATGAAAAGGCCTGACTGTTAAACTGCACTGGAATATACGTAAAAATAATATCCCTTCTCTTCTTTTCCCTCCTCTCCTCAGCTACTCCATGATTCTGGTCGAGATTGCAACTCGCTCCAACCTCATTTCAGTGAGTATGACAGCCTTTTTCTGTAGATTACAACCTTCGGCTTGCTTTTGAACTCAGCTTTGTAACCAGCGGTCCTCTCTTACAGGACCAGGCTGATGTAGTGAGGATGGATATCATGTGGCGCCCCCCTCTGCCTGAAGTGAAAGCAGGGAAAGCAGACACAGACTGTCCCAGCCAAGCAGACTACTGTGAGGTCTGTGACATGTGTAAATAATGGATGTGTGATGTTGCTTCTACGGCGCTTACTGATCTGCCTACAAAGACAATGTTATATTAGTATTATATGTCATGACTGCATAAACATGCACTGTTAGATAATGAGGTGTTGCTCTCTTCTCTCGGACATTTGAGCAGCTTATTAAGAAGTGCTGGGGTCATAACATCACCACGAGGCCCACGTTTGAGCAGGTGAAGAAGATGCTCGACAAAATGAACCCACACAAAGTCAGCCCCGTGGACATGATGATGAACCTGGTAATCACCCACTGAAATATGGTAAAATAATGTAAAATAACACTGTTGTAAAGATACATAGTATGTATTAAATCTACCACGATTATTATAAGAAATATACCAAATATAATGTGACATTTTTTGGATTTATTTCCTAAAAAGTAGCACTTCAAAGCCAAATGCTTAGAAAAAAAACTGAAAAGCTGTTTCTGCCATCTGGACTGTTTTGAGCTTCAGACACAAACAGGGTTTGTTTAACTGCAGATGGAGAAATACAGCAAACATCTGGAGGCCATAGTTGCTGAGAGAACGCAGGACCTTCTTCAAGAGAAACAGAAGACGGATCGGCTGTTATACAGTAAGTCAGGATAACATTGTGCAGCAATGGGACAGAGATATATGGCTGCCATGACTGATCCTAAGCAGATGCTATTGACAAAGTGCAGCTTTTCAATATTTGTCCAGGTGACACTGCAGAGATAACTGATATATACAGCGTTATGTAAAGACTGATTAGCAGTAAACCTTAAAATGTGCAGATATAGGCTACAGTCAGTATCTACAATATGTGCATGCCATAGTGCAGCATATGATAGGTGTCCCTGTTTAGTTAAGGTCAGTTAATCATCAAGTAACTTAACACTTGAAGTGTAAATCCCTTAATATAAAAGGACACAGTCAAATGTACTCACTGCCATCTAGTGGTGCAGACGCAGCACCTTCGTCATTGTCTGACTGACTGTATTTGAGCATATGATATTTATTAAGTCATGAAATTCCTGTGAAGGCATGTTACCAAAACCAGTGGCTGATGACCTTCGTCAAGGTCGAACAGCAGAGGCTCAGAGCTACGCCAACGCCACCGTCTACTTCAGGTTTGTGTTGTGTAAAGCAAGTTTGTTATATAGACTTTTATTTTTTCATGAGTTATTTATTCTGTTGTAGATTCTCTGTAGTAACTTAATTTTTTTTCATTAACAGGGATACATTAAGATTGATTTTATTTTTCCCTTTGTCTTTGTTATGATATATACAAATTGTTATATACATGTAGAACCAGAGCTGACTAACACTGCATCACTCCCTGTGACAGTGACATTGTCGGCTTTACCCAGCTGTCTGGTGCCAGCACTCCCCATCAGGTCGTGGATTTTCTCAACCAGCTTTACACCACCTTCGATGACATTATTGACAATTATGATGTCTACAAAGTGGAGACAATAGGCGATGCTTGTAAGTAAAGAAAAAACGACCATTAAATATTTATATTCACATCTATCTCTATGGAAACCTATTTCTGCCAAGATCCCTCAAATCATTATAATGACAAACTTTCTCAAAATAATGACGTAATATCACAAATAATTAATTAATATCCACTTAAAATAATGTCTTAGTATCCCAAACATAATGAGAAGCTTTCTTAAAATATTGAATTTATATCTCTAAACAGTTAGACTACTAAGCCATTATATAATACTTTTTATTTTAAGATACTGAAAAAGCTTGTCTTTTCTTGTCAGTGCATCTCTTTCTCTTCCTGTGTTGTCTCTTGTCATCAAATACTGACTCATCTTCCAGACATGGTGGTCTCAGGGGTCCCTCAAGAAAATGGCATCAATCATGCCGGAGAGATCGCCAGCATGGCTCTTGATCTGGTCAGTGTCTGCCACACTTTCAAGATCCCTCACAAACCCACCACACAGCTGAAGATACGCGCCGGCATCCACTCAGGTACTGTGAACACCTTTGTCAGTTTGTTCGACCTGTGCTGTGCTTTTCTCAGAGGTGATAAAAGATAAAAGATGGCTGACAGAGGATGTGTCACAGTTTTACAATGGTTAGAGGTCACAGAATGTGACAGCAACCTTAAACAAACTGAAGAATCTGAATGTCAATAAAATTAAATGTAAATGTTACACTTCATCAAGAATTTTAATTAAAAAAAAGATGTGTTATTTGACAGGAGAGATCAAAGATAATACATTCCTTTAATAAGATTTCCCTTATCTGGTCATAACAAAAAAGGATAGTGTACAATTTTTATGACAGTTTTCCTCCTCAACGCTGCGCCTCTAAAGTGTGCCAATATCAACTGCAGGTATTGTAGAGTATGTGAGGTAAGAACAGAGGAATGTCTGGAGCAATATCACATCCTATCATATATATTATCACTGTAGCAACACATACCTATAGCAAGAAATATACAGAATTATATATCATATATTATTAGAATTAGAGAACTGAGACAAAACCTTATTTTGGGGGTTCAATATTTTTTACTTTTCAGTTAGGCTGGGGAAACAAATCTTGACTATTAAACCTTGTAAGGGGCCAACCTCCCAGTGATTTAATTGAATAGCATACATTATGGACGTCAGATCTGACAGAGCTGCCAAAGAGTTATCTATTTTCAACCAGGAAGTGAGACGTTGTCCTTAGATTCTAGCTCTATGCCTGAAACAAAGGTGATAATAACAGTATGTTATTGCAGCGATGTAAGGTTGCAGCAATATACCGGTTTCAATGTTTACCATAATATGAAAATTGTTGCGTAAACATTTGCTTATCTATGGTGTAAAAAATCTGCAACTGGACGAAGAATCTCACTTTTTTTTTTAGTTATTTTCAAAGGAGAGACTTTTCATATAATTTATATTTTTTAATTGAAAAAAAAGCCTTTCTGTCTTTATTTCTTTAAGGCTTTTAGTAACTATTAATAATGACAATTCTGTAAAACCATGATACAGTGACACCGTGATATTTTTTAAAGCACTTATTGTAGCTTGAAAATCTCATATTGTTACAACTCTACACCACTGTTATCGGTACCTTCTGTTAATTTTAGATTTTTAAGGCTTTTGACACATTTTTAATTGTTGAAGTGGTGAATTCTTGTTTGAGACAAGTGTGTTTTTGGCACAGCACCGGTGTAGAAAACTCTCCTGTTTGCTTTTACCTCTGTCCTAATTGATTCTGTTTAGGTAAATATTTAAAGTGTTGACATTATAGTTTTTGCTCAGTAGGATCTGACTTTATTTTAGCAGGCTCTACACGTTCACAATCAGTGATTTGACAGTGTTATATATACATATATACAGGTAAAAATAACCTCTAAGATTTAGTGTATGCCCTCTTAAAATAACCTCTCTTGCATATCATGATTCAGCAGTGTCATATATACATGTTATCTACCCTTGGTGTTGCTGACTATCACTGCTGTTTTATTTTGACAGGACCTGTTGTGGCTGGTGTGGTTGGCACCAAAATGCCTCGCTACTGCCTGTTTGGGGACACGGTGAACACTGCATCACGCATGGAATCAACAAGCGAGGGTAATGAAGGATTAGATTCACTCCCTTTGATCCAATTAATGTCTTAATGTGAAACCATTTATCTCAGGAAACATCAAGTTGATGTCACTTTTTATTTTTGCTGCATGAGCTGAACAGCTGTTCATGGCTTAGGTGTGGTCTCCAAATATTGTCTGGCATTGAATAAAGTCTGCAGTGCTGCTGTCTTCAGTGGCAGTTCAGTGTTAGCCTGTGGCCTGTGCTGCCCCTGCTGTTATCGTGCCACACAGGACTGTCTCTGTGTTTGCTCACCAGCACAGCACAGTGAAGTTACAACACGAACATTGGACAATGTGCTCACCAAGCACCTAATCCTCTGAATTAAGCTGGAGGGATAATGGAAAATCACTGTGTGACTGTATGCTCAGATGTAAAAAAACAGAAGTCTAAAGATTTAACATGAGATCAAACTTTACCTGAGGAGCTTTGTGCACACTGTATTGTCTTGCACATTTTGCAAAAGTCAACATGTAAAAAAATATAAGGGTCATATACTGTATGTTGTAAAATGTGCAGATTGCATACTTGGTCTGTGCAATTTGTCTTACATAATTACAGACATGCCTTACAGATCTCATACCGCCTTCTACTTACACAGTGTATTCCACTCACTACATTTCTTAGGGTATAACTTGCACACCAAAACAAATGAGACAAAAAAACAGTAGATACAAAGCAAACTGTATATTGTGAGTATTGTATGAAATATGTGTGAAAGTAACAACGATGTGACAAAAACGTAATATCTTGTAAATGATATAAGATAAATACACATTTTATTCTACAACACACTTTAGGTTTTGTTTCACAATTTAGTTTCATACTAAGTATTTTCGACTGTCGAAGTTTGCACTTAATTTTGCAAAAAAGGATGCAGCAATGTCATTAAACTGCTATAGTAAATTTGAAGCATGCACTGTTCGTATTATCACATGCTGTGTAATTCTGTTTTTTAATTATGTCCATAGCTCTGAAGATCCAGGTGAGCGGTGCCACCGCGGACCTACTTCACACACTCAAAGGTTACATTCTGACATGCAGAGGAACACTTAATGTGAAGGTAACATCTATGTTTATATGTTATATGTTGTATATAATCCGTGTTTTGGAATATTGGGATATAAGCACTGAATACAAGGTGTGAATCAGTACCTGGTTATTGTTGAAACTATTTTAGAGAGGTGTTAATTCAACTTTATGGTCATTTTGGAGGCTGCAGTTTGTAACACTTCCCTCTATAATGCAATACATTCCTTAAATTAAACCCAATAATCACATAAAGGCTGGTGTACCACCTACGGAAAATAATTTATGAGTCTGAGATTTGAAAAGATCACAGGAAATTCAAAACTTCCCTCGAAGGAAAAGGACACTGGGTGTGCCTGGTATTTGCTCTGCTCCTCAGGGAAGTATTGTATCATCCAGTTCTACTATTTCGTCTCTATTCATATTGCAACCTAAGACCTCTTTTTGGGTGGTGCCAGTGTGATTATGGGGGAGGGGTTCACTTCTTTCCCAACGGACAGGCTGGTTGACACTTGTGATGTCTTGCTAAGAGGTGGCCACAGCTGCTGCTCTCTGCCCCCCATCAAACCCTAATGGCTTTATTTAAAATTCAAAGGGACACATGCTTTGCAATATGACTCTTTTCTCTCTCTCATTCGCTCTGTCTCTCAATTTTCTTGACCCAACAGGGAAAAGGGGAGATGAAAACGTGGTGGCTTGAAGCAAAGACAGATGACTACACAGATCCACTGCTCAAACCACCTGAATCCAGAGGAGTCCCAGTGCCAGTCGGTGATTAGATCTGGGTAGAGACTAAAACGTGACAATAACTGAATGAAAACTGGTCTGGCTTTGTGTGTGCAATTGGCATGTGTCCAGTAAGCTATATTTGGGTTAAACTTTGCAGATACTATGATGAACTAATAGTTAATCATGAATTTAAATGTCACACTGCATTGTAAAACCAGTAGATGATACCACTTAGGTGTGTAAAATTGTTTTTGCACTTTTTTTATTCTGATAATTTAAAAGTAAAGGAGGTATTCACTGCCTGACCATCTCTAAAAAAAAAATCTTTCAGAGAAATTCAATAATCTCCACCTGAATATTTGTTAACAGATATCTAAACAAGCCTTTTGCACAAGAAAAGCACAGGTGTAAGTAATAAACTTTATCATCTCTTCTTTTCCACTGTTTTTTGACAATTAGGGCCCCAGTATTACACAATTGCTCACTCATGTTGCTTTTCTTGAAATTAAAAATGAGTGGTCTTATATGCTACTGGTCCTACATGTGTTTTTTCTGCTACAAAAAGTCAAAATATGTTTGGAAAAGGTAAACTGTCCAGAGAATGAGTATACAAGTACTTTGGAACCAAACTACATAATCAAAACAGATTATATAGTTTGTCTTGTTGATGCAGAACCAATTTGATCCACTTAGCTAACTAAACTAATGTCTTATGTAAAATATGAATGTACAGTTGTCTGCAATAGCTATTATTTGTAAGGTGTTGCTTACTGTGCCCTGCAATAAGCTAATTTGTTGTGTTGTTGTTGTTATATTTGGTGATGTATAACTGACATTAAAGTTATTTTAAAGTGATAATTTTGTTCATTCATATTTTGTATCTTGCCAACTTTCACTGCTTTATGTTGTATTAACAAATAAAAACATTTACCTTGAAGTGACTTTCACAGGAGAATATAGACTGTTTAAATTATTATAATTATTATTATTTTATAATAACCACAGTCAAAAAATACTAAAAGTAAAAACAAACAAATAATTCTACACTTTTCTTCATCTCTGTCTTTTACACATTTAGTACAGCACTTGAAGTATCTCAAAACCAAGAGCCAATCACATTGAGCCGTGTTCGGTTGCTAGACAACGAGTCAGCCAATTAGCTTGCTGGTTAGTTTGCGTGCAGTGGTGTGTGTGTGTCCTGTCAATCGGACCGACACGGATTTAGGAGCTGCCGCATCGTAAAGGAAGAGGCAGTTGAGAAATATATCACATACCACAACGATAAGTAAGTACTCGAAACATTTTGGTCGTCACTTCGCTGTGAAGTTAACATTTAAACGTTTATTTTCATAACTAACGTCAACTTGTTTGGCTAAGACAGCCAGCCGGGTCGGCTTCAATGTCAGGTTGTTTTCAGTGAGTGGGTTTGGTCACTCTGACACTAACTGACATATCAAGAACCTGCGTAGCATTTGTTTTGTTTTATTAAATCAACGTTATTAACAAAACAGGATTTGTTGAGTGAACGGTGTCCTGGAAAGCTAACGTCAAGGTTACACATTACGTTAACTTTGTTCACCGGTTACCTGTATACGTATAAGCACGCAGTAACGTTACAGTTAATGTAAATGCTAACGTTAGCTAAAACAAGGACACACCTAGCATATTTAGCACATTTAACCGTTAGAAAAACTGCAGAATTAACGTTAAGATAACCTTTTTTATATTCTCTGATTATTTAAGTCAGTGTTTTACAACCTTTCCTGGCCAGTCCCATCAGTCATAGAGCTGCAAAGATTTTAGTTTAACTGTAAATGGACTGCGTAGGAAGTGGACCATTTTACAAACCTCAGATATCTAAGTATATATCAGTTTATAAGGTACACCTGGCTATAAAAAATAATGCAACCTCATACAGCAGTAATGCAATAAATGCCACCTTTTATGAAGGATATAATGTGCAGTTTTGGTTGAAGTTGTTGAGGTGTTAATTAAATTGTATGGTCATTCTGGAGGTTTGTGGTGATGTTGAGCTGTATTGCATTAAAGCTGTGTCTTACTTTGAAGATGACAGTATGTATTTATTTTCATATCAATATAAACGTTCAACAAGTACACATAAGACAACCACAACATTAAAAAAGACAGCAACAATGACAAACACTGCAACAAAAGGTATGAAATAATATAGTAACACATTATGTGACAAGGTATGAAGAGCGGGGGATATACAGTACTATGCCTTATAATTAATAAATGAATTCATATATCTGAAGGAGTACATTCCATGTAAAACTCCATGGAAATTCAGGAATATTTCGGTGTCAGTCTAGCAGAGTTTCAAATGTACCATGTTGAAATGAGATTTCAAATTTGGTCCCACCTGAGAAAGTTGTGTCACTGATCAAATCAGCTGTTCGTTCCATACCAAGCATTGGAGAACTCAAGCAACCAAGCTTCTGTTAAGAAATTTCCAAATTTTCCAGTTCAAAAATATCAGTCTTTTACCAGCCATAAGGCTTAACCTACTATTTTTGACTTGTGCAGCCCTGCAACCCAACAAGCAAACCTGAAGGTGACAAAATAAACTAATAAGAACAGAAATAAAACATAATAACGTTTATTAAGGCAGGATTTATTGCAGTAGGCTACCCCTGGTACTACCCATAAATTTGTACTAAAATGTCTGAAATGACAATTCAAATTAACAGCATGTTCTTATCACACATGCATATGAAGGACCACAAACCTTAAAATATATTATGTTAATGCTTACTTAGAGATTTCTCCTTGGAGCGTCTATACTGGAAAGCAGTTTGACTAATGAGTTAAAGGTTAACACTTGTTGAGTAGTCTAAGCAGGGTCTAGGTTTGCTAAGCTTTGTGGCTGTAGGCTTGCCATCTGTCTGGCCAGGCTGATTGAGTATCACTGAAACCAAGGGATAGCTCCCTTGAGTGCATAAGGAGTCACAGCCGTCTCTTGACTACAGTGTATAAAAAGTAAAATTCACAGAACGTTTTTTTGTAAAATAAATATTCATTTTCAGTTTCAGTTTCTGCTCATGCTCAAATAGTTGCTACCCCAGAATGAGGTGTTGTAGGTGATACTTTTAGTAATATCTATTTATAGTGTATCAATTTGTTAAAAAAACAAAACAAAACGTAGGCATTATCTTTATATAGGGGGAGAAATATGTCTGATTGTGTGGTTCTGCAGACAAATCACCATACTGTCTGTCTGGGATTAGTCTGATGAGCTGATCAGAGCATTGAGGCAAGATGTCTGCCTGGTTCAAGCCTGTAACCTGTTAAATTCTCCTGCTGTGACAGTGGCATAATACAAAAACAACATCAACATAACAATCAAAATATGCTTTGAAAAGCCTTTCTAAATAAATGCATATTTTCAGTATTTTAAATAATCTATGGGATGTAATCGCTGTTAGCTCACTGCCTATGATAGACAGATGAGTTAGCCGTTGTGAATCTGCCGTCCTCACTCTGTTATTTAGGTTGCTGCGTTTTGCCACCCCTGATCGCTGCATGTTTACTTCCATTGCCTTGTAATCCAGACTGAGATGAATGAGCGCTGCTAATCTGACCCTCTATTTCAGGAACACTGACTGCGTAGGTGGATCTTGTGGCGAGCTTTGTGTGTCCTGCACATGTAGAAGACGATCCAGACACGTAGCCTGAAGGCTGCACTGCAACAATGCCAGAGTCCTCCCTGGGTGAGTATAGATTTTGACATCTTTGTAGACCAGAGAATATGCACTGTGAATGAGACATGTTGAACAGTTGTCTGTTGTACTCGGGAGCTGTTCCTTAACACCTTTACATGTCTTAGAAACTGTACCATAATTTGTGATATATGACTCTACGTCGGCATTATCTTTAGTTAGATAAACTGAAGTACAGTACTGCAGTGTTTGTAGGTTACTGTATAATTTTGAGTTCTGTCTCGTGCTCTGTACCAAACCCTGTGAGTCAGAAACAGGTTAAACTAACACAAATGGCAGACAAATGTGATTCTTCATTTATGTGCCAAAAGTAACCTGTAACATTTTTTGTTTATGAAGTGGTTTCCTTTTCTTGTCAAGCATTAACAAATTAGCATATGGTCATATTGCATATAGTTAACAGACATTTTTTCCCCAGAAGTCAAGGACATTTGCAGCAGCGCTGTCGAATGTAGACCATCTCCCTTGAGGCAGTTTAGCCAATCATCGCTGCCACTGCACAGAAACTACATGCACGGTACCTTCTGCACAGAGCAGAACGTGCAGGAATGTCTTTCACACATCAATCAGGTTGGTAACTTCAAGTGTCTCTGATCTATTATTAGTGCAGTTATTGATACCTATATTCTTGTGGTTTAAAAATGCATGTACAATATGACTGCAGTGTTCCAGGTTTGAGTCTGGTTGCTCCTCTACATCCTGTGCTTCCTTTAATCTCCCTTTTACAGGAGGTGTCCTCACTTGGCCTCCCACCAGTTTGTATGGAGTCAAGCGGCAGCTCAGAGATGAATGTTGTGGCTGTGCTAAATTGCATGTACGACCTGATTCAGCTGCACCGCAGGGGCCTCCGGACCCTGGAAAACATGGAAGTGGAGCAGCTTAAGTCCAGCAGCAATGTGGACTTCCTGCAGCTCACTAGCACCCAACTAAAAGTACAGTAATATTCAAACCCAGTGATTCCTCTGTAATATTATTTTATTCAAACAAAAATATAGATAAATGTTTAACCAAGACTCAGCACTGCAAGAGCAGCTTGTCAGTACTGAAAAAAATAACTCTCATGTTAACTGCACATGTCACTGTTGTTTTGTTATCACAGGAGCAGCTTGAACAGTCCAAAAGAGAAAACACGGGACTCCTTGAGAAAGAACGACAGCTGCAGTTGAAATTGAAGAGTTTGCAAAACTGCCTGAAAAATGAAAAAGAAGAGGTACTTTGTTTGGCTTTACTGCCCCAGACAATGTTAAGTGACTCCACAGGCAGTTTTATTGTCTCAGGAGTATAGGCATGACGATAAACACTTGCTGTATTTCCTCCTGACAGGTGCAAAAACTTCAGAATATCATCGCCAGCCGGGCCAGCCAGTACAATCATGAGATGAAAAGAAAAGAAAGAGAGTTTAACAAACTGAAGGAGCGCTTGAATCAACTTCTGGTTGACAAAAAGGAGAAAAAACAAGGTAAAGAGAAAACCTGTTCAGCCCCATCCTGTGCCCCAATATTTAGCGTTTCAAACGTAATCAACATCTTTACACACAAAATTAATATTAACATGCCCCGTGAGACTCTTTATATTAATTTTATTTTCTACATTTCTTTTTCTTGCTTCCAGCCATTGATGTATTAAACAACATTGGAAGAGCTGACGGGAAAAGAAGCCTTTGGAAAACTGAAAAGACAGAAGCAAAGTAAGTTCACGTCTAATGGCTTTTTTCCAGTCAGTCAGTCCAGTCCAGTCATTTTACATCTATCTATGAACCATGTCTCTAAAGACATATTTACTTACATGTAAAAATGTGAGAATACAGGAGAAAGAAATAAACAGCATGATCTAAGAATGTACTCTTCATCCTACTTTTGCACATCAGCTCAGTCAGTCAGTTTTCGAGGTGACACAGATTTATTTTAGGAACATAGGCAAATGGTGGCACTGCTGGTTGCTGGATGGCATTGCAGCTTTGATTAATTTCCTCTGTAGATGGTTCATGTACAACAGACAAAAACATAGATGATTATCTTCTTCATCCCAAGGCATGAGGGGGAGATGTATAAGACTCTGCTGAGCGACTATGATACCCGACAGAGGGAGCTATTGCTGGAAAATTCAGAGTTGAAGAAAGTGTTGCAGCAGATGAAAAAAGACATGGTGTCCATTCTGAGATCAAGGAAACAAACGCTGAAAGATGACAAACATCAGGATGACATGCAGGTAGGACCAGCTGTTTTTCTTTTCTTTTTATTAAAAGAAAAAACTACTGAGCATACGACTGGATAAATGACACTTTCATACTGCACAGGTCGTGTGAAAGTTTGTAAACAGATGTTTTGATACAGTTTTGCTCTTGTTAAACACTGGCCCTTTTTACTCCAGTTCATCAAGACATTTTCAAGATTCCTTGTTCACCATTGAGGCATGCTAGAAAAACAAAGTTTTCTTCATGAATTCAATGAAACACGGTTTGAGTAATTGATACACAAATCATCATTTCGTTGGTGAAGTATTCCTGTAAGCGGAAAAACACGATAACCACAACTAATGTGTCATCTTTTGTCTTTTAGACTTGTTTGCCAGATGTGCTGCTAGTAGATTGAAAAATATATTTGTTGTCATTGTCAGGCTTGCTCAGAGGAGGAAGAGGAAGTGTTTGATTCCAGCAAAGAAAGCGTGGAGCTGTATTGTGTTCACGCCCGGGAGAAGCTAACCAACAGTATTCGTCTCCAGTGGAGAAGACTCAAGAGCCACGTTGAAAGATTGGACAGCCAAGGTAGTCGTCATACCATCACTATTTGATCCTGACACATGAAGAAATGTAACTTTGTGTCATGTCAGGAAATTTGGATTTTTTTCTAATCCCCAAAAAGTGGGTTTAATATTCCTGCAAAGCGTGATCACTTACATTATATACTAAAGCCACTGGTCTGAACACTGGTATGAAACTGTTTGGTCAGTTCTCTGTGAAACTTCCCAGTGTCATTTCAGACTGGATCCTTACCTCCTGTCTGTTAAAATCAATGCATAGACAATGAATGTTGTGATTGTAAAATTTAATTTTCTGGGGTACTTGTTCAGCGTCTTTGGCTCAGACTGGCGAGAGTAAGAACACTGATGCTGTTTCCCGAGAGACTCATGAGGAGGAGATGGACAGACTGAAGCTGGAGATCCAGCAGTGCAAAGACTTCATTCAAGCACAACAGCAGCTCCTGCAGGTAAGACTGAAATCAACCTGAATGTTTAGCCAGAAAATGTTTGCATTATACATTCCTCCAAAACCATAGATGTCATCGGAAGGTGGAGGTGATGGCGGACGCCTGCCGAGAGGCAGACCACAGTTTGAAACCAAAATGTGTTTTTTTTTTCTTTGTGGTTATTTGGTTATTATTTGGTTGTGTTTGTGGCACCTAAACTGGGTGTTTTAAGCCAAAACAAGATCCTTCCCCAGTCATAACCAAGTGATTTTTGTACCTAAACCTAACCACACCTTCGACACATTTTCAACCTGTTCGCTACAAAATATATGCACAAATGTAAGGTAATAGTAGTGTGCAGAATGTTCAAAACAAACATTTTTCCGGCAGTTGGGTTGCTCCATCATAAGTTCAAGTGGCCAATGACAAGAGTCACATTGCTGAGGAAAGAGTGCCATATAGTCAGTAATCAATTTTGAATAGGAGATAAAATGACACTTAGAAAGTTTTACGCTTTAAACTTGTAGTTTTGAATATTAGTTGACTTCTGACACTTCTTACATTAAATTCTGGTTAAACAAAGCTTTGCTTCGTCTTTTTCTTGTAGCAGCAGCTGAGCTCTCCATGTGACGAGGAGACAGCATCCCTGCTGAGCGACTGTTTCATGCTGCAAGAGAAAGAGCGCTTCAGAGAGGAGTGGAAGATCCTCGAGGAACAGAGGAAGATCTTTGAGAGGGAGAGGAGGAACTTCACTGAAGCTGCTATAAGACTCAGCCATGAGGTAAATTATAAAGCCTTTCAAAAATGGTATGAAATAGAATTTAGGACACACAGCAAATGTTTCTTGTTGTTAAAAACAGGTGTGTGCCAAGATGAGTTGTGAATATCTGTGTGTTCACTTCCGTGACTGTTTTTGAGATGTCTTGTTCTTTGTTTAACTTGCAGAGAAAGGCCTTTGAGGATGACCGGGCAACGTGGCTCAAACACCAGTTTTTAAACATGAGTCCATTTCCTGAGTCAAAGAAACCCCAGATGTCAAAGTCTAAAAGTGCCTTTTTAATATGTGAGTGTCTACCCAGTTACATTGTACAGGCCCAGTTCACCTTTGTGTTGATATTAGAATTTCCCAGAGCAGCATCGTTTAATAATAATTGGAAATAAAATGAATGTTACATCGTATTGATAATGATACTTATGGGTCAACAATAGACTGATCAATGCCAATTTCATTCCTTTATACCTGTCCATCTATGCGTCCATCTGTCCCATTCTCATGAACACGTGTCTCAAGAATGCCTCAAGGAAATTTCTTTAAATTTGGCAGAAGCGTCTACTTGGACTCTACAGTCAACTTATCAGAATTTGGTGGTTAAGGGCCAAAGTCACTGTGACCTTGCATCCGTCTCATTCTCATGAACATGATATCTCAAGCAGGCCACAATATCCTGAAATGTGGCACAAACGTCCACTTGGACTCAACAATGAACTGATTAGATTTCGTCAAAGGTTACTGTGACCTCATCAAACACGTTCTTAGCCATAACTCAAGAATTCTTACTCTAATAATGGCAGTGTTTCACACTAAGTTTCACACTAATGTCTAACAGGACAAAATGATGAACTGATGACATTTTAAATCCAAAGGTCAAAGGCTAACTGCTCTATGACATCACAGTGATTTGCAAAAACACTGTTTGGGCCATTACGCAACGTCGTAACTCAGAAACAGAAGGGGAGACATTTGGTGAGATATTGAATTGGTGACACTAATCTTGGGTGTTCACCTTGAAACTGCTGATTGTATAGATCTTCTGTGCTGCAGGGTTGAAGATGCATGTGAAGGATCCACGTTTTTCCAAATATGTAACTTCTTTGCAGTAACATCCATATTTGAAGCATTGTCATCTGACATGACCACATACGAGTCTGGACAGACATGGATGTAAACTGTAACTGCAAGCAAGGCAGTAATTTAATTGTCCTTTATTTATGAGTCACATTATGGGGTGTTATAATTTGTATTCTATGTTTGTTGTTTTCAGGTATAACTACCATTAAGTCATTTTCATGACAAGGATTAATAAAGTTTCATCTTATATTTGCAGCTAAAACAGAAACAAGTGCAGCATCAGCTCCAGAAAAGCTCATCAAATGTCCGTCTGACACATCCTCCCCCACACTCCGATGTGTCCCACTCACATCACCATCAGCAGCCAACCTGTATCACACATTTTGCCTTATCCCAGAAAACAGGTACAGACTCTTTATATGCACAAGGAATGACATAATGTTCCTGTAAATTAATGCTGTTGTCTCATCTCCCTGACTGTTTGTCATATTTTAGTTCCAGATCAACCAAACCAAAGAGAAATACTGAACATGTCGAAGAGTCGAGCATCTTTTTAAATGGAAATGTTCCAGTTCAGGACAAACTGTGGGACAGCTGTGAAGACCACAAAAGCCACACACTCACAAGAGAAAAGACCAGCTCTATATAAAGCCAAAAATGTTCATCATATAATCAGCGTTCTTGTTAATTAATATGGATGAGTTATGGTATTTTAGAAATAGACCTGAAATGTGAATGCCAAACACTCTTAGATAGATTGAAAACTGATTGAATAACAGTGGAAGTCCAACAAGAATTCTGGTTAGGTGCTGGTATTGTGTGGTTTGTGTGACTGAGAGAAAATCTAGTAGTTCCTTTTTTTTTAAATTATCGTACTGGTTTTTTTTTTTTAGATATGTGATAAATGTATTTATTAATTTATGTGATGCTGTAAATATTGTTTTAGCAATGATTTTTTATGTCTAGGATCTTAGTCTGAGGCTAGTATTTTTTGGCAGTGCAGGTGTGCCACAACAGATCCTATGCTCCAGTAATGAGATGTTGCTCAGCCCTCATCAATGGACGCCGTTGCACTTAAACTTGCCTAAATGTATATCACAGCTTTTTCAAGTTCTGTTATCATGTTAAACTTGTCAACTGACTCATTGACTTAGAATCTAGATTTAATGCTGCTTTTTCACTGAATGTAATAAGAAACTGGGTAAAATATGAAGTATTTTTCTATAGTTTGATAAAGAAATGTGGTTGACAACATTGTTATTTAGTAATTGTAGCAGGTACTTTGGTAGCAGGTTAATGTAGGATGTTGCAGTTCAACAAGGAGAAAGAAAGGCTGTAAACATAAGATGATGAAATAGAGCAGTGACACTGAGGCTAGACTTTCTCATCTTTTTTTTTTTAAATTAATGTGTTTATTTTAGTGGCTTTATATTGGCAAATTAGAACAACTCTTACCACATGAATGTGACACGATGTATTCTAGACAATCTTATATTCTCGAAACATTCATTATACTTGTTTGAAACACAAGTTTCTTGTCCTCTGACCTTTACTGGCCTGAAATGAGTTAGTAATCAACAGAACTGGTTCACCCGTCCCTTCCCAAGCACAGCGTAATTTTGCCATGTCGGACATGCTCCTGGATCAACACCCCACATTGCATTCCTGGACCAATATTGCAAATAATCAATCACAGCCTTCTGACATCATCACTGTGCTGCTCCTGTGCTTCTTTCAAAATTCTTTTGTGCTTCAGCAGAGCTAATTTAGTTTTTCGAAATTGAAGTTAATACGACTTTTTTACAGAATCCAAAACTTCTGTACACTTAACTTTCTTCCTTCTGTCCTGTCCGTCCACCTAGTCTGTTTCAAATGAGAAATGGCAAATCTACGAATTGGTAAAACCAAAATGGGCATTTTATTTTTTTGGTGGGCAACAAAAAATAAATAGGAAAAAGGAAAAAGGGAGAAAGGAATTGCCATAAACCAAAAATGGACTGCTTTGGATTGGTTCTTTTGTTTGGAAAAATGACTCTGTTTTCTTGTTTTTCGTTTAAAATGAAAGTTGTTTTTAAATTATTTAAATGAATTACGAACTATTCAATGATAGCTGGACCTTGTGCAATTAAACAAAATCCTCAGCAACACTGAACAACAACCTTGAAAGCTACTGCAGGGTTAGTAATTAGCTTGCTAACTAGGTTGGCTATGCTAATGAGTAAACTTACCAGTAGATGAGAATATTAGCGAGTTAGCTTGCTCACTAGTTAGGCAATGCTAATAATTAAGTTTGTCAATAGGATATTATTGTTCATTAAGATTAAGGATAATATTTTGCCGGTTGCAGACCAGTGATGGACACGTTTTCCCTCCTTTTTAATAGCTTGGTCATTCAAAACTTTTTTTTGTTTGTTTGGTTTTTGTTTTTGCAAGATTGCAGTGCTTCTGTTGACCCACGACCGTCTCTGCTATGTTGACCATGGACAATTTGTTCATCCAGAAAAATTGTTGTCATCTATCCTTGATAGCTTGTTTGTGTAGAGCCAGGACCATCATCACCATGGATCATCACCTCTGGATAATATGTTAATGTTGATCTTGCCCATCATTGCCATGTTGATTCTGAATAGAATTGCTGATGCTGATCCAGGACCATCACTGCTATGCTGATGTCGCCATAAACAAATGATCCAGAATCAGTGTAATGATGATGATGGTCTTGGGTGAATCTTACTCAGTTCATCCAGGATCAAGTTGGAAAAAGGGAGGGTAATCTGTTAATTGCAGGAATTTGCATTTGAAAAATGCTATTACTTTTACACTTTGTTAGCGAACAATATTCTAGTTTATTGGCAAACTTACTTGTTAGCATAGCATACCTACTTAACAAGCAAATTCACTCATATTCTAGCCTATTGGCAAGTTTATTAATTGGCATAGCTAACCTAGTTAGCAAGCTAACTTGCTTATATTCTAGTCTATTGGTAAGTTTACTCATTAGCATAGCTAACCTAGTTAGCAAGCTAACTTGCTTATTTTCTAGTCTATTGGCAAGTTTACTTGTTAGCATAGCAAACCTACTTAATAAGCAAACTCACTAATATTCTAGCCTATATTGGCAAGTTTACTCATTAGCATAGCATATTTACTTAGCAAGCTAACTCGCTAATATTCTAGTTTATTGGCAAGTTAACTCCCATTAGCATAGCATGCTTACTTAGCAAGCTGACTCGCTAACCCTGCAGTAGCATAAAGGTTTTTGTTCAGTTTTACTGAGGATTTTGTTTAATTGCACTAACTTCAATTTGGAAAACTAGCTTAGCTCTGAAGAAGCACAAAGGAATTTTGAATCACAGTGATGATGCTTCAGCAGTTCAACAGAACTGTCTTGTTAAGAGGTAAGTACTGTTATTGCTTTGTCATTTACTTTTGTGGTCAGACAGCGTTGCCCTTACATGTTTTGGAGCTGAACTGCCTTGCAGTATTAGCACACATTGTTATTGATTAATACCTCTCATACTGAGTTCATAGTGATTTTGTTGTGTAAAGAAGTGGTAAAGTGCACCACTAAGGATGTTCTCAATGCGGCCACAGAAAGTAGTCGTCTTTTTCACAGTTACCAATTTAATTTATGTTTGGAAATGTAAAAGCCAATTGAAATGAAAATGAATGAAATAAATACTCAATCCATTAATTGTATCTTTTTAAAGTAGCTATTTTAGGAGAGTTTTTTTCTGGAGTTGTCTATCATGGCCTTTCAAACATACATTCATTAACAATGTAATAAACCTCCCAAATTTGAGTGGATTATAAAACATTGGTTCCCTGGGCACGGATATGCAAAAGACCCCACCACCTCTCCTACAAAGGAGGAAGTGACACAGACTTCACTGTGGTTTTGCCCCTTTATTTGTTATTGTTTTGTGTCTGTTTGTAGTTGTTCTCTATCTTTTACCTGGTTTTTGTGCCTCTGAATTTATTTTGAGTCCTTTTTTGGTTGTTTTAGGTCTCTCTGTAGTGGTTTTGCCCCGTTTTTGTAGTTATTTTGTGTTTCTTTGAAGTTCCATTGAATCTCTTACTGGTAATTTTGAGTCTCGTCCTGGTTGGTACGTGTCAGTGACATTTGGCAGATTAAAGGCCTGTGGGGCCCCTGACACTGTGGGCCTTTGGGCCTGTGCCCAGTAGGCCTGCTCAGTAATCCATCCATGCTCCCAAACCGTTCCATTAAAATAAAAAGGCAATAGTTTCTGTTGTTCACACAAGCAACAGCTCAACATTATTATTAAATATGATATATGACCATCAACATCACCAATATCTGTACTAGTTCTACTTATATCAAGTAAGTTACAGCTGCCATCACACTGACTGATCAGAATTTCATGGTGTATCAGTAGGCTCACAGAAATTTTAGCACACCAATTTGCAGTACCTGAATGGAGGAATGTTTATCATGATGTTGCACACTCTTCCTTTAAGAAATGCATCACTGTAGTTCTATGATGTGGCCATAATTTAGATAATTCAATAACAGAAAAGTTGGCTCGAGATGCAGTTTATTTAAAGTTACATTTGATTTGCACACACACACATGATGTAAGTGACTGACAGAAGAAAGTGTTCTTAAGCACACTGAGCTGTGCAGCTGCAGGCCAGGTGGGCTTCTGCTGTTTCCCTTAGGTCCACGCTGCTGTCAGGGATGTTGCTCAGACTCTCGGGGAGAGCAGTATCTACACAAGTGAATAGAGCAGAGCAGTTAGGAACTATGTAATTTGTTCCCACATTTTTATTCCTGTCACTTAAACCAGCTGTGATTTATTTGCAGACTCACCAGCAGGCACGCAGTGGAAGCCAACATTGACAGTCGTGGTCTTCACAGGGAAGCAGCCGGGCAGGCAGCGCAGCATGTGCTCAACAGAGAAGCATTTGGATTCCTGGCCATGGACGTTAACCTGCCTCTCCAGTTTCACAGATTCAAGTTTCATACGGCACTCTGTAAGAGAAAGGTTTTGGTAAGTGAGTTTCCAATGGATTCATGGTACCTTTGCTTTAATCATATGCAGTGATATAACAATTAATAATAATCTTATTACGGACTCAAATGGTCCACACACACATACACACAACCATTACATACATTTAAAATACATCAATACATGTGTTTCACACCACAATGGCAATGGATGTTGCTGTCAAATGAATTCCCCAATGAACTTTGTGTCTCACCACTGGTGTCCCTGCAGGTCTCTGCTGGCAGAACCCAGGAATGAGCAAAGCTGACTGCGCTCTTGGTCACGTGTCCACTGGGTGTGCGGTACTCCTGTCTGACTTCCCCATCAGCCTTTCCACAGAGTCCACAGGTCTGTCCCTTCATCCAGTCCACAATTTTAACCTGCATGGCAAGATTATATGAGACATTACAGGTTATCAAATATACAGTGTCTGTCACATGTATCAAGTGTCAAAAGTTGTTCTTCACAGAGGTCCAAATTTTAAGCCTGGCATTGCATGTAATTTAGGCAAAAAACAACAACTTTATATTTACATGAAAAGAAGTTAATTCAATTTTATATGTATTCTTAAATTGTCCATAGTTAGTGTTGCATTTACCATCCATGAGTTCTTGTCAAAGTAGACTTCATGAAGACCATGGCTAGGAGCGTACACAGAAATGCCTTCACCCTTTGGCCTGATCTGGATCTTAGCTGTAAGGAAAACATTTTGATAAATATTTTCATAAATCCAATTCAAATACATATTTTATTACACAAAAATAATATAACAGCTTTGGTATGATGATGGGTAGTTTGCAGTATCAAACGGCATGTTGCTACAACAGTACAAGATTTGATGATGAGATTGATGTGTATAGAAACCTGTTGGATGCTGGTATGGCAGGTTATTGATGGGTATTTCCATTCCATTGACCTTCACAATCACGTCAGTGTTCTTGGGGTACAGGTCAATATCACTGGAAGTGCATAAATTAAAATGTTATTTTGTTCTGTCAGCTTGTAGATGAAAAAAAAGGTTTCTCTGTTGTTGTTTTTAAATGGACACTCACATGTCAGCAATTTTCACATTGATATGGTTCTGTTCAATGTGATCCTTCTTCAGCAGAACCATGAATTTCAGCTCATCAGTGCAATCCTGCGCCAGAATTTGGTAGCAAGACAGTGGCATTTGGTTCTTGTATTTCTTGTTGTTGAATGTGGTCAGTGTGTCTTTGACAAAGCTACATTCAGCTGTGAAGAACAAAAAAATAGCATTAATCCCATGCACAGTGACTGCCAGTGAATTTCTCAATAATGATGACATGGATTAATCAATAGCGTCATTCATTACCTGCAGCAGTCTTGGCAAGCAAGTAGTGGGCCTTATCAGCAACGTCATCGAAGGGGGTAAGACCTTTGATTTCCTCAAGTGGCAGAGGGATGGGAAGATGCAAAGCCATCTTATAGACTGTACGCTGTGGACAGAATAATTCACATTTATTAGAAGAAAAACAACATGACTTCATATCATGGGTGAACTAGTAAATGATTCATACTGTTGGTGTTTTCCAAATGAAGTCCAGGGTCTTGTCAGATGTTGCAACCACTGTAAGTGAGAGCTGATTGTTGCTGTTTTCATCCTTTTCTTTAATCAAGCCAGGCATCATGTTAGCAGGAATGGAGTCATACAACCTGTGAAATTTTTTTCCAATTTCAGACATTACACATACCAGTAGTCTATACTGTATGATTACTCGAAAGACAGTGCTCTTGAAGTTTTATACTTCTTTGCATAGCGTTTAATTGCAGAAGGCAGTTCTTTCCAGGCCACTCTGAGGCGAGCTGCGGGGCTTGGACCAAGAAGGCCAGTCTCTGCTGTGATCATGGTGTCATACTGCTTGCATTCTGCTCCCCAGGCGATTTTAGCCTGTTAGAGACAGCAGATGTTACAATAAGGCAGTAGGTTTTAAAAGTAGACTTTGTATATTATGTCCTAAGATCTATGATATAAACAAGACAGTGTTTTACCGTGACTTTGTGCTTGCTAAGCAGAACTCCATCAGCACAGAGCTTCCAATTGTCATTGGTAGCCAACGAAGCCAGAATAACCTGAAGTCTGGAAGCAAGTTTGTCCAGGTATACTGCCAGTTCATATCCCAATACCTTATCAGCTTTGACAGCACGGACGATGATGGCAAAGGTAGGAGCGACTTCATTACCAAGGAATTTTTTCTGTGGGAACAGATATGGTTGAGTCACAAGAGTATGCCAACGAACCCATCAATGAAAATATCTAAAGAAGGATTTTTTATTTTTATTTAAGGTGACCAAGATTCACCTGTTTGTAGATGGCCTCAAAGCTTGATGCACTGCTTCTACTCTTGGAAATTGCAATGGCTTGAGAGGTGAGAGCCTATAGCAATATTGAATGGAAGTAAAAGACCACCAAGAAAAAGCTTCGACACAAGTTAATGTGCAAACTGTACAATACATTGTCGTAGTTTAAGCACCATCTAAACGTACCTGCTTCTTGTGGTGCCTCTGGAACTTGTTGGGATACATCACCCGCTGTTAAGAGGAAATATTTTTGTCAGATGTCATGCTCACTGTGATGTGTAGGCACATTCATATTCTTCCATGCAAACAATCTTGAGGAGTTTACCTTTGATTGACGAGCACTGGACCTAGAGGAACTGGAGCTAGCGCTGAATAGGGATGCAATGCTAGATGCAGAGCTGGACTTGGTCAAAGATCTAGAGGAGCTGAGTCTGCTGCTTCTGCTACTGCTGCTGCTGCTGCTGCTGCTCTTGCTGCTCTTGCTGACACGAGATGATGAACTGGAAGAGGAGCTGGAGCTAAGGCTTGCACGAGAGCTGCTGGAGCTAGATGAGGAAGATGAGGTGACATTCTTCTGACCAGGAACCAGGATTTTCTTGAGCTTCATCAAGACAGGTCTGTCATCAATGATTTCTTCACTCAGATTGATCTTTTTAATGAGCTTCTGTGCAGCCTTTGGTCCAACTTGAATCTCAATCTCCAGTCTTTCAACAGCCTCACCTTCAACTGAAAGTATGATTAGATTATGTTTTTAATAATGAGCTTTGTGTCATGACAAATTGAGCAAGCAGCATGTTCATAATACTTACTTGGTTTCAAGGAAAGAGTAATAGAGTGCTTTCCGGCCAGTTTGTAAAGGGCGATGTCCTGGATAGACGCAGCGTTTTCAGTGGCAACCTTCAAACAGCCATTCAGTCCAACAGCAAGAGCTTTAACACAGTACTTCTTGTCGGATTGAACTGCCTTGGGAGCTGCAACAACCTGGTCAAGGATCTCTGATGATTTTGACTATGAAAAGAGAGAAATGTTAATTATTTTGTAAATGTATATACCATTATGCTGTCATAAAGAAAATTGTTAAAGGCTTACCATACTAGACGCAGAAGATGAAATGATCTTAGATGTGAGAACTTCCCGTGAGATGCGCTCCAAGACTTTGGAGGTGATGATGGGAGTGACTTTTGCAGCAGCAAGATCTTCAATGTTTCTTGCCAAAGCAACAGTCTCAACACTGTTGAAAGAACAGGAGCTTAATCAGATAGACTCCTAAGAGTAGAAGGGACAGGAGTTAAATTATTTTTTAAGGATACACTTTGAGTTAAAAAAATATCAGACTTACTGCACAGCTGCGATGTGTTCAGGCACAGAAACAGGCAGAGCTTCGATCTTAAAGTGGCCCTCTTTGATGTCAAGTTTTGCAGCGATTTTGGCGGGCAAAATGGAGTTGAGTTTAGCTCTTGATAGCACGGCAGCCTGGAGTATGGCGGTGTTTACCCCCATCACAGCAAATGTGTTCACAGCAACACTGGAACGAGAGGATATGTGGATGTCACGCTTTATGATATGATGTATTTTGATCTCATTTTTTACTTTAGTGTCATATGTTGTGCCTACCTTGGTTTGATTTCAGTCTCAAGCTGCATGTCTGTCTTCAGCAGGTGAGAAAGATGGAAGTTTTCTGGCAGAGTTGGTGTTGTGACGGCTTTGACTAAGAAAACAAATAAACCCATGATATTTTGAACACTCTTGTTTCCACTACAAAATTATACTGTGTTGATTGAAAAGCAATGTGACAATGATAAACAAGTCAAGACTTCTCGTGGCTGTATCAGGAATTACAAATGGCTGTTTTCAAGTACTTAAAGAGTGAGTCAGTACCTTTTTTGATTAGCAGAAGGTAAACTAGCTACACTGGATAGATGGGACTTGTGGTGAGCTAACCTTTGGATGCTTTCCAGCTTCTTCTCACCTTGAACAGTTGCGGCAGCCACAGCAGCAGTGTACAGACTGAGCTCCATTGGAAGACCAGCGGCAGTTGGCAGGATGCGTCTTACTTCAGTGGCCAGCAGGGGCTTAGCAAAGTAGAAGGAAGCACCGGACAACAGAGTCTTGATGGCATTCATGCCAAATGTCTGAGCAGAGGCTCCAGTGGCAAGCTGTGGGGAAGAATTTATTATAACCAATGTGTCTCACCAAAACAATTTGTTTTGAAATTGGTCTTGAGGTTGACAGACAGTTATTTAAATCATACCGCAATGGCCTGGTCAATCAAAACTTTGTCAATGTTGGCAAAGGCAATTTCTTGTCCAAAGAATTTGATGTAGATGGAGGCCAGAGGTGTGCTGGTTGGCAGAGCCCTCCACTGAGACAGCTGTGGAAAAAGAAAACACACAGTCCGACTTACTAACCTTCTGTGTTTATCATGTGCCTTTGTGTGCTCTTCTATCCTTGTATTTGTGACTTCCTGGTGTTTCATACTTACAGCCTTAATGACACGCTTCATCTTAGTGATCCTGTCAACATTGTCAATGAGTGCAGGGTTTTTCAGAAGAACCTCCTGGATTCCCTCAGTTCTCACTCCAACCTAGGAAAAAAAGGTTAATGTTTAAGTAGGTCATTTCCAAATAAAAATTCTGATAATATACCATAGAGGGTGGGTGGGTTTTTTTAATCCTTTTTACCTCCAGGATATCAGCAGCAGCTCCAGCAATGTAGGCATTGGTCTTAGCCACAATAGATCTGGGCAGAATGGTGGCAGCATCATTGATGTAGAAAGCGCTAGCAGCAGCCCCAAGCATCAAAGGATCTGAAAGAGTTTTGTGAGATGCAGTTGGTTGAAAAAAAGAAAAAAACAACAACAACCTGAGGTATGGCAAATCAGATGTGACACTGGCCTTACTGTTATAGAAGTCAGCGTGGATGGCTTTGCTGAAACGTAAGCTCAGTCTGTCCAGCCTTGGGCTCAAGATTTTGATCGCAACTTTGCAAGCTGCAGCACTTCATTGAAAACAGAAAGCAGCTGAGTGAGCAGACATAAGTTCGTAGATATGGACATGATGATGAATGGGGATCAGAGAGTGCTCTTACACTGAGGCATGGATAGCGGCAGTGCTCTTGGTCAGGGACTTCATGTGAGAGTAAGCGAAGCTTGCAACCTGCAGATTCTGCTCTGTCTTCACAATGTTGGCAATAGTTGTCACCAAACCCATTGGAGGCCTTGTCTCAAACAGCACAATGCATGCAAGCATACGAAGCTCTGGGTGAAGTGCCTTGTCCATGTAGAGCTGAAGAGCCAATTCCTGGATCTAATTTACAAGAGAATCCAAAGTCAGTTTGATGTTAGGTGCAAAAAACTAAAATAGTTTAAAATACTCTTTGGTGTTGAGAATTCACCATTCTGGGCTCCTTCTTTGCAATGTTTCTCAAAGCCATGATGGCATCAGCATGGACTCTCATGGGCAGAGATGCAGCAGCTGTGCCATGTATGGGCAAGATCTTTGTGATGGGCTTAAGGCTAGTCGGATGGCCAGCGTTTCCCAAAACCTTCAGGAACAGGATGATGTTCTGAGTCTCATCTTTAGCAACGGCCTCTGCAAGCATGTCCTGTATGGGCTGTTGGGAAAATTAGGAATTAAAATCTCCTTTTCTCATCCAGAAATGAGCAGAGTATTTTGAGGTAATATGAAAACAACAAGGTTATGTCACCCTTATAAGTTCAACAGGGCAGACGGGCATCTCAGCACAGTATTTTGAAATCATGGTACCATAGCCAAGGAGAACGATTTCACGCAGAACTGGGTTTTCCACTATCTTGTTTTTGGCTGCCAGGTCCTATAAGAGAGCAACAATCAGAAATGTTTCCCATCTCCATTCTTATTACTGACAAATTAACTTGCTTTGAGGTTTACTCACAGCAATCAGCTTGATGGCCTCAGTGTTTGCTGTCACCATGTGAACAGATGCAATCAAAGCCTGAGCAGCTTCGGCAATAGTCAGCTCATCAGCCAGGTATTTCTCCTTGATGAACTTCAGAGCAGCAGGAGTTCCAATGGCGGGGATGGCATCCAAGATCCACTGTCTCGAAGATGAAAATGGAGTGAGAGAATCAGTATACAAATATTTTCTTACATCTTATTAAAATGTTCAATCGCTTGAAGCTACCTATAGGCAGGTCTGGTTTTGAACTGGCTCCAGATAACCTCCAGGTCTTCAAACTTGGCTACACGGAGGAGCTGAATGAGTTCCAAAAACTTCAGAGGGGCATCTTCATGGACTTTCTCCACATTATGGCTAACCAGATGATTCAGAGCCTCCACAATCTGAGAACACAGAATTGAAGTGGAATTCATTTAAGAAGGAAGAGATTCACATATTTTCTGACATCACTGATTGTTTAAAGCAGTCTGAGACAATACCTGGGCTTGGACATTGGTGATCTTGATGAGCTGAATGGGTGTCTGCAGAAGCTCAGTGGAAAACTCATACTTGAGAGACCCACGATGAAGATACTCAGCCTCGATGGGTACAATAGGGGCCCTCTGAATCTCAAGGAAGACCAAGGATTGCCTTTAAAGAAATGCAGAAAGGGTTAATCTGCAGCGCCATTGAATGCAAGCACTGTCTTTATCACATTCTCAACATTTATTGACATACTTTGTCTCCATCTGGGCAGCTCCATTCATCTCAGCGAAAGGTGAAAATTGGATCAATTCATTAACTGTAGCCTCCAGGATCAGGATGCCATGACCAACTGGCTTCAAGACGTAGTTGTATGATGTAGCTCCTCTCAGGTTCTTTGAATCCTGTGAGCCACATGGTTGCTTAGTGATGCAAAATTTTCTCCCTTCATAGATGTATGCATGACACAAAATGGGTTTAAGTGTACCTGCTGGCACTTTGCACATTTCTCAGTGTATGCCAACCCCATATCCTTTATGACCTTCTCCTGACAGTGGTTCAGGTCCCTGGTCTTTGTCAAAAGGATGCGTTCAGCCTTTTCGTCTTCACTGATGGCATAGAGAGTCTTGCACACACCCTGAGCTCCAGCCTACGGAGAGAAGCACAAGTTCACTAGGGAAATTCAACTTCCCCTAATGGATTTCTAATCCGTGCTGAAGGATCTTTGGCAAACCTCCTGCATCTCATAGACGTTCTGTGTCTTCTTGATGTTGAGCTGAAGCACATTCAGAATACCTCTGTAGACGTTCAGCACCATTGTTGAGATCCCCTCAGGCGCAAACATTTTTCCAACAACACCATTGGCATACTCAAACTTGATGGGAGTCAGGAGCTGAGCTGCCAGAGCTGTAGTGAGTTTGGTTGCTGGGACTAAAGGATCCTTGGGGTAGACACCGCTGTACTCAAAGAGCTCAGGTTCCACAAGCTAGAGTGTAAGAATAAGATTTATTACAGGGCCATTTGTTTTTCAAAAGTGAGAAGCCTGTTGCCTACACATGTTCTTTAACTTTACCTTCAACATTAATGTATTTTCGGCTGTGGCACTGATGAGAACCTTGCTGCTGATTTTGATTCCGGCTCTAGCCAGACCTTTCTCTGGCAGACCACCCAGGAGCAAAGTGTCATATTTGTACACATAGGTTTTACCGGCAGCAAAATCAGGAGCTGTAAAAACAATTTCACTCAGTGAGATATATTTTACCTTACACCCCAAAACCATGAGTTATATATGACCTCATATCAACAATAAATTATTAGATATAGATTGAATTTAACCACTGTGCATTTCACACAGTCATGTAACCTTAGGTGAGGTAAATGGGACAATTCATCGTGCGTCCATTATTTTTGAAAGAAGTGTAGCTTTCTTTTAAAAATTAGAATAAAATACTGAACTTACCAAAGTTATGAGGTTGACAGGCTGAAATGACATTAAAAAGTAATTAATAATCCAGTAAGTAAATGGTGAAATTATTAAATCTAGTTTGAAACAGTTGACCATTCCTTGAATTGGAAAAAACTGCAATAAGTTCATCCAAAAGCCTAAACCAGCCACATGCGGCTCTTGAGCCACTCTCTAAAAATGGTATGAATATGGTAACAATATGGTTATTTTTTAACGTTTTAATTTTCTTAATCATCATTGTAGACCTCAAGTGTTTTTTACATTTTCCAGTTGTAAAAATGTGTAATATACACATACTATACACAGATTGAAAAAAAAAATGTTTTAACACTTTAACATGTGTCATATGCCTACAGTCTGGCAGCTTTTCCTTTACGTTCCGCAGAACCTCAGTAGTGGTGTCTTGTCTTGAGTCTCTCTTGCTAGTTCAGTTAGGGATTCAAAATCCAAATCAAGAAACATCTCACAGGAAATTAACATTTTTTTAGTGTGCTGACAGATTTGTTTGCTTTCACTGTCCATGCTGAAAAGTAAAAGTACCAAGTAGTCATTAATGGCCCACTGCAGAGTTGCCACCCTGTGGTAAAACATATAAATGAATGCTCATTTAGATGTATTAATATTTTTGATAGGTTGATTTAGACTTCATAGGCTGTGGTGTCGTCATTATAAGTCTCAAATATATTTTGCGGTTCCAGACTGATTTGTTGTTGTTGTTGTTGTTGTTGTTGTTGCTATTAAAGAAAGCAGTAACAGCATTAAATTTCACTAAATGCTATATTTTAGAAATCTCCCAGGTCACATATTCTGATACATGTTTGAGTCTTCTGCTCAGCTGTATGAGGTGTTAGCTAGTGTGCTCTGATAAACTACATTCAAGTTCTTTGTCAGAAATAATCATTTTAAAAGCATTATTTTAAGACATCCAAATAGCAAAATGTGCAATAATTTGTAGTGTCTAATAATAGCTGCATTTT
The DNA here is from genome assembly GCA_035609425.1 of Epinephelus awoara. Taxonomy (NCBI): domain Eukaryota; kingdom Metazoa; phylum Chordata; class Actinopteri; order Perciformes; family Serranidae; genus Epinephelus; species Epinephelus awoara. The sequence continues at coordinate 23,731,218 of CM069303.1, read as the reverse complement.
TTAAAAGAGCCCCTGTACTGAAGATCACACTCACCCACGAAGGCCAGAGTCAGGGCAAGCACAACCGCTCTCATGGCTGATGAGGTTGTAAATGTCTGTAGTCACAGGTTGCCTTTTAAAGGGAGATTTCTGCTGACAACGTCAAACAAGGATGTCATGACGGCATGATACGAGCCCTGACATGTTTGCTCAATACACCCTATTAGACAGATAACTTTTTTCACCTTTTGGATTCAAACAAACTTGTTTGTATATCAGCAGATCGAAAGTTAGGGTCACCTAAACTTTTTCTCTTCAGATATGCCAAGTTAAAAGTCAATCATCATGTTTTATGTCAATGTTTGCTAAGTCACACGATTCATTTCGCAGAAAAAACTTAATTAAAGCTCCTAGTATTTGCAAATATGTAGTAGTATAATAGTTATTATTAATAGTTATTATTTTACATATGAAAAATAAAAAGGTAATTAGACAATAATTCATACTCCATACTCATTAAATCTACTGTGGGTGTTTGTTTGGATCATTTTTGTCTTTTTATATTCATAGCATTTCTGTTTATTAATTTTGTGAAAGCTGTGAATGTGTGCAGCATCTCATCACATTGTTGCAGTTTCAAAGGTCAAACAAGAGAGCACCCTGACTATGGCTGTTTACTCACTGTTGTGGTCAGGACGTCCACCGATGTCATGACATTTTAGCAGGTGTGTGTGCTGGACCACATTGCAACTGTGAAATGGTTGTGTTATTGCCATGGATTTACTGAAACGGATGACTTTATTCATTTTCTAAATGTTACTATGGTTATGTCTATTTCTTGAAAATGCCCTCTTAAGCTATGGAGTCCAAGCATAGTTGTCAACTATGTCAACTAAAAAAAGTCCAAGTATAAAACTATTTATCAACAAGTCAAATAATATAGAATATGAATTTTGGACAACCTGTAATCTAATGATAACTTGATGCTAAGAAAACATTAACTTGCACATTTAAACTAAATACACAATTTAATCCTGCTGTTTTCAGCAGTCTTGTTGCTGTGGATTTATTTTTATAGGTCTGTAATAACTCTTTTCAGTTTCAGCAACCTATTCAGATATGAATAATTTTGCCTACTGTTTTTTGTATTTTTAGCTTTTTTTTTTAGCTGTATGGTTTAGGTTAATTAAACAAAATAGAAGAAAAGTTAAGAAATGTAAAAACACTTCAGCTTGAAATATTAAGTGTTAAGTGTACAAATAACTAATAATAGAAAAAAGAAAGAAGGCAAAAGGGTTGGTGGGGGCATGGTGGTCAGGGAAGGGAGTTGTGTGTGAATGTGTGTGTGGGTATGAGTGTTTTTGTGTAGCTGAAGAGATAAGATCTATTGGAAAGACAAGGATACACTTATGATCAAGAATGTGTTGGAGGAATCACTTTACTGTAATAATATAGCCATGACAGTGCTCCACCTTTAACAAATACATTATTTTGGAGTTATTTAATCCTTTATTTAAACAGGTATTCTCGTTAAGATTAGAGTGTCTTTTTCAAGAGAACACTGTGTACAAAAACAACAAATACAGTTTAAACATATATAGACACACATCATAGGCCAACATATTCAATTTTCAATTCATTTCAGTTTCATTTATAAAGCCCAATATCACAAATCACACTTTGTCTCAGAGGGCTTTACAGCATACGACATCCCTCTGTCCTTTGGATTGTCACAACTGATAGGTAAAAACTCACCCCAAAAAAAAATGGAAGAAACCTCAGGAAGAGCAACTGAGGACAGATCCCTCTTTGAGGACGGACAGGCGTGCAGTAGATGTTGTACACAAGAGATCAACATAATAAATTAACAGTAATCTGTATGACAAAATGAGACATAAAGAGAGACAGAACCAGAGAGAGATGAAGGACAGACAGTGATGATAATAGCTACAATAACATTAATTTTTAGTAATTATATTATAATGATAATAATAACAGTAATTGTGGCAGCATAAGTTTTAAGTATATATTAATATATGATAGTATATGTATATGACAATAATAATCATATGTGTATAATAACAGTAGAACTATGACAATGTTAACAGCAGTAGTAAGAGGCATCGGGCAGGACCATGGCAGCAGCAGCACAACCATGACACACCATCCAGGCGTAGCTGCGATACGAGTTACAGTAACCTGCGAGACAGTGGAGCACAAAGGCTCTGAAGGGGAAGCCGAGGTAGTGAGTTAGCGCGGTGCAGTAACAAGACATGAGTGTTAGCAAATGAATGAAGAACTTTTCAGAAACGAAGGAGAGAGACAAGGAGAGAAGGTGCCCGGTGTATTATAGGGGGTCCCCCGACAGACTAGGCCTAAATCAGCCTAACTAGGGGCTGGTACAAGGCAAGCCTGAGCCAGCCCTAACTAAAAGCTTTATCAAAGAGGAAAGTCTTAACTCTAGTCTTAAATGTGGAGATGGTGTCTGCCTCCCGGACCGACTTTAGGGACCACGGGTAACCCTGCTTTCTCAGAGCGCAGTGTTCTGGTGGGATAATATGGCACTATGAGCTCTCTAAGATATGACAGAGCTTGACCATTTAGAGCTTTATAAATTAACAGTAGGATTTTAAATTCAATTCTGGATTTTACAGGGAGCCAGTGCAGAGAAGCTAAAACAGGAGAAATATGATCTTGTTTCTTAGTTCCTGTCAGTACACGTGCTGCCGCGTTTGGGATTAGCTGGAGAGTTTTTAAAGACTTAATAGAGCTACCTGATAATAGGGAATTGCAGTAATATCTACTCCTGAGAAAAGTAACAACAATTGTAATTGCAAATACATCACTACAACCTTTTAAAATGTTCAAATGGAATAGAAGAATGATACTTTTTGTACTTGTTGTTTTTTGTATGTTACATAGTCTTTGAAGCCATGTTTCCCAAGTTCAGTTTGAACAAGAATGTTATTTGTTCTAGCTGGTAAATTTCCCATACCATCTTAGGTCATATATTGTATGCTGGGGGCTGAGGAGTCAGGTTTTAACCACATAATTGTTATGCATTTAGTTGCTGCTCTAAGCAGAACAAAACTTTTTGGATCTTCCGTTAATGCCTTTTGGTATTATTCCTAGTAGTGCCACCTTTGGATCTTTTGTGAAGGCCTCAAAGACCTCCTCTTAGAGTGTTCTTAATTTAGGGCATCCCAGTGGAAATTAAGTGAACTGCTGACAGTGAAAGTGTTCTCATTGTTAGTGTGATCACTCTGCTGATGGAAGGTTGAGACGGATCCAAGTCATCACTGCTGCATTTTTCCACTTTTCTAAATATCTTAGTATTGTTATTATTTTGTTTCTGGGGTTACTGCGTTAGGTTACCCTGGAAATCCAGAGTTCTTGCAAGAGCACAATTTGAATTTGCTCAGCAAGTCACTCTGGCAATCAGTAATGATGCTCATTACCTATGCCCATGCAACCGAGCTGCACCAATCACATTGGTGTATCTGATATAGGCGGGCCAGAGGAGAGCTAAACAGTTGACGACAGCGCTGTGATGACCAAGTCCGGAATCAGTCAGTAAACATTGCGAGACAGCTACAGATGAACACCAGTTGTTTAAAACGGCTTTGGCTGCTACAATGAACGAGTTAGACTTGGCTGAGGAACAGAAGATGGCGCTCAAGTCTTTCCTTTGCAAGAAGGACGTTTTTACTGTTTTGCCGACCGGATACGGCAAGAGTCTAATCTACCAGTTAGCTCCACTGGTAGCTAAGCTCTGGATACGTCACCCTGTGTATTGTTCTGATTGGTCATAGTGTTATCCAATTGCGTGCAGTGATATTTACAAATGCATGCTTAGTGCTGCCCCTCGAGTTGGGCCATTTTCATTATTCATGGCCAGACCCTAAATCTTTCTAGATTTGGGTCTGGATTTCCAGGCTAGCGTTAGGTGGGAAATTTGTGCGTATCTTTAATGAGATCAACCACACATATTATTCCTGCACGATCAAATCTGTAGCATTTCATTTACTCACTGTCATCCAGTGTTTGGAGAATCTTTGTGTTTCCACCATTTTTTCCTCTCCTTAAGAAACTCTTAATCCTCTTAAAAGTCCTTCTCCCTGCTCCTAACAGTTTTTCACCTGAAGAGCTCTTTTAAGTTCTAAGATGCTCTGTGAATAACTTTTGTCTTTACAAGGACCTAGTCTTAACTTGAAGGGGAAATTCTAAGAAAACGTCACAATTATGGTAATTTCCTCAGAATTTCGTCACTGGGAGCAGCTCTTTATACTAGGAAACTTTGTGAATACGGCCCCTGAATGTTTTGGGACAGGCGTCAATATAGGACAGGCCTTTAATTCCTTTCACACAAAACTTTAGTAAGCAAAGACTGGGGAATACAATGAAGTTGTTTATCTAAACCAGTATGAATATTACTTGTTTAAGAGTTAGGCTTCCGATAATGTAGCAATTATGAATCATTCATTTGATCTAGTTCCGACAGAGAGACATCAGAGAGACAGAGTTGCGGCACCCATCATACCAACACACCACACTTTATGCTGTTAAAACAATACTTACAACTTGGTTTTTATCTTTTATGAAAAACCCTTTTTCATTCTTTTGATCTGAGGACCCTTACGAACTAATTAGTATTAACTTACAGAGTAATCAAGGAATGGACACATAATTTGAGGTAGCCAACAACTGGCTTTTATATATCCAAAGAACTTCTGTCAAAAAATGAACTGCTTGGCAAACAGACCAGGCGTTTGATTGAGACAGCCGCTTTTTGTCAAAATGTGTAGCCACACCAGGCTAGTGAAAGGGACTGGGGGTTTATTTGGGACTATGCTTTCAATTGCAGTTTTACGTTAATTAGCTAACTAATTAATATACTTAAGTACTTTAATGAAACTTCAGTCAGTCTCCAAACCACAGCTACATCATCCCCTGTAATGTTTGCTATTATATATGACAGATATATTAACAAGACTCAAAAACATTTTGATTAAAAAATCTACCCTTAAAGAAACCACTTTCCCGATGATATATATTTTATTGTCTTGTGATGTTTCTTTAATGAGCTTATATATTCATTCATTCATTTTCCATATAAATGAATACAGTGGGGCTGGAGCCTATCCCAGCTGACATTTTTGCATTTTGAGCACTCTTCTTTTTGTGCACAGATGTTTTGAATAAATGTACATTTTTTGAAATTGTTCTCAGCCTGTGAACCTTTTTTGTGGCTGTCGAGCTCAGTTGAATTGATGAGCAGGTATTTCTTCTGCCATCCTCTCTTGATTGTCCATTGTACCGATGTACCCAAGACAAACTTTTTTGTTGCCCTAAGTCGGCGCAGTTTCACAGCAGCCTTAAGACTTAAAAAATTATTTGGCAATTATTTTGATAATCTTTTGTCATTTTTTTCATGCAAAGACATTTCATGGTTCCCGCTTCTCAAATGTAAGGACCTGCTGCTTCTCCTTGTATTCATTTGTGCTATTTTGATGTATGAAACTACTTTATAACTTTCTGCATGAGTTTTTATATTTTAAATACTTAAATAAATCTTCCTGATTGTGCTTATGTACTTTTGTTTAAGTAACATTTTCTATAGGACTTGTATTTGTACCTGTGTTTCTATAGTGTGATATTAGTACCTTTACTTAAGTAAAGGATCTTAATACTTCCTCTACCACTGATTTTAACATGAAGAGCAGAATAGACTTCAGAGAATCGAGACTTCAGTGTTTAACATAATTGTGTCAAAGAGAGGGATCAGTCCTTTTTGAACTCTTATGGAGCCACATTCAGCATAGATCTGTATGACTTTATAGTTTACAGTTTTACCACCAAAAAGTGTAAGAAAAAAATGTTTATCACTGAAAATACCGTGGTAAAAGTGGATAGAATTTGTATAGAATTTGTGTCACTAAATTGTTTAACATTTAATGTAGAGTTGATCAGCTTTTTTCCTTATTTCAGTGGGAGAAATATTTCATATTCATTGTAACTCTCTTTCATTTTAGCATGTTTAAAAATGAGTATAATAAATGAATGAGCTCTCAGTTTTTGTGTTTGCTTTATTGCCTCATAGCAGCAGCATTTCCAGAGAATTGCAGGCAACAGCTGCTTCTGCAATTTATTTAAATTTACAGTTCAAACAAAGTAATTAACAACACTTGTATGAAACAAAAACTACAGTATAGTATGACTGAAGGCGATGAGATTAAGCGCATTGAGTGGTGCAGCGACAGGCCAGGTGTGCTTCTGCTGTTTCCGTCAGGTCAATGCTCTTCTCATAGATGCTGCTCAGACCCTCAGAGAAGTTCAGGTTAGAATCTGAAAAAATGGAGATAGTAAAGCAGTTAGGTGCTGTACAAAATAACAAGATGTAATATGTTTCAGATTTGTGAAACAGCTGTTTTTCTTGCAGACTCACCAATGGGCACGCAGTGGTAGCCGACAGTGACGGTGGTGGTTCTCACTGGCAGGCAGCCGGGCAGGCAGCGCATCACGGGCTCAACAGAGTAGCATTTGGACTCCTGGCCATGGAGGATTGCCTGCTTCTCCAGCTTCACAGATTCAAGTTTCATGTAACACTCTGGAAAAGGTTGAAAAACCAAGGTACGTACTGTTAATCTACCTATGTTTATCTACAGCAGCCCTTACCAGAAGCCAGATTCTGATATTCATTGTTTCTAGATAGTAATTAGTTTATATGTTGCCAATATGAGTGTAACTGATATTCTTATAAAGGTATTGTGAGTGTTACCAGAAGCATCACGGCAGCTCTTTGCAGGCACAATCCAGGAATGAGCATAGCTGACAGCGTTCTTGGACACACGCTCGTTAGGTGTGCGAAACTCCTGTCTGATTTCACCATCAGCCTTTCCACAGAGTCCACAGGTCTGTCCCTTCATCCAGTCCACAACTTTAACCTGGAGAAAAAGACCAAACAATTGGGTGTTTGCTTCATGGATAGTAATGAATCTAAATTAAACTTAAATCTTAAAGATGAAGTCAGATGTCTTGTATCACCTTCAGTGCGTTCAGATCAAGGTAGACCTCCTGGAGACCATGGCTGGGAGCATGGAGAGCGATGCCCTCATCTTTCTGTTTGATCTGAATTTTGCCTAAAATGAATGTAAATATGTATAAATATGTGATTTTAACACTCACAAAGTGAATTATTTTAGTGTGACAGTTAAATTTGAATTAATAGAATAATAAACCTGCGGGATGCTGATATGGCAGGTTGCTGATGGGGATTTCTACTCCATTAACCTTAGCCATGATGACACTGTCTTTTGGATACAGGTCCACATCACTGTTGGAAAACAATTAAAATACATGTATGAAAGTTCATGTCTGGATTTCTTTCCAATTCTTATAATTTAGAGATAAACACTCGTTCGTACATGTTTGCGATCTTAATGTTGAGCTGGTTCTGTTCCTGTGTTTGATCCCTCTTCAGCAGAACAATGAATTTAAGTTCCTGGGTACAATCCTGAGCCAAAACCTGGTAGCAAGAGTGAGGCATCTCATTCTTGTATTTCCTCTTGTTGAATGTGATCAGTGTGTCTTTGACCATGGTGCACTCAACTACAGTGGGAAGAAAAGATTAATCAGTAAGTTAGTTACTAACTAATCACCCCAACTATTCAGTATGACCTGCTTAAATGTTTTCACCTGCATTAGCCTTGGAGATCATGTAGGAGACCCTGTCAGCCCAGTTGTTCTGGTATGGCACCAGCTCAGCAGCAGTTTCTCCGATTGGCAGGGAAATGGGGAGACCCACACCGAGTTTGTAAATTGTCCTCTGTATTAATGGTTTAAAAAAAATGGTTATGAAGAGTGTAATACTGTATATGCAACTTGGGTGGGAAAGTATGATTCAGACATTTTATGTGTGTTAATAATGGGGAGTAAAACTGTACCTTTGGTGTCTTCAGCACAACGTTCAGGCTAGTCTCAGTAGCAACAGCCACAGACAATTTGATCTGGTTACGTACATTTTTGACCTTTGCCAGGTTTATTTCGTATTCCTTAGCGAGGCGGGAAATGAGCTCAGAGATCCTAGGTAGACATAAAGGTTTAGGTTATTAATTTCAATTTTTAATAAGTGTGTGGTAGATAGGTTTGTTGGAAAATGAAATCACGCAAAAACAAAGTAATGAATTCCCACTTTCATATACATTCAGGACGCCTGATAATGACCGAAATGTTGCAATGTCAGTGAAGGTAGTTGCCGAGAGTAGGCAGGAATTCATTACCTTGTTTTACAGATTTTATAAATCAGATTGAAATGTTTGAAGTCTGTATTAGTTTGTGACATTACTCCTTTGCGTAGCGCTTCATGCTTGGTGGAAGTTTCTCCCAGGTAATCTTCACGCGGGCAGCAGGTTCTTTACCCACAGCACCAGTTTCAGCCGTGATCTCAGTCTCGTACTGCTTGCACTCAATACCCCAGGCAATCTTGGCCTAAGAGAAATTTAATCAGACTTAAAATCTCAAGCATCACACAGATCTCTAACAAGTGTTGCACCAACTTAAGGTTTTGTACCATCAGCTTGTGGCGGCTCAGCATCACACCATCTGCGCAGATTCTCCAGTGGTCGTTCTCGGCAAGGTTGGCAAAAATGAGCTGCAGTCTGGCAGTAGCTTTGTCAAAGTAAGCTGCAATCTGGTATCCCTGAATCTTGTGGTCGGCTCTCACAGCACGGATGAGAATGGTCACAGCAGGAGTGACGGCATTAGCGAGGTACTTGGCCTTAAAGTGCAAACCAGAGAGTGATGTTAATTAAAGTTTAGATTATCCCACTGAATAATAAGAGACTATAAATGGCTTCTGATGACTTACATTATTGTAAATGGTCTCGAAGCTGTACGCGCTGCTCTTGCTGTTGGCACGGACTGTGGAAAGGGCATGCTGCAAACAAAGATACCATATATTTAGCCTGTTTAAAACTTGATGTGCACAATGTGGCTGTCTCATCAATCTGATAATTACCTGGTGGATGTGGTTCTTGGTAAACTTCATCTCATACAGTTCTTGCTGCAGTAGAAGAAATAGCAGATTAATTCCTGAACCTACTTTTTTGATAATGCAGGATGTTTTTACACATTAAGAGTGAAAGCTGTCTCACCTTGGACAGTAAGCTGGACCTGGAGGAGCTGGAGCTGGAAGAGCTGCTGCTGGAGAGGAGAGATGATCGGCTGCTTGATGCGCTGCTGGAGGAGCTGCTCAGTCTCTTTGATGCCTTGCTGACTGGAGTGGTAATGTCAACCATCTTGCTCTTGCGGCGAGAGGAGGAGGTGGAAGATGCAGAGGAAGAGACGCTTGAGCGGGAGCTGCTGGAACGAGAGCTGCTGGAACTGGAAGAAACTGATGTGCTGTTCTTCAGACCAGGAACCAGGATTTTCTTGAGTTTCATCAGGACATTCTTGTCCTCGAGAATTTCCTCTTCCTCGCTCAGGTTGATAACTTTGATGATCTTTTCTGCTGCTTTTTCTCCAACCTGGACCTCAATTTCAATCTTCTCAATGACTGGTCCGGCAGCTGTAACCAAATAGACAAATGGATTTTTAGCAACTTTTTACAAAGCTACTTGTATCAGTAATTTTATTTTTATCCATTTTACTTGCCTGGAGCAACCTCAACTAAGACAGCATGTTTTCCAATCATGGCATAGAGAGGGCAGTCTCTGATAAAGGCAGCGTTGCGAGACTCAATCTCAGTGCATGCCTTGATTCCAAAAGTTTCAATCTCAGCACACATTTTCTTCTCAAAGGCCTTGGTGAGTTTCAGTTTTCTGGTAATTTTACTTGGCAGGTCAACGGGAATGATTTCAGATGATGCTGACTGTAAAAGCACAACAGAGGTCACTACATTCATTTGTAACAGTTTAGATAATTGTGTTTGAAAAGTAAGCAGTACATCAAACTCACCATGCCACCAACCAGAGAGGATGCCATCCTTGAGATCTTTGAAGAGAAGGACTCCCTTGACAAGCGCTCTGCAACTTCAGCTGGAATCATTGGTGTGAATTTGGCAGCTGCGAGGTCTTCCACATTTCTTGCAACAGCAAAAGTCTCAACGCTGTTGGAGACAGGAAAAACAGCTATAAGAAAACAGAATTTTAAAACTCAGTGACACATGCTAGAGACAAGGAAGTACATACAGTGCGGATGCAATCTTATCGACGCCCTGGACAGGCAGGAGCTGAAGCTTGAAGTTGCCCTTAATCATGTCAATTCTTGCTTCCACCTTTGCGGGAACAATTGTGTGAACTCTGGCTCTTGACAGCAGGGCAGCCTGGATGAAAGCAGTATTCACTCCCATAACTGCATAGGTATGCATGGAAACACTGCAAGAGACAGACAAGTTAACTTAAAGGACGATCTGCCAGAATACATTTGTTTTTTATGGTTACACGGATGAGGAGAAGATTAATTAGTTATTAAGTAGGCTTACCTTGGAGTAATGGCAGCCCTCATGTTGATGTCAGACTTCAGAAGCTGGGCAGCATGGAAGTTTTTAGGCAGAGGTGGTGTCACACTGGCTTGGACTATGAAAAAGAACATGTTTTAATATTAGTGGAAATCATTTTCTCAAATCAGCAACAGTTAAGTTACATGAGTGAAACTCACATTCAACAGATGCAGCAGCCACAGCAGCAGTATAGAAACTGAGTTCCATGGGCAGACCAACAGTGGTGGGAAGAATGCGACGAACCTCGGCAACCAGCATTGGTTTAGCATAATGCAGTGTGAAACCTGACAGCAGAGCATCCAAAGCCTTCCTGCCATAAGTCTGAACTGATGGTCCACTGGCAAGCTGTGAACATGGAATTCCTTGTAAGACATCAGATTTTTAATTCATTTATCACTTAGCATTCATTTGTAAAGTAGAAGATGCTGTACCTCAATAATCTGATCAATAATGGCTTTGTCGACGTTGGCAAATGCAATTTCCTGTCCAAAGAACTTCACATACACGGAGGCAAGGGGCTGGCTGGTAGGGTGAGCCCTCCAATCAGAAAGCTGTGTGAGGAAGAAAACAGCAAATTAAACACTGTAGCTCCTATGAGCAAAATGTGCTAAAAAAAATAGCATTGGAGTGATCCCTGAAACTCACAGCCTTCATAACTGCTTTCATCTTGGTCAACCTGTCGGCATTCTCAGGAGCCTCAGGGATTTTCAGAAGGGCCTCCTGGATTCCCTCGGTTCTCACTCCAAGCTGAAAAAAAAAGCATTTGATGAGTGAGTGTTTTTAAAAAATATTACTAAAAGTATAATGTGCAAGGTGTATATAGGCATATTAACTAAGGCTATTGGCCTGGTGAAAACAACAACCTATGACATCCATTGGTACCAACCATGTCGGAATAGCTTTTTGGGAAGGGGCTAAATAATGCCTAACCCCTATGAAAAAGTTCTGCATGTGAAGAGCCTTTCATTGTGTCAACTTGCAATGTAGGACATGATTGTCATACCTCAAGAACATCAGCATAAGCTCCTGCCAGGTAGGTGCGAGCCTTAGCAACAATGGCTCTTGGCAGAACAGTTGCAGCATCGTTGACGTAGAAGGCGCTAGCGGCCGCACCCATCATGTAGGGGCCTGCAAGGCAAAACACAAGAGCTGTCAAACCAAGTGATTTAATCAGAAGTCTCTGTTAACAAATTACTATTCTGTTATGCTCTTACTGTGGTAGGCATCAATATAGAGAGCTCTGCTGAAGCGGTAGCTCAGTCTGTCAAATTTGGGACTGAGGATCTTCACAGCAACGTTACAGGCAGCAGCACTGAAAGCAAAGTAAAATATGTGAGTTTTTTTTGTGCCCGGTTGTTCAAATAGCCCAAAAAAAAAAGAAATGCAAAAAGAAATATTCAAGCTCTTACACAGAGGCCAAGTCAGGAGCGGTGTTCTTGGTCATGGCCTTCATGTATGAGTACACGAAACTAGCGACCTGCAGATTTTTTTCTTGCAAGAGGGCATCGGCAAGAGTGGTCACCAGACCCATGGGCAGCTTGGTCTCAAACAGTACGATAGCAGCAACCATGCGGAGCTCTGGGTGGAGAACCTTGTTCATGAACATCTGAACAGCGGCATCCTGGATCTAATTTACAAAGGTGAATGTTATGAATAAAACTGCACACAACAAAGCAGGTCTTAGGACACTTTATCTCAGTAATAGAAGTAATTTGAAAAATATAATCTCACCAGCTTGGGCTCCTTCTTCGCAATGTTCCTCAGGGCCAGAACAGCGTCAATGTGGACTCTGAGTGGCAAAGCAGCAGCAGCACTGCCAAAGCCAGGCAGGAGCTTCATGATTGGCTTGAGGCTGGCAGGATGTCCAGCATTACCCAGGACTTTGAGAAGGATGATGAGCTCCTCAATTTCACCTCTGGCAACAGCTTGGACAAGAAGTTCGTGGATGGGCTGTGGGAGGAACAGTAAATCGTTGATGTCATTGATGTTATAACTGAATATTATTCTATAAAACACTTGTTAAAAAAGATACATACCCTCACAAGCTCAGCTGGGCAGGTTGGGGTCTCCGCACAGTATTTAGCAATCAGGGTGCCGTAGCCCAGCATGACAATCTCACGCAGAACTGGGTTTTCTTGGATCTTCTGGTTCGCAGCCAGGCCCTGAAGAGTGATGAAATAAACAACTGATTTTAAGTCCCAGTTCTCACGTCATTACAAACAGTCCAGAAAACTTTTAACGTTGACTTACCTCAGCAAGCTTGATGGCCTCAAGGTCGGCTGTCACCATGTGCACAGATGCCAGCAGTGCCTGAGCAGCTTCAGCAATAGTCAGCTCACCAGCGATGAACTTCTCTTTGAGGAACTTCAGAGCAACATGGGTACCAATGGCAGGGATAGCATGAAGGATAAAGTGCCTGGGAAAGGAAAATATATTATTATTATTATTATTATTATTATATTATCTATGGCAGGCTTTTTTCATGGCTCTTCTCTGACTGAAAGTCACAGTTACCTGTGATCAGGTCTAGCTTTGAACTGAGTCCAGAGGGCCTCAATGCTCTCAAGTCTGGCCACACGCAGCAGCTGGACGAGCTCAATAAACTTCAGAGGGGCGTCTTCATGGACCTTGGCCACATTGTTGGTCACCAGGTGGTTCAGGATCTCAACAATCTGTCACAAAACAAAATTTCCATGTTAAAATTTGATGCCACAGGACTAATTCAGCACAAAAATCTGATAGAGAATATTTCCTGAAGTACCTGAGCCTCAGCGTTGCTGATCCTCAGAAGCTGGATGGGCGTCTGGAGAAGCTCGCTACCAAACTCATACTGCAGGGATCCCCGGTGAAGATATTCAGCTCTGATGGGCTCCACTGGGGTCTTCTCAATCTCCAGGAATGTCAGGACTTGCCTGTAAATATATATTATGCATTGAGACATTTTGTGCTGAGAATAGTGCTTAACAAACTGCTATTGCACTCTTTAAAAAAAATCTAAAACACCTACTTAGCCTCCATCTGGGCAGCACCATTCAAGATGTTGAAAGGTGAGAACTGGATGAGCTCTGTTGCAGATGCCTCCAGGATCAGAGCGCCTGTGGCTGCTGGCTTGATGATGTAGTTAAAAGCAGCGGTTCCCTTCAGGGTCTTTCCTCTCTGCATTGACAAGACCCGAAATATCATCACACTGGCAGTGTCCAGAAGTGTTGTGTATTAGAGAGTATGACTTAAGAGAGGGAATTTGCACTTACAGCCTCACACTCGGGGCATCTCTCTGTGTAAGCCAGACCGATGTCCTTGATGATTCTCTCCTGGCAGTGGCTCAGGTCCTTGGTCTTGGTCAACAGGATGCGATCAGCCTTTGCGTCCTCAGTGATGACATAGTGGGTCTTGCACACACCCTGTGCGCCAGGCTAGTTCACAGAAATCCAATCACAGTTTGTCAGTTTAACTATGATGGCATTTTATAGGTGGATCTCTATAAAGATGAGTTAGTTTTACCTCTTGCAGCTCATAGACGTTCTGAGTCTTCTTGATGTTCAGCTGGAAGACATTGAGGATTCCCCTGTAGACATTCAGCACAGTTGCAGAGATGCCAGCCGGAGCGAACACTTTGCCGACAACACCGTTGGCATACTCAAACTTGATGGGTGTCAGGAGCTGAGCAGCCAGGGCTGATGTGAGCTTGGTGGCCGGGATGAAAGCATCTTTGGGCCAGATGCCACTGTACTCGAAGATTTCAGGGTCAACAAGCTGTAAGGAGGAGTGACAGTTTGAATTAACTGAACACTTGATTATTTATAAGGAAAATGGAAAATTATTATTCTAGTTTATTCTGTGTAAATCAGAAATAAATAGTATTAGAACATTTTATTGGTCTTTACCTTCAGCATGAAGACGTCGGCAGCCGCTGCACTGATCAGAACTTTGCTACGGACTTTCACTCCGGCCCGTGCCAGGCCCTCCTCAGGCAGGCCACCCATAACAAGGGCTTCATATTTGTAGACGTAGGTCTTTCCAGTTGCAAACTCAGGGGCTGCAATGATATACAAGAAAATAAAAAACTAATGAATGCATTTGCATTTCAATAAAAGTTTGAAAAAGAGAAACAGAAGCCTTCTATATTTATACACCAGAATTGCGTTTTTCATGTAATACAATGAAAACTTACCAAAGTTGACCTGGTAACCCGCTACAAAAGAAGAATGAAATGTTATTTTGGTGTTCATAAAACACAAAATCACAAGACAGAAGAATTTTTAAAGGAAAATGGAAAGGTTTTTTTTATATGCCATCTTTTTTTCCAAACTGTATTTAAGTTGCAAGATAGTTGGTAAAACTGGGGAACCTAAAGTTCACTAGAAGTTCTCTTAATGATTTCATTTATTTTCTTATTTTGTATCAGTTGAGAATTTCTACCCTGTACTCCTCGACAGGACAGTGCTATTATCTCACTCTGCAAGTAGCAACATTTACAGAACTTTCATAAAATTTTAAGTTAAATCTTCTTTCATACTCACCTGCAAGGGCCAAAGTGAAGGCTAGCACAAACACCCTCATGGCTGGTGAATGTGAAGAACTGCAACCTGAGTCTTCCTTTTATAGCCAGTTTTCGCTGAGTGTGTGCCCAACGAAATGTATCATTAACTAAATATCAGCTGTCATTGTCACTAATGGTATCATGCCCTGACATGCAGATTAAACAAACAGAGTATAACACAGATGAAAATGTCACTGTTGTAACAAGTTGTCTCAACCTGACTCTTGGTTTTCCTGGCACAAACAGCCTGATGTCCAAAATCCAGAGATGTTTTCTCTCTGGTGGCATAACACATTTTAAACAGACGAAATGCAATGTTACACAATTTTATAGCATAACACATTTATATGCATTAATCTATAAATATTTAACCTTCATACATTTCACTGCACAGCGATATTTGACATTTTAACTTACACATTTTATTTAATAAATGGCCAAAATTGAACTGTTACAGTTTTGAGGCATCTACCGCGTTAAACTCACATAAATGATGATAAAAACATTATGGTGAAATAGGATATTATAAATATGCTTTAAAATAGAGTGGCTTTAGTTCCATAAATTTACAAATGTTCCAGTTTTCAATAAAATATCATCGTGTCATGACCTGCAATTTTCACCTGTCAGCCTGATCCAGGAACTGTTGACTCTTCAAACAGCAATCCAACACTTGTTTACTTAAGTTTCAGACACACAGCGTTTCAGAATCATCACACTGAAAATGAAAAAACTATCAAATCAAGTAAATTAAATCAAAATTCATATAGTTTTTAAAAAAACCTATTTATTTTATTACTGTCATGCAATGATTTTTGCCAGGCCAGCAAGAAGCACAACAATAAATGTAAACTAAGACTCAGAATGTAGTGCATACATTTTCAAACAGCTACTTTTATTTATGGAGCATATTTAAAAACAACTAACAAAGTGCTTTACAAAAAGATCCAATAAAACATAGGAATTATCAAATATAAACACAGACATTAAGGAATAAGCAATGCATGCAATTTGGCCAATATTTGATTAAAGTAGCCCTCAGATTGAATAAAAAAATGAAGAACAATATTATTTGTTCACCGTTATTTGTTTAATAACTTGCAATAATTTCTTCAATCAATGTTTGATTTTACCTCTCTGTAATCGTTCATTGGAGGGCATTTTTTTCAGCCCAGGACACATATGTGGCTACCTCTGCTTTTCAAAATAAGAAAATAAGTAATAAATAAGTGATATGTATAGTGATCTGGGCCTTTATCATTTAAAATGTGTAAAAAATGTGAACATTGGTGTTCACACTGTGAAAAAATGTGGCCATATGAGGCCCAGACCACCTCTTGATGTGATTAATACCAGGTCTAAACAAGCTCTTTGATTGCTCCACTTTCCATATCTCCCACAGATTGAACAGTTTCACAGCAGTGACCCAGACCAGCCTGGCGGCATGTCAGGAGCCATCCATGTCACATAATGTCAGCATGTTCCTAGTTGCACAGTTACTTTGCTTGCTTTTTTCCCCTGACATGTACCAACTCTCCTTTTGTTTTGAATCCTGCCACTCCCACCTGTCCTGCAGAAACCCTGCGACCACCTGCACTCCTGTTCCCACCTCCTCTTTAGCTCAGTAGCGTACAGGCCCACTTCCAAAACTGATCTTTTTACAAAACTTGACCATAACTTGACCACAAGTTTTGTAGAAAGCAAAATGCCATGTAAGTGCAATCAGATAGGTCAGCATAAAAACAAGTGTCAGTCATGTGTCCACACTGTTGGGCACGGGCAGATAGTTTGCCCTGTTTTTTTGTTGTTGTTTTTTTACAGTAAATTGGTTGTGTGTCTATCCTTCCTTTTTTATTATTTATTTATCTGGTCTTAGCCTATGTTCATTGTTTTAATTGCTGTTTTAATCTGTTTAACACTGTTGTGTGATGACTCAATATGCATGTTTCTTTAATGGACATTGACAAACTCTCAAGCAAATTGAACCTGTAACTCAACAAAACTCCTTTATAATGCTAGGCCATGAGTGTTTGTTGCATGGGCCAGTGGTCACTTTTAAAAGTCATCAGATATCATTTGAAGCATAGTTTTGGTTAAAAAAAATAATGCTGGGTCATGCCAAATGCATAAGGTAGAAGTTTCCCTTGTATGTTTTCTCCCAGGAAGCCAATTCTGGAGAAAAAAATGTATATATTTTCACCCAAACCATTTTTGCCTCCTAATAAAGTGGATGGGAATAAGGCTGGAGGATCCAAGACTCATGCCTCATCCCTATCCATCCCGACCAGTACCCTGCTCCTCAATCTTGGTGTGCTGTAGTTGCAAGTCAGGTTGTGGCACTATGTGATGCAAATGCCATCGTCAAGGACTCGATTGCTCCCTAGCCTGTGCAGAGTATAGAGGTGTGCGTGAATGTGTTGGCACATTTGGATGAAAACATAGTGACGATAACATGACAAATAAAAAAAAAATCTGTTTTATTGAGTAATTTTTTCTGTTTTTCTGAGTAATTTTTTTTTATTTTTCTGTTTTTCGGTGTCATGGTATTTTTGTTTCTGTTTTTCGTGGTACTTTTTTGTTGTTTTTCGGGGTCATTTTTTCTGAGTATTTTTTTATGAGTTAAGAGAGCAATAGAACAACAGATGCTTTCATTCCTTTCTTGAGAGCTCGATATAATGGAAGCAAACATGACCTTGTTTAGTTTACTCCAGTTTTACTTTGTTTTGGGTTATGTGTCCAACTGATTCTGGAGAAACACTGCAATGTCCAGCAGATCTGAATGGGATTTTCATCTGAACAACAGCAAAGTCTTAAGGTACCTGCGTAAAGTCGACAAACTATAAAGACAAGAGTATCACCCAGTGTCTCAAACCCAAAACAAAGTAAAACTGGAGTAAACTAAACAAGCGGGTCATGTTTGCTTCCATCATAAACAAAAAAAAATTAACCCGAAAAACAAAAAAATTACCACGAAAAACAAAAATAAAAAAAAATTACTCCGAAAAACAGAAAAAATTACTCAATAAAATTAATTAAAAAATTATTTTTTTTATTTCTCAAGTGAATGCAATACACTTCTGTATGACTGGATTAAAAACCCAACCAAGAAATACCTTTCTGGTAGAAAGCCCGTAGGAACACTTCTCCCACCTGCATGCTCATTCACCTCCTCCTGACATGAAACCCTATACACAGAAACCTGTCAATATTTACTCCAGGTTTAGTTTAACCTCCCCTGACAGTCTAATTCGCAACACATGTTTTACTCATGTTCAATGGGATTTAACAGCTATTTTTTTATTTTATTTAGGACAGCGTGTTGGTGAAGCGAATTTGATTAAGCTTGGCCCGTGTCAGCCACCGTAGAGCAGTCATGAGGCTAATGTGATTTGTTTACAGTAGCAAGAGTCCGACTGCGCTGACTTCTCTCAGCTCAAACTTCCTCCTTGGTTTAAAAATGTCCTCCTTTCTTCTGATTTTTTTGTCCTCCGTCGTCCTGGTGTGCAGGGCCAGCGCGTGTCCGTGCGAGAGACCGGAGCTCTGCCAGCAGATCCGGGAGGAGAGAGACTTTGAGGTACATCAGTCTGTTTGTTTTAACGGGTTTAACCTTTAACACGCACAAACATGGTGGTTTTGAACCTCCACCTACACTACATCACCGAGACAGAAGCATTTAACCCTTTACCCAAATACGCAAAGATTAAACCACAGATCTATATTAAATTATACCTAATTTAAAAGGTGGTTCTTCTGTAATTAATGTTTCAGAGAGTAGGAAGTGTGTTTCATTTATGGAAAACAAAATTAATATCATGCCCAGTTTTAACTAAGACATCAAAATATAACAGCCACAATGATTTAACTGGAAGTTGCAAGAAACGTTCTGCAGCTGTGGGGTTGATTATTTTATTTTATTTTATTTATTGAACCCATATTTACAAGGTATACCTCGTCAAGACAGCAGCACACAAAAAGTTACAGCCAAACAACTACAAAATAACAAACACAGAAGAATAATATGACATGATATAATATAATATAACCCTTTATAACCTTTACAACCATCAAACGCTGTCCTCACTGGGTTAAAGTTATCTGCTTCCTCATCTTGGAATTCGAGATCAGTAACTTCTTGGACTTGCTGCCATGACCTCTGTCACTGAAACAACAGCTCAGGTCAATAATGATAATACAAATATGATAATACAGGAAATGCAGCACAAAGTGCTTTACAATTAGGGGAAGTATAAACACTGAGTGCTGATATCTATAGGTAGTGTGTTCCACAGCTGTGGGGCATAATTGACAAAGGCTGCATCCCTGATCTGTCTCCAGCTGTTGCTGGGAACCTCCAATAAACCAGCAGCAGATAATTACAGTGTTCATGGAGGCAAATATTTAACAAGGAAGTTAGCAATGTAGCTCAGTCCGAGCCTATTTAGGGCTTTCTGTACAAGAGGAGGAGCTTAAAATCATTTCTAAATGTCACAGGAAGCCAGTACAAGAAGAGTCTTCTGACCTCCCAGACCCCTCTCTGTTGGTTAGCTGGGAGTTAATGGGTTTTTAATTTGCTTTTTGCCACCATTTTCTTTGATTTGACCCACACTGGAGGATCTAAAAGCTGTTTCATTAGGCTTGGGCAAAATTTGACCTGGAACAGCCTCAGTGTACAAAAATTTGTAACACCTGTAGGAAAGTATAGCGTGTTTGTACAATTTGGGTCACTTTAGGAAAAGTCATAAAATTTCAGGCTAAAAAATGGCAGTAAGGGCATTTTTTACCGCTGTCAAATGTAAAAATGGGTCAAAAATGTTATGCTTTAGTTAGTGAGCATTGAAGTGGTATTTTCACCTTCAGAACCCTGAATATATCACAGCCTAGACCGACATAAACTAAATAAAAAATCTAAAATGTGAACTACATTGTTGTTGGAGACAGAATAAAACATCTATACCCAGTTCCTGACAAAGGAATTTTAATGGTACCTTGAAAAAGGGGATACATTGTACACTGTTACAGATGAATCAGCTGCATGGCAGAAAGTAATATCTGTTGAACTTTTCGACTGTTGTTTCTGTTTTAAGTTTCACATGGGACTGCAGTTCCTCTCTGTGCATTCAGCCTATCTGTGTTTGTTTTAAGGTCTCATGATGTTTGAGAAGGTTCCTCTTTTTGGGCACATTTGGCCTCTTGGACTTCTGTTAGATGACTCAGGTTGCTTCAAAACTCACATATCAAAATGTTAATGTAAATACCCCTTTGGTAGCTGTACAGTCATCAGTGTTTAAAATGTTACAGTTGACATAAACTGCTAATAGACCCTTCTCACAGGAGTGTATTGAACTTGACAAACACAGATGAAACTAATAACATTTATAAGAGCTGCATTCCAGTTAGAGCCCTGATATCATCTGGTTGCTCACTGGTTTGACTTGCAGACATTCTTCCATGCAGCTCTGTGGAAACAAAAGTGTTATTTAAAATTTATCAGTATTTTTCACAAATGCAAAGTGAAACATCAGTCACACAATTTCCCTGTGTTTACTACACTAACCTTTGCCCAGTAGGTTTCTTTGCGCTGCTTCTCTCCCAAAGATGTTACAGTATTTTGATCATGTTTTTTTTTTTCTGACCATGGGAACGATGTTTGCAAATGCTTGGTCAGCTGAATGTGTGTTTGTAGTAATTGGAGAATAATAGCACAGGGTGTCAATGATAAAAGATCGGCAATCAACTGTGCTGAACTAACTTAAGTGAAAGGGACGTAATTAGATGGAAAAGCAGCACATTTCTTTGCCTGTTAGCAGCTAACAGATTTATACACATCATCAGTTAAATGCATCACCACCCCCTTAACCCAGTGGTTCCCAACTGGTCCAGTGACGGGGTCCAGATTTCTCCTCAGTAGTTCAGGGTCCACACAATTTAACACATTCAGCATCATACTTGTGTTTGGCCATGTTGTTGAGCTAGTTTGCTGTCTCTGTCAAGTAGTTGTCCATTATTTACTCATTGCACAGCAGGAAAAAGCGCTTCAAAATAAAAGCTCTGTACCAGAAATTCACTGTAATTTAAAGTAAAGTGTGTTTTGCACAAACTTGACACGTTTGCGAGTCACCTGCAATCCATTCAGAATGGCATGGAATTATTAAAAAGTCATTGAAAGTTTTTGGAAAAGTCATGGAATTTTGTTGTGTGTGATGAAACTGTCATAGTAATCTTACAAGGATAACCTTCCACGCTATGTCACATAATGACACATTTATTTTCTGTTGACATAACGTAGCTCTGAAATGTGTGGACGTGTGGACATTTCTTCATTTTCTCCCCCTGTTCTGCGCCTCTGTGATCTCTGTGTGGTTTTTTTTCTTCAGGTGTTTGTGTTTGATGTGGGTGGAAAAACATGGAAGTCGTACAACTGGAGCATGGTGACCACAGTAGCAACGTTTGGAAAATATGATGCCGAGCTCATGTGTTACGCTCACTCCAAAGGGGCACGGGTTGTACTTAAAGGTAGAGTCAATTTCTCTCCTCACTGTAGCATGACTCACAGTGGTTTTATAAATGTCAGAGGATGATGTGGTACGATACTGTATGAGATATTCACTGACCATGTTTATGCACACTATAATCCATCCAAATAGAGCAATATTCTGACTTTGATCTGGTCATGTCTCCCTATGAAGCATAATAAGATTATGACGCAGGATATGTTGATATTATTTGGGTTGAGTCGACCTTTTCAAGAACGTTGTTAAAGGAGTGAAAGCGACGCAGTGTTCGCACAGTTGAACCAGTCTGCCACTGCTATAAAACTTTTAAAAAAAAATCTGTTTTGAAGCAGACAAGAGAAAAGAAGTAAAAGCAGTTCCAGCTGTTTCACTTTTCCATATTTTATGTGATAAATGACATGTAGGGGCACGTAAATCCAAGTATGCACGACTGCATGTAAACAGCACTGTGTGTGGAATAATCATTTTTATTAACAATGTAAAAAGTTTAGTTGGAATATTGTGTTTTTGGAATAAAGGCAAAAGCTGGAATATTTTGTGCATGTGAATGTAGTGAGAGCAGTATGTATTTCAAAAATCATTAAAAAAAATAAAATACAAATGCCAGGCTGAGAGAGCTGTATTAAGCAGGCATAGCTAGTTCTTTTTATTTTTATTTTTTTATTAAGATTATTTTTTGGGGCTTTTTTTGCCTATAATACAGAGGACAGTGTGAAATGGGGAGACGGAGAGAGTGGGGGACGACATGCAGCAAAGGGTTGCAAGCCGGAGTCGAACTCGCGACCGCTGCAGCGAGGCATCGCCTCTATACATGGGGCGCTGGTACTATCCACTAAGCTACCGACACCCCGTGAGCATAGCTAGTTCTGACTTTATAATTTTTATAGAACAGCAGGTAATTCGATTTTTTAAAAGACAGTCAAGAAAGGGATTTCATACTTTATAAAAAGTCTTTGTGGAGCCCCTTAATGAGTATTTAATTTCTTTAATATAAGAATGCGCTATATGTCTTACATTCAGTGAATAAAGGTAGGTAGGTGTGCATCTTTCCTTGTAAATAAAATAAAACGTCTGTCGAGTAAGGTAGCAAAAACAATTCAGGCGGCTTCAGTCTCACACAGTACGCGGGGATCTGGAGAAGCACCAAATATGGTCATAGATGGGCAGGGGTCATTAGCTTCGCTCAGGCATTCTGAGATGGTTTTAAAGACGAGAGACCCAAATTCTTTAAAGAGGTTACTTATTTTTAGCCAATCAAATATTAAATAAATTGTAATGGTTCTTCTTGCTCTTGCCGTTCATGTCCATCTCTCTTCCCTTGTTGGTGGGTAAAGGTGACGTTCCCCTCTCCTACATTATGGAACAACAAAACAGGACAGCGTGGATAACAGAGAGGGTCAGCTTGGCCAAGATTCAATTTATGGACGGAATCAACATCGACATTGAGCAAGCGGTGGACGAGGGCTCGCCAGAGTACTATGCTTTGACAGACCTGGTCAAAGAGACCACTGAGGCATTCCACAGGGAGATCCCAGGTTCACAGGTGAACAATTTTCTGATAAAGTTCTCCAGTAAAACATGCAGCTTGGCTTAGCCCGATACCCTTTTCTGTTTCCCTAATGGATCCTTGACAAGCCTCAAATCCCTTCATCACCCTAAATAGGAATTAGCCAGAGAAGAAAATGATGACTGAGGGGCTGTAAGCTTTCCCTAACCTGAATGTTCTCAATGTTTTATTTACCTTGCCTCGATCTTAAGGTCTCATTTGATGTTGCCTGGTCACCAAATTGTATCGACAAGCGCTGCTATGACTACGTTGCCATCGCAGAATCCTGTGACCTGGTGTTCGTGATGTCCTATGATGAACAGAGCCAGATCATGGGGGACTGTATTGCGATGGCAAATGCCCCACTCTCTCAAACACTGAATGGTTTGTTGTCTAGTTGTTAAGTACTGACTGAGAATGAATCAGCTTGTCAATGCAAAGCTACTCATCACCACCATGTAAAATGCCTGCCACCTTTCTTTTAAGGTTATGACCAGTTTTTGAGTCTGAAGATCGATCCAAAGAAGCTGGTGATGGGAGTGCCTTGGTACGGCTATGACTACCCATGCCTCAACTTTTCCCAGGTCAGATGTGTGTGTACAGTTAAAATGTTAGTTGTATAGCTGGCAAGCTGTATTTTTAGCCATGGTCTTCAAAGGATGACTTCTGCTGACTTTTGTGATCCTTTAACTTTTAATCTAGCTCCATCTTCTGGTCAAAAATTTCACTTGTCCAGTGGTACTTATTACATCACCATCAGCCTCATGGTAGTGTTGTCATTGTGACTACTGCTGCTATAACTACCCACTGAAGCACCAAATGTGTATTTATATGCTGCTCAAAATAGTCCCCAGTAAATGCCTCAGACAGGGCAGGGGAGTCAGAAAGTATTAAAAGACAGATTGAGGCATTGTGTCTGTACTTTCACAAGATTTAATGACAACAAGAAAAAGATTAAAATAATACCAGCCTTATGGTTTAATGCATTATGTAAAGCACATGAAATTGCCTTTGTGTGTGAAATACAGATACAAAAGATATATACAGATGAATATGCGACTCATTCCACTGCGATTTCTTAAGTCATTTTTTTAACATCTTGAAAAATATTATTGAAGGCAAGGCATGCTACTGCTATCACTGTTATTCACACAGATATTCCTCGACATCTTGTCCCATACCAGGAGGGAGTATGTTCTCTAGAGAAAGTTCCTTTCCGTGGAGCTCCCTGCAGTGATGCAGCCGGAAAACAGAAACCATACAAGTGGATCATGACACAGGTCAACAGCTCGTTGTCTGGCAGGCTCTGGGACGACAAGCAGAAAGCTCCTTACTTCAACTACAAGGTGCTGTCTTTAGCATAGCTATATGTTTTATGTTCTAATTCTGTGCTAATTTGCCTTAAAATATACAACTGTGTTTGGGTTAGATGTTTTATTGTTTAGCAACATCTCATGAATTATTTCATTTTTTTGGCAGGTTTGACTTCACATTAGATTATGTCATACTATACAATGACTTTTTATGACAAGTTCATGGCATACTAAAAAAAAACATTTCCATACATTAAAACAGACCATGCTATGACATTTTTAATGACATTTTTTGGCATACTGTACATTGACTTTTTTAAATGGAATCTGACATACTATATAACGTACTATACCATGACATACTATACAATTACTTTGGTAATTAAATTTTTATGACAAACTACACTTTGACTTTTTCATATTTTTGTGACATACTATACAGTGACATACTACACTATGAAATTTATGATTTGTTTGTGAGATTTAAATGAAATAATATAGAGTAACTTTTTAATAACATTTCTCGATAGCATACTTTTCTTTGACTTTTTTAAATTAATTTTTTGTGACAAACTATACAGTGACTTGATGATTAAGATTTTTGATTTTTGGAACATACTATACTATGACTTTTTTTTCTCCACACATTTTTACAACATACTATATTATGACTCACATATTTTTATGACACACTATATGATGACTTTGTTTCAAATATTTTAACGACATACTATACTATGACTTTTTTCACATTTTTACGACATACTATACTATGCCTTTTCTTCCACACATTTTCATGACGTACTAAACTATGACTTTTTTTCACATATTTTTATATCATACTGTACAATGACTTTTTTTACACATTTTTATGACATACCTTACTATGTTGTTTTTTCACATATTTTTACAACATATTGTACGATGACTTTTTTTGACACATTTGTTCGACGTCATATACTATATATTTTTTTTATGACATACTATACTATGACTTTTTATGACATAATTTATGACATACTTTACTATGACGTTTTTTCCGGATTTTTACGACATACTACGCAATGACATTTTTGGGGGGATTTTTGATGATGATTTATGATGTTTTTTTTGCAATTTTTGACAACATAGTATATTATGACCTTTTTTCTGGATTTTTGACTTCATACTATACTATGATGTTTTGATGCAATTTTTGACGACATACCATACCATGACATTTTGTTGCAATTTTTGATGACATATTAAACTATAATGTGTTTTAGCAATTTTTGATGACATACTATACTATGAGATTTTTTTATGATTTTTGACGACATAATTTATTACGACCCTTTTTTTTAAAAAAATTTTTGACATCATACTATACTATGCTGTTTTGATGCAATTTTTGACGAGATACTAAACTGACGTTTTTTCGCAATTTCTGATGACATACTATACTATGACATTTTTTGGGGATTTCTGATGACATACCATACCATGACGTTTTTTGTGCGATTTCTGATGACATTCTATGCTATTATGTTTTGTTGCAATTTTTGACGACATACTATACTATGATGGTTTTTCACGATTTTGACGACATACTTTGTTATGACCTTTTTTCCAGGATTTTTGACATCATACTATACTATGACATTTTGATGCAATTTTTGACGACATGCCATACCATGACGTTTTGTTGCAGTTTTTGACGACATACCATACCGTGACGTTTTTTCACAATTTTTTATGACGTACTATACTATGACATTTTTGTGTGATTTTTGACGACATACTTTACTGACGTTTTTTCGCAATTTTTGACAACATACTATACTATGACATTTTTTCACGATTTTTGACGATATATGACCTTTTTTCTGGATTTTTGACATCAAACTATACTATGATGTTTTATTGCAATTTTGACGACACACTTATATATGACACTTTTTCGCAATTTTTGACAACATACTTTACTATGACGTGGTTGTTTTTTTCAATTTTTGATGATATACCATACTATGACGTTTTGTTGCAATTTTTGACAACATATCAAACTATGACTCGTTTTCGCAATTTTTGAAGACATACTATACTATGACCTTTTTTTGGCGATTTTGACATCATACTTTACTATGACGTTTTGATGCATTCTTTGACGACATACTGAACTATGATGTTTTGTTGCAGTTTTTGACGACATACTATACTATGACATTTTGATAGAATTTTTGACAACATACCATACTGTGACGTTTTTTTGCAATTTTTGATGACATTAAACTATGACATTTTTCATGATTTTTGATGACATACTTTATTATGATGTTTTTTCTGGATTTTTGCTATCATATTATACTGTGACGTTTTGATGCAATTTTTGACCACATACTAAACTGTGACGTTTTTTCGGAATTTCTGATGACATACTATGTTATGACTGTGTTTTTGCAATTTTTGACGACATACTGTACTATGACATTTTTGTGCGATTTTTGACGACATGTCATACTGTGATGATTTTTCACGATTTTTTGACTACATATTATACTATGATGTTTTTTTCACGATTTTGACAACATACTTTATTATGACATTTTTTCTGGATTTTTGATATTATACTATACTATAACGTTTTGATGGAATTTTTGACCACATACTAAACTGTGACGTTTTTTCGCAATTTCTGATGACATACTATGCTATGATGTTGGGTTTTTTTGCGATTTTTGACGACATACTATACTATGATGATTTTTCACAATTTTTTTGACAACATACTATACCATGACGTTTTGATGCAATTTTTGACGACATACCATACTGTGATGTTTTTTTGCAATTTTTGATGACATATTAAACTATGACGTGTTTTAGCAATTTTTGATGACATGCTATACTATGACATTTTTCATGATTTTTGATGACATACTTTATTATGACCTTTTTTCTGGATTTTTGATATCATACTATACTGTGACGTTTTGATGCAATTTTTGACCACATACTACACTGTGACGTTTTTTCGGAATTTCTGATGACATACTATGCTATTATGTTTTGTTGCAATTTTTGACTACATACTAAACTGTGATGTTTTTTCACAATTTTTAATGACATACTATGCTATGATTGTGTTTTTGCAATTTTTGACGACATACTGTACTATGACATTTTTGTGCGATTTTTGACGACATGTCATACTGTGATGATTTTTCACGATTTTTTGACGACATATTATACTATGATGTTTTTTCACGATTTTGACAACATACTTTATTATGACCTTTTTTCTGGATTTTTGATATTATACTATACGTTTTGATGCAATTTATGACCACATACTAAACTGTGACGTTTCTTCGCAATTTCTGATGACATACTATACTAAGACATTTTTGGGGGATTTTTGACGACATACCATACCATTACGTTTTTTTGTGCAATTTTTGACGACATGTCATACTATGATAATTTTTCACAATTTTTTGACGACATACTATACTATGACGTTTTTTCGCGATTTGGATGGCATACTTTATTATGACCTTTTTCGCAGATTTTGACATCAAACTATACCATGACGTTTTGTTGCAATTTTTGACGACATACTAAAGTATGACATTTTTTCACAATTTTTGACGATATGCTTTACTATGACATTTTGTTGCAATTTTTGACGACATATTAAACTATCAAATTTTTTTAGCAATTTATGACTACATACTATATTACGTATGAAGATTTTTCGCAATTTTTGACGACATACTATGCTATTTTTTCGCGATTTTGATGACCTACCTTATTATGACCTTTTTTCTGGATTTTTGACATCATACTATACTATGACCTTTTTTTGCGTTTTTTGACAACATACTATACTATGATATTTTTTTTTTGCAATTTTTGACGACACTATACTATGAAGTTTTTTCACGATTTTGATGACATATTTTATTATGACCTTTTTTCGGGATTTTTGACGACATACTATACTATGACGTTTTTTGGAGGATTACTAAAGTATGACATTTTTTCATGATTTTTGATGACATACTTTATTCCGACCTTTTTTCTGGATTTTGATATCATACTATACAATGACGTTTTGTTTCAATTTTGTTGTTTCTTTTTTTTTTTGGCGATTTTTGACGACATACTGTACTATGACATTTTTGGGGGATTTTCTACGACATACCATACCATGACATTTTTTGAGGGATTTTGACGACACACTTTATTATGAACTATTTTCAGGATTTTTGACCCCATACAATACTATGATGTTTTTGTTTTTTTCGCAATTTTTGACAACGCTCCATACTGTGACCTTTTTTTTGCATTTTTTTGACAACATACTATGCTATGACGTTTTTTGGCGATTTTTGACGACGCTCCATACCGTGACGTTTTTTGCGATTTTTGATGACAAACCTTACTATGACATTTTGTTACAATTTTTAACGACATACTATAAAAAAAATTTGATTTTTGATGACATACTATACTATGACGTCTTTTTGCGATTTTTGACGACATACTGTACTATGATGGGGGTTTTTGCGCAATTTTTGACGACATCCTGTACTTTGAGGCTTTTTCACAATTTTTGACAGCATGCTATGCTATTACTTTTTTTTTGTGATTTTTGACGGCACTTTACTATGACGTCTTTTTGCAATTTTTGACGACATACTATACTATGATGATTTTTCACAATTTTTGACAACGTACTATACTATGACGTTCTTTTTGCAATTTTTGACAACATACTTTATTATTATGTTTTTTTCGCAATTTTTCATGACATACTATACTATGATGTTTTTTCATGATTTTTGATGACATACAACCTATGGTGATTTTTCACAATTTTTGACAACATACTATACTATGAGGTTTTTTTTTTTTACAATTTTTCATGACATACTATACTATTAAGTTTTTTCGCAATTTTTGATGACATATTTTACTATGACGTTTTTTCGCAATTTTTGATGACATATTTTACTATGACGTTTTGATGCAATTTTTGACGACAAAACATACCATGACGTTTTGTGCAATTTTTGACAACATACTAAACTGTGAAATTTTTCGTAATTTTTCACGACATACTGAATTATGACATTTTTTTGGGGATTCATGATGACATACCACACTATGACGTTTTGTTGCAATTCTTGACGTCATACTAATTCATGGCATTTTTTCGCAATTTTTGACAACATATTAAACTATGACGTTTTTTCATGATTTTTGATGACATACTATACTATGTTTTTTTGCAATTTTTCATGACATACTTTATACTATGACGTTTTTTCATGATTTTTGACGACACACTATACTATGATGATTTTTCACATTTTTTGACAACATACTATACTATGACGTTCTTTTTGCAATTTTTGACAACATATTAAACTATGACCTTTTTTTGCATTTTTTCATGACATACTATACTATGATGTTTTTTCATGATTTTTGATGACATACAACCTATGATGATTTTTCACATTTTTTGACATTATACTATACTATTACGTTTTTTCGCAATTTTTGATGACATATTTTACTATGACGTTTTTTCGCAATTTTTGACGGCATATTAAACTATGACGTTTTATCGCAAATTTTCATAACATACTTTATACTATGACGTTTTTTCATGATTTTTGACGACATACTTTACTCTGACGTTTTTTCTGGATTCTTTACATCATACTATACTATGACGTTTTGATGCAATTTTTGACGACAAAACATACCATGACGTTTTGTTGCAATTTTTGACAACATACAAAACTATGAAATTTTTCGTAATTTTTCACGACATACTGAATTATGACATTTTTTGGGGATTCATGATGACATACCACACTATGACGTTTTGTTGCAATTCTTGACATCATACTAATTCATGGCATTTTTTCGCAATTTTTGACAACATATTAAACTATGACATTTTTTCATGATTTTTGATGACATACTATACTATGATGATTTTTCACATTTTTTGACAACATACTATACTATGATGTTTTTTTTGCAATTTTTCATGACATACTATACTATTGCGTTTTTTCACAATTTTTGACGACATAGTATACAATGATGTTTTTTCGGGATTTTGACGACATACTATACAGTACTATGACGTTTTGATGCAATTTTTGACAACATACTAAACTATGACGTTTTTTCATGATTTTTGACGACATACTATACTATGATGATTTTTCACATTTTTTGACAACATACTATACTATGACTTTTTTTGCAATTTTTCATGACATACTTTATACTATGACGTTTTTTCATGATTTTTGACGACGTACTTACACATACCATGACCTTTTGTTGGACATACTAATCTATGAATTTTGGGGTGGCTTTTTTTGGGCAATTTTTGACGACATAACATACTGTGAGGTTTTTTTCACAATTTTTGACGACATACTATACAATGATGTTTTTTCGGGATTTTGACGACATACTCTTATTATGAACTCTTTTCGGGATTTTTGACACCATACTATACTGTGACGTTTTTTCATGATTTTTGACGACACACTATACTATGATGATTTTTCACATTTTTTGACAACATACTATACTATGACGTTCTTTTTGCAATTTTTGACAACATATTAAACTATGACCTTTTTTGCATTTTTTCATGACTTACTATACTATGATGTTTTTTCATGATTTTTGATGACATACAACCTATGATGATTTTTCACATTTTTTTGACATCATACTATACTATTACGTTTTTTCGCAATTTTTGATGACATATTAAACTATGACGTTTTATCGCAAATTTTCATAACATACTTTATACTATGACGTTTTTTCATGATTTTTGACGACATACTTTACTCTGACGTTTTTTCTGGATTTTTTACATCATACTATACTATGACGTTTTGATGCAATTTTTGACGACAAAACATACCATGACGTTGTGTTGCAATTTTTGACAACATACTAAACTATGAAATTTTTCGTAATTTTTCACGACATACTGAATTATGACATTTTTTGGGGATTCATGACGACATACTATACTATGACGTTTTTTCGGGATTTTGACGACATACTATACAATGATGTTTTTTCGGGATTTTGACGACATACTCTTATTATGAACTCTTTTCGGGATTTTTGACACCATACTATACAGTACTATGACGTTTTGATGCAATTTTTGACGACATACTAAACTATGAAATTTTTCATAATTTTTCGCGACATACTGACATACTACATTATGACTTTAAATGACTTTTTTTGACAGCTGTTATAATATACTATGACGTTTTTTTTATCATATACTATGGTTTTAATTTCTTTATGACATCCTATTACTATAACAGTTGCCATGAGGTCTTAAAAGGCATTAAATCTAATTTCAGTTTTTCTTCATATACCCGTTTTTTTCCACAGGACCTGCAAGGACAGATGCATCAGGTTTGGTACGATGACCCACAGAGTATTTGTCCCAAGGCGGAATCAGTGAAATCTAAGGGTTTGAGGGGCATTGGCATGTGGAATGGCAACATCCTAGACTACAGCGATGAACCAGTCGCCAGGCAGCAGTCTGCGATGATGTGGAATGCACTCTTAGGATGCTAGCTGGGATACACTTAACACTGCTGCAGAAATTTCCATCACCCCTCCTGATTGTTGCTAAGTCAATATATCCCTTTGTAGCAGTAATGGGGTGTGGCCTCCTCCTGTTCAAGGATGCATACTTGCACTTAAGATTTTACTGTGTCTTTTCCTGCTGTTGTTATTGAATGTGGTGACGTCTCAGACATTCCTCTGTGCAAACTGAAATAACTGTGGTTCTCTGAAAAAAAAAAAGACAACCAATCTTTTTAATGTGACACCAACAATAATTTTGTCTGAGCGATACAGGGCTTACTGAGATCTTTGCACTTTATGATTTTCATAAATAAACATTTTCTGATGAATCTGCAAATTACTGAAGTTACATAACCAGCTAAACATTTGAGTTTCCTTCCTAACAAGATTACAGCACCTGAGAAATTTGAGAAGTCAACAGAATTAACATTGTGAACAAATCAGATCATATCAAACATGAAGGAATAATAAAATGCAGAAAAAGCAACAGCTCAAAAATACAACTCTGGTACAAAGTAGTAAGATATGTAGAAAGTACAGCTGTATAACATCAAGATCTAATGCTGTCCCAGCAAAGTTAAGGCCAGAGAACAGTGTTGTTCAAAGTTAGATGGAGGTGCTTTGAGCTTGAGGTCTTTCTCGTGTGGTATTTCCAAAGCCCAGAGAGGCTGTGGGACCGGGGTGAGAGGACTGGCTCTTCTTCTGGGCCAGCTCAGCCTTCAGGGCCCTCAGCTCTGTGGCAGCCTGTTTCCTCAACTATGCAGCCATTCATTAAAAAACAAAACAACAACAACAAAAAAACAGGTTGTTAATACGATATACCAGATGGCACACCAGCTATTAGTCAGTGGTGGAATGGAATGTTGTACATTCACTCAAGTACTGTACTTAAAGCTACAGTTGGTAACTTTAATAAAAAACAGCTTGTTTCACATTTTCTTAAACTGTCTCTATAGCTACACAGCACTGAATGAGATGATAATCTGAGAAAAAAGTAACCTTCCACTGGCTACAAAGTGCTTCTAATAGTCTCATTGCACCTGAATATAAATAATCAATCAGAGC
The DNA here is from genome assembly GCA_035609425.1 of Epinephelus awoara. Taxonomy (NCBI): domain Eukaryota; kingdom Metazoa; phylum Chordata; class Actinopteri; order Perciformes; family Serranidae; genus Epinephelus; species Epinephelus awoara. The sequence goes on along the minus strand of CM069303.1, from coordinate 23,698,121 downwards.
TGAGGAGTCATGTCACTGGCTTCGTGAACTGCAGTCAGACTGTCAAACTAGGCAGCGCTTATCATTTATGAATCAAGATTCTGTTAATAACTAAATAAATAAATAAATCTTTTTCTCCCCTCAAATGTTTAAGAAAGATATTTTACTGTACTGTTTAGCTGTAAATGAGAAGGTTTGTGACCTGGCTGACAAGTTGAATACAGTCAAATGGAAGCACTAAGCACCGCCCACCAGACGGACCAACTTTCTCATTTTACAGCTAAACAGTATACTTAAATATGTTTCTAAAAACATTTGAAGTGAGAAAAAGGCAATGCAGAAACAGAAGCTTGATTTATATTTGATCGGTGCCGCCTTGTTTGACAGTTTGGCTGCGGTACACGGAGCAATTGGCATAATTGGCAGCTGTGTTAGGGACTCCTCAGCTCCGATTGGCTGTTCTTAGAGGCAGGATGGGTGAAGGGACATGTGACAGATTCAGCAAATACGGCACAAATTTATTTTCATAAAAGTTACCAACCGTATCTTTAAGTACAAATTCAAAATACTTGTACTTTGCCCTAAGTATTTATATTTTAAAGGAACTTTATACTTTTAAATCTCAGAGCAAATGTACTTTTTACTTCACTACATCTGCATGACAGCTTTAGTTCCTATAAGAATAACATTTCTTCATAGGCTTTCAGTCCAGTAAAAAGCAATGTATCCCCAAATTTGGTGAATTTGAAAGGACTTGTTTCTTATACTACTTAACCTAAATAAACTGATAAAAAAACTAAATGGATCGGCTGGAAAATTAATCATCGCAAAGCTGAAAACAGCTGTTTTTCTGAGCTTATGAAACATGGACTTTTACAGATTGGTGGTTCTCACAAGACAGTGATGCTACAAACAGATGATGATATTATAGAACATGATGCATTGCACTAGATTAAACTACCCAGCAGTATATAAAGGAGTTAAAATGAGCTCAACCTTAAACATTTACGGCAGAGTAACACAGCAGAGGCATTGATCCAAAAACATCATTTGTAATGCTTTTAGATAAATAGAAAATTTTTGAATGCAGGACCTTTAATTCCAGTAAAGTATTGTCACAGTGTGGTATTACGACTTTTACTTAAGTAAATGATCTAAATACATCTTCCACTACTGCTATGAGACCATCATGCCTTAACAAAAGACCCCCTTTAACATTGAATGTAAAGATAAAATTAAGCATTTTTTCATTCAAATAATTTTATATTTACTGTTCAAATATGCTGATTTGCTCTGTAGTCCTGACTGTTGACAATGTATGTCCTCATAGCACAGTATGTTAACACATATAATATTTGGAGGATGTGGAAAAGGATAATCACTGTGTTTTTTAAATATGCCTGTTGGACAACTAGTTCTCAGCTTCCTTAGTTGTACAACAACAGCTACTTTGTTATAGAGGTACTTGGATAGATTCATAAAGAATTACCTTTATCTCTGTCACCAGCTTCATCTTGGCATCCTCTATCTTCCTCTTCAGGTTGTCGATCTCATGGCTCTCTGTCATGATCTGAATGATGAGCTCGTTCTGAAATTCATGATTTTCCAAATCAGTCATTTACTTTTATAGTTTGTATGGTAGTATATTGCCACTTCAAAGTATCCAATTGTTTGGGAACTATACTATATTTGGACTAAGTCTATTTACGAATAAAGTTAAGGAATCTTCTGAGTTATTAATTATTTTTGCCTTCTTATCGATAAAAGTCAGAAACAGACATACATCAGCTCAATGTGATTTTACCTTTATGGAAGATCTGCCATGTCGTCTTGGTTTCCCTCGGTTATCTCTGGCCTGGAGCTGGTGCAGCAGTTTGTTGTAAAATGTTTCCAACTCTTGTCGTAAGTTTCTCAGATTTTCCTCCAATGGTGCAGTGGCCTTCTTGGTTTCAAAATATTTCTTCTTCCAACTGTCACGTGCTTAATGTTGAAAACAAACAAAACAGCGACAGTAGAGTTAAGTAACTTTTGACAAATTTGACCCTCCATCCAAAAATATAGGAATTATAATTTTATTTTTTTTTACTGACAGCTACAGTTAAAACAACAGGGGTTAAGTCTTCTACAACTCTGCATTAGCTATCAAGCAAAGCTCTTGTACCAGTATTTATCCTTAAAAGTCAATGTTCATTCATTAATTTCCACAACTGCTTATCCTGTTAGGGGTTGCAGGGGGGCTGGAGCCTATCCCAGCTGACACTGGACGAGAGGCAGGGTACACCCTGGACAGGTCACCAGACTGTCACAGGGCTGACATATAGAGACAGACAACCATTCACACTCTCATTCACACCTACGGGCAATTTAGAGTCACCAAGTACTCTGCATGTCTTTGGACTGTGGGAGGAAGCCGGAGAACCCGGAGAAAACCCACGCTGACACGGGGAGAACATGCAAACTCTGCACAGAAGGGCTCCCCCACCCCTGGGTTCGAACCAGAGGCCTCTTGCTGTGAGGTGACAATGCTAACCACTGCACCAACGTGCCGCCAATGCTGCCAATTTTAACTTTGAAATAGTAATATGTTGCAGGTTTGTTAAAGCACACAAGAAACAATTATGTTCTTAGGTTCACAAACTGAGGGCAAACTTCAAGATATACTATCATCACTTATGACCCACTAGAAGTGTGTGGAAGTGCCCTCTGCCTCTATTTTTTATATTTTCTGTGGTTGGGATGTTTATGTGCGTGTACCACAGCGCTCAGGTGAGTTTGGGGCTTTATAAAACGGTAATGACCAGGTGTCAGACCATCAGCAGCAGGCCTCCAAGAGACAGCTCTGAAAAAATGCAAATATAACGAGTAAAATCTGATGTTGGCTTTTACTTGCACTTTGGCTGGCGAGTGTGTTTTCAAACAGTAGCTGACAATCCTGCGTAGTGTACCTCAAATCGTTGTAAGATGTTAGCTTTTTATTAAACCTTATTTTGCTGCACACCTTGGTTCCTGCGGTGTCTGTTTTGTGCCAACAAATCTTTCCCCTTCCTCAGCAACTCTTGCCTCGTCCACTCCAGCTGCTTTCTCTCCTCCCTCACCAGGTTGAGTTCCTCGATCAGTTCCTCTCCTAACAGAAACAAACTATGTTAGTTATTTTAACCAAAGTAATGTCATGTCATTTAGGACCACTTAAGTCAAAGAAAACTTTATTTCTATTTGCAGTATTATATTTGGTGGTATGGCTCTGTTCTGGGACCTCTTTGCCTTTCCTTTCACATGCAAATAAGGAAAGTCTGAGGCAAAGAGAGCACACCTCCCTGCCCTTCCATGCACCTACGTGGAAAGCCTTAAGGCGGAGAGAGCACACTTCTCTGCCCTTCCACGTGCAAACGAGGAAAGTCTGAGGCAGGGAGAGCAGCAGCAAAGATGTAGCTGGGATGTGAGCTGAGCTTGACATCGTGTCCTGCTTGAACTAATGCTACGCTCAATTAATCGTTGGTGTGTGGCCAAAGTGACAGCTTACTGTTGGTGTGAAAGACAGCAGAGGCAGTTGTTTTTTGAGTGACCACGGCCAAGTCCTGAGAGGTGAGCCCAACAGCCCGAGACAACACAGCTGCGCTCTCTGCCACCTTAAAACAAGCAATAAACACAACAACATGACTCTTCATTTGAATGGGTTTTTATGGACTTGTCTGTTCCAGTTCTTTTGTTCACGTCAAAGACCTCACACACTCCACTGCACCCACCTGCTGGCAGTGGAATGTGGACTAATCATTACACCAAAAACTTCCAAGAAACTGGACATTTCCTGCTCGTTTTAAAGGCCCTGTAAAATCCTTCAAACTTAACCTTTCTCACAGGTTTAAGAGCAAAGACTGAAGAAGACATGCTGAGACAGTAACGTTTTGTCAAAAAATGCTGGCACATATTAAAAGCTATACATTACTCCACTTGTTGGTTTATTCCTGACGGACCTCAGTGCATGTGCATCTTTTGATTTCCCGAACCTGCAAGCACACACGCTGTTAGAACAACCAGCAGTGATAGTGCTAGTATTCACTGCAGAGTACAAATATGGCACTCAGAAATGCTGCACAGTACCCGTCTGTGAGGGAGAAGCCCGAATCTCTGTCCTCCAAAGACTGGGTGACTCCTGAATCTCTGGCAGCTCTGCTCTGTCTGTGGTGCTGTCGCTTCTGACGGCAGGCGTCTTCGTTCTCTGGTGACTCCTTCACCTGACCAAGATCGGCTTCACACCGTTGTAAAGCTGTAGAAACAAGGCAGCAGAAGAGCTCAGTGCAATAATATGAGACCCAGAAGATTAGTCTCAAAAAGGGCCAAAAATGGGTGACAGATGTATAAGTTTTTCCACCAAAGCAAAAAGGTCCCGGTTAAAAAATGACAATGAAATTTTCACATTAAAACAAATAAAAACTTTGTTATGCATCATTTGTTTGTGTGCTCTTTCCATTTGCCTGAAATGGGATTTTCCATGAAGATGAAGTACGATATTGAACACTGAACTGCCATTTTTATGTTCACCTCAAGGGTATGAATCAAAAGTGACAAGATCTCTTCCAAAACATGGCGAATATCAGCAGTGCTTTGTTTTAAAGGTCCAGTGTGTAGGATTCAGGGATATATATATATATATATTGGCAGAAATGGAATGTATTATGATAAGTATGTTTTCTGTAGCATACAATCACCTGAAGGCTTATGTTTTCATTGTCTTAGAATGAGCCATTTATATCTACATAGGGAGCAGGTCGTCATCTACAGAGATTGCCATGTTTGACTGCCTTGTTTCTACCGTAGCTCAAAAAGGACAAACAGAACACTGGCCCTAGAAAGGGCCATTTACATTTTCCTGTTGGCCACCATAGTTAGCATCCTCTCCACAACGAGAGCATCAGAAAAACAGATTTTTTTTAACATGAAACTGCTTCATTCAGTGTTTTAATTTTTTTTTAAATCACCTGAGGTCTTGTTCATAAAACAATGCATAGAATCCAAATCCAAATCCAAAAATGGTGTGCGCCAGAAAATATTCGTCAAATTCTACAATCAGGCTTCCACTTCACCATCTGCATCGCCAATTTCCAGTCTCCTAAATGATCATAAGCACAGGTCAAAGTTTCTCTTATCAAATCTGTTTTTACAGATGACAACTTTTGCGTGGGAAGTGTCATATGCCTCTTTCGGGCCTTGTTATATGCGTACACAATGTTTAGAAATTAGACCCCTGGTCCATTTGTTTTGGAGAGGAAGAGACTACGGTGGATAATTCTCTCGGTAAATACCTCCTGGTAAGAACGTCTTAAACAAAGAACACTGAGCGAGTCCTAATCGGGAGAAGTTTCAGCTGGTTGCAATCCTCGGTCCTCACCACTAGATGCCACTGAATCCCCCTAAATCTTACACACTGCTCCTTTAAGTTACAGAAACGTTCACTTCCATCGTGTGGAATAACTGCACAAGTGTCGGGCTGCCAATGTGTACAGCCTAAGCAGATGATGCATTCTTTGTTGCAGTGCAAAACTTCATATGTTGTACCTTTACTCTGTGAAACAGGCTGTGGTGCTCTTTGATTCAGAGGCTTCCTTGGGCAACATTCCTGCTCTGCCCATTGTGACTTGTTGGAAGAGAGACCCTCCTCTTCATTTTCTCCTGCTGCCTCTGAAGAACTATAGCTCTGCTCCTCATCTTCTTCTTCTTCTTCCTCCTCCTCTTCCTCTTCCTCCTCCTCTTCCAGGCTGGGGGTGGGAGGTGGCTGATGGGAACACTGGGGGATGAGGGGGAATTTAACAGGCTCCTTTGTTCCTGCTGGCAGGCTGCATGTCTTCGGAGGGTGGTAATAGGTCTGGTGGTCTGGGGAGCTGCTGCTGGTGTCTGTGGTGAGAGACTGGGAGCAAACACTGCTGTCGCTCTCCACACTGGGCAGCAGGTAAAGCTCCGGCTGAGGGGCCTGACGACAAGTGGCAGCAAGACATTAGTGGTGCTTAACTGGTGGATAATGTAGCACTACGGGGCTGACAAATAAATTAGACGAGTACAAACAGGAAATCACTTGCATTCATAACAACATTAAAGGAAAAAGAAAAGGGAAATATACAAAATTGAAAACTAATGGTCACACAAATAAAGATGACTAATTTGGTAACAACATACATTTGGAATCCACCTGCTGTAACTGGGAGCACAAGAGTGTACTGGGGCTTTTAGACATTTTGGCTACTTTAAAAACCTGAATTACTATTGCTTATAATTCATTTATTTATTTTTTGGACTTCTTAAACTTACATTATCCAGATACTTTTTGTTAGTGATGTATGACACCATGCCAACTGTTAAAAGCAAATATGAAATGTGGATTCTACATACATATGGTGGAGCGAATGTTTTCACTTTCAGGTCCCTCTCCTGTTTGCTCTTGACCTGTAAAAGTAAAGACTTTGGTTGTTGTAAAAGGCAAGGCAGTAAAAACGCTCTCTCTCTCTCACACCCTTTACACCCTTTAGTGTTAACAGCTTGAATAGTGAACTTGTTAATCAAACTGTCTGCATTGTTTCTCTCCACTGTCCGCCCGCTGAAACAAAACCAGCCCTAGAAAACCACAGTAAACAGCCAGCTGCACTCACCAGTGCCAAACTGCGCCCCACACATTTCAGGAAGGAGAATTTGTCGATGCCCCTCTCAGCGCCAAGGAGAGCTCCCAGCTCACTCCTCAGAGTTTTCAGGGTGATATCAGGATAAACTCTGACATCAAAGTGATGAAAAGGAGATTTTCGATTACTTAACAGTAACACAATATATGATCGTAAGAGCATAACAGATGTTTTTACACTATTTTTGCAGTGTCATGTACTACCTCCAGCATATAATGTATGTACATTAAGCAAAAAAAATTAAAATAGCTATGCTCTCCATTCACAAAACACATTTTTACTGTCTGTACTGAGGGTACGGACAGAGTTAAGCAAGCGTGCATTTATGTATGCAGCTCCTTATATGTGGAATCTCACAGTTTTTGGCTTTTTTGTAGTAATCTTATTTTGTGTTTTATATTGCTCGTTTTACAACTGTACATTTTTATTCTGTGTTTTTGTTCTGTGTTGTCTGCCAGGACACTCTTGAAAAAGAGATTTTTAATCTCAAGAGGTTTTTCTAATTAGATAAAGGTTAAATAAATAAATGAATAAATAAATAAACAAACAAACGTGACAGCGCAAAAGAAAGCGAGGATAAAATATTTTTGTAATCTGAATTTCAGTGGATTTTAGTTGCCTGTTACACCCCAACGTGTAAATAAAAATCAGGGGGAAAAGATAAATATTTGCTGAAATTTGAAGAAGAAAAAAAATCAACTATGAGTAGCTTCAATTACAACACAATTATCATATCAAGCTTTGAAAGCAAATAAGACACAGGTGGAAAGTCACAACATGCATTTACTCGTGTGCTGTACTGTACTTTGAAGACTTTGAGATACTGACACTGAGTCTTTGGATATTGTGAGACTTTAAAGTTTCAGTCCACCAAATATTGTACTTTTTACGTCACTACCTTTATCTGACAGCTGCACAGCCACTTTGCAGATCAAAAATGTAAATGTTATACAGTGCCAGAATTCATGATACATTTCTGAAGGTGAAACAATCCAAGTGTACAACCCACCACCTTGACTAGCTATACTGCTTATATGTTGCATATACATATACTTTCAGACACCTTCAACACCTTTACTTAAACTTCCATTTTTAAATAAACGTCATTTTTATTTAAGAAGAGGAACTCGAAAACTTTATACCACTGAATCACTACATCTTAATCTGATCTGAGTTTGATGTCTTAATCAAATTAAACATTTCAAGCAGTTTCACCTGATGAAGCCGGCAGATATAAAGCTCTCTATGGCTTCAGCAGGGACTTTATTGAGCTTCACATTCCACTGGTCATCTGGCACATACAGCACATGGAGCTCCACAAACTCAACACACAAAACACAGAGAGCATCACATTTCAATATGCACACAGGCCAAGCATCATGAGCAAGTGACAGTAAATTGCTATATTTGCTTTAAATCAATCTTGGGAATTCCTGTACACAAAGATTTCTTGCAATGGTGCATTAATTCCCCACAGCTTACCTTGCAGCTGGTCGGTCTCCTGTCCTCAGGATATCTCACTGATTCACAAGAAAGCTCCATTGTCAGTCCAGCTCAGCATAAGGAGAAGCAGAGAAACACTCTGAAGGAGTGTAGATTTCCGTTGGGTTTATTCACAGGGAGCCTTGTTTTTTGTTTTTTTTTTGGGGGGGGGGGCTTTGAAGGGGTGGACTGTCCAGTAACAATCTGGTACAATCAAACAGTCAGTCGCCCAGTGAAGTTTCTTTTATGAGAGTGCCAGCAGTGGTTGCTCTGGTGCTGATGGTGACAACTGCTGCAGAGAGAAGCAGCTTATCCCATCTGTGGTCATCAGAGCTGACACTGTCCTGCAAGTTGCATCAGTTACGCAAGTATATTCACTTTTTGTACCAATTTAATGTCGTCTTGATTTCAAAGGGTGAATACTTTTGAAATTACGGTTCTTCCAGTCAAGGTGGCATGTGATATTGTTTAGTTTTCTTAACACTAGCACGCCACATTTTCTTTTTAGATTGATTCATAGCTTATTTAACTACATGCATGGCTTTTGCATTTAAGAAAAAACATTTTTCATAAAAGCCACACATGATATGGATAACAAATGTCGAGATAGTACCAAAGTTTTCCTGTGGTCCACTGTTTATCATGTCTGAGTGTGGTGATACGTTTTCACCACTAGAGGTCACAATTTCAACTCATGTAATGCTGCTTTCGAGTACACTAAAAAAATGTCGTAATTGTTACGATTAAGAGAAACAACGAGCTTTCTATGGTCTATTCTCCCCCAGGAGCCCACTCCTGTTTTTGAGATCATGTTTAGAGTGATCAGACGACATCAACTACGTCGAAAATCTATAACAAAGCAACAGTATGAGACAGCCTATGGCAATTAAACCTACCAAAGCACAAATGATGTCAAAACTAAATTATTGGTTATTTTCTCTTAATTTAGAGCGTCAATAGATTAGTTATTTACAACTAAAAATAAGTTGCCTTCATTTATATATTCGTGTTGGCATTCGGTGACATTAATCTAAAATACTTTCAGGAAAAAACAGTGTAAAAAATATAATATTGACTGTAGGAACATCCCCTGAAGGCAGCAGAGCGGACACTCCTTTAAAGAAAACCGGAAACTCGTTGATGAGGAAGAAATAGTTAGCAAGCTAGCAGCCAACACACACAAAAGTTTTATACTCGTCGTTATTAAGACTAAAGTCCCTAAAGATCTTAACAATGTCGGGGTCATCGAGTATCGTGGCGATGAAGAAAGTCGTCCAACAGCTACGCCTTGAAGCTGGCATCAACAGAGTGAAGGTAACGTTGACTGCTAACATCGTTACTCTTTAGGGCGTGTGTTGTTTCACTTGTTGCTGGTTCGTCTCGGTTTAATACCGATCCGCTTTTTATTGAAGTTACACAGCTGTTGGTTACACAGACAGCAGCTAACTTAGCGGGGCTCGGTTGTTGATCCACAGGTGTCCCAGGCCGCGGCGGACCTGCAGCAGTTTTGCCTCCAGAACGCCCAGCAGGACCCTCTGCTCACCGGCATGTCGTCCAGCAACAACCCCTTCAGACCGCAGAAAGTCTGCTCCTTCCTATAGCAGCGACACACCGACCCCTCTGCCTCTGTGAGTACCACGGTGATGTCTCTCTCAATAAGCTCAGTTTATTCCATTTAATGTGAGTGTCAAGAATTTACAACTCCGGCCATTTTGCACCGATTTCACAGCTGATTTCAATCACACCCATCTATAATGAGAAAAACCCCATTCACTGTAACGTTAGCTGAGAGGCTGTGGGTGTCTGCAGGTCCTTAAAATGTCTTCAATTCAGTGTCTTCAATTTGAATTCGTGAGGTCTTCACTGCTACAAACATTTTATCTAATTTCATTTATCCATTTTTAATTTCTTTTTGTAAAAATAAGTGAAGCCTGCTATGTAAAAGTCCACATTTCTATTGTTACAAATCTTTCAACTAAAACTAAGCACAAAAAGTAAGGACATTTGTGTTTGGTAGATTATTTCTTTGTTGTAACAATGCCTCTTAGCAATAGATCTTATGCCATTGGAAAGCCTATTTATTTCCCCTTTAAATGGTGCCACATTTGTGGGATGAGCAGCAGAGCTCAGTATGTGGGTTGTGCCCATTTAAAAAAAAAAAAAAAAAAATTGCCAAATCCTCCCTGCCAATGCCAAACAGCTTTTTTTGCTGTTGCTATTCACTCTTGTTTTGAGCTGTTGCTCAAGTTGCAGCATCATTTGGAGTGAGCCCTAGTACCATCTGCAAACTGAAGGCCAAGATCCATATAACGGGGGATGATCAGATCAGATCAGAGACGGGCCGCAAATTGGGTGTCCCAAGAAGACGTTTTAATCATCCTGTCAGCACTTAGGAACCGTAGGCAGGCGTCTACAGATCTGCAGTCAGGGTTTGCAAGACGATGTGGCCGACAGCTCTCTGCCCAGACAATCCGGAACAGACTGCACGCAGCCAATCTCCGGTCTCATAGGGCTGCCAGGAGGCCTGCCATGACTGCCCTTCACCATCAGGCCCGTTCGCACTGGTGTCGGCAACATGTGCACTGGAACCTGAACACGTGCAGGAATGTTATGTTCAGCGATGAGTCCAGATTCTGCCTACGGCAGTTGGATTGTAGGGTTAAAGTGTGGAGAGGATGTCAAACACAAATTTCCTTACTTTTGTGCTTAGTTTATATAATACTGTAGTCGATCTTCATACTTGCACTCATCTGTTGGCAAAATGTACACAAACTCACTCTAATCACCATATTCTTACATACCACTCACCTCTGTACAACACCACATATATACTACTTCCCTGCAATGCTTAAATAAATAACACAGAATTTGGTTCAAAGGTGTCTTGAACTGGTCTTTTAAAGTATTACATTTAACTGTCTGATACCTGTAACACCCTGTAAACTATAAGGGATTTCAAGGGGAGATGTTACTGCTAATATCGGTGTGTTTCACTTCAATTTTAACTTCTAAAAGTCTTGATTTTATTCCCAAATTACTTAACTTTGTCCTTGTCCACATTGTACTGAACACTTAAGTCAAGGCTAAAATTATTGTTTTTACACGGCTTGCTCCACCCTGTAATGACTGCAGACTTATTTCTAACTCAATTATAAATAATTTTAAATATTTTTTCTATCTTTGCACGTCTTGTCTGCACTTTTAATTTTAGTAAAAGAAAAAAATCAAAATTGTAAATCATTTAGTAATTTTATCTTTTATATCTTTCTCTTTACTAATATGTTTTATATTTTATTGCTCTCTAAAGCACTTTGAATTGCCCTGGTGTATGAAGTGTGCTATACAAATAAAGCTGCCTTGCCATGCCACTGGGCACAGAAATTATGTTTGGGGGATTTAGTGGCATCTAGCGGTGAGGATTGCAGATTGCAAGCACCTGAAACTTCTTCTGGTTATTATTCCGTCATTGTTTACTGTTCAGGAGGTTTTTATATTATCTGCAGAGGTCTCTTCCTCTCCAGAATAACTGGACTGTTTTCCAACACTGCTTGTCGCAGAGCGGCTGATAACTATATTGGCTGATATAAAAAGGCAAGGTCTTTGTTTTGTCCCCATGGGGCTACTGTAGAAACATGGGCGTGTAGCATGATAGCTGTTGACAAGGACCCGCTCTATATGTAGATATAAACAGCTCATTGTAAAGCAACGAAAACATGACAGTTCTTATTTTGAGATGATTAAACACTAAAGAAAACACACTTATTACATTACATTTCTGCCAATATATCCCTCTAACACACACACTTACACACACTGGACCTTTTTTATACTATATTTTGTGTGCTTTTTCAGTATGGTATTTATTATTGTGTTTTATGGCTGCACTCACTGGAATATTTGACACAACTAGTGTATCATTTTATACACATTTTCCTGTCACTGCTTGGCTGCATAATATGAGCTTTTACAGGTGGATTTGATGAGTGCGGCAATTTACAAGTTGGAAAGAACCAGCAGTTAAATTAATTTCTATTCTCAATATTTGGCCAATTTGGAATTTGATTAGGAACTGATTACAAGCATCACTGTCTTTATGACAAAAAAACACTTAAAACTAAGCAGCTTTATGTATATTGATACAAGATATTAGTATTAAATTAAAAATGTGTGCGTCTGTGTACATGTACATCCTGAAAATGTTAGATAACTACAGCAAACATGTTTCATTTGTACACGTCTGGTTGGTTTGCTCCACTCAAGCATTATGTAAGAGGCCATAAACTCTATATTTAACTTGTTGGAGCTTGGAGTCGCTGCAGTAACTTCTGATCAAAACGCTGATTAGGTCTGACTAATTCATTTAACATGTCTGCAGGTGTGGACGTTGTGGTGCCTTGTGGAAATGGGTTTTAGGACCTGCGCTGTGGACTGGAATCGTCTCAGGAGTGTTCGGGACTTTGGAGACAAGTGACTAACTTAACTTTTTTTTTTTTTTTGTATGTTTTGGGTTTTTTTTTTTTTTTTTTTTACTTTTGCCTTTGTAAAATCTCATACTGAAACATTTCCAGGTGCTCACGTGACACCATAAATGTCTTAACCTACTTGCTTAGAAGTAACTAATCCATATCAACACACACACATATGTGCCTTTTGAACTGTACATTTTTCATGCCTCATTGTGAGAATAAATAAATGGTGTTTCCACATTTTAAACTCGCTGACATGTTTTATTAAAATGAGTATATACATTTAGAAATCTGTGTACTGTCATCCATTAATTTTTTGAAGTGTTGTCACATCCAAAAACAGCTGCACTGTAGACACAATTCCAGACACTGTTCACTGCTCTTTGTGCCATTACCAGGATGTAACGTGTACGTCTTCATGCTCTGACAAGGACAAGCTTACAACAGCTCCCACTTGTGGACATAATATTGTTTAGAAACTGCACATCTGCCAATACGATTAAATACACTTGCAATTCAGAATTTTCAGGTTACTGGGATTCACATGAAGAGTCTGCATGTCCTCTCTGGTGTCTCCATACTAACAGAGAGGGCAGAAATCTTTGCCTGGAGCTACAGGCTCCTGTCCCACATTTGGTCTGCAGAACGCAGTACAGATGCAACTTTAGAGAGGTCATTGTCAGCATGAACGTGAATCTACAGAGACGTGATCTCATAAAATCCACTCATCAGTTAACCTCATTATGGTGAGAGGACAAACGTTAACTGTGTCCACAGAGAATCTGGATATCCACTATAAAGTCCATTTGTGCAAAGGCATAAACATGAGTAATATGCTGGATGATAAACAAGGTCGTCCTTGCCTGAGCACAAAAGCTGGTTGTTATTTTGTATTCAAAGGTGGAACTTCCGCCTGCAGGCATCCATCTCATGGCGCTGGAAACAGAGAGTGTATTTTTTTAGCTTCACAGGAAAAGCCTGGGACATTACTCCTATTTAGAGTCAAATTAAAAAAGTACTTTTAACATGTAGCAGAAGTGCCTTACAATCATTTCTGAATGGCTGACAAACCTGGCAGCAAATGAATCCACCACATGCATGCAAATTTAGGTAAGCATCAATATACTGTGCAAGTGGCATGACACAAACATGAGTATTAATAAAGTGCTTACTGTTGGTTGGAGAAAAATGCGAGCACTGAGACTCACCTTATGGACCCACTCATACTCCCCAAACTTTGAGTCAAAGGTGCCTTTCTGTAGAGAGCGGAGTTTGAGGGTGAAGCGAGGTCCCAGCTCCTGAATACCAACTTTCTTCTCATTCTTGAAGATATACCTTCACAGATCCAAAGAACTGTTTATTAATTCATACTTTTATACCATTTATATTTATGAAAAACTTTATTGAACATCTTCGGGAAAAGGAGAATTCAGATTGATGTTAGTCACCTGTGAAATCTGAAAAAGATGAAGTCTCTCTGGTTGTGGAAGGTGGCTACCTGTCGACCCACAAACTGCGGGTCTTGTGGAAAGAGAGCAGCGAACAGTCGGCCGAGGCTGTGGCCCAGACGTGTGGTGAAGTTGTTGAGGATCACCTCCGGAGAGTGCTCCGTTGGATCTTTGCCCCGTCTCTGCGGAGAGAAAGTACTTCCATCATGATGAGATCATAGGGACTCTAAACACTGACTTCATTTCTAAAACTATGATACATGATAATAGGACAACTTGAAAAATACTGGCTAATCATCAAGACGTCAAAGCATAACTTGAGTTATGACAATGTGCAAAGTTGCCAAATCCACTTTGAAGACAGGACTGACTACAGCTGTTCGTAAGAAAATGGTTCCACAAAGTGAACTACCTGCTCCAAAAAGACGTTACGTGTTTTTATCATCTCTGCCAGGTGTAACCCTGGAGGGAATCATACCCTGGTGATCTATCCCCGTAAAGAGAACCAGCTTTGTAATACTGACAACCCAGACCCGAACCCCAACCTGAAGTTACCACTCTAACTTAAAATCCTGCTTTGTAGTACAGGCCTCTGTTCTGTGCAACATGCCATCAAAAAAATATCCAGTGCATATCTTTATTAGCTTCTGAAATATACAGTGGTGCATCTGCTTAAATTACAAGACATGTCTGGAGTGGCCACACTCAGCTCAGTTGGTGGAGTTTTGCACTGTACTGAGCGCACTGTTCTAGTCTCTATTGTGTTGAATACATGCAACACAACATGTAAACAGGAAGAGAAAGCCTTAAGCTCTACAAAAGCACATTTCACTTTTGACGAGGGACGGCAGTCTCTCCTCCTTTAGCTGAGTTAGGATGAATTTATTTAGTACATTATCTTCCTCTAACTCTATTTCAGTAAGATGCGATATAAACCCATTGTTATTGTCATGGTATTAAAGAGTTGGAATTGATCAACTTGCCTTCATCTCCTTACGTAGTCGAACACTGCTGACCTTGAAGTGTGCAGTTGGCCCTTCAGGTAGATGACAAAGAACCAAACCATCTTAAAAGTCACCGTTAAGGGAGCTGACATCAAAAAGGTTTTAAACAGAATTCCCTTCTTTATCTAAATTACAGCAAAGTAAATAAATACTGAATAGCAGCACAAAGCATCACACATCATCTTATCCTCTCCTGACACAGCTTCCTTTAAGGATACTGGGCACTTTGCGATCCTCGTTGATGACCATGAGGTAGGTGAAGTTCCTGGCGACACATTGAGGAATGACCCTCTTCAGGGCCAAACCTCTTCTGTAGTACACGTGCGCATTCGGGATTACTGTGGCCAGCTGCTCACAAAACCTCACAGTCCTCTACAAGAAAAACACCAGACAACAATTAATGTGTTGATCGAACAGCGTTTGTGAGTATAAGCCTCAGCAGACTCCAACTCACCACATCAGGACAATTCTACTGCGCCTATAAAATGTCAATTACACACACTGAATGTTAAACAGACTAAATGTTTTATTGCCTACCTACAGTTTTATACTAAGTATTAAATATAAGTTAAATATATCCAAATCTACCAGATCATCATAACAGAAAGTTTGCTGATATTAAAAGGCGATATGTACTGTGCTGAACAGCAGCCACTCACCCCTCTCGGTCTGTCTGACGTTGTGATGAGCACTTTGGGGTTTGTCAGCCCGTTAAAGTAAGCAGAAAATTCATCAGTTCCCTCGTCAAATGCAATCTACACACAACAGGAGACACACACACACACATTAATGCAAATTCATTACAACTATAACGTGAGATTGTCTGAACAAGCTCAGCCGTACCTCTTCATCTTCTGGGTCAACTGTTGTCTCGTCATACACCCTCTGGTTTTCTATCGTCTTTGGGACCTCTTTTGGTGGTGCCTTCATTGGGGACAGAATAAAAAATAAATGCCCAAGATAGCTATACCTTGTTAAATGGTAAAATCCATCCTTCTAGATGCCACTCAATAAATTGTCCCTGTCTTTGATTGATCACTGCAACATCTGAGACATGGCAGAGAAAAGAAACTCACCTTGTCGCCTAAAGCGTCCCTTTCTTTTTTCTTCTTTTTCTTCAGCTGCATCTTTTGCTGAAATTAAACGTGACGGCAGAGAAAACATGAAAATTCCAGGGAGAGGGTGCTGGTAATTAATATTTACTGCTGCACTGACAGTTAATCAGTTTATTAATAGACTACTCTTTATCTCTTTCTCTTTCAAAATAAAACTACTAAACAATGTCTGGTTCCAGTTAAACAGGTGTTTTGCAAGTTGCTCTATTTATCTTTATATTGAATGCTTTGGATTTTTGGGCTGCTGGTAAGACCAATACAGTGAGTTTAGTTTGAGTAAAAATCTATTGTCTGTGTTAGAAAAGCTTTGATTCAACAAAGACGGCAAGAAATATATCATTATCAATTCGTCTGCAGTGCAGATTACTTTCTTAATTGATAAGCCTTTTAGTCTACAAAATGTTCCCAGAACCAAAGATGATAGCATGAAATAAACAACAAAGAACTGCAATGGCTAGCCGGCCAATTGATAAGTTGCTCAATATAAAATTACTCTGCAATAAGTTTGTTCATAGTTTAAGTTTCGGCTCAATTTAATTTTATTTATAAAGCCCAATATAACAAATCACAATTTGCCTACAGCATACAACAGGGATCCCTCTCTCAGGACAGACAGGGTGCAATAAATGTCGTGTACAGGAGAGACCAACAAAATGAATTTACAGTAATCCATATGACAAAATGAGACATAAAGAGAGGGAGAGACAGAGGGAGATGCAGGGCAGACAGTGATGACAATAGCTACAATAACATTTAAGCAATAATATTATGACACTAATAATAGTATTTTGATAGCATATATGTATATATTAATATATGACAGAATATGTATGTGACAATAATAGTTAATTATCAGGCATAAATGCATACATCATTTGGTTCCAGCTTTTCAAATGTGATGCTTTTCTGCTTATGGCATTGTTATGTCTTTCTAAAATAAATATTGTAAATATTGTCTTAGACTGTTGGCAAGACAAAACAAACAACATGAACACGTCATCTTGGGTTCTGATTCTTTATAAACTGTAAACTGTAAAATGTGATGAATGGATTTATGGAAAACATAACTGAACTTGGTCAATCAATAATGAAAATACCTGTCAGCTGCAGCCCTAAAACTAATATGCAGATCAAGTATAATGTGCGTAAAGATCATGATCCACAAAGTAAGCAATAGTTGTATCTTTAAAAATTAACGCTGTAGTGCATAAGTACAGCTATCTCTGTTATGAATAGTTTTAATTACTTAAGTACAGTGCAGGAGTAAAAGTACTTAAGTTACCTTTCACTGATGAGGAAAGACTGAATCATAACACAGCTTTTCAAGTTGGCATATTCCGTCTGACATAATGGTGACACATGGTGACCATGACGATTTTTGTCTATTCATTTTATTAACTTTTATTGTGTATTACATAGCTGTTTGATATAGCTATGGACACATTGCTGCTTGTTTTTTAAACAGTGTCTTCAAAGGTGCTCTGAAATTCGCCTAAAACTAAAATGCATTATTTCCATTATTACAGTTATTGTCGTTATTAGAAACACCAAAGCCTTGACACCTCTTTAAACCATAGTTTCAACCAGTACTGGACTTTAATACCTGTTGTATTAGCCTGTCTTAGCTTTCGGTTGTGTGTACCTAATAAACTGGCAGCTAAGCTAAGTGTAGCTTCCTTGCTACATGAGAGCTCTAGCTAAAGGGTTTATCTGTCGTTACCTTTCTTTTCTCCTGCTTGAGTTTCATGAACATGAGATGTCTCCGCTGTTTGTTCTTGATTTCGGACACACTGAAGGTGGGGGGAAAGGCGGCAGCTGCTGGCTCGCTCGTCTCCATCTTCTCCTCCTTCGTCTCAACTCCGCCGCCTTCTCCACCTCCATCTCCCTCCTGACTCACACTCTTCTTCTTCTTTGGCGTCTTGTTCTTCTTTTTCTTACCTTTGTTGTCCTGACTAACGGGGACCTCTGTGATGTCCATCTTGTGTCAGCTATCTGTTTTGCTAATTTTTTCACGTGTGTGGCGCTGGCTTCCTGTGCGTGTGCTCACGAACGGGAACCGGAAGTGAGTGCGTTCCGGCGGTCAATGAAAGTATGGGGACACCTAGTGGTGAGGAGGAGGAACTTTAATTACTCCCACTGTAAAACAGCTACAAGAAAGAGTTTGGATTTTAAAACAGAAATTAAAATGTTATATTCATACGCAACACTTAAGGTTATCCAGTAATGTGTGTTTGGGTGCTGACTCGGACTGACAATCTCTATAGACAAAAATGGGCAAGTATATCAATTTGAAGTTATTTATTGTTATATGCACGTCAATTACAAAGAAGCAGTCACTGGCAACGAAAATCTTAAATGAGAGTTAATTAGCATTCATAAGTAAATATAGAAAGAACAGCTGGAGACCAGGGCTGGTTGGTACACTTTTTACTCTCTACCAATTTTCGGTAGCATAATTTATCTTATTCTAATCAGCAAAAATTGAAAGGTTAAGCTATAAAGAAACATTTAATTTAAAAAAAAAAAAAAAAGAAACCAAAAACATGAACATTCAATTCATATCTGCCCATTTTTAAAACCAAACAACTTTTTAAGCAATATTTCAGTAGGACTGTCCAATTAATTTTGGAATAGACCATTCAAAATAATAATAAAAAATAAACATTGAGTTAATTTTACAGATGGTTGGACCGTGTGCCAACCAACCCCACTCACATTTGACCCAACTTTGTGATGAAATTATGTCAACTACCATCACTCAGCACAGATCTCCTAATCTTATATCAAAATGTAGCTGATTTATTTGTCTGTTATCTAGAACACTTTTCTAATATTCCCACCTAACATAGTTCTGTAATAGGCCTAAATTTAGACCAAAGACCACCATTTTATTTTCAATACTATAAAACTGAAAGTTGCCCTCATAGAAAAAGTTACTAATTTTCAGATGTATTAACTTAGTAGATAAGTAAAAAAATGTATGTAAAATTTTTGTTTCTGTGACCGTCAAAAGCAAAACAGCCGTGTGGCAACCTAAATGTTTAGCCAACTAACCTTCCCGGTCTAAGCGATAAAATTTAAACATAACCTTTATGAGGTGTAAAATGAAATAATAGCAATTTGTGGAGGATAGCCTTGCAGGATGAATAAATGAATATATGTGTATATATGCACACACACACTGATCAGCCACTGGCACACACACACTGATCAGCCACTGGTGTGTAAAGTGAGTAACATTTACCATCTCGTTACAATGCGATGTTCTGCTGGCAAACCTTGGGTTCTGGCATTCATGTGGATGCCACTTGACACATTCCACCCAAACAAAAACCATGAAGGCCCTGAAACACTAAGCCGCCAGTCAGCCATCGGCCAATGTTGGGCCTTTGGTAAGCATCCATGGCTCTTGTCACTGCGGTGTGTCCCACACCGTTGGCCCTCGTTGGCACTAGTCAGCTTTTTTTCCGCCAGTTCAGCATGTTGAATCGGCATCAGCAAATGCAGAGCCTGTCGGTGAATGAAATCCCTCTGATTGGCAGCTCAGCTCAGTGCACAAGAAGAGAACCGTAAGTGAGGAAAGTAAACAAAGAGCTTAAGTCAAGACGAAGTGAGGTCAAAACAAATTTGTTTTTGTTCTCTGGTGCATGGTAAATATGCTTTGTTCTTTTTGACATTGGATTGTGTTGTTAATATGCTAACTGGCTAACTAGCATCAACACAGTTTTCCAGTTTACCTTTGAATAACGATTACAGACGACCACCACCTGCTGGTGTTGAGAGTTATTTCCTCTTACGCAAGCATGTAATGTATGTGCTGACTGGCCGATGGCTGAAGCCTTTGTGGTGTGTTCATGTGCAACTTTTTGGTTGAGACACAGGTGATGTGAGGTGACTCAGCAGGGGGCTTTCATTGCCGCTAGTTTTCTGAAGTTGGTTTCACGGTGGTTGGTGTTGATGCTGGGGTGTTGCAGACCAAGTACATGCCCTCATGGCAATGGCACTTCCTGACTGAAACCTAGCAATCTCCAACCATACAATATGAAACTGTGGGTCTGGACCTTGCACATGTGTATTTCTAAAACTGTGGCTCACTGGCTCTGCAGGTTTATGATATTGTCCAGGGGGTGTCTCAACAGGTCAGAGCTAAGTCTGATCCAAGAGGAGGGCCCCACTGTGGATTGGGGGTACCTCTGGGTTACCGGCACGTCCCAGAAATCAGTTCCTCCAGGATCTCGCGGCAAAAAAAAATTGGTTTCCCAGCAGAACATTGCATTGTTACAAGATGACCAAAGTTATTTACTTCACACGTCAATGTTTTGGCTGATTAGTATGTATGTATAGAGCTTTAACGCTGACCATGTGAAGCAGGTGGCGGCTTGAAGTTTTGTTTTATTTTTGTTGAGATGATTTTTTTGTGTTTGAATCTGTTTGCTGATTTCCCAGCCCCTTTACCAGTGGCTGGGATCCTGAACTGGTGTTCAGGCGAGTTACACGGTTCATACTTTGTGATTATGTCATTGAAAGCTTTTCCAACGGCAGCGTCATCAGTGCAAATTGCTCCTCCACCTCTTTTCATCTGACTTTCTTCTCTGTTCATATCAGCTATGCAGGTCCAGCTACCTTTAGGAGTCACACACCACTTGGAGTGATCTACAGTATTGCTGAAGGACTCCCTATTCGGCAGCTTTACTTTCTCCACATTGTAGACATGATGAGGGCTACTGGTGCTGCAGGAAGAAGGCAGAGGTCCATGCATCTTTCCCCAGCTCCTCACATACAAATTCTCCTTCAGATAGTTCACAATGAGGCCGGAGTAAAGATCTTTAATAGTAAAGACAACAAAACAAAACGCAATACTGTTATCTATGAAAATGTGAATTTAACAGAAGAGTTCCACCACTGAACACAATATCAGATAATATTGACGAGGACATGTCCCCTTCATGAGACCACACATTTCAGACAGATATCCTTCAAATTAAAACACTCACCATCCCCAAAACGTGTGTATTTTGCAAAGCTGGAAAATCTACGTCCTGCCATTGAAGTCAGATAATGAACACGAAACCAGGGCTCCTTCTGTGGGTAGCAGTTCCGCTGTGCAACACACTGCAGCTCACCGTGAAAGGTTGTCGGGATCTCAGAGTCATAGGAATAAACATGGATGTACTTGAGCTGCAATCCTGTGAATAAGAAATTGAAGTTTTTACTGCATTGTGATTCCTTTTGGCAAATACGCTTCATAACAAGACAGAAATGTAACAGGCATTAACCTACCTATTTCTTTGAATTGATCATACGAGAAAGTGACACACATAAATGTTTGGCCGTTAGCATTTCCATTGCTTGGCCAGAAGTCTTCACTGCGATGCGTTGGGAATTTTGGTGTACTGTGTGAGAGCCAAACTCCAGTCTGTCTGTCCAACAGCACGACTCCTTTACAGAGTAACACAGAAAAAAACTGAGCTTTGTTACATCATATTTCTCACTTTGTACACAAGTGGAACATCGCTGCACCCACCTTTACTGTGGCCGAATGATGCAGGAGCAGCATTTTGTTCAGGAGGTTGATCATTATAGAGCATGTATCCAAAGCCTCCAGTCTACAACAAAACAACAGAAATCAGTGTCCTGGTCATAATGGTGCACTAGAGAGGCAAATGTCCTTATACAAGTCACCTTTCTGTTGTAGGAGTCCAGCAAAGGTTTCAGGGTGTTTGCCAGAGTGCCAGATTTACTGTTGATTTCCTTGTTGCTCACTTTCCATCCATTGGTGCTCTCATCCATGTACAGATACGATAAACCACCACCATTCACATTGGGAAACTTGTACAGGATATACCTTATGATGCAGGAAAAAGTTAGAAAAATTAAGCTGCTTGCAATAAATTTTATTGTACATTATATTTAGCTGGAAATGAGCTTAAGTTCCACCAACCAGTCCACCTCTCTTCCGTTGTCATCCCTGCATTTCACATCTGAATCACACCCTTGAAAAAGGATCCCAACACTTAAAAGGAATCTCATCACTGTTCCCTGAAACGACCGAACAAAACCGTGAGAGAATTACAATGAGAAGTCAGAATATCTGACTTCCTCTTCTCATTGAGCTGAATTGGGTTTAATGACTTTTTTCCTAACATTTGAACTGTAGATTTTAACATAACATTCGAGATCATGACATATTAGCAGTCTCTCTCAAGACCCAGGTGTGGGGTGAAAAGAAAGGTGTGGTATCATTGGACAAGTTCTGCATGTTTAAAAAAGCCACTTCCTGGACCATCAACATCCAATACTGCGACACAAGCACTGTCAAATCAACAATAAGCATTTTAATGAAATTGCTTCTCTGAGAAAATGTGTTTTTAAACTTCTTATAATGTAACAAACCATCAAAACAAAAACTTGTGCACAAAGCAGGTTAACAACAAATAATATTTATGTAGGAACAACTCAGAGGTTCTTGAATTTGTGCTTGAATATTTTCTCATGAAATATGAAAATGAACAGTTTTGCTTTATTCAGAGAGACAATATTTTATTACTTTTCACGCCACATATGGCTGCAGTTTGAAGTCAAAGAGTTGCATCTAAAACATGAAGCTCATCATATAATGTTCTGCATTTTACACATGCGTTATGCTGCATGTTACACACTCTGCAAGTTATTTCTAATTGCTTTATTACAATTACAGTGAAGTACAAGAACTAAACAGTACGCCACATACAATGCTCACTGTAATAACAATTTGCAACAAATTAACAAATAGAAATATGAATTATAGCATGTGCTATAACACCTTTTAAAATTATATTTCCATTGATACTAACTAGTTTCTATCTCTAACAATAAAAATCTTGTATTTGCCTTTTTGTTTTAATCTGTTATCTTAATTAATTCTTTAACCCTTATACTTACCAATTTTGCCATCTCCATTTCCCTGCTCTTACTGTGAGATCCTTACAGTGAAGTGTACATCCCTTTTTGATAGAAGTTGCCTCTGCCTTATCTCACTGTGAAAATCAAAACCCACACGTCTCACAGTCCATCAACTTCCTCATCACCTGCCCACTAACTTCTCTATATTGCAAATAATGTATTGACTGTGTGTGGAAAAAACATGATGCTGACTTTCTTGGTTCTGCACCATGCCACACTACAAACATCACTCAGGAAACCTTTTGGTGACACAGTCATGGCTGGAAATGCTGCCAATGTCTAGTTAAAAAACACCCACTTTTGTTGTTTGGTGGTCATTCATGGCAGCACCATGAATTTTTTTGGCTTTGAGCACCACAAGCCGAGTGTCTTTAGTTCTATTATATTCCAGAGAAGGCAGACATCTCTACGGTCGATATCTCCAACACTCTGCAACTTACACCAAAACAGTCTCCACTGAAAAAAAGAACTTCAGGTATTTTTGACTTTTGGGTGAGCTGTTCCTTTAAGGCCCTTTCTTAAAGGGTGTCCAAGTGTCAAAATCTAATTGTGAGATTTTAGTTATTTTAGTTTTGAGCATACAGTATGTGTTACACATTCCTAAAATGTGTTAAGGTGTGGACACACAAAACCGACATCAAAGAACTAGCGGCGACGAAATCCAACTGTCGCGTCATCTACGTCGCCTCACGTCGCCCTGTGTCTGTTGCATTTGAACACACTACAAAGACTACATCCGACGGTCAAGTGGCACGTACGTTCTGCGCCAGCATGAGTGGAAATAACGCAAAAAGGGAAACCAAAAGTCAGAGGAATGCATGAGATAAACAAAGAAGTGGAGTGAGAGAGTGATACATCCTGTCAGCCGAGGGGTTTCCTATCTGTTCAGCCCAACACCGCAGCACCTCCACGGACTATTACATCCAGACGGTCCCGGTGCTTCCTCCGCAGGCTCCACTTCACTCAGCTGCCCGACAGACCTGCTGCTTCTTCCCACTTTAACCTGAATAACAAACCGGGGCTCGGTGCTCCGGTTGGATTCAAACAGAGAGCCAGGGCTAGCTGTGAGGCTAGCAGAGGCTAACTGGCTGTGCTTCCCACCGGTCATGCTGCGGCTAATGCTCCGCCAGCCTCACAGCTAGCCCCGGTTTGTTATTCAGGTTAAGTGGGAAGAAGCAGCGGGTCTGTCGGGCAGCTGAGTGAAGTGGAGCCTGAGGAGGAAGCACCAGTTAGCCCCGGTTTCACTACAGGCAGATTCACTCGCTACATGGGCGAGGAAATAAAACCTGAACAGCCAATCAGAGAGATCTCTCTCACAGACAAGCTCTGCCGCCGATTCAACATGCTCAATCGGCCAAAAAGCCACCGATGCCAACGGCGAAGTGCCGACGGCCCGACTTTGACCGACGGCCAACAGTCAGCTTGGTGTGTCAGGGCCTTTAATCTGGAGCCAGATAATCTCCCAGCAACGACAGACTGTAGACATTACACAGAGAGTTGGAGGTTCTTGGAGTTTTTTTGGAGCCTAGAAGCTTATTTTTACCCACCGGCCCACAAACCATTTATTTTATCCACAGCTGACAGAGGGCTAATCTCCCATAAACACAAAAACAACAACATAGAATTTGTACTTAAAATGTATTTAATTTCAATTAATTTCATCTGGAGTTGTACTATAAAAGTTAGGGCTTTGGCATGATTTTAAAAAATAAAAACATTGCAGTTTTCCCTTCATTAAAACACACAGAATACCAAAGACAGGGATTAAAATACACCAAACTGTGTATGTCAAACTTCTAATTTGTCAAGCATGAAACAAGTTTAAGTCTGGATATGTAAAGGTGTAGTAAGTGCTATCGGTGATATCTGGCTCTGGTCTTAGTTTTTGGTATTCCTGCTACACTTTTCGCTACATGGTGATAAAGGGTTGGTTTTTTTTACAGCTCTGTGTGTAGAACAGAAGGGGGACGCTCACTTTTACATCGTTCATAATGTGTTATCAGGGCATTAAAAGCTTTTCCAACGGCAACGTCATTGGTGCAAATTGCTCCTCCACCTCTTTTCATCTGACTCCCCTCCCTGTTCATATCAGCTACGCAGGTCCAACCACCATCAGGAGTCACACACCACTTGGAGTGATCCACAGTATCGCCGTAGGGCTTCCCCTTCTGCAGCCTCACTTCCTTCACATTGTAGACATTATGAGGGATGATGAGGCTGCAGTTAGAAAGCAGAGGGACACTGCTCTTCTTTCCCCAGCTCCTCACATACAGATTCTGCTCCAGATAGTTCACGATGAGGCCAGCGTAAAGATCTGCATGTAGGGAACCAAACAAAACACAATACTGTAATCAACACATTTCTAGAAATGCATGTCACACATACACAACAAAAAGAAAACTTTGAACAAAACAAAAATGCAGTGACATACAGTACATGGCACATGACATGACAGTCTGTCACTTTGCTCTGTCAACAAACACTTTAGGTTTATCATCAACCTAATGTGAAATCTTAACACTTGAAACCTGATTAACTGATTGATGCACACACTCACCATCCCCAAAACGTGTGTACTTTGCAAAGCTGGAAAATGTACGTCCTGTCATTGACGTCAGATTCTTTACACTAAACCAGGGCTCCGTCTTTGGGTAGCAGCTCCGCTGTGCAACACACTGCAGCTCACTGTGAAAGGTTGTCGGGATCTCAGAGTCATAGGAGTAAGCATGGATGTACTTGAGCTGCAATCCTGTGAATACAAACTGAAGTTTTTACTGCATTGTGATTCCTTTTGGCAAATACGCTTCATAACAAGACAGAAATGTAACAGGCATTAACCTACCTATTTTTTTGAATTGATCATACGAGAAAGTGACACACATAAATGTTTGGCCGTTAGCATTTCCACTGCTTGGCCAGAAGTCTTCACTGCGATACGTTGGGAATTTTGGAGTACTGTGTGAGAGCCAAACTCCAGTCTGATTGTCCAACAGCACGACTCCTTTACAGAGTAAAACAGATAAAAAACCAGAGCTTTGTTACATCATATTGTCTTTGACTTCGAAGCAAAAAGTGGAACGTCGCTGCACCCACCTTTACTGTGGCCAAATGATGCAGGAGCAACATATGGTTCAGGAGGTTGATCACTATAGAGCATGTATCCAAAGCCTTCAGTCTACAACAAAACAACAGGAAACTCAAAATCTGTGTCTTGGGTTAAACACTGTGCTGTCCAAGAGAAACACTCATCCTTATATACGCACCTTTCTGTCGTAGAAGTCAAGTAGAGGTTTCAGGGTGTTTGCCAGAGTGCCGGATGTACTGTTGATTGCCTCTTTGCTGACTTTCCATCCGTCGGTGCTCTCATCCATGTACAGATATGACAAACCGTCATCATTTATATGGGGCAACTTGTAGAGAATATACCTAATGATACAGAGGTAAATATATTCTATTACATATTCAGCCGACATAGAGAATAGGTGAAAATAGATAGTGCCGCAACACAAAACTTCCACCAACCAGTCCACCTCTTTTCCGTTGTCATCCCTGCATTTCACATCTGAATCACACCCTTGAAAAAGGATCCCAACACTTAGGAGGAATCTCATCACTGTTCCCTGAAACGATCAAACATAAACGTGAGAGAATTACAATGAGAAGGGGAAGTCAGATTATAAAAGGGACATTTTGACTCATGATGTTCGTCTTACTCGTTTCAGTTTAATTGGTTTGAAAAAATTTGTTTCTAACATTTTAAACTGTTGATTGTAACAGTGGCCAGAACATTAGAGATCATGACATATTAGCAGTCGCTCTCAGGACCCAGGATT
This sequence comes from Epinephelus awoara, assembly GCA_035609425.1. Classification (NCBI taxonomy): domain Eukaryota; kingdom Metazoa; phylum Chordata; class Actinopteri; order Perciformes; family Serranidae; genus Epinephelus; species Epinephelus awoara. Next base: position 23,671,187 of record CM069303.1, on the reverse strand, counting down.
TGAAAGTATGATGGGGTAAGATGGTGGTGTGAACAGGAAGGTGTGGTATCACAGGGCAAGTTCTACTTTTTTAAAAAGCCACTTCCTGGACCATCAACATCCAACTGAGCAACACAGCCACCGTATTAACAAGTCAAGGATCAACTAATACAATAATGAGAGAATTAAAAGGACAGGATTCTTTTTTCCCCACAGATTAAAGGAAATGGAAAATACAGGCAGTGCTACTCATGCCGACAAGAAGTCCAGTGTAGTTTTTTTAATCCACAAAATGGAACAATGCATGGAAGCCACATTTTGAAAATGTAATAAAACTCTGCTAATGCATTTCAAAAACGTCAAAACAGCTCCTCAGTCGTAATCCAAGTGCCCTGAAGCCGCGGCGTGCAAAACTGACTTGAAAAGACATAATTTACTCCACTTTGATATCTCTCACTGTGGTCAGTTAGCCTGCAGGCGTGCTGTGTTTACATGGCAACTCCCGCGAGACTCGAGAACGTTGTTGTTCTTGAATCTCGTGAGTTGCAGGCTAACTGACCATGGTGGAAATTGTGCTATAAAAGTGGAGTACATTATGTCTTTTCAAGTCAATTATGCATGCCATGGCTTCAGGGCACTTGGATTACGATGGACGAGCCGTTCTGATGTTTTTGAAATGCATTAGCTGAGTTTTATTACATTTTCAAAATGATTTTGCACGTGGGTTCCATGCACTTCAAGTGTATGGAAAAATCCGCCGAGCTGTTATCCTACCATACCCCCAACGAGTTGTATGGATTAAAAAACTACACTGGACTTCTTGTTGGCATGAGTAGGCCTACTACTACTACTGTCTGTATTTTTATTCTAAAATGGTCATTTCCTTTAATCACCAGTCAGTGACCTTTATATATGCCAAATTTTCTGAAAAATGTAGCAAGTCATTGAGGTAGTGTTGAGATATTTGCCATTTTCTGTAACTGCTTATCCTGTAAGGTACCAAGGGGGGCTGGAGCCTATCCCAGCTGACACTGGGGGAGAGGCAGGTTACACCCTGGACAGGTTGCCAGACTATCACAGGGCTGACACATAGAGACAGACAACCATTCACACCTATGGACAAAAACATCCTGACTTTTATTCTGAGTGTAATATATAAAGAATGTCATTATAAAAATCGAACTAAACTCAAAGTTTGTTTATCTTTATAAATATCCAGAGCTTTTAACCTTGTGTCCATGAGCAGAGAGGTTACAGTATCGCCTGTTATGAAGTATTTAAGTCACATGACAAATAAACCAACTCCAAGACCTCTTTTTGAAGGTCTCGGTCTCGCTAGGTGGTAATTTAATTTATATACTGGGGAGGACATCCACCCTAATATGAAAATATGCTTGAAATACCCCTCTCAAAAGCGTGATTTTAAAAACGGCTATGCTATGAAAGGCAACCATGAACCGCCATCCAAAATAATCATTAGAAAATGTAGTCATAATCATAAATAAACCCACTCATTTTTGTTATTATTACCAGTTCTTGTATTACGGTGTACCGCAGTTCTGTGTGTCGTTTATGCAACTGAACTCCAGCAGAAGCCATTACTGGACTACTGTGGGTCGGCACAATCACTAATAAATTTCAATTGTATTAAAAGGTGGAAAACTAGAATGTAACAGGGGTGTTATGATAGCTATATTACTGTGGACTGTTGTTCTAGTCTTTGTCAGAGGTTGGAAGGTCATAAAAAAAAGTCTTAGAATAGTATGTCATTAAACAAGTTATTAAAAATCTCATGGTGGGATAAAGTTTTTTGTTTCTTAGATGCAGACAGAGAGGAAGAGTGGGAGGCACCAAACAAAGCCGTGAACAGGTTTGGTGTAACTGTTTCTTTAACAATGTATGAGACAGTCTTAAAAACCTCTGTCTAGTATGCAAAGATGGACATAGCCACAACAGATTTGCTGACAGCGTTACATGCAGGAGACACGTTATAGAAAATTTTAGATACCGGACTGGTCTGTGCCATGACTTGGTCTCGGTTCAGGTGGTCTTGCTTCCTGACATCAAGAATTAACTTTAATGCTCAAACATTTGACGCCATTTTAATTAAGCAATTTTGCAGAATCACTCGCAAAATTATCTGTAACACAGATGGTGATGTGTCATTCAGGTTTTGGGCAACCCTGAGCCCACAGCACAGCCTCAGAGCTTCCTGAAAAAGATTGTGCAAGTCTCTAAACAGTCCTGGAGGGATGGACACTATTCTTCAACAACATATTTCCTCATTTGATAGTTTGATGAGGGTGTCGGAGAGTTGTAACTACAGCACCACCATCAGAGATTATAATGTATAGTATTACAATCCAGTTCAAGGCTCATCTAAGAATTTCACCTGTTATTTAGGAGGAATGTGGTGGAGTCGTCAAAACACTACAAGAGCGCTGCAGTTCTTTAAAGCAACTTCCTGACCCTGGAAGATTAAATCATCTTATAGTGCAGCACAACCACTTCCATTTTCATCACGTGGTCAAAACAACAGTTCACATTAACAGTTAACATTTCTCTAAAATTAGCTCCCCTTAGCAAAAATTCTTTCACTGTAAGTGTAAATACAACTTACAGCTTTTTGATCACGTCCATTTTCTGACACATAAAGAAACATATACTAAAACTTTGTTTCCACTTGTCAGGCATTTAAGCATGTCTACGAGTGCATGTAAAACATAAGGTTTTGCATTTAAACATTTTAAGTTTAAACTATTTTTGTTATAAGCATCCTTTTTAAACATGCAAATATTTTACTTACGTATCTCACCATCTTCATTTCTCTTTACTGTCAGCTGTGCATATGTTGTGCAAGGCTGTTATCATTTCTTACTGTTAAACGAAACTGACACCCACATATCTCACATTTCATTTGCTTCCTCGTTCCCTGCCAAGACCCTACACTGAAGATGATTCGCTTATTCTGTGCCTCACACCAGAATGCTGACCTGCCTGTTATAAGCTGGGAACAACAAGTTTATCTGCCTTTTGAGTGTGACAGGACCCAGTTTGACTGGCTGTTTTACTGAATGTGAACCTGACACTGAACACTACTGTACTGACAGCAGTTCCACATCCTCAAAATAATATATAGAATATATATAGAATTAATATACTCTGAAAATCAAGTATTGAACTGATACATTTTGAGTGCTTCAGAAACTTTTTGAACATTTCCAAGAAAGAGTAGTCATGACATGAACTGTGTTTCAACAGGATCTGAATTACTGCACCCATCTGACACTTGCAGGACATGACAGCAGCTAAAGAGCGACCTGCTCACTGAAATAAGCACCTTGGAGGAAACTAACTTAACAAATCAGAACAACAAGTACAGCAAACAAACGGTCATTTCTTTTTCTCTTTGTCTCTGCTGGTCGAACCAGTTTTGTCACACAGTGTGTGTGATGACTGTATCCTAAAGAAGAACATGACTCAACTCGACTCAGTGCAATTATTTTCTAAGATAACAAACTTACCAAAATCTCACAGAAGATTCAAGGGTAGCAGTATTGGGTCTGACATCGAAAGGCATTGATAAGAGAGCAAAAAAAAAAAAAAACCTTTTACAAACATTGAAAACAGCAGCACTTAACCCTTTGAAACAGGCGTGAATTCCTACAAAACATCTGAAGGCAATGAGCAACAAAGAAATTAGAAATGACCCAAAAATGTTTCAAGAAATTATGAAATTAATAAAAAAGAGGGAATTTAAAAACAAAAAAATTGTTTAAAAAAAAGAAGAGGAAAAGAAAAGAAAAATAAAGTTAAAATCAAACAAACAAGGAAATAACCTGGAAAAAGTGCTTAAACACTCTAATATAATAATCCTGTACCATAACTTTAAATATGTTATAATAATTATTATAAACATAAATTTTTTCCTACTTGTTCCTTTTTCCACAGTAAAAAAAAAGAATCTAAATCTTTCTTTCTTTCTTTTTTTTAGCAATTGGTGGGACATTTCTTACCAGTTTCCTGATTGCCATTAGAAATCGCAGCAACTTGCTCAGGGGCGTCTGAGAGCAGCACAAGAACAGTGTTGCTCCAGATTTCAAAGGGTTAAATGCATTACAATTAAGTGGATACAACTTGACCCCCCAAATATGGAAGCTAAAAAATTGTCATAAAACATGTAATACTCCCCTACTTATGTCACACAAGTTAATTAATTTGTCGTCCCTTTTTTAAATTCTATTATATGATCTTGTATATATATCTTTTATTAAGTATTTTCTTTTGTTTGTTTTTTATGTTAATGTATATACATTTTTAAAATTCATTTTCTTTTTTTTCTTTTTTGTCTTTCTCTGTTTGTTTCTGGGTTGGTGGGTGGGTGGGGTTGATTTCTGTCCTTGTTGGTTCTATGTTTGTTTGTTAATGCTTTGTGCACCGTATTGAATTATTAATAAGAATACCTTGTTTTTTTTAAAAAAAATAAATAAAAAAATCTTGACCCCCTGACATATAATATGAGGACTGAGAGGGTATGGGAAATGTACCAGATGGAACAGATAATGTATTCCTTGACAAAGAAATATTTATTAAAAGACGGGGCCCTGCTGTCGTCATACTAACATAATGAAGTGATCATCCACCCACATATTTTACAGAATATGTCTTTATCTCCACTACCTGACTCACCTCTTGACGCACACACTCATGCCACTGTATACACACACACGCAACTCTCCTCCCCAACATTTACCTTTTTCCTTTTACTTGTTTTTAGTCTTATTTTGTCCAACATTCCTGTTTCCTAATTTATATATATTGCTTTATTTCAAAAATATACTTTACTTTACGTGTTATACTTTATGTTTGTTTTATTTTATTGTTGTTTGCCTGTAAGCCACAAAGGCACAGCTGTAAAAATAGGAAAAACAGCATGAACATTCTGAAAATGATTGAATACGTTGCTGAAACTGAGATAAAAACTAAGTTAAAGATAAACTAGAGCTAAAAGCAGCTCTGCATGTTGTTGGATGACACTTGCTGTTTTCTCCCTGCATGAACCCTCTGAGTCACTCATCTTCTTTAGTTTCTTTGATGCCGTCATGGGTCAGATAAATAAAAAAACATCACCTTCAGGGACTAAAAGTTCATAAGAATCATGAGGTGTGTGCAGCAGCTGGAGACTGTGAAGGAGAGCCACTGCTGCTGCCACACAGTGAGATGGGTGGGGGTCGAACAGTGTGCAACAAAAGCAGTGCTGAACCAGAAGCCAGTAGATCAACAGTACAAAAATCAAAAGCTGAGAGGTAGTTTGGATTAAAATTGTTATCCCATGTTGCTACCAGTGCAGTCTTTAAACAGAATAAGTCTGATTTCTTTTTACAGGGTGTGTACACGAATCAGACACTTAAATTTAAAGCTTTTTAACAGATATTTTCAAGATAATTTTTAACCAAACTGAAGACTGATATTTGGACAATTTTCTTTTTCTTATTAAACCATCGCAGGTACGTATAAAGCTAAGTATTTATCCAGGCAGGTGAACAACATTTTCAAAAGTGGACCCCTCATCCACATCCCCGTGGGGTGTGAGGGGTAATATTTTCACATTAATTTTGTATCATATTGTACCTGTATCTACCATTAAGACCTTGATTTCTTATTTTGAAAAGCCGAGGTAGTGACATGTGTGTCCTGGGCTGAAAAATGCCCTCCAGTGAATGTTTAGAGAAAAGTAGAATCATTGATTGAGGAAATTACTGCAAGGTATTAAATCATACAGTCAAATCTGGAGTGATTTTTTTTTCTTCATTTAGGCCTATTCATTCAGTCCTGAGTGCTACTTTAATTAAATATATTTATATATATGATAAAAATGTGTGCAGAGCTGAAATAGTGTAAAAAGTATATGGTTGTCAACTTTAACTTTTCCAGTCATACCCAGTTAGTATCAGAGTTGTATCAGATGGCACATTGACATGTGTTTTATTTATATAATGACATTTATTTTTCATATAAATACATTCAGTTTGTATTGTCAGTGATTATTTAGGTCCATAAGTAAATTGTTGTACTTGATCCCATTTAAAGCTCAACCATAGATCTTTTCATTTCCTTGGCCTTGGGGTGGGTTCATCTGTACTCTCTGACCCTGCCCGATCCAAGCCTGGTCTCATGCAGTATTAGGTTTTGTGTAGGAATATGGTTAGTGAGCAGGTTAATCTACATTCTGACAACAGGCAAGTCAGAATTGTGAGATTTGTAACATCAGAAATGTGGACTTCCACGCAGAAGAGCTTACAAAAATAAATCAAGAGATGGCTAAATAAATTGAAATATTTGGGGCAATTAAGACCTCACCAATTGAATTTAAACAAATTCAATTTTAAGGCACAAATTTAAATAAAACTGAATTTAAGACATTTTGAGATATGAAAGACCTCCAAACATCCTGACGTAGGATTCAGAGTGCAGCACATGATATTAGGATATGCTAGCAATAAGTTACTGTACATTAAAAACATGAAATGATTTTAAGCCTGTTGCAAAAGTCTTAGTTTTTTAAGGGAAATAAGAATTTAGGATGCATCTGCTGCTACGAAAAACCATCACAAGACATTGGCTGCTTTCTGACCCTTGTCACTTCGCCTACAAATGTACCAGATTTACAAAGTTATGGTCAGACTGGATTCCATATGTGCAACAGCTGCGACCACATTTTTTGGAATTGAAAAATTAATAGATTTGATAATGTATACCTTTGTTACACATACCCTTTTTCACAATGAAAATTAGTTTAAGAAAATTTTATAGGGCACACACTGTTTTATAAAGAATAATGAGTAAAGGAGGTCTTAAGTCATGCTCTTTAAACTGCTGTAAATTCACAATACTCTTTGTATCATATATATATATATATGTACACCGATCATTCAAAACATTTAAAACCACTGACAGGTGAAGTGTATAACGATTATTTTGTTCCAGTGCATTGTTCTTGTGGATACCAGCTGACATGTTCCACCCACTCAAACACCGTTGCAGACCAGGTACCACAGTACTCAGTGGCCCCCGAGCAGGATAATGCACCATCACCGCTCAGGAACGGCCCAAGGAATGTGACAAAGACCTCAAAGTGTCAACCTGGCCTCTAAATTCCCCAGATTCCAATCTGACTGAGCATCTGTGGCACGTGCCATTAACCCACCTCACAACCCACTGGACTACATGGATCTGCCACCACTGGCACTGGTGCCAGACACCACAGGACACTCCCAGAGATCCTGTGTCTATGCCTCGACTTGGTCTGCAACGGTGTTTGAGTGGGTGGAACATATCAGGTGGTGTCCACATGGAGCCAGAACCAAAGGTTTCCCAGCAGAACAATGCACTGGAACAACATAATCAAAGTTATTCACTTCACCTGTCAGTGGTTTTAATGTTTTGGCTGATGGGTGTATAGAAATATACTGTTTTCTCTTTTTCTGGTAATTGGTTGTCTGCTTGCAATTTACACTTTAATAAAAACGAAAAAAAAGAAAAGGATTTAAGATGCAATAAGAAAGAGGAGTACTGCCATCAAATGATCCACAGAGAAAATACCTCATGTACAGTATGATTCTACCAGTGTGACCACAGGGTGACACTGTTTAACCAAAACACACTCAAGCTATTCAACACGTGCATTTTCCTGACAAGTTATGACCCAGACACGATGAAGATGGCAAAAGCAGTTACTGTCTGTCTGTGTAAAATACAAGAAAACATTCATAGAAACACATCACCAGTGCAACCACAGTCTGATTTGCAGCTGGCTACTGGGAAAAGTCCACTGGAGAAGTTGTGGGTTAAGGACTTGCTGAAGGGTAAGCCTGAGGTGGGAATGAAGGAGGTGATGCTCTTTCACTTTCCCCAAATTTGAGCTTCTGATCGTCAGTTCACCACTGTCCTTAATCATGTTCAGAATTAGCAATATTTAATTTGAATTTGCAGTTCCTCAGAAAACATAAAAAGCAGAGACACTGGGAAGTCCTGTGATGCAAACATATGATTTATTTTTTTACATAAATGTGAGTCAGTGATGACACTAAAACACTTGTGTCTTGCGTATTTATTAATTTCTGGTCACACACCACACAGCTATATAATCATATAAAAGAAAATAACTCATACAAAATACAAATATTCTTCAAGTCAGTAAACTATCAAAAGCTTGACCTGCTGTTACACATGAAACTGAAGGCTAACTTGACACTTGCATGGTGTTATGGTTGCATGCCAGCTGCTTAAACTCGAACAGGATCCACCTCCACACTTAGTCCCATAAGTTTGAAACAGATTTAAAGCGTGCTGTGTGCGACTAATCCAGTCCCATTCATCGCATCTCTCTGTGTCTCACTCAACAGCCAATGTACCAGTCCACCACTTGTCTGAAGGCCTTGTATATCAAAGGGTTGAAGGTGCAGACCAGCCCTCCACCACGCCACATTTGGGCCTCCTCCCTGTTCAGGTCCCCCAGGCAGGTGACCTGGTCCTCATAAGCTTTCGACACGCACCACTTTGAGTGGTCGTAGTGGGACTGGAACGGGGCTGATCCAGGAAGCCGGATTCTCTTGATGTTCATGGTATGTTTGGGCAGGGAGCAGTTGGAGGGCAACTCGTGACCTGGTCTCTGCCAGGACTCCACCAGCAGGTCGGCACCCAGAGCCTGAGCCACCCAGCCAGTGTAGATGTCTGAATGAATGTCAAAGAGGGGGTTAGCTCAGCTGCATTGTGGTGAAATATTATGTTAAAAAGCAGAAAGTAAATATGGGTAAGCTCACTTAATAATATGCAATGGAATAAGTTAAATGTTTTAAATAATATTCAAATCGTTTTATGTTATTTGTATTACATTTGCTGCTTCAAAGATTAGATTTATTAAAAGCAAATGCAAACAGTTTGGACATATCTGGAAATTATTATTTCTTTATAGTGCAACATTCAAATATAAAGTTCTCAGAAAAATGTGATTATGCTGCAATGAGTCAGAGGATAAATATCTTAAACAAGCTCTGTAATGTTCTACAGCACAAATCCAACCTTCATGCTTATAATCTTGACTTTTTTTGTTTTAAAATACAAAAAATAAAATAAAACAGGAGTATGTAAAAATCCTATGAATGAAACAGTCTGAGAGGGAAAAAAGACTGCACACAAATGTTGAAGGCCTTGTATGTGACGAGGCTGAGGTCACTGCCTCATCGTAGGGTATCACAAGTAAAAGACGTTGGGAGCACAGAGTACTTCCACAGGCCTTGTGTGGGGTGTGTCCATATGGCTCTGTGATTATAGCGTGTGTCTGCACCTGATAATGAGTGACTGCGGCAGACAAGTGAAACGTGCAAACAAGACAGTAGCAGATAGAAAGTCTTGAGTTGTGTAAAAAGTTTGCTTTAAGATTTTCTGTGAACGAAATGTCTGCCATCGCAGACAAAGTGTTTTTGTTTCATTATATTTACACATGTTTTTGTACAGAAGCAAAGAGGGAACTACATGTCTGTAAAATATACAGTATATGACCGATATATGTGCAGGAGGAATACATTACCATCCACAAAGCGTTCAGATTTGACAAAACTGGCAAACTTTTCCCCTTCGACCGAGAAAAGCTGCTCCACTCTCTTATCTGAGGCCAGAGGTGGTTTGGAGCCCTCACATAACTGGGCCAACTGCGGCAGGTCGGCCAAGAACGCAGCCGGTACAGAGCAGTTATAGACACGTGGGTAAAGGTACACCATCTGCTTTGCTGGAGACGGAGGAGAGGGCATCACAGAGAGGAGAGGAATAAGAGATGCTGTGTTAGGGTGCACTGTAGGATGTTTCTGTGTAAAGATGAGCAGTATTCCTGAAGTTTAATGAATATGGGATAAATCTAACTGTAGTGAGATCAGAGCTACATACATCTCTCTTTTCTTGCTGCATACATTTTATTGTTTTTCATTTCTTTGAATGTTTTATGTGTTCCAGATTTTCCCTTACCAGTACAAAGTTGTAGTGGGCCCACTTATAGGAACCCTCAGAAGTCTGTCTCATTACTGAAGCAATAGTTCAGATCTCTCCACTGAGAAAGACAATGATATAACATCGCTAAACACAGGAGTTGCTGGTCGACCACTTCCTCGGTAGGTTAGTTTGTTTGTGTGATTGTGCAACTTTGGCATTTAAAATGGGATAGCTGGGATTCATGCATGCAATGGGGCAGTTTGCAGCCGAGTTTGAAGTGCTTGCGATGAGAGTCAGCACCTCCATGTCTGATGCCATGGTTCTCTGCCGGAAAACGGTGGAGTGTCGCCTCTTGGTTGGGAGTGAGCTACTGCCCCAAGCGAGTAAGTTCAAGTGTTTCGGGTAGGAGGCCCCGGGGTAGATCCAGAACACGCTGGAGGGATTACATATCTCATCTGGCCTGGGAACGCCTTGGGGTCCCCCAGGAGGAGCTGGAAAGTGCTGCTGGGGAGATGGACATCTGGGGTGCTTTGCTTGGTGTACACTTAAACGCTTACATATTTTTTATGGTGGTCCTTTTTTAGGTGGCTAATTTGCTGTTGTCTCTGTCGACTGCTTCTCCAAACTGGGGGCATGCTGCTTGACATCTGCTGTATGTTATACACTGAGTAGACCCTCAAAACATTTCTAGACAAATTCTTTCGAGCTTGTGTACATTTGGAGTCATATCTGTATGTACTGAAGGCACTCGCATAAGGTTAGACCACTGTGTAAACATTTCACTTGTTTTCAGTAAATAGAGAATTTTTGTAAGTTGAAGTCTGGGATCTGTTGCGTCATGAGCGTTCACCTACCTATTTGGAGGAACTGATCATACTGGTAGGTCATGCAGAGAGCGGTCTGGCCATTGACTTTGCCAGAGGAGGGGTAAAGGTAGCCTCTCTCAGGGAACGAGGGGAAATGGGGAATGCTGTGTGAAATCCAGAAACCTTGAGAGCGGTCAAAGAGCAGTACCCCTGCAGGATGCACACAAACAACGCTCACTGTGGGCACAGACTCCCACTTACGTGTAAAGCAGCATGCACACTTGCAAAACATTTACATCGAAGTCATGTCGGGGCAGTCATTTATCCAGAGTCAACAGACTGATGCTCTTTGGCCGTTTCCTCACCCTGACACCAAAAAATATATTGATCTGTTCTTTTTTGCAAAATCATAGCATTGCAGTGACTGAGCTTGAACAGCAGCATGCGGACAAATCTGTCAGTTATTACCATGAACACAAAGTTTAGAGTTTAGCCTTTAAAAGCTGTCACAATACACCCCACTGAAATCAAAGCAAAAGTCCTCAAAAACAAAATTAATTTTCATAATGCACTGTACCTTTGGTGTGTCCGTATCCTTTGATGTACTCCAGGATCGGCGGGCCATCATTGTAAAGTGCGTAGACTGAGCTGTTAGACTGAGGGACATACATGTTTTATGCATACAGGTTAAGGAGAAGTACATGTTTTTGTAGCCTACATACTGCACCTGTTAGTTTCTAAAAGGAACAGTTTGACATTTTGAGAAACATGATTTGCTTCCTTGTTGAAAGAAAGAGAAGATGAGAAGATCAAGGTTTCGTATCTGTCCAGTAAATGTGAGGCAAGCACACAGTTAGCTTAGCTTAGTGAAATAAAAGTGAAGCTATAGCCCAGTCAGCTACTGGTTAGCTTAGCCTGGCACTGGACGTCAATATATGTGGCATCAGAAATACACAGGACACTTGGAATGAAAATCAGGTTGACGATATTTTCAATGTCCAATGTTAGAATTTGACCTTGAATTTTGACATTTTAGAGATGTGTGTTATTCCTCATATGTTACAGCTGTATTTCAAGACGACATTAGCATGAGGCGTTTGGAGGACACTGGATTTTGGTTGCTTAACTAAACAACTTAAAACCAATAAAATATTAATGTCATATGTCAGCAGTATTCTAGAGAGAGAGAGCTACAGGGGTAATGATGTTTTTTTTAATTTTTTTAAAATATATACATACTTTATCTATCCCCGAGGGGAAATTCAATTTTTTTCACTCTGTTGTCAAAACAGACACATGCACAAAAAGGACCTATAAGTGGAGAGATGTCAGAGTGGGGCTGCCCACGACAGACACTCCGAGCGGTTGGGGGATTCGGTGCCTTGCTCAAGGGTACCTTGGCAGTGCCCAGGAGGTGAACTGGCACATCTCCAACTACCAGTCCACGCTCCATATTTTGGTCCAGATAGGAACTTGAACAGGCGACCCTCCGGTTCCAACCCAAGTCCCTATGGACTGAGCTACTGCCGCCCCACAGGCTTTGGGATTTTCCCATTGGATTTTGGATTATTGCAGAAAATAAGCTCTGTAGCAAACAAACATTTATGACATTTACATTTACAGCAAGATAATCTCCACAAATTAACACCACTTTTCTGATTTTTGAAGCCTAAATACAGTCGCCAGAGCAAACACACTACACACAAACTATACTGCCATAGTGTGACTTAAAGGGATAGTGCATCCAAAAATGAAAATTCAGCCATTATCACCATTAGCACACCTAATGGCTGACGGCGCCCCAGACTAACGTCCAAGAACACAGAATTGAATCCACAAAGTATCTCCATGATGCTCATCCATAGTGATCCAAGTGTGCTGCAGCCCCGACATAAAAAGTTGTTTTGAAAAACGCCATTTGAACTCTGTTTTTAGCCTCACTGTAGCCTGTAGCTCTGACTGCCTCTCTGTGCTCCGCGCTCACGTGTGCGCACTCAGGGTGATCGGTCTCTGAAGAGCAGCAGTATCGTCAGTACTGATGTCCAGATTGTCAAGTGCAGGCATCGCCAATTCCCAGTCTGAGCAGCAAAGACTTTCCTCATCCGTTGGCATTGCTTTGCATTTGAAACAACTACACCACCAGGTTTCCAGTGCTCGACTCAGGTATCCTGCGGCTGGCTGAGGCTCATGAGCTGCGGCTGCTTCGTCCAGTAGCCTGAGTTCTGCATCCGTATACTCGGGCTCAAACAAATACGACTCAACAAAGAAATGCTGTTCCTCCTCAATTTCAAAGTCTTCAGACATGTTGGGCTGTCCTTTGCTAGAAGACCGTAGTGCAAATTATCTTTTAGCTACTGTGGTTACTGTTGTCTCTCCCTGCGTTGCACGTGTCACGTGATGTAAACACGGGTGAGCAAAGCTCATGCTTTCGCTGGTCTCGCGCAAGCGTGCACACATGAGCGCAGAGCACAGAGAAGCAGTCAGAGCTACAGGCTACAGTGAGGCTAAAAACAGAGTTCAAATGACGTTTTTTGAAACAATTTTTTATGTAGTGGCTTCAGGACACTTGGATCACTATAGATGAGCAATATGGAGATATTTTGTGGTTTCAATTTTGTGTTCTCGCATGTTAGCCTTGGGGCGCCATCACCACATTAGGTGTGCTAGCTGCTCCTCCGCCGATCTCTGCGAGGGATGTGAGGACTCCAAAACTTCACCAGGGCCTCCATCGGCATATGGCTGAGTAGGTAATGGCTGAATTTTCATTTTTGGGTGCACTATCCCTTTAATGTCACCCCCCAATAAGGCTGTAAAGCCGTTTTCGGTCTGATGACATTTTGTAGTCTCATTTAGCCACTTGTTAGCAACCGTCCTTTTTAAAGACACATAAATGCTTTGAAATTCACGAGTGTGGTATTTACTGATGCATTTTATGTCGTCAAACAAAATGTGAAAGTATTTTAAACTTTTGTTAACCACAGACCTTATTTCAGGCATCTAACCAAAAACCCCATAAAAAAAAGACTGACTTCGAGACGAGGGAACTGTAAGTGAAAAAAGAGTCTTTCCTGTCTTATACATCTCTGAAAAATTCTAACTCATTTCCGAATTTTAGGATTCATTCATGACACACTCCATGGTCCTGTCATTGAAGTTTAGTCAGCAGAAGTCACAACCTAAATTTAACCAAATATCAATAAATAACAACGCTGGCAACCAGCTGGAAAAACTAAAAACAGGTTTCAAAGGTAACAAATTCTTGCTACCAGTGTCCACTGGCTGCCTTAGCATCTCATGGCAATGACAAGATTTCAGAGGGGTATATGTTTGGCAAATACCCCCTGCAAAACCACAGCTTGTTATTTTTACACTTTGGTTTTCGTACAGGTTAAACAAAAAATATAACATGGGCTTTAGAGGTGCTGCTAGGTGGTACATATGAACAGAGCCAGGCTAAGTGCATACCTCAATTTCCAGTATTGATGCTAAGCTACGCTAACCAGCTGCTGACGGGCTGAAGCTTCATATTTACCATACAGGAGAGGTGGAATCAATCTTCTCATCTAACTCATGGCAAAAAAGTGAATAAGCATATTTCTCCAAATGTTGCTTTAGCAAAGCTAACTTTTTTTCAGTTGGTCTTGTTTACTTTCCATTATAAAGAAATTGATTTCCAAACACTGAGAAATGAGCTACTACCAGGGTTCCCACACATTTTTATTGAAAAAATGTCAAAACTTTTCCATGATTTTTCAAGCACCCATAATGATGTATGTTTTTCAAACATAATTTAAGTTAGCTGGCATACATGGAAGGAGAGACCAAACACATGGAGAGACTGAAAAAACGTATATGACGGTAAACAACATGTCACATCGACGCATATTAGAGATTTGTTACATGCACAGCTTCAGGAAAGTTGTTATATTATGTGGAAGCTTATCCACAGGAGATGACTCTAACACTTTCATTACACACAACAAAATTCAATGACCTTCTCCAAGACTTTTAATCATTTTTACCAATTTGATGATTTTTCCAGGCCTGGAAAATGTTATTGTGAAATTCCATGACATTTCCCGGTTTTCACATGACCATGGGAACCCTGTATTCCATGCAACACAACATAAATGGCATGAGGGAGGACTGCGTTACAGCCTTCATCCGCCTGGGGAAGTTTGTTAAATGCCCTGTGTCAACTCAGCAAGCTCACCAGAACTGTTGAGTTGGATTAAAGCTACATGGTTCTTTAACTTCCTATACACAACAACCACACTATACCCACTTAAAATCAGGAGCATAATCTCACCTTGTAGGCTTGTCCCATGTAAAGCTGGTTGAGTGTGTTCCCCATGGCTCCTTGGCTGGTGTTAACCATGAATTTACTCATCTGCCAGCTCCCCACCGAGGAGTCCAGGTACATGTAGTCCACCCCACTGCCGACCTCGCCGATCTTGTACCTGGGCAGTTTGTAGATGACAAACCTGCAGTGGAAGGAGAGAGAAATCTATTTTTTTATTTCGTATTTACAAAAGAGGACATCTTGGAAAATATGAAAGAATATTTGAACAGATTTAACATTGAATTAATGCCCAGATAAATTTAAACATAGTACAAACACTATCATACAGAAAAATTTAAAGCACCATAACTGAAAATGTTGTGATATAACTCTGCTGCAATAGATCATGGCAACTCACCAATCAACAGGCTCACCAGCTTCATTTTTACAGGAAATTTTAGAACTACACACTGTGCAACACAAAAGCATTACAATAATCTGTAAGCATGAACTCAAGAGTGTGTCCATCCTGAAGAAGTCCTGCAGGCGAAGAGAACAAAAAAGGGAATTTGAAATCTTTTGTTGGGTTGTGTGCTTCATGATTGAGTATCTTTGAAAGTGACAGCAAGACAGCTGCCTGTAGATGCAAAACAGGAAGTCATAAGATGTGATCACATGACGGGGAAATATTTAAGGGAAACTGAGAGGTTACTGGGGCAATGTTAAATTAAATGTGTGGATGCTTTCACTGGCTCTTACACTGTGTAAATACACTGAGTTTACATACTGTACCTTTACTTATCCAGAAACAGGTTTTGTCTTTTCATTTTTTTCAGCACTGTTCTGCACATCCAAAGTGTTGAAACCGTTCACACATGGGAGCCTCTCAGTCAAACCACAGTCATCTTTTATTAGCGATGGGGCTGCTGATCACGGAACCGGAAACCATCTGGTCAAAGGGCTGTTGTGAGAAAGAAGTGAAATAAAACACTTTCATTTAACTTTGCATTTCATTGTTTGTCACTTGCACTGATTGAGACTGATATTTACCCTTTTAGCAAGTCACTAAAACTTTAGTTACCCTTCCAAGCAATTTTAAATTGCTGACATGGAGAGCACATACTGTGGAACAAGAAATCAAACAGTAAAAACATGTTAAGGTAATTTATTCAAGGTTTAATGGATGAATAAATTGGACTTTGAGTCATATCAGTTACTATGACCATATGACTTGCTGTTACGAAGGACCTGAAGAAGGAGGAACAATCGGAGCATACTGCTGCTTCCTTCTAAAAACAACCCACAGACTCTGTGGTATGTCCAGACCGCATAAAATGAAATAATCCATAATTACATCTATGTTTGTTTGTTAATCTGTCATCACATCTAACATTAACCAGCATGCACTGAGTTCATACCAAAACAGGTGATATCAGTTTTGAGATTCATGTCTTCATTCTCATAGATGGAATATTGAACGGGCCTAATAGGCGCAAGTCCAGGGGCCCAAAGTATCAGGGGGCCTTCTCTTGCAAAAATATCAAATTAACATGTACCGATCAGAAAAAAACTCCTGACCATAAAGAGACACAAACTGATCACAAAGAGACCAATAACAACCACAAGAGACAAAAAAAGACCACAAGGAGACACAAAATGACAACAGAGAGACAAATAACAACCACAAGGAGACACAAATGACCTCAAGGAGACACATAACAACCATAAGAAGACACAAAATGACCACAAAGAGACACTAAACAACCACAAGACACAAAATGACCACAAAGAGGCACAAAATGACCATAAAGAGACATAAAACAACCACAAGACACAAAATGACCACAAAGAGACACAAAATGACCATAAAGAGACATAAAATGACCACAAAGAGACACAAAATGACCACAAAGAGGCACAAAATGACCATAAAGAGACATAAAATGACCACAAAGAGACACAAACGACCACAAGGAGACCCACAATGACCACAAAGAGACACAAAACAACCACAAGAAGACATAAAATGACTACAAAGAGGCACAAAATGACAATAAAGAGACACGAAACAAAGGGACAAAAATTTTTAGCTGGAGGTGATTTCTGTATATTTTTAGGTATATTGGTACCACTGTGTAAAAAGCCCCTTTATAAAGCATCAGTGCCTTGAGCGGTATTCATCCTACTAAAGCATGACGCTTGCTTTGTATTTTTAGTGTGCTCTTAAGCCTCTCCTTTGTACTGTCTGATCATTTACCTCCTGGAAAAGCTCTGCAGAGCCCAATACATTTATAAACAACATATATACATGTATAACCGACCAATCCAGGACTGTTTGCTGATGACTAATGTTTACAAAGCCAAGCTGGATGCATATCTGAAGGTTACAAACACATTACTGAATACGCATTAACACACTGTCTCTTAGACCCCATCCCAACTAGGCTACTCAAGGAGGTCTTACCTTTGGTTAACACTCACTTATTAGACATGATCAATATATCCTTATTAACAGGCTATCTACCACAGTCTTTTAAGGTAACTGTAATTAAACCTCTCCTAAAAAAGCCCACCCTGGATCCAGAGGTGTTAGCCAACTATAGACCAATATCTAATCTTACCTTTATGTCAAAGATCCTTGAGAAAGTAGTCACAGACCAGCTTTGTGATTTTCTCTGTGATAATAATTTATTTGAGGAATTTCAGTCAGGATTTAGAGTACATCATAGCACTGAGACAGCACTAGTTAAAATTACAATGACCTTCTGATTGCTTCAGACAAAGGACTCGTCTCTGTACTTGTTTTATTAGATCTTAGTGTGGCGTTTGACACAATTGACCATGAAATTCTGCTACAGAGACTGGAACACTTAATTGGCCTAAAAGGTTCTGCACTAAGCTGGTTTAAATCTTATTTATCTGATCGTTTTCAATTTGTTGACGTTCATAATTAATCATCCGTACGTACTAAAGTTCGTTTTGGAGTTCAGCAAGGTTCTGTGCTCGGACCAATCCTATTTATTCTATATATGCTTCCTTTTGGCAACATCATTAGAAATCACTCTATAAATTTCCATTGTTATGCGGATGATACACAGCTGTATTTATCGATGAAGCCAGAAGAAAGTGATCAATTAACTAAACTTCATACTTGTCTTAAAGACATAAAAACCTGGATGAGCACCAATTTCCTGATGTTAAATTCAGACAAAACTGAAGATATTGTTCTTGGCCCCAAACAACTCAGAGACTCTTTATCTGATGTCATAGTTGCTCTCGATGGCATTGCTCTGGCCTCTAGCACTACCGTAAGAAACCTTGGAGTAATATTTGATCAAGATCTGTCTTTTAATTCTCAAACCTTCACAAACCTCAGGACTGCATTTTTTCATCTGCGTAATATTGCGAAAATCAGGCCTATCCTGACCCAAAAAGATGCAGAAAAATTGGTCCAAGTTTTTGTTACCTCGAGGCTGGATTACTGTAACTCTCTATTATCAGGTAGCTCTAGTAAATCATTAAAAACCCTCCAGCTAATTCAGAATGCAGCAGCACGTGTACTAACAGGAACCAAGAAACGAGATCATATTTCTCCTGTTTTAGCTTCTCTGCACTGGCTTCCTTTAAAATCCAGAATTGAATTTAAAATCCTACTGTTAACTTATAAAGCTCTAAATGGTCAAGCTCGGTCATATCTTAGAGAGCTCATAGTGCCATATTATCCCACCAGAACTCTGCGCTCTGAGAACGCAGGGTTACTCGTGGTCCCTAAAGTCTCCAAAAGTAGATCAGGAGCCAGAGCCTTCAGCTATCAGGCTCCTCTCCTGTGGAATCATCTTCCTGTTGCGGTCCGGGAGGCAGACACCATCTCCACATTTAAGACTAGAGTTAAGACTTTCCTTTTTGATAAAGCTTATAGTTAGGGCTGGCTCAGGCTTGCCTTGTACCAGCCCCTAGTTAGGCTGACGTAGGCCTAGTCTACCGGAGGACCCCCTATAATAAACCGGGCACCTTCTCTCTCTCTCTCCCTCTCTCTCTCGTATCCTATTACTGCATCTTGCTAACTCGGCCATTCTGGATGTCACTAACTCAGCTTCTTCTCCGGAGCCTTTGTGCTCCACTGTCTCTCAGGTTAACTCGTATTGCAGCGGTGCCTGGATGGTGTGACGTGTGTGGTTGTGCTGCTGCCGTGGTCCTGCCAGATGCCTCCTCCTGCTGCTGCATCATTAGTCATACTTCTACTGTTATTATTACACATATGATTATTGTCACACATGTACACTATCAGATATTAATATATTATTATTAATCATAATATTATTACTTTTATTAATGTTGTTGTAAGCTACTGTCATTGTCGTCTGTCCTGCATCTCTCTCTCTCTCTGTCCCACTCTCTCTTTCTGTCTCATTGTGTCATACAGATTACTGTTAATTTATCATGTTGATCTGTTCTGTACGACATCTACTGCGCGTCTGTCCGTCCTGGAAGAGGGATCCCTCCTCAGTTGCTCTTCCTGAGGTTTCTACCGTTTTTTTTCCCTGTTAAAGGGTTTTTTTTGGGGAGTTTTTCCTTATCTGCTGTGAGGGTCCAAAGGACAGAGGGATGTCGTATGCTGTAAAGCCCTGTGAGGCAAATTGTGATTTTTGATATTGGGCTTTATAAATAAAGTTGATTGATTGACTTAGAACTGCAGAACCAATGCCTTATTAGGGGACAAACACACCCTTATTACTAATTTAACATTGAACATTAACACACACATACACAACAAACGAGGAGCTTCCTGGCTTCTATATTTTTACTGTAAATTTTAAATACAAACAAGATTATCTGCAAGAGTCATGAAAGGAGTGACCGTTTTTATATAATGAATTTTCAGTGATTCACAGGGCTGATAAATTAGAGTGAATCTGTGTAAAAAGAAAACACAAAATAAAATGTGTGAATCAAATTCCCATTTTATTTTTTAACGCATCATGGCCCTACCAAACCATTAGCCTGCCATTGATTTACAGCAAAAACTAGTACACAAACAGTCAACACAACCAAGAAAGACAATGCAACCTCATCATCCATCCATCCATCCATCCACTCTCTGTAACTACTTAACATTTACAGGGTTACAAACAGCACAGGCTCCTGGAGCTGATCCCAGCTGACACTGGGCGAGAGGCAGGGTACACTGAGGACAAGTCACCAGACAATGCCAGAGACAGAAAATCATTTACGTTTAAATTAACAGTCAGCGATTCAGAGTCAACAATTAACTAACCTGCGCTCTGAGAAAACAAACACCAACACGGGGAGACAGGTCACAACACAATAAAAAGATCTGTGTGGCTAATAATGAATCCATGCACTTTGGCGTTCTATTTGTGTGATCATATATGTGCACGTTATAAAACAAGACAAATGAGGACTGTATGCATGGGTGTGTACATCTGAATGCCTGAAAGTGTAACTGGTTAAACAGGTTCACCTGACATGACTTCCAATCACTGAAGTGCAAATGAGCACCACCCTCTCTACAAAATCCTCCTCCATCGGTTGGGACAACTTCTGCTGGAGGAAGTGAAGACAGAAAGACAGACAGCAGGTAAAGGAAAGGAAGACACCATGGCAGCTGCTTCAAATGAGGTAACCATTAATTTTGTCAACAAAATAATAATAAATAAATTAAATAAAAATCAGGACAAGATTTTGTTTAGCATTAGAGGTTACATTAAATGATTCAGCACCGGAGTTTATCTCATTTTTGGGGTGAACGACCACAGGGCCAACCAGGGCTTGCTGAACAAACCAGGTGTCATGTCTCATCGTAATAATTAACCATGTCTAAATCATAAAGTTAAACCCTGATGATTCACTCGGAGAAACCTAAAAAATTAATTTATCCCCATTAATAAATGTTCCCATTATTTATTTGTGTGAAGACATGCAAGTTTTACTAATAAATTACAGGGATGCATGCATGTTAAAATGTGGAAAATAATCAAGCTGAAGCAACTAATCAGCGACCATTCCCACATTATATGAAATTGCACACGTAACACACTCACAGAAAAATCAACAAACTGTATTATTTAAACATATCAGACTTATTTATTAGATGTAACAAATAAATCTAAATGATGACAAGTGCTGAGGAAATATCATGGCTTACACACGCAGATGACACCGACTACAAAAGGACCTAATATTAGAGGAAGAAGAAAATCCAAAATAATCAAATTAAGTCAATGCACAGTTTTAAATACCTATGGTGCAAAACACCTGTTCACATCATCAGAACTGCAACATGTCACTGACGTGTTCCTTTGTGGGCGCAGAATGTGGAGTTTGTGCGAACAGGCTACGGCAAGAACACAGTGAAGGTGCTGGTCATCAGGAGACAGGGCAGCCACCACTACATCATCGAGCTGAAAGCGGATGTGGAGCTCACGCTCAAATCACGCAAGGATTATCTAACTGGAGACAACTCTGACATCATCCCCACCGACACCATGAAAAACACTGTCCACGCACTGGCCAAGCTCAAGGGGGTAGGTCAACTCCTCACAACACTTCTATCACTCCACTGATAATGATGCCTTTGCACAGAAAGTAACACAGTCTGTAGATTTGCAAGCTTGTGGAGCAAGATCCAAAATCGCCTAAGGCCTCTCACCATTTATTTTAAACTTATACCTTTAAACATTATGTTTGGCTTCTGGTTGAAAACTGTCCCCAGATAATAAATACAATTATTCTGTTCGGTAAAATATCTATGTTTAAAGCTCCATCAAGAACTAATATGAATCTATATTTGCTGAAAAAATAATTTGTAAAGCCAGTTTCTTTTGGGAAAATAATTGCTACAAACCATTGCTAAGTAGCACAAAAAAAGGCCAAAACTTGTTCTAGTGAAGAGTGGGACTTTATTAAAAAAAAAAAGAAAGAATGCAATGCAAATGAGGTAGGAATATGGCTGGATTTTTGTCATGATTTTGACATGATTGTGGATTTAACTGAATAATATAGTACCTCAATAAGCTTTTTAAGTCAGCAGTTCCTCTCCTAGTTCTCTGAGAAGGCAAAAAAACCCTAGCAGGGTGCGTTCATTAAGGTCATGCAACATTTAATACCTTACAAAGACCATTTGGGACTAGTAGAGTGGATTGGATGCCAGTGTAGGCAGGCTGCAACTGGAGTTATAGGGCCAAATGTTCAGGACCTTATCAGATTTACTGTGTTAGTGCTCTGAACAAGCTGGAGAGAAGGACATTATTATGTCAAACATTATGTAACTGAGGTGTTATTGAAATTAAATAAAAATCAACTACGGTGGGCCTAAGATTGGCAGATGGGCTTTATTTTTATTTAGAAAAAGAAAGTTTGTTGTCATCCATCTTTAACAACTAGATGCAACTACAGAAGTCTAGATTTTAAACGGACCTTCCTCCTAAACTGTGAGACTCTTACTTTAGTCATTATTTTACCACACTGTACTGACAAAAGTGACCTGACGTCTGTCGACCCTCAGTGCAAACACACACTGTTCAAAGGTTAACAACCCTTTTTATCAAATTTGTTTCATTCTGCACTTATTTTATTCTTTTTTTATTTATTCTATTCTTATTCTTATTCTATTCTTCTGAGACTTTGTCCAGATGGTTTTACCTAATAGCTCGTCACTCTGGTGTATGCATATGTTCAGGTGAGGAGCATCGAGCAGTTTTCCCTGGATATCTGCCATCACTTCCTGACCTCTTTCAACCATGTGCTGAGGGCCAAAGTTCACATGGAGGAGGCTCCATGGAGAAGGCTGGAGAAGGTAAAACAGGGCTCAGTGATCAGTCCCAGACACAAGAGTTTGCCTTTTTGATGGCAAACATTTTACTGGTTACACTGGTAAAAACACAAGTGGAACTTTTTCCTGCCTCTGCAGCTGACTCACTCATTGATTCAGACACTGAAGCTACAGTTGGTAACTTTTATGAAAATAACTTTGTGTCATATTTGCAGTAACTGTTGCTATATATATATATATATATATATATATATATATATATGGAGCCTATCCTAGCTGACACTGGGTGAGAAGGCAGGTACACCCTTGACAGGTCGCATTCACACCTATGGCCAATTTAGAGTCACCAATTAACCTGCATGTATTTGGATTGAGGAAGCTGGAGTGAAGAAAGCCCACACTTACACGGGGAGAACATGCAAACTCTGCACAGAGGGGCTCCCCCACCCCAGGTTTTCAACCCCCACCCTGGTTTCAAACCAGGAACCTTCTTGCTGTGAGGCGACAATGCTAACCATGGCACTAAAACACACTAAAAAATGTTTCTGAAACAAAAAGTAATTCACAAAAGTTACCAGCTACAGGTTTAAGCCCCCCACCCACCTTTTTCTAACCTCTGAACGCAGCCAGTATCACTGATGGGTGTGGTTGCTGTCACTGGTGCACTGACAGGAAATGAAATTCAGCCACTATCATTAATGTTATCAGTAACACTTGTACTTTTCCTTTTATGACATGTCAGAACATTTATATGGACGAGCAAATAGATGTAAGACCACTGTTATTAATGTTATCTCATTAAAGGCAACGTGTACTTTATTCAGCACCATAAATCAAGTGCAGGTCAGCTTGTTCAATTATGTGAAATGTCCATCATCAAATACCTGGTTTGTCTTTTTTGTTCTCAGAATGGGGTAGAGCATGCTCACGCATTCATCTACAGCCCAGAAGCTTGTCGCTTCTGTGATGTTGAGCAGAATCTGAATGGTGAGCACGACCAAACACACACTTCTAATAACTCATCTGCTTCTGTTGAAACCATGACTGATATTGAAGTAAGTGTTCAAGACCAAGCTTGAGCAGAGCACATACCTCTGGATGGACTTGTACATCTGTGCAGAGATCTGTTGGAGTTTTTCTGAAGCAGCCTCAAGGGGGTCACTTGCTCGGTGGTTATATGAAAAATGATGTGCAGTAATTGGATGCCAAAGTTTCACCTGTTTCCTGATTTTACCCTTAAGGCTTGTTGATTAGATCCTCTGTGGTTTAGAGGAGGGGCAAATACTATCAACAGACAGATCTAAAACTATTCCTAAGCCCTTGACATTGCTGCATATCACTGATGCTGCTGCTGACAGGCTTGTGATGGGCTGGATTTTGTATTTTGTCCCCTGTGAGGCCTGCTGTCACATGTGATGTATGTCTGTTTTGTGCAACTGTGGATAAATGTTTCTGACTACCGCATACTCACCGACTCTGTGCCCCAGGCATCCCGGTGGTTCACAGTGGGGTGAAGAACATGAAGGTGCTGAAAACCACCAAGTCCGGCTTTGAGGGTTTCCTCCGAGATCGCTTCACCACTCTGCAAGACGCCAAGGACAGGTGTTTCTGCACCTCTGTCTATGCTAGGTGGCGCTACAACACTCAGGATGTCGATTTTGATGCTGCGTGGTAATTATCTACATTCAGTCATCTCAGTTGTAGGTGTCCATGCTGGTGTCTGTCAAGAGGATGGACACATGTTAAATTAGGAACACAAAATAAGATGGAAATGACTTTCTACATCTAATGATCATCACATCACTGTCCTCACAGGATGCGCGTAAAGGAGACAATTATTGAGAAGTTTGCTGGCCCCTACCATAGTGGGGAGTACTCACCCTCTGTGCAGAAGACCCTTTATGACACACAGGTGCTGGTCCTGGATAGAATTGCTAAGGTGAGTCCTCCTGTTAGATTTTTATCAAACCTAAAATCTGTTTTATTCACAGCAAGAAAAAAACACGTCAGCACAGTCACTGCATGGTACGCATGAGGGAATGAATCCTCGAGGACAAAGCACCATTTGTGTAACATCCAATAAAACAATCTCAAGTTAAACATGAACAGTTAGCTCATTCAGAGAAGCTCATGCTGTCAGTGTTGTGTCTTTTAGGTGGATGAAATAGAGATGGTCATGCCCAACCAGCACTACTTCACTATAGACATGACCAAAATGGGCCTCACCAACAAAGATGAAGTAAGTTCTGTTACTGCAACTAAACTTTCAAGTTATTTAGTTATTGTATTATTTGGTTATTAACCAATTTTCCCTGCACAGGTTCTTCTTGCCTTGGATAACCCGTCAGGCAACATCACAGGGACGGTGCGCAGGAAACAGCAAGCCAAGCTATGAAGACACCTACACATCCAGGAAATGCTGCTGCTATGATGTGCACACTTATCTGAACAAGCTGCTTAATAAAAATGAGAACAAACATTACCTTTTACAAAAGTTTCAATTACAGTTGCAACTCAAGATCTGATTAAAGCTTTTTGACCTTGTAGGGAAATAAAACAATAAAAAATTGATGAATTCATAAACTAGTATTGTTCTTTGGTGAGAAAAGAGCACCATTTATTGCAAATCTTTGATTCAGATATTCAAACTCCAGTGTTATGTTGCACATATACATTGGTCATACACACTTCAATACAGTTGTCTTTGTGACAATGCTGAAAGCACCACAGGTAGGAACATAAGAATATATATACACATAAATATTTTCATATTACAAGAGCCTCGGGGCTTAGATAATGTAGGTGTGCAGGAACAAACAGATTTTCGGTTGGCTCTTTGTATTTGGGAAAACAAAATGCTTCATTGTTACATGCTAAGGACGATTCATGGACTCAGCTGCACAGTTCATAGCATAAAAACTGATTTCAGGGCAAAACAGGATGCACCAGAAGAATTTTCTGCACGTATCAAAGTGTTCAGGTACGACAATACACACAGTTTTCAACTATATACCATCTTATATACAAATACTTTTTTTTTTTTTAAACCAGCGTGTTAATTTATTTGCACATGCGCACAAACACACACACACACACACACACACACACACACACACACACACACACACACACACACACACACACACACACACACACACACACATATATATCATACCTGCACAATAGCCGCCCAAAATTTCCTTCTTTTAAATAAAACACACACAAAAATAAAATACATATCTCAAGCAGCAGAAATTAGAATGGCTGAAAGGGTAAACAGCTGAGTGGACTTCATGTGCAACCCATTTTTGGGGGTCCACGCTTATAAAAACATACAGCATTCAAATCCTGTTAAGGTGCCGCTGTGGCCAGAGGAGTCTTTGTGAGGTGGCAGCTAACCTGGGGTCTCCTGACACGATGATTGTCGCTGAGGTGGGTGTTGGGACGGCCTGCGGTGCTACGAGGCGTTGCTCTTCAGGTGTTGAGTTTGCAGCGGCTTCACGTGGTACTCGTAGATTTTCAGTGCAGGGCCGAGCTTTATCGACAGCCCCGTCAGGACGTCGTTACGCGTCATCAGGAGCAGGGACTTGCCATCAATTTCCTGTCAGGTGGAGAGAGAAATATTTGACCAACGTCCTAGTTTGTTTTCATCATAACACGGGAATTTTGAACAGGGAAAAGCACACCAACCTGATCCTGGAAAGCCGTGGCCTGCTCCTCAAACCCTGTTGCTTTGAAATAATTGACAACATCGGCGACCCCCCAGTTGGCAGGGTCCGGCAGCTGACCATTCTCCACTGGGCTGTGGGGTCACAGTGAATGCACACTTAACTGTAACAGCTGTTTAACACTCTTTCAAATCTTTCAATAAACAGTCTCTCGTCTAATTGGAAATGGTACCTTTTGGTGTCAACAGAGCCATTTGCTTTGTCTTCCATGCCGGCTGCAAAAGGAAATAAATACAATATTAATGATCAAATCAAAGTCCATTTATTAGTATCTTAAACCTTCAGAAGTTGAAAGGATTAGATGATTAATAAATTAGATAATCAATGTAAAATAGTTAAAAGATACTTGATTATCAACTGTTTAATCTAATTATCAAGCCAAGTATCATCCTCTCAAAAGTGAGGAACTCCTGCCATTTGTCTGTTTCATATGAGGGCGTAGGTTTGCCTGTGAACAGTAGGGACATGTCCCTGTCATATCCGGGAGGACAGAATTGTCCCTACCAATATTTGAGTGGACTCGTTCGCATTTTCCTCATTGTAACAGTTTTGTGCATGAGAATACTTTGCATTTGCATTTCATTTTTCAACATGGGATGATCCCGTATTATGCCTGATTAGAAGTGTTTTCAGTTAGTTTTGGTATTCCACATTCGATAAAGAGCAAGTCACAGACGCTTAAACTTTGTCCCCTCCAGAAAGAGTCCCAAGTGGGCTTCTGTGTCTGTCAGACATAATGCAAAGTGGACTACAGGACAAGCAGATTTTTTCTTTAATTATGAGTTTATTATTAAATGATCACATATTGCCTGAACTTTGTGTTTTTCTTTAGATATAAAATGACATTTTCACCAAAAATCGGTGCATAAAACTTCACTAGATTACTGGAAAGGAAGTGTTTGATGCTCAAAATTTCCTACAAGAGGACCCTCACACAACCTACCCATATCTGACCCTACCAATGTTGAAATAAAATCTGCACCCTTTGTTTTATATCGGTGTAAACAGAGTATCTTTTGGTTTTGGACCGTTGATTTGACAAAACATGCTACCATGGGCATTTTGAGTATTTTCCAGAGATGAAATAACTGTTATTTGCAGCCCTAAATACAGGCAGAATAACTTGAAGCAACTTAAAACAAATGGTGTCCATATTATACATGTGTGAAAATACACTGTGCATGTAAGTTGCTTGCTACAGCAATGTGAGTGTCATATTCAACACATGTAATTGAACTTTAGTTTTTGATTTAACACACATTTACCTGCAAATCAGACTGGCATTAATTTATATATTGAGATTAAACAGTGCTTGCTCACAAACATGAGTTTAGGATGAAGCTCCCAAAGTGTCTGAAAATGCTAACTTGGTTTATAAGCTTATTGTCAACACGAGCTGTGGTTACTTTCAAACAGAAACCATGCTGTGGTTAGACTGCTGGTGACTAATGAAGCCTGTGCTTTCATTGAGCTCATGCAGTTTTCAGTTCAGGCACTAATTCAGCTTTAACAGGCTAAATGAGTCTCTTACAATCTGTAACGTTGCAGTAATTTTTCATCAGATGTCTTCACTCGGGAGAACTTAGTGAGTTGGCAGCTCAAACACCATCATTGTTTCTCTTTCGCATTCACTGGGTGTCTTCACTGCAATTACATTAAAATAGTACAGTTGTTAAAAACAGTTAAAAGAAACATTTGCGAGCAAAACACTGCTGAAGACCAAAACAAAGCTAACGCTAGTGTTGTATCAGTAACTGACAGCGGGGAGAGATGCAGTGTGAAAATGACGACCTAAAACTCACGTTGTTAGCTGGATTATAAATACCAGAATAACGTTAAATACAACATGAAATTGCGTTAACTAAAACAAACATAAATAGGAGTTAAAATGAGCTTTCAATACAGCACAATATGGGAGTTACGTGACGCTAATTGACGATAGCTAATATTTAATCGCTGTCTCTTCGTATTTCGTATTAAGCTAACAGTGATGTTAGCTGTGCTTGCTAATACAAAATTTAACAGTTACCTTATTTTAGAAGATTCCTGCTTGACAACAACAGTCCGTCCAAGATACACACGTACTTTGGTTGACAAAAAGTTTTCTAATCACCGAAATATTTTACAAATTATGAAATGGCGATATTCATTTGATAAAATCAAGATTTTATCAAGTGAAGGCAACTAGCCCTTCTTCAACGGTTTAGCTTCCTTCACCCACATGACAGCAGAGGATCATGGGAGGTGAAGTTCTTTACAGTTTCAACGCCGGCGTGCAGTTCAGCAGGATCAACCACCTGCTGAAGCACATCACTGTGACTACCACACACACAGCAGTAATTCTCACCACACTGGACACCAGCAACCATAGTTTTTAATAAAAAGAATTTATTATAGTGACATATCCTTTGTTACATAAAATCTGCTACAGCAAAGTATATTCCCCTTGCAAACACAAGTAAATATGGGTGGGAAAAAACGTGTCAGCCTTCTAAATGATGTGCAAAATATCCCACAAACTAAATACAGACACATTTCAGATTATTGATCCCATACTGGCATGTGTGACTAGCTACGAAGAACTCATAAACTGATTTCCTTCAGTCTGGAGTGTGAGGTGGCTCAGGGAAAAGTGCCATCATTTACATTAAATATGACAAACAGTTTCTTTTTTTTTTTTTTTTTTTACACACATGGGGGATAAATGACACATAAGAAGAGCTGTGGATTTCCTACACATTTTTATGGGAAGATTTACACACAGGCAGTTTGGATTGAAACATGCTGAATTCCCAGGTGTAGTTTTCAAACTTTGTCCAAATAAAAATGTCGTCGATTCTGCAATTACATTCTGTTCACCCTTCAAACTGGGAAAATTATGTTGGATCCCCTTTAATGAATTTCCTAAGTACAGAAATAAAACATAAAAGGTTAAGAAAAAGAATAAGTTAAATTGAAAGGCTACAATTTTAAATAGGCATGAGAGGCATCATTGTGTATTTACTGTGGTAAATATTTTCATTTCTAGAAATGTTTTATTTTCATTAAGGGCAAACGAAAAAAAATGGTATAAATAAATAATCCAATATATTCACTGTTTATAACACTTTTGTGAATAAAACAGTTGGAGTCTCCTTATACATACCGAGAACTATGCAAGTTCAAACATTTGAAATGTAACTTCATTAGACATCTCTAATATAAATAAAAATTGCGTAAGAAACAGTTGTGCCTTTGAAATGAAATCAGGGCTAAATAAAATGTCACGTCATGTGCTCAATATATGAAAACAAAAAACAAAAGTTTAAATTCAGGCATAGCCAATATCAATATACAGTACATCAATACCTTAAAAAAAGCATTCAGTCACCAAACCTTTTTCACATTTGGTTGTCTAAGATTGTTGAACTTGATTAAATTGCATTGTTCTCATCTACAAACACTTGAGCACCATGTCAAATAATGATCAAAACTTCAGAAGACTTGGTGTTAAATTGGATGACTGTCAACGATGCATTATTGTTTCCAACAAGATGCGCAATGTAAAACTTTGATTTCCCCACAGCCCTGAGTGTCCGACCTGCAGAAATGACCTCACACTCTGACCTCCGTGTGGGCGGCAGAGACAAACTTCCCTACAGGGAATCAAAGGATCACAGAGCAGGAGTAATCAGGTCTTTTCTGACATCTGGAAGTTCAGCAAGTGGACACCTTGGCCTTGGAGGTATTGAACCTTTGACATACAGATTCTAGGATCACATGCTAAATGCACATGTAACCTGTCACGCCGGTGAAGAGTTTGCGGAGGCAGGGACTACATTTCAGCAGCAAGGACAGGCAATGTGCCAGAATTCATTGGAAGTGAATGGTGCTCAGTATAGAAAAATCCCTCTTCATCTCGAGGGGAGAAAAAAATGTGTTAAATATGCGAAGACAATAACTTAACAGGAGGGATTTACAATGGCAAAAATGTTCTTCAAAAGTCAAACTCTTGACCTTATTCCCTTTGAAAATCTGTAACAATCCAAAACATTTTCGTCTGTTAACGTTCTCTAACTGACCTGACTCAGCCTGAGCAATTTTGCGAGGAAGAACGAGCAAATATTGCTCCATCACAGTGTACAAATTGTTTAAAAAAATGACGCAGAGAGACTACAAGCTATACTTGAGGTAAGTATATGTTTCAACCAAGCGGTGACGGAGATAAATGAATACTTTAAGGTTATGATATTTCAGTTTTCTGTATTATTTCATGGTTAATGGTTTAGTTTTGCGTCTGTGGGGTTATGCAGAGGAGCATGTCACTCAGATAAAAACTGCCTATACCTAATGCACCAATGTTTAAAGGTAACAAAACACAACCAAAAAAAAAGAAGAAGAAGATGGGAACACTTTCAGGGCACTATTAGCTTGTTGTGACACTGCTGTACAAACATAACAAACATGCAAAAGTAAAAATGAAAATAAAACATATGGCAGTTACACAATGTCTTCGGAGTGCTCTGCTAAAGCACAGTTTAAAAACAAAAACCGATAACCATCCCACGACTGGACACAATATGCCCATGTGACCAACACTGCTTTGCATCCACAACAACATACTCTAAAGAAAATCAAACAAAATAACCTTTCAGTTACTGAAAAATGCCGTTTCAATGCACTTCATACTGGACGTACCAAAGATGGATGACCTGTTGTGTGGAGTCACATACTCAAACCCTTTCCCTCCTCATGAAACAGAGTTGTACCTGAAAAATATATTACCTCATTCCTTCCATTTAAAACCACACCAAGTCTGAGGTGTGACCAGATATGGATAAAACGATGCTACAATTGAGTTAATACAGCACTGACAAGTTTCTGCTCCACGATAACACTTGTCACTGTTGATCCATCTCTTCAAGAACTCAACGCTTGAGTGCTAAAACTCAGGAACGTTGAAAAGTCATCAGTGTTGCTTTTCCTTCACTAAACACCTTTGTCTTTGTTTGAATTTTGGTCATGCTTTAAAAACACAAAGTGTTTGAAAATCCTATGTCTCATATATGTATATCTCTATATGCACAAATACACGGTTCTAGGTCTTAAGGACATCAGAATGATGATTAATGGTTAATGTTAAAGTGTTCATGATTCATGAGTAATAAACTGAACCCTAAAACACACCCAGGCATGTAACAGACGACAGATAACTGGCAAAACTCAATGTTAGAAAATCAACAAAATAAGAAATCCCTTCTATCTTCCCGAAGCTTAAATCACAATATGTGCAATACCAGCTAATACAATCAATCACTCTTTGTGCCATTTGAAAATGGGCATAATATTAGTTTACAAGTTGCTTTTCAAATAATTCTTTGACTTGAAATAAGGAAGAGGGAGGCTACTCAAAAGTGGCAAACATAGAGAAACAAAAAGAAAAAAAAAAGATGAGAACGTGGTCTAGTATTTTTGTGTTGCAGCACGAGGGGTGTCTGCATAATGTGCCTGTGTATAGGTTAGTGCTAACTGCACGCAGGATCATGGCAAGAAGGACCTCATTCAGCTGTGTGGAATGAAGGAACGAGGCATTTTGTTTTGGACACGTGACGGCCTCGGTTCCACCTTAACCCTCAGGAGAGTGCAAACATCCAAAAACATGGGAGCCCTGATGGGACTCTCGCCCACCTACTAGAACTCAGCAAACTCTTTTGCACACTTTTCTGTTTGTGAGACACGAATGTCCTCCTCTTCGTAGTCGTCGAAGTTGCTTGTGTCTCCTGGTCCTCTGCACTTTGGCAAAAAGGGAGCTTCAACCTAAGAATGCAGAAGAAAGTGAGGAATTGTTTTCTGCTTATTAATTTGAATATGCCAAACAAGGGCTGGTGTTTATACATGTAAAGTGTTTTATAAAATAATGCAAGTCAGTGTTCTTCGAATTGGGGAAATATCTAGAACTCTGGATGCTCTGATCAGTTGGTTGCAGATCAGCATTGGTCAACGCGTTACTAACATCTTAACCACTGGCTCAGGAGATAGAGCCGGTCATCCACCAATTGGAAGATAGCCGGTTCGGTCCCCCACTCCTCCATCTTTGAGCAAGTTAATGGGCCCCAAATTGTGTGTAAGTGTGTTAAAAACTGAGTAGGGGGAGGCACCTTGTATGGTAGCCTCGGCCATCAGTGTGTGAATGGGCGAATGTGACTCCTAAGGTAAAAGGTGCCCTAAGTAGTCACACAACTAGAAAGGCGCTACACAAGTGCAGTCCATTTACCATTTAAAACTCAATCATCAGAAAATACAAAAGGCAAATAGTGTTTTCACTGCCCGATCCATCAAGGCTGCTAACAGAGAACGTGTTTGTATCTCCAAGACAAGCTTACAAAAAAGGGGCACACCTACCTTTCTCTCGTAGATGGCGATCCAGTCTGTTGTGGAGAACCACTTGTGATTTTTTATGTCATTCACACCGTTCTTCAGGTTGCCAAATCTCTTTGTCAGGTCTACCTGGAGCAGGTTTCTCAGCAGGTCCTTCAGGTCGGAGCTAAAGTGAGATGGGAATCGTACCTACAGGAACGCAAAAAGAGAGGAACTCTGGATTATCAAGCACGAACAAGAAACACTGCAGAAACGATGCCAAGTTGATGCTTGTGGCTGAAAGGTGAAAGTCACGTTGCATGAGATGATCTCTGCATACCTTGCCAGACACAATCTTTTCATAGATCTGGATAGGCTGATCAGCAAAAAAAGGAGGGTAACCAGCAGCCATTTCATAGATGAGAACTCCGAGTGCCCACCAGTCCACAGCTTTGTTGTAGCCCTAGAAGAGTCAGAAACAGAAACAAAAATCCATCATTGTCCAGAGGTTAGAGAATAGTTTCTTGGCCTGTACCGTAATCATGCAAGACCACCTTGGATTACAACTGGTATACAGTCAGAAAGGCTTGAGACATACGGAGCAGTCCGGTGTTTCTGCACTTGGCTTTTACATTAACATCATATGACTGCGGTTATAATTTTATCCCTTTATAAACAGTTTTAGAACACAAAGTAACTGGACAACTTAGCAAGATCCTATTATGTTCAATGACCGACTCAGGTCAAGTCGTTTAGGTCTTAGGTCTTTTAGACAAATGAAATGTGCTTGGTTGAACTGAATCCAAAGTTATAGTTTCTCTTGTCCATATGTTGAGGGTCATTGCACTGCAGCATTATCATGAAATCGTGGTTACAATTCATTTTCTCCAAATATGTATGTGAAGACCTGTTGAAGCCATACCTTGAAAGTCAGTGTTTCAATTGAACTCTATTATGCTAGAGATACTATTTCAGTTTTTTCTATCTGTACTGTAAAAACATGTATGTACGCTGTAACGGGTACAAAGGGTTTACCTTGCTGAGGATGATCTCTGGAGCCAGGTACTCAGGAGTTCCACACAATGTCCAAGTCCTGCCTTTTACTCTTTTGGCAAAGCCAAAGTCTGTGACCTGAAGAAAGAACAACAGAAGCATGATAAGAAAAGTAATTACATAAAGGGCAAAGTCAATTCACAACACCTCAGACCCATGGCTATCAACAGAAACCTACATCTGGTTGTCAGATTTAAAAAAGAACTCACTTGGGTCAAACCCACTAAATGTGTTCATTTTCACATACTCTTTCTTGGTTGTTTTTTTACAAGCAGCTGATGAGTTTCTGACAACTGATAGTTTAAAGACAGAGCTTGTTGATGACTGATACTTCTTCATTCAGTTTACTTTTCTGTTATGAACTTTACATAGATTGTTTACCTGGATATACCCATGTTGATCTATGAGCAGGTTTTCAGGCTTCAGGTCTCTGTAGATGAGGTCTAAGGAGTGAAGGTACTCAAAGGTGAGTACTATCTGAGCTGCATAAAATCTTGCATGGTGTTCACTGTAAGAAGGGAGGGTGGACAGTCAGATTTTGGTGCAATGTATTAATGTAAGTCCCTTCTGAGTAAGGGAGCAAACTCAGTCATTCACTGTCCAGCCACCTCAAAATGATGTCTGTCTCAAGCTATTTCATCCATGATGCTGTCAGACCACAGTGAGCAAAGTGAAAACTGTCCAGCTTTGTTCAGCTGTTAGTGGTTCATAGACAGGAAACGATTAAACAACGATTAACTATTAAAAGTTTTAACTACTATTAAAACTTTTATCAACATTTTGCCCCATTTTCTGACATTTAACCGAGCAAACAACTAATCGATTCATAAAGAACATAATCAACGGATTAAACGAATACAAACAATACCCCCTAGAGGCAGTCATAGTGACAGATACAGCACTCAGAATGAAAAAATAAAATACTTAAAATAAATAAAACTAGAATTCCTGCCTTGCTGTTGTATGCTGCCACCAACCAGTCAAGCTGCAGTTTACATCCATATCTGTCCAGACTCATATAATGTATGTAGTGAAGACTTTAATAAAAGGTATTAAGTGTATTTTTTGGCAAAATGTGGATGCTTCACACACATCTTCAACCTGGCAGCACAGAAGGTCTACAATCGTCATAGTTTCAAGATCAACACCCAAGATCATCCATCCATCCATTTTTGTAACCGCTTATCCTCTTGAGGGTTGCCCAGATGACATTGGGCGAGAGGCACGGTACACCCTGGACAGGTCACCAGACTATCACAGGGCTGACACATAGAGACAGACAACCATTCACACTCACATTCACACCTACGGCCAATTTAGAGTCACATATTAACCTGCATGTCTTTGGACTGTGGGAGGAAGACGTAGTACCCAGAGAAAACCCACGCTGACATGGGGAGAACATACAAACTCCAAACAGAAGGGTTCCTTCCTGGGATTGAACCAGAAACCCTCTTGCTGTGAGGCGAGGGCACCGTGACTCCCCACCCAAGATCAGTTTCACAAATTTAGCATCTGACCAAATGTCTCCCCTTCTGTTCCTGAGGTATGGCCTTAAATAATGGCCGTTTTTGCAGAACGTTATGGTGTGACAGTGAAGTCTACTTTTGACCTTTTGGATATAAAATGTCATCACTTCATCGTTTTATCCTATGAGACGTGTGTGAAATCACTGTATGAATTTTTGAGTTATGGCCAAGAATGTGCTTTGGTCCTCAATCAGTCAGTGAAAGAAACTCCCTCAAAACATTCCTGGGATATCGCATTCACAAGAATGGGATGGACAGATTAATCAACTGAAAACACGATGACTCTGGCCATGGCTGTCCCCAGCCTGGGGGCATGATAAAACAAACAAAAAAAAAGTACACTATACCTGAACCTTCCGATACGTCTGAGGTGTGAGAACATCTCTCCACCGGGCACATATTCCATCACCATGTAGAGGTTTGAGTTGTCCTGTTGAGCAAAGCAAGGAACATTTAGACAGTAGTTTACATTACCAGGGTCTCTACTCCGTTGAGGTTGTTTTTTTTTTAAGTACAAACATTTAGTTGGCTGGTTATTCTGAGATGTTCTGTACTAACTGTAGCACTGTGTCAAGCAGGATTCCTTGGTGAAATATGTAAGGTGTTAGTTGCAAAGGTGGGTACCTTGAAAGCGTACTCCAACCTGACGAGGAAGGGGAAAGAGACGGCCTGTAGTATTCTCTTCTCATTTAGTGTGTGTTCTATCTGCTTCAACTTCACCACCTGCAAAAACAAGGCACAATATAATAACCGAGAGAACATTAAGCATGACATGTTACTGATAATAAGTATGTGTGTTTATTGTAGCACTTCATATCTTCTGTTTGATCAGCTTTTGCCATCAAACAGAAGATTAAGAGTCCCACAGGCTCGACTGAACAGGGTGAGAAGCACATTTGTTCCTCAGTGTGTCGGCCTATTAAATTGGAGTATGGCTTTTTAGGTAGCCTGGGTTGAACAATGTTGTTTTGTATTTTTGTATTCATGTGTATTCATGTGAGACAGTTGATATCCTGGGATGCAGAGGTGAGTAGTAACTAGTTACATTTACTCAGTTACATTTACTTGAGTAACTTTTTGGATAAATTGTACTTTTCAGAGTAGTTTTAATACAAAAAACTTTTTACTTTTACTTGAGTTATATTGTTTTAAAGCAACAATACTCTTACTTGAGTACAATATTTGGCTACTCTACCTACCTCTGAGTACATAATTACACACACACACACACACACACATATATATATGTACAGTATATATAAGAATATATTTGTGTTTCTTGTGTGTTGATTTATGTTATGTTTGTGAAGATTTAATTTATTTTTGTTTTAGTTAAAGGGGTATTGTTTAAAATACATGAATTTGCAGATTATTATTTTGATTGATTGATTACATTCATGTTCTTATTTTACAAATAAATCAGGCATTACTCAACAGTTACTCAGAACTTGAGTAGTTTTTTCACCAAATACTATTTTACTCTTACTCAAGTAATTATTTGGATGACTATTTTTTACTTTTACTTGAGTAATATTGTTCAAAAGTATCAGTACTCTTACTTGTGCACAATATTTGGCTACTCTACCCACCTCTGCTGGGATGCAAGACAAATATCAGAATTTTATTCTGACAATAAAGTGAAATCAAATAATCGAATCAAATCAAATTTCCAAAATTTAAATGTGAAACAAAGCCCCCAGGTACTCAAATGTTTTCATGATTGCTGAGAGCTGTTTCTAACTCAAAAGTTAATGCACACAAGTTTTGCACGTTTTAGCCTTACTATGACTGATCCTTTTCCAAAGCATGACATCTTTTTCACATTTTAGAATTGTGTCTGTCCTCCTCTCCAGTCAGCTGCTGGCTTCCATTCATTACAGTAAGGGGTATAAAGCAACACACAGACCTAAAGCTTAATCCATCACAGTTAACATCATGTTTTTTTTGTCTTGTGCAAGGCTGAAAGTGCAATTCATTAAAAATATATCTGCCAGTCTGGTGCATTCATGAGTTGGTGGGTAGCATGGATATACAAGGCTGGAAAGTCAGGTGTTCAACAACATTATATCCACAAACCAAGACTGTCAGAAAATCAAAACCAGAAGACTGACAATACCCAAACAGCAAATCATGCAACAGGAGCATCCTAATTTGCTAAATCCTTGCTTTAAAAACTGTCAGATATTAGCTTAATCCACATTTTCTAATGCATTACCACACAATGATGTAACACCTGGCCATGACGGTTACCATAATGAATCATCTGCTCTATCTCAAACAAGATGCACGACCCTGCACCTTCATTTGCATACTGTATCTAAAATGGAAAACAATGACTGCCTGTGAAACAGTGTGTAAATGCATAGTGTGAGCAGCAATGTGAAATGCACATGATTAGTAACGTGGCCTAAAAAAAAAAAAAATTCAAAGACCCAGAATAATCCTTTCAGAGCTCTGTGATGGACTAATAAAAGTTCAGCAGACAAAGCGTGAAGAAAAAAGACACGGGGCCAAGTTAGCAGACACGTGTGATAAAAAGTGAAGTCTTTCAGCGGTGCAGCTGAAACAGAAAGTCAGACAGGTTTACCTCTTAAACCAACTGTGTGAAATTCAAGGGAACAGTGTACTGCTGCAAGAACAACGCACCGAGGATCCGTTAACCTCCTCCTCCTCCGATTCTCACATCAGTATTTAAAGATCGAAACTCTCTGTAAAGTGCCTCTGAGGTTTTCAATGATAACATACTGGCAGTGCACGAGAGGAAGCGTCCCATTTCCTTCTACGTGATGCACAGCATTTATGTCGTTACAGCCTTCATCAAGCATGCAGGAGAAGCATTCAGACTACCCTGAATTACAACACTAGCTCTTAAATCTAAACTGTGTGCTTTAAAACCGTTCACTTACTTTTTGTTTGTCCAAGATCTTCATGGCGTAGAACTGGTTAGTTTCTTTATGTTTGACGAGCATAACTCGCCCGAATGAGCCAGTGCCCAGAGTCTTGAACCTATCAAAGTCATCCAGGCCAGTTGTGCTCTGAGGAAACATTATCAGAGGAAATGAAGATAGCAAACTGATGATTGAAATGCTTCATTTCTGCTTGTAAGTTTAGTGTAATTGGAGCTCTTATAGATGCAGCTGGTGTAACATTTTGTCTGCATGAAGCTGCCACTAAAAACACATAAGCTGGATGGAGATGTTTTCACAATAAATGCCTCTTAAGTGACATGGCACAATTACGCAATCAGCTAGCATTCAAGTAAACAAGATGTGAGCCAGGAAGTGGCTCAGTGCTATCAAACAAAATGTCTATCTATCATTTTGACTCATGACAAACAGATGAGTCCAGCAAGTTAAGGGAAATGAAAGTTTGAATTCCACATAGCAGAGTGCTCACAGAGAGACGACTTACCTGTGGTGGACACTCCCATTTTCTTAAAAAATCTTCTTTGGCTTTAGCTAAGAACTCTTTCACTATAGAAAAAAAAGATTGAACAATTATTTTGGTGCTCATTAAGTTAACATGTTGAGGGACATAAAAAACTGGGGCAGTTTAAGGTGGTACGGGAAAATAAACAAAGGCAGTTCACATGTTCAGGGAAACAAATGCATTTTAAGGTCAGGCAAGTGCCAACTACTGGGGATGCAGGACTATACTTTACAAAACAGCAAAAAATACCTCCTTAACAAAACTCAAAAACACACGTCTAAGCAGGAAATTGTAACTGATAAAGTGATGCAAAGAGCTCTTGTGGACTTTACAGTACTGGCCAATTCAAAGACAAGCTATTCTGCATCTCTTTCGGAAGTAGGTGAGAGTACAAAGGGGGGAGGCAGTAATAGTGGGCAGAGGAAAGACAAAATGCAGAACACAACTGAGGCTACAGTGCAGGCATTAGAAAGACAGTGTATTGTGAAAGTCACAGCAGACATGAGATGTCCAAAGTCACAGAGTCACGGCAGGTGTCTAATGTTTGGCTGGTATGCAGCTGCTGATTTTAATGCATACCTGGCAATGACAGACCATGTGGAAGCTATATGCTAACACACTGCGCTAATTAATCTTTATCTTAGTCATATGTAGATGTGGAATAACACAAGCCTGGTAGGCCTAAACTGCTGAATAAACTTTCTCTCTGTGACTTTGGATGGCTCATGGAAAAATGAGCATACCAAAAGTCTCTACAGTTCACCAAGGGTTTGCAGGAACATTCACCCACATGGATGGAAATGATGGAGAAGAGAAAGAGAGGAAGAAACATTTATGAAGTGCTTAAAACAAGAACATTTGAGATTCAAGTGGTTTAAATGCAACATTAAATGCAACACACGACAAAATGACACAGAAGAGGACAATGTAAGGCATCCCTACTACCTCACTGAAGTTAAACCTGAGTGAAGTCATCTATATTAAAACAATATTATTTTGGTAGGAAGACGTTTTTCTTCAACAATCGACGTAGCTTAGCTTGTTGCAATTAATTTCTGTTTATATGGGTTTGATTCTTTACAATTGACATTTATACCTAACTTTCTCTTTCTTTCTTACCAGTACTGAAGGAGGCTTTCCTACACTGAACATAATATTGTTAAACTACAAAACAACAGTGACTGAAAAGACTTTGTGAAAAGCACACAGAAATATTTCATACTTTGCAAAAAACAGTACACACACACACGACAGGACAGAGATATTAAGATGATGCAAGCAACTGAGGCACCACGAATGACCTGCTCTCCAAAGCTACTTATACTGATGCCTCTGGTGGATCAAGAATGAATCAAAAGACCTGTATGACACAGACTAATATACTGTTTTTTTTTTTTTTTAATTCATCTACAAATGCAAGTGGGAACTCGTCCTATTTTATTTTTTATTTCCTGAGCCTTTAATTAAACAGGAAGTCCCTTTAGATTAAAATCTTTTGTGTCAAGGGAGATCTGGCTGAAACGGCACACCATTACAAGGTTACAAAAATGACAAAAACAAAACAAAGAAACCCAAAACAATAAAAAGAGAATCCCAATTAGAGCTGCAGATGGTGGTGGACACTTATAACGTGTGAAAGCAACAAACTGCACTTACTGAACTTATCCCACATGATGGTGAACTCAGAGATTTGAGGCACCTCACTCTCCTGTCCTCTCTGCTCTTGGCTACTCTTACGACATCTATGGAAAAGACGGCTGGCGAAGGATTGATCCTTTCCCTGGGCCATTTTGAGACAAACGTCTTGGTGTGTGAGTAGCAAAGGCTCAGTGGCGGAGTAACCGTTTTCAGACTGAAGACCAATGAGTGATATGAACTTCCTGTATGCAGCCAAGAGCACTGCAATGCTTGGCTAACCACATGAAGTTGAGCTTCCTGTTCAAGTACTCTACTGCAGTTCCAGTGGCCAACTGCGTGTCTGCTCTATGGAGGTGTAGAAAACACTTGATGGTCTCCAATGCAAATGGGGACGTTGTTTTCACCAAAGTTATACACAGTAAGCAGAGCACACAAAAAGGCCTGCCTCTTAAGGATATGACAAAAACATTGCACAGCTGTGAAGCATTCAGAGTGCTGATAAGAGAACTGTAGGCCTGTACCACCCACTGACTGACTTAGAGAGAAGTTATCTCCATGTTATCGTGCTCTCTGGTGGTAAAGTTTAACAATGCAGTTCATCAAAGACACTTCCCCTAAAGTCGCCCTAACGAACTAGGCCTCATGCTGCATATTTTTCTAAAAATGCTTTTTTTTTTTTAGACTTACAACAGTTTGGGCTCCTCTGGGTAATCAAATACTTAAAATGCAAAAAGACATTTAAGTAACACCAACAATGTATTTCTGTAGATTGCTGTTTAAATCCCAGTGTTATCGTACACAATTCTCACCCCCTCCTTGCAGAAAACTACAGGTGGCTTGAGTAAAAAGGCTGTGACACTGTATGGACTGCTGCCAATCAGAAAGCAGGTCAAGATCAGTGCTCTCCAGACAGACAGTTTAGTGGATTAGCTTGGCCGTTACCTTTACACAGTCTATGATCACTACTGACAAATGCACA
This sequence comes from Epinephelus awoara, assembly GCA_035609425.1. NCBI lineage: Eukaryota > Metazoa > Chordata > Actinopteri > Perciformes > Serranidae > Epinephelus > Epinephelus awoara. The sequence goes on along the minus strand of CM069303.1, from coordinate 23,629,652 downwards.
GTAAACACAACCGAGTGCCCCCTGGCTTTCAAGTGATTGATGGAGCTCTTCAGATTGCAAAATTGCCATTCAACAGATGCAACTTGACAAGGATTGAAGCTACATTTCCTTGATGTTATAGCATCAACACGACAGGTCGATGCCACTGTAAGAAAGCAGGGATCAAGGCACAACATTTGGATTTACAGTAAACTTGTTGACAGCTAACTTGGACACATCAGTGTTAGGAAATACTGCTGGGGCATTGTGCAGCCCTTGTTTGGAAAACACAGCAACAACACTTGTTTATTACCATCATTAGCCTGGTTTAACCACATCAAGCAGCCATCTGGTCAACTTGTCTGTTAGTCGTTATCAGGTACCTGTTGTTGGCAGTAACTAGGCCTTGAGCTGCAGCTTTAGTGGGAACCAGTGTTTGCTGATGTTATCTGGCTCCAGGCAGCTCATATTAGCTCTCTGGATATTAAACACGGTGCCTTGATAACTCTGTCACACATTAGAGCTTGAACAATAAGACAATATCTCATTTGGTGGGTCAAGGATCTGTCTGCATGTATTACTGTGGGAAAGCTCAAACAGGAAATGGTGAGGACCCCACTGTCATCTGCCCAAATGTCATTTCCAGTAATTAGCTAGCTGCATCATCCGTGGCACTGTTTCCAAGTGAGATAAGCAAACAGAAAGCATAACGAGGGAGCTAACGCACCTTGTAAACTGCTCTACCAAAGATGGTTCTTCTCTGCAACCCATGTTACTGTACAGTCTGCTAACACTGGACAGCAACTGCTAAAGGCTGCTCTCCCCTGACTTTATTATGACAAGCGAGCTCACGCTGTACAATAGCTAACGTTAAACGGCTAACAGGTTAGCTGGGTGGTTTTCAGGTACTCACCGCTTTCTTGCTCATTGCCTTTCTTGGCAGTTGCTGCGTTTCCCATCGTAGGAAGACAGGGCGATGCACAGCTGGCGAGGAGCGATGATGGTGGCGGTTAGCTAACAGGGTCTTCCGTTAGCTAGCTAACAAATTTCAGCTTGTGCTAGCTGGTTGGCTAACAACAACATCAATGTCTTCTCGTTGTGGACAGAACTCGACGTGCTCTGCAAACCGCCCTGTTGATCTTTATTTACAGTGTCCTTTGTCGTTCAAGTATGCCTCCGCTGGAATGAAAACATGATCCAGACTTTTCACCTCTGCCTGCTGTCGTTTTGTGCTGCGTTCACGTCATATGGGAATACCTACAGAACGGACTTGATGGGTGAAATGGTGCTTTCACCGCGGGTCGGAAATCGGAGCAACTCATACATCACATTTATTTGATGTATTATGTAAAAGTTTAAGAATACGTTTGTAATATTCGTATGAATCTTATTAAGAAATTATTTACTGAATAGATTCCACCACTTTAGCAATAATAATAATAATAATTGCAGCACAACTATTATTGATAATTATAATAATAACAAAATAATAATAATAGCGCACCTATTTTGCTTTTTTCAGAATTATTATTATCATTTTATTTTTATTATTTTATTTTTATTATTGTTTTGGTGGTGACCCCATGACCCCCAATCTTCATAAGACATTTTTATCAACATGGGTATTAATTCAGTAATGGTGCTTAGTGATGAGAAAATTTCATTTAAAAAAAATGCATTACATCATTACAAAAAAAGAAGAAAAAAAAAGAAATTGAGATCGGACACATTAAGACAATAGCTGTAAAGGGTGTATAACTTGTAACAATACATGGTAGCCATTAAAGAGGCATAGAATACAAGGTAATATTTTTCACATTATTAACTGATACATTATGTTCATTTATTATGAATGTTTTCAGACGGGCCATGAATAAACGTAACAAAACTTGTTCGAAATACCATCAATAATAAAGTTATGTACTTCGTTCATGAGTATTAATATAGCAGATAGGCCAAAATAGTATCTACCACAACTGAGCTAAACAGGCAATTGTGACACTTAAGAATTTGAATCACAAAATTAAGTGATGAGAATATTTAATTTTGCTAGCCTGAATCATGATTTCTGTATTTACTGAGAGCTAGGTATACAGTATTTTTGACAGAACAGTTGCCAACAACTTTGTAGATATAGGAAGTGATATTACCTTTCAAAGTCAAGCTTTTTGTTTTGGAATAACACATGCAAGTTTTTGACCACAGCCAGTTCTGTGGGTGAATTTGAGGACATGAAAAACCTGTCCTTTTGATGAGACACATAAGTAATCACTGGGAACTTCTCAGTCATAGGCGTCTCAGTTTGAGACAAAATGCTAATACAGTCTCATCTTATTCGAGTGCACAAAGGCTAACTGAATTTGTAATACAAATGAAAAACAAAAGCTCTAATTTTTAATCTGACCTTGCCTTTTGAGCATTCATTGTTTTATATAAATTGCATTACACCTGCAGATGATATGGTGGCTCACAAGGCTGGACTGTTAATTATTGTTGCACACACAGTCTACTGTAAACTATAGCAGACAAACTGTTACAACACATCTATGAGGCGTAAATAGGCACACTCCTTTCTTCTAATCCTTTTACTTTCATGTGAAATATATTGAATTTATAATGTTAAATCCAGCAGTTTCACCTCAACCCAACAACTCAGTTTGAAGCTCACATTAGCAAACATTCCTCAGAAAACGTTGCATACCTGCCTTGACCTCCCTGGGGTGTTTTATAGCTGACCTCTGACCTCAAAGGTGGCACAAGACTCCAGAATTACTTACCCTACAATGATCACGAGTGTTACACAACAATACATGATTTTAACAAGGACACACACTTGGGGGACACTGTGTCACCTCTAGTGTGGTTAACACTGTGCATCAAAAGCCAGTGGTTCACACGTGTCTGTTAGCCGACTTGAGGACTTCATTATTTAGCTGTTGAAAAAAGTCAGTCGACTTTGAATGCCTTTGATTGCAAAACAGGGATGCTGTCAAAGGACCATTCATAAAATGGAGACAAATGTTAAGGAAGGAAAAATATGCATTCAATTTAAAGTTATTAAAGTAAAAACAAAGATACATAACAGTGTTCTGAACTGATTTAAAACCTTGATTTTAGTTTTTAGTTGACTGAAAACTCCATTTGGCATAAGCTGATACATGGAAAATATACACAAGTCACACACTATGAATAGGAACGCAAGAGCCTGGCAGATTTAGAGGAATATGTCCACGTTATTTCTGAATGACACGTTAATGACCTCTGAGCGGGACGCACCCATAAATCGGCAGGGTTGTTTTTAGCACCATGGTCAGCGCCACAGTTGCTAGGTAGCTTCCCTGTGTTTGTATCCGCGAGTTGTGGAGGAAGCAGCTGCACCGAACACTCCCTTAAATCATGACCTAAAAGGTGTAGGAAGTGAAACTCGCAGCTTTGGCAAGACTTTTATTGTTACTCACGGCTTGTTAAGAATTGAAAACAATATGTGCTGACTTCACATGTACGCCATACAGTCACCAAACGTCACGTTGGCACCAGGTTGAGAATGCAAACTTCAGCACCTCATACAGCCCCCCCCCCCTCTCTCACAGGGAGAATGGTTTAGCCCATGGACTCGCTCCAGCACTCATAGCACACAAGAGGACTACAAGATTCAGATTTTTTTTGTCTGTCAACCAACGTCAGTTTACAGTAGTAACGCCGTTACACAACATAAACACCACTACAGTGTTAAACATTATCTCGGGACTGGACGGGCTCTCTAAAGAGACCCTGGTGTGTCACTTAACGGCGGCTGAGTCGGTCGGATGAGACCAGCAAAAGAGCTGCACTGCCAGTGCCTGGAATAAATAAGGTAACGTTAACGGGCTACTTCGCCTCTCCATCCTTTGCTAGGTAGCGCTAACTGTAGAGTAGCCCAGGGTCATTGTGTTTTATCTGAATGATCAGACGGCGTCTTATTTTTCAGTTTGAAGCCATTAAATGAAAAGGCCTTCATTCACAGAGCAGTTAAACATTAGCCTTGCTACATTAACTGGATAGCAACATTGCCAGATTGCTTCCTTGTGTGATCCTTCCACCTGACCTATACAAGTGGCTAGCAACATAACGTTAGCCACCGTTTGCTAGCAACTTATTCACAGCAATAATACACCTGCTTAGGCTTTGTCACATTTAATTTGTTAGCACAACCAGCTATCTGAAATATCCAAGATATTGCATGCGAGGTTTAAGAAATCCAGTTTGCGCTAATCCTGAAATACAGGCAAGATCTGTGAAAGGGGATGGCCCACTATCCTTTCAGTGATCTGGAAGATACCATATAGACTGCTATGCTGTGACAAGCACAGGTCCCCTCGCTGCTGCTCTCAGTAGCTTAGCCTCTTAGCTCAGGCTAGCTTTGCATGCACCTTAAAGAAATGTGTCTTTGCATGCAAGACTAGCTTTGGATGCTCAAAGCTGGGCATGTGTTGCTTTAAATAGCCATTTGATTCAGTGCAGTCTGTTTGTAGTCCAGTGTGCCACTTAGAGACCACATGCTGATAGAGCACCCTGGAGATGACCATTCCTGAAAGAGCAGATGGATTACATAATAGTAACAGCATAACATATGAGTTCTGGATGGCACCCTGCCTTCTGGGCTTATCCCAGAGATTAGGCTATTAAGACGGGTATGATATGTGTAATCTTTTATGATCATGTTGGCATCCTTAGGTTTTTGGATTAATGCAGGATATTTATTGCAGCACTGCATCTAAGCAATCTGACATGATGCAGGCTTTCATTTACAAATTGCATGCCATATGCACAACAGTCCACATGTTGTCTGTGTCAGCAGCTGCTTTGTTTTCCAGTTAATTAATTCATCTTGTAGACCCTGCCTGACAGGGGCCTTCCCTTTGTTGTCTCTTCGAGTTCTCTCGTATCCACAGACCCTTGCTAGGTTTTCCTAAGACCACTTAGTAAAACCACGTTTCATTTGGCAATAATCAGAAAAGATAAGGTATAAATTTAAAGCAAAGTGTTTAACAGTTGAAACCATATTCATGTGGTGACGATACACCTGCATACATGTAAAGCTTGGCTACAAAAGTACAGTGCTTTTAAACAAACACTTGCGTGCACATTGTCGCAACGGTACCCTATTTAGAAAATAAGGTCAGGCAAGACTGTAGTTAATATCAATGTTTAATAGCATTTCTATTTTGCCTGCATCACTGTAGATTCTGTCTGATAAACTTAAGCTTAGCATTCAGCTGTTTGTTGTTGTATTTCAGTACCCCGTGGGCTGACAGCTCCCACACTTGTTCCTCCTCATATCTGGAAGAAGGCACGGAGCCAGAGTTGGGTCACTGGTTCGAGCTAATTTTAGATCCACTGGCAATTCTAAACCAACTACTTCCCTGTGAGAGTAGTCCGCAAACTCAGCTATCATTTTTCCCTGGGAGGACAATGTGGTGGTAGCGGCCAAATAGATGATATAAATAGTTTTTACAAAAGGGATCTTGCAAGCATACTTTATTTTTTAGACCTGAAGATGCACACAATCACACTGGCATTGTGCCTTTTAAGTGTGAGAAAATGTCCAGGAAAAGGCTTTACACTATTCTTTTGCCAATAGGCCAGTGTTTTACTTGAAAATTATTTTGTTTACATTTGCTTTTAAGTTCAAGATGTGCAATAGTACAACATGTCTCCATTCTTCAAGCCAGCATCTCTGCCCTTTTGTATAGTTATACATACCCCGAGGTCCCTGCACTGCTGTAATGGCAGGACTGGGGCATGCTGCATGTACAGAAAAGAACTTGTGTCTGCAAATCCTGCTGACATAAGGCTAAGTGGTGTTTCCCCAAGCCTCTGCATTGATTCTGTATTTGACGGCTGCTTTCTGTAGTTTCATGTAAGGCGGGGAGAACATAAAACAAACCCTCTGGGGAAGCACTGCTGGTTGTTGAAGGGACTTGTGTAATAAGTGTGACACTGCTTGTCATGAATAAACAGTCTAGCGCTTTGGTTCAGCTTTTCCTTTGGCACACTTCTTGAAAAGCTGTTGGTGCTGCCCTTTTGGATTTGCTCTTGATGTAAAAGGGAGTGCCGTGTTTTTCAAGTGAATATGATAGTGAGATAATGTCACTGTGAAGGTGATTTTCTTAGTAGAGTTCTGAAGTAGACCTACTTTATTTCCTGATGAATTTCACAGTAAATGTTTGCGATGTTGTCCAAATGCTGGAGACAAATATATATATTCCTGAGAGCGAGAACCATGACGTACATTAATGTGAAACACACATTAACAACACGTGTTGGATAATGAGGGGAAAATTCTGCATAACGACACCCTGAAAGACAGACGTGCTTTTGTCACGCATTTAGGCCCTGTTAGCCAGAGTCATGCAGATGAGCAGCATGAAGAGCTGACTCTCTACAATGAGGCCTTTCTGTGCTGTGTGAGGCAAAGGGGAAGTGCATGAGATCAGCATCCATAGGGGCTCTGCCTTTTCAGCTCTGCTCTGCTGTGTTGTGCTGTGGCGGCCCTCTGGCTCACTCTGTTGGAGAAAAAGTGTCACTACATGACAGGATTAACAGTACATACTCTACTTAGTGGAAGGGATTTAGTGAAGATTTAATACTTCACTGAAGGATTAATTGCAGTGATGCTCGCAGTAAAATATATTAAGTAATTCTTTCAATGCCTGAACCCCATTTTGTTGATGTTCTCATGTTGTATGTCCAACAATCTTACGAAAAGTAACGAGAAGGTTGATAGAAATGACAGCCGCTCACAGAGTGTGTCATAAAATACCTTATTTTTCATATTAAGCATACATTTTCCATACTGTCTTTATTTATGTATTGTGTCTTTCCTATTCTATTATACAGAGATGGGACAGGTATGGCCTGCGACAACAGTCAATGAGCAAAATTCAAACCTGTGACGTCACAACAGGATGTCTTGCTTGAATCCCTCTACCAGTCAGTGATAACAGTGACTCTAATCTGGCGTCCACTTACACTACAATCCCACTTCTACCGCTGTGTGAATGCAAATAAAACTAGGCCGCCTTGCAGCTGATAACCACCGCTACCACTAAGACAAATGAGAAAAACACGACGGAGCCTCTCTTTGCTGTATCATCCATCAGTGCGTTACCAAAGTGCCTCAGCTGTGACCTTATATGGTAGTCAGGCAAACAAGCCGAGATTGAAATCTGTGTTGACATTTTACTCTGAGAAGCGTACGGAAAGAAATGTAATCGCATAATCATTTAAAATCTAATATCTATTTGTGAAAGTCCCTCTCTTTCAGTTATTGTGATGCATGATTTAACAATATTGAGTCCGATCTTAAAAAATAATAGTACCTCCAAAACAATGAGCACTAATCATTTTAATATTAATATAAATACAAATACTAAAAAATATATTATGTCTATTGTAGCTGACAACGCTGATAGAAAATGTTGATAAAACACAAAAAAGAGGATAAAATAATTGTTGCTCAAATTATAAAGTCATAATCTTGCAATACTTAGTAGAATAATTAGGATTAATATCACAGCCATTGTCTGAGGATTGCGTGAGAGTATTCATGTATGTCCTAATCGTATGTGTGTGTTTGTAAGTGTTTAGTTGCATAATATGTGCCTGCCAGACCTCCAGCCCTCCTCCCCTTGTTCCTGAGGGATTATATGACACCAAGGTCCAGTGCTCCTATAGAGACAGTGTTTCCTGCCTCCTGTACAGAGAGCCAGTAAACCACTGGGAGGTGGGGGCAGGTTGTCGACAACACAGCTTGCCTCACTTTATCACCCTGACTCTTTGTTGTTTCTCTCCCCCTCTGTGCTGATCTCATTTTAATCTCGGCCCTCTCCAGGATCAATGTCTTGCGCTTACCACAGGCAAACCAAGAGGCTGACAGTAAAGACTACTGAGTGATCGAATAATGTGATTGGATCGGTTCCCGATTTCTAATCTGTGCAGAGGATGCTGATCGAATCGGCGGGGTTGCTTTTCAAGTCAGCGCGTTAACATATCTTCTGATGTGTATATGTGTACATGTGCACCTACAAGTATATCAGTGTGTGTATGGACAGTAAACATTGGTAGATAGGAAATGGGCTTTTCAGTATATTCTCGCCACAAGAGGCTACTGTTGATCTCTGTATGAAAAGCAGAGGAGGCACCATATGCCAGTGTGCTGTAGATGTAGCTTAACTGGTGTATATCACCTATAATTCATAGTATATGCAGTTACATCTGCTTCTATACTAAATGGACTGATACCCTGCATGTTTTTTAGCCACACTTTTGACGCTGGCTATTTTTTTTTTTTTTTTTTTGCAAAATCATGACATCTTGATAGGGATTTGTGATTTTTTTTTTTTTTTAATTTTCAACCATAGGAAGAAAAATAGGTGACAGTTAGTATTTTCCTTCACATGGAAAGCACTGCAAACACTATCATAATTGTATAGCAGGAGTTTTTAAACACTTTATGAGGCAGTCTTTCCGAACTTTTTAGCATGTGGCTCTTGACAAGGTGGCATTGCCTTCTTGTTGTTGGATTGTGACCAGGTTAGCCATTTTTTTGGAAACTTGTAGAGGTTAAATTATCCAATAATTCACGAGAAAAGACGAGAGAAAACAGATAAATATGTGTTGCAGAAATATGTGGTTTATATCTCTGTTAGTCATCTCACAACCCTTCAGATTTATAATGGGGCGAGGGGGAGGGTCATGGATCATTGCGTGGCTACATGCACTACTTGACTTGTGAGGCTCAAGAGCAGCTGGAATCATTCTATGTACATTCATGGTTTGCCAGTCCATCACTGTGAGGAGTCACACAGATTCATACCCTATGGGCATCTCATCTTTTGAGAATGTGTGGTATCTCGAGCACCTGGACATGAGAACCCACAGTGACAAAAGGATAAACATGCAAACCCCACTCAAGGAAAACAGGGATTCAACCATAGTCCTCTCTTGCTGTGAGGCAACAGTGCCACTGAGTCACCGTGCCAGCAAAAAATTAAACGTGACAGGGCATCTCGGCAACACTTGATTACCCCCAGAAGTGGTTTGAAGACACACTCTCTCAGACCACGGCCAAACAATAACAGAATTTGGCTGATGACTGGTGTTAATTTCCCACACCACTCCATAGCCCGAAGCATCCTTTTAACAAACCACTGTAAAGATGCCATCTGTTTGAATGAAGTGACCTCTCAGCCATACAATGAAATCCAGCTGGCACAAACATCAGACACAATGAGCTTCTGCAAACCCTTGCACTTGACAATCACATTAATATTTCACTGGAATACCAATTAGTCCAGCAGGTGGACGTCACACAGTTTTAGATGATTTCATTAGTAGTGCTGCAGTGTCCGAGCCCCACAGAGTTCTAACTGAACTTGCATGCGTGGTGTCACATTGATGCAGCCTGTGATAGGCCTGTGTGTGTTACATTAAAAGCATGTCCAATGCACCCCAGTCATAGACCCACAGTCTGCACTGGAGTCACCCTCTGGGCAGTCAGCCTACTACTGTTCTGCTGCTCTAACAGATCTTTCTCTTCTTCTCTTCTACAGGCATTCCTATCCATCCCTCTGTCCACCCCTTCCCTCCCTCCCTCCTCTTGGGGCTGTAAATAAGCTGGGGCTGTGTAGACCCTTGAGAGGCCCTCCCCCTCCCACTCTTCCCCACCACTGCTACCCCCCCCCCCCCCCCCCCCGTCTAACTCCCCTGCCCACTCAGGCTCTGCTGCTGCTCTTTATGTTGCTGAAAGGCGCCAGGGAGATGCTCAGATGATCCATTGGGCCATCCTGAACCACATCGTCCATACACCCCGAGACAGGGAAGACTAACTACTGCGAGCGTGAGAGAGCCCTTGGAGGGTGCTGTGAGTACCCTGTGAGGCCCGCCCTCCCGCCAAGCCTGGCAGAAAGCTTGGCTTGCCCCTTCACTCCTCCAGCCCCTGAGATGCCCTCCCCTCCCAATGAAGGAGGTGAGTAAGAGAGGTCCCAGCTCTCTCAGGAATGACAGGATTATCCTGTTAGATGGTTTGCTGGCTAAGGCTTGCATATTTTTGTACTCACAAACACCTGGCCACCTGCTTATATATGTACCTGCCTGCCATCATCAGTACTATTCTCTCCTGCATAGAGCCACACACACACACACACACACACACACACACACACACACACATACAGATTATAATAAAAGGATCATGATGCATGTAGCTACAGCAAACTAGACGCCTCATTCATTTACACCCTAGCCCCATAAACAAACCGCACTAAATCCCCTGCAGATGTGGATAAAATATATTACAATACTCCAGCAACTCCTGTTCCCCTCCCAGTCAGGAGCACAAGCTGTGACTGTATCTAGTGTTGTTGTATGCTGTCTCTTCCTCCAGAGGATCAAGGAGCGTCCCCCGTGAACGTGCCATCTGTGGGCTCCTACCAGAGCAGTGGGAAGAGGAAGGTGCGCACCAAAAAGAAGAAAGGCACTATCACCGCCAATGTTGCTGGCACCAAATATGAGATTGGTACGCTTTTATATATTTATTTCTAATTAAACTAGAATGCTTTGGAGATTACAGTAATCACAACAATACACACAAATGTTCACTGATGAAAAAGGAGCTAAAACAGACACTACAGAAATGTCAGTCTAAGATAAGACACTTTTGATCACAGTGATTGTCTTTATGGAGAAACTGGTGTAGGATGAAAAGAGGCTTTCTTTGAGATGGGTGATGAAATCCTTTCATTGATGTACATTATCCTAGTATTGATGTTTTTCTCAGAAAAAAGTGAGTTGCCTGAAATGTTTCAGCAGTAGTGCGAGTGGCTGTAACTTCAGTAGTTGTATTAGTATAACTTTAGTTATTCTTTTATTCAGGCTATTACTTACATAGACGTGTTGGATGTGCTTATAGTCTGACTCACAGGATGCAGACTGTGCATACAAGCCTGCCATTGGCCGCCTATTCCAGATGGAATTCATCTCCCCTTTGGGTTATCATTTTGCAAGGGCACCATAGCGCTGCCCAAGACAATTGTGACTGATTAAAAGAAACACAAATGCCCAGAGCATCTTTTTCCCTGAGTGCTCAAGTGCCGAGTACAGCCAGACCATCTCCAGCACTGGCACAGCACTGGAACAAAATGTGGAGATAGGTCTGAATATACAGTACGACACTATTTTTTAAAGATTTTTAAATCAATTTTTTAAAGCTGCAGTTGCTAACTTGTATAAAAAAATAAACCCCTTTTCTCGTGTCTTTTGAAACTGTTTCTATAAACATACAGCACTAAATGAGACAGATAATCTGTGGCCTTACTGCACCTAAACGAAGACAACCAATCAGAGCTGAGGACTCTCTCACGCAGCTAAACAGTACACTAAAATAGGTTTCTGGAAACACTTTCAGTAACAGAATCCTGCTGCTTTTTTTTTTTTGGTAAACTATAAAGCCCAGTTTCCACCGTGTAGTACAGTGCAGTTTGCTACGCTTTTTTCCCATTTCCACTGTGAAAAGTTGTGGATGGTACCAAAGGAACTGTTCCATACCGTTCCCATTTTGGTCCCCCCTCTGTTGGGGTACCTAGCACACAGATCTGGTACTCAAAGGTGGAGTTGTGAACACTGCAGTCTGTTGATTGGTCAATAACGGACAGTCACTCTGCTCAGGGCTGAGTTGGGGCTGGTTTTGAGGCTCATGTATCCACTGTTCATACTGTGGAGAGTTTTATTAGTAAACTGTAACTATAAGATGAAAGGATGTTTTGCTGCCTCTTGCAGCAGCTGGAGTCTGAGAAAAGATAACTTCATTCACTGGGCCGACTGCCGGCGACTTTTAAGGTGGAACGAGAACTTGTAATGTAGCTCAATGCATGAGGTGATGACATGAATCCATCAACACTCCTTAAATTTCACTGACAACTTTGACCATCACTTTAGTTTTTATATGACATACACTTTTAGTAATGAGTCGATCTTTGTGCGTTTATATATTAATTTCGGTTGGGTTATGTGAACTGCATAAATTCTAATCCTCAATTGGAGGAAAAACAAGCGTGGTGGAGCGTCTCTCCTGTGGGCTACAGCATGCGTGAGCTTGCCTGAGAAGGACTGAATGCACAAACCCCCTATTTTTAAATATCCTATGTAGAGAGACTCTCACTGTACTGTTTTATTCTGTTCAGAAAAACATTGGCACGCAACCCACTTCTGTGGAGGATAAAAGAGATGCAAACTTCTCTCTGTGTCACTGGCAATGATGAAGTACAGTGAATAGTCGACGAAGCAGTGAGTGACAACAACCTCGCCTACATGAAAGAGTACTGTTTGCGGTGGAAACACTAGGGTCTAGGTACCATGTCTGAAGGGTACCTCGGGTTCCAAAGGTACCATATTGAAAGTGTTTGATGGAAACACATTGGTTTCCAAGTAAAACAAAGCCAAAGCAAGAAAGCGGTACGAGGACACAGACCTTTACAGTAGTAGCTGCTGTAGCAACTCCAGTTCATTCAGCCACAGCAAACTCCTTCAGGATCAGCAAACTTTCTGTTGCTGTTGTTACACAGGTTAGTCCCAGCCCACTGTGACTCCCTGCTACAGCTGCTGCTGAAGGTCTGTCTCTGGAGCTTCTGCCCATGCTCACCTCTTGGCAAATAGTGTCCTAGCGAAGGAGAGTGAGGCGGAGGGACTGCCAGCTGCACCAGCTCGCTAAGTCTTTTCTCATTGTGATCTGATAAACAGAGAAACAGAGAGACAGAGAGAAGCGGGGCTGAGCGAATTAGTGCTTTGTACACAGCTCTACAATGAAATAAGATTTCATCAATTTTAAATAGTAAAAAAAAAAAAGAAAACCAATATGTGGTGGTCACTGGTGATATTGTGGTAGCTGCCACAGATAAATCAATGTATGGGAAACACTGCACTAGCCTGATGAGCCTGCATGTTAAATGTAGCAGTTAAAGTTTGCTTAAGTTTACTCAGATCAAACTACATTGTGTTTACAAAACTACAGAGCCTCAGATTTCAAGCATCTAAATTTATATTTAGTTTTTTTTTTTTTCATGAAAAATTCCTGACTGAGCAAGACCAACATTTTGGGTGGTCCTGCAGGTAAGATTAATTAACTGTGACACATTGAATTGTATATATTAATTTTAGAAACAGCTCTCAGTATGGCTCAGTCAGTCCCTCAAAACACAGCAAATCTAATCACAATGTTGTCTCAACAATAAAACAATACACTGTAGATTTTACTCCCAACAATAAAATCTAATTTGCTGTGGTGGATTGTGTGAGGGAGGCCGTTGTTATTTAATGTCTTAAATTAAACCTAATAGAGTTGCGGTCCAGCAACAGTTCACACAGAGACCGCTCGGCCTTACATACATACATAAATCTTTATTGAGGTAATTTAACTTGGCAGTGAGTTTTTTTTGTTTTTTTTTTGAGAAGGGCAAACAGAAGCATAGTAAGCACTCCTCACATGGTCAGTATATGCCAGTGTGGCAGCACAGCTCTCAAGGGTGAACTACAACCTATGAAACTAAGGAGTCAGCAGCAGCAAGTAGAAGTTGGGGGCTGCCCGGATCCTGTAGGTAGATGGGAGTCTAGCTGTGAGTCAGTTTGCTTGCTGTGACGAGACCCTCTCAGTGGCCATTCTGAGAGCAGTGCGGGGCTATTGTGAAGGAAAATTAACACTAAGGGCCAGATGGATGGCTCATTTTTGCTGTTACCTTTTTCGCAGCTGTCTTTTTTTGTTCCAGGATTGATTGTATTACAGGTAGAGGTTAAAGGTCAGGGAAGATGGTGTTGGAAATTTGCTTTGCACCCACTGAGAAGGGAATGTACACTCTGGCCCTAAGGATGTCTGTTTCATGAGATAGGTAGGACAGGATTGATTATAGCTTTGCACTCAAACACCCGACTGGTAACTGTAAGCATAGGCTTGCTGTGATGTAAACCCCTTCCTATTTCAGTTAGCAAAACACTGTTAGCATTCAGCGACGTTAACAGATGGATGAAGTTACATCGGAAACACCTTTTTCCCATTCAAGTGCCATCATGCAACATTAGGCAAGCCTTCTCCAGGTTTGTCAAGGCTTTCAAGAAATTAATTAATACCACGTTTCGTTAGGGCGTATGAATTTTTCATTACTCACTGAATAATGAATAGTTGTCGGATTAATGTCCAAATGGGCTTGCCTCCTATCTCTCATACTATGGGGTTCCAGTGGGATTTGAATGCATTACAGACAATTAATTTATCTTTTTGAAGAGGGGCATTACGATTGGCTGCTCCGCAACCATTCCATGAATGGTAAATATTGCTGTGAGCTTTATGATCTATAATCTCACAGACTCATTTCTCATATGATGTCTGCAGAAACAGAATTTAAGCCTAGCAAAATGTTTGAGTGAAACATTGATCTGTACTGTAGAAATATTTGATTTGCGGTCACATCTTGTTCTCACAAGTAACTTTGTGATCATGAATATAAAGTTTATTTAAATGACTGTGTGGCAAATTCTGTGAATGGAATCTAATGTGAGTGTTTTCCCACAGTTCGTATAGTCATCAGTGAGGTGGACTTCATCAAGACCCGGGAAGATGACGAGACTGCCAACCTCATCTGGAATGACTCGGCCGTGCAGCACGAGAAAATCGCTGAGCTCAGGAATTATCAGGTACACCGCGTGGCTACCATGTCAAGTCAGCACGCCTTGCTCGGGGGCACCGTAGCCTAGAGGTTAGAGAGGAGAGCTTAGGAATAAGGGCGTCAGATCCAGTTGCTGTACTGAACAGGAAAAAAGAAAAACTGGATCTTAACCTTTACAGTATGCTCCAGTAAAGCTGCTCAGTGGCCAGCAGCCAAAGACCGAGATACTGATCAGCTCCCAGTGGACGTATGTAACTTTGTAAAGTCTGGAGCAGCAGTTCTAAAGAAGATGTTCAGCTGACTTTATTGGTAAACCAACAAACCAAGAAAAACAAAACAACCTGCCTCTGATCACTGGAGGTGAAGACGGATTTTTCCCAAAGATTCCTTAAGAGAAAAGGAGCAAAGACTCTGAAATGAAACAGTGCGGTGCACCAAAAAGTAAAGGATAAAAAGGATGAAACAAACATGACAGCAACTGTAACCCGCCTGTGAGAATTGTTTCAAAATTATTTTCCTGTAAAGAAAAACCAAATCCCTCACTTCAGAAACTCCTTTGGTTGGAGTTGAATAAACATGACACGATTCTCTGCAAATTCTTCTTACCTATTACAGCACAAAGCATTTCTTGATAAGTTTTTTCACACGTTTGCAGAGAGAACAAACCACTAAACCAGTTTGATGCAAGGCCTTCTCCCAAGCCTTTGAATATTTTGCACTAAAATGTGATGAAATCTGAACTGTAACAAAAGATACATCTCACTTATTGTCACAGCTCAAATTGCATCGAGAGAAAGGCTGTTACATCTCAAATTTATCACAGCCATTTTACTTGCTAGCATATGCAGTGCTGATATAGCAACACACGTTACAGGTGAGGACAGCAAGGTTTCACGTACACTGCTCGCTAATAAGAATAATTAAAACAAAATGTGGAGTTCTGCTGTGAAAAAAATGGGTGTTTGTACACCATCCTGCCTTCCAGTACATTTTTCTACTTGGTAACTTGCATATTGCAAAATAACAAATTCAGAGTAAAATGAAGAAAAACCAAGCAATTAAAAAGGACATATAGACATAAATTAAAATTAAACAATGAAAAATATAAGAAATAACAGGAAGAATTAGAAATGTAACGATGGACGGAAGATTCTGAATGTGTCCACCTGCTTTCCCTCCGACCCTGAGAGGTAAAAGAGAGACAGCAAATAGAACGAGGGCTGGAAAGGGAACAACAGAGCTTACAAGGAGACAGATATGAGGACTGACAGGCAGACTGACAAGTAGTGAGCAGCAGGGGTGGGGGCGCAGGTTTCAGGTGTCACTGGTGATGTTGACAAGACAGACCTCAACAACGAGGGTTGCTCTCTGTTCTGTGTACTAGTCTGAAAGTGATCTTACCTCTGTTTGACCTCCCTGTCCTGCCGACTGAACTTGCTGCTGCCGCTGCTCCCCCTCAGCTGCGAGCGTTAGCCATCCATCTTCCTGAGTGCTTATTTGATTAGACTGGGCACTAATGATCGATTAAATCACAGGCTAGAAAGAGTATGGCTTGTTAGGACAGGGGCGGCAAGAGTTCAGCTAAGTAGATTGAATATTACAAATACTGTAACAGCTTAACGTGTAGCAATGTGGCTAATGTTTTCTCATAGAACGGGTGATTTGCTGTCAATTGTTTTCACTTGCTGTCTCGTGCCGCTGTGGTGTTTCATGAGATAATTTCTCAGTAGAAAAGTAGAAGTCCCACAACAATTGGTTTTGATTTCCCCTCACAAGCCACGTCGTCTCGCGGCATTGGCATAATTGTGCAATCTCTTCCGAATCCCTAATTACGTCTGTCTCGTTTGGATAATAATCACGGGATCCTTTTACACTCTGCGTTCTTGTTTTTTTTCCCCCTCTGCTTTCTCTCTCTCTCCCTCTTTTAATTCTTCCCTTTTTTCCGTTTAGTGATGTACTGTGAGAGTTTGCTGTCAAGTTTCAGTTCATACGAGCCTAATTAACGCCCCTGTTCAGGCTCATTTGGTCAAAGAATACAGAAAACCCAGAGTTTTTCCTTTACCCCCCACCCCCCTTTCGGCGCATTCAAAGCAATTCATTCAACTGTCACTGCAGGAGCTTGCGATGCAGAACCAATTACCTCGGCCCCTCGGAGTTGAGATTGATCGTTTTTTTTTCTCTCGCCTCTTCCCTCCCCAACCTTTAAAGTATAAAAAAAAAACACGGAAAACTAAATAAGGGTTGAGAAAGGTCTCAGCGTCACCTTTTTGTTTTGAGTCCGTAATTGGGCATAAATGTCAGAACATTGTAAGCTCACTTCAGGTTGCTGCCTTTAATGTGCTCATTTTTATGAAGGGGTGGGGGTGGAATTGAGTGGCGTAATGGCCCTAACAACATTATTATGTCTGCCTGTCCCTCTGCAGAGAATTAACCATTTCCCTGGCATGGGCGAAATCTGCCGGAAAGACTGCCTAGCAAGAAATATGTCCAAGTAAGTTTTCAATTGAGAGTACTTTGGTTCAGTTGCAGATGTGCAAAAACAACAGCATTTCAAAACTCAGTGTTTAGCCAGATGGCACCCTCAGAAGTCACAACTGGGTACTTGTAACACGCTGCCATTACAAGCTGAATAAGTAGGAGACACTGCTGTAAAGGCACAAAATTCAACTTTACTGTTAAAATGCAAAATGTATAAAAACTTGTCATTTTAAAAAACACAAATACAAGACTCCAGATGTTACTAAAAGTATAAAATGTCGCTCTACTCCCCCACACACACCCTTTCTTTGTTTCTCCAGAATGATCAAGTGCCAGCCTCAAGAGTACAGCTTCATACCCAAAACCTGGATCTTCCCCGCTGAGTACACTCAGTTCCAGAACTATGTCAAGGAGCTACGCAGGAAACGCAAGCAGAAGACCTTTATCGTCAAACCTGCCAACGGAGCCATGGGTCACGGGTAGGTCAGAGGGCAGCAAGTGCCCCAGAGCAAGTCTAACACACTAACTATAAGACTGACAGACGGAGCCGGGCCATGACAGAGAAGGCGAGAGTGACTGAAGTGGAGGATAGAGAGCAAGATAGTGAGTCAGTGGAGGAGGAAATTAGCAGTGGAGCAAATAGAGGACAAGCACAACAAAACAAGGTAATAAGAGGTTTGTGACCCTGACATGGGCGTCTATGGAAATGGCGTTATGGTCGGGACCAGATTGAGTATTTGAGCTGAGAGGGTGTGGTGAATCTCATTGTTGGCCTCATTGTCCTCGATGGTCACACTCTCCATAAATCAGAGGTTATCGCTGCCAGTAGAGGACACACACACTCTCACACACCACACACACACATGCAGTCCCTGGCAGTTACTGTAGTTCCTTCCCTGAAGGTCTCTGCATGTGATTATTGGATATCTTTATGAGGCACCATCAGCGGAGACCAGTCAGACTAGAAAATGGACCAAGATGGCTGCTGCAGGGGACTCTGTCTCACAATAGCATCTCTTTATCAAAAGATGAGCAGGCTGTGGTACCTGAATGCATATTTCATGCCTGCAGTCCCATGGGGTGAGCGCCTTTCTCGGGGTTGTGATGTCACATTTCTGTGGTATGTTTTCGCTATCCTGACAGCTGAAATCGTGAGGTACTTAGAGAATCAGTAAAGAGGTGTGGTGACATGAAATTTTTACTCGAACATTGACAAATTTATTAGATACACCTGTACACCTTAAAGCAATCAAATGTAAAATCCCAGCAGTCAACACAACTTTGATAAAGCTTCTGTCCCCCTTAAATATGGGTGGACAAAACAAAGTTTACCAAAGAGTTGAAATGACCCGTCAAGAAAACTACACCTTATAAGTCTTGGTGTGCATGGGGGTGTGGTGGTGTTGCTCTTTGCTTTGAGAAGACCCTGTTAAAGCTGGTTTGGTCGTCTAGTACGAAAGCTCTCCAAATTTTGGAGGAGTTCCAGGTACCACAGACTGGGAGGAGATCTGTTGATGAGAATTCGGAAACTCCCTGTGGAAAGGGACGTTTTTGCCACCACACAACACTGACAAGGATAAGTGACTCAAAAACAAAATTGATGGATGCAACAGAAGTGGTCCGAAGCACAAGTATCTTGAATTGTGTCTCAAATTAACTCAGTAACTGATTCTATTATTCTATGTGTGGGCCTTAACCAACTTATCTGGCACTCAAACAGAATTTTATTGAGCTATATGAGGTCAGGCCTGCATTACCAACAGAAGTGGAAATGCCAAGTGGTTTCAAAGTCAAAGGTTCAAGTATGGTTGGTTTAACAAATAGTTCTGTTTTGTAAAATGAAATGTAAATTTAATGACAGATGTGGTGGCGGTTTAGAGATTAATATATAAAGAGCAAATTTCTGTTTCGAGAAATTAGAGTTTTATTGCAATATTTAGGGTGACATATGCAAACAGATCCCCAAGCTGGTCAGCCAAGAGATACAGAAAAGAAGTTAAGTTGCCAGTACTTGTACAGGTACTCGTGCATTATAGCATCCTTAGTTCTCACCCTTAGCAGAGTATTTCATCTGTACCTGCAGACCTGTGTCTAGGCTGTCTGTGTTTACTGTCCATGTTTACTGGGAACCGAGAGTTGAAGGCTAAATCCCACGTCGATCTCAATACATGTCTTTGTTACACGGCCTTATTCTTTCACACAGAATCAGAGACACATGCAGCTCATTCGGCTGCCTGAGTAGTAATGCTAAAACAAGAATTAGGAGCACTTGAGAATATGTTGAAACTGCACAGATCGAGAGACATTTACTAAGTATTGTTTCTGACGTCTTATTCTTTGAAAATGTGCTCCCTGAAATGCCTGTGTGAAGAAATACTTTGGAGTGCATTCATCAGTGGCACCAATAGGTGGGGATATTGAAGTACAAATAGCTCAGCATGCTTCACCTCTCCCTCTAATTCTCTTTGAATTTGTCCTTTCTGGTATAATGTGAGCATTACTTATAACTCCATGCTGCACTAAGCCCTTATTTATTAAAGAATAAAAGGCAGCAAAGGCTGAATTATTGCAATACATTAAGAATATGAAAGATGATGAGTTTAGCTCGACCACTCAACGGCGGGCGGCTCACAAGATTAGATTTTTCTCTATTTTTTTTTGCATGGTGTGACGCGGCAGGAAATTAAGTTATATCTACCCCCTGTAATTTATTTTTCCGTCGGCCGACTAAATGAAGTTATTGTTTGTGTCTGAAGCGCAGCTTGTTATAAGGGAAACAAAATAAAAGCGCGTGCAGGGCTTAAAAAGGCGAGATCCCCTCCGGTGCCAAATTAAATAGGCAGGGGAGAGTGGGCCGTGATTATCTGACACCCCAGCTCATCAATCATGTCGTCTTCTCCTCAGCTACTCCTCCTTGACTAACTAACACCGTTAACCCTGTCCTCATCATTCAGCTTGCTGTCTGCCTGTTAGGAGGGCCCTTCACATCATCGGTCAGCCTGCCATCAACTTCTTCTCTGTTCAAGCACTGTGATAAGCAGGCCAATGAAGCGCACGTCCACAGTTCGCCACTGTTTTAGTTGGCAGAAGCAAGTTGTGATTGATAAACCTGAAAGTAACAACAACATCACACCAATGCAGATCTAAAAGCTGGGAGGGTTTTATCACACCCCTAAAGGGAGGACTGCTGAACTAAGACCTCATTTCATCATCACCTGAAAGGCATTATCTGATCCCAGCCTAGATTCACACTTAGAAACTCATCAGCAATGCTCCAGTGTTTTTGCTTCATCAGAGTCAACTGCGCAGGTGAATTCTTTGGTCAAATTACAACAACACAGGCTGCACTGTTCCCAGGATACTGTATGTTCTGGCTGTGATTACAGAGCAGAACAATGTTTGCCCTCTGGTGGCTCAGTGCCACAATATCTTAATACCTCAAACTGTACTTTTTGAACAATCAAGTCTTTACATCTTGGCCAAAAATTGTGTTTGTGTGTGTGGTGCGCCTGCTTGCATGTGTATAATGGAGCCTTCCAGGCTGTGCATGTAACCAATTTAGGCCAAGTCTGCCTTAACTATGAGTGATGGTGATATAGGTCAATCGCGATGCTTGTACATAGTGGGAGATTGTTTAGAAGTGAACCCTAAACCCCACCCTGCACACATGCATACACCCATACACACACAGACATTTCACAAAGTTTGGAAAATACTGCCCCTCACCCTCGCGTGCACGGCCACATGGATGCACACAAACTAACACAGCTCATTCTTGAGTCCAGCTAGAAATGGCCTGCGTACTATAAGGCCTGAGTGCCAGTGACATGAGACCAAAGCAAATGAAGGAGGGTGGAGGTTGAGACGGAGCGCAGTGTCTGCTCCTATTAACCTGCCCAAAGACCCTGCTACAGCATTTGATGCACTGTGCCATTCAGAGTAAGCAGAGTGGAGTTTGGCTTCAGAAAATCACAATGTTCTCCAGATGCTGGCGGAGCATTTCTCAGACAAACAGGCATTCATGTTGTACCTGTCTGTTTTTTGTACATTTATTTTTCAACTGTATTATTTAGATGGCCAGGTAATGAAGAGAGCAACAAAAGTTTTGGAATGCTCAATGCCCCTCAGAGCCAAACAGCTTGTCCTACTCAAACTAGACCTGAGGTATGTTGAGCGCACTCATTTACAGATGTTTTCAGTGAAGGTTCTGTAGCAATGGAAGGTCACATGAATACCATCAGAGCACAATGGCTCTGACCCTTTCACTCCTAAGGGCTAAACGTCTACAGTGTAAATATAAGAACCATTGCGTGCAAAGTTAGGACATATCTTTACCCTCTAACTGCATCTATTACTTCTGTAGACCATTATACTTATTATCATTGCTTTGGAAAGCAGAGGCAGAGCAAAGTTCCTCTTGGGATGTGAAGATTCAATGTATCACCATAACAGGCAGATGTGGCACCCCAGTAATACGTCCCCAGCATGTCCTGATGATTTGAAATGAAATACAGTGTTGAACCCCATTAAAATGTGTATACTGTTTGGCTCAGTCCCCCCCCACCCCACCCCAACAGATACAGTATATAAGACAGTGCCAATGTCATCAGTCATGTTCATGGTCCCTGCTATGCTGCCATCTATCATTTTTTTAATTATCTTTTTTGTCTTTACTATGCCATATTTTATTATGCTGCTGACGACACCCCAATTTCCCCCCCAAGGATTAATAAAGTTTCTGTCTATCCAGGATCTCGCTTATCCGTAACTGTGAGAAGCTGCCAGCCCAGGAGCACTTTATCGTTCAGGAGTACCTGGACAAGCCCTTCCTGATGGAGGGCTACAAGTTTGACCTGCGCATCTACATCCTTGTCACTTCCTGCGATCCGCTTCGCATTTTTCTCTACAACGACGGCCTAGTTCGCATGGGAACTGAGAAGTACCACGCACCCAGTGAGGCCAACCTGGTGAGTCACAGACAATAATACGACTAACAGTAAAGATAAGGACATGTATTTGTGTAGGATTTTTCAAAGTAAAGATACAAAGTGCTCTACAGAAGCTTCACATAGACTTGGAAGTGCACACATGGTCATAGACGCATACCTTGTACCTTATAACAGGACATGCATCTTTATTTGTGCACCATCTGTGCACAGGGCCAGTTTGATGAGTCGCAGACATATACACAACTGTTCATGGATTTATATTAGAAAGTACATTCAGTACCAAGTGTGTGGCCAATCAGGCGAGTCAGAAATGTACAACAGACAGATAGAAGAAAGCATAGCAGTGTATTTGCCTCGCACACCGGAGCCATGGGCTTGTGCAACTCGACATAATCAAATTAGACACACAAACAAGAAGGAGGACAGAGGTCAGGAAACAAAGTGTAATCTCTTCAGGATCACAAAAATATGCATATATTGTACTCATATACACAGTCAACAGTGCCCGAATGCAGACAACTGTAGGGCTGATATTGTTCTCTCTCTCACACATACACACACACACACACACACACACACTCAAACATACACATGCACAGAATGGGCAGGCATACTGTATGCACACAGCTGAGCGTAAATGTCCACATGCCAGATGTCTCCTGTAATATCAAGCCGCTCATATTTGCCTTGAGGTTCTGCACCTGCTGAAGCACAGTCTGTTGCTGACGGGATGCACACACACATACACGCACACGCACACACACACACACACACACACACAGCTTCCTATCAAGCAAGATGCTTATCTACAATATGAACACACACTCACATAGACATGCTGGACCCCTCCTGTGACACAAATGTGTATTGTCTTACCCAGTCTGTGACACATGATGGAGTGAGTCGTGCCATGGAGATGGATGTTTAATCCCACAGAGAGTGGATCCCAGACAGCCATCATGGGCTGGAGTGGCCTCCGGTCACAGCGTTATTACCTCGTGGGCTAAGGACAAGGATGTATTGTCTTCAAATGTGAGGGATAGTGTTTAAAGAGAAGGAAGACTACAAGGGGTTACACAATGGCTAGTTATAATCAGCCACTCAGTGACGCATTTTAGCCACGCTCTGTGGGGCACTTCGGCTCCGACTCCTCTAATCACTGATTGCTTGAGATTTTGGTGATCTATGATGGTAAGCTTGTTCTGCTGTTGCACTCATTATCTGCCAATCCCATAAGAGCATAAGAACCATTTTTAGAAAGAGCATTGATAATTCCTGTATTGCACAGCGAGCTGTTCTTTTCTTGCTGCACCATTTCTTACCATCTTTAGTTGTTGCCAGGGGACGACTTTGTGATGTTTTTGCTTTTTCCTTTAGTCTTGTTTCATATCACTTAGGAGAACATGTTTTACAATACAACGTGGCTATGTGCACTGTGGGGATAAAAGCATTAACACCCTTGAGGATGTTGTTTGCTGTGATGATTATCATCACTGACAAAGGTATAATTACACTAAAGAGCGCTGGCAAAGGTACCGCAGCTATTTAAGTACAATATACAGTATATACACCATGTATTAAGATAAAGTTTCATAGAGCGCCGCAGAGAGGACGTTTATTTGTAGGCCGAAATGGAAACTGGTGTCACCCTGGTCCTCTTAACAAAAAGCCAATAGGATTTCTCCATTGAAGTTTGGATTATTCTTGAAAATAAGCTCTGTCGGAGGAGAAAGGATATGATTCTTTCACATTTCGTACAGCATGATCGCCAGAAGTGAAAAGCTAAGGTTATATACAGTATGAGCTACACCATGGTCGTATGACTTTAACATTCCCACCACCTTGGGCGATGTGTAGTCAGTGAAGATTCTCAGTCATCCAGGTCATGGTAATCATAAGTGCTATATCGTAGGCAACTGGACTTGCTTGTGTTTCTTGAAGACGTTTCGCCTCTCATCCAAAAAGCTTCTTCAGTTCTAAATGACTGGTACGGAGTCACAGTCTTTAAACTCTGCATCGGCCATCGTGTGTGTCGTTAGGGTCAGGTGGGAAGGTGGGACCAGGGGTGAATGGGTGTGAAGTTGTCTGGGGAGGGATCCCAAGACTGCATTGTAGGTGGGTGATAAGTGATGTCGTAAGCCACCCCCTCTGTTTAACGATGGTCGTTCCAGCTTGACGTAGATGCCTTCTTTTACTCCTCTTTTAAAACTGCTCTATAGTCTCACATAGTTACTTGTTGGACTCATTCCTGCACCATTCCATTGTACCTACCATTGCTTATAATATCTGTAGCCATTAGTATTAAATTGCTGTTATGCTGAGCAACTTTTAGCCATGAATGCATCTAACTCAGAGCAGGAAGCAGATGAAAATGAGCTTAATTTCTTCATCAACTCAGTAAATAAAGGAATTCAGAAGAAAGAAGACGAGAATCATTTTTATGCAACGACAAACAACACATGCCATCTGGTGCAAATATGATCTGCTGTTGCGATGACATTTGAAACTTAATGTTGTCAGAGCTTATAAGAGGATGTTTATTAGTTTTACAATTACACCACAGACCTATGACTCAGCAATATCTGGCCAAATTGTCATTAGACATGGTGTATTGTCAAACTTTAAGACAAGGACCAGGCTTTTTTTGTTTTGTCATTTATACAGTGGTAGTAATGTGCAAGTGTCAGTAAATTCAGCCTTTAAAATCGAGCCTACTTCTCTCCGATCTGTGTTCCTGTGCAAGAGCTGTCCCATGTCGCTGTTGCACTATCAAATTAAATGGAACTAGAAATGATGAGCCAGAGACAGGTGTTAACAAGTAAGTGTCAATTCCCCTTTGTCTCCGCAGAGCCAGCTCTACATGCATCTGACCAACTACTCAGTCAACAAACACAATGAGAACTTTGAGCGAGATGAGACGGTGGACAAAGGCAGTAAGAGGTCCATCAGGTGGTTCACCGAGTTCCTCCGCACCAACGACTACGATGTGGCCAAGTTCTGGGGAGACATCTCGGTATGTGGGGCACAAACACAGACACACAGCTACATGCAAACATGTCATGGCGGATGTGTATTTCCGTGAAACGCAAGGATGTGCGGTATGATAACAAAACGCACCACAAATGCAAACAGCACACGCAGGCACCCGTAAATTTAATCTGTAAGCGGACACTCTTATGTACACACGCTCTCGCTACTAACCAACACACGTTGCACACAGAACACAAGCGGACTGGCAAAAGGTTTGATATGATTTGTTATGACAGTAATTCAGAAAGCTTCCGAGCTTTGTTTAATTCCAGGAAGAGCTCAGTGAAAACACCATTCCTGGAGGGTGAGCTCTCGCTATCTGGCACTACTCTCAGCTCATCCAAACACCTTTACCATGTTCGTTTTCTTTCATCAAAGTCTTTTTGGGAGATTTCTTTACCTCCTGTTCCTCAATCATTCTCTTTTTAACTTACGCAAATCCATCCCATCATCATACACCCCTTTGTCCTTCTGTTAGTACTCTTTTAGTAACTTCCTTTTTGTTCTTTTCTGTTTCATTCTTCTTGACCTTGACTTTTCGTCCCTCTGTCCATACTCATTTGGGGTTGTCTGGTCCCTCAGTGCTTGTTCTCTGTTTCATTGTCTGTTCTCATGCTACAACCTCAAAATCAAATCCCACTGGTTATTATATTCTCCTCAAGGCAATCTTTTATTTCTTCTTTCTATCAGCTCTCACTTTTCTTTATGTTCATGTTGAACAAAGTGGCTTTTGATACTGTTGTAGGTGTTGTGGTCAGCGCTTTAACTTTTGCTTGTTTAGGTAACACTTCCCTTTCTTTAATCTCCTCTTTTATATATCTTGTGTAAATCTCTATGTGCTCCATTTTGTCAAGGTGTTAAAGTTCTAGTTCTCTCTCTCTCTTTTTTTTTTTTTTTTACTTTTCTTCGCTTCAGTTTTCTTTTTCTCTCATCTTTCTTGTCCCTCGGTGACACGCCAGAGAGTGTCACCCTCTGACTCAGCCAGACCGTCCTCCTCTCCTCTTGCCTTCTCACCATTTTTGTCTCTGCTCTTCCCTCAGAAGTTGCACCACTTTGGTGTTAGTGCTGTCCGTTTCGCGCTCACACACTGTGTTTTGTTTCAACTCTGTATTTACGCTCTCCGCTCACTCTCCTCTCTCCTTCTCTTTTCATCTCTCCTCTTATATTTTTGTTCCCGTACAGACCAAGCAGGCTGCCCTGACTCTTCCCACCGACGGTCACGGTCAGAGAGTCAGAGAGTTTGTTTGGCAAAAGATTGTCTGTGGGGGTTAAGAATATCTTGTATGTGTTTTTTTTTTTATCTTTCTCCATGTTTCGCTGGCATCTCTTTCATACTGAGGTATTATTGATGTGCTGTATGGGGCAGTGTGTCCAAGGTTTGATCAGCAAAGCCGCAGCTTTTTTATGTGGATGTAATTTTGAGATCAGTGTCTGACTACAAATAGGCTAGTTATCGAGGCCACGGCTAGACCACCGTACTGCTCTCCTGCACCCAGCAGTCATACCAGGCTGGGAAAACTGCGGGCCAGCAATACAGCATAGGGCTTGACTGGTGAGGGGAAGCGGAGTGCAGATGGTGTGTGTGTGTGTGTGTGTCAGAGTAAACATGTAGTAGTCAGTACAAATAAATAGCTACACTTTGTCCACTGGGATGGTACTTTAGAGTGACATTAATGCTCCTTTTCTGATCATGTTGTGTCCGTTTGGTGGACAATCAGAAATAATAAGGGTTACATTTTTATAAGAGACTTTAAAAGTTATTATCTTTATCCTACAGTGAACATAAATAGGCATTTAAAATGCAGTTTTAGAAAATCGTTTTGATGAGTTTCCTGCATAAATGTAATTTGACAGTATATCTCATTTTAGTGAATGACAAAAAACTTTTGGCACATAAATGCCTATTCCAAACAGCTAATGCCTTTCAACAGTTTTTTTTAATTTAATTTAGCTTGACGAATAGGTTTTACCTTAAATTTTACTTACGTAATACTGCCCATAGCTTTAATATCAGACATCCTGCTGTCTTGACTAGTGAGAAGCCCGATTAGTCAACTAGTTAAACATTTCTACCTTCGCCATTCAGCAACAGAAACACTAGTTGGTGAAACTTGCGATAACGATACACAGAGGAAAACGAGAGGAATATAGACAGGCATATGAGACCAACCAGTGGCTCTGATCATGGATGGAACTGCATGCAAAACCACATCCATGTGACTGGTACAAGCCTGCAGCTGTCTGGCGAACTCTTAAGCGGAAAGTATGTCCGAGCCACACACACTTGTGCCGCCTGGATGTCTTCTCACTAGGCCGACTAAATGTTATCTGGTAACTTTTAGTGTTTTGTGCAGTGTTCATAATGCACAGTGCAAAGTACCACTCTTCAGCGGCATTTAAAATATGATTTGGTTATTGAAAAATGTGACAAATGATCTATAAATTCTCTTATAATATAGTTTTTCTTTATTGCGTTTCCAGTCAACTTTAAATTTAAACACGATAAGATAAATAAATGACACAAGCATAATACAATAGCTTAAATAATACACAAATGTATGCAGGTGAATTGAAAACAATAAAGGATAAAATAATTCAAAGAGGCTTATAAAACCATTGAAGCCCAAAGCGAACAAACACAGGCACACATGCACAGTGCTAGTCAGTGGCCAGTGCTGGGGGCTCAGGATAAGGAGGGAGGTGATGGGGGCAGGGACAAAGACACACACACATCAGCCAGTACTGGGGACTTTGGGCATAAACGGCAGTAGTGGGAGCAGGTGTTTGTGCTGGGCAGCCTGTGGGTCAGACGGGTGGATGGATGGACAGATGGATGGAGGTGTGTGAGCGACAGACAGACTGAAAAGGGAGGGGGGCTGCCGCCTTATCAGGCCAGGGCCAGACCACCATACCCCTCTCCTGCACCCAGCAGTCAGACAGGACTGGGCAAACTGCAGGCCAGCAGCACTGCGTGGGGCTCGACTGGTGAGGGGAAGCTTTGTGCTGTGTGTGTGTCAGAGTGAGCATGTTTACCCCAGCTGCACAGTGGGAGTAAGCGGGCAGGTAGCAGCCAGCAAACATACGTGCACACATGAACACAGGTTGGGAGCCACTAGCCACACAGATGGACCACCACCAACACCGGTGAAAGTCTGTGTGTGGGTGAAATTTTAAAGATTCTGTGCCAGCAACACTTTCTGTTTCTCCTCGGCTTTTAAACTGCCAGAGTATCTTGAGACACAGGAGAAATGGATGTAGGCCTGCCTCTTTAAAGCAGCTCTGTAGGCTACAGGTTTGCTATGTGTCATGATTGCTCCATTGTCAAAGTTTAGTCCTGAATCTAAAGGTTCAAGCATTTGTCTGCAGTTGCAACCTGCAATTAAAGCAGGACTCCTAATTGCACCCTTTCAGTTTAAGTAGACTGTTAATCAGCAGCTATAAAAAAAATGGCAGCCTATGGCTTTTTAGGATGAATGCACCAAAAAAAAAGTAAGATTTGTGCTCTCTTTGACAGCTCAGCCTGGTGATTCTCTCGCTCTTTGTGTTTGTGTGTGTGTCCTGCCAGGAGCTGGTGGTGAAGACGTTGATAGTGGCTGAACCCCACGTGCTGCACGCCTATCGCATGTGTCGCCCTGGCCAGCCACCAGGGAGCGACAGCGTCTGCTTTGAGGTCCTGGGCTTTGACATCATCCTGGACCGCAAACTGAAACCCTGGCTACTGGAGGTACGACTCCGTGTGTGCGTGTGTGTGTGTTTCTCACTTTTTTTCCTTATAATTTCTTCTATTTTTTGTTTTAGTTATTTTTGAAATTGTAATTAAATTAATTGCAGAAAATAAGCATTTTCCCAACATCACTTAAAGGGGCAGATTAATTTGTTAATTTGGGATAGGGTCAGGGTTTTTAAAGTAATTCTTGCTTGTTTTCCATTTCAAAACATATTGAAAATAATGAAAGAACAGTAGGAGATTTATGGGAGGATGATTCATGAAACTGCGTGTGTGTGTTTCTCAGTCAGAAAAAGGAAGGCTGCAGTCTGTGCAGTCTCACCTGTCTATGCTGCTGCTGAAGTGACAGCGGCACCTAAACTGAAGTAATGTGGCATCAGCAGGAGAGAAAGAGACGTTGCCCCGCACTGACAGAAAGCATAAACACACACTGATTTTGCCTACACAATCTCGTCCCTGGTGCACAGAAACACACACAAACACCCGCGCAGTCTCAAGTATGTATTTATGCACCTCTGAACACAAACAGAGACACATTTACCATGTAAAATGAAAAGGACGTACACAGCCGCAAACATGCACGCACAATTACATGGATGTGTTCATTCATACACACTCATGCATACAAATAGAAATGCATGCATACCAAGCTGCATATAAGACAAGACAAAGACTACTCACGCTCACACAAAGGAAATCACACACATGCAGGGGAGGAAAATATAGGTCAGGACGGCAGGTTGACTAGCAAGGCACCCGCCCCTCATTCTCTCAGTGTCAGTCTCTCAAGTGTCAGTCATTCTGGAAATGGATTCAAGCTCAGAGTCCATTTCGGGATTTCCGTCTCACCGTTCTGATGTCAGCCAGTCAGTTAAAGCGTGACCTAAATCCTTTAACCCAAAGTGGCTGCGCGCCTTACCCCCCCCACACACACACACACTTCTTCCCCCCCTTTCCCACAAATTGACTCAAGGATGGGGAATGCCTGTGGGATAATTGTTTGTTTTTCCCCATCATGACAACCCAAAATAAATCTTGCGCTCTCCAAAAGTCTCTGATTTGGAGAAAAGTGGCATTTCATAGTTGGTGGGTGTCAGAAGAGTCATCGTGGAATTAGGGTGTTGTAATTACCTGACTCTTTTTGTGTGGTTGAGCAGTTGTAGCTACTATATGACAAAAGGATGTACAAGAGAGAGCAACATGATGGTGTTCCTTTTGACTGCTGGTGCACTGTGACAGTGTGTGTGTATTGTGTGCGTCTGTGTTTGTGTGTAAGTGTATGAGACATGGCAAACAGCCGTGAATGCAGTTGTTCCACTCCAGCAGTAATGATCCCCCCTGTGCTACTAGCAGCTCTCTATAACTCTCATCAATTAACATCCCATGCGCGCACACATACACACACACACACACACACACACACACACAAAACCCTGCTTCTCTTTCACGCAACATTTACAGCAACAATCATTTATTTCCAAAATTCAACTGATTAGTCAGGGGATAGTTGCAAGCACAGAGACCCCTTTTCAAATCCTCGCTGCGTACGCTGTCAAGCCTGAAAATAACTTTATTACCACTTTTTAGCCTGTCGACGTTCATTCCTATCCTGCAGGGACGCCACACACAGCCTGGCCCATAGGCTGGTTGCCACAAACCGTACCCTATGGCAAGCCCTCAGGTCCAAATTTAATTTTTCAGCAGATCACTTTGCAGCATTTTGTGGTAAATTGAATGTATTGCACCGCATTTCACCATTTTTTTTTTTTTGTTTTACTGTCACCCCCTTGAGTCCCAGAATACAAAAAAGTTGTGTCAGGAATTGTAACACAATCTAGGTCTCACAGGTTTGTTTTGAATCTGTGGACTTCAGCTCTCAGGTTCCCTTATTGGTGTCACTGTGAATTATGTGCGCCACGCCTCGTTGGGGCTTTACCCAGACTGCTGTTCTGACAATGTCTTCCTCTCTTACTCTTTAAAACGTCAGACTTGGTTGTTGGACATGCAAACACGCAGCCAGGAAATGAAGGTTCAACCTGTGTAAACTCAAAGCCAGTCGGATACCTGAACGCTAGATGGTATCATATATAAGAAACTGTCAAATGACATTAATCCTGCCCTTTGTATTTGTATTTTTGTCTGCTGTTTTCCAAGCGTGTGTAGGAGGCTGGGGAGGAAAAAGGAACATGATTGCCTCTCACATCCTCCAATTACGCCTCCAGAAAATAGCCACTGTTTTTTTTTTTAGACAAGTTATTCAAAGTAGTGCAACTCCAAACTCTCGTGATTAGAGGACACACTCACCTTTATCTTGCCATTGCAAGAAAAGCTCTGTGGAAGATACAATACAGTGGCTCTTTGTAAGCGGACAAAGAGAAATCATTGCAAATATACTGATAACGAATAGGGATACTCAAGAGGAACAACCCGGCGACCAGCACACACCTGCTAAATAGCTTGTCACAGGGGTGAAAACAGAGAAGGCAAGAGTGATGCTTCTCAAACCGAGGCCAGGCATCAAACAGGCGCATTGTGCTCAGAGCAAGTATAGAAGGGGGAGAAGAGAAAGTAAAAAGAGAGAGACAGGCTTTTGTGTGATCCTTATCTTAATTCAGCGGGGTTTTCAACACAAGTTTTACCTCCTATTGACATTCAAAACATCAGCACTACATAGGCGCGCGCACACACACACACACACACACACACACACACACACACACACACACACACCCTTGCTCAAATGGCGTAACCCGAGACCTTCACTTTCATTAAACCAGCCCAGACAGCATCTGTGTCTCGTATAGGAAAGGCGTTTCATTGAGCCGTGATCTTCGCTTCACACAGACACACACACACACACACACACACACACACACACACACACACACACACACACACACATACACACAGTCTGCCTAGACTGTGGTTTGTGTTGTCAGTGCCAAGGGTTTTGCTTTGAGGACTTCATCGAGTGTTTTTTTTGTCTTTTGACAGAACAAACAAAAATACACTGGAAATCAATGCAGCAATGAGCATACATTTAGTTTAGCTCAGAAACCACCTCGTGATGCAGGCTCATAAATCCTGCACGCACGTGGGGGTGTCTTAAAAATTGGGGTGCGTGGGTCAAAGAGAACAGAAGCCGTCTCCAAATCCAGTGTGAGTCATAAGGAGTGTGTCTACTCAAAGGCAAAATATAGCAGTGGGGCAGCATTATCACCCCTGCACCCCCCCCCTCTCTCAAGTTTATCCAGGGCCCATGTGCTGTAAGCCGGCATGACAAATAACGTCAAATGGAGTGAAGAAAATGAGAAGGAAAAAAAAATTACTAGGAGTTTTTTGGGGTGAGGACAAGAGGAATTTAAACACACACATAAAATATTCCTTTAAATGCTCCACCCCTTACATGTGCAGCAGAGCCAACAAAGAGCACAACTCATTGTTCTCATGAGGTCCTGATTGGTGTCCATGGACCACAACACAGGGACGGGTGGATTGAGGCCCGACCTCATTACAGGCTCTGGCTTACTTCTTTTTTTTTTTTCTTTTAGTTGGAAAAAAAGAGCTCAAGCTGGTCAACTCTAAATAAAAAGAAACAAGTGTTTGTAGTGAGCAGGAATAATTAGAAACCTGCCTGGTGTGTGAGAAGCTGTCTTTCTAGTGTCAGGCTCCAGGCAGCTCAAAGGCTGGTCGGCTTGCTTGTTAGGGCCACAGTCAGTGTGTTAGGATGCACGTGTGTGTGTGTGTGTGTGTGTGTGAATCTGAATTTGAGTTGTGTCAGTGTGTATGGTGTTTGAATGGGTACATACTGTAGGTACTGTATGTGTGTTTGCCCGCACTATAAACACACACACACACACACGCACTATGAAAGCCACCACATGCAGTTGAGGGTGTTTCTGTGTGTCTTGTGAATGTGTCTACTCTCTATATGTGTGTGTGTCTGCATGTGTGGTCTTTGCCCCTCTGGGAATAGTCCTCTGCAGTGTGTGTGTGTGTGTGTGTGCGAGTGTGGTCGGCCATTCTGATCTGCCTACCAAACCAACTCCTGCCCACAGCCTGTCTTTTTATCCAGCTGGAGAGGCATGGAGGAATCCTGCTTAAAAACACAAAACAGACCAATTCAGTGTGCGACAGAATAAAGAGAGGAGGAAGAAGGCTTGTTTGCCAACTTTCATGGCGTTTTTACGTGTTCAGTATTAAGATGCCATTGGACACAGGAGCTTAGGCAGCTTGATTATTGATGGCTGCAACTTAACTACCATCTCCTCATCCATCTCTCTGGCTTTCTACCCCTCCTGCCCCCCTTGTGCAGAGTGATTGGCAGCTAATGAGGCGGGCATGGTTAGGTCAACCGTGGCACTGGTTTGTTTGCGTCTCAGTGTGTTTGTGTGCGTGTGTGTGTGTGAATGGGCATTACGACAACAGACCAACAGACTGCAGCTGGACTGCTCCCCTTAGGGCGGTGATTCTTCACCCCTCCTCTCCCTCCCTTCGCCCCTTCCTGCAACTTTTCCTTCTCTTTCTGTGCTCTGTCCCCGATTGCTTCAAGATGAGTTTGGTTTGCCTGTCCATCCCTCAGAGCCAACATAATCCAGACTTCCTTTTTCTTTTGAGTGCAAGTGTATATATGTGTGTGTGCATGGGGGGGGGGTTGTGTTTGTGGGGAGTAATCTGCGCTGGCAAGTGTAAACAGATGCCACGACACACACATACAAGTAGAAACAAACACATGGATATTTTTTTTTACTCTCTAACATCCCCTACACACATAAACAGACTGCAAATGTATTACAACTGCTGAAAATACTGTTAATTTCCTGTGCGGAATAAATAGTGCCTCACACTTATGAAAGCTTTCAATTGAAATTCTATTTCATCTGTGCAGAATGAGATGAAAATTTTATGTTCTCATAGCTTTCCATAAAAGTCTAAAGAGTAGCCATTCAAAG
Organism: Epinephelus awoara; assembly: GCA_035609425.1. Lineage (NCBI taxonomy): Eukaryota > Metazoa > Chordata > Actinopteri > Perciformes > Serranidae > Epinephelus > Epinephelus awoara. Next base: position 23,595,844 of record CM069303.1, on the reverse strand, counting down.
CTGTTTTCCGAGGAGTTCTGGCAGAAGGATTTAGAGGTTAGCCTGCCTTTCAGATATTTCCTCGAGAAGTGTTTTCTAACCCCTACATCAGCCGAGTCGAACATTATTGTGTATTCAGGGTGATTAAGGAGGAATTTACTCGCTACCTGTGCTCTCCAAATAATTTTCATCCCCTCATGATTGAATTTTCGAGGGTGAAAAATGATAGAGGAGAATACATACAGTTTGATATACTCAATTATCTTTCAGAGTCTCCCTTGCACCCTTCCACCTTTCGTTCTCCTTTTGCCTTTGATTAATCTTTGGCACTTAGTGGGAGTCATTCTTATTTAAATGTCCATGGATGTCATCCTGAGCTCTGAGGGCGCGTGTTTCTCCCTGCGAACCCTAGGTGGCAGTAGTTACCTACGAGCCGCTCTTTGGCTTGTAAGAGGTTTATTAAAGAATAATTAGAATGATGTATGGGACTGTCTGTCTCTATCCACATCCATTTTCCCCCAACATGACTATTTCATGGAATAAGTATCAAATTAGGAGCGCGCAGGCCTCGTATGTGGGGCAGTTGAAAACACACCCCAACATTTAGTCATTTATCATCAGGCATGTATGGCAGCACCACTGACTCTGTGTGTGTGTGTGTGTGTGTGTGTGTGTATGTGTGTGCGCATGTGATTGAGAGGGAAGATATATACTACATGTTTATGAGTGACATATGGAACTGTAGTATGTGTAGTAGAGTGTGTAAGAGACTGTAAAGGAAGATATACACCCCTGCATATTGATGACTGACAGCTTTGGACCTCAGGTGGGTTTTGTTGATATATTCTCGCATGTTTGTAAGTACTTAGGAGGGAATGAGGTGTGTGTGTTTGTGTGTGCGGCTGCATAACTATGTCCACTTTTACCTTCTCGTGCACCCTGGAAGCACCTTTTGCTTTTTGTGGCTGTGTCTGATTGTATCTCTGCGTGTCTTCAAAAAGAATACCCAGCAAAAAAAAAGAAAAAAAAAGCTAACACTCCCTGCACCCTGCCAGCCAGCCAGTCACGCAGGTCAGGCCAACTGGTGGCTAAGCTAAGCGCTGGCCTGCTCACTCCCAGGACCTTTACCAGCAGCTCAGCATGCTCAGCTAGAGTTTCCCTCCGTCTGACTGGACCACTAAAAACGCCACAAAAAGAACAAAACAGTGATTGATAAGACGGCTGAAACAAGAGAGCGACTTAACATGGCGGCCAGCTGTCTGTCTTTCTGTCGCTCTGCTACTCATGCTCTCCCTCTCTGCCTCCCTTTCTCATTCCACCATTGTGCGGCAACAAACACTCCATTCTGACAGCGGTTGAACTGTGCCGATACCCTCGAGTGTGCGGGGCAGAATGGGAGGCTTGTCAAAGCAGTGGTTGTTTACACTCTGCCAGGAATAATAAGAGGGGGTCGTTTTTCTGAACCGATTAATCACGAGCAGCCCTTGCACTTGTTTGACGAGTATTCCAGACGCAGAATGGATGTCGATGGGGGGAAGCAATTTGTTGTGGAAAGAAAGCAGCTGATTGTTGTTGATCCATTGCTGTTGCTATGTTATTAGGGTCGGTGTGACACAGCAGAGGCCACAGGCGCAAACTGTTTGATGCCCACTACGTTTTCAACAATGAATGAGTCATATGATTATTGTAAGCATTTTTTTTTACTGGGTTTATTCATAATTGAAACAACAACAATAAATTGTGAGATGGAGTTGGAATCTGAGTCATTGCGGTGCCATAGTGCGAACTGAGATTGAGTTAATTCTCTCTAGGTGTGCGATGGCCTGTGGCTACAGTAATAATAGTGTTATTGTTGGGGTTTGATTTTGCTGTATGGCCATTACTTACTTATTAACTATCTTTGAGCAGTACACCCCCATGGGGGCCAAACATTATGAGACTGACCCTGCATCCAAACCAGAGGGTAAAGAGAATTCCCCACTTGGAAATTAATAAACTATATCAAATCAAATAAGGCATGTAAAATGTGCTGGTTGCACTTCTGCCTCGCTGTTTGTACTTCAGGGCCTGCAATAAAGATCAGTAGACATTCTTGCAGTTCACAGACAATTCAAACCAAATGGATAGTTGAAGAAAATTTAATAAGCCGCCCCCGGAGCACAGGCTTTATTTGCCTTCATAAACACTGGCAGGTTACCTGTGTGTTTCGGTCACACACCTCCAGGTGCAGAAAATAAAAGAGCTACATGTCCTGTGTGGGGTACGCTAATGATTTACAGCTCACCCTCGGATCTTTGTATGTTTAATTGAGTGATCAGACGATGATAAACCTGTCCTGTGAAAAATTACAGACCGATACGTTCTTTTCCTGCACGCTCATTCTGATGTTTGACCGCATTATATTTGGTCTACATTGACGCAATTCTGATGCTGAACCGAATCAAAGCATAAGTAAAAAGGAGTTTCTAATCTTTTCATCTGACATTTTTATTGAATGCGTCTTGGAGGAACCGAGGGCTCCTTTAAGACCCTGCCAGAGTCACTTAAGGAAATCAGAGTGGGGGTTTTGGGAGCCTGCAGGGGTTCATTAGGACCAGACTGGTCCAACTTCCTCTGCCAGAGAGGAAAAGGAGAACACAGAAACACGGCGAAAGAAATGAGTAAGAGAGTTAACGACCAGAGAGCGAGGGCTAGCAATTCTGGGAGGGGGGGATGAGTGACCAGACAGAAACCGGGGTGAGAGACAGGAAGAAACAGAGTGGGAAGAGAAACTAACCAGAAGAAGAGGGCGACAGGCGGAGAGTCGAAGGAAAGAGACCAAAGATTGAGGGAGAGCAAAGAGAGACAGCAAGTGCCGCGATGCCAGTCTACTCTGTGACAGCTTGACACCACAAATCAAACTAAGAAATGAAGACAAGTAACGAGACAACCGTCGCCAGGATCACTGCCAGTCTGGCTTTTACCTATAGGCTACAGCGCTCTAAAGCCATACTCTTTTCATTGTGGCTGTCATACCGAGAGTGCTCTAAATGAAAACAGACCTCTTCCCTCGTTTTCTTTTGTGGGGTTTTTTTTTTTTCTTTAGGTAAGGTACTGTAGGTTGAAGTGGAGCTCTGTCCTTCTCAGCACACAGAGGGATGTATTGTAGACTTCATTCTATTGAGTGAAAGAGTTGGATAGGGTCGCTGTTCCTTTTTTCTTCCTTGCACTGGAAGACATTCATCACCCCCCCACCCCCCCTTCTGATAAATGGTTGCTGTGTAGAAAAACACACGTGTGGGTGCGTGCACACACTTACGTTGGCACGCCCATACAAACCCATGTCATGTTGGTGCAGATTTAGTAGCTCACTGGTGATATTTGTGGATGTATCCTCTGAACTCGTGGAAGAGACTCAGGCAGCAATGCCCCAGCAGGCTCGCAGAAGGTTAAGTTGTTTCAGGTTTACATAGACAGCTACAGCTCGGGATAAGTTTTCATATCCTTGCGTGCTCTTGTTCGCTTACGCTCAGCTTCACACAGCTACATGCATTACAACATGAGAGCCTCCTTGTGCAACCGTATTCATATCGTGGGAATCTGGGGTTTAGGTGTCTGACGGAAGGACAATTTAGGAGTAGCCGCTGATGTAGGGAGCAGCTTTACTGATTCACTTAAGCCTGCCCAGATTTTTTTTTACAGCTGCTTCCTGATCCAAATGGACAATCTTTCAGTAGTTTCTGCTCTTTTTTGGGCTACCTGCCCCACGGCTGGCAACACAGTCGACGCTCTGCCTCTCTCAGTTCCTCGGAGCCTGGTTGTGATGTAAATATTATCTTACAGCAGTGTTACCAAATCTGCCACACAGCAGTAAGCACCTTTGTGTCAGGATTAGTAATGGCTAGTTCAGGAGAAGAGAGGAGAAAGAGGGTCGGAGTTTCTGATTGCTACCCCCGCAACCTTTGCACATCTCTGTAAAGGAGCTTTCGGGTTTTGTTGCTGATTTTTAGCCCAAAAATCTTAACGGCTTCAAATGACCTGATGTTACACGCCAATCTGCTTTCTCATTGGCCTCTTTCACTATTCCTTACCCTAAATTCGTGATTGGTTGACAGAATGGATCTATCATGTGCTCTTAAACCTCCGATTGGCTCAGTGTTTCCCTGTTGTTGAAATCCCGATTTGCGATTGGCTCTCATGCTGCTTTGATGAGTCCAACTGTATCCAACTGCTTTTTTCTGAAGGAAGATAGAAACAGGACGAATAACGTCTCTGACACCAATACTCACTCCGACTGCAGATTAAGGCGACTGGGAGGGATGAATTTCCAGCTGCACTTCCAGCACTGTTAGCAGTGATTTTTATTTAATTGAAAATGAATATAGATTCTCACCGTCGGATAAAGCCGTGTCGGGTTACAGCATGGCAGTACTCAACTACACACAGTGAGGGACGGCATGTTTCAGTCATTATGGCTAAGTTAACAGTTTCCACCTGATAATAATCTGTCATGTACACCGTATATAATTTCATAAATCTTTTTCAAGGTAGTAGTAGTAATAGTAGCTATTACAAATCTCGTGACATCAAAAGGTGCCAACCATACTGGCGTTCCCACATGAAAAAGAAAATAGGTGGTTTGGTGAACGACTTTCGGAAGAGACCTGACTTATCTCAACCATCAAGGTTTATTAACCCAGGCCAGCCTTTTGCTGAGCATCTGTTGCATTGTCATTTGAAGTCACCTCATAGGGAGACACCATTCCAATCACGGTTGCCAGTCCATTCACCCTCCCTCTGCACTTCTCTCCATTTGCTGGTCCTTTTGTTGTCTCACACAATCTCTTTTTCACCTTGGCAGTGAGACAGAGGGAACATAACAAAGAGTAAAAGGCAAGAATTGATTTGTTGTGTCAGGTATAATAACTGATATCTGAATACCTTGCACCAGGGCTGGAAATTGTTCTGTTAAGAAAGGTAAACTGCTCTTGAATTTTTCCCTTGGTGATACTGGCTTTTGTACCTCAAATCACAGGTGGCTTTTTCTGTTCTCGCTCAGTTGACTCTCGCTGAGCGCTCTTGATTGTGTATGATGGGACTGAGCCGAGCGCTGGTAATTCGCCGATGCTCGCAAAGAGATTATTGGCGGCAGTGGTACGAGTAGTTTTTGCAGTGCTTGGCATACTTAAGTCACAGAGTCATGGACTGCTCGCTTTCGTTGGCTGAAAAGGGCAGGGTCACTAATCTAGTGACAGTTTAACCTACACAATCTGTTCATGTGCATGCACTCATACACAGTGGGCTCTTCTCCACGCACAAGCGTACACACATCAGTGTCAGACAGGATTTATGCCTAGGCAAAGGCTAAGAGTTCCAAAGTGTCCTTCAAAGAGGAAAAAAACCCTCCTCTTCCATCTCGTTCTTACCTCTTCTCTCCTCTTTCCTCTCCTACTTGTGGGAACAGATCTCTTTTTTCCAATGATGCCCTAAATCCACTCCTGTAATTGCATAGCATTTCTGTCTGCTGAATTGAAAAGAAAGAAAAAAAATGAGATGAAGACGGGAAAAAAAGGCAGAATATTCTTTGAATGTTTCTCTCCTCTCCTCTCTGGCAGATCAATCGAGCTCCGAGCTTTGGGACCGATCAGAAGATTGATTACGACGTGAAGAAAGGGGTGCTGCTCAATTCTCTGAAACTCCTCAACATTCGGTACTGTTCTCCACCGAGGTCATACACACGCACGCACACAGGCTTGCACATAAACACACATGAATTGCATCGAGGGGCCCATTAAGTTTCAGGTACAGAGGCAGGCAAAGCTCGCGTCAAATTTGATCTTACAGGGTCTCTGAATGTTTAAAGATTTCGATTCTTTCGGTCTTCTCCATTTGGCAAGTTTTTTCGTAATTACTTGGATGTACGGCACAATTCAGACTTAATCTTGTTTTGTTTTCAGACTGATGACACAGTAGTGGCATAAATCTGAAACTAACAGGGGGTTTGAGCTGTGGACCAAAAAAACATAACAAAACCCCCCCCCGCTGTACGTATACATTTGTGCTTTTGTGCTGCTGTGGTGGATACAAAGACAGATAATGGCCGAGGTACAAAGCTGTGCTTCTACTGTGCGCTTTTGTGCACCCTTCAATCAGACACACTGTGTGTATGTGTGTGTGTGATAGGAACAGGATAACAGTAAGTTGCGCTATCTGTATTTCGGGGTCTACATTGTTTACCCTGCTCTGTATATTTACATATGCTTCCTGTGTTGCTTTTTTACTTTGCTTTGTGGGTGTGTTTGTTTCCCTGTTTAGGGTACACACACTGTCATTCTTGTTGTGTAATGTATTTATGTAGTGTGTGTTTGTGTGTGTATGTGTGTTTGCTGGCATGCTTTTCTGTCCCCTGGCTACAGTGAGCCTGTCCACTGATTGATCACCAGACCTCTGGATCTCTGCTCTCTTTTTTGCTTTCACTCTTTGTGCTTGTCCCCCTCTTACTGCTCTAAATATAGTCTCAACTCTACTAGTCACACACATGCACGAATGCAGCACGCACACGCACACACACACACACACACACACACACACACACACAGACACACACACACACACACAGACACACACATACACACACACTTCAATGGATCAATTACATGCAGCACCATAGATCTAGTTTGGCCAAGTGTGGTGCGCGGTGCAGCCATCCTACATAAAAACTCACTCCATCCTCCCGCTCAGCCTCAGTCGACACAAACAAATCTCTTATCAAAATGATTTGTTTCATGGCTGATGTTTGCTGTGTTCCCACAGATTAAAAGGGGAGATTTGATTATTTCATGACAAATAAATCGTAGGAGGCCTTGAAAGCCGGTGGGGAGCTCTTTCCACTGGACAAACTGCTTATGTTCATGCTGGAGTGAATGAGGGCTTTGTTCTACCTCGCTCACTTTTTCCTTATATAGTAATGGCTTCGCTTCCCAAAAGGGAGGGGTCGGTGGTGTGCAGAGGTAGGGTCGGCTCTCAACTTGGCTCACAACACCAACTGTATCAACGTGGGATCAATTCAGACCCGGCCGGGCATGGACATTGATAAACCTCAGCCCCCCAACAGCACTCAATATCCAATTTAAAGGGCCAGCGATTGACTAAAATGAATTGCCCTTTCTCCAGACCGCAATGGCCCACTTGTTCAGAATTAGCTGTCTGGTTTCTGTTCATCCTGTGGTTGTCACTTTGTTTGTGTCTCGGCTCTGTCTTTATCTCTGTATTGTTACATGTTTTGTGAGGGATTTTCTTTTTTTCTTTTAACTACCAAAATAATGTGAGAAGGCAAATTCCGGTCAGTGCATCAGTTTAGGATGAGACCTGCATGCTGTCAAACTTCAACATTGTTTACAGCATTCCTGAAAGCCTTTTTCTGCAGATACCATTTGTTATTCACTGAGAAGTATGCGACAATTAAATAAGTCTTCTGTGCTCTGAAAGAAGTATTACAGAACGTGGTTGCAGAAAAGAAATGATAAAAAGAAACAACAGTTAAACACTTTAAGTCAACAGGAATTCAGACACAGTGCCTTTATTTCTCAACAGCGGCTAAACCTTGACAGAAAAATAATCGGAGATGCAAAGTATTATGGAAAAACAGAAACAGTTGTTTGAGCTTCATTGTGAAAACACCTAAAATGCACCGTAACATGTGCATTCTTTATACTCAGTACCTGTTTTATGTCGATCCAGAGCCAGCGATAAGAAACGCAACCTGGCCCAGCAAAAGGCCGAGGCTCAGCGACGACTCTATGGACATGGCTCGATGAAGAAACTCTCAGCCGCTTCCTCAGACTGGGAGAAACAACGTCACACACTGGAGCGTAGGAGAGAAGAGCTGGTAAGGCACAAACAAATTGTAATGTAGTTTAAACTTGATTGATTCAGAATCAGAAATATTTTTATTGGCGATTTGGCGCATAGTTAGAAAGTGTAAGATTTTTAGATTTACAGCCATGCAGGAATATGCAAATGATTGTCCAGGGGATGTAAAGCTCACTGTATAAAACAGGTACTAAATGTGCAAGAGGGGTGACAGTAATGACAGCAAGATGTCCAGTAATGTAACGCATAATGTCAGGAGTGTGTCAGGATGAGTCACGCCGGATTTCCACTGGATGCGTGTCCGTTGCGGAATGGCAGCACTGGTTATCCGCTGCGTGCTCTGCCGTCTGTCAATACCCACCGGCTGCGTTTGCTGTGCAGAGCGGAGCAGCTCCGCCGGAAGACATCTCCGTGTGCTGCCATGATTAATATCTCCTCGTCCATGGTGTCAACGGGGTGAAATGATGTCTGAAAACCTCTGACCTGTTGACCTCAGGCCTGCCTCTGCCCATTATGTAGTTTTCAAGGTGTAGTGCAGGGAAATATGATCCACCATGAACACTGTGTATTTTATTTTGAAAATTAACTAGATGTTTTATTTTGTTTCTGTGCACGACTTCCTGCCCCGCACGATCTGCTCTGTGCTGAATTGCTGCGTTGTGCTTCGGCGTCTGGCAAAAATAGAAGTCCTGCGTATCTGTTGCGGAGGGCTCCGGAGTGCCGTAGCTGAGACGGAGTCGGTACGCAGCACAGCTGCAGCCAGTGGAAACACAGACATTGACTAGAATTGAATCCTATCGGCTCCACTGCCGTGCCAGAGCGGAGACGCAACCAACACGCATCTGGTGGAAATAGGCCGTCAGTGTCACTGGGGGCCCGGGCCTTGTTGATGAGGACAGCTGCAGTCTGGGAGAAACTGTTTTTGTGGCGTGATATGGATTTTCTGAACAATACTGTACTTCACATTGATACAGTTACACATATTCCCACCTGGGATCTGTCTAGTTGGCGACTGACCAACTGCAGTGGAGCATCTGGGATGCTAAGCACCTGGACAAGGTGGTGCGCTTTGACTTCGGTCAATAGATTTAATTTCCCCACCCAGGCTTTCAAAAGCAGCCATGGAACTATAACAATGGCTGTTTGGTCATACGATCATAAGTCCTGAGATGCCTTTTAAGGTTTTTAGGTCACACCAAAATGAGCACAAAAGGTGGCTTGGCTTTATCAGAGATGTGCTCGGAGATATCATCAGAGACATTCAGCAAACACAAGTTCTCATGTTATTTACAAGTCACTTAAATGACTCAAGAACACGTGTGTGTTTGTGTTATGCACATTCCTCTGGATTGAAACAAGCAAAAATGCCATAGCAGCAACTCAGTTTCACTTGCTTCTTACTCTATGTCAAAGTTTTCTGAGACAAGCATACCATTTAATTATTTTCTCTTTGAAATGAAGGAGTCGGGGGAGTGCTTCTCATACATATGGGGAAAAGTGGCAGCTACTAGTACTTTATGCCTTCCGCCCTCTTTGATTAGCCTTTTGATCAGCCATGGCAGTAATCAGTGGGAATAAGGAAAGATGGCACAGAGGCACTATTTTAAAAAGGGCACTACCTCGATTTTAAGTGCTGTTATAGCTCAAGTGCGAGACCAGGTTCAGGTCTATTGAAGGCACACATCAGAGCTCAATGATTCTGCAGTGCCAGTAGTGGAGTGAACCCCTCCTCTCTGCTTTATGCTAAATTGGCCAACTGAGCTCCACAATTATACCTTCATAACTATAATAAAAGAGTAGAAGGAAAATGCCTCTTAATTATGAGGCATTGTTGGGTGAGACGACTTGTTTCTTATCTTTCTCCCCTCTTGCTTTCTTGGTTTTAAGACTTTATTCTCTCTGCTCCTAGTAGATGATAAGCAGGGGGTGGCAGTGACATTCACCTGAGAGATTTAGTCCTTTTTCCTTTGGTTTTCTCCCATTTCTAGAAAGAGCGACTGGCACAGGTCCGCAAGCAGATCTCCAGGGAGGAGCATGAAAAACAACATCTGGGGAACTACAGGTAAGAGAGAGGGGGCTCTCCCTTCAGAAACTCCACCCACCATACCAGTGCCAGCTCCACTTACATTTATGGGGTCATCTGCAGAGCGCTAAGCTCTCAGGAGAATAAATAATGCTGCCGCAGAGAGAACAAACAAAAGAGAGCACCTGATGTTTTGAAAGCATGAGGTGGAAGAATTAAAACTGAGAGAATATGTAAAATAGAAAGGAAATCAGAGGTAGTGTGTAATGTTGAGGTTCAAATTGTCACTCCTCCGTGCGCAGTGTTTTTAGAATTTTAGAAATTCAAATTAGCATGTATATGTTGTCTATCAACTGCAACTGCAAACTCCTCTCAACCTCCTCCCCCTCCCAAACCTCTACTCTTTTCTCCTCCAGCTCCAGCTGGGACTTTGGAAGACGTTGAGCGTGTCAATTTTTAATAGTCACCTCACAGACGGAGCAGATCAACCTCAGAGCATGACTCAGCAACACCATGTTCTGATTTGCCACTTAGCCCTTGCAAATTGTTAACGTTCCTTCACTCCCTCAGTTTCTCTTCCTGCCTCGATCTCCTCATCTGATATGTACACACATACACATATCTGGGTCTTGATTTTCTCTCTCAATTTCTTGTACACACAGACAGACACACACGCCTACACAATTGGCTCACGCACACACACTCGCCCTTCTTGCCGTCTCCCCCAAGTGTAAGTGACATCTTGACTCATCACTTGACTGAATGGCTAGTCAGAATACTGATCCCAGCCTGCATGAAGTGCTGTCACCTCCTTCCTCTTTTCAGACACGCAGCCAGACAGTCAATCAGACAGGCTGAGGTCTGTCTAGAGCACCCCTAATAAAGACCTCTTAGCATTCAAATGGTGTCCCGGCGCAGCACTGGAGTCTGATTAACACACTGCTTCTCATTAGATGAGTTCGGCTAATGAACTTACTTACATTCAGCTATTAGATGAAACTTGCATCAGTTACAGACGAGCCAGAACCCTGTGGCATCAGAGGGAAACCCAGCTGGTTGATGCCATTGTTGATGTTCATTTAACATCATTTACACAGTTGGAATCAGGAGGCTTGAGAGACGTTGTTGACCAAAGCAAAGATAGTTTAAAAGTGATGTAAATGGAATATGAGTATTGGTTTTGTCTGTAGCCCAATTGGGAACATGTGGGAGGAAAATAAGCCCCAGCATGAACATTTTATTTAAAAAATACTGCCGGGTCACCCTCAAATAAAAATGTCCATATGTTCAGGGCTGGAGGGTGCCAAAAAGAGGGAGCAGTTAACACCCACTATTAAAGCGTTGACCTTTTGCCTTCAGTCGAGTGATTTATGTTGCTCTTTGATGACTGACAAGTTCTGGCTCTTTTCATATATTATCATTTAAATTCAGTTTATCCCCCTGTGATGGAGATTTTTTCCACGTTTCTCAGTGTCTCTCCAGAGGAAGTAAAGAATCTGGTCCAAGTATCTTAAAGATGGTTAAAAAGTATGACACAGAATCTCGTATAAGATGGTGCCAAGGGAGGGTGATAAAGTGACTGGGTAATCTTAGGTCTCTCAATATTCAGCAGTTGCTTGATTTGAACTGCAGTAACTAAAATAATGCATAGAATTGGGTCGACTTCTCAACAATATGGAAATCATGTACCCAGAGCAGCATCTCTGCATAAAGTTGTTAAACGGCAGATGGGGTGCAGTAAAAGTTTTAATGGTGAATTTGTGCAGTGTTAAACTTTACTTAGCACTGTACTTTAACTTAAACCTTCAATTTAAATACTTATAAATGTGAAGCTGAAAGTCCGGGTAAAGCAGAATCAGTGATTTCTTTTCAAACACATCATACATGTTAGAAAATACTTGTTTAAACGTGCGAAAAGACTGTAAAGTATTTACTGCTGCATTGTCGAGTTAGGCCGTTAAACTATTTTTTTGTTTTTGTTTTTTTTTACTATTTTCCTGTCCAGGATTTTTTGGACAGGCCTGAAGTCATGGCTCAGTGATGTACTGGAGTCGTCTTTAACTTAACCCCTCCGCTATCATCAGTGTTGGGCTATTAGTAGCGCATTACTGGTGAGGCGTTCAAGTAACAATATTGCTTTTGTAGAATGGTGTAATTAATTACTAATAAAATTTCACTTATAATATTACAATTACCCCGAAACCAAACTCGTAACCACATTACTTTTGTTATCACGTCACCACTGACTTGAAATAAAACATCACATCAGTGGATTCGTTTTCGTAAATGTTGCACTGCGTAGGCGTTATTTTGTCGGAAGGAAAGATGATAAGAGTACTGCTGCTGCAGGTAGTCGTACCAAAACTCTTTCAACTGCAAAAACACGTCCACAAACCTCCAGTCTGAAAGCACAACAACGCTAAGCTCCAGGAAATACACCCAAAGGTGAGCCCTCCTCGGCTGCAGATGTCTGCTGGAGCCCTACACTGGCTAAACAATCAAACCTGGATTTTAGTCGTGGAAGCTGCAGCTTCAAAGACATAATGAAGCTTGTGCCTGGATATGTTCTGGGTTAAATGTTGCTCCATGAGTGACAGACTTGTAGGCAGAGCCTCGGGAAAATACAGGTCACAGGCAACTGAAGACACCAGGTAAATTAGCCATTAGCTTGATATTCACACAGAGGCACACATCTGCATTTTGGGGAGATACGCAATTACGGAGGACGACGAGTACGAGTACTCAATTACTAGTTTTATGGAGTGTAACAGAAAAGTAACAAAACAAGTAATGTAACAATCACTGTTGGCAGGATGTATTAAGTTAAGTAATGCTATTACTTTTAAAAGAGTAATGAGTAATGTATTGCATCTTTAGAGAAACAAGCCCAACACTGCCTATCATATAAACAATAATTTTAAATCACATAGCCTCATTGTTGTTAATTTCATCCCCCATGGTGAGGCCATTTTGATTTGTCCAACAAGCTCTCTTCGCTCTTTCAGTGTAATAAATACATTAATAAAAATCTCTGTTAAACGCCAAACGCCCATGTCAATAGCCGCCACTAACATACCAGACTTTCAGCTTGAATCACTTACAGCTCACTGCTGTGGGTGTGTATTTGTAATAGTGATGGCTTTGTAATCAATATTTAGAAGATGGTAGGACATGTAATGCAGCTGCATAAACATCACATCCAACAATTCATCTGTGTGTTCGTACTTTGACTACCTTTAGCTTTAACACCCTGTCAAATTCAAAAGGCCAACTCGGGAAGAGTCTGGCTCTAAATATGTCCGTAAATACGCCAAACTATTTCCCTGCTTTCACGCTCCACACTGGCCAGTGCTTATTAAAACACTGTCATTGTTTTGATTTGATGGCTGAAGTGATGAGTCGAGGGGAGTTTGGAGATGTGTCATGAGGATATCCAGGCGGAGGTTTATACATTTTCCTAATCCCCTCAGGCCTAAGATAAACACTGCGCACTGTTAAAACTAAGCAGAACTCTGCAGAAGGTGTGAGTGGGTAAACTGGCAAAGACTGTGACAAACGTTAAAGTGCACATCTCACCGGGGGTGTACGTGTGTGTACTGTATGTGTGAGAAGCAGTTGTGCATTAATGCATTATGCCACGTGAGAAGACTGACTGAAGTTTGTACAGTTTCTTGACTCAAGGTCTCCATTAATACTTCTTTCTTTCTCTCTGCTCCCTCGATCCTGCCACTCACCTTCCTTTTGTCCCACCATCGTTTCACACCTCTCATTGAAATACTTATAATTTTCCCCTCCTGCTTGCTCTCTTTTCTGCCCATCCACCGCTCTCACCTGCTGTGCCTCGACCTCGCTGTGCCTCACTCCATCCACTCCTCCCTCTCCTTTCATCAAAATCTCCCCCTCTTAATCTTTGTATTCCTTTTCTTTCTTGCTCCTTTTCTTCATCTCTGTATCTCTTTAACAACCCTCTTTCTCCACTCTTTTCTTACCCTCTTACCCTTTCTTTCTGTCTTTTATCCGTCACGGCTCCCACCCTCCTGATTCTGTCACCGCTCCTCCTCTCACTTCGTTTCCCCCTTTCACTGAACCCCAATCCCCCTCTTCTCTGTCTTTCTCTCCTCCCCATCACTCCCACCCTTCTCCTTTGTGAACCCAACCTCTGTTTTCTCTTTTCCTCTATTTCATCATTTCTTCCCTCACCCTTCTCATCCCCTTTCCCCTACGCTGATGACCCTTCTTCTTCGCCTTTTCTTTCTCCCTCTCTCTCCACTCCTCCCTCACTCCCCTTGCTTTCCCTCTCTGTGTCTCTGCGGCCTACAGACGTATTTACCCCCCAGACGACAAGCTGCTGTTGGAGAAGTATGAAAGCCTGCTCTCGGCCGCCTTTCAGACCTTCCTCGCCGGGCGAGCTGCCTCACTTCAAAAGGAAATGAATAATCCTCTGAAACGAATGAAGGCACGTACGTCAGTGGCAGACTGTCAGGCACACACACACACACACACACACACACACACACACACGCACACATCATAGAAAACTGCAGAGACCCACACACAAACATATACACACAATATGCAGACACTTGTGGACAAGCACATGCCAAAGAAAAGAAACACACAAGCATTTCTATTAAGATTCTGCCCACAGAGACAAGAAAGGATGCGCAAATAATGCGGAAAGTGTGCTGCAGTCCTTCAGATTTGTTAGAACGTCTGACAGAATGTCCTTCTTCTCTATCTGCCTCACTTTGCCACTGTCATTCACTCCGTCTCTCCACAAATATTTATTGTACTGCATACATGAGCTTTTAAAAGCAAATCAAATCCCACACAACAATGTCATTTTTGTTCCTTTACAGTTAGACACTCTCTTCACTTTCCGTTGTCCTCGTTCTGTATCTTCCTCTCTTATTTTTTTTGTTTTCATTCTCCCAAAGTTAGATGTGAAGAGGCTTCAAAGCTGATTGCAGTTGCTGCCCACGTCTCTGAGTGTACTTTGCTACAGGTTAATTATTTATATAGTAGGACTCAGGGATATACATTTGAATATAAACATGAGAATGCATGCACACACACAAACCTGTGTGGCCATGCACTAAGACATGCTCATGTTTGTACAAGGGTAGAAGTCATTGTATGCATATAAATGCCAGTGCCTCTCTGGTACCAGGAGGAATATAGCGCCAGCTAAACTTTGAAGGTAAAGGTATGAAGAGACATTGCAAAGGAGAGAAGTTGATTTCCATACCACACAACTTTACTGGAGAGACAGGGAGAGAAGGGGGAATAGAGAGGAATGTAGAGCGTTTAAATGGTGACAAGAGAAAGATGAGGGGAAAATAGTCAGAAAGTGTAAAGATGGTGAGTCGCTAATAGAGATAGTCGTTTTTGTAGAATTCTTTTTAAAGTACTGTGACAGACTTCTTTCATGAACAGACTTTAGGAATCAGGATGATTTGAAGCGAGGACAAATAAAAAAAGCAACAGAAAGAGCCAATTTTCTGTTTTCAAGTCTGGTTATGTATTCAGAAACAACACATCAATTAAACAAAAAGACACAGAGGAAGGCATTGTGGGATATTAAAAACACATGGAGGGAAGAAGGATTGATGAGTTGGAAAGATGCAGATGAAACAAATAAAAACTTTTAAAAAACTGCTTTTGGCAACTGAATAGTAATAGTGAATACCGAATATTTCTGACAGTAGTATTGATATTACAAATTTATATCAAAGCACTGGGAGGAGACGTCTATGCAACGATTGCAGCTTTTGTAGAAGAGACCTACCTAAACAGGCTCTAGCCTGTTGCAGTTTATTTTTCAGAAGGTTATTGTGTGTCCTTTGTGAAGAGGAATCTCTGCAGAGTTTTACAGAGATGTCAATCAAAGATCAGGCAGAGTCGTACACCAGGCTGAGGTTAGTTTAATTTAGTCAACACAAAGGTATGTGACTCTTCTTCAAAGTAGGAAGAGAGAGATAATGAGCACAAAGGATCTCTAGAGTTCGCTATCTAATAACATGATCATGAGTGACAACTGGACTGTCCTTAAGGGACAGAGCGATAGATACTCATCTTGGCAATTTATGGTAAAGAAAGGATGTTTCTGAATTTGAATATGATATTCAGCAGACCAGGGAAGAATAATAAGGCTTTTCTATTGGCACTTTTGGCCACACCGAGTCAAACTATGCCCTTTCGATTTGAGTCTTCTTTTAAAGTTTAAACACGCCAAGTTTTTCCGAGTCGCTTCAGAGATAAATCATCTCTGGAGTCAGGCCAACAGTGCACCAAACCACCTCCAAGAGGGTTGCGGTGATGTCATATGGCCTTTATCATTATTATTTAGCCGTGATGATTCAGCAAAATGTCAATCAATCCTGTCAACCTGTACCATTTAAACTAGGGTTGGGCGATAAAACAATCTGGAAATGGGATCGTAATAAAATGTATGTCGATGACGATGATGAATTATAGTCATTTTTACTTGTTACGGATAGACCTAGATAGATCCAAACAGTGTGTCACGCAGCCAAAGTTGCAGTGCTGGGAATGCGCGTCATTGTACATGCCCATTTTTCACTGCAGTTTGTGGTGAGGTGAGGAGGAAGTGACAGTAGGATGGACATAACGAAAAGAAGGGAAAATTAGTGGAAGTGGTGGTGAAGCTGAAGGGAATGAAATTGTGGATAAA
This sequence comes from Epinephelus awoara, assembly GCA_035609425.1. Taxonomy (NCBI): domain Eukaryota; kingdom Metazoa; phylum Chordata; class Actinopteri; order Perciformes; family Serranidae; genus Epinephelus; species Epinephelus awoara. Next base: position 23,579,297 of record CM069303.1, on the reverse strand, counting down.
AAAGGTTGCACACCGTCAATCATTCGTAATCATTCGTGGTTTGGCTACTTGAAAGGTTGCGACGTACAGACCAAGGCGGTCTGCAAAATATGTCATCGGTTGGCGCCAACCAGGATGTGAAACACAACAAACCTTTTCCATCACCTAAAAAGGTGGCATCCCAGCGACCTCACTGAAAGCATGAAAATCCAGAAAACTGCACTGCACTTGTCCACCAACAAGTGTTGCCTAGCTGGGCTGCACCAAAACAGCAATCAATAGTGTCCTCTTTTGCCGCTGTAACCCCGTATGAGAAGCGATGGAAAAGGAGCAGAGATATAACAGACGCCGTACTTTCTATCCAAAGACATGATGCCAATAGCACTGTGGAGAAAGACAGGTTCAAGAGATTAATTAAAGTGGTAGACTGCAGGTATGAGCTACCAGACAGGAAATGTTTTTCTCAAACTACTCTGCCCCAGCTTTACAACAAGTGCCGTCATTCTTCAGGCATCAGACATTTCAGGATACTTTTCAAACTCACAGGATTATCGAAATATACATCGTGATAAATATCAATATAGATCAAAATGGGGAAAATTATCGCGATAATATTTTTTGCCATATCGCCCAGCCCTAATTTAAAACATTAAAATTGTGCATTAATGTTGAAATAAAATGCCCCACAGAAGAAACCATCAGAAAGGCGGTGCATATTTATGATATATGAATATATGCAGTGAATTCAATCTGATCATGCAAACTGCGAATATTTATTTCCACACCTGAGAAAAAAGTGGCGGAGCATTGTTCTGGTGGGCTCTGGCAGCACAACATCTATGGTTCTGAAACACTGCGAGCTAGCTTTAAACTATGTAGCTAAATCTACCGATCTCAAGGTCTCTACCTAAACAACAATTAATGATCTTATAATAAAGCAAAGCCTTTGATTTTGTGCACCAGTCACTGTGCTTTGGTCTATAACCCTTGTGGGATCCATAAGTCATTATCTGACATGCATTGCCTGTTTGGCTAGTTTTTCCTCTTGCAAGGGGCCAGAGGCCATTTGCCAGAGTGCCAACAACATATCTGTCAAGCCTGACAGACATTGTACCCACAAGACTCGTGTTTGCTGCCTTTGTGGGCTTCTCAGGGCCATGAATTGAAAAATGTCATGGATTGTCACACTATCAAAGAAAATAAAACTTGTGTTGTAATCCTAGCGATAACATGCTGATGCACTGCAGAGCCTGGCTTCATTGCTTTGCTACAGAAAACACACCCACAGGTTACACTGGTTTCTACAGGGTTTGCATCAGCCCTCTCCCCACTTCCATTACAGTTAAGTTGACAGGTATGCATCAAATTGTTAGTTCTGTTGTTAGCTATCTATGTTTTCCTGTCTGCTCAGCCGATGTATTCCCATTCTTCCATTTTTCTCACATGGATACTGAAGACAAAAAATAAAAATGTTGTTGAGCAGGTGCAAGCTCAGCCGGCCTGTAGCGCTCTGCCAATATAATAAAATTCGAGAAGTACACAAGTGTGTTGGAGCACTTCACAGTCAGTGCAGATCCTATCAGAGTGGCCTGCAAGCTCTGGAGATGAACATTAAGCAGAGGGATATCAGGAATCTTTAAGGGTCTGGAATTGTGTGGTTTAAAAAGGATAGATAGCTCTAATTTGATTTTCAGCTGGATTTTATGTTATCGTAAATCTAGTATAAGTTCTGTTTCCTGTTATAAGAAGACACTGTCGAGTACAGAGCGTGGTTGATAGGGTGCTCTGTGTGAGGACAGCATAACATTCATTTCCAGTGATTGACAGTAAAGAGGAAAATAGGAAGATAACACCAATGAGCTACTGATTCATCAGGCAGATGACATCAGGCAGTACTGAAGTCCCGCCCCCGGATGTGGACTGGTCAATCATAACGTAAATGTTGTGCCTGGGGCACGTCGTGTATTAATGATACTCGTTACCTGGAGAGGTTGGAAAAAGATAGATGTCTCCTCCCTGTTCCAAAACCAAAATCAAACCCTTAAAAGTGTAGGGTTAGCTAGCTAGCTACTGAAGAGTGCCCGTCTGGTGGCGGAGGCCCAGGAGCTGGCAGCGGCACAGTTCATCTGTACACACTGCGATGCCACACAGCTGGTTCAATATTGGCAAAGTCTCCCTTTATATTAATCATCTTCTGTGGTGATCAGTGGTGATGTGGTGGTTCACGTTTACACTGTGATCTGTAGCCTATAGTTCGGCTTTAGCCTTTAACTATCTTTGTCTTTTTAACCTGTTGTTGCTGCCTAGTCAGTTTGACATCCTGGAGATATCCTTCAGACACAGACTGTAGACCCCTCTGGTGCTATCTAGTTAACCAGCCTGCGTTTCCACCAGGTATGAGCAGAACCATTATAATCAAGGACATGTCAGCAGAGAAGAACGTTGCACAATGCACAACAAAAGTAAAACTTAGTAGAAAGATGGTGGATCCCTGCAACTGTACTTATTTTTATAAAAAACAAAACAAAAAACCAAGCATGGACTAACTATTCATGAGACCAAGACACGCTCATTCTCCATTGTTGCCTTCTCCATCCTCTCTATTGAATGTAGAATATGACACGCCCACCGATGTCATCATGGTTCGCACTCCAGGTCAAGGAAAACCTGTTATTTTTTGGTTCCAGCTGCGAACAAATTTTTCTGATTCCGAACCAATTTTATTTTAGTTGAAATGCTCAGAGCAGTTTGAGATTAGGTGCAGGAACTGAAAGTGGACCTGTTCCGAGTTGATGGAAAAGTCCAGCGCCACCTACAGGCAACAAAAACAAACAAACAAAAAAAACAGCATCAGTTTCGAACTTCAGATGGGCACAATCTGTGGGCATTCACACTTTCACAGTAATGTGTCCTGCTCTTGTAACACATGCCACCTACATAAAAAGTGTAGGATGGCGATTTTTACAGCAGCTGTTTGTTATGCAAGACTCATAAAAATTGGAACATATTTTCTGCTGAACAATGGCAGCAGAAGTGTCCCTGTCTATCCTCTCTCCAAAAAGCCTATCCTCCTTGCTTTGAAGAAGAAGTGAGAGGGGTCCTGAGGGTTTTTCTTTTTTTATTAGTCTAAAAGAGTGAGCCCAGTTTTACCTAGAGAAGTTTTCTTTTGGCTAAGAGGTATGTGTTTTTACGATGGAGGAAGTAAATTCCTAACCACAGAAATGGACGAGACAGCGTCATCTGTCAAACAGCCAAGAAATATGAAGTCAGAGAATGTCACGGTAGAAGCTGCCAGCAAATAAATTACTGCTTTTTCAACAAAAATGGATAAAAATACAAAAGCCTGCTGGATGGGACTACACACTTGGTCCTCTGCTGCCAAAAAAGTACTTTGTTTGGACAATATAGTTTATGAGCTGACATGTGCCGAGACTGTTGGCGATAGCAAAGTACAGCAACAAGCAACTACATATTATGTGGGCTGACATACACAGAGGGTATAAAATGTTAATTTGTAAAGTGATCATTACAAATCATGACCTAATAAAGTTTAGAAATGCTTGGTAGTGACAGTACAGCCAGTGGTCGTTAAAGAGGAGCTCTCTACAGCCTGAGCAGCAGCAGCAGCAACATTTGACGTAGACTCAATGTGTTGTAAACACTTTTACTTTAGAGAAAGTAAGTAGCTTTCAATTAATCTGTAATTTCTTTATGTGTGTCAAGTTCTGTTTTCTTCCATGCTGTAAAACATGTCAAAACATCCATGTAATCTGCTTTGGTGCAATTTTACAAGGTAATGGGCCTCTAGTGGTTTTAAACCATGGTGGGTGGTGAAGCTTTCACCTCGTGAAAGGTTATTGAGTTGGCATACTTTACTGGAGAAAAAATGCCTCTAATTTCTAAATAAATTCTTCAAAGCAAGGTAGAGCACTGTTTTCTTACCGCTTTTAACGATCAAGTTAAATAAATATTTCAGATTTTGGTTGTTGGCTCCTCAGGACCACTTATACAATCAGTTTAGTGAACAATGTGTGACAGCATCCTGTCCTATAATTAATGTCTGGGCATGATGTGGTAGTTTTTAAAATTATTTTTATTTCTTATACCTACTAGGGAATCAAGACATACTGGCAGCATTAATCTACAGACAAATACTGTAGTAGACAGCAGATACTACTTTTCAACTCTTAGTCCACATTACCTAGTAATGCAGTTATAAAATATAATTTAAAAATACACAGAGTGGGTTTTAAATAATACATCCAACTGACTTGGTCAGTAATTAAACACTACCTTTTCACTGATCGTCCTAAAATATGAGGTCTTGATGGATAATTTACAAGTTTACACTAAATCTGACACTGGCTCAACTCAGAGGCATGGACCCGAGTCATATGACATGGTTTCGAGTCGCACGACTCACAAATTTGATGACTCTAAACTTAGCTTGTAAAAATAAAGAGACTTGCAACTCGACTTCTTTCTTTTTCAACTTTCAAATATGAAATATGTGAAAAACAACAACACAGGAAAGAAATGAGCCAATTCTCACTCTGAAGTTGTGAAAATCCGGTGCTTGGGCAGTGACTTGCGGCGTCAGAAACCAACAAAAAAAAGGTGTCCTTTCCCCCAAACGCGGCGGGACAAGGACAAAAGTTAAGTTGGCGATAGTCCGAGTGGGGTGGGCGAGAGGGGTGGTAAATGGATCCAACAAATACCAACTTTCACCTGAGAGAGCAGTGTTCGCGTCCCGTAACATTCTAAAGCCAAATCCTGTTATTTTTTCTGAAACCTAACCATGTGTGATGGTTGTTGTAGGGAAAAAAAAAAGTCAGTTTGTGCTGTTGAACCAATGTAGTGTGTTTATTTTGAAAGAAGACAATGCATGTAACAGGCAGAACTTGACACTGTGTCCCAGACATCAACAACCAACACACCCAGGATACCTTGCATGTTGTATGTGGACGTGGAATCCATGACCAAAGGTCAATATGTGACAAGGCCAGAGTGAGAATGTGTTGGAGACATACAAACATACAAAATTCACTCTGTTGATTCAGGACATTGCCGGTCTTGACTTGGGACTTGAATGAAAGGACTCAAGACTTGCTTGTAACTTGCAAAACAATGACTTGGTCTCACCTCTGACTCAATTGTCTGAGCGGACGGACACATTTCACACCACCACACACACACACACACACACACACACACACACACACACACACACACATACAGTCACATAAGCAAAAATTACAGTGAGGAACATATAAACTAAATAGATACAGAGCAGACAAATATCATTTAGAGAAAGGCTCCCAAACTCGCTAAAACTGTTTGAGCCTATGTATGTGAACTTCAAGACTTTCAGACATTGAAATATGCCACTGTACACACATGTGCACATGCACAACAGTGTTCATGCACAAACACACCAGCATGGAAAGCCAGGGGCACACTGACCTTTTCACAGACCCCAGAAAGCAGCTTGATGGCTAATCTGAGAGAAAACAATCACTTTTCATCTGTATTTGAGCGTCAAGTGGGAGCTTTTTATGTCCCTGCCGTGAAGCAACATTAATCACCTTTGCTTGCATTTTAGCTACGGCCAAATGGCCAAGGCCCCAGCATATTGGCGATGGCCGTGACGCTGCCTTTTCCAAATACAGCCTCTATGAGCGCTGCCAAAAAGCAATGCATGTTCAGCCAGGGGCTTTTTTCTAACCCCCCAGATAAGGTGCATATGTCTGTGAAGTCAAACTTTTTCATCCCTCCCACCTTTTTTTTTATTATTGAAGTTTCTTATTTTCTCACACCTCATTTTGACTTCAAAGTAATTAGAGATATGAAACATAAAAGAATTTTAATTACGCCTTTTAAGCGTATCATCAAGATTTAACTACCCTGTTGCTGATGTTTGATACTGTTATGTTCCTCATGTAACATAAATGATCACCTTTGGCATATTCTTATCTGTCTTGTGTTTTGCTGTGTTGGTGCGTAGGAGGAGGACATCTTGGATCTGCTGGAGCAATGTGAGCTGGACGACGAGAAGCTGATGGGCAAGTCCTCCAGGCAAAGAGGCCCTAAGGTGGGTGAGAGTTAGAGAGAGGTCGGGAGATGCAGACACCAAGAGAGCGGAGGGAGAATAAGGGCCACATGCCTCAAGGGAACTGAGGAAAAAGTGCAAAGAAGAGTGTCAGAGAGAAAGAGAAAAAGAGAGGGAGGGGGTAGGCAGGTAGGCAGATGCCTGGAGCTAACGCCCACAGAAAGCATATAGGACGTGATTCAGAAATATAAAGAGGGGGGAGGTGGGGTAGGCGAGTAAGAAAAGAATCAGAAAGAGGCCCAAAGAAAAGACCCAACTCCCCTAGGGGACAGCTGTCAGGCTGTCTCTCTGGCTCTCTCCATGCTATCTCTCTTTCTGTCTATCTCCCTCTCCCTCTGTCACATACACCTATACACCCCCTCGATTTCCCACGACAGCACATTACTCCCTCCATTACCTTGCTTCACTCCCCTCCTTTCACCTCTCCATCTCTTTCTCTTCCTCTCTCTCTCTGCACATCTACATCCATCCCTCACTCGAGGGCTAAATTGGCTGGAACACTCAAAGAGTGTGTTAGGGACTCGACAGGGCAGTTCAGCGCTTGCATTAGAGGGGCCTTAGCTGAAATGAGGACTTGTTCAGACACAATCACTGTTGTCCAAATTAATTTGGACCCCGTCAGTTTCGATGTTGCCGAGTGTGCTGAGAGAGACATTGAGAGCAGGGGAAAGAAAGAGCTGTGACGGATAGATTCACTCCTTGGGGTGTAGCGCTCGCAAGCCATCTGGTGAAACTGAAGCAGCGAGTGTGTGCGCGCTAGAAGAGAGGAGTGAGGCAAAGGGATTAGAGACAGGATTTTGAGGGAAGGAAGGGCCGCTAAGGTTTGTTATCGCTGAGGAAATGTTCAGGGGCAGAGGACGAGAGGTAGAGAGCAAGGAAGACAGGAAGGGAAACGGTGAAAGGAGGGAGAGCTAGCGAGTGTCTTCAGGTTTTCTTTGTCTTTTTCCCCTAATTTTGTTGTTTCTTTTATTGTCTTTTTGACTCCTATCTTTCCAGTTACATGTACTTTATTTCAGTTGTTCCTTGTGCAGTCCTCACTTCAACATTTAGCTTGATTTTACCCAATCACTCTCAGCCCAACATCCAAAGTTTCTCTCTACTCATCTGTTCAGTGTCTGGCCTTCTGTCTTTGTCTTACTTTGCACTGTTTATCCACTGTCTGTTCCCGTCTCTTCTTCTCTCTCCACTGGTACTTTGTTCAGTGTCCTTTTCTCTCCCTCTGTGCTCATTTCCGTTCTTCCCGTCTATTCAGTGCCTCCTCTCTGTTTCTCTCCGCTCCCATACTCAGATTCACCTTGTCCTCCTCTTTATTTCTCTCCCCATCAATCTGATGTTCCCATCTTCTCTTTTATTCTCCTCTCATGTATTTAATCTCTCTCTGTCTCTATCCTCCTCTATCACTCACCCACACAGCTACCCAGCGGTGACTGTGTAAGCCCTGTGATCACTTCCTGCCCATTAATTTGGGTGGCCTGACAGCACTGCCCGAGCTAACCGTTGAATAACAGATGTGTAAAATGCTTTATTAATGCTATCAGTGTGTCCCCTTCCAGGATGTGAAATAGACAAGACTCAACTTAATGAACTCCTAACTAGAAAAAAAAGCGTATGTGTTTGTGTTTTTGGGCTGAAGCAGATCATGGTTTGTGTCTCTTTGTAACTACTACTTCTCTATTTTGGCGACAAGCTGACGAGGGTTGGATCGAGTGTACGAGCTTAAACCAGTTTGATTTAATGCAAACAGGCTGAACCGAAATTTCCCATTACATATTCTGACATGTCAATATGATGAACATATTATGTTTGTTTATAAATGGACTAACGGAGACCTGGGTGATTTTGGCCGCCGCCTTGGTTAAAGTGTGTGTGTGTGTGTGTGTGTGCATGGGGGCATTCAGATGTAGCATCTTTTGCACGCACAAACCCATTACTTTCAATGTAGACACGCATCATGTGCGCTCACAACCCAAAGCGATGTCGTAGCGACGCGCATTCGGTGCGATGCGCTTGTTTTTTTGTCCGGCGCACAGCTCCACGTCCCTGCTTCTCCCTCCGGTGTTGTGTCAGATCCCGGTTCCCCCCTGGGCTGTCGCTCCTACTGTTTCCCATGGAGCTCTGCCCCGTTTGAAAGGCGAAGGAAGCCCGTATGTGGAAAGACCTCGGCTCCGAGACACACATTTCAGGACCACTGACTTGTATCATCATTTCATATTTAATAGAGGGGGGGACGATACCTGACAACTATATTCTCAGCTGTCAGGATGACACGCGAAAGACCTGGAAATGCTGACCAATCAGAGCAGACTGGGCTTTTTCAGGAGAAGAGGCTCAAAGAGACAGGCATTAAAACAGAACGTCTCAGGTGAACCTGAAACTGAGCTTAACAGGTCCTCTTTAATGACAAGACACAGCTAGAGTTTCAGAATGTACTGTAAGTGTCACAGATGCTTTCACAGGCAATGCAAAAACATTTCATACCTAAAGAAACTTTGAAACTTAAACTTTGACCTATTACATATCAACCAATCAGGTCAAATTTGTTCAACGTACAAAGCCACTCATGCCCCTGTTCATATTTACAGCCAGGCTTATAAAGGAGTGCGTGTGTACTTGTGTATCTGTGCATAATGATCCTGCAAGCAAACATAAACTCATATGGGCACATGGGCTAGTCATGTCACCGCCAGGACTCCCAGTGACAGATGGTAATAGGCTGAGGGCGAGGAGAGGCTGACGGAGGTTGACAACATCTCAGTGTCTTTATGTATAAGTGTGTGTGTGTGTGTATGTGTATGTGTGTGTGTGTGTGTGTGTGTGTGTGTGTGTACTCATGTCCTTGTGAGAGTTTTAGACCTTTGGAAGGAAAACATTTTTCTCAGATGAAGTAATTTTGGATGGTTTAGGGTTATGAAGCGAATGCAGTCAGTGGAGGTTCCCATGAGGATAAAGGAAGAAGGATGATTATGTGTGAGTTTGTGTGTGTGTGTGTGTGTGTGTGTGTGTGAGGAAGAGAAGGAGCATATGCGTTTTATCATATCTGTTTCATCTGTGTATGTGTGCACAAATCCGTCTCATATATGGATCTATGTGTGCAAATTCTGCCCTTCCTATGTCTTACGCCTATCCGTGTCTCTGTGTTTGTCCCTGCCAGCCCATGACCGCCATGCCAGAATGCAGCCAGACACCAAGACGTCAACGACCGGACTACCTGGCTGACTTCACCAGCGGCAGCAGCGCCGATAATTCCTGCTCCTCCTCAGACGAAGAAGAGGAGGAGAGGAGGAAAGTAGGAGGAGGAGGAGAAGGAAGAAGTGGGGAGAAGAGGGAGAAGAAAGTTTCCTACGACCTTGGGGAGAGCAAGGACAAGCACTTGGCTGAGCGCTCAGGTAAAGCTGCAGGATGTATAAAAGAGTCTGAGAATGTGTTCATTAGGGAGCCAGAGCGCTGGGGTTTCACAGGGGCCTTGTTTCCTGCTATCTTCCTTTCTTGCTTTGTTTGCTTTCTTATTTACTTTGTTGTTTTGGATGCTTGCTTTCACCTCATTTTACTTGTTCTTTTCCTCCTGCCCTTTCTTTTTTAGCTAGAACCTTCCATCTGATTACAGTGGGTAGCTTAATTACTAAAACTAACTTGTTTTTCAGATGTGTAAATGTGCACAGTAAGATACCAGACCCATACACATGTTTAAGATTGCTGTCTTAGCATATCTATCTCCATTTTCATCTTACCTGACTGTGACAGAACAAACTGCAGACATGAGTAGGGATGGGCGATATGGACTTAAATTCATATCTCTGTATTTACAGGCTGACTGGCGATACACGATATATATCTCGGTATTTTCTTCAAAATGGGCAACATGTTTTCAGTTGCAAGTCAAAACTACATTTGAGATGTCACAAGCACTTTTAAAAAAACAGACTGTGATAAGAATATAATGCTAAGATGGATTTTTTCCCCTGTTTGAAAATATGCAGCTTCACAACAGTTCCCCCTCCAAAACACTAGTCGGCTGCAGGGTTTCTGTTAAGTGCTGTAAAGTTTAGTTGATTCGAGACACACATGAAACACCCATTAAACATGGCTTAATAGCGACGATTGTAAACACAAGTATACAAATCGGTTTCATTGTGACTCGCAGCATTCATAGACAAGGCATTTGTCTTTTGCTGGACACATTTTCCCCACAAATACAACATGTTTTTAGCACAAACCTATGGCATTTTACATCGTATAAATTAGCCTGGCAGCTAGCAGACTTGTCCTCTTCTCATGAAGCCAGGGACAACAGCAACATTAAAAGTTACGTTACAAAATTCAGCTCCATTACAGCTCACAAGGTTCACTGACAAAACTGTCTCATACTAAACACGTTTTCCAAACAGGTACAACGTGCTAACGTTATTAGCACAAGCCTATGGCATTTTACATTGTATAAATTAGCCTAGCAAATAGTGGAGATTTCCTCTACTCATATGGACCCAGGATAAATTACACACAAGACTTAAAATGCTATTTTTGTGGAGGCTTTATTGTCTTTGCAATTTATTGTTTCTTATCTGTGAAATTACAGTAAATAAAAGCTTTGTTTTCACTGAGGGAAATGGTGTCAGTTCACAAAAAAAAGACAGGAGGTCTGCGTCGCCACGACGTGTAGTTACATTCCTGGGGAGGTGCATGTCAGGCTATACCTCTAAAAAGTGTTGCTGGAGAACTGAGAGAGATACTCACCCACCCATCAGAGATGCACACTGGTGTGCGTTATGAAGCGCAACTTGACCCTATATCGATAAGGTGTTCTCTAAATTTATATCTTGCTTAAAAATATATGGCTATATCGTACATAGTGGATATATCACCCAGCCCTAGACAGGAGCGACAGAGTGTGAATGTACAGTATACAATGATGCAATAAGGAAATTGGAATTGATCCTGTAATGCTACAAGGACATGACATCCACTCCAGCCTGGACACTCTCCACGTTTATACAGTTTGAAAAATATTCATAGTTGTACAGAACACATTTCCATATATGTACACACACATGCACACACACTTTTTTTAAATACAAATGCTGAGAGTTTCGCTTTGATCAGTACTTACAGCGCACACACATACACACACAGGCACACTCCAGCAGCAGCATGGCGCAGGTTGTGATGATGTGAGCCAGCAGGAGCTACGTTACAGATGTTCATCAGCCCACCACTATTAATGCGCCTAATTGATGTGATAAAATAGTGGTAGGTCCTTGGATTTTAATTAAAGTGTAAACAAGGTGATCATAGTCTATGACTTACCGAAAAGGGCTCTTTGTTTGAGTTTCTCAGTAAAGGAGTGTTCCAGCTTCACACACACACACACACACACACACACACACACACACACACACACACACACACACACACACACACACACACACACACACAAATGTTGGAGCACTGAAAAGCACTTGAGGAAAGAAAAGTACCCTGAACAGTACAGTTCCAGTGAATGGAAGGTGACGGAGGAATTTGATTGAAAGTAAAAGGGAGGGGGGAAAAAAAAGCCCCCTTTCGTTGTTTACCTTGAAAACACCTTGAGTTTAATGCTGAAATATTCCCGGTTTTATAGTGAGAGTGATAAGTCTCAGGTATTCCCACCAATTCGCATAAGTCACATAACTCACTTTCAGCTCTTTGAAGTGAGAAAGAGGGCACCTTTCACAGCAGTCTATGTGCCGACCTTGGAAAGAAAAAATTCTCTGGTTGCATTGTGGGCCGACGGTTTTACTGCTCAATAGAGAGGACCCTTGCATGAGCTCATTCTATTTGTCACAAAATAAGGGACAAAACCATGAAAAAGCCCCACTTTTGGACCCGTGCGTGTGTGTATGTGCGTGTGCAAAGAGAGACAGCAACCCTGCCAAGCCCTACTCCATACCAAGCCACCAAAAGGCTGCTAGGACTAAGCCCCATAATGCTCTCATTTGGCAAAATATCCAAACCTCTGAAGGTTCAGCAGCCACACGCACACACACAAAAACATATAATCGCTTCTGTGCACACTTGATGTCATCACACACACACTGCACAGATAGAAAACACACTAATACACTGACTGGTAGACAATCTGGAGGAGCTTCAAGGGTGACGGAGAGTGTTAGTGTGGGTTTTCAGCTTTATTTCCTGTGTGTGTGTGTGTGTGTGTGTGTGTGTGTGTGTGTCTGCGAGAGAGAGCTGCTCTTTAATCCATCCCCAAACCAGACAGGACTACTGTTTAGTTTCTGGTTTCGACTACACATGCTGCGGTCGTTAATAACACACACACACTGGGCCACTGGGCCAGTGTGCCAGAGCGCGGCGATGGGAGTTTTTAAAGCCACACTTCATCTCCAAAGCCACCCGGCGACGGATGGAAAGCAGAGAGGGGAGCTTGACAGTGACTGGGGCACTGAGACAGGATCAGGGAAGAAAAGAAATTGAAGTGTGACAGTGAGTCAGTGTTCTTCCCCTCCTCCCTCTCTGTTTCCCCGCAGGTCGCATACACTGGAAACCTCCAATCAAGTCTCTCAAAACCAGCCCTGCCTCCTCTGCTTCCCCGACACTTTCCGGTCCAATCAGGCGCTCCATCTCCTGCCCTCGCTCCATCGCCTCCCTCTCATCGCCCAGCGAGGTGCGGGCACTGTCCACCAGGCCTTCTCCCACGGTTCCCATGGCCACTCCCCTCGTCAGGCCGAGCTCCGCCACGCTGCGCTCTCACTCGCTGAGCCGCAGTGGCTCCGCCCACCGCGTTCCTCACAGCAATAGCTTGGGGACCATCCACTCCAACATAGTAAGATACTCAACACACACACACACAAAGTCGGGTTTACCTCTTTGCGATTCAGAATGTGTCAGATAAGCTGTCAGTCACAGAAAAGTATACGAAATTCATTTTCAAATGGTCTGTCATATTGCTCACTGTGGCAATCCTCTGCTGATCCACTACTCCAAGTAGGTTTAAAGGGACAGTTCACTCCCCTCCTCAAAACATACATATTCTCCCTCTTACCTCTAGTGCTATTTCTCAGTCTACACTGTTTTGGTGTGAGCTGCAGAGTGTTGGAGATATCAGCTGTCGAGATGTCTGCCTTCTCTCATATATAATGGATTTAAATGGCACTCAGCTTGTGGGGCTCAAAGCACCAAAAACATACATTTGCCAGTCTCAACAGTAATGTCTCTTTCCAGAGAGATAATCCACACATCCTGTTGTTGTGAGCTTCATGCAGGAAATATTATCCCTTGATCGCCCTACACTTACCTAGGGATGGGTACTGAAACCTGGTGTTAACTGAGCCCCGGGGCTAAATCCTCAAAGACCGTAGTATTGATAAGCTCCGACCTTATCAGTTCTTTTATCGATACTTTTTAACAATTTGGTTTAATTCCTTCTCACCCTGCAGCCTCTCACCTCTCATCCACTGCCGCTGACATGTTTTAAACAAGGACAGCACGCTAGTTCCGCTAATGGCGAATTGTTACAAATAGGCTAAAATGGCTAAATAGTAGTATCGATAAAATCTTAAGCATGCATCTACTGCTAGCTCACCTAGCACCACTGAGCTAGCTAATATTACAGCTCAGCCAAAGAGGACACCATTTATATTTACATCTCACTCTGTCATGAGCCTCTTGTCCATGAGTAGATCCACGCTTCTGTCAATGCAGTGATATGGTTGGTGGGTGTGGTTCAACAAGGTCTGTGGATTATCTTGATTAATCAGGTCACAGTTTCTGGAAACAGACATCACTGTGGGGTTTATCAACTGTATTTTCTTTTGGCGCCTTGAGCACCACAAACTGAGTGCCGTCTAGTTCCATTATATCTGGGAGAAAGCAGACATCTCTACAGCCGATATCTCCAACACTCAGCAGCTCACACCAAAACAATCAAGCCTGATAAAAAGCACTACAGGTAAGAGGACAAATGTGTATTTTTGATTTGGGGGTGAACCGTCCCTTCAAAGTAAACAATCAAGACTTCCTACTTTCTATTTAGCCAAAGTCTGCCATCGTTGATTTCCTCTTCCTGTGGCATACATTGTGTCCTGGCCCACTAGGAATCTCTTCAGCAGCTCCCTCAATACTGTATAGGCCTACTGTAGTCTCCTATTCTGTTGCCATCTGTTGCTTTCCGCCTGCCTTCTCCATTCCCCGTCCTTCTTTACAAGTAAGCCACTTACCTTTGGATACAGTGGAACAAATTGAAATGGAACAGAATAGTTTTTAACATTGAGAGTAGCTGTAAGTGAAAAACCTTTGTACTGAAAAGGCCACAGAGTGCACCGCTTGTATGCATGTATCCTCACACACATGTTCACAAAATGACAGGAGAATCTCCTTAACTTGCTTGCACACTTGACTTCCCTGTGAGAATCACACATGTGGGGACGAATGCATGCTGGCACAGGAAATCTAAAATTGGACATAGGTTCACCAGTGAGTGCACTGCTTTAGCAATAATAAAATGGTATTAAACAAGTGGCTGCAAGAGCATACATTAATGATTTGGATGATCTCCCTAAATAAATACTATTAATTAATAATGAAAATGAGTGGCAGCCCTTTCTGTAAATGTATCTACTTTGTACATTTTGCCCCATAAACTGAATTATCCTAATAACTAAATCAGACTATGGCAGTCTACCTTATTTGAATAAATTTCCATTTCCGTCAGTAACATTGTGTATATTCTGAACAGTCCTTTTAGATCTGACATACCAAGGGGCAAATGAAACCTATTTGCTATATTTATGTGTAAGTGTATACTTAATTGGTGTCTTCCTACTTGTGTGTGTGTGTGTGTGTGTGTGTGTATATATAGGGAGATCCGCTGATAAACCTAAGGAGTAAAGAGCAGGAGGCCGAGCTGGTGCGTCAGACCCTGGCCGCACTCACCGCCATGAGGATCAGGTTTCCGGGCAAAACCGAGGAAGAGGCCGAGGCTGTGTTGGATGAGGTGTGTGCACTGTTTCAATTATATTAGAGTGTATGAAAATGATTCAGAGGCAGAAACAGGATGTAAAAATCGGAACAAGGTAACAGACTGAAATAGACAAGGGAAAGACAGAAGGAGTGAACATGGAGTAAAAGTTTTGCACAGATATTCAGGCCCACTGTATTCCCAGAGCCCCCACTGTGGCCAGGTGCGGTCACTCTGCAGCCTAACTAAAAGTGACCTCCTTGCCTCCCTCCACAATAGCCTGTCCGCTCTGGCTTGGCTCCCATTGTCTTTCAAATGACCCCAGTGACAACCTGTCGCTCAGTCTGCAGTCCCGCGCTATTCCCCACTGCTCCTTTGTATTAATCAGTGCCTCCTCTATTTCTGGTCAGATCTCTATGTCCTTGCATGTGGTGTGTGTTTGAACAGTGTGTTTTATGTTTTTGTAAAATACCACTGTAGAAATATTAGAAGAACTGACTCATGTGTTCGACTCTGGACACTGGATGTGGATGACATTTATTATGTATGTACAACTGGAAGCAGGCTGCCCAAGAATTGAACAATGCAGATATAACATGACTTAAGAGAACTACAACTATGTGTTACTGTATCGCAGGCCATGCAGAAACACAGCAGCAGTAGTTCAATACATTCATCATCCAAATGTCTATTTAGAATATTTAGATTATTTTAGAAAATTGAAAAATTCCGAAAAAACAAAGGCTGAAATGGGGTATTACATTTTGTAGGAAAAGAAAAAAAATCAAATAGAGGCAGAGGCTCACCTTCAACTCACTCAGCAGACACAACACATCAGCGGCACCGAAGTACTATGAAAGCGTTCATCCGTCCAGTCCACACTGACTCTGACCTCCGTTACGGCCGTCGCTGTCCTCAGAACCAGCTGTCTGTTCAGCACCACAGCTCCCGTGGTGCTGAAAGGACAGCAGCCAGCCAGGCTGTCTTCACCAGGCTGACTAATGACACAAACGCCACCAAAACAACATGTTCAATGGCCCAAAAAAGTCGGCTACATAAGAAGAGTACTGGAAGAAAACAGAAAATGTTAACTTAAAGGGAACCTATAATGCTTTTCCTTATTTTTTGTCATATAATGTCACAGTATCAGATGTTCATATTAAATGTGGCCAAAGTTTCAAATAACGAGGCAAACGTATGTAGAATTAATCCCTGTGAGCAGAAACCTCAGGCTTCAGACCATAACTTTCCAGTGACAAGCTGACATTGACTCATTAAGGATTTTCCTTTAATGGCCGCCTGCTGCACCCACGCTACTGCAAGTGTTATCATTACATACACTGCTACATGTAGCTATCACTAACATCAAGGAAATGTAATCTTGGTTGCAGATGTTATTTTCTTCCTTATTTCGGATCATATATTTCTTCCAGATTTTGGTTGAGATGCTTTTAATGAAGATATTTCACAGTAGAAAGTGCGACTATATTCTATTACAGTCATTCAGCTGGGTGCGATGACGGTGCAGAGAGGCAGAGAGTGCAGATGCAGAAGACACCACAAACGCTGACCAATCGAAGCAGATTGGGCCTCAAAGAGACGGGCGCTGGTGAATACCAAGTGGCTCTGGAGCTGAAAATGAAGCCAATACAAAAGTGCCAACACCTGCAGTTCCTTAAATGGCTGGCTCCAGAAACCAGTCAGTCCCTATAGACCCCCATGTTAAAATGCCAAACTTTATAGCAGAAATAATCATGTTTACAGCCTGATATAAAAAGCGTTTTTGCTGTCTATAGTCATTTTCCCCATCATAACAACTGTACAAGGAGTAAAATTTTATAAAACTTACCCACTTATTCAGACTTAAAGTTACGCAATTAAGTGCAATGTTTAACTTGAGGCTTCACAACGAAAGTCCACAAACCAATGGGTGATGTCACAAATAGTCTTTTTTGAGCATTAAAGCATGTAAAATATTGTCTTGTAGAAACCCAAAAGTATAAACCTGAAGATGAGCAAAATAGGTCCCCTTTAAGTTTATTTTCACGTTTATGAAAAGTTTATGTCACATTTAGGCCAAATGTAAGGTCAGTGATCCCTCTGTCGTATGACTCCGAGCCAAATAAAGTAGCTGGGTGACCAAAAACCTTGCAATCTTGTGTTTCTCTACAATGATGCATCAAAAAAAGAAGAAAAAAAAAAAGCCCAAAATGACACGGGAGCTTCTTAATCAATGATTCCATCACATATAAATCAGAGTTTAGGGGCAGCCCTAAAATGTTGGACTCAACCACCATAATGTTTCAAACATAAATGTAATTTACCATTGTCATAAAGCACAAAATATCCCTAATATTGATTTAATTATGAATGCCTCCTAATACAAGCAAGTTAAGGCTGTGTAACGGTGAGAGTAAAGCATGTACTTGTTATGATAAAGGTTAAGTCAGGGCAACCCACCAAGTAATTAGCTTGAGCCGTAACAATGTCCTCACAAGAACAGCAAAAACAGTTTATGTGTGTGCGCGTGACATCTGGGTGTGTCGGGGTCGTGAGAGACAATTACCACCACACCTGTACTGTTAACAAACCCTAATGAGAGCGCCATGGAAACGCAGATGAGCAACTGCACCTGTACGACTCACTCTTTGCCTCGGGAGAGAAAGGAGTGTTCACTTGGCATGAAAACAATCTTTGCCAATTTATGTTTTCCACATTAAAGTTAAGGTCTAATTGGGCTAATGGTGTGTTTCTATCCGAGTAATTGCCTCTTTTATCTTTCACTCAAAACATGCTTTTTTGTCGCAGTTAGAGCCATTTAAAGGTGAAATGTATGGAGCGTGTTCTGTTGTGCTTTAATTGAGGGTAATATGTGCTCATTCTGTACAAAACAAATGTGACAAATGGGCGTACATCTTACCAGACAAGGTTCATAAGGTTCTTATTGAGAGAGAATACTTAACAAGCAAACAAGTAACTTTCTGGAAAGCGAACAAAAGTGTTCACTGTATACCTCAGCTCTGTATCTGTGAATCCTGGTGGATTGTTTTTTTTTTGTGTGTGTGTGTGTGTGTGTGTGTGTGTGTGTGTGTGTGAGTAAACATAAAGTTTACACTGGAGCTTCCCAATGGGAGCACTGTTTGCAGGGGATCTAACATGCTACGTGAGAGGTTTATGTGCACCAGTGGGGAGATGTAGACTAAGTCAACAGAGCAACAATAACAGTGCCTGTAGGTACACAGTGATGTTGGCACTGGGAGCAAGTGCATGGGAATATCCAGCACAGCTTTTGAGCATAACGACACATGCCCCAAGGATTTTTGACATACCTGCAAAACATAGGGTTTTTCTGCTCAAGAACCAAAGATCACGGCTGGATTTTTCTATTATCCTGTGCTGTGAAAAAAATACCACACAAAAGTCTGCTCCAGCACTGCATTCTTTAAAGGCTGGTCACATTTTAGATGTTTATTTGAACATGACCTCAGGTCATTTTTCCCTAGAAGGCAGGCCACCTACGAGCTAATTAACATGTACATGCATTTGTTTTGACAGTCAAAAACACAGTAAATCAAAGTGATGCTTTAAACTCTCTGCCTCATCATTAGCTACATTTATATGCACAAAATACCTATTCTGAAAAAGACAATATTCCATAGCTGTTTACATGACATGAAAAAAAATATTCTACTAATACGTTCACTTGCAGACACGCATACCCTGATTAACGTGGTTACGTGTTGTTTCATTCATTCATTTTCCATCACGCTTATCCTGTTGGAGGTCGTGGGGTGGGTAGGAGCCTATCCCAGCTGCCATTGGGTGAGAGGCAGGGTACTCCCTGGACAGATCACCAGACTGTCACAGGTCTGACACATAGAGACAGACAAACATTCACGCCCACATTCACACCTACGGCCAATTTAGAGTCACCAGTTAACCTGCATGTCTTTGGACTGTGGGAGGAAGCTGGAGTACCTGGAGAAAACCCACTCTGACACAGGGAGAACCACACAGAGGGGCTCCCCCATCCTGGAGTTCGAACCAGAAAACCCTCTTGCAGTGAGGCGACAATGCTAACACTGCACCAACATACCGCCATGTCAAAATCCGGAAAAATGAAATGGCTGTTGCTTGTGCTAGGATTTTTAAAAAAAGTGTTCCACTTGTGACGAACTTGTTGAATGTGCCATCACAGCCTCCCTATTTCCTTCCTTAAAGACCTTCCTGAAAAGGTCGGCGTTGAGATAATTCTGCTAATCCAAAACCTGTTGATAACCAATTCATTCATAATGTTTAAAAGTAGTTGGATATTTTCTTTTCTACTAGAAACATGACCTTTTCTTTTGGACATGCATCTCTACCCTAGCCTTGCAATTTGTTGCAGAGTTGGTTTGTGTACAACATACCTGTAGAGACACACAGAGCTGACCATTAACAGGCAAAAGAGAGTGCCACAAACTGCGGTAAAAACCCCAGTTGAGACGCATATTCCCAATATGCTGTATACATGTCCAAAGACTGTCATTTAAACCGGAATAATATCAACATATCCCACGTCTTAATCACAAAATGCTTCATATAGAATAAGGCCTACTGTAATTCAGATTATCCAAACAAAATATGCCGTTTATAAGACCTGTAACAAACTCAGAATATTGTCACATTCAGATTAATGGTGGAATATAAGTGTGCATTTTTACGTACCCATTGTGAAGCAGGAGATTTGACTCTGAAGACTTTTGTGACATAAAATTGAGTATCTTGTAAAACTGGCTTGAAATTGGTCTGATCAGTGCTCTGATGTGCCACAGTAAACAATCTGTCCCCTCTCATTATATGCCCTCAGCTGCCTAGTATCACACGCTCCCAAATATCGGACAAGCGTTGGAGCTGTATCAGTGATGATCCTGTCATGCTCGAGAATGGAACTTTTCCATAATGGGGATCCATGTGTGAAAGCTAGAAATGCATTACGTTAACAGATAGATGAACCCATAGATGTTACAGAGTCCATGTCTGGGCTGAAGTGTGAAAGAACGTCTGCCAGGGTGGATGTGTGACGGTGGGAATGAGCTCTAGACTTAGTCTGTACATTCTTATGGTTTTAAAATTCTGAAAGAAAGTATTAGAGTTTAACTATGCTCTAGCTTAGTAGGCAGCCTGATATGCTATACTGTTGTTGTAGGCAGTGATTGAACTGCACAGCACAATGACTGCCCTATAAGAATGCTGTAGTAACCCTGGGTTTTGATGGAGGACTGTGAGGAAACAGCAGATGTAATAAAATGGCAGCGGAGCAAACCTGCTGTGTTCTTTTCTGTTCCTTTAAAACACTCTGATGGTGTTTTTAACTGTGTTACTTGATTGTAGTATTAAGTAATTCTGTGATAAAAGAAGTTTTGTGCACGTTCAAAATATTCTTTCATTTTCTAACCCCGACTTTCCTTCCACAGATTCTCGACAACTGGAAATACCATAAATCAAAGGTGGCCTCCTATTGGCTGGTGAAGCTGGACTCTACCAAACAACGGAAGGTCAGTCTTAATGCTGATATCACATTACAAGGTGTCTGAGCCAGTTTATTTCTGACATAATCATCCAGAGATTAGTTGCTGTCTTCGGTGGCAACTGATGCTCAGCACAATATCCATCTAAAATCCTGAACTACTTTAAGATATGTTTAAGGACACCTGATTATTTCAAACCTGTTATTACGATATTTGCTAGAATCTGGATAAGAGGAAGCTGCTTTCTAAGTGGACTAGATCGCAACTTCAACTAATGACAGACAATTCAACAAAGGAGAGAAAAATAAGATGGCTTTTAAAATAGAAAACATGTAGTAATCCTGATGGTTTGAAGGAAAGGCTGCTGGAAATGTTGCCCTGTGCTGCAGAGATGAACATGTCCTCAACCGTATAGATAGAAAAGAAAGATCTGACAGGTATGTGTATGTTTGAGAAAGACACATAGCTGAAAACCTGAGCTTCCTCTAGGTATTAACACTTTTATTAATTAATAATTGTTATATTCTTACAGATTATTATCTGAGATAATGCTTCCTGCTTCGCTTCTGGATATGTCTTAACATTTTAAAAATAGGCCACATTTATCTTTTTTACACCTGTGTAAATATCCTGCCGTTGCCCTTGCTCCTACACTGTCTATACTGTCACTATATAGGATGGACGTTTGTTAAGACTGGTGAATATGACAGTGTCACCGCTCCTACCTATTCCTTTGAACAACTTTTAAAATACTAAAATAATCCCCAAATCAAACTTCAGAGAAAAAAAACAACAACAAGCAGAGCATGAAGATCATTATCATGTCAGACAGTGAGAGACACCAAATAGGATGTAAACAAAACAGAAGAGGGGGACAAGACGTGGAATGGCATCCAGTAGGCGTGTCAGTAATGATGTGATCTCTCAGCCGCTGCTTTCTGCACAACTGTGCTCGGCTGTGTTGTGGGCTGTGGCGGTGCGAGCCAATGTTTTATTTGGAGTGGAGCAGCCTAATGAGCAGCAGGCAGAGGTCAGGAATGTAGCGCCCACCGCTCTGCCATCTGATTACCATACCAAAACATATCTGTGTGTGTGTTTACTCATCTATCAGTTTGTCTGAGCGTGTATGCGTGTGTCTCGCTCGCCTCATATTGCTGTGGGGAAATCTTGCCTCTTCGCATCGCAAACACACGCGCACGCACACACAGTCAAGACGGGCATGTCAGTAATGAGGAGCGAGGAATCAAAGTTAAAAGAGCCACAGCGCTGCACTCTGAGCGGGGTGAAAAGAGAAAGAAAAAGGGAGGAAGAGAAGGCAGTGAGGTGGGTAGGGATGGGGGAAAACGAAGAAGGGGAGATGGAAGGCTGGCACAGGTGTCCTCAGACCGCCTGGGAACTTCTGACACCTTCTCTCCAAGACTGACGTCGCTGCAGCAATTAGTCCTCTCCACTGTCTGCCCCAGCATTTTTATTTGTCCTGCTCCTACCACAGCCACACACACACAGCCACACACACAAACTACACATATATCTGCGCATGCTTTAACATGAATGCAGAGATAAACCTGCTCCAGTCCTCACTACATGTATGTGAGGTCTGATTAAATAAGTGTGCAGGATGTGTTTGTGCATATATGCTGGTGTTCTTGTGCATGCATCTGTCTGTTTATTCATTAATGCCAGCCTGCTCTCTGTTGCTGAGTGAATGCATTAGCCTCTGTGATTGCTAATTTTAAGGTAAGATTAAAAAAAAAGAGAAAGAAATCTTAGTTGGAACAAATGCCAGCTCATGCATATCAATTGGAAATTCTGTCACCTTTTGTCTTGCAGCATTAATTTCCGTCATTATCAGATGCTTAATTTAAACCTTTGTTGCTCTCTTGTTTGGTCCCCCCCATCTCCCTGTCACTTTCTCTATCACTCAGGTGTTGGACATCGTAAGGACCAATGTACGCTCAGCGCTGCAACGAATCTGGAGGGAGCCGGACGTAGAGAGTCTCCACCTCTACCGGCTCTTTAACCGCGTCTTCAACCGGCTGCTCTGGAGTCATGGACAGGGCCTGTGGAACTGCTTCTCCAACACTGGGTAGGCCAGGATGGCGAGATAATAAATGTCGTTTGATCATGTCACCAAGGGCAGAGCTGGACATTGTAAACATTCGGGGCTTAACACAAACCTAGGGGGCATGGTCAAGCCATTTGAGATAATACAATCCTTAAAAATCTGTACATCATTTGGAAAAACATGATAGTTTCCAAAGTCATCCTTTTAAGTCCTACCTACTATTTCATATTAACTTTTTTCTCACACTGTCGACAAATGTCAAGGATGACTAAAGCCCCATTTCCACTGAGTAGTACGATTCAGTTCAGTTCGGTACGCTTTTTTTCTGTTTCCACTGTGAAAAGTTGTGGATGGTACCAATGGAGCCATTCTGTACCATCCCCATTTTGGGCCCCCCTCTGTTGGGGTACCTAACACACAGATCTGGTACTAAAGGGTGGAGCTGTGAACACTGCAGTCCAATGATCGATTGATAGGGGACGGTCACTCTGCTCAGGGCTGAGCTGGAGCTGGTTTTGAGGCTCATGTATCCACTGTTCATACTGTGGAGTTTTAATAAGTAAATTGTAACTATAAGATGAAAGGATGTTTTGCTGCCTCTTGCAACAGCTGTTGTCGGAGAAAAGATAACTTCGTTTACTGACCCGACTGCCAGCAACTTTTAAGGTGGAACGTGAACTTGTAATGTAACTCAATGCAAGAGTTGACGATGTGAATCCATCAGCACACCTTAAATTTCCCTGACAAATTTGACCATCACTTCAGTTTTTATATGACATACACTTTCAGTAATGAATGGATCTTCAAGTGTTTATATATATATATATTCATTTCGGCCAGGTTATGTGAACTGCATAACCTGGCCGAAATGAATATATATATATATAAACACTTGAAGATCCATTCATTACTGAAAGTGTATGTATATATATATATTCATTTCGGCCAGGTTATGTGAACTGCATATATTCTAATCTTCACTCTGAGAAAAACAAAAAAGCATTGTGGAGCATAGTTCCTGTGGGCTACGGCAACACTAAACCCCTGAGCTTGCCTGAGAAGGACTAAATGCTCAAATCCGCTATTTTTAAATATCCCATGGAGAGAGACTCTCACTGCAGCCTGTTTTATTTTGTCTTGTTCTGTGGACGATAAACGAGGTGTATCTGTGTCACTGTTAATGAGGAAATACAGGGAGTGCTGGACGGAGCAGTGAGCAACAACAACCCCGCCCACATTTAAGAGTACTGTTTGCGGTGGGGTCTAGGTACCATGTCTGAAGGGTACTTCTGGTTCCCAAGGTACCATACCGAAAGTATTTGGTGGAAGCAAGGCTTAATTTGCACTCTTGCTTTCTAAAAAGAGGCAAACGTTGTGTAAAGTTACTATTTTCAAGTTGCTTAAACAGAGGTAAGGTAAGAAGTTGATGTTTTTGAAACCTGTTCTTGTTACACTATGCTGGAGTAGAGTTCACAGAATGAATGTTAAGCCGACAACTCTGCGACAGATGAACCCATGCCATAATAATCTGGGCTGCTCTAATTGCAAATTGAGGATCCCCAACAATGCTAAGTACATGTGGTCTTCAACACTGAACAGAAGCGATATAAGACTTCTATAGGGAGCAGCATAATAGGATAAACAATATGGGCATGGTTTATTATTGGAATGACAAAAAGTTGAAGGTGTTTTAAAAACCTTGAAGATTTAGGGCTTTTCAGAAAACATTCGTGGCTAGAACCCCCCCTGCTCCACATCTGCACGTCACAATCCAAGGTCTGAGGTAAAGGCCTGCCCTCAGAGAGAAAGGAACGGCAAAAAATGAAAGTTTTATGTGTAATTGGTGACTTAAACCAAGACCAACAAGCCAAGACAAGAAAATCAAAAGAGAGATTGAAAATTTGCTCAGAGTATCACAAAGAACACTGCTGAGATGTTCACGGACACTAATTCTTCTGAATCAAAACAAACAAGTCATCACACTGCAGGCCAATTACCACCACTTTTTCATCTCCATAACTAGAAGTTCACGCACTACGCGCAATCTCCCCGTGTCCTTAAGCCCAGTGTTCGTCAATGTATCATTTTCAGTGACAGCAGGGACAATTTGCCATTTTTATTCAGTATTTATTCAGAGGGAAGCAACTGCAGCTGAATGACAGAGAATGAGTGACAGACCAACCAGACCCCGCCGCACTTTCCTGAAAGCTCTTGGGGATGAAAGAAACATGTTACTTGGTGGAGACAGGGTGCAAATTAAGGTCACAAATCTGGGCTGTTAATCAGGGCTTTTTCACAGGTGAGAGCAAGAAAAGGAGAGGGGAGGAATGGAAGCAGGAAGAAGGTGAATGAGGGCCTCTTAGTTCTTTTACTATGGTTTGTTATCAGATACTTTGAAGTTTTCATTGGGGCTTCTTTTTATTTATTTCTTTTCCTACTTTTTTGATACGGCAGTAAGTGGCTTCCTACAAGATGAGTCACTGCAGTGACAGCCAACTTGATCATGTTCCTATAGAAACCCCCAAAAAGCAGACAAACAAACACACACGCACATACTCAAAACTACTGTTTCCCTGCAGTGGTTCACATAGACTTTCTTAAACGTAAATCTTGCTTTTCTTAGAGATGGACAAAGTTGGTTTCCATACATTGAATTCGCACACATTAGCACTCTCAAGCAAAGTCATACAGGCAGCAAAACACACACACACACACACACACACACACACACACACACACACACACACACACACACACACACACACACACACACACACAAGCCTGACAGCTGCTGTGCTGGTAGCTTTCCATCTTGTCTGTGATGAAGGTGTGACCTTCTCGCATCTCGTCCCCTCCATATTCTTTACAGTTCAGTTGTTCGGTGGCCGTGTTTCCCTCGACACAGAGGGCTCAGAGGGTGTAACTGAAGTCGCTGCCCACAGCTCTCCATTTTCTTCCTCCCTTAACTCCTTGGCAGTCGTAATTGTGGGAGAGTGAGGAAGGCAGTGAGCAGGTGATAGAGATGAAGGGGAGATAAGCAGAAGGCGAGAAGAGGAGGGACCCGGTGACAGATAAAAAGCGGAGATGAGAGTGACTGGAAAAAGCATATAGAAAAGATTGGGTGGAAGGGTAGAGGCGTGGGAGGATTAGCCTAGCCTAGCCTCAGCTACCCCCGGCACGCTGGGCCCCATGCAGCTTTTGTTTGACTACAGCCTGCCCTGGATGATCCAGCTAGCTTGCTAGCCTATCGTCCGGCCCCTCCCTACAACAGGGCCACGGCCCAAACATGGATGAACCCAACAGGGGGCCCTGATGTCACGCAGCGCCGAAGAAGCGGTGCACCTCGAAAAGCACCCCACGCCCCCCTCCCCCGTCTCTTGTTTGATATTTTATCTGAGGGACTTAACAACAATCAAACGGCCGAGCAGCTATTGTGGGCGATGAATTCAACAGGCTTTGAACACGACTTAGAGAAAGAGAATGGAAACACAGTTTTGAACCCTTTCAGAGGAAGCGCCCCCCACCTCCCAAGGAGTAAAAGGGGGTAGACATCAAACGTACCCCCCGGGGTTGTGTGTCTCAGTTGTTGAAGCTCTCGCACAGTTAGGGGTATGTCCGGGGTTGTAAAGGGGGTTAACTGTACTTGGATTTGTTTCATCCTTCCTCTCTGTGTCTCCCTGAATGTCTGCGAGTGTGTGTGTGTGTGTATGCAAATGTAAATGCACACATGTACAGTAAAGGCCACACATTAGAGAACATATTTACATACATATGAATAAGTCTGACTTAATCTGTGTGCGTGCATCATGCATCAACTTGATACACATGTACTGTACACTTGCGCATACTGATACATTCATCGTGATGCTAATCTATAACTGCTCGTTTTAATTCCGCTCCGTGTGTGTGTGCCTTCTCGTTTGCTATGCAGCTCATCGTGGGAGACCATCTTCAGTAAGAGCAGCGAGGTGGTTTCACCCCAGGAGCTGCAGTGCTGCCGCCGCCTGGTCCAGCTGTGCCGAGACTGCCTGTTGGTCGTCTACAAGTTTGTCTCAGAGTCCCGTGGCTCTTTGACCGGACTCAGCCCCGAATGGGACGACACCAGGTGAGAAGGACACCCAGCCCTTTGATGATTTCCAACTGAGCTCTTTATTTTTTAAAGATTCCTATAACGTTGCTGTTGTAATATATAGTTCACTATATAGTAGAGTGACTGGATAAGAGTCAAGGATTCGATGGGATTCAAGAGTCAACTGGTAGGTCCCAGGTTGAAGCTGTCCGTGTGCAAGATGTTGAGCTTTTGTTCTGGACAGGACATTAATCTCAGAGCCTGTAAGGTCTTCAGACCCATACCATTTTTGTATTTTATATTGCCTGCGCTTTCAGATTAAACTAGTACACTGTAAATGTGGTCATAACTGTATCAAAACACTGAAAATCCACACAACACACACTCCATACCGGGTGCAGGATACTGGGTCTGGGTAAAGATTTGCATCCTTACATCCTTTATATTTTAGTGTCTTACTCTGGTTATTTAAGGCCAGAACTGGTTATGTATGTTTGTTAAAGCCTTGTGAACTTTGCTAAAACTCAATTTAAAAGCACTGGAAAAAACTAAGTTGAGTAAATAACAAACTTTGACATACAGAAGAAAACTTTGATTTCAGCAGCTATCATCATTAAACCTCTCTTAGGAAACATTTCCCCTCTTCCCTCCATGGAGACTTAGAGCCATCATCTTCATCACATAACACTGATAAAACAAACAACACACACACACACACACACAAAAAAAATCAGCCTCATTCTATTTTTAAGGTTAATCCCCGCAGGAGACAGCAGCTCAAGTTTGTAGTGAGTGAACTTTTAAAGCACATATGCTTTGGGCTGGCAGACAGGGAGGGATGGAGGGTGGGGAGCGGCGGAGAGGGAGTGTGCTGTTAACAGGAAATAATGGCCCACAGATTAGCGCTCAGGTTAGCCCGGGGCCCCCCGAGGCCTGCTTAATTCAATTAGAGCCCAGATGAGCCTGTGCAGCAAATGACCTTACGAGAGAGGGAGAGAGCTCTTTTTTTCCTGGGGCCTCGCTTTACATGATTCATAACTCTTGCGCATATTTTAACAGGCTATCACTTACAGTATAAAAACCTCAGCTGTTAAAAAAAAAGTATGTGGGTTTTGTGTACGGTTGTGGAGCTACTTATGTTTTGACTAATCTGACACTGTTGCCTTTGATTGTTTTATGGTAGCATATTTGTTTTGAGGACAGATTCCAGAACATAAATTTATCAGTGGAGTATGTGAGGACTTTAAGATAAGAACTCGAACATGCACAAAATGACACACTGGTGTATCCATATGTTTGCAGTAGGAATCGTTGAGAGTCCATTTAAGCATGCATTGCACTGTCCTTATTTCTTCTCTGTCTATATATGTCTGTGTAAAAAAGCTTTCCATTCGCTGCTGGACCAGCCTCTACCCATGGCTCCACCCCTGCCGCTGTCGCTGCCGCTTCTTCCTCCTCTTCCTCCGTCTCTTCGCCCCTCGACGCAGGTCTCTGCTTGGTTTAGTTCCGCTAAACCCCTCATCTTCCAGCACCGTCCCTGCTCCCCGCTTTCAGCTGAGCTGTAACAAAGGCTTGGTCCCACCTGCCCGCTGATGGTTGCTTTGGCTGCACAACCAACAGTCTAGCATGGCCTCCTCTCCTTTCCCTCACTAATACTTAAATAAGTTATGTTTGGATTGACATACTCAGCATGAGAATCGGATATGTTTCAAATAACTGATGTCTAAAACTGTAAATAATGTATCTGAAAGGAAGGAGACAGGAGAAGGAAGCATTTTAAGACTGTTTGGAGCACTGTTTGTCCACACCGCAACCATTCGGCCAGCTTGCTGCACATCACCAGCCGATCACCCCGCAGCCTCATGCTTAACTATGCCTTTTCACTCAACGCCTTTTATCAAGAGCATCCTACCCCCGAGTGCATTTTCAGTACGAGTGGCCTCAGTGGGGAGCTGAGCACCTCACCTGCACTGCATCAGTGCCATGATCAACCTAAGCACCACTCTCTTCTTGTCACAAGACAGAGAATGGCTCGGCTTGCATCGTGTGGTTTGCAGTTTCATGACACAAACGGTTCACATCTCTCCATCAGGCATGCAGGGAACAGTCGCAACCCGTCGCCACTTCAGATAGAAGAGAAGCAATTAGGATTATTTTCTCACTGATGCATAAGCTTTCTATGAGAGGGTAAATTGTGTGTGTATGAGAGTGTGTGCGTGTGCATGCACAAGTCATGTGACTGTTACGCAACGATCATTTGTCCCCCCTCAGTGTTTCACACTCGAACTAAACTCAAACTATTTCTGTCAAGCTGTGTCCACATCCAGCTAACAAGTACTGTACATTTAAAGGATAGAATCTGTTTGCTCACATACTCACATGCCCGTATGTACATTGAAACCACATATTAGCTTAACTTCTGCTAAACTTTGTAATGTCTTTTTACATGGAAAGAGGATTTTGGATTTTGTCCTCCATGTCTCACATTAGAGTCACATTAGGTCTTGATCAGACAGAACACACGGCACACCACACTATTTTTTTTTTGTTGAAGCCTGCCCTGATCTGACAAAACACTTTTAAAAGCTTGCTGCATCTTGTTTGTAATTGTTGCTAAGCAACCGCTAAACATCCTGTCCTTAGTTTAACTGCTATTTTACTGTTAAGTAAACTCACACATCTGTAACTTAAAATTTGCATAAAAATGGACAGATGGAGGGAATTTGCTGAGTGAGTGATAGGAAGACGTTGTTTCCAAATATCACATCGTTCACAGGAAACAGAGATTAATGTGGGTATATGAGACCCTCAAATAGAGGAGAAATCACAGGGGATACCACCAGGTGGTTCAGGAGCTTTGCCTAGATGACGTCAGTTCAAGGCTTATTTCAGGATGATTTGGGGACAGTTCCGCAATTTGCTGTTGATCATCAGGCCTAATTACAGTTGGTTTAATGTTAGAAAGTAATAGAGTTGACAAATTTTTTCAGACATGTCTTACAGCTGGCCTAAGATGATGCTTAGACAACGCTTCACACAAACCATGTAGGGTAATACTTGCTGTCATCACCACCACAAAAGGCCCTACTCTCAATTAATTTGGACAATGGGACAAAATGCCAGGGACCTCAGGTGCTCCTGCAAAAACATGAGCTGCATAGAGCATAAAACATTTTAATCAGGACTCTGGACCACCAGAGTCCAGACACTGATGGTGGCTTAGGCTGCTGACTACTGAGGCGTATGTGGCTGATGAATACGTAAAGAATAGCTGAGTGTACACGGTGGCAGCAAGAAAGAACTATGGCAGAGAAAGAACCATTTTTAAATTGAGGAGCAGTAAGATGATAGGTTGACAGAGAAGGTGTGTCACTGTACTATTGGTTGATTGTGAATCAGCTGATGACTCAAGTGACCTATCCAGACAATGTCACGTAGGAGTGAATGGCAAGTTGAGAAAGAAACTTAAAGCCTGAGCATGGAAAGTATCGTCTTCCTGGCTGAACTTTCGCCAGAGCTTCATGAGGCAATCAGCAGCGCAAAAGCAGCAGACAGAACTCTTCACTGAGATTAGAAACAATTACAAAAAGTCACCCCAGGCTGCTAAAACATGCTCTGTTTCATCAGGGCCAAAGTTAGGACGCCAGTATTAACTACTGCAACTTTCAGTGCACATATCGGCATGTGAGGAAAAAATGTGAACCCATCCTTTAATGCAAACTTGTTAATAAATGATTAAATAATAAAAGATAATTAGGTTTATTTTATCTGGTCAATGTCACCACTTCACTGAACTAAGCTGAATGTCACACAGAAACCAGTGAAGAAACAGTGGTTCATGAAGTGATTCCTATTAGATGAGTTGTTTTAATCCACAGAGGAAATTTAAGAAATGTGAAATATCCTAATGCACCAGCTCCTGTCAAGCTGTGTTTGAGAACGCAACCATTACTGACGCCTGCATACAATATATGACATCTCTTAAAGGCTGAAGTGGAAAGTTATTTTACAGTTTCCAGTACAATATGTAATCATACACATAAACTGCTTCTCTGGAAGACACGTCTGGAAATCCTCCACATTCTGACTATAAATGTACCCACACATACATAACACATACACTCGCAGAGCTCTTGGCAGCCTTTGGCACACGTCACAGTGGGTCTGTTGGCTTGGGTCTTTGGGGTCTCCATTGTTGACCACACCTGCCCGCTCTTGTTCAAGTATCAGTCCTCTGCTGAGTGCCCTGATCAGGTGTGTCAACAGCCCCCTGGGTCTTAGCAAAGTCCTTCAGTTTGCGTGGGCAGATGAGAGGAAGTAGCCAAATAGCTCCACTAATGACTTTCTTGTAAAGCCTGAAATTACTGTCACTACCCAAAGACAATTTTCCCATGATGACAAAAGTTTCAGATTCTATTAACTTTCATCTGTCTGAAAAGTGTGGCAGTAATTAGGGTTAATTGGGGTGTTGAGCTGAATGTGGGCTGCAGATAACCTTCAAGCCTCTTTGTACCTCTTGGTTTATGATTGCGTCAGCTATCGTGGCAGTCTTCCTCTCTATCCTTAGTCATGGTATTTCGTCTTGTCTGGCCTCCTCTTAATTCGCTGTGGCAGTTGCATCTCGACGGAGGACTTACGAGTCACATGGAAGGCCTGTCAGTAGGAACAGAGGTAGATTGTAGCGTTGCATGTAAGGAGCGGGGCAGGAGAGTATCTTTCTGTCTCCCTGTCAACTGATGGATTGAAGCGAAGCAGAGTGCAAAGTGCATGAACAAGCCTCCCTCTGGCTTTCAAGCATGCACGTTGTTGCCAAGACCGTCTTCATGATCAAAAGGAGGACGAACCTGGAAGATACCGAATGAGAGTCCAATTAAATATAGCCTGCAGAGACAGCGGCCCTCGGACGTGAGAAGCCCTCCCACCCCACCCCTTGCCACTACCAGCGCCGTGATGCTTTCTATGAGCAGAATATTCTCAAAGTGAATAGCAGAGGATCTCTGAAGAACACACACTCGGGCCCCCAATGAATGTTCAATATTTGATTATCTTTTTTCTCTCTCTCTCTCTTTTTTTTTTTTTCCCTGACTGCCATTTCCATGCCTGGGCTTGGGGTTTTCAGTGGAAGCCTTATGGAAATGGAGGAGAGAAAGCCAAAAAAAAAAAAATCACACCACAAATCCATGAACAGAATCCCAATGGATGAACAGAATAAAATAAGGTGATGGAATAAGGTGCCAAGCAGATGGAGGAGAAACATAAGAAATGAATCCAAGGGTGACACAAAATCATGGTATGGAATCACTAATGTCACCTCGGAGACCGCACTTAGAAGCAAATGTGAAAAGCTTAAAGTACAGTATATCCTGCCCTCCTGTTCTCTTGGGTTTCAGTGAAAGGAGTTTAAGAAGAAGTGCCGGACTGAGCTCTTGTTCACCAAGTCCAGTCAGAGCCGAAGATGTGCTGGAGGGATACCTTCGGCCCACTTGAAGCTGCTTCAAGGACACTCCCGTCGGACTAAATGAAGTTAATTTGAATCCCTTCTTACTCTCCTGAGTCTGGGACTGTGTTGAAGCGGACGCCCTCAGCGACATGTGCTTTTTCCGGTCGACTTTAGAAGAAACTGCTCGGCTAATTTGTCCAAGAGCTATTTCACAAGGAGAGAGAGCTGTCAGAGAAAAAGTATGCTATCTCTGCACCAGCTTAAAAGAAGATATTATTTCTCCACTCTGTAATCCTCGGCCCCAGTGGCTCCCTTTTGATTAGATTGTCACATCTTAAACACTTCCACAGGGAATATTTCTTTTGTCCATTGTACTCGTTTAACTAAACGAGTATTAGATGTATTTTTTATTAGCTCAAGATCATTGCTGCAGATGTGGCATTAAGGTCACATAATGTATAAGATCACGAGATGACAAGTGTTCAGCGAAAGCCCATAAATGTAAGTCATTCTTCCAACTACACAGTCTGGAAGAATTCAGACTTCCCCCTGTCTCATGTCTTTCCGAACAGTACCCCAACATTTGCATAACCTTCAGTTAACCTTGTCCAGGATTTGATCATCTCATCTGACATTGCTCTGACAACCATATCTGACTCATTTCCAGTAGCTAAGGAAGATGGGAGCAGGGTTCAGCCCCTCCTGACTCTTATCTCAACCTGACGCTGGTCTCATTCTCAGGTACTGGAACGCTGTTAGCAGGAGCTGCCTCACTGCTCTGTCTCGGTGGAAGGTGTCATAGAAAAGTCTTAGAAAGGTACTGACGCCTATGCCTCGGAATGATAGGTGAGGATTTTCTGTTCATGATACCAAATTTTAAAGAGGGTAAAAGTTGAAAAATACAGTTGTCCTGAAAGAAAAAAAAAGATCTGCTTCTGTCAGCAGAAGGTCCATAATTTATTACTCTACGAGCACATACATTAATGCTGCATATAACCTAATTACGCTGGACTGTATCTGATAGTCCATGTACATGGGGTTTAAATTTATTACATTACATGAAATTACAGCTGTAATGATTAATCAATTACTCAATCGAAGGAATCATCCAATATCTTTAATTGAATTATCAAGATAACTGTTTCCAGCTTCTCAAATATGAGGATTTGATGCTTTTCTTTGTCAAACACAACAATAAACTTTGGGTTTTGGACTGTTGGTCAGACAAAACAAGACGTTTTAAGATGTCACTTTGGTCTGTGGGGAATTATAACCGGCACTTTCACTGTTTTCTGGCATTATATAGACATAACAATTGATGAATTGATATAAATCTCTCCACAAAGTACCCCAAATCAGATGGATCTCATTGTTTAAGCCTCATTCTTTTTTGTTTTCAAGGGGAGGGTGATGCCATAATACCTTGAAATCGCCAGGCTATTATTAAAGATGAAATGTGCAAATGGAGACGGCCATAAAATGGGTAGAATCAATATATGAAAAGCGTGCCATGTGTGGTCTCAGTGCCGAGCACTAATGCGCCCTGACCTCTAAATTATGACCTTTGCATATCTAATCCTCTCATTATGTTCATCCTTTCCCCCTAATCCCTCCGTCCCTCGTTCTTGTCCGTCTGTCCAGGTATCTGCTGCCAGTGACCTCCCAGTTCATCATGAAGTGGCCTTCGTCCAGCTTTGGCCGCATCTCCTCGGCAGTGCCGCGCTCGGGCAGCCTTTTCGCTGCCAGGATGGGCCACTTCTGAGGTCACCGTGGCAACCCTGGATTCTGACACCTCGCCTTTTGACCTCAACCTCCCTTCCCCTGACTCTCACCCAGCCAAACTCCGATCTCAGCAAGTTCGGAACAGATCTGAATTCGAGGCAACTCTGGAAACCGACTAAAGCCTCAACCCTGGCCAAATCCCCCTGTGGAAGACCAACAAAGAACGGCCGGATGATTTGGGATTGCTAAAGGGCCTTGTTCAGTTTAGATTAGTTTGGACCTGCCTAGAACCAGCAGACCACTGGTACCCTCCACCCTGTCCTTTACCCCTCGTAACACCAGACAATGGGTTCAACCCTCTTCTCTCATTGTAATTGCTGTATTATACCTACTCACTGTACAGTTACAAGTCATGGTACTGTAAAAGGAAAGAATAACAAATACTAAACAATGCAAGGATTATTTATTTATGTACTTACTTATTTTGTAAGGTATTCCATGAATGCAGTGAATGCTAATGCAGAATGCAGATATGGAATGATCAACAAAGCTGTCCCTTGTTTGAGAAAGTGGATGTAAAAAAAAAACAACGACGACAAAAAGCTTATTTTTGCTGGCTGTAATCAGTTATTTTATGTCTGAATTTTATTTATTTCATAACTTATATCAGAGGCTTTATGTTTATAAATGTTTCAACGGTCACTTTATGTTTTTACAGTAGCGAGGTGGCGCCCCAGGAACTCAAGACGTTTAACTTTTGGATGCTAATGCTTCATGTTTTACCTGTGTGATATTAAGTGCAGCACTATTAAGCAACACAATGTTTAGAATGTCATTGTAGTAAAGCCAAGCCTCTTTGCCTCTTAGAGAACGAGCTGACTTTGACGCCACAACGAGCCAAACTTAAGTCTCAGAGAGCACCCGGTTCCTAATATGCACTTTGCAGTTTGTCACAGGAAGAGAAAGCTGGTGCACATTACCGTAGTGTTTGCATGCCTAGATTTTAGTCCCCCACCCAGATGTAGTGGTTAGACAGAGGAGCTGCGTTTTGGAATATACTTGAAGTTTTGTGTTGTCATTAATTATTGTGTCTTTGTGTCGGCTGCACTCAGAGGGAGACACTTCACTTTTAGATTTGTCGTCTTGATGTGTTAAAGATTATAAGGATGTGTTGCATCAGCTTACAGATTGTGCGGCACGTTGAATGACTCGGCTCATCAGCCCAAATGTTCTGTAACAGCGGAATGTGCAGCTGCAGCCTTTTTTTATCCCACCGCACTGTATGTACAAGTGCCAGGGAGATCATGGATGTGCCAATAATAAGCACATCTACTTCATGTGTTCAGTTTGGTTTTATTTAAGGTTACAATGTCACGAAACTGTAGGACCTCAGTTTAACACAGTATTAAATGTCAGTAGGGAGAAACGCAGTGTTATATGTTTAGTAGTTTACTTGGCTCTGTGTACTACCCCATGAGATGATACTAGACCTTTAAAGATGGTAGTGTGTCAGCAGAGTGTACGATACAGTACAGTGTGCATTTTATAACATCAGTCCTGACTAACACGTGTGGCAGCAATGCTGTGCTAAATCTGCTAAAATTTAATTCTCCCCATACACAGAACATCATGTCACAATGCCAAATATTTTTATTTTGCCTGATTTTTATTTATGTTATTTAAGAGTAGTACTTTTTTCATTGGAGGTATGAGATTTTTAATTTTACATAGCAATAAAATGTTTAAACAAACGCATGTTCTATGTGTCGTATGTTGTCTTAAGGTAGAAAACACTTGTCTCAATGTCTTTTTTTTTTACACTACAGCAGGATTCACTAAATCAAACAAAGGCCTTAATTGACTAAAATGATTCTAAGATATGGGAAAAGGGATATTTTTCCCGACACTGCATTGCAAAAATATTTATTATTATTAATTAGCAATTTATCTTTTTTTTTTTAATCTATTTCCATTTTTTATTTAAATGTATCTGTCTGTAGATAATCTATTTTTCTTTCTATTTTTTTTTTTTAGCAGAACCAAAAACACTTACACCTTGTTTCTGGTTGAGATGCTCAGGTTGGTCTTATATTTCTTTTTGAGGAGCCTAAATGTCTCAAAAAGTTTTAAATCTAACTTGTCTCAAGCTACAAAAACCCTGCCAGAAACCAATTTCTTGCTCTTTATTTACCCTCTGAAAACACAACTAAGCCTCAACTCAGAAAATTACAGAGACAGAGAAGTGCGAATGTATAAAAACAACAAGCCAGACATGAAAACAACACTTTTTGTCTGTGATGGACAGCTCAGACAGGAAATTAGGTCAGAGAAGGAGAGGTTTGATGTGCAACAAAGGTCCCTGGCTCAAACTAAACCAGGAATGTTATGGTTATATGTGATTTACCTAAACTGTTAAATGTCACTGTCATTTAAATATTAACTGATTTTATCAATAATCAATGGGCCTCATGCAGGCAGGGATAGACAAACAAATCTTCTCTTATTTTCACTCATATGCACAATATAGATAACGACATTTTGTTTGGCAACTCTGCTTATCACAGCAGTGAATGAGTAAAAGCAGCATAAAATATCGGCATGAGGTAAAAAAAAACAAAAAAAACATGTAATATAAAATATTGAATATTATAAAAAATGATAAATGTTATTAATTTGTTAGTACCCACTGACTCTGATCACTGTTCTTTTCCTAGGTAAGAGAAAACTTTACGAGTGGTTGAGAGCAGTCTCACCAAGCCAAAAAAAAAACACTCACCTTCATAGTCCACAAAAATTTAGATTAGAAAATTACTTTGAAACTATGTTGACAATTGTTGAAGTCATTTTTCATGCAAAAACATTTTATGGTTACAGCTTGACATATATGAGGAAATGCTGAGTTTCCATTTTAATTTATCAATTAGTTAAATTATTTCTGCATTGAGTACATTTACTTTAAATACTACATTTCCTGAATGTAGTTACACACTTACTCTTAAGTAACACGACCAGTCCAAGACTGGGAAAAAGATTTACCTCTCTCCTTTGATATCAACTCCTGGATGCACATCTACAATAACATCTTCTCAGTGAGCCATAACTGCAGCTTATTCAATACAAACCTCTACACAGAGTTCACCTGGCACACTGTAAACTACACAAAAAGGGACTTACAATGACACTTGTACACACTGTACATCAAACACCACTGATGAATACTTCCATCCCACCTGGTTTTACAATTTCTATTATTACTTTCTTTAGAATTATTATTTGGTTTGCTATATTTTACATTTATACCTGGTCAAGCTCTGTATGTCACCCTATTTCCTTTTACACATTTTTGTTTGTTTTGCACCTATAAAATCACCACTGTGTTTATTTTGCACCTTTATTTTGCGGAGTTTTTTCTATTTTCCTGTAACACCAGTACCAACACCCTGGAGAATCACATTTACATTGTGTAAGTTTATTTACCAGTACCTTGATGTCATTACTGTAAAAGTTCCTTGCATGTGCCACCGTATTTGCACACAGCACAACACCTGCCCTTACAGTGTTTAGGGGGCGTTATCTATGCTAATAGGCTGCTTATGATCAAGTGGGATCATCATTCAGCACACCTGGGTAAGGGCAGATCTGGAAGGTTAAGAACGTTTGGTGCATCTGAGGTTAACTTCTCTGATTTTTCCTCTTTAGAGAAATTTAAGAGAACGCTGCCACATGAGGCACACTGTGTTGTTGCTGTATAAAAGGTAATGAGGAAAAATGCAACACAGACTGAGCCAAGTTTAAGGTAATTACTGCAGAGAGTCTTTAATAGCTTATAGACTTCTAGAATTATTATTCATTTTCCTCCCAAATTATATAGTTTCTTTGCAGCCCATTAGCAAACGTTCTGATACGATACAGCAAGCAGCTCTCAGATGGGGCAACATTAATAATCTTCAGTGCTATTTATTTTTTTAAACAATTAATTACCTGAGATAGTATCAATAGGAGTAAGAACTGTGAAACAAACGAAGAGGCAAAATCGAGCGGAACTAATTAGAAAGATTGAATTTAAGTGCTGTTGATCTGTAATGGTTTTAAAAACTTCCTGTCCACCTGATATTGGTTACTTGAGCAGCTCTCGGGCTATCTGGGTCAGCCTCAGAGTGATATCACATTTCACCCCAGAGGCCCCAGTGGACAGGTGACACTCCTGAACTGTCACTCGTCTCTGAAATGAGAGTGTGTACCCAGCAGCCCTTTCTTGTTCTATCTTGACCCTGCACAGAAGAGCGTGTGTGTGTGTGTGTGTGTGTGTGTGTGTGAGTGTGAGTGTGAGTGTGAGTGTGAGTGTGAGTGTGAGCACACGCCCGCGCGTAAGAACTAAGTCAGTTTTATTTAGAGCTGTAACAGCACCATGGTGTCCAGGTTCTTGTGACCTCTCCACCCCGCCATCCCTCTCTCCTTCCGCTCTCTCTGCCAGTGGAAGAAGTGCAGGGCGTGACCTTGAGGCTCTCCGGCCTCCGCCTTGGCCACAACCCCCGCAACCAGACAAGAGCGGAGGCTGACAGTCTGGCGCAGCGACCCCGGCGTGCTGTCCAAAAATATGTCCCCCAGCAACGGGGCTGCGCTGTTCTGTCCTGACCTTTCCACTCGTCACTCTCCTCGGCGCCATCCCATCAATTGCGCCATCCCTCTCTCCCCTACCTGCGCGTGGTCCAGGCAGCTTTGCAGCCAGTGTCCAGGCTTTTCTTTTTTAAATCATCACCCAGATGACCCAGTTTCAGGGCCCTGAGCCGACCTCTCCGGCTTGGAGAGTAAAAAAGCGACTGGGAGCTGTGTGAGAGAGGTGGATGGTTCAGATGAGATAAGGAAGCACGCACACACACACACACACACACACACACACACACACACACACACACACACACACACACACACACACACACACACACACACGAGCTCTTGCAGCAAACACAGATGGCCGAGCCTCAAAAATCTGCTTTTTTGTGCTCTTAATCCACTATTTCAAATGACATGGAGGGAAAAGAGCAGTGTGATTTGTTCTGTAATTATGACTGGCTGAGTGAGGTGTCCAGAGACTCGGCTGCCCTCCTTTCCCCTTCTAGTGAGGCTTTAAAAGCGGAGCCTGTAGTGGTTTGTGTGCTTTCAAATGACAAAAGTGACCTTTCTTATCAGACAAATATTGCCTGTGTACAGCCCGTGTTTGAAAAAGTGTGTGTGTGTGTGTGTGTTTGTGTGTGCAGGATTATATATCTCCTCTCCCCACTGTGTGTGTAATGGCAGCATGTACTGTGGTGCATGTGTGTGTGTATATATACCATGTTCACATATGTTCACTGCTGTGTTTTATTAGTTTTTCAGGCCTCACACCTGCCTCTGTGTCCTGACATGTGTGTGTTTGTGTGTTTTATGTGTATTCTCAAAGGGACACATTCAATGACACCCGCTGCAATACATTATCTGTGGTGCCTCGTTTACAACATCTTTGCTCTCAGCAGGGGTCCTGCCTGTAACTGACACATAAACCAACAGATAAACACATGCACACTGAGGAGCCTGGATGGTCTTCACTCAGCTGGTCCCAGTGGCTCGGGTTATTTACCGCGCGCACATTTCTGTTTACTCTGCAACACATTGAAATTTTCCCAGCAAAGTCTTTAAAGTAAGATATATTTTGCTAGTGAGTGGATGTTTCAGGCAGCGTGTTAAATGATTAAAATGTAATTTCTGGTTGTTTATTTATTTAATTCACATG
Organism: Epinephelus awoara; assembly: GCA_035609425.1. Classification (NCBI taxonomy): domain Eukaryota; kingdom Metazoa; phylum Chordata; class Actinopteri; order Perciformes; family Serranidae; genus Epinephelus; species Epinephelus awoara. Next base: position 23,539,686 of record CM069303.1, on the reverse strand, counting down.
GCGGCCATATTTGATTTAAATACTCATAAGAGTAACATAATTAGGGGATAAAGTTTTATTAAAGTGATTTTCTTTAAGGCTAAATCTGGACTAATGCTGAAATGACAAGGCCACTGATTCATTAGTAGATCATCATAAAATTATTAAAGGCATTTTCTTTATAATCAGTTGTTCAAGTCATTTATCAGGCAAAAATAATCTGGGTTCAGCTTCTCATATAAGGACTGGTGGTTAGATCAGTGGTTCCCAAAGTGGGTGCGCATTGAGGGTACCTTAAAAAACAAAATCATTATCAAGGGGTGCTGTTTGGAAACTACTGTGTTAAGACAAAAGACAAATTTAAGGCGGCCACCTTGGGCTTTGATACATTGAGATGGCCATCTTTAAGGTATAGCATGCAAGACTGTTGGTTACTGTTAAAATGGTCACCAGTGAAAGTGAAAGCATAAGCCACACCCCAAATTTCCCCCATGTTTGCCGTTTCACTTCACTATATTCACGTTTTTTCGATGCTGTGTCTCTTGGATGCTTGCTGCTCACGGTCTGGCACCTGGTCACTACCTTTTTATAAAGCCCAAGCTTCACCTGAGCCAGGTGCTGAGCACAAAAAAAACAGGAGAAAATAGGGAAATACAGACAGAGGGCAGAGTCTCAACAGAAAAATACACTGCTGCACACTGAGAGTGGGTCATAAGTGATGACTGAGACCCTCTCTAATGTATACAGATATTCTTTTAACAGACTTTTTCCTTTATATTTTGGCCTCTCGCCAACATGCAAACAGAATTTTAGCTCACTAAAACAGAGAATTTTTAAAGATGCCTTCCAAAGGCCCAGACACACCACACCAACTTCAGAGAACTACAGTAGGTGCAACAAAGGCCCGGTGTTGCGTCACCTGACACCACCGTGTCTCCACCACAAAAGTTGCACACGGACACACCACAAAGCCTACATCAGACAGTCAGCCAGCACGCACTTTCTGCGCCTTCGTGAGAGGAAATAACACATAAATAATAATACAGCTGTCGTCTGTAATCCTCACTCAAAAGGGGAAACTGAAAGGGAGTTTCGGCGCTAGTTAGCCAGTTAGCGCGTTAACACAATCCCATGCTGAGAAAACAAATATTTTCTATGCGTCAGTGAACAACACCACAAACCATCATGAAATGTTTCTGCTAAAGAGCTCAATGACTAAAGAAAAATAATCTTACTTTATATAAAAAGTTTGTTTTGGTCTCATTCCCTCTTTAGCAGTTTGTTTACTTTCCTCACTTTTGTTTCTCTTCTTGTGCGCTGAGATGAACTGCCAAACAACACATAAATAATGATAAAAGAGAACTTTACTTTACACTGACTTCACTAACACGCATTAAACAGCAAATGAGATAAGTTAACTGTCAGAAAGGTTGGAAGTCTTTTAATTTTAACCCAACCCATCATCTTTTCCTTAAAACTTCAGGGTTATCTTAAAGCCCTGAAGGAAAACTTCTCCAAACAGCCATAAACAAGGACAAACAAATTCAGCTCAGTAATAACTGTCGAGGTTCAAAGACAAAACAATTGCTTTATGCTTATTAGCTTAAGCATGTTTTCACTGCATAAATTAGCTGAGCAGCTAGGACTTTTGTGACTTTTGTTCTCTACTCATAGCTTAACAAACAATGTAATAAGGCTGCAACAATTAGTCGACTACGATGACTTATCGACTATTAAAATAATCGGTGACTATTTTAGTTGTCGACTAATCGGTTTGAGTCATTTTTCATAGAAAAGTACTATAAAAGTACCCCAAAATACTCTTACTGCAGCTTCTTATGTTCAAATATTGGCAGCTTTACACACTTTCCCATGAAGGTGAACTAAAACCCTTTGACGTGAGTATGAAACAAGACATTAGAAGACATTGTTTTTGGGTTTGGGAGAGACAGACCGACATTTTTCAACATTTTAACACATTTTTCGATAAAATGATCAGTCAACTAATCGAATGAAATAATCGACAGATTAGTCGACAATGAAAATAATCGTGAGTTGCAGCCCTACAACGTAACATTATTATTTTTCATACTCATTGCTGGTTTAAGTCACTGCATTTCCTGACAGAACAGCTCAGTTGAATTTCAGTCTACATGCACTTTTTTTCAGCCGAACATTGTTGGAACAGAGCTGCTAATGTTGCTGTATCAAGAAGTTAGCAGAGTGAGGTGCCCGACCAGGCAGGTAACGTTACGTTGTGTCTTATTTGTTTACATACACCATGTGCTCTGTTTGTTGTCCTGTATATCCTCCATAATTGAAAAGTTTTCCACACTGCTGTAAATAACGTTATCCTCATCGTCTTTCTCTCGGCTGCTTGCCGTCTGCCTAATGCTGTTTGATGGTGAGACAGACTTTCAAAATAAAAGCCTATCCTAAGGATGACAATATGGATCGATGTTTTCACTTTGCATCGATCAAATTAGACCATTGATCATTAAATCGATATATTGATCCAGATTGATGGTTGTTACACTCCCATACTTTGATACCTTTGTGACGAGGGGAGACAGCGGAGGACAGCTACTGCCAGCGAGGCTGGGGGTTGTTTTTACATTTCTCTACACATTCTTTTTGACATGTTATAGACTGAAAAGTTAATGGATTACTCATAAAACTAAAATACATTAGTCAACAATGGAAATACTCTAATCCTGTTCACCTTTCAGATATTTGAGTTTAGAGCTGAAATAAATGGATGATAAATCGATCAGTTGATAGAAATCAACCCGCAGCTCTTTAAAAAATCAATTAAGTGCTTCAGTTGTTTTTCATCAAATATGAAAATGTTTGCTTGTTCTAGCTTCTCAAATATGAGGATTTGAAGCTTTTCTTTTTCATATGTGATAGTAGGTTGAGTAGTCTTGGGTTTTGGATCATTTCTCAGACCAAACAAGGCAGATGGCAGAGACTCGGCAGAAAATTAAAGAAGCCTCCTCAACCTCTGGGAAATGATAACATGATGCATTTCAAACGTATCTGTCATCTTAAAGACTTAATGATTCATTCAAAAAAGAATCATCAGTTTAATAAATAATGAAAATAATTGTTGCAGCCCTACTCTCTTTCCTGTTTCCATAGACATTTTTTGTCTAAAGATCAGCTGAGATTCATATCAATCATTTAAATAAATCTGTGGTATCAAGTTAAAGTGTGATCCAAACAAACAAGGCCCAGTTAAAAACATCATACTTTCCCCTTTTCATCCCAACCCTGGCGACAACTGTTTAATGGACTGAATTTTTTTTTTAAACTTGCACCCTTGCACACACACACACACACACACACACGCCCACATACACACGCTCACACAGAAACTGCTGGATATGGAGCTAATTCAAGGTGATATGTGTTTATTCATGCAGAGGTCATCAGGATTCTGTCTTTCTCCAACAAGCACAAAAGGCAACATTAATCAACAAACTGAGTAGGAAATGTTGCATCCTGTGTAATGGAAAAGAATAATCTTTCATTATTTTGTTTCGTGGCCAAACACACACACAATCACACACACCAATCACCGTGTATCATTCTCCGTACCCTTGGTTTGCCCTGCTTGAATTTTAATGGTAAGCCGGTGTTGGTCTGGTTTGCCTGAGTGTTAGTCCTCCAGTGTTTCTTCTTTGATCCACCCATCAGCTATCATGTTCTTGTGGGGGTTTTTTTCAACCTCTATTTACCAGGGGAAGGGTTGTGCTGAGCATGCACGCTTTTGCAGCTCTGCGTTGTTTCACATTCACATATTAACACACTTTCACACCTGGGAGCTGTGCAGTGACCGCTGGCTGCTGTTGGTTGCACAGCAGTCACGTGACGTCTCACAGTGGTTGCTTGAAGAGGGCAGCGGGTTCCTTGTTCACCTTCCCTGCCAGATTTTTACACACACAAACCCACATGTATAAATTCAAACCTGTGACCTTCTACCTGTAAACCCACTCCACTAACCCGCTGACCCTGGCTGGGCGCACTTCCTATGCAGAGCTGTTGAATCAGACTGCACTGCACCACTTTCAAATGTTAACCTTGGTTTCAACACTCAAGGAGTCTACTGTACTTGTTCCAGCCACAGGGGGTTATAGATGAGCACAGTTCTGCATATGGCCATCATTCACAGCCCCAGGCTCCCCCTGAGTGTGTGTCTTGAATGTGTGTAACAAATGGAGCCGAGCAGTAAAGGTATTAATGTGAAGGAATGAGCCCTGTGGTGGAAGTACAGCAGGAAGTCACTTTCTCTCCCATCTGGCCCCTAACAAGATGGAGAGGAGCAGGCAGGTGCGAGCGGTGGTCTGCACCTCCGCTGGCTGGATTAGCACTTCTGATGGGAGAGAAGAGAGGAAGGATGATTCTCGGCGTAAGGCTGTCATTCTCTCTCCATCCCCTCTCTCGTACATCTCCTCGCCTCCTCTGTGATCACTGCTCCCTGCCCCTCACTCTGCAGCGAGTGTGAGAGGGGAGACTCAAAATGAGAATAAATGAGGTGTGGGGAAGGCGTTCGGGCAGTGTGCCTGTTGGTGTGCACATGTGTGTGTGCCTTCTATCGTGTTCAGATCTCATCCTCTAGTTGCAGTGTCTAGCTGTGGAGCCAAAAGACCGTCCGGGGACTCTTCATCCACTTGCCGCTGAGCGCCCCAGGGGATGGATTGAGCCTTGCAGGCTGGGATATTATCAATACAGCCCCTCCAGGCAGCCTGGGAGACAGGAGACGGAGCCACTGACTCACTCTGCCTATTAGTCGACTGCTGAGCTTCGGCGTTGGGGGGACAGCTGGTTTGACTGGAGCCTCTGCCAACCAGACCTCCATCTTTGCTTCATCTTCAGCCTTTCTGACTCGCCTCGTCTCTCTCTTTTTTTTTTTTAAATTTTGCTTGTTTCCTTCTTCTTCAACCACCAATTTACCGTCCCTCCTCTGGCCTTCTCTCACAGATCTCTTTATAATCTTCACACCATTATTCTGCTCTTTTCTTGCTCATTCCCCTGCCTTTGACGATGCCAAGGTGCGCCTACACTCGCAACATGCTGCCCGCTCCTGTAATTACACGTGCCCTGCTCTTTTTAAGAGCTTTGTTTCACGGGGAATGCTTTTTGCCCAGTCTCGTGTCAGTGTCACTCCTCTGTACTTTAAATCTCCATCTCCACTTTGTTTCGCAGTCGTTTGATATTCCATTTGTGTAATGAGGAGGCTGACCTTGTATTTGCATTTCTGAAAATTGCTAATAGTTGAATCCTTCCATGTGTTGAACGGAAGCCAAAGATCTCAACGTGAGATTTCTCTGGAAAATGGTTTACTGTGATTTTTTAATACGCTCATTATGAACCCATTGTCTCTTCCAAAGTCTTCCACAAAACAGGACGACTCATACATACATATTTCAGCAGGCAGTAATATATAAAATATGGATCCAATGAAGATTTGAGGGTAATGGATGTATCACTCAGTGAGATACTGTCTAATGTTCAACCTTTGGTCATTTTTAAAAATTTCCCCTCTGGTTGCTGCCAACTACACAAATGCCAGATCATTCCCAATCTTCACTTTAACCTTGATGATTCACAGGGACAGATCTCTGGCCGATCTGCTCTCAGTGCCTGCACGAAGGAAACTGGAGAAACCCTCAACAGAAACCACAGCTCAGTCTCCGGAGCCAGCAGCCATTTTGAATCCCCCTCAGATGGCTTAAACAGCCGTAACTGTGACCTCATCCTTTTCGAAAAACAAGAGGAATTTAAAAATGGTGACCCTGCGAACCCTCTTAAAACTGCAACCTTTTTCCCCCACCTACATCTGCAATCCGTTTTTGCCTTTCTGACTCCACTTCACGTGTCTCGCTGTCTCTGTTACGGCTCCCCAGTTCCATTTTGTCAAAGCCATTATCCTGCAACAATAAGCCGGACACAGGTCACTGGTGCTAATGACCTCTCTGGTGATCCTTTGGGTGTCCAGGGCCACTCTAGTAAAGTGAAGACAAACATGTCTGGTGTGGTAAATATCCCAGAGTGCCTCACAAAAAAAGGATTGTTTTTTTGTTCTCCAGCTCATGACTGCCAGAGTATGATCCAAAAATCTCATATATGTCTGCAGTCACATTCTGAGCCTGATTTGTGACTTTGTGTGACTCCTTTCACAGAGTGGACATGTTGTGATGTTCTGCCTTACAGCATTTTGCTCACTTAGACTAAATGCAGGACTTTTTTAAAAAAAACTGGAGAGGCTAAATAGCATGGTTTCGCGAGATTTAGCGAGAGATTTGTGTGTCAGCTGTGGTGTGTGTGCATTTATGTTTTGGAGTGTTTATGTGTGTGTGTGCTCACTGTGTGTATTGTGTATTTAGGCAAATCAGTGTTTGTGTTTCACTGGCAGTGTGGTAATTTTGCATGAAATCACTTTAGTAAATATAGCTGTTATCTTGCTCCCATTATATCTCAGAAAGCCAGTCTTTTGAAGCTGACATTTTAAATATACGTACCCACAGGAAGATGCGTACCACTCAAGGTCCCTCAAACTTCTGTTTCCTTTCAGCGGCAGTAAAACTCGTGTCGCAGCTGCTCAAGATACTTTTGAAGTTAAGGTGGTACATCAAAGTAGCTTACGTAAATGGATGACTAAAAAACAAACTTTCTTTCAAATGTAAGGCTGGCGTTAATTAGCCTAGGTACTCAATGGGTGCAAATTGTTCTAGAGTATCTGCAGCTTTTCAGCAACTGAACAAGCTCAGTTTTCGATAATTAGTGGAGCATTCTCACAGCCTCTGAAACTGGAAATAATTGGCTTCTCAGACTGCTGGTGCGTCTGCAGCTCTCAGCTTGTACAGCTTCATCCTTGAACCTAATGCTTTGCCTGCGCCACGTCATGCCGATGATAACTGACATTATCACCACGAAACAGGATGCATGTCCGACACCCAAAAAGGTCAATACAATTACATACAGCCCTCTTATAATGTCAAACACTAACAGGTGTAAAATCTAGTTTTGTGTTTCTTTCTTTCAGTTTTATATCCAGTGGTGCAAAGTAACTATGTACATTTACTCAAGCTCTGTACTTAAGTTCTTGAGTATTTTAATTTTGTTACTTCATGCCTCCACTCCACTATATTTCTGAGGTATTATACTTTTTTAATCTGGGTCTGGAGCCTATCCCAGCTGACACTGGGCGAGAAGCAGGGTACACCCTGGACAGATCACCAGACTATCACAGGGCTGACATATAAAGACAGACAACCATTCATGCTCACATCCACACCTACGGCCAATTTAGAGTCAACCTAACTTAACCTGCGTGTCTTTAGACTGTGGGAGGAAGACGAAGTACCCGTAGAAAACCGAAGCTGACAGGGGCAGAACATGCAAACTCCACAAGGAAGGGTTCCCCCACCCCAGGGTTCAAACCGAAAATGCTAACCAAGGCAACAATGCTAAGCACTGCACCACCACAAATTTAGTGGGTGTTTTGGTTTAGGTAACAAAAGCACGTGGTTAGGTTTAGAAACAGCATGGCTTAAGTACATTTGTTACTCATATAATGTAATAATGCCATGTGTCATTTGTCACATAAGTAACTAGCATTATGCTACACATACTAGAGCACTAAGTTGTATCAAAATCACTTGATTGACTTGGTTTTACCAACTTGGTTGGCAAAACGGTTGTGTAGTGGTTAGCACTGTTGCCTTACAGCAAGAGGGTTCCTGGCTCCTGGGAACCCTTCTGTGCAGTTTGCATGTTCTCCCCGTGTCAATGTGGGTTTTCTCTGGGTACTCCGGCTTCCTCCCACAGTCCAAAGACATGCAGCTTAACTGGGGTCTTTAAATTGTCTGTAGGTGTGAGTGTTTGTCTCTATGTGTCAGCCCTGCGATAGTCTGGCCAAACACCAAGTGTGGGTATTTAATGAGCGGAGACTAACACTGGGTTGATTCTGTATCATAAGCGCATCACAAGGCCTCACGTGGACAAGTCAAAGTCTGACTGACGGCAGGACACGTAACTCTTTAATGCTACTATTGTGTTTATTTATGTTCTCTGGTGTGGCAAATGGCTCACGAGGAAATAAGTGATTATCAGCTTTACTAGACTGAAAATCGACTGCCTGTCATAATGACTGACCGAAAGATGAAGGACAAGGCAGAGGTGTTCTGTAAAGCAATACCGTGGAGTAATTACTGTGGGATTGCTGTGTCACACACTTTTCTTTAATGAACTTAATTTACTGCCAAAGTACACACAGTAAGATACAAGCACAACAAACCACAGTGTTATGAAGATTGATCGAGAAGACCATGTTACCATGGTTACACAAATGATTTAAAAGACCGCCATTCAGATTGCCTAATGGACAGTTCACCATCAACAAATGGATTCATTAGGAGTTTGGCTTTTGAAACCATATTTAAATGAAGCATTGACTATCAAGAAAATGCTGTGGTTGATGTGTTTACTTTCACATCAGAACCAAACTACTAAACTCTAGACCAACTAGACCCTCCTTTTCAAGTGGTCTCGTTCAAGTTGTTCTGTCCGCACCAGGGTTTACCTGACAGCTTTCACACCGGCCCAAACAAACAACACTAACCAAGCAAACACACCAGGGTTTGTTTTAGGCAAACCAAACAGGTAAGCTGTGAAAGCAACCCGACATGTCACTGCTACTACTTTTATATAAAACTAAGACTTTGTACATTTTCAAGGTAGAAACAACATCTCCTTCCTCTTACAAAATTTCTCGAACAAAAAAACTTGATTAAATAGCAATAAAATTCACCCATGTTAAATTCAACAAACTCAGGGTGAATTCACAAAGAACACATCATGGCTGCTGATAGCACCATGAACTGCACATCACTTACATCCAATATCTGCCCCATCTCAAGGTCTGATTCACAAAAGATACTGAACTAATGACAATACAGCCCAAGCACGCCCATAATGTTCTGCAGCAGTTTTGCAATTATCAATGTGGCAAGGTATAAATGTTTCCTTTGTGCTAAGAACAGAGTGGCCGAGAACAACGGCAGAGAGAAAGAACACTGAGATTTTCAGACCAGTACCTGCAGGTCCTGACTGATGAGGAGCAGAGGCGTTCCTCAAAACTTGAGGCAAGGAAATTATACGTGACAGAGAGAAACTCTGTATGGTATTCAATATCCCAGTCTGTCAGTGTGCTTCAGTTACTACCAACTCTGAAGATGCTAATAATTTCACTATAACTGCATGCTGCTATTTGAGCTAATCTTAATAAATCAGACTGTTTTTAAAATGATGAGTCCCACCTACCTCTTGGACTGGTGCGACCAGTAGCCTATGGTAGCAAATGTTAGCATATGTCACAGAGATACTATTGAAGTATCTCATATTATCATGTCAGTCTTCTGACTTTAAGACTTTTCTCTACTCGGGCTGTCACCTTTCCTAAAAAGACTGAGCAATTGTCTGCCCAGGACAGCTCACCAGTATCCACCATTTTCGCAGCAGACAATGACACTCCTGCATCTCTTCTTAAAATTAGTTAACTGATGAAAAGGGTCAAGAAGGCGTGCAACAGGACAAACTGACAGTGACATTTTAGATCACTCCCCGCTGAATCACAAGGCAAACTACTTCAGCAGTCTGCTGGATTAAAAATGGTCTGTTGCACTTACAGACAGTAAATTTTGAATTTCACAGGTGATTTAAGTCAGAAAATTAACTACATTTGAAGAAGCTGTCAAATTATGAATAAAAGGTGACAGCTCTATTATCTACGGGTACTACTGGTGCTCAGTGTTCAAGCATGTACCCTTGTACGTGGGCTCGTCAGCTAAAGCCTTTTCTGTCTGAAGAAAAAGTTACAATAAGTAGTACGGTTAATAAACATACCACATACATAATACATAGACCAAAACATTCAGAGACGCACAAATAAAACAGCTGTTTCTAATACTTTAGAATTTAAGTAAGGAACTATATTCTCAAATATCTTTATCTCCATATTTAAAGGTGCTTAATGCAGCTATCAGTATAAGTACTTTAGATCCAGTCTTTCAAACAGAATCAACAAACAACAACACTAAAGCAGTGTTACTCTGCTAATTACAGACATAATAGACACAGGCTATATTTGTGCCTTCAAATGAACTGTCACAAACACTGAAACCTATAATTTAGATGATCTACTGAAAACACTGCTGTTTTTGGTAGACACCGTAAATATTTCACAACATTAATCCAGCGATGACACGACTTAGTAAGAGCTAGTGCAGATGCAATACATAAGAAAGTAATAAAGGATAAGTCTGGTGATATTCTATATTTTTGATTGTCAGCTAATCCCATGAGAACACCAAAACCAGCAAAGATTTGATCCCACTACAGTGTAAGTATTTTCTATGCAGTCAAACCCTGGTGTTATTCCTCTGAATCACAGAGCTTAGACACATATAAATGAGCCACACTGTTGCACTGGATAAAATGTTCCCTCATTACATGAGCACACAGATTATTTTGTGTAAATCCCACATACACCGTCCTGCTGCCTTAAATACTCACCAGAGCACCAAATGTGTGTTAATCCTCAATTGAAAATAGTCCCTGATAAAAAACATTATCTACTCCTGTTTGAGTAATGTTAGTTGGAAACTACAGTGCCCAGTTGTTTCAGGAAGTTCCTGAGCTTTTAATAAAAGTAAACGTCTATATTTATGACACCTATATAAACTATATATAATAGGACGGACACATTGATTGATCATTTACAAACACAAAATAGTTTTTGTTAGTTATTGACTACTACACGTCTAATAAAAATTAATATTCCACTAATATTCCCATTTACATGCACTCATGCACACTCCGAATTACGTGCCCTAACATGTCATTTATCATGTTAAAATATGGAAGTGGAACAGCTGGAGAAACTTGTGCCAGTTTGTTTTTTCGCATCACAAAAGTTTTCCATCGGTGGCGACCATACGAACACAACCTAACTCTTTTATTCCATTGACCCCTTCTCGAAAAGGCCAGTATTACAATGTTTCGTACATATACAAAACCCTGCCATAATGTTTAAAAGTATGTGTTCTCTGCTTCCAACCTGAAATCTAGGTTTCTCTTTCGGGCATGCACCTCTACTCCACAGCCTTGCAAAATGTTGGCTACTTGTTTTTTTGTACAACACATCCATGACCATGCACAGAGCTGACTGTTAACAGACAAGAACCTGTGTGTTGCAAACCGTAGTAAAAACCCCAACTGAGATGCATATTCCGAATGTGCTGTGTACATGTCCACAGAATACCCCTAAAACCTGAATAATACAGACATATCCCACGTTTTAATGGGATAGTACTTGGCCTTAATCTGAATATCCAAACAGAATTTGCTGTTTACATAACAGGTATTAAATTCAGAATCGGGGATATCCGGATCAAGTTTGTCTGCCCCCAATCCAAGCCGTTTAAAATTGAGTATCTGCCGATACCAAATCCTAATTCCATACTTCTATTTGCCTCGATAATACAGCTGCACAGTGCACACTTCTAACAATCTAAAGTTATTTAAAACAATCCAATGTATAGCCTACGCTCGACGACTGAATTGATCTGCAATGCACTGAGAGAAAAAAATGTCTATTTGTTTATTCATTTTTTAACAGATAAAGTATAAAATAACAAACCCTCCCTTGAATCTTTTTTGCCTTGTTGCGGTCTCGAGGGAATTTCTCTGTCCCTTTAAGAGACTATTCTCCAGTGTTTGTCAATTTGGTGCAGCCTGTGTCTGAGCCACCGGAATGAACAGTATTCAGTTGAGTGTTTATTTTTGTCGTCTGACCATCGTTTGCGCGGATTAGGCTACATTAATAGGCTATATATCACTCTCACCGGCTTTTTGCTCATGGGGCTTTTGTTGCACTTGTTGTGGCGTGGTAAGTGTGGTTGTCATCGGCTCGACACTGTTGTCAGATCTACTCTGAGCAGGGTGGTAAAATACCATGCGTCATAGTTGTAGCAAAGCTTAGAGACTCTCACTGTAAACCTAAACGAAACAAGTGTACATGACAGTAAATAATTGAACTAAACAGTCTAGTACTGCATGTTCTTTTATGACCTGGGGTGTTTCCCTGCAGGCGGGGCTAAGCTACTGCTCTTGCACACAAAGGAGCTCAGCAGAATGGTGGAGAACAGACAGCAGAGTTGCAGAGTTGACACAACTGGACTTGTTGCATAACTGTGTATGAAAGCTTCAGGAATAAAAACCCCTGTTACAGCTGACGAAAACAAAGGATTGGATCGGGCTCTTTATAGCACAGCCAATCCCAATCATTAAAAAATATCAATTGACCCTGATCCCGATCTTTGAGATTGGACCAGGACATTCCAACGTAGACAATTATTATATTTGGAATAATGGTGGAATATTAATGTGTATATAAAAGTAGTCATTGTTAGTTTTGGTCTTTCCATTTGATGTGTTGAAGATAAACTATAACGAAGCTAATCATTTAAGGCACACTGATATTAAAATATTTGACCTCAAAGCCTGTCTCTTGACAACCATCCATCCATCCGTCCATTATCTGTAACCACTTATCCTATTCAGGGCTGTAGGGGGGCTGGAACCTATCCCAGCTGACTCTCTTGACACCCTCCCAAATATAAATACTGCACCACATATTGTGCCCGTAAGTTTTAAGGGACACTGGAGATGAGTAGGTGTTAAAATCTACTCAGTAATTTAGGAATCCACATGGATCCGATGCCAGGCTAATGGGTAACAGTGTCAGAACAACTATAGCCTGGGGCTTCTGGAGTGAGCCTCTATCAGCTGTAGGTGCAGATTTCTTGCGTGAGTCTGTCACTGGAGGATGGATGACCGGATTAATAACCTATTTCTGTTCTCTTTTGTCATCGAGGAATATATGCTCTTGGGCTACGGGGCTCTGCAGCTCTAGGAAGTGATAGTCCTGGTATGTGGAGTTTGCTGCATCAGAGAGACAACGTGTAGCCGTATCTCCACTGCAGCGCAGAACTTCAAGTGTGGATGAGTGTGACGAGGGGGTGGAGTGCAAAGGGAAAAACTTCAACTTGTTTTTAAAATGAACATTCCTTTGCTGCGCCATAATTTCAAAGTCGCTGCGAAGATTTAAACGTTACAGATCACCAGAGGTTTTCAGGGGCTTCAAACTGCCTTGATGGTGGAAGGCAAAGAGAGAGAGCTGCCTTGAACCTTGCTTTTCAAATGTATGCAATGATGGATAATTAATCCCAATCCTCTTCTTTTCTTTTTATCCTCGTGAATGACCAACTGCAGTCGGTATTATTTAAGTAGGAGAAAGAAAAGTCTCAGAGAAAGACACAGAGACACATAGTTGGCTTTCTCGGACTGACAGACCGAGAGACAGATGGGGAGCAAAAGATTTTTTGGGGGGGGAAGTAAACACGCCAACACACAAGTAATAAGCATGACTAGTACCACGATGACGATGCCAGCACCAGACTCTGAGCATAAAACCCCACTTTGGTGTGTCATGTTTAGAAATCAAGTTGTGTGAATTATATCTCCATCCTCAAAAATCAGAGCGAATCCCTCTAACCCGGACAACTTCTAACGACCTATCAGAGCTCCAACGTTGGCTGCTGCCATGGCAACATTCCACCGCACTGCATCCGCTTTCTTTGAGGTGACAGGATCGTGATTTCCTACTAGCTGGAGGACCACTGCCACGTGTCATGTGGTGTGTTTGTGTGTGTTGACGTGTAACATAGTGTACTGAGCATGTCGCTGACCTTTCAGAGTGTCAGTCAAGCTGGGCAACACGGAGGGAGTGGGAGGGACAGATAGACAGAGATGGTTTGAAACGCTGCGGTGAGACGCATCAGAGGTCATTGAGGAGGTACAGCAGAGCGTTTGTTACATTAATGACAAACTTTGGCCTGGTCAAATCTCAAACTATCTACAAGTGACTGAGTTTATGATATGTGTTTGCTCTTTTTTTAACTCAGTGTATTTTTATATCTCCAATCTGTTTGTTATCGTGCCATAAGATGGGTTTGCTGTATATTTATATCAAGGACACATTTCTGGACTCTAGAGTTGCATACTGGAAGCACTTTCTACTGTAGTTCTGGAAGTATTACTCTGTACAATGCAATTTTAATTCAAACTTGTTTTGATAATATCCTAAATATTGCTTTGGGCTGAACTAAAGCAGGGGTGCTCAAAGTTTTGATGACTGAGTACCAATTAAGGGAGCCTGCATATCTTTGACAGCTGCACAGGTTCAGGACAAATAATGTCAGGCACTTTCACGAAGCAGTACCACAAACTCTCCATCTGTCAACAGCTAGTACAGCAAAGCGCCATAGGTTGGAATCGAACCCGCAGCCACTGCAGCAAGGACATGAGCGCCCTCTTCACCAAGAGACTTAGTGGGCACCCCATAGCTTGCTACTCTTGGCAATTTCTCAGGCTACCACATAGCTTGTGTTACACCTTTAATACTTCTCACAACATTGTTGGGCAGATAAGTCTCATTGAAACTGTTAAACCATGAGTTTTTTATCCTTGATTTGTGATTGGTCTCATAATGACTATTAGCAGATCACTTCATCTGTCCTCCAAGGTCAGATGATAATCAGTAAAACCAGTTTTTTATTCTGAAATCTCCTTTTCCCCTCAACCAAACTGAGTTTTTCTGTGGTGGCTGTGGGTAACGGCTTGAGCATTGATGACTGAAGGTAGTCACTAGTTGCTAAGTGTCCAGTAGCTTTCTATTAGTTGTTATTCCTAACCTGATAGAGGCTTGTCAGGTCACAGTTTAATGCAGTAGCCAGGTAGCTTATTACAAGTAGGATATAGACAGCAAAAGTGCGGGCTGCACTTTGAGCAACTTTGTGTTATCGTCATCAGTTTCAGACATTTCAAATTAGTTCGTGAATAAGTTTGGTATGGCCACTGGTTCCAAATACTATAATACCCATGAGCCTCAGCTACTGTTGCTACGAAGAACAAGCCAGTCAGATACAGACACAGCCGCACTCACTAATCTGAAGTTAAATGGATTTACACTATTAAATCTCACGGTTTTTATTTCATATTTATCCATTTAACCAGGAAGTCCCACTGAGATTAAAAATGTCTTTTATATGACAGACCTGGCCGTGGTAGCACCCAATCAGAACACATTTAATACGCAACAAATACAACATATAATACAAAAATCCACAATAAAACAATAACTATTCAAACATAGTGGTCCCTTAAGAAAAACAAGCACATGTCTCTGTCACCACATTCTTTATGATGGCCTTAAATTCATCAGTGGATATAAGTGTTTCTAATTTGAAGATTGCTCCATTTCCAAAGTGCATGGTAGGAAAATGCAGTTTTCTGGGGTACATCATAAAAGAAACCACTTGGAGGAGCGTAGCTGGTAACTACCAGAGCTGAAATATACAAGTGCTGTTGTATGCAAGTGGTCAATGTTGTCCAACCCACCAACTCATAAAGAATGCATAGATAGGTTACTTTGCATTTGTAATAAAAAGTAGATGCATGGTATACTGAATTAAGGCTACGTAAAGTGGGGGAGGTTGCATGCATATACAATATGTCACAGCTTTTCTGAGCACTGAAAGTAAAACAAGACTTATTTCTAAAATAAAAGCTAATCTTCACTTAAAGCTTCCTAACTAGAGAAGCAAAATGAAGCATAAACTTTAGCTTCCGCTTCATCTGTAATAGAAATTTAAGTTTGGTGATTGGATGTTTGATACAAAAATGCACTTTGGACTTGTAGTTAACTTCTTAACTTTTTTTTCTTATACTTTTGTGTCCTGTGAATTCTTCAAAGGTTTGTTTCAGGCATTGTATGCATTTATTGGGCAGACATTAAAGTTATGACAGAAAATGAGGAGAGAAAGATGAGGAATAGCTGAGATACTCAGTTGGACTCGAAACAGACATTCTGGCTCATGGATGGTGCCTGAACCCTACGGCCACCAGGGAACCCTAACTTACAGTAATACCTACATCCAGTCCTTCAAACTCCAACTGCCAGTTATCCACCTGCCTATAACACAGGAATAACACTGTAAAGTCTTCTAAAGTCTGCATCTAAAATCTATAAATGACATTTATTAGTGCATTAAACCATAGGAAAACTCTCCATTTTGTCTTTTTTTAGTCAGGTTTTTTTTCAATGTCACGAGAGACAGAAGTTAAATCCTTTACTACTCGTCAGACAAAACTTTAAACCACCACACAACCCTCTAAGAGCACCGACACGGCAGAGGCATGTGACTACTGTCTTGCCTGTGGCGTCATATTAGATGTGAATGTGTGTCTCGACGTGCGGGTGTGTGTACCTGAATTTGCATGTACATGGGTGTGTGTGCTGTGTCACTGTATTTCCGTGTGTGTTTCAGTGAGAACAACGTGCCCTCTCAGAGCAACTCAAAGTGGATGAGCCCGAGGGGCCCGTAGGGGTTGGTAAAAATAGCCCCGAGGCTGATTAGGAGCGAGGCGGCGGGGGGATTTTAAAAACCTGCTCATTACAGCACCTGTAAGGCCTCTTTAAGTAGCCCTTCTGCAGAGCCCAGCTGCTCACATCTGCCAAGAGCTGTTCGCCATGCGCCCGTAAACTCCTCTCACGCATCCTCCAGGGGCGGGACATCACAATGCAAGACAACGACAATGGTGGGTAAAAACTCTGGCCTCAATACATCCCCCAACACAAAAAAAGTAACTTCATCTATGCTAAAGTGGCATGCTGCTTGAATTTTTAATAACATCCTCATTTCGCTATTACCATTCTCCATATGGAACAGGAAAGTTTTACGTTTAACCTTCAAATTAAAAACTAGCTTGATCTAATTTCCCCTCATTTCCCGTATGGAGGCCATAAAAGGTGCAAAGCTGAGGAAAGTTTTATGACCGACCGCATTCCCCGCACACCTAAATGAAAAAGTGACAGAGTCGAGGAAAAAAGAAATGACTTACTACTCCTTTAAAACAATAACACAAACAGCTCAACCATGGTTGATTAAAGTTGTCCTCTATAAAGGGTATACGAACTCCCCGAGAGCGATGCTTGGCGCCGTTATTGAACCAGCAATCTGTGGGGTCTGAAGAGGCTACGCCCCTCTGTCAAAGTACTGCTATGAAGTCTCAGCCTGCCCTGACCCCGGTTGACTCCCATCAGCCCTCCTGCTGGGACAGTAAAACAAACGAACCCCCCATAGACAGGCTGTTTAGAAATGCGCTGTACTGAAGCCTGTCCCCAGATGCCTCTTGGAGGGAGAGACAGAGGAAAAGACAGATACAGTAAGAAAACAGACAGGCGCTGTGATAGCTGTGAGAAAATGCAAAACAGTTTTTATCAGTGATTACACATGTGATCAAACAATTCTAGTTACACTAAATATCAAATGTTTTCATACGACTGCATTCTGATGCCAGACGAGAGAAACACAGAGCAGTATTTTTCCTGTGCTTGAATTAAATCACTTTGTAGCGACAATTCAGCAGTGATTTATTTTGCTTCTGATGTTTGGACGTCGGTTGATGTCAGCTCTGTAAGTGAAATAGCTGGATATTTGGTTCCTGGCATGGGTTTTGGCAAACAGCTGGGTTTGGATTGAGTTCAGGATGTGGTGGACTATTTGACGCTGCTGCCATGTTTTCTGCTGTTTGACTGTTTTTTTCCGGGCATTTTAATTTTTCTTTTAATTATTCCGATCCAAGTGTTATCTGCATGTAGACACACACCCTCTGAAAGTACACTCAAGTGGTACTGTATTTAAGAACTTACCCGGTCAAAATAGTAAGTTTTGGCAAATTTAACATACATAAAGTATTTAATTAACTGTTAACTTTCAGGCAACTGTGACAACACTTTGTTTTGACAACATTAGTGGGCAAATCTTTGTGGTTGTGATGTAATACTCTATTCATTCATTCATTTTCTGTATCCTGTTAGGGGGTCACCAGGGGGCTGCAGCCTATCCCAGCTGACATTGGGCGAGAGGGAGGGAACACCCCGGACAGGTCGCCAGGCTATCACAGGGCTGACACATAGAGACAGACAACCGTTCACATTCACACCTACGAACAATTTGGAGTCACCAAAAAAATAAGAGCTGGTATAGTTTTGTTACCTTAGAATGAGTCGTTTATATCTACATAGGGAGCAGATCCTCGTCCATGGACTCCGCCATATTACACCGCCACGTTTCTCCAGTAACCCAAAAAGGACGAACCAAACAATGGCTCCAGTCCAGATCAACCCGATCTCACTCAGAAGTCATCAAAATCTGGCGCTTGGGCAGTGACTTGCGGCATCATTATTTTTGAAAGAGACTGTATGTATACGGTAAATTTTGCTGTGAAAACGGAAGTGTAATTTAAAAGAAGTCAATGCATGTAACAGGCAGAACTTGACATGACATCCCAGAACCTCAACAACCATCGCACTGAGGGTACCTTTCACATCCTATCTGAACATGGAAGGTCCATGACCAAATGTCACTATGTGATGAGGTCGGATTGAGAATGTGTTGTCCAGATAGGGCCATTCACGTCTTCACATTGGCCACCATAGTTAGCAGCCCTTCTGCAATGAGCAGTGTCGGAAAAACTGCTTTATTTAGTGTTTCTACCACTTTAAATCAACAGATTCATTTGTTTTGAAGAGGAAGAGCCCTCTGCGGATAATTCAGCTCCCAATAAAAACATCTGCATCAGAGAAAAGGTGAGCATACATTAGCTAGGTTAGCTGCCCAACTGGGATGAGCAGAAAACCATCGCAGAAACATTGATTCAGTGTTTTTATCACCTGGTTTCATTTGTTTTGGAGAGGAAGAGATCTCTGCAGATAATTTGGCTCCCAGTACAAACCCCCTGAACAATGAACACTGGAGGAATTCTACATGGAGACGTTTCAGCTGGTTGCAATCTGCAGTCCTCACCACTAGATGTCACTGAAGTCAACTAAATCTTACACACTGCTCCTTTAATGTCTAAATGTAGAGGATAAATGGACTGTAATTATAGACCAGAGAAGTTGTATTTATTGTATTGAAGCATTAGGAAGACACATGCTGCGCCTGTAAGTGTTTGCACACAAACATATAAATCCATATATTTACTACATATTTTTATATGTTTAGAAATATCTGTATTCATCCAGTGAAGGTCACCTGGTCGCCTACATCTGACACCCCGACTTATAAACTTGGACACATTCATAACTGAAACCTGCCCAGTAAATTGCTGTCATCTTCCATTTGCCAGCAACTAGCCTGTTGCCCCTCCGTATGTATGTAGGGACACACATATACATATGCACCTCCTTGCATACAAATGTCAAACACAATCTTTCCCTCCTTCAGTCTACCACCCATCCTTTAATCTTTTGTATCCTTTCTTTCTCTCTCACACACACTCCAGCCACAGCTGTAGGTTTTCACCTAATCCTGCTGTCCTCTCATGTTATAACAGCTCTGAACTCGAGCCCTCGGAGAGAGGGGGCTCGCCCACACCGTGTTTTCACAGACTGCAGCATCTGGGCCTGTAGACGTCACTCCTACGGTGTCCTGTTTGGGGTCAAGGACACGTTGGAGGATCAAAAAAGAGTCGACATATATCACTTGTTAAAGATAATATACTTTGAAAGAAGTGGATGACTGAAAGATAACGTAATAAGATGGTATGGGGAATGTTTCGAGCTCTGTGAGGCATCCTGTAGATTTCCTTCAGAGTTTTGGAAATCACACCTTTGTTTCTGCTTCCTGAATATGAGTTTGTTTTTTGTGTTCAGTTCCACACCAGACATATAAAGATCAGGAAGTGTATATTGCAGAAATTACTTTTTGTCTTGTTGATCTTACGCTCTGTTTCAAGTCCCCCATCTCCTGCCTTTTCCTCCACAGTTTATTTTTCTTTTTATCTCCTTATTTCATTGCCTCCTCCATCTCTCCCTCTCCCTCCTGGATCATAGCCCTCCTGACCTGCTTTGTCCAGAGCACACAAACATATTTTCTGTGATGTCTGCCAGCTGCCTGGCTTAGCTTGGCTCACCCGAGCTCAGCCATGGCTCTAGGTTTTTTTGTGTTGGCCACTGCTGAACCGTCCGGCCCCGCTGAAACAATCATGTGGTCCCCAGCCTTTTCCAGGCATTTCCTGGGTCACCTGAGCAGCGAACAGCCCTCCCTCCCTCACATCCTCCCGCTCCCTGCCCCTTGCTGGCTCTTCCTGCCTGGTTTGGAAGGTCCTGAGAGGGGTCAGAGTGGCCTGGTGCGCAAGTGGGAGCCATACTGCGGATATTTATTATTTCATTTAAGTCCTCCCTTTGCTCTGGAGAGTAGAGGGACCACTGATGTCTAACGGAGGTTGAAGGATAGTTCACAAGGTGACCATGTGAACTGTTGAACCCCTGAAACAGGGCTGGGGGTGTGTGTGTTTTTATATTTCGTGCAAGTGTTTGAGGGAGTATACGGCTCTTAAAAAAGCCCCCTGAAGAGTTTAGCAACTATGAGTTTATGTGACATGA
Source organism: Epinephelus awoara (assembly GCA_035609425.1). Classification (NCBI taxonomy): domain Eukaryota; kingdom Metazoa; phylum Chordata; class Actinopteri; order Perciformes; family Serranidae; genus Epinephelus; species Epinephelus awoara. Next base: position 23,519,129 of record CM069303.1, on the reverse strand, counting down.
TAAATTCAGAGAGAGCACATGAACGAGCGGCCACACACAAACACAGACACACACATGGTCACAGCTGTGCAATTTGGGAGAGGGATGTGTAGTACCTTTTAAGTAACTGCATCATTTATTTTATTGTTTTGCAACAGTAACATGTACACCTTTACACTCACCCTGTTCTCACAATGTTATAAAAGGGGAATTCTAGTTTCACAAACTGGGGTCTTATTTTCATAGCTTTAGCTATCAGTCTTATCTGTAATAATATGTTTGTACTCACAGTTAGTTGATTGCTGAGGTTTGGGAACAGGGTGACATAGTTAAAAAACAAGTTTGACAGGCAAAGAAATGCAAGCAGGCAGATGATCAGAGAGGTTTTAAACTAACTCCCTGAATAAACACATTTATTTGGAAGAGAAAATGAAGGTGAACTGTCTATCATAAACATCCATCACCATTTAAGGCTGGAATTAAAGCTCAATGTGTTGACCCGTGGGTTCTACGAGTTATCGCAGGTCACTTGTAGTCCTGTCCTCTGAGTCATCATCTGACTGTACATGTTTCTTGGGGAATCGTAGCATCGTTGCCATGTTCCCAGATCTCAGCAATTACTTTGGTAAGTACAGTGTTGTCATAACCTCGAGAAAGGAAAAAAAAGTTACACACCAAAAGTTAGTCTTCTCCCCCTTTAATCTCAACTCGTATTTAAAAACCTAACAAGCAAGCAGCCCACCAGTGGGGTTGGTCATTACAAACTCATGCTGTGCAGCCAAACATCGTTCAAACCCACAGAACTTAATCTCAAATTTTAGTTCCCTAAGTTTTTCAAAGATACCAGATAAGTCAGGCTGATTTTTTTTAGGGAAATATGTAGTAAATGGTGCACCAGACATCTAGAAAATTGGCACATGATATCATGATGCAGACATAAAAAAAAAGTCTTGGGTTTAAATGGCTGACTTAGTGAAAGATTAGTGAACTTTACATCAACTTCAGGGAAAGGGATTTAAAGGGGAATTACTGCAGGTTCATAATTGTATTTTGGGTTTTTACTAGAACTTCATTTTCCTCATACTCTCTGTGCTGGAACACCTGCATTCCCACTCTGTATAACATGCTCAACTTAAGCACTAATCTCTTGAAGCCCCCTCCCCAAAAAGAAAGTCTGCCCTGATTGGTCAGCATTTCTGTGTCCTCCACATCTGGAGGTCTCTGCACTCATTGCAGCCAGGTGGATGACTGTGTAGGAGTTTAGCGCCACTTTCTACAGTGAAAAATCACCAATAAAAGCTTTTAAATCAAAATCTTTATCCACAACCAGGAGGAAATTAGCAACACTGGCAAACAAGATTACGGGTTTCCCTGATGTTAGCATGTAGCTACCTGTAGCAATGTACTCGCAACCGGGGGAATGACTGTAACTGAGTAAAGCGGCACTGTCTACCCTGAAAAAAATCAACAATAAAATCTTCTAAACTAAAATCTTTACAATCATACAAGTTCCAGTGGGAATATGAGCCAAACTCCGACAACCAAGATCATAGGTTCCCTGATGTCAGCATGTAGCTACATGTAGCAATGTACTCGGCACTGGGGGAATGACTGTAAACGAGTAAAGCGGCACTTTCTACGCTGAAAAAAATCAACAATTAAATCTTCTAAACTAAAATCTTTACAACCAGACATGCTCCAGTGGGAATATGATCTGAAATGGGGGACATCTGCAACCAAGATATGTTTCCCTGGCATTAGAGTGCAACTACATGTAGAAGTGTACTTGAAGCCGGGGGAATGACTATAACGGAGTATTTCTAACCTGAAATATCTAAAACACTTACACACTAACACATGATTTCGCAGGCTTAATCGGGAATGTTACAGCCCAAAATGCCTGATTTCACGGCTGCATTTTTTTTTTTTTTTAAATTGTGATGAAAGTTGCAATGTTTTAAATTTGTTGCAATGAAATTGCGGATGTCAGTGAAAATTGCAAAAAAAAAAAAAAAAGTTGAGTTGAGTTGAGTTTTGTTTTGTTTGTGTTTCCTTTTTTTGCTTTGTTTTGTATAATCCATTATAAAACAAAGGTAATGTAAAATTGAACTCTGGTCTGCACCCACACATTTACACAAGCACAAACACCAAGGTGGGGAATTAGCACAAGCCAAATGCTGGTTTAATATGACATTGCTGGTAGATCTAAGACACAAAATAATAATTGCTGAATGAATCGAATTTTAACTTATCTGTCAGCGGGTGGTACACACCTCTCTTACTTTGCAATTATAATAAATTAACGTTACTTCTAACAATGCATATTTAATCCAACATACCTACATTCTCCCAGTGCTTGCAGATTTGGATGCAACAGCCTCTGTCATGGAGATTTGTCTGGTCTGTGGTCCGCTAGTTCAAGCCATTCTCCAAATATGTTTCGAGGTAGAAAAGTGTTTGTAAATCAGTGCTTTGGGGGGTGCAAAACAGTTTACCTCCGCTTTTGTGAAGAACATCAGGGAATTGTTTAGCAGTAACTTTTGTTGGTAAATGTGAAACATTATAATCGCACATCTGCATCTTCATACCATAACGACGGAGGTGAATTTGGTGACGTATGTCCATTACATTTATGCGGGGGACTGCTACGTATTGCTGGTGGAACTCACAGGAGGCTGGTCAAAATTGTGGAAAAGTTGCAGTGATTAGACAAAATTGCATGGTCACGGGTCATGGGGATTGGTTGAATTTGCTTTATTTGTTGTAATGGCAACATCGCAAATTCCTAGAGGGACTGACACTTGCAGCAGTATGACTAAAGCAGATGACCATATAGAGAAGTTTGTCTTGAGCTGATGTCAGCTTGTGTCAGAGTAGAGTATTCAGATCAGTCTGACGCCTGAGGTTTTGCTCACTGTCACATACATTTACGTCATTATTTGAAACTTTGGACAACTACAATACAAATATCAGACACTGTAACATTATATAACTATGACAAAATAAAGAATAGCATAATGGGTCCCCTTTAACAAATATAAATGTAGGACCTGCTTTTCATCTAAATATCATCCCATTTGTGAATGTGTGGGTGAAGAAAAACATGTTTATCTTCAGCGTGCATCTCATTGTGTGTCTGCAGTCTAAACTGAGGTTTAACCTGTGAGGGGAAGTTTCAATGCAGTCTGGCCAATATCAGCTTCTTCCCCAAAGCCAAATGGAGGCTGATTGGGGAGCCGGAGTGCGACAAACCAAAGCAGCCCAGAGTCCTAACATCATTATAGGGCTGAGAGAGGCAATAAAGCCAAGTCTTGGGAGATTACCTCTGCTGCAGCCGGCGTACAAACCCATTGCTTTCTGGTTTGTGCGTGTGATCTTTTTGTCCAGTCTTGTACGACAACATGATAGATGATTTGGTCTCGAGGCTGCATGTGAACTCATCCTGGTTTTCATCACCTGGAGAACCCTCTGATACATTTATATGTCACTGCTTATTGCAAGTGCGTGCTACAACCCTGGGACAAAAGAGAGGAGTTTTTTACAAGGGTGAATACAGGCTTTAATTTCAGATTGTAACTTGTCAGCACGGATGTAAGCTGCCTCAGTACCAAGATGCAACAGATGAAGGTATCGCTTAGCCGAACAAGACAGGGATGGATCCCATCTGCAACCAGTTGCTCCTGGGGAGGAATGAGATTAATGATTTTACAAACATGATGAATGGCTGAGATCGGCGATGACAGGCTTTGAGTGACAGGTTACAGGTGTAGACCCTCCCAATTCCCAAAACTCTTAAACTGAAACTCCTCAGTCGCTCCCTTCCTTTCTTCTTCTGAGGAAAAGAGAGTGACAGCCGCTCGAGTCTACTAACGCCTTTTTTCGGCAGCCAGCCGCGACGGCGTGCCTTGCCTGAGGTTATTAGGCCTTGCATGACCTCTGACCCTCTGTAATAAACACGGTTAGCCATGTCTATGAAGTCTGGCTGTTGGTAGTCACCAGCTGAATCCCAGGGTCTTTTCTGCTTGTTTGCTGCACTCCGTCTTTGCCAAGCAGAGAAACAGTTAAGCTGTCACACATCAGAGAAGACAAGTAGCAGCCTTTTGTGCAACACAGTACCAGTTGGCCTGATTGTTGGGAAGAAAAAGGAAAATCAAAGGGCTGCGAAAACAGCTGCAGATGGGGTTAGAGTTACAAAATAAAGATGACGAGGACCAGGCCAGACTGTGGTCATTTGTGGGAGACTGACTGTCGAAGTTTTACAGCCATTAGAGAGGAGCTGGTATTCAAGTTTTGACAAGACGTCACCTTTCACTAACTTCTGCCAACAACATTGCTTCTGATCCGGAGTGGCATCAAAACTGAGGCGACGACTGAGAACACACTGAAATCTTATTAATGCACCCTGTCATTTCATTTATCGGCGTTCCTCTATGCAAACACGTGCGTTGTTTTGACTTCCTCTTTTGCCACTATGTGTCACATTTCTTCATGGTCAATCCTGAAGATTAATTGACTAGCTGTTTAGTAGGCTGCGTCTACTTTGGGCTGAAACTAATGATTTTTCATTAAGTAATCTGCCAGTTATTTGCCTGATAAATAATTGAATGTGTGCCGATCACAATTTCCTAAAATTTAAGTTGACATCTTTAGATTATTTGTTGGATTGTCAGTCCACAACCAGAAGATACTCGGTTTAATATCATCCAAGTCAAAGACAATAATTAAATCCTTACAACTGAGAAGCTCAAAGTAGAAAACTGAACTAAATTTTTCATTGATCAACTAATCGGCTAATCGTTTCAGGTTTCATTTCAGGTTTTGCCTCATATAAATCTGCAAGCGAACAGCTTAATTTGTTGAGGCTTGACAATTGTAATGGTACTGTGCTTTATATTTTGTTGGCTGGTTCACTGATAAATAAACTAATATACTAATTAAAACTTAGTTACTGAGTGACTGATTATTTGATTGATTCATTAAGGAGAAAAAGCCTTATCCTACAGCACAGCACATGGTTTTGGACAGGTCTTCGGCACACACATGGTGTACGCTGCCACGTATTCATTCGTTTGGACAGCAGTCAGGAAGAGCTGAAGGTTAAAATGTGTAGAGAAAAGTCTGGGGACTGGACAGATGAAGGGATCAGGCAGAAGTGAAAACGCTGTTCTTCTCTTATGAGTTCCCCAGCAATGATCCTCTACACATGCTGCACTCCTTTCCTCTGAGTCAAAATGAAAGGCAGCAGCAGGGAGCGCACAGGCCTGAATCCCACCACTCTGTAAACGGACCTGACAACCTCTGATATCGCATCCTCTTTTTCCTCTTCCCCGCAAGGTCCTCACTTTCTTCCCGCTCGCTCACTCTCCCCTTCGTTCTTCTTTCTGGGGCCCTGCAGCGTGCGATGGCTGCTCACTAGCAACTCTTTTGGAGAATTTCTGTCTAACAACCAGATATGCAGGATGTTCATACGACCAAATGCGCAGTTACACTCACAAGATTACATTTCCAACAATGGAGGACAAGTTATGAGCAAACCCTATCTATATGGCCAAAGGTTGTTGAACAAGAGAGCTCCTCCCTCTTACTTTCTCCCCTTCTTTTCTCTCTATCTCCCTTTCTGCATTCGTAATGACTATCAGACAGTGAGTAATATGGAAGGGAATTACACAGAAATGTCCATTTCTCTTACGTGAGAGGATAAACTTGTGGAAAGTAGGACGCTGGTGATCAGAAATGCCCCCACCCACTCTAAGAAAGAAAAAAAAAGAGGCAGCGGTCACCTTGGATACAGCGAATCTTACCCTCCAATTTTCTTTTGCAATCACACAAACACGTACGGACACAGGCGCACACACCTGCAAACACAAACGCACTCGAGCACAAAGACTTGCTCTAACTCAAATATACTTTCTTTCTCTCTTCTCCACACAAACACGTACACACACACACCCACTGGGAGGCTTTACAGAGTGCCCGCCTCAATGTCCAACCTCGCTGTTGCGCAGAGCTCATGAAATCTGGCTGTCATGCGTCCACTTGACAGGTATCCTTGACAAAGCAAATCCCAATCTATATGCAGCGTGGCAGGCGGGGACCTTGTCAAATGCTAATGCCAGGGACACTTTAGAGGTTGTTGCCCTCTGTGGCTATTTTTACAAACAGTATATCTCCCTGGCATTCCTGTTTGTGGAGCAGTACTGGAGCGAGCCAGCTGGTGGCGGTGTCTGCACTTGCTTCATCAATCACTCCCTTTCGCTTTCTCTCCCTCTGCCCTCTCTTCTTGTTATTCATTAAAGCGCCTCGGAATAATAAGTCCCCAAGAAACTGGGAACATGTGATGAAGTCGTAGTTAATAATGTATACACCACCCTCCCCTCCACCCCCCCTCCCTCCCTCCATCTTTTTATCCCCACTTCTCCCTCTGCCTCTCTTCCTTAACTCTCTCCCCATTCAGCCCCCTTGCACCACACAACTGCGTGCTCCACCACACTCAATGCGCCCATGCCCTTGCGGTGAATGGGGGTAAACACGCATTAACATATTTATATCTTAAGCCCCCATCCGAAAAAAATTGTGACAACAACGCCGATGTAAATGGGCTCATTTGAAAGCCTTGAGAACACAACTCCTTTCACACTTCAACGCCGCTCTTTAATTATGCCGTCTTAATGTGTCGGTGAACCCTAACGCGCCAAAAGTCTGCTCCAGGAATGGTCACTTGGATGTTTTGGCAGTTGTAGTTGCCATATAGAGAGGTCCCCCAAACACTGGAAATGAGCTCACACACTCTGTCTTGCTCAGTGTCTCGTGGTGTGTGTGTGTGTCTGAGAGGAGAGATTTAGGTGCTGTGATCTGTCTGAGAGGCCCCGCTGCGCTCCTCTATGATGCTCCCAGTGACGTAGCGAGCGGTGCGTTTGTGCGCTCCATCTCATGTTGACCGCTGCACTCTTTGAGCCTCATGCATATCACATCCCACCTCCGAACGCAACTTCAAACAGAGCAAGCCAACACAGGCGGAAAATGTGTTTAAACCATCAAGGGGGTTTTATTTTCTTCGTCTTCTCCCCTTCTTTCTTTTTTCTTCATTTTTTCTGCAAGAAATCAAACCTGAGCCCCGAAAATATCCAGATTCTGATCAGCATCCAGGCCCTGTGGTTTGCGGGGGCAGACACAGGGAATGTCCTCTCCGTCTGAGTCAGAATTTGTACACTTTGTGCTGATGCCATTGTGAACGTCACTCATTCCCTCTGTACCTACAGACCGCTACCTTTTTCTCCCCGTGACCAGGCCTTAAAGGAGATGCACTTTCAACAGCACAAATGGGAACAATGGGGACGTCATTGTTCTGCATTGGCGGCTCAATTATTGAAGCGCAAGAATCGATAGCGTAGCTCCGGAGCATTTTTATAAGGAGCTGAGTAATGCATACTGCTCATGACACTGTCACAGGAAATGGAGGATAATACTGTGTACACTGTGGAAAAAGCAGGCTCAGGAGAATCCAAATCGATTTAATTCAATTTGGGTCAGCCTGTCTTATTTCAAGGTGGGTTTTTTTCACTCACGGGCAAGAAAAAGAGAATCTGGACAAAGTCCCTCTTACAATCCCGCCCGCTTCCCCCCTTTTTTCTCCCCTTTCTTCCTTTATTTGTCCTGGGCAGAAATGACTTGGGTTACAGGATAAATTATTTATTTCAAAAATTGACTGTATCCTTCATGCTTCTCTCTCATTCTCTCTCCATCTCTCTGTCTCTCATAAGCTCCAGATGCAAATGTGACTGTGTCCCTTCCCTATAAATAGCAGCCGCCAGAGGGATTCTTCCAGGAGTCAGCCACAGTTTCTCTACCGTACCAAAATAACCAGGGGAGGGGAGAGTGTGAGAGCAACACTGTGGCAATACAGCCATTCTCACATTCAGTCAGAATACTCTATCAGCATAGAGATAAGTAAGGAGGGGAGAGGAGGGGGAAAAAAGTTTTGAGTGATTCGTCAGCATGACCTGGAGCAGGCTCTTGATAGGACGCCCGTCTGTCGGTGCTCTGCGTCGATTGGCTGTTGCAACATGCCCCACTTTGGTGCGTATCTTTCCCTCACGGTTTGAGACTTGAGTTTAATGAATCTCACAACTGTCCATGGTGTTGATAATAAGAACTTCACAATTAGCCTTTAAATGATGGCCTTGTGTATTGAAGTGTCATAACTACAGTGCCTCGCAGCGTTATTGGCACCCTGATGATGAGCTAAAGAGAGGCAAATCTAGAAAATTGAGAATATTGTATCTTGCTGAATTGTGATTGCACCGTAAATTTATTTTGATTTATTATTATTCGCACAGCAAGAACTTGTGTTTTTTTGGGGGGGTTTTTTGCACTGAAATTGTGTCGATTATCGCCTCAGTGTTCCGTGTGTTTGTATCTGCTGAGCGTCTCCGTCATGCCTTCACTGCAGTGCAACTGAAGGTGTTTCAGTGGCTTCTCAGGTATACGGAGCAGGTCTGCAGTTAATGTTCCGGTAGCAGACTACCTGGCTGAATACATATTGTCAAGGTGTCATGACTCGCAGGGAGATGGTCAACCACAGTAACTGCCTTAATGTGACCAACATAGAAATACAGATGGTTTGTTTCTTTTAACAGTTTTTTGTTGAGCTTAGAGAAGAAACTTTAAACTGAAAACCATTTTTTGTGTATTTTAATAATACTCTTCCCAACAATATAATAGTTTAATAGATCAAATCAGCTGAGCTCCAAGTAGCTGTAAAAACCAAATGGTAAGAGTAAACCTCAATTTCAATCTGACGAGTGCAGAGATCTTGAGTTATTCTTGATAAAGGTATAGTGTAAAAAAAAAAAAAAGAAAAGAAAAAAAAGTAATTTAAAATAAATAAATAAATTAATAAATAATTGGGCATTTTTTTGTACAAAATTTTCTGAATATTGCTCATCACAAGTCAGGATGAAAATAGAAGTTGTAATTCATTTATTTAAAATATTATTTTAAAAAATATTAAAATATTATTTTATTAAAAAAAAATCCACATTATGTAATTACATTGTTGGAGGGAGTTTGTGACTGTGACGGTTTTTTAATGACAATGACTGCTCTTGCGATTATAGGACATATGACAATAAATAACTTTAAATATAATTTCTGATATTGCCCAAGTGTAGCTAGCTTAGAGAATGTATCTCTTATTTATTTCAGTTTTCTTTATCAAAAGGTACCAAAAGTTGTCCAAACACCAAATACTTATCATGTAAGTTTAATTGGAAATTTATTAACAACAAAATTTTAAATATTAACAGATATTGTAAATTCTACTAGATTATTTAATTTTTTATAAGGTTAAAAAAACTTGAAACCACAGTATATAGATCTATACAGTGCTACTATATGTTGAATTTCTTTTCGTTTAAGCATTAAGTTAAAATTGCATTTGCTGACAACCTAGCTGTTGTGTTTTCCGTGTGATAAATATCGCACCCAGAAGGGCACCACTTCTATCTTCCAGCACAAATGCTTACAATAAATAAACTTCCGATCTTTGATGAGACTTGAAAAATTTAATTCGACAGCACTCGAGTGAGAATTTAAAAGAGATCCATTTGGATCTTTGCCTGGAGGCTGGAGGAAGGGCGACGCAGACTTTTTGATTTATGAAAACTCTTGTGGAGGATCTGAGCAAACGTGACACAAACCCTCTCAATACGTACTCTCTCTTTCTGATCCCTTTCACTTTCATTTCAGTGGCACAACACAAGCCCTCACAAACATAAATATCATGCAGGTACACAGATGCACACACAGTCCCTGCCTCTCTGTCCTCATTAGGGAGGCTGTATTGTTTCACAGCTGATTGTGAGGACTGCACAAAGTGATCCTGATGAAGTCTTTATTTTCCATCCCAGCTAACTAATCAATTTCATATTCTCTTTTCCCCACGTCCCCCCCCCCTCTGTCTATCCCCGCCTCTTTCTCTCTGTCTCTCTTCCTAAAAGCCTGACACAGAGCCAGGAGTGAGACAAACACCCATGGAAATCATTTCAATAAAGACTGCCATCATATATCCGTGGTGCTAACACTGTGATAGCAGGACTCATAGCAATTCAATTAACTAAAAGGAATAGGGGGGATGGAAACGTCTCTGCTTGATAATATTCCCTTTACTCGCCAAGCTTTGCGTCAAAGAAACAAAGACAAATGTGTGAGAAAACTGCTTTTCAAGCAAAACTCAAGTTATTTTTGAAAATATGCATGTGGTTCTAGTTTTGGGAATCTCGCAGGCATGTGATTGCATGGGTTTATTCATACATTCAAATCTGTTTTAGAGTGCTAGAAAAAAAAAAACGAGGTAGGGTCACTTCCGTGCAATACAATTGGATGAATGAGGATGAAAAAGTGATGAAGAAAAAAAAAATCCAAATGCACACAAAGCCATTTTGGTGGTGTAACCAGAGCGCAGCCATGCACAGCCTAAACACTGACTATACAGCACAATCTAAATAAATGGCTGCCCCTTGTTACTTAATGTATTCATTCAAAGTAACCTGAATTGCATTCCCTGTGAATGATATCACTGTTGAAAATGCATGAACACTTGTTCACAGGCCCAACCTTTCAGAGCCTGCAGTGGCTCTTCCCTGAAGAGACTGTACTCTTGAATTGTTTAAATCTCTCCCTCTCTCCCTGTCGACAATTCCCACAACATGACACAGGCATGAGACCCGTGTCGCCAAGGAGTCAAGCCGCCTGAGTCCTGAGACAACGGCCTCTAATCCAGTGGTGTTTTCAAAGCAAGATGAAGGGGCAATGGAGTGCACACAAGTGCAGATTTTAGTGGAGCAGCTAAGCTATGGTAAAATATTTGGACCCAGCAGAGCACGGATTTAGCTTCTGAAACAGCACGCTCCACTCCACTAGACGCCATTTTTAGGGTGTGTGAATATATGGATGACATTGACTTTTGTCAAATTGGGTTTGTGCTCATTTCCAATGTTTTGCCTGTTGGGAGGAATGTAAGGAAAATCTACAAAATGAGATGCAACTTTGACATCGAAAGATCCAAAGCTGTTGACAAGACCCAAGGTTTTATTATTAATTTAAATATATTTTTAAAAACACAGCTGCAAATAACTTGTACTGTATTATTCATAAAACTACATACAGGATAATAAAACCTAAAATTGCCCCGTCATCATGAAATAATAGTTTTTACAGGAATGTATTTTTTCAAAGATTTTTTTTACTATTATTTTACTATTTTTTACTCGTTAATTTTTACTGTTCCTATGGTTGCTACTTCAAAATACTGTAGCCTAATAATAATAATAATAATAGTCAAAATAATAATTTATATAATAATAATGATAATAATAATAATAAAACTAATAATAATAATTTTGGTTTCTGTAATATCTCGCTTGTTTTCTCTTCATTCCGTGAGGGAAACTAAACTAAATGGATATCTAAATCCACTCTGCCCACAGAGGCTGCTGTGTGCTCGCTGCCTGCCATTTGCAGGCCTCTGAAGCTCCATTAGTTGGCTTGGTGAGCTCCAGCTATGGTACCTCGCGGGACAGCAAATAACAGCTCTGCTGAAGGCTCTTTGAGAATGACCGATTGTACATTTGTGGGAGAAAGCCCACCGCCAAAAAAGAATTCCATTGTGGTCGTCCACACTCATTGAAACTGAGGCTTATTCTTTCCCCTTTTTGACTTCCGCACCATATTTGCAAGTGATGAAAATGAGATTGTGAACTCCAAAGGATATTTCTGTTGAGGGGTGGGCGATATTTATCTCTTTGGGTCTGTTTACCTTTTTCACCGGCAGGAATATTAACAGGAATCCAACATTTAGTGCTGCAGTAATCCCAGTGATTAAGACCTGCTGACAGTTGAAGGTAAAGTTTATTGTTACTCTGGGACCCAGGGTGCGCTGCCATATTAAAAACTGGCTCTGCATGCAGAGCTGGCCGTGAAAGCAGACACAAGAGACGAGGGGAGATCAAAGGGCTGCCCAGTGAGGATCTCACCACTACAGTGGTACTGTTCAGCTGGGGAATGTGTGTTAATGTGTGTGTGTGTGTGTGTGTGTGTGTGTGTGTGTGTGTGTGTGCGCTGTGTGAGCGGATCTGTACTGTAATATAGACTCAGTTGGAAACAAAATAGCACTGTGTGCGCAGTAATGTAGAGGGAAATAAAGATGTAGATGAAATATGGCCTTCAGTTCGTCATATTAAGACATTAATATTAAGAATATATAAATACTTAAAATAAAAATAAAAAACCTAAAAAAAGTTCTTAATTACCAGGAGCTTCAGGAAGTTTAAGGTCTTTAAATCGACATTAATTTTCTGCTGTTTAACTGTGAATTCATTTCACATTAAATTGGTGAGTGAACTTTATTCTGTACAATGAATTAACATATATTCCGATTAGGTCTAATTCCAGTGCGTCTCTTGTGCATATTGTAAAAAAACTGTGTTCGAATACTCACACGAGAAGCACTTGGGACCTGACCTTCACATCGCACACATGTTAGAGAAACAAAAAGAAACAAAATAAAACAAGAAAAGAAAAAAGAAATGACTGGTTCGAGGGCACAAAAACAGGACCCACACTGCCACACAGTACACTCCAATTGCACTCACATTTTAAAAAAGCACAGCATCCATTTTTTTTGGCTCTCCCACCCAATGTCCAATCAGATGCTCAGGTTGGAAGATGAAAATGCCACTTTTCCTGCAGGCAGCCCCAGGCATGTCATTAAGAGAGGAATTTGATGCCCTGTACAAGCGCTTGGAACTATCAAGTGCAGTAAAAGTGAAAACTCATCAGTTTTTCCTCCAAATTTCACCATGTCCTTGACTCAAGTGTTCGTGAGAGTGAGAGGGAGAGAGTGGGAGAAGGAGACAGACAGAGAGGGCCTATAGGATTAGGCCTTTAGGTGTCACTGTACTTTCAAGAATCCGTCCTGCCCCCTCACACAAACACACGCACACACACACTGTAACAAAATGGTGTCACGTTGGGGCATCTATTGTTCAAGAACGCTGGGTTTGGCTTTCAGTCTGTCGTGGCAGCACAGAGAGGGCCCTGTGCTCCACTGAGTTCTCCTCTCCAGGGACGGGTGATTAATGGCCGAAGCAACAACTTTGGAGTTGTTCACAAAATCAAATTTCTCACCGAGACGTCAATAAGGACCAACTTTGACTGCCACAGACTTTTGTTGTCCGCAGTGAACACATTCAGCTGCTTTTTTCTTATATTTACCCAAAACTTCAGTCTCATTCCTTCTTTTTTCTTTAAACAGCAAATGTTCCGCATCCCCACAACCGCAGAAAATCTGCAAGGGTGCCGGACACGTCGAGCAGCGACTAGGTTTTTAAGGTGTAATTGCAACAAATTATGCTAGCGTTTACTTGTAATATACCTTGTAATTCCATTCTCGCAGAGTAAAAAGCCCTTTTTGAAAGCGCAGGGGAAAGTATGAAAAAAACAAGAGATGAAAAGAGGCTTTTTAAAGTCTCAACATTACACATTCAACACTGCAAGAACAAAGCCCTGCCATAAATACATCCATATGCTCTCTGTTTGTGGCTACGCATATTTCTATTCAAGGAAAAACATGCGGTTTTATGCTGAAAGACTTAGTATTCAGAAAATAACCTTTGTAGATGAGAAGATTTGAAACAGTTTTTTCCCTCCCTTCCTCCCTCCTTCTCCCTTTTTTTGTGCTTCCTCTCTCCCTCTCTCCCTCTTCCACCCAGCGTGATTTTACTGCTGTATCACCCCAGATAGAGATCTGCCGTCTATGCTGCGTTCAAGACTAATCAGCCCTAGCATTGTTATGTTGTTAATATTCAGACAACCCTCTGCCAAAAAAAACGACAGGCATAATCACAGGGCCTGAGCAACAGCAACGACAAACACAGCCCCAATGACTACAAATACCAGCCGTAAACACATGCTAATAAACACAACACAGACTGTTTTGAGTCAGTGATCTGGGGAGGGGGAAAGGCAGACCTAGTTAAACGAGGTCTCTAAAAAACAAATGTGTGTATTTATTTGTTGGAGCCGCTCATGTCGAGGAAATGTCACCTCGGGCGGCTGCTGTTGTCATGGTGTCCTTCTCACCTCGTTAGGATTCGTACGGGCCACTCTTTGTGTCGCTGAGAGCAGCCTGTGAAAGCTGCAAATGGAGCTAAAGCACCCGTAGGAGTCTCACCGGGGAACATTAAAAATATAACGAGAGGTTACCGGTCCTGAGCAGGATGGACATGCGCTGTCTGACATGCTTGATAAACAAATCTGGCACATGCTGAACCGGTGTGCAGCTGGCTATTCCCCGACATGTTAATTACATGAATGAAAATATTCGCCCTCCCGAGTTTTTACCCTCCCAACCTGCTTTTTTATTTGCATCACCATTGCAATGCTTTCTTTATCACAAGAAAAGCCAATGTTGTTTTGGGACAAACAGCTCTGCCTGCTGAGCTGAAACGAACACTTCTGACAAGATTTGGGTAAAGTGAGGACATTGTGCTCTGCCCCGCTCTGTTTGGGATTTTGGTGCAAGCCCTCAAAAACATTCAGCGAAGATGGTAAGCAGCAAGCAGAAACAGCGGTTTTCTCCCTTTGCATCCTCTCTCTCCCTCCCTCCCTCCTTTTTCCCACCGTTTTTTTTTTTCTTTTCTCCTCTCTTTCTACTTTATGCTTCTGTTGGAAATTAGCTGGAAGACAAAGAAGCCATGTGTTGCGACATGGCATGCTTACTGTACCGGTGTGGTTGGGATTTCCGGTGCACGACCTTCCAGGCATGGCTGCACAGGTAATTAAAACTCATTTGGATTCTTTCTACATCTCTGCTGACAGGGCTGTTTGGGGCGAGACTTTAGGAGACAAAGGTAGCTTGGCACGTTTTTATGGGGTACGGGGCCGATGTGACGCCAGCTGAGCGTGTGTGGGAGAGAAAGGGGGAAAGGAAGTGCGAAAAAATAAGGATGTTCACTGAGGAGGATGTGTGTGTGTGTGTGTGTGTGTGTGTGTGTGTGTGTGTGTGTGTGTGTGTGTGTGTGTGTGTGTATGTGTGTGTGTGTGTGTGAATAGAGTAGTCAGGAGAGTTTAGGGGGCAGTGTGTTTAAGCAGAGATAGGCAGCAGCCTGTACAGGAGGCTTTGTGACCTACATTGAGGAGGGAAGGGGCGATAAACAGAGAGAAGGAGTAAGGGACAGGGCAGGCAGAGAAGAGAGGGGAAGGGTTAGGGAATAAAAAACAGAGGAAGGAGCAAGTGATAAAGAGGTGAGAGATAGAGGTGAAAGAATAAATGAAAGATGGAGGGAGGGAGGGAGGGAGGAATCCTAAAGAAAGAAAAAGGAAACAGGCGAAAAAGAGTTGGGTTTCAAATCCAGCGCTCCCGACAGTGGCATGCCAGATGACCTTGGGCATGTCACGCTGCCATCTGTTCCCTCTGTCTGGCCTGTCAACATACCTCTAACTCCAGTTAAAACATGACATTCCAGCTTCCTTACACACCGAGGGGCAGCCGTCGTCACCCCGAGCGAGCCAGATAGAGAGACACAGACAGGAAGAGGGAGAGAGGGAGCGCGGGAGTGACGGAGAATCCGGGGAGGAATCATGAGACGGAGGGAGGGGAGAGAGAGGGAGGGAGAGACACAGTATGGGTAAGAAAGGGAGTGACCTTTTCTGCAACAGCCCATCTTTATGAGCTGATATTGTTATCAATGTATTACTCCCTGGATGGCCACTAGAGCTACAATAACGCCATTGAACCGACAGTCCATCATCATAGGACAAAGAGGGGCGCTAACACTGACATCCTATGGGGCATTGGGTTGCAACTGATTGCACTCATAAATGAGCGTGGCTCTCATAAAATCATGTGGTAACTGCTTAGCGGTGCACAGGGTGATGTCTTTTGTTATCAACAGCTCGAGTGCCACGCAGGCTGCCTGTTTGTTGTAGCGTCCGGGCGGCCGGGTCGTGTTTTCAGATGTGAAGTTAATCATGCATCCATTGAAATGTGTTATTGCAACATGGATGATGGGAGGAAGAGAGGAGCAGTTGAATAATTTCTTTTTTCCAGTTTTTGTTTGCATTCATTTCATTGTTTTTTGATACGAAAATTTTCACCAACAATATTTTTTTCTCTTTTATTTTTCCCCACTCTCTTCTCTGGGCAGTGCTGTGTGCTCATATTAAAATTTATTCTGACAGCTGGAAAGGACAGAGCTCTGATGGGTTTCGATCGTAGCAGGGCGGCAGGCTCCCGAGGTGGCGGACCACGTAACTGTCCCTGGACACGTGTTTATCGTTTTTTATATGTGCCAATAAATACTCCTTAATTGTTAATGACATGGGCAGGGTGTGTGCATGGTAAAACCATGAGGTTGCTGCCAGAACATGAAACGCTGTGTAGCAAATTTAGAAATAAACAAAAATAAATATGAAGGAATATCAGGGGAGACCTCTGATGTTTCTCTTCTGCCCTTGGATAAGTCTTCTTGCATAGAAATGAGCGCTCACTGCTATCCCCAATAGCGTGAGAATGGTTCGTATTCCCAAATACTGATTGAGCTGTCTCGGGCCAGAAGTATGGGATCTGTGAATGCTAAAATGGCATTCCTCTTCTTTTTTTTTTTAAGGTATTAAAAACTTGCACCAACAGGCTTTTCAGTTCATAATACTCATCACTGGAGGGCTACCAATTACTAGTCCGTTTTGATGAGCCAATATTGGCTGTCTACCAATGCCCTTAAGCAAACTTTTTGGGGCTGTGGAATGACAGTCAGAGTGGTATTTACAAAGAGATGGAAGGATTTAGGTTTTTATGGTTAATCATCACAGTGATCTACAGAAATGTGTGCTAAGCAGGGAGCTCCTCTGCCCCAAAATACATTTTGAATTTGTCAAGAGACTGAGAGGAACTTGAGGATCAAGCTGCTTAATGTATTGACGGCGGAGCATACGCTTGACTTTTCTTCAAGGATTCTAGCCATATAGAACAACTACATGACATGTGTTTTAAATAGACATATAGTAGCTTCAATTTAATCAGCAATAAAACTCTAACATGATAATCTTCTTTGGCCTTCCAAACCCATCAATTAAATAACCTGAAAATAAGATGGCCTCCATGAAGACGTGGTCTAATCAGTGAAGATTAGCAGCAGTGGACTGTTAAGTCCTTTATGATTACATCCAAGGAATCACCAAGTCTGCTATCTGGTCTCTTGCTTTCCATGCTGGAGTGAAGCAAATCTTCAGTCTGATCTACGAGGAGACCTGCGGTTTCTTCAAGGTCTTCTTGGAGAACGTGATCAGTGATGCCCTCACCTACACCTAGCACGCTAAGAGGACGACCCTGACTGCCATGGGTGTGGTGCATGCTCCAAAACGGCAGGGACGCACTCTGTACAGCTTCTGTATCCATTATCAAAACCTTAAAATCTGATCTGCATTGAATTCATATTTGTTGTCTTTACAACATATCTTCACAACATACCTACATAATCAAGCCCCTTCCTACCAGTCTGAACTCCTTCATATCTACACACCCTCTCATACTCTTAGATCTTCTTCTGCAATCCAAACTCACATCACCATCTGTCTGCTTGACTACCACGGGTTCTAGAGACTTCAGCTGTTCTGCCACCGCCTCTGGAACTCTCTACCCCATGACATTTGCAATATTGACTCTCTTTCTACTTTCAAGTCCTGTCTGGAAACTGGGGCTGCAACTACCGTTTATTTTCATTATTGACTAACCTCTCTTCGATTAGTCGACAAATCATTTTAGCGAAAAATGATCTCCCAAACCCCAAAATTATATCATCTAATGTCTTGTTTCGTAGTCACGCTAAAAGGTTTTAGTTCACCGTCATGGGAGTGTGTGTAAAGCTTCCAATATTTGAACGTAAGAAACTGCAATAAGAGTATTTTGGGGTACTTTTATAGTATATAGTAGTATAGTATTAAAATAGTCACCGATTATTTTAATAGTCGTTGTCATTGATTAGTCGACTAATAGTTGCAGCCTCACTGAAAACACACCTTTTTTTAAGATGGCACATTCAGTCTGATTTAATGGATGCACATATGGTGACCTGCACAGATGATGATAATTTCATATATAATATTATAATTACTCGTTTGTTTATTAACTTTTATTGTATATTACTGAATTGTTTGATTTTATGATCTATGGATACATTGCTGCTTGTTGTTTTTTAAGTGTGTCCTTGAGTGCTTCAAAAGGCACCTATAAATAAAATGCATTATTACTATTATATCTTATAGGACACATAGTATCAGGTTGTTTAACATGCTACTAAACATTCTGGCCGTTGATAGTTTCATCTGCCGCACAACTACACATGATACTGCAAAAAAAAAAGCCTGCATATGCCAGCTAACATAAACCCTGATTGATGGTATTAGTCCACAGTCTGTTAGATTAAGTCCCTCACAGCGCCTGTGGCTGGTTTGGGTGAGCGGCTGTCACACAGGTGGGGTTTTTTTGGGTGAGGAGGATGTATTCAAAGCAGCCCACTAAATGACCACACTCCAATGAATATGGAGTATGTTTGGACTGCTACCTTTCTTTGAGGGATTCAAAAGCCAACCAGAGACAGGAAGCGAGCGGGGAAGAGACAGTGAGAAGTCTGGTATTTGGGTCAAGGAAAAACCTTCCCCAAAAAAAAGAACTTACAAAATCAGTAAAATAATCCCTTCCACCGCAAGCTACTTAAATCATTATTGAGCTCTTTTCAGGGCAACGTTTTACTTCCAACCTTAATGTATTCACTTTCAGCTCCTGAGCAAAGCATCCCTGTTCACTTACTGCTGCCAAGTGAGTTGAGGTGACATGCTGACGTTAGAGAACAACTTAACATAAAGCATCGTGGGACCTTGCCAATAACCAGAAAGATAATGACACCTGTGAGGAAATTCCCCACCAATTATGAATGGAATAATTACATTTTAAGTTGCAGGCTGAAAAATAAAGTCTCTGTAGCCTTCGCGTTTCCCCTCACATAACCTCATGCTCTGCCAAACAACTGCATACTTTCCTCTCAGTTCTGACACTCTGGGGATTAGGGGAGGTAATTCTACAAAGACCATGCCTCGCGCTCTTGTCCTCATCCTTCAGTGACTGATATGTAAGGGAAGTGGGACCCTGACCCACTCCTGACTTAGGGAAATTACTGTGACCTCTCTGCGTTTTTTGGGAGGAAGCCAGACCTGGCACATACGCGCCAGGGTGCTATGGCAGCCTCCTCTGACCCCAAGGACCTTTGGCTGGCCTACCCCCTTCGGCCATTTACTCACACACACACTACACATACGTAGCTCCTGCTGGATGGATTGGGTTACCCCTTAGAAGCGATGGCTGC
Source organism: Epinephelus awoara (assembly GCA_035609425.1). Lineage (NCBI taxonomy): Eukaryota > Metazoa > Chordata > Actinopteri > Perciformes > Serranidae > Epinephelus > Epinephelus awoara. Next base: position 23,499,732 of record CM069303.1, on the reverse strand, counting down.
CTCTGTTTTGCATCCTCTCCCCATTTTCATCCTGGGAGCCGAGGAATGCCCCAGTCATTAACACCAGCAGTCTGCCCTGTACCGGCAGCTAAAAGGTCTGCATTCATGAGAGCCATCCTGGAAACCAGATGTGCTTGGGCTGTGCGAGTTTGTGTGTGTTTGTGTACATGTGTATATGTGGTGGCTGGAGCAGTGATATTCCAAGATCAGCCCATGTGTGTGCCTGAGCCCCCAGGGCCTGAGTGGTGCACAGGTCACCTCGGAAAAAAGTGGAGGTGGGGCGGGAGGATCACACACACTCTGACACACTCTTGGGAAAACAGCTATGTGCATTTAACATTTCATCTGTCTACTATGAACCTCCCAAAAAGGGTTGCAGACTGAATGACCTTGTGCTTTGTATATTTTTGTTAGCATGTGTTTTATATTTTTTCAAATACATATTGGAAAAAAATGCAAATTAAATAAACACATTAGAAAAAAAACATATTTCCCCACTTTCCCAAGAGGTATCTAGAGTTGCAGTTATTTGCAGTTTCATTTGCCAACGTTTTGAGATGTCACCCGCTGAGAAACCCACCAGAAAATAGTTTTTAATGAAAACTGTTGAGAGCTGGGTCTGAGGATTATATGAAACAAGCAGTTTTTGAAAAGACACACTGTTGATCAGATTTTTAAAATGTAATATTTCAACAGAGTGGCAACAAAAGGCTAAGCAGCACATAGCTCAAAACCTCAGTGAAGAAAACCAGCACTGGCTTGATGAGTGGGGAAATATCTGTCTGGTGATTTTGATGAACTAACCCTTTTTGATTTGTTGCAAATCAGCAAACATCCAAGCTTTTATTTTGAGTTAAAAATCTAACACTGGCGGTCTCGGGTCTACCCATCAGACTTTCTCTATTGGCCTCCACAGGGTGTGTAATATTTATAATTTCAACCAATATGATTTCCCTAAATTTAGTCTGTGGGAGACTACAGGGTAATCTTCACCAGCAAAATATCATACCTGGGAAATACAGCTGAACGTAAGTTATTAAACACACCGTAGGACGTCGTGAAATACTGTCAACAGCTCTAATTAGGGAGTTTTAATTCTTGTCTTTAATTCACTTTTCCCACACAAATCCATGACTGAAGACACCAAATGCTGCCAACTAATCTTTGCCACCCACAGAAAAACAACACCGCTGCCAGAACTAAAACAAAATGAAAATACATTGAATACGTTTCAGAGTCAATTATTTTCTTCCAGTGAGAGCCTTGCTAACACTGGGCAGAACAGTCCTATTTTGAAGTGGCAATCCATTTTGGCTAAGTGATGTCATGCAGCCTGTCACGTTAGTCTGTGTGAAGCAGTGGGCCTATTCCTCATCTCAGCGGCCGTTCGCTCATGGTGGGGACAAACGACATTTCTTTCTCATTTGGAAGGAAATAACGGGGCCAGAAACTGCGCTGGCAGCCAAACAGAAACTGCGCCCAGAGCTACACTCAACCAAGGACGCCAGCCAGTCTTTGTTTGTTTTTTATTCTTCCTCTCTTTTTTTTTTTGTACGACCAAACGAGCTGTGTAGATGTGCTTGATATTCCTGAGTTTATTTCACTTTTTGAGTTGCTCTTAGTAGTTTCAAGCTTGCCATGTGCTCACTGCTACTGGGCAGTCATTTCCACTGGACACCACAGAAACAGTAGCTGTGACTTTGGTTGGGGAATTGCAAACCCCTCAGCCCATTTAGGTCGGTACAGTCACATATCTATTCCCTCTATTCCAATTTTCATGACCTGCACACGGAAATCCTTACGCCAGAGACAGCTTCATTATTAGCGTGCCTTGCACAGAGCTCAATGGCAGGATATTGCATAGAGAAGCATATAACAGCCGAGCAATTTGAGTTGCGCAGCTGGGCATGCAGGTATTGTAATTTTAATTCCCCCTCTCAATTCCCACGTCCCTGTACAGTGGGCTGTTGTTCTTCTCAAACAAGTTTGAGGTAAGATTTCTTGAAAATGCTCGGTGTGCTGAAACTGTTAGGGACACAGAAGCAGGTGATGTGATTTCACACAGCGTTTTGCCCAAATTATAAAGCACTTATGGCATTCCTGATTTCCACTCTACACACTTTCATGCATAGCTATAAAACTGTCACACGTATCGCATATAGACTGTGAGAATAAAAGAAGTAACTAAACAAACACCTGCAGAGTGTTTTTTTCTGCTGTAGGAGGGTACATTTTAAAAATAATTACCTGGCAAGCTATCCACGCTGCATGGTTGGATTTTACAAAAGTACACTCACTAAGAAGTCCGAAACAAGCAATAAAAAAATAAAACTCTTTTTTTTTTTTTTTTTTTTATCTCGAGTATAATTCAAATACATGATGGCTTCTGCTTCCATCACCACATTTGTGGAGTAAAATGCCTCCCTGTTATCCCCCATCTAAATGGCCATTAGCTGCACTAACCCAATTAGCTGAACAAGATCTAACACAGCCTTCCATTGTCCTTCCATCACAGGAAACAGTAGAGGTTTGCTGCATTCTGATCAAATGTATGGTGATTAATGACTGCGCTCTCGCTATGTTGACAGGCTGTAACAGCTACAAAATTCAACCCCACATTGGCGCTACACATATTTGTCTGTATAACTGACACTTGAATGAATAAATTGGGCAATAGCTCCATCACCAACCTGACTACCTATACCCAAATTTTTCCCCCAAATGAACAATAGGAGTGAGATGCTGTCAGGCCCACGTTCCCTCCTTGACATGCCACATCTGTGCATCGGGAATAACGACCAGGCTAAAAATATTAGAAACTCTGCAGCAAATTGCTTAAAGGTCGTTTTAATTATACGGATGGGCTGTCGAGCAGTCACGCCTGACAGGAAATAGAAACAAATGATGTAATGGTGGAATGAGGAAGTACCATGCACGGATGGCTTGGTGAGCACCACTACAGGAAGCTCCTGGGCGAGATGATAAAGTATAGAAAAATGTATGAGAGATATATTCCGTCCAAAAATCCTGACCTACATCCATGTGTAAGTCTGTCTTACACTTGCTCAGGAAAAAAAAAGAAAAGGGTAAAAGTTGAGAGAGTTGTTAAAATCTGAGGCAAGTGGGTGAATTGGATTAAATGCGCAGCAGGAGAGCTTGTCTGTGTACAGTATGTGGGTCATTTTCTCGGCCTCAAACATGTTTTATTTACACTTCTCTCTACTCAAAACATTTCTGCGCTGCAGCCAAAATGCCATCCAAGACATTCTTTGTGAGAACACCTGAGCTTATGAACGTTACTTACGAACTCATATACATGAGAGAAAGAAACACATGGGTCATGTTATGCATTTCTTTTCCAAAGATCTGAGGTTGAATTGCATTTACACATGCAGAGGCAGAGTGGATCGCAATAAAAAAAATAAATCACGTCCACTATGGTACAGATAGCAGCGAAAAAACCCTGAATGAAATAAAAGGGGAGAAGCAGGGACCAGAGCAACACAGCAAGGCTGAGGGAAACAGATGAACAGGAGGAAGAGAGAGAAAAACTCTCTCTGCCTGTGAGGTGTATTTAAATTATCCCCATTTGAAAAAAAGAAAAGTTCGAGGCACTTATCGAGCCATAAATCTCCAGCCCAGGAATTAAAAAAAGTAAAAAAGAAATAACAAACACCAAACGTCATGCTGCTTTGAATGTCTGCCGTCTTTCCCCCACACCGCAGGAGTTCAAAAGAATAATAACTTTGCCCTCACTCATCACCGCCAAGAGAAGCGTTAGGGCAGCTCATAATATTGTTTTTTTTTCCTTCTTCTTTTTTTTTTTTTTTAATTAGTAACTCTAATCTGATCATTAAGGGCAGCAAAAATCAGCACAGCTATAGTACAACTGTGAACCAGGCTAGTAATTGAAGTGACGGCGGCGGCGTAGTTAGAAAACTCACATCTGTCTGATGACACTTTGTGCCATCTCTACCAGATTACGTGCTGCGACCAGAAGGCAAAGGGGACGTTAATTGAGAAACATGGCATGCGAGGGGAGGGAAGAAATGTGTGACAGAGTGTATGAAAGTATTCAGGATCAATATGTTGTCTATATATGCGTTTTAGTTTAGCTGCAGGAGGAAAAGGCTTGGATACACAGGCTAATAGTCGGGGTGAAGAGGTTAAAACCTCTGCCCTGGCTGCATGTAACACATCCCGCATCCTGTGAAGTGCTAAGTAAAGAAATATCAGCCGGGGAAAAATCTAAAAATCAAAAAGGAGGGAGAGTCCAGCCACAGAAGGTTAAGAGACAGTGAGAGCGATAGCCAGAAGGAAAGAGGATGGATAGTGGTAAAGTGGTACTGTAAGGTCGCTGATGGAGAACAGATGGAAGGGGGGCAGCAGGGGGTTGTGATTAGTGCTACATGGGGACTGGGCCTCTGCAGTGCTTAGTGTCTAGTGGTAGTCGGCCCTTAGGCGGCGTCCTCAGCACTCATTCCCCTCCCACGGTACCACCGTCACTGGCCAGAGAATCCCAGCATGCCTGCCTGTTCTTCCATCCACTCAGCGCTGTGCAACACCGAAACCATTTCTCAACATTCTCGCTCTGGCATAAACAAGACGTCCCGTTGGCATGAAAGTGTCCCTCAAGGAATTACACGGTTGGTCTCATCGTTTTACATCTCCTCCATGCTGGATGAGTCCGAAATCTACTCGAAGATTGTGTTTATTATGATGCTCCGCACTTGTCACATTATTACCACAGATATTGCCTTTGTTTTGCATTTTTATGTATCTATTTATTTTATTATTATCCTGATTTTTTTCTTTCCACACCCGATTCAGCACTGACCCCCCCCTCTGGCAGCTTCAATTCAACCATCACTCAGCACAGCACAATTTCAGCGAGAGCCTCAGCCGGCCGAATTAGGGTAACTTGAGCTGCTCCAGATTGTAATCAAAGCGAAAATAATGAGTGCAGGACAAAGACCGGCGCTATTACTCGAGCTGGCTTAACATTTCTCTCCCTTAGTTTTTTTTTCCTTTCTTTCTTATGCTCTCTTTCTGTCTCTTTCTCCTCCCTCAGAGTCCAGAGAAACACAAACAAACAGCAGAACAGAGGAGGGGGGGAGAAAAAAAAAAGAAAGAGGATGGAGCAAGCGAGGCTGGTAGCAAAAGAATAAGACAGAAACAGAGTAGGGGCTGAACTGAGAAAGGCAGCGAGTGGGGCAGCGGGCCTGTGCTAGCCTCCACAGCCGGGGACTTGCAAATGAACTAATCACCTGAGGGGATTCTTCTCAGCTTACTTAAACAACCAGTAAGTTAAACACACATGCTTCACAGCCATCGCGCCGTAGACTTCTGTGTGTGTGTGTGTGTCGGTGCACGCGTGTGTGCCCATGTGTCCTCGTGGGTACGTGAGCATTTGTGACCTGCTGCCCAACTGACTGAGGCAAGCAGCAGGCCGTCAAAATAAGAAGGCATCTGTTCCAGCAAATCCTGGCAGAGGCAGAGACAGTTAGTGAGATGAACTGGGAGGGAAGCCGGAGCCAGGGATGAGATCAGTGTACGGTGGCCCCCATTTGAGGTTTTCTGATTGTTTTTCTTAGCAATAATACAGGGAAACTAAATGATATGTGACTGCAATTTGTAAAGAAAACATGGGGCCTGCTGCAAATTAGGCATGCTGCACTACTTCCACCTCTTATGCCATGTAAATATAAGTGGCTTTGGGTTGTGACAAGCAGACAGGAAAGGCAAACAGGGTAAAATGGAGCAATGAGGACACACACACAAAAAAATGTTTTGTTTATGCTTGTCTTTGATTCTTTCTATTGCAAATTTCAAAAGTATCACTGATTTTAAATGTGTTTTGAAAACTTGCTTTTCCTTTGTACGATTAGCTACACCAAGCGAATTGCAGGAGTAATTGAACGACTAATCACAACCAGCCAAAAATGTTGCTGTAACTGAAGTCCAATCACACATAGAAAAATCGATGTCACCTACCAATTCAGCCATCTTATCTGCATTGTAGTATTCTGTACAAAGAAAGCTGGCAAAACATCACGTCTGAATTCTTCCACTCCCTCTATCCAGCCCTCTAGTCTCCTCTCAGAGCTGCTGTCTGACAATACCGTGGTGCAGGCACAGAGGCAGCTGCAAAACCAACATAAGAAATTCTGTAAATTTCACACTCTGCTGCCTGCCAAAAAACCCTGGGCCCAGATTCGGTGATTTGGCCTCTCGAGTCTCATTCCAATCTTCCCCCCGCCTGCCACCAGCAGAGGACCCTACTCCTGCTGCATCCTTGTTTGGATGCAACTCCCAGAAAACATCTTGAAGTCGCCGACGACAGGGTCACTTCAAACAAGTCGGAACAGATCAGATCTGTGGCGCTGTGCGGTGTGGATTGTGCTCCACGCCACAAGGAAACAAATTACAACACATGACTAAAGGGAAACAATTAAAGCTGTGTTGAATCTGGAGCCAACGTGAGGAAATATTCTTCTGTTAGTAATGACAGGTGTTACCGTAATATAAGTGGGGGCCAGTTAGACTGGTGCTGGCTCTTATACAACATCTATTATTACACAAGCCTTGTCTATTTTCACATACAGTAGGTGCCTCATGGGTTGTCATCTGCTGGACTGCCAAACTCCATTTTCTTCCTTTTGTTTCCGTCTCTCGTGATGAAATCTCTCTAACAGAGAAATCATGAAAATGCTTTTTGCCAAGAACAACAAACGGACCTCCCCTTTAATTCCAACCGGCCAGCATTTACTTTAGAGATGAGCTGTAGGCTGCTGACACTATCAGGGGATTGTTATGCATTTTGATGCTGCAATGCCTAGAGGGGGCAGAGGAAATGTATTGATGGGAAATGGACGTCCTGAGTCAAGCAATTTATAGGTCCTTCTCTTTCCCATATGGGAAAAAAAAGTTAAGTGAATCTCAATAAGCACTGTGGTGTGCAGAGTTTCCAGCTGGGGCCCCGCCGCACGCTGCATCAGTGAGAAGTGTTTACAAAATGCTTGTGTTGGATACGTACGATATAAATATATTAACTGAATTAACTGTAATGAAAAATGCATAAAACAGCAATATAATTGTTTGGGGATTTAATGCAATTGTGTGTGATTAAATGAGTAAATAAAACAGGTTATAAAATAATAAGAGAGTCAATGAGTGTGTGCTGTGTCAAAGAAAAATACACTTAACAAGGAGTAAAAAAAAATCCACAGCTCTCATTAGGGCTGGGCGATATGTGGGAAATATTTTGGAACAGATACATTGATATTGTGATGATATTGCTGGTGCTTTCACAAAATATTTTTGATTTGCTTTTATTATCAGAAAAAATATCTGAAAATTGTCTTGCATCGCAGGACATCAACTGTTTCACATAAATACACACAAATGCAAAAATTAAAATCAATATTTAACCATTTTAATAAACAATTAGCAGTAATTTTGATATAATGATGCAGGGGTAAAGGCAAATACAAGCTGGAACATTACATCACTTTACTGTAATGCAGCTTTTGAAACCAAAAACGGACAACACTTATATTACAGATTCAAAATCAACAACTATATCTGGTCTAATATCACGATGAAATAAATGATACATTGCTCAGCCCTTGCTCTTCCACTACACTGTAGGTGTGTGTGTGTATATATGTTTTTCAACCCCCTTCTTTTTCTATCCACCACTAAAGTGAAATAAATACTGAGTTTTTCCAACCAAGCTTCAAGATTACCCCCCCCCCCCCCCCCCCTTTTTTTTTTTTTTTTTTTTTTTTTTTAACAGCATAAGCATTTTCCTGCTGTACAATTTTCAAGCACAAGGAAACCACTAAACATGGCAAACCCACAATTGAATTACTCCTCTACTTCCTCATCACTGGGGAGTTAATAGCTGGTTACATGTTACCGTTACATGTTATGTGACATATTTACTGTGCCACTGGCTGCACAACTGCAAAAAAACACATCAGGGCTTTAAAGCTGGAGGGTCGCCAGGCCACGGGTACGACTGTGAATTAAAGGTGAATTAAAATTTCACCTCCACCCTAAAAATAATTTAACAGGCTAAAAAAAAAAAAAAGATAAATCTAAGCTGCTTTAAAAATATCACTACATTATGTGTTAATATAAAGGTGAGAGATCTTTTTTAAATATCTGTACACACATCTTGTCGCCATACTGACTGCACATCCCTCTCTCGTTGGTCAGTTCACAAACCTTCCTGGTTTCATTCGCATGACGGCAGCATCTTGTAAGAGCAGCCAGTGGGCTTCAATCAGGAGCTGGATTTGTTTTGCAGCATCCCAGTAATTAACTGATTGATAATTTCTGGGTTGGTTTCCCTTAATTACGGGGCTGATTGTAAACGAGCATGGTGATCCAGTGAATTGGAAGCGACCTACACAACGTGGAAACACCTCTTCCAGATTTTCTGCCATGTCTGGTCACCGCCCACACTCTGTTGTGGCTGCCCAAGTGACGTTGGAGAAATCTTCCCCCTGCCTGGCCCCCTTTACCACACGTATATTATCCTCTTAGAGATACAAGGCAGGCTGGAATTTATCTTGCAGTCTAAACTTTAGGTATAATTATATGTGATTAATGGATATAATTGACATTTTTCTAAATTCTAATCTGATGTATGTGTTTAGTAACATTACCGCTATATCCTGAAATATATATAACATATGATTTGCAGGCAGGCATTGTCATTAATAGGAAAACACAGTGAATAAATAACAAAAATCTATATTTTTAACCCAGTAAATACGTGTATAGGCAGAGCCTGTGATGGAGTGGCATTGTTTCAACAGGGGGAGCCACCCTGCTGTCATGGACTGGGGCTTTAACAAGACGACATGACGTTCTGTCTAACAGGTAAATGCGCACAGTGGTGCTTTTTTTCCCAGGCTGTTTAGAGAGAGATCAGCAGGTTGACTGGAGAGACTCAGGCACAACCTTGGGGCCGCCGTGCCTTTGTGTGATTTGAGAGGAGTACTTCAACACATTGTTGTCTGTATTGAGTTGAATGTGTTTGCCAAATTTCTATTTTTTATTCTTTGGCCAACACGTAAATGTGAAACAAATGACAGGCAACAATTACATTGTAATGTCATATATAATTAATAGAATATCTTTCTGTTAAATTTGAGGAGGTTGAACGACATTTCATATGACAGGTCGGAAACTATTATCCTGTGTCATGGGAGAATATTTTTCTTTACATTTTAAGTGCTTTACATTACAGTTTAACTTGGCATGTTTAAGGAGAAGCAAGACTACAAGTGATATACACTGACAAAACGGTCTAAGGGGATGGCAGGTTGTATATGAGCCAGACAGATGATTGAAGGAGTTCAAGAGTCATGCTACCATGCGGAGGAGTGTTCTGCAGCAGCTGCAATCAAGGCCTTTATGGCGGCCATTACTCCAGCTGATGGGGAAAGCGGAACCTCCTCATTATGGCTGCCTGACAGGGATCAAGGCCAGTAAAACCTCCTCAACCTCTGAGCTACCCATGACCCAGTTGCTCACCTTCCAGTGACATCAACACCGTGACAAGGGGGGGGGAGATGAGGGAGGAAAAACAAAAACAAAGATGGCATTCTCTACACACTCTTCCCTGAGTGTTTCCTCTTAATCCCCATAAATGAGAAGCAGTTGTAAGCCAACGGTGTTTGTAATAGCTGGTAATAGAAATATCAATTTCAGCACTTGTGGTACTTCTGAGGTATGGAGCTTCTTTTGTCTGGGGGATTGCTCCTTGGCAAAGCACCGGTGAGCTATGCTTCACAGGATTTTCTCGTCTCTTTATTTCAACATCTCCTGGAAAGGTATGTGGAAAATCTTTTGATAAACAGAGCTGAGGGGGAAAAAACTAAAATTCAGACCAGGATAGTGTACAGTGAAGCATATGTCTGCAATTCAGTTTTAAGTCCGGATGAAGTCACAATGGAGTTTTGTTTACTGTATCATCAACATTGGAGCATGCTTTGGCAACGCTTGCACAATTGCAGAACGATCACATAATCTGTTTGCATGTGAAAGTGTTTTTCTATATCGGAGCGGGGGGAAATTTTCCAAATGACTCATTGTTTATTGTTTGAAATAATGAGTCAAGAGCTGAGGAAGATTTCAGACAACCTATATATGCTTTATCTTTTAAGATGCAACGCTTGGGTTGAACGGAGCGAGCACGTTGCGGTAATAGAGTTTGCATGAGAGTGGCCCCAAATGCCAAAAAATTTACGAAATTCTGAACTTGAAACAGCTTTTTCCAGACAGCGCAGCAGGGACAAAATACATTTACTGTAAACCTGTATCTCCTTGAGCTGCTGCCTTAATGTAAAAAAGAAAAAACGGGAAAAAACTTCCACTGCCTCTCTATTCTATGAGAGACCAAGGAGCCATCCATCACTATTTTCCACAGTGCTTTACCGCCCAAACTGCTCTCTCAACATAGAAATGAGTACTGTGGGTCTGGGCAGAGGTTTCTGGCCTCTGAAAAACTGTACACAGCGAGGTACACTAAGCATCCATTACTGTGTTGTTCTCAGCTGAATGGAAGCAAAAGTATAAATTGTATTTATTCATGAAATGTATCGAGATTTAGGTGGAATTTAATTTTTAAAGATATAAATAATTCATTTAAATTCATATTTTTTAAATTAATTGTGTTTAATGTATTGATCTTTGTATAATTTTATACATTTGAAATTACGGGTTACGTGAAATTAGGAGATTTTTTTTTAATACGTCATATAAGGTCAGATTTTTCCAGTGATTATTTAAACACACTCTAATACAGTAAGGCACAGCTAACACATCTGTCAGTTGGAAATTTTGTGATTTATTCAAAGCACTCCATGTGAAACAAAATGGATGAGATTTGATTTGAATGATAAAAGAGTGCAAATTAAACAAAACCAACAAACCCCCCTCAAAATCCCTTAATTTTGTATTCATAACATCAAAATCCGACCAAACCCTCATAGGTTAAGTCTCGGTCAACATGCTCTCCTTTCAGCGTTAACAGAATCAACAGTAAATTATACATGAGAAGCAAGCTTCTACCTAACCCATTAAAAACACCCTAACCTGCAGGTCAGGCAGCAGACAGCAATAACAGAATCCACCATCGCACCTTTCCTCGTCATGTCAACTGAGATAATAAGGGCCTCGGCTGGGGGCATGACACGAACACATTCTGATACTGCAGCGGAACAAAAGTGGGGCCACTGAGCGTCCCTGTCAAGTGCCAAAGAATAGAAATACAGTCGTTGAATAGCCATGCAGCCAAATCCAGCACCACTGTGCCCTCAGACAATAGGTGCCGTGCTAATCCCCCTTCATGGGGTCTGCATCCCCTGTCATGCCCAGTGGTGAACCATGCTGAGACGCTGCGTTGGAGAATGACACCTCGACAAAGGCGGCGTCCTGGGCCACTGTTGGGCCTGTGTGCTCTGCACTGCTGTGCATGGAATCTGCATTGGGGGGAATAAAAGAGATGAGCAATGTGTTAAACAATAAGCTGCCTGGGTGCTGAGACCCCCGTCAAGAGACTCGGTGTGGCCACCCATCAAAAAACCCTCGAGCCCAGCATTGGAAGCTAGCAGACAGTCCAGCCCACGCCCACCCCTCTGCCATCCACCCCGATCAGTCTTGTGTCTGGGTTGGGCCTGGCCGGGCCTGCTCTTCTGTCCTTTGCTCTGCTCTGGTGGATCTGACAGCTGTTACCGGGGAAGGTTATTCACTCAGCGCATCTCTTCATACACACACAATGACCCCATAGCCCCCGCCTGTCTAGCCAACCAGCTCTTACGCTCCGCGATCAACAGACAAGGTGGAGAAAACGAGCTGACAGTGTCACTCGTCCGCCACTTGCATTTCACGCTACATATGCGCCCGGAGACGGCTCTTTTTCGCCCCCCAAATAACTGAGCTGACTGAAATACAGTGACACCATTTGTGTTTTTTTCTTTCTTTTACACATAGAAGGCAAGATGGCAGAAAAATAGGTCAAACACCAGGCAGATGTGGTTCAACTGAAAATGGCTGCTGTGGAGGGCGTGTTCATCAGAATGGAGGGCTGCAATGGCGCTGAGCAGAGAAGGGTGGCGCTCTTACTGTACTTACAATACAGCCCGTCATCACATGATAATGTACAGCCTCTCTCTGGTTTGTAAAGAAGGCGATAGTGTCTTTATTCTTGAATTAATATCAATCATTAATGATCATGTTGTTGTTTAAACCAATGCGCAGCAAACATACAACGATATAAAGCCTTTAGAGGAGTCGTGGAGATGCATTAAACATGAGAATATTTTTTATCAAATATCTGTCTTCAATATTCATTCATTTCCAGGCTTTGCAGCTCAGTATTGGCGACTGTTTATTTTCTAGCCAGTCAGTTGTTTGGCCTCTAAGCCACCACTTTGCATCTGTGAACCTGTGTTTGCACAGCTTCCTTTAACTTAGATGTCTCTGTTGAAACCACAAAACACATCCTTTTGCTAATTCACTGTGACAAGACTAACCAGCCTGTTGCCATTAGAAAGATAAAAACATGCAGGGTCAGTTCTTTGTCGCCCTCCGCCTGATATTTCTATTCCGTTTTATCAGTCATGCCGCAGAATTAATGCTCCTAATTCAGACATTCTGTTATTTTCTATCCGCGTTCTTAGTCTTGGATGGCTTTTGGTATGGGCTACCATAGCCTTCATTATCTTTAATGCATTTTATCCCAGCTCACTGGGATTGTTTCACGTGCAGTGCACTCGCAATGATCTATCCTTGGTGGAGTCTTTTAGTGCCTGGTATTGAGTTTCTAGTTATTTACAGATAAGAGAGGAGATGTATTTATGGTATGGCACAGTAGTTGATCTTCCTGTGCTCTGCTGATGTGGTGTACAGTTTGCTAATTGGAAAATAATGAGGGTAATAATGGCTAACCACTCATTAAAATTCATCTGTTGAGCCTGTTTTTTTTCTCCAGCTTAGTATTGAGGGTGAATGAAATGACATGGAGACACAAGATAGTAGAATATTATCTCATATTGGCACACTTAATTATATTTTGGTGTACGACCTGAATATCTATATACTTAATGAGCATGCAATAATTCCCTCAACTGAGACACATTGTGGCCTTACTATGTTGGATAAAAATACATTACTGCACCAGGAACACGCATAATATAATGCTGATAATGTGCAGTGTGCTGCTTCTATATGTTTAATGTATTCTTAAGAAAAGGGCTGCTATGTATGACCTGAGGATCTACATGCTGAATGTGAATGTAATCATGCTTTTGACGACCTACTTTGTGATTTGACAATGTAACATTACACCTGAACTACTGTGTAACACATACACACCTGTGTTATGTTACACATGTTATATTAAAAATTGCAGACAGGATGTGATGTCAGTAATGCCTGTTCTCTATTTGCATGTTCCTCTCACTCACAAAAAACAATGCAGGAAAATATTCACTCATGCATTCAGCATAAACACGTGCATGAACACTGTTTACACTGACAGCAGTAGATACGAATGTGTTTTGATAGAACAATGACGAATCGAAATTCGCAGCCATCACCATTCCAGTTATCATCGCCACTACCGTCATCATCATTTCTACAATCAGCAGCGTTACCATCCAAACTGCTTTCTCTTGGAGAAGCATCATTACCACACTCAGTTTCTTCAGCTCAGTCAGCTGAGCAGGCACACACTCATTCGCACAGTAAATAGCCAGCACATACACACACATGCAGCCATAAAAACACACATAGCCGTCTCTCTCAAGTGGCAGGGCCGGTCGCACATTGCTCTCTCTGCCTCCATCCCTGATGGCAACGCTGTACTGTCAGTTTACCTTGCCCCAGGACATCCATGGGACAGCCTATCAGCCTTCTCCCCACTGCCAAAGACATGTAGTCCTGTTTATCACCTAATTGACTCTCAGAGGAAGGCTAAGATTGACAGTGTCGCTCTCACATCACTTAAGTCCTTTTTAGCCAAGCAACCCCTGCTCGCCGTCACCTGTTAATAATACATTGCGGCAGACTTACTTTACTGATAAGCACCGCTCCACCTTGCGCTTTAGTCAAATACAGCCGAGAGGAGAGTCGTTAGAAGCCAATCACTTCTTCTCATTTGAGGAGATGACTTTCTCGGGCACTTTTTCCCAGTTCTGTCTCACATCTACGATCAGAAGGCTCAGAAGCGATTGAGTTTTGGAGAGGCTAGAGGGAGCAACATGTCCTGGCAAACCAAAACAAGTCTGGGGTTTTGCTTGTTTCGTATTCCCTCCAGTCGTGATCAAATGAAGCAGCGATCATTTTGTCCAGTGTGGCAGGACAATTACGGCGGGCCGCTGCTGCCAACGGTTGACAGAAGTGTTGAAACATATATTGTGGAGCGTATTTATTACGCGCTGACGGATGGGAAGACAGACTGGAGTTGTTACAACAACTCTAAACAGAAACAACGGGATTGATTGAGGCTAATTGACAGCATGAGAAAGTAGCTGTGGAGAAAAAAAAAAAAACAGGGTGATGTGTTTAATTTCTCCTCCCCTGCCACTTACTTGTCATCACCTGACAGGAAGCAACTTTCCTCTTGCCGATGCACGCTGTGCATTTGACACCTCTCCGAAAGCCCAGCCTGCCTCTTGTGATGGCAGAGGATGGGGTAAAAGGGCATCGGGTGGGAGTGCGAGCCAAGATGGCCCTTGTCCTCGTCTGTCGGAGATTATTTCGTGGGTCGCGACTTGCGTGCTGGCGGTCTGTCATGCGCCACTTGCTGTGATGTCACCGAGGCCACCCTGGCAGAACTTTAGCCAGCTGGGTGCCGTCACCGAGCCTCATCATGTCTCAACTAAGCAGTCCATGACTTTTTAAAACCCTGCGGGGGGAGAGATATTAAAGGAGCTGCATAGTTACATGATCAGCAAGGATATTGGAAAATGGTTGCATTAGAGGGTCTGCTCTGAAACAGGTAAACAAATTACCCCGGGCTCCCGGATAAAACTCCTGGCTGTCAGGATGAGACGGATAGAGGGAGAGTTAGTGTTTAATCAAGGTTTTAATGAATACGTAAGCTCCACGTATGCACAAGAGTGAATCACCTTCCTTTTATCACTTGTTTGATATC
Organism: Epinephelus awoara; assembly: GCA_035609425.1. Lineage (NCBI taxonomy): Eukaryota > Metazoa > Chordata > Actinopteri > Perciformes > Serranidae > Epinephelus > Epinephelus awoara. The sequence continues at coordinate 23,484,557 of CM069303.1, read as the reverse complement.
CCTGTACTCTTTGTCTTGGTTCCCAAGGGTCTTGGGTTGTCTTCCAAGTTTGTAACAAGCCCGCTTCTGTCCTATGTTGTAATTCATTCAGTATCACTACAAGCAAATCAAAGCCTCCTTCTCTTCTCTATGATACGTGTGTTTGTCAGTGGCTGACAAAAAAAAAAAAGAAAAAAAAAAAAGAGTTTTTCATCCTGGAATTATTGTCGGGGCTGAGACTCTTTGTAGGTGCTGTTCTCACATGTCTGGAGCCTGGTGAACATATAACTCAGATCTTCAGCATGCCTCCTCATAATAGGAGAGATCCGCAGCACAAGAGAACTATCAAGACCCAGAGACAAGACCGTCGGGGTGCCAAAAGGCTTTATTAATTCTCTTAGCCAGCCTGTCTGAGGTGTGCTTTACTTCAAACATGCACAGAAACAGAGGACTCACCTGGGGAGAAGAAAGGTTGTCTGCAGCTGAGAGCATCTGATTTCCACCCTCTCGTATCCATCTCCTTAAGCCATCACTTATTGAGGAAATCCTCCTCACTGCCCAAAGTACTTCAGCTCATTATGCACTAATGATCTGTCTGCTTTTTCAAAGTGTCCACTTTGATTACACAAGTACAGACACAAACTTCTTTGCACAGGACACAGCTGAAGTACATAAGAATTAGTTTTCACTTGTGGCAAAGAGCTAAGCTTCTCAGTGGGCAGGAGAGCAGGGGGAAAAAAGCCAGAGAACACTTTAACAAGACCTTCAAAAGCCACAAGATTTCCTCTTTTCTCCACGATGGAATTAAAGTATAATATGTAAAGGTAACCTGCTGCGTCATTCACTGCAACACACACACACACTCAGCTGAAGACATTAGCCTGACCCAGTGCAACTTCTTCCCTTAACTTCTGATGTTGTTCGCTCTACTCCAGTAGAGCTACAATGGCACACTGAAAATTTCCCTGTGACACTTTACTGTGTGGGTTTCTGTGCGAGTGTGCTGCAAGTGTGAAGGTGTGAGTGTCCGTTGGAAGGGGAGGGGGTAATCTCATTCCCCTTTTCAATCCGGTAATTAACTTGACAGCATGACAAATGGACACGATCAGCTGTCTGCCTCCATAAGACACAAATATGCCGTATTACACGCTTCTATGTGGGATTCCACTCCGCAAAAAAAGACATTAGAGAGTAGCCACTCAAATGGAATCAAGTTGAGTTTTGTCTGATATTTAGAGTTGCATGTGAAAGAGCAAGCAATGGTACAAACGAACGTGTGTACAAACACGAACATGCAGCGGACACACACTGAGGCAGATGTTTATTTGATAGCAGTCCACTCTTTTACTTCTACACTATGGCTCTCCCACAGTCTGCCCCCCTGTTAGGGCCTAATGGCACAGAGGAGTCGACTTGTCTAAGTAGAGCCTACTGTATATCACTGCACTGTCTCTCCCCATATCTGTCCCTCCCTCCCCTCTGCTCTCCCTCCATCCCTGCTGCCATTAATCTATCCCTCCATCCCTCTATCTTGAATACCTGATTTAGCTGAGAGCTTTGCACTTCACTACGCCGCTGCCTGTTCCTGAGACTTAGTGCGTGGCGGTTCGCAGTGCACCAACTTAAAAACACATGCGCATTATTGGAGACTTATCCAATTATACACACACATACAGTATACACAAGACGAAGCTCTAAAAGCATGGACTGACCTGTGGTGGCTTTCTGTCTAATAGCACATATGATGTGTCTCATTTATATCCCATTTCAGGGCCCTGCAGCATACAGCAGGTCTCTGTAGTTGCCGTGTCACCTGTATGGGGTGTCACAATAGAGCAGATATGAAAACTCCAGGTAGCCAATTTAATTTCGCAGCTCTACGTTAAAATAATACCGCATCATAGCATCCAGAGACAGCATCTCCTGATAATGGAATGCATCAGATATCATCTTGAAAGGATATTTTTTGAGAGCATTAGAACAAAATAAATACACAAAATAATCCCTTCCTGGCAAAGCAACCAGGCGTGCTCCGGTTACTGATATTTACACAGTACAAAATAATAACAATGCTAATGTCAATAGAAACACAATAATGTCCCAATCTGATTACGGAGCCCATGTGTGTATGGCGAGTAGAAAATTAAATTTGAAATTTGAGAACTTGCCTCTGTCTGTAATGTATTACGGTGGGGGCTGGGTGGTGGAGGTGGGGGTGGTGGCGGCGGTGGTGGGGTGGAATTTAATAAACCCGCCAAAAATTTTTAAAATGCATATTGGCCCGAGATAAGGAGGAGACTGTCCTTTTTTCTAAAGTAATTATGAGATTTTATTCATTTCTGTCATTAGTCAAACTGACAGCTGGTCCCTGCAGGCTGGACTTGTCCCATTCTCCTCTCCTGCTCACCTATCTGGGAAGGAACCCCATAATGAATGTTTACAACACACAGGTAACAGAGTAAATATTGGACTCATCAATTATGGAGGGTGAGGGAACTGGCAATCAAATCCCATGATTATTGTTACCGTCGGGGGCAACATGAGCCCTGACAGTGGCTGGTGGTCACACATGACGCACGGTGCAAGTACAGACACAAACGCACTGGTATAAACACATGCACAGACACACTGAGGACAGATAATAGACACAAACACACACACACGCGCGCCCTCTCACCTTGTCATTTTGTGGAGCTGTCTCACCCGCACCAGATAGGGCAGAAAAGGAGCTTGTTAACATTGTGTTGGGGGAAAACGGAGCGAACAGGAGAGCGATAATGGGAGAGAGAAAACAAGGGAAATGGAGAGAAAAGACATTTAAATGATACTGTTATCATCAAGGGCGGTTGCTCTCAAAGTAAAGGTTGGTAAAAATTTATATGGTTTACATTTCCAAAAAGAGGTATAAATATTTATTACCTTCACTGTGCCTGGGTGAGCAATGATTACTTTCAAAATAAATGACAAACAAGGGGCTTTGGTTCCTTTGTCGATGGTTGCGCGGCCCTTTGCTGTAAAACTTCGTTAATCAACGGGCTGAAGAAAAATAGCTTGTGTAGCTATTGTTACTGACTCAGTGAGTGTGTGTGTTTTCTTTTGCTTCATAATAGTCTAGAGACTTCATTTGTGTGGCGCTCAAAAGAACTGCATGTCTAGGCATGGCGACTTGGACTCCCTCTCTCTAACTTTGTGCTGATGTCTGCGCCTATCGTGTTTTGACAGCACCTCTCTCCCGCTATTCCACATTTTGGACAGCAGGACCCACAGCTCAGAGACGGTAAACTGACACCATCTCCCAATTTCCCAAAAACTCCCTCATTACAGCAAAGGATTGCTGATGGGGCTTTGAAACCAGCCATTGGTTCAGACAAGGTGGGGATAGTCGTACAGGCGCTCCCCTGTCCCCGTGGCTTTTTTGCTTGGTCAATTAAAATGTTCCAGCGTGAGCAAGACCTGCAGGTGCTTACAGACACTGATAGCAATGCTATTTGTACTTTTTTGTTTTGTTTAGGTTTTTTTTGTTCCCCAAACACAATGAACATGTCTTGCAGATTGCATTTTGCAGGCTAAGTGTCCCCTAGCATCTGTTTTGGCCTCTGAAGAAAGCTGAAGGGAGTTGGTAGCGAAGCAGGTGCTGGCAGTATGTAAACCTTATACTACGTTCTCCACTGTTTGAGCCTTGATCAGACGGCTGCTACTCAACTCCACACACAGCTGAATACAAGAGGGGGGTCATTAACATGTAATTACACACAACCAAGAATTCACACACATACACCCAGGTAGAAACTACAGCACTGGCAGCACTGCAGCATATACTCAAACTCCCCCTCCCAGAGGGACCAATCTATGTTTTTATGTTGAACACCTGTTACCTGCTGTGCATGCATTGCATAGTCTGAGTGGTACACGCAAACCAGGCAGAGGAGCCACATTACACCATCGCTTCAGGTTAATGTAACCTAAAAAACCATGGACCACAAGATAGTCATCCAAGTTTTTGAAAAAAAGTTCGTCTGTTATGGTCAAATTTGTGAATTAACTGGAGGCACATCGTGGATGGCCATAATGACTCCATATTAGAATAGTGGTACAGCTGTGCCTCAGCCATTGAGTTTGCTAAGCTGCCAAGGGCTGGGAACACGCACTCTCACACACACTCACACACATGTATGCATGCATAGCAAGCTAATAAATTGCCCTGACACACCCTTTGGCAGCAGCACAACCCGCCACAACCACATCCCCCTCGCCCACAACCAGTCTAACTCCTAATTTAGCTGGGTTTTAAAGTGAGACATAGTCTCCCCCAATGCAGACTCCATTTCTAAGGCAGGAAGCAAGAAGCTGGGAAGAGAAGAGGGATTGTCATACAGAAGGTTAGAGGATCTGGAAGTTGGATTAAACTCTTTGCACTTTTGGAAAGCTCATTTGGCCTGAAACTACTGGGAGAGGCTCAGAAAGCGGCTGGAGGATGTCACATAGACGTGCACACGTAGACAAGAATGTGTGGAGTAGAAGCAATGAAGTGGGGAGCACGTACTTTACAGTATATCTGCTTTGTACCTTGGTTAACCTGCCATAATGTGAGCTGCGCTGACTTTTACACATTTGGCTTTCTTCATTTTGACAACTCTGCAAAATGGAAAAAATTAATAGCACTGCACCGCTTATAAACATTAAGAGAAACTGGCAGCCTTTCAAGACGTTGACTTCAACATGCAAGCAGCCAGATGGCTGATGTTTATCAAATTCTGAGCAGCAGTGGTGTAAAGGAGTAGCCCCTCCCTTATTACCAGCCTTGCGCCCTTGAGCCAGGCACTTGATGGCCAGACATTGTACAGGGCAGTGTGGAGGTGTATAAAGGGTTTAACATGCTTTAAGAATTAGTTCATAGGCCATGTCATATGACCATAATTAATAGCAAACCTATTCAGACAGGACACTCCACTCCACCAGGCTATGCATTGTGTAAAATTCAACAACTGCTCAAGTCCACGAAGATCTCCCAAAACTGTACGCACCAAAAGTGCATAGACTGATGCACTCAAAAAGTAAAGTGAACATTTGTTTTGTGTGCTGTATGTGCTGTATTCTACGCCGTCTTGTTGTTCAGCCAAGCGCAACAAAGGAGCTCTTCTTCTTGCTGTCATGCAAACTTGTTTTCAAGCATGTCGAAGTTAAAGGCATGTGCAGAATGCGTGTGTGCGTACAGAGACCCATGGTTCTTGTATGTATAGAAGCGCCCGCAGAAGACAAGTCTGCAGTGGACCGCATCTGCACAGAAGTATGTTCAAAGCTTCACTGCCGTCCTGATCTCACTCCAAATACTTCTTGTAGTTTTGATGCAATGTATTGTACAAATCGGGATTAGAAGCACACTTTTGCACAGATTCTCCTCAAAGGCACTTCAAAGGCAGCGCTGCACTTGGTTGTTCACACAAAATGTGACGAAAGTATCTGTGTGAAGAATGAAAAAAAGAGAGCCTGAGAGAGAAGTCTGTGGGGTTTTTTTGTTTCGTAAAGAAAGTAGTCGGACACCACACATCCAACTGATGAGAGGGGATTTCATTGGACAATGCGACAAGTGCTATTACTGTGTCAGTGTGGAATGTTGCTGAGAATACATTAAAAAAAGCCTGTGACTCAGGAAAGCCACAAGCATTCCAAGCAGAAGGCTGTCACTTCCCTCTTACCAATGTGTAACTCTTACACTTGTCAGTCCAACAAGAAGACTGATAAGCCAAGCCTCACATAACTACTAGCTATGTTAGTTGGGGTATATGGATGTTTCTCCCTCCTCTGTCTTTAGACCATGGATATATAAAGAAATCTGGACACAGCGTTCCAGGAGGGGCCCTGTCCATTCCAGTAAAAATTGCTTGGTGGTGTATGAAGCCAAAAGACATTAGACTTCCAGGGTGTAAACTTACCCGGATCAGCTGTATCACTGGGCCCAAAGAGCGGGCACACTAAAGACTATGCCTGCCAAGCAGCGAATGCCTGCCAGCCGAGCCAGCTACTTCTGGTTTAGCCATCTGCTAACCTGAATGGGGATAAAATGATTAAATGTGCAGCTCTAGACTTTTGAAATGTTATCCAACCAAATGGATCAAATCTTGGTAGTGAAACGAGTCACTGACGCTCCAAAAAATGTTACCACTGATTTACAGACGTCACTTTCTCAATGTAAGTCTATGGGAAGAAGTCCTCTTGGGCCCAATAGTATCATGTGATGGTCCCAGAGATTGTAGTTCCATGGTTTGGCCACCATGTAAAACTGGCGTCAAAGTCCAGCGTCCTTCCTGTGCATTTGAGTGCACAAGATTATTCTGGCTGCCTTTACTGCTACATTGCTGCATTCACCATTGGGTGGGCACATAAAGTGACTTCAAACCACAATGTGAGAGTTGTGTGGTATTAGTTTTAAATAATTTAACAAAGGTTTTTATGTTCTCTTGAGTAATTCGGAGGGTAAAGTCAAGGCATGTGTGCAAGAGAAAGGCGACTTGTGAGACCCAAAAGTCACATCAACACCAGTCTTAAATACTACACAAACAACGTTTACATCTGTTGACACTGGCTCTACATCTGTAACGTCACATGGCATCGTTAGAGCGGAGTGGGGCAGCGCAGTGAGAGGTATTAACCCCTGGGGATGTAAAACTGAAGTGAGACTGGTGAGGCGTGAGGCTGCCCCGAACGAAGTCTGCCTGAATTGAGATTCATATCTTATTTTTCTCAGGCTCTCCATCTCTCCTTCTCTCTCTCTCTCTCTCTCTCTCTTTCTCCCCCACGTACACTCACACATACACTCACTGCACTTCTCTGTTTAGTATGGCAAGGTAGGGTGACTGTGCTCAGGGGGACATTTTAACTAAATTGTAAATGGCCCGGGTGCAGCTGTTCTAGTCTGAAAGAGTTAGCAAGAAAGGAGGTCATTGAATCACCCCTCATTCTTCAGCACTGACAGTCTCTGTAAGGCAGTATGGAAGACGTCCATCCTCCTGAGACTTCAGTTTTGACAGACTCATTAGAAAGCACACACACCACTCGTCTATATGTACTATTTATATCCCTTCACCTCAGCACTGGCCATGGTGTCAATAAGAACTTAACAGAGTCATGTCAAATGTCAAGTGATAGAACTAGATTGAAGGGTTATTTGAAGGCTCACTGTGTCTTGAAAAATGGAATTATAAAGCATGAACAGACTTATACATGTGTACACGCAGGCACACACATTTTGTACCCTTTCTCAATTTATTTGAAGTGACAGCTGAGTAAGTAACACCACCAGGAGCGTGGACACCACGATGAGATCCAGACCTCATGGGCACCATCATGTCTAATAAGTTTATCATTAATTGCAGCCTTTGGGGACGTTTGTTCTTGAATTAATTAGTCTTCAACAACTCAGGGCTCAGCAAATGTGAGGAAACACAACTCACTTAGCAAGGCACGGTGGCCTGTCTCTTATTTTACACTGTTTTTATACTTTACATCACTCTGCAGACATCACTGTCTGGTTCGCCATCATCAATCTGCCCACTGGCTTGCCTTTATAAAAAGTCCCCAGTGAACACGGCAGCATGGCAGGCAATGTTATCTGACAATGTAACACAGTGGCTTTTGATTGTATGTGAATTGTTCAATCTTTCAAAGATGTCAGCCTACAGACAGGAAAAAAAGAAAGGGCCCAGTCATTACCCTGTGTTTCAAATATTTAGCTTTTCCTGTGGAGGAAACCTGTTTTTTCTACTGTTTCTTAATGACTGCATCATAATAACACATGGACAGAGTGAAGCTAACCACACACTAACACAGAAACAAACTTAAAGATTGAGAGGAAACAAAGCAAGAAGCACCAACAAGGACCGGTCCCATGCCGCCATCAAAAAGTACTGTGATATGTAGCCTAAAGCTGGATCAAGTCCACGGCCAGAGGAAAAACACTGGAGCGATGTTCGGGATAGGACAGTTATGTGTGCTACAGTTGAGTGTACAGAAAACAACACTAACAATGCTGGGGCTGGGGCTTTGATGTCCTGTGGGGCCCCTCCTTGCCATAAAAATGAGAAATGATTCTGCAAGGTGCTTTGGTAAAAGATACCATAACATAAGATTCTGCTAAAAAAGGAGATGCACAACACCCCTATTTCGATAGTTATCACCTGTCCAAAAAGCTTCTTTGCATATGATGTCATACATCAATGCGCTGTCCAGATGAAGGGTGGGCAACAACAAATGCCTATCATTTGTACAGTTTACAGCCACCGTGCCTCAAATTGGGGGAAAAAGGGGCCACTTTAAGCTCTGAAAACAGTAAAGCAGAGAAGTACACAAATACATAAATAAATAAATAAATAAATAAATAAATAAATAAGAGTCACAAGGTGGCAGATGTGGATCAACAAGCTTCTTCAGCCTGGAGGAGTGCAGCCAACTAATGTCAAGCACTGTGTTAGTTTAAACATGCTTCAAGTTGGATGCAATTATAATGTGATATGTTAACTATGCCATGTTTTTAAACATGACCCAGATTTTCCAATGTGTTTTCACCAGACTTCTATCAATGGTTGACCTAGTAGGTAGAAAATAGCGTTGAATCCATGTACAGAGGTGAAATATGACAGTTATGCTCAAGTAGAGACGCACCGATCGAGCTTTTTCAGCTTCGATACCGACCCCGATGCTGTGGCTTTGAGTGTCAGCCGATACCCGATACCGATCCGATACCATGGTTGACCTAAAAAGCTATACACCTTTACATGTAGAACAGAAAAGACTAGAGGCATCAGGCATTGATGACTACACAGTTCTTTCCTAAGATAAAATGAAACAAGATGAAACAGATTAATGCAATGATGAACTACTTATTTTTAACAAAAATAAGTGTGAAATACCTCCACACAGCAGATTCTCTCCTTCGCTCCATGATGTATGACGTAGCTCGTGTCACAATAGATTTAAAGGGAAAGGATCTCCTCAGGTGTCTGTTGCATTTTTCTATTTTAATGATATCGGGGCCGATATTCGATCCAGATATCGGATCAGTGCATCCCTATGCTCAAGCACATTTCCTCATCCAGTCTAAAAGAAGATGGCAGTCGTTTCAGTCGTGAACTGCTCACAAAATAGTCATAGTCCACCACAGACTCTACACTTTAATCAGCTCACTGTTTAACGTTAGTAACATTAGGAGGTCTAGAGCAGTGGTTCCCAACTAGTGGGTCATGGTCCAAACGTGGGTTGCGGGTCCATTCTGAATAGACCACAAGTGACTTATGAATGTTTCTTTATTTTGAAGTACAGTGAATTTCTAGCACAGAGCTTTTATTTTGAAGTGCTGTTTTACTGCTGTAGAGTGAATGACTAATGGATGGGTACTTGACAGAGACAGCAAACGAGCCAAAGCAAGTATGACACTGAATAAATTAAACTGTGTGGACCTTGAACTGATGACTAAGGAGAAATCTGGACCCTGTGACTGGATCAGTTGGGAACACACACATGTCCACACTGGGCAAATCAGCCAAGTCGTGGGGGAAAAAAATCATTATTCTTCATTTTCTATGGATAACATTCAACATGAGTGTCAGGTCTCTGACGATGCCTGCAGGTTCATCCAACCCTTTTGTGTAGTCACGTACCTCTATTTACAACTCACACAGCATTTCACACACCATAACAGTCATGTAACTGCTAGCATATATAGATGAGACACTTGTTTGCAATAACCTTTTCCTAAACCTCACCTTGTAGAGCTGTTGAGTGTGTGCAGAGGTTAGTAAAGAGAGGCAGCTGAATTCATAGAAGAAAGGCAGCTTAAAGTACCTCAAAACTGTACAGCAGTTTCTTTGCTGGCCTTCAGCCTCTATTTAAGATTAATTTGTCAGGGGCTTTTAGTTGGTTTTTTTGCTGGCCTTACAATGTTTTGCTTGGAAAAACAGCAGCTGCTGCAGGCCCCCCAAAAGAGTGTCAAGTGGCACTTTGAAAAGTGAGGCTAACCAGAGACCTACTGTTGCGAGATAGCTAACTGCATTTGATATTGTTTTTGTTAGGATTTGACACAATGCTAAGTACTCCCCGAGACAAGGTACAGTTTCTCGCGCTGTGCAGAATACACAAACCCCAGAGACTTTATCATGTCAAGGAAATGTCTGAGTTTATTCAAAAGCAAAGCTTTCAATCTTTTGAGTCAATGGACCTTGAATAAAAGCAACAGGTCATGAACCTTGTACAGTCGCTTTATTCATTCATGTACTTCCTTTTATTCCTTCAAATTAATATAAGGTGTTGTTGAGCTAATACTGACATTAAAGTCTGACTGTAGTCTGAATGAGGCCGATAATAGGCTATGGCAGATCCTAAATGTAGAGGCCATTTGTTATTGATTGTAAAGTGACAAGCAGTGTCTACTCTGTGCATATTTGGCAGGAAAGCAGAAACACTTTAAAGCAGTAATAAAAAAAGGCTTGACACAAACTTCCAAGCTGCATTCAGGTCTGACATTAAAAACATAATAGTCTTACGAAACTGCTGACTGCACGACCAAGAGAGATATTTTCCTTTAATGTGGATAACTGTGCAACTCTTCTTTCAGCAGGGAAGTTTGACATTTGTCCAAAAATTGTACATCCTGACAGAGGTGGAGCAGAGAGAGGAAACAGACATGTATCACCGTGTTCAACAAAGAGAAGTAGGCTCATGTAAAAATAACCCTGGCAGAAACAAGTAGTTCAAGGGGAGAATAATAATGGTAAAAAAAAGGTGGAAAGTCAAGCAAGTCATATGTGAAAGTTTCCTTCCTCACCTCTGTTTGGCACAACCACTTGGGGCGATCGCCTGCTGAATTCATGCTCGGTCAACTTTGGATCGGCAGTCACGTCCGTCCTTTAAAAACCAGCACGCCAAACATGGCTATCAGCTTTCCTTCAGCTGCTGTCTATCAATGTCATACTGGATCAACAATGCAGAACCCTTTCTGACTCTCTGCTCCCCTGCTGCACAACTGCAACCCCTCCACCTCTACACCCCGTCTCTCTCCACACACACTCAGAGTATTGTCAAGGGCAGGTTGTGAACTCAGTGCAGTGCAGTTGACTTATTTATTTTTTTTGTGTAACAGGCGCACAGATCAATATGAGTATTCTGCTGCGAAATAAGGCCGGACTGTCAAGAGACAGATTAGGGCTGACACTGCTTGGCCCTGCTCAGCTACCCCTTCTCGCTCGGTTTGTTGTAGGCACACAATTGATCAAGCACACACAATACTTAAAAAAAACCCTATGTATATCTTCAATGGAACGCACAGCTGAACCAATTTTACATTTTACAAAAACACTATAGAAGTACATCTTGAAGAAACTAATGGAATCTAATACAGCAGCCCTGCAATGAATCTTGCCTTCATGAGGGTTATTATGTTTAGGCCTTTCAAGGTCTGATTTCTGGTGCCACTGAATTGTATTACTTTATTTTCATCTCCAACTCAAGAGTCACACTGCCTCCCAAGGATCTCTAGCACTCAGTTTAAATGAGTTTCAAATCAAACTGCCTCACGCCTTCTATCGGTCAGCACAAAGCACATTATTCTGCTCTCACAATGTAGGTCCTGTCATATACGAAGTGAAAGCTGATCCAGATTTCCCCCTCTGAAGGCAAAACTGTCAGCCTAACCAACGCAGACATGACAAAGACAAATTCTTTGAAACTTGAGAGTGCTCTTAATTTATTTACACACCGCCAAGAGAAAAAGCATTCTGATGAGTTCTTCATATTTTTCCCTTTTCAAGATTTGCCCCGTCCGCCCCAGAAAAATCCCAATACACAGTGCTTTTCACAAAACATTTTCTTCCCTGTCTTGATATGAAAATGTAATCAATTTGTTCTGACCTTGACCTTTCTGTCTTGCCAGTTTTCCAGCAACAGTGGAATGCAAAAAAAAAAAAAAAAAAAAAGCTAATTAAAAGATACCCCAAGCCATTAATTTCTCTTTTCTTAATAGTTAACACTAAATGTCGGGAGGAAAATGCAGAACGAACGCAAAATAAAAACCACAGTGCTGAAATTCATTTGTCTCCTACATTGATCACAAATGTTGAAATCATTAAACAGGTTTATTCTATTAACTTTGTGAGGCATAAAAACACAGCCAGGCCACAGAGGTAGAAAGAAGACACACAACATGTAGTGTGTTCAATTAACCCTGTTTTTAGTTTGCAGTTAGAACAGCATCAACAGAGGAGTTAATATGAAATAGAATTTATTTCCTATGTTTTTTTAAAGTTAAATGAAGTTCTGTTAAAATGAATGAATGAATTACTGTTACAATAAAAGCCAAATAAATTACTGTTACAATAAAGATAAAAAAAAAGTATTGTTATGAAAAGGATAAAGTAATGTTATAAAAAAAGTTAAATAAAATACCGTTATTATAAAGAGAAATATGGCACCGCTTTAATAATAGTTAAAAAAGCATTGTTAAATAAGTACTGTTGTAATAAAGTTAGAGTGCTAATATAATAAAGTTAAATAAAGTACTGTTAAATAACAAAAAGAAGAAAAATAAGTTAAATACAGGACTGTTATAAAAGTTAAACTAACTAAAGTACCCTAACTTGCCCTTGATAAAGTATTGTTATGATAAAGTTAAATAATGTAGTATTATAATGAAGTTGAAGTACTGTTATAATTAAGTTAAATAAGTACTGCTGTAATAAAGGTAAATAAAATTCTGTTGTAATAATGTACAGATAAAGCACATTCATAATAAAATTGAAAAAAGTTCTGTTCTGTTCTGTTAGACGTTAGTGGAAAATTAAACGGTTACAGAAGGGTTGTTAAGTTTAAGAGTTATTCACTGTGAGAAGGAAAAAAACAAAAAAAACTACAGTTTATATCTCAATAATATCTGCAAGTTGCATTGGTGCTCAATGGTCACAAAAGAAAAACACTCAAGGTCATCCAGGAGAGAGTCGTCTACATGGGCAGGGGTTTGTGTGTTTCTGCCAGTGTTTTTTAAAAAAAAAAATGTTGTTCACGATATTGCTATCCCATGTGGAACAAGCATTGACTATAATCGATAAATTGTCCACCCATATAAGGAATCCAACATTCATAGTGTTTTATCACATTCCCTCATAATGAAAATATAAAGAAGTAAAAGAGAAATTCATTTTTCAAACCACACACTTCGGCATGTATCCCACCTCTCCGTCCACTTTGCAGCTAATGTCAGCCACAGTGTTACTGCATAAACTGTTTTATTGAGGAGGTGATTTGGATTTGAGACTCAAGGCGTGAGAGAGAAGACACATCTCTCGTCTGGATGCTGAAAAGTCATTTTGCTCTCGTTGATACCATGGGAACCCAAACACTCATATCAAAGTTGAAATTGGCAGCTGGGAATAAAGGGGCCATCACTGTGACCCCACGCCCCCTCCATCTCCCATTTTGCAGGAACACCTCTCAGTTTCACTTAGAGTGCAACTCCCATAAAATATGGGCTCCATCATCACCAAGGACGACAGGCCAATATGTTGGACGCCACTCTCACCGGAGAGAAGCACCGGTTCCTCAACGACCCATAACAATACCCTCCAAAAACAGTGAATTCTGGGGGGACGGCGTTTAAGAGGGGAGCTGACTCTCTTCAAAGCTCTTATTACACTTTTACATTAAATCTCAGCTTGAGTGTCAGATGAGTTTCCAGCCCTCTCCTGACACAGCGAGACAGTGTGCAGAAAAGAATAAGAGGGGGAGTGGGAGAGACTGCATAGGTGTCACAACAGAAGAAAAAAGGGCAAAATAAATGAAACTAGCAACCACTTTTTTTTTTTTTTTTTTTTTGCCAGCACACTGGCACACTCCACCATCTCCATTAAATGGGACTGTGCAGAAGAGTTATCCCTCTGGCCATTCTTGGGTGAAGGCATTCTGCCCAAGCCCTTTGCTTTGACAGGAAAGGAACAGCATGTTATTTTACACTTAATTGCAACTGTCAGCAGCTAACATCAGTTCTGAAAGAACAGTAATGTGACATGACTACAAAATAAACTCCTTTTACCCCGATCCTTTGAAGGACATCTGTAAGGCCCATTAACATACTGTATGGTAAGCAGTGGAGCCTAGCAAGCGGCTGGGAGTGTAGCACCGGCAGTGCCACCTTTGAAAAAGACAAACAAAATATATTGCCTGCGCTGACGAGGGATGGTAGGTGCACAGAGAAGCATGTGTAGTAGTTAATGGTATGTCACTGACGGGGAGGAGAGGTCAGACCAAACAACTGCAAAGGGAAGCTTACCGCCTCACAGTAAACACACTCCCCCCACAACAAAGCCTGGTGTATGTCATCATTTTAAGAGAGTGTGGAATAAATTCACTGGTGGCCACAATGCCCATAGCTGGGCCTGGTCAAAAAAAAAAAATAAAAAAAAAAGCCACGGTGAATCCATAAATAAAACCTGCTGGCTGGTCTTTTTTCTCCCCTTTCATCAACTACTGTGTTATGCACATCTTGCCTTTGAAAACGAGGAACAGCAAAGTAAAAAGATGAATAAAGGAGGGTGTGCAGCTGACTTATTCCCTCCACTACTACATCATTAACCACTAGAAGAGCAAACAGGGGATGAGCCTCGGTTACTTTCACTGAATTTTGCAAGCAGACCTTACAAAGGAGCTGAATCAAAGCTGTGCCGTGTAGTAAATGTGTCTGTGTCACAATACGAATTCCATTCCTGCATGAGGAATTATTCAAGTCCGACGTTCTCTTGATGTTATAGCCATTTAGGGCTTCAGTCACCCGTACAGGGGGGAAACCGGTGGGCAGTGCGGCTCTGAGCAGAACAATAGATTTATTATTTGCCCTGATTTCCCAGGGTTCCATATTTCGCCCCTCTGACGACTCCAAACGACAGAACCACCCTTGTCACGTGTGTTACAGTAAGTCAGGATTGAAGTCTTCATTTGACTGCTTAATCATTTTAACAATGACTGTCCATCTGTGGGATTTCGCTCATTAGCACGTTTGCTTTCACAGAGACAGGGAGAATGTGTCGAGAGATCCTGAAGACTATAATAGAGTGAGTGTGACTTTTGTCTTGTCAAGATGGATGAAACAGTATCCCACAAGAAAGAATCATGAGTTCTTCATTCTCCCAGAGAGGCGCCAGAATAAGATCACATAATACAATATCTCTTCCCCAAACAACTGTGTTTCTGCTATTTTAACTCAGCTTTGAAAACACCAACTATCATCCAGCCTCACATGTGAGCACGAGAAGTTGAAGTCCTTCCACACTGAGAGGTAAGGAGCTGATTCTCTTTTTTCTCTCTCGCAATGTAATTATTTCATTAAAAGAGATTGTGAACTCTCGACTTTGAGATTAAATAGGTGTTAATTGTGTTGGGGGCCTTGTCATCAACTTTCAGAAATGTCAACAGCTACTCAGCTCTTCCCTGCTGTTTCTTTGCCTTAATTTTCTGTCTTAATTTCCAGGTCACAACGGGCAACTCAAAACAGCGGTCAATTATTTATCAATAGAGAGTTTCCAAATACAGACTGCTGCTCTTCCCTGGGTGTCACCTTTTTCTATTGTAATTCACAGGTTCGGTAGTTTGGCTTTTTAGAGATAGCAACCCGCAGACAAAGCTGTAATGCTAGGCCTGCAACGGAATGCCTGATGAGACATATGTCTGAAGAATTTTTCCTAGATTATTATGTAACAACAAGGCTCTGACACATTTCGCAACGCAGAAATCCATACTTCTTTAGACTTTTTTCAGACCGTATTCGACACATTATTATGGAAAACTTACGCTAAGCCACCGTGGCTATTCAGTCCACACTCCTCACAGAAAGCTGGAAGACATTCCACTGTCAAACATCAGACTAACCGGGGCTAACTACACTCGGATTATCTTCCCTTAACATATTGAATAAATAATACACCATTGTTCCCTGCATATTTTTTGGACTCTTTTAAATCTAGGAATCAAAACTTAGTTGACAAAACTTAAATAATTTAGTTTTCCTAGCGTCTGTGCAGCCTTGTTTATTCTCTGAGTCCATGGAAATGACTATAAATGCAGCCATAAAGGTCTGGTTTCCTTGTTCAGAAAAGACAGTCTGTTTCCTTTTTGGATATCTACATCACTGCATGACTCCTAAATGTTCAGACAAGCTTAATATTTGGTTATATGTGATGCTACATATTGGGGCTGGGCAGTAAAACAATAATGAAAATGATCTCAATATAATTTGCTTGATAGAGACACAATAAATGTTCGCCAAATTTTTTCATATAATTAAACCACCCATATACCTGCAGAAGGGGGCAATAATGCACCTTGAATGCCAGCTGCCATCCGCCATTAACCAGAAAAGGAAGCTGTCGTAGTTGAAGAAGAAGAAGAAGGAGGAGAGGACAAAGAAGAAGGTAAGACCAACCATCAAACTAATGCCTACAGTAACATTATAATGTTACAATGTTCATGTGTTTTTACCACAGATGAAGGTGCTGGGCCATCCTACGATTGAATCCTCCACATAACGTTAGCTACAGCGGCTGTGTCCTCAACTCGCCTAATGCTAATGGTAAGTTAGCAAGTTGACATGACTAATTTGCAGCTTTTTAATTAAAATGATACTGCATGAAGTCACTAAACATTAGGGGTGAGTAGTGAGCAAGTACACCATTAGCTGGATCTGTGCCAGTATCTGTTCAACCATCTAAATGATCCGTATCTGTATCTATGCTCAGAAAGGGCGGGGTATTACCCAGAAGGTATTATGAAAACCTGAAATGTGTGTCGATCAGAAGTTGCTATACTTATCATTTAGCAGAATAGAAGAAGCTTAGGATTGAGCTACGGATCATTTTTGATCAAGACATTACAGCTAACCAAATGAGGAGTTTTCTACATCACGAAAGATATTGACACATTTTACTAGGATGTTACTCATACTTGTAAAAAGTATCTGTAACAGTACTTGTTTTGTCCACGTGTGTGGCTCAACCCTACTAAATGTGACTAAATGTAACATAACTAAAAAACATTTCCTTGACCGTGAACATGATTTCTGTCAGCAATGGAAAAACATGACCCTATATCACAGTGTCATCAAAGTCCATCTTTTGATGTTGTTTGATATTGCTGCCTGCTCCAAATGGAATGAAAAACACTCTGCTTGTGTGATCAGTTTACTTTAAGAATATTTTAGAAAACAGAATAGGGGCAGTAATCTAAAGACACAAACATTTTCCACTTTCTTTTCTTTTTTCCGCACTTATCCAGACCTGGAAATGACTAAAATCTAATTCCATGCTCTTCCATACTGTGTAGGAACCCTGAAACAAAACCTATGTGTGTAGTATCAACCAGAAGTCAATAGAAATCAACAGCACTAAATGGGCCCAGCAAACAAGGCCATCTTACAGAAAACAATTCGGCTGTTGGCATTTGTTGGTGACTTTCTGCTCATGCTCCATCAGTATTCGCCCACACACAGTAAATTAACTTAACACTGACTTCCTTGTTGTGCTGCGGTGTTTAGCACCTCTTGCTCCAAAACACAGGCCTACAGTGTATATGGCTGTGTGCCATAGTTTAGCTGCCAGTGTCGCCTAGCAACACCAACCACATTTGTTTCTGTGTGACGTCTTGAGGTTGTTTGTATTATTTACGTGGCCTTCTTGTTTCATTTGCATATGAAAGGAACACTTAAAAAACCTGTTTGTCAAAAATCTAAGTTGAAATGCCAGACTGAATTATTAATTTTAAACCCTAAAGGTGCATGTTTAAAAAAAAAAAGGAAAATTTAAAAACATATTTTTAGAGACAGCTCCCTATTATTACTATTTCAAGCCACACAGGGTAAACCAACCTGTTCACATGCATTTGTACTTATAAGACGAAGAGTAAATCTCTAAAAATATCTAACAACAGCACAAAAAATGACTGGGGATACTGAGTAGATGTAAACCATGTCCCTAAAACTGTCAACAATTGACTGATCAGAGGAGCTACACTTCTACTGCTATACATTATTTTACTGACACTCTCTTCCTGCAGAGATCAGTGATGCTACACTAGCGCATGCCCTCGGACTGTGCTGTTGTCTGGCATTAAAGGGTAGGACGTACACATCTCCAGTCTGACACATTTACTTATCATCTTAAAGTGGGTAGGTGGATCGTGATTCCTGTCTTGTTAGCTCTCTTGTTTCTCCTCCCAGAGGAGACCATTGACTTCCACAGCAGCGAGGCCTCCTGCTGCACTCGGTTACTGCAGGCCATCTGGCCTCAGTTCAAAGCCTCACAGATAGAGGAGAGTCTCTTCCAGAGGGCCTGTACTGCACAATGTGCAACAGCCATGTCTTAATATCACGAAACCCCCAGCAGGACAAGCGATTCTGCAGCTCCAGGTCCAGTTAAATAAAGTGTTATCACATGAAATACCCGGACGAATACAGACACTCATACCCCTTTTCCAACAAAGTTAGTGTGTGTACACAGATCTAAAGTAGATGAGTTTGCCTTCTGTTTTTTCACTGGTGTGTCACACTTAATGTTACATACACCCGAAAACAGTAGAAAGCAGCATGGAGGCCAGTCAAAATGACAGATACTTCTTTTTTATAACTATTTTTTGTATCTGTTATTTATTCAGTTTCTCTCACACTCTGTGCTGACTAATATAAACATTTTTTGAGCCCTGCTTGGACAGTGCGTCATTGCATCCCGGCAGACTCTGGGAAAAAATGTCCATCTTTCCATTACTGCCAATCGCAGCTGGTGCCGATAAATACTTGTGACTACTGCAGAGTAGAATGAATGTTTCATAATCGTAATCTTTCCCACTTAAGACAAAAGCCAGATGTTAGTTGGTGTTAATGGGGATTTTTTGTCCAGTGGGAAGGGAGCTTTAGTGTGGGTAGAGGAATTAAATTTAAGACAGACTTAAATAAATTAATTTGTTAGGAGATACATCAGTGGCCAGAAGAATTTGTTTAAACATTAAATGCAGAAGGTCCATTGATGAACTCCATAAAATCAATGGCAACAAAAACATGAAATAAAATCTGTTGCACTGCCATATTGCTGGTGAATAAACACAGTGTTACTGATAGTAGGTTTCTCTGAGTGAAGACGGAGGGCAGTGCTGATGGTCGACATGAACTGGCTTGCAGCACATTCACAAACACATGTACTTCCCATTGTCTGAGGCAGCCACACGCTGATAAGGTCTTGAATTGCACTCTGGTTCAAGTCAACCACAAAAGGCTTTCTTCCTCTGCTCGCCAACCTCCCACAGTGAAATGAGAAGACCAGTAGATGGTTGAAATACAGGGAGGAATTCTGGGAAATGATGGGGCGAGGAGGTGCACAGTAGGTGAACCTCCTACTTGTGCGTGCCAGATAGATGCAGACATGCAGTGACAAGTCTGGTGAGACCATTTCTTTGCATCTGTTCACATGTCTGCTTCAAGTGCAAGTTGAGTGATTCCAGTTCATGTTGTAAGGCTCAACTCTGAGGGATGGGATTGTAGGTGACCACATTATAATAAATCTTTTATAGTTTGTCAACACCTCACTCACGCAGTATTAACAACACAAAAATGTTTGAAAAGAGTTTGCAAAGACACTACGTTGTTTGCAGCTGCATTACAATTAACAGGACTTTTTATTTTTCTGATCACTTATTGTTTATTGCTTCTTTGTTAAATTCAAGGTAGCAACCTTCATGGTTTTGTTGTTATAGGAGCTGCATCTAATCATTATTTTTGTTACTGATTAATCTGCAAATTATTTTCTTGATTAAGTGAATAATAATTTAGTCCATAAAATGTAAAATGAAAAGAAAAATGTCCCATTCCAACTCCAGTCAGAAACTCAAAAATATTGAGTTTACTTTTGTATAAGACTACAAAAAAAAAAAAAAACAACCCAGCAACAAAAAAGCTGGAACCAGAGAATTACTTTTTGGTTTTTAATTGCAAAATGAAAAATAATTAATTGATAAATTAATAGTTTAGAATAATAGTAATAATATTAATAGTTAGAAATAGTTTGTTTTTTGTTGACTGACTCTTTGATTAGTCAACTAATGTTTTTTTTTTTTTTTAGTTATCATAATGACAGGCAGGGTTGGGGAATAACAGAATATGCAATGCACAAGTACAAGTTGTCACATATTACAATAAAAAACATGAGTAGCTGTATTCTGTTACAGTAACAGCCATACTGGTGGTATTACGAACACAATTACTGTCTTTAAAATAGATTACTTAAGGGGATTATTTTATTGTTTTTGTCTTATTTGCTTTGACACTGTGTCCCAGCTGATTGCGACGTGAGCAAGTGTAACTGACAAATTCAGTTTGATAGCACTGTTGGCACATGCTGTGCCATTATGAGCTTAACTTTTGTCAGCCGCTCTGTCTCTAGCCACTCCATTCTCTCCCTTCGAAAACTCTACAACAGACGAGGAATGGCTGATTCATGCCAGTGGCTCCCAACTGGTGGGTTGCGGTCCAAAAGAGGGTTGCGGGTCAATTCTGAATGGACCGTTAAGTGACTTGCAAATGTGTCAACTTTGTAGAAAAAACACTTTATTTTTAAATACAGTGAATTTCCTGTACTGAGCTTTAGTTTTGAAGTTCCATTTCCTGCTGTGACTAACGGACAGCTACTTGACAGAGACAGTAAACTAGCTCGATGATATGGCCAAATGCAAGTATGACGCTTGATGTATTAAACTGTGTGGACCTTGAACTCATGACGAAGGAGAAATCTGGACCCTGTGGCTGGACCAGTCAGGGACCACTGATCTGCAGATACCTGCTCATTTCATTTCAATACAAAAACCTAATCAAGGTGGCAGCTGGCTGGATGGAGATTGCCATGGCGCTAGTTTCTGGTAAATGACCATCGATAATAACAACCTCCTTGCTGCTGGCTGTATTGTATGTCACTTCCAGTAAATATGACAATAAAAAACATGTGCTCTCTGTTTATAAAGTACAAACATAGAAAGATAGTGATTACTCACCCATCTTTTATGTGGTTACATCTCCAGTCAAGTCCACAATGGATAGGTAGCCTATGTGGGTTGTTTATATAATGTAACAGAAGTGCATATTTAATGGTTCAGTGTGGACAGAGTGATGCTTGCTTGCAGTTACATGTTGTGAAATTCATATGAGGCATGCATTTCCCATGAACAGATTTTACATACAGAAAAAAAAAATGCTAGAGGAGATGCACAGCTTGGACAACTGTCAAATGTTAGTAGGAAAGTATTCTAAAAGTGACCCAATGTATTAGAGTACGTCACTTAATTCATACGTTACATTTTTGAGCATGTATTCAGTAATCCATAGTGGAATAGATTTTAAAAGTAACTCTCCCAACATTGGTGATGGGGTCAAGTGAAAACATCAATCTATAGACTTTTCAACTGAATTACATTGAACATTCACTTCCCTGCCCCCAGAACTATTTGCACAGTCTCTTACAGTATTGACTTTAACAGTGATGTATTGCACAGATGTGAGGAACATGACCTTAAATCTCCTCCTTCCCTAAAGTACTCCACCTTGGGGTTTATAAAATCTCTTGTTTACACGTGAACTCGTGGTCGGACAAATGAATTTCCCATACAGTCACGTTAAAATACATCATATCCCCAGAGGAGGGATGCAAGTCAAATTCCTCAGACAGCCTCCATCCCTTACTCCTCTTATCGTTATCATCAAAAGAAAACACCTCTTTTATGGCAGTGTATGGAATAGTCATTTTTAGGCTTCCTCCCTTCTGAGAGGTAAGCTCTTTCTGAGAGGACTGAAGCAATGAGAGATCAAGACGATTTGTAACCATGGAGTCAGTCGAATATCCAAAATCCTCTAAATAAATGACAGTTATTGTATTAAAAGAGCTGAAACCGAGGGAAGATGTAAGTTGAGCTTCCAAACCAAATCACATATGAGAGACTCCCTTTAAACTAAAATGTTCCATTCTTCTTCATCTCCTTTTAAAAAATCATGTTCCTACAGTGTTAGATCTGCAGTGCACAAAAATTACACACCATCCATTGTATCCTGCCTGCAAGAGTCAGCGCATGGACGGAGAGATACAAACTTCTGCTGTTGGTTTCACACTACATGATTGGCAGCTGATTGTTGTAACGCACAAAGGAGCATAGCAATGCACCAAAAATGGCAGAGAGGAGGATGGCAGCGGGCAAGCCACCGTGGATGTAAACAATGCACGATTCAAAATATTCAAGAGGGTGGAAATGCATTCAGCATGGTTGTCAGGCCAAAAGGAGATACAGGATGCAGTTTGGTGAGTAAAACTGAACGGAAACAACTCCACAGGGCACCTTTAGTAACTATCACTGCCACAAGGTTATATAACAAACTCCTTTAAAGCAACAGTAATATTGAAAAATCTCCGCTATGCTCTAGGCTAATTTATACAATGTAAAATGCCATATGCTTGTGCTGATAACGTTAGCATGTTATTCTTGTTTGAAAAACGTGTTTAGTATAAGACAGTTGTTTTGGCGGTGAACCTTGTGAGTTAAGTTAGTAGAGGAAAAGTCTGCTAGCCACTAAGCTAATTTATACAGTGTAAAATGCCATAGGTTTGTGCTAATAACGTTAGCATGTTATATTTGTTTGGGATAAACGTGTTTAGTATAAGACAGTTGTTTTGGCAGTGAATCCTGTGAGATGTAATGGAGCCGAATTTTGTAACAGTACCTTTGTTAAACGTTGCTGTTGTCCCTGGCTTCATTTAGGTAGAGGAAAAGTCTGCTAGCCACTAAGCTAATTTATACAATGTAAAATGTCATAGGCTAGTTCAAAAGATATTAGCATGTTGTATTTGTGGGGAAAATGTGTCCAGATAAAGACAATGTTTTGTCTTCGAGTGCTGTAAGTTATAGTGAAGCCGATTTGTGTACTTGTGTTTGAAATTGTCTATATTAAGCCATGTTTAATGTGTGATTTAGGTGTGTTTTGAATCAACCAAACTTAACAGCACTTCTGCCGCCGACTAGTGATTTGGAGGTGTAACTGTTGTGCAGCTGCGTATTTTCAAACAGGGTAATTAAAATCCCTGTCTTTGCATTTTATTTTTATCGCAGTCTGTTTTTATAAAACTGCTTGTGACATCTCAAATGATGCTTTAACTTGCAACTTAAAACATGTTGCCCATTTGTCAGAAAATACAGATATATATATGGTGTATCGCCAGGATTTAATGCTTCATATTTCAATTACAAGGTAATGGAATCATATTTTTGGTCATGTTTAACTGTTATTCATAGATGTTTTCTCATATGAGCCCTGGACAATGTCTGGAGTTAATCTTTCACACATGCAAACACAACAGAGGATTGTCTGTGTCAGAAGCCTTCTCAACTTCTGGAAATACTTCATTTGGTTTAGGTAAGGGCTGGCGCCTGGTTAGAGCGTGCAGGAGGCAAGACATGATGTGGACTGCACTGCAGTCAAGTAGCAGTTTTGTAATTTTGTCAAAAACAAAGTCTTTCGCCGTTCTTTGAGTTTGTCTGAGAATTTTGGCTTCAGTCCTTACTGACAGAAGTTCCAGAATCTCTTCATCTCTCCAGTTAGGGCATTATCATTGCAATCTTCCTGTAAATGACCCATCTTCTTCGCCCTCAGATGACTGTTTTCGTCCGGTTTCATGCAAGCGATGGAGACGTCATCAACACGCCCCTTCGCTCACTCTGAATTTTCCGGACAATTACCTGCTCTATTCACATGTGAGCGCAATCCTACATTGCACAGCCTTTGTTCTAAGGAGCTGGCAGGATAAAGTCCATTTAATGTCCGATGCATTCTCACATACAGCTCCCCTGGGTGATGTCTAGATAATTCTAGGTTTGCAATGCATATGTAAAAAGGGTCTCATGTCTCTTTTGTCAGATGCTGATAAAAATTTCGGTGGAGTTTTGACTGGTTGGGTTAGTAACACACCAGGAGACACAGATGTTGATAATTATAAATGTGATTATTGGCTCGGGCTACATGATAAGCATCAACAAGAGACAAATAAAAGAGAACGCCAGCTTGGTGTGTAAAGAAGGCAGAAACAGAGTTCTCATACACAATGTGTGAGTGGGTGTTAAAGACTTTATGGCCCCACAGACGGGTGTTGTCATGAGAGTGGAATCTCTAACTTCAATGCAGTATCTTGAATAATACTGATATTCGATACCACTTTTAATACAACAGGGAAAATGGACTTTGAGGACATGCAATTTAAATTTGTTAAGAAGATAAATAGAACAAGGCTATAATATGACAACGACTTTTCTTGGTTAGCAGCAGAGAACAGTAGAAAACATGAAAAATAAGAGAGAGCAAGAAAGCACAGCTGTTACTGGTGTATGTCTGTGCAAAAATACAGTATTTAAATGATTTCCAATAGTCAGAATCAATGTGTACTGATAAATAATGTTCCATTTTTGGGTGACATTGTCAGATATGTGTGCAGGTCATAGTTTATGATTTTGTTTTGCCAGACTATTTTATTGTGAGGTGTTCACATTTTTTTATTCTCTTTTTAACATACGAGGCAGACGGCAGAGTCTTTCTTGCACCATACCTTGAATTTCATATTGATACTGCACATAGTTTACCCTGTGTGAGTGTATGTTTATACACAGCTAACTGTATCTTTCTTGTCAATATCATTTAGATTTCCTTTTAGTTCTTTCTATATGATACTGCGTTTCATAGTGCCATCCTGTGTTGTGTAATGACAATAAACTGAACCTTGAAGCTGGAGATGCATCAAATGCAAATTATGTTTTAGACCTACTTTTTTCGGTGTTTCCTTTGAACAGAATAAAAGCAAGCAGTTCTTTAGATGACAGCGAGAAGGACATGTCTTAGTGTCTCATATATAGCTATAGTATGTGCTTTAGTTTTTTGTTTTTTTCTCGTTTTTTTTTTTTTCTGGTCTAGCTGAATACCTTTATGACCTACAGCTTGCTTACTGAAAAGAGAAGTCTTCAGGGAAAAAACTATGGGATATGGAAATTAATCTTGTGTGGCACGATGAAAACTTCCTTGAAAAATTACCACTGCCCTGACGCCTCTCCACAAAAGTTTAACCATTATGTTACTGTAATGAACCTTCAAAAACTCATGGCTACAGTTAAGTGTCTCCCCTTTAGCTGCTCACAAATACGACAGTCTCCCTGAGAGGCATCATTAGGGGAAATAAGTCAATACAATCCTCGGAAAATAGCATCGAAATAGCCTCATACTGTTGAACCAGTCCATGTGAATAATAACCAAGTCTGAACCAGTGAACCTATTTCCATGTGTTTAACTCTGACGGAAGCTTGCAGGAGTAATTTAGTAGGTGTATTTAACTGTTGTTATTAGAGAAGATAATGTTTTTCAAGCAGGAGCATGTGGAACAATCACATGTGGAGATCATAATGCTGCTTACATATACAAAGTCTCCTGTGCTGTGTGACTACTTCGAAATGGCACCATTAAATCCAATGAGAGGAAATGCATTAAAAAATGCTTTGTGGAGAACTTCTGGTTCCCACACATGCTCCATTTGCACAAATGGGGCATGAGCTTTTGAATAAGAGGAAATAGTTGCTCAAACAAACAGAAGAAAAACACTCAAGAGTAGTAGGAACGACCAACAAGTATGTGCTTTGGTCCTTGAGCCGTAAATGTATTGATGTAGAGAGTGTGGTATCAGGCTCACCATGGCTGATTACATAGCTTAATGGTCTTGGCTTCACCTCATGTTTTACAAGCCCAAATGGTCCCAGTGGTCTGATAAATCATCGGCATATCGAGTCAGATTGCTCCAACGAACTGTTGCCATTCCCAGGTTCCTGACTAGGGGAGCAGACCACGGAGAAGGCCAATATAAATAACCTTTTATCCCGTATCGGTCACATCCAAAAAAATCTATTTTTTCGTCTGTATTTCTGTCGAGACTTGTAAAACATAGTTGTCAGCTTGAAATTTTGTGTCTTTTTTTTCCTTCTTCCTGAAGACAGAGTCTCAAAACAGCCGAATAAAAGGCATGATGGTTCCGCTCTGAATCTTTAATAAAGCACAATGCGGTGCCAAGAAAACATCCACTGCTCTACAGGTGGTCTGTGTGGGGGAATGAAGCTGTGAAAAGGTTACTGCTGACAGCTCTACACACAGCTCGTTATGTCTCTTCCTGTTCTAAGTGCTCCTCTCATGCTAAACACTATCAGGAAATGTAAACACTATGTGCTGCAGGTATTGCAGGTGTTATGATTGGCTACATTTAAATGTGTCTTAAATTAGGGAACATTTTGAGGCTTAGACAAGACAACTTTGTGACATGCTGAACGTTCCTTCCCTGGGGACTGTAAAAAACATGAGAAGGAAATATCTATTCTGCCAAAACTTTGTAAAATAAATTCAATTGCTGCCAGAAAAAAACACCTTAACACCTCAACAAAACTAAATGTATCCACAAGAAAGCTAACTGATAACTGTTCTGTAGCACTACAGAACTCATATCAGACATCGAATGTCATGTGTGAATGTCATATTGATCCTATTTCCAGGTCAGATTCCAGATTACTACAGAAAAAATCCCAACCCTGATCCATACACTCACAACCAGCAGGCATGACGTGCATAAAATAAAAATAACAAAGCCTAGTTAAGATTGTCTAATGATGTTTACATGATAGAGAATATGTTATATCATGAGTCACTTACTTGACACCCTCTTCGAAGGCAGGGATTGAAATACGTTGTGAGTCATCAACAAACAGTGAGTCATCATCATTTTAGAGCCATTGTTGCTCTAATTACTTCCAGGGACATAAAACCCCACAAATGCCACTTTCTACATGCAGCCTTGTCTTTGACGAAATCATCTTATTGTCAGTGATTAGTTCAAGTGGCGTCAATTCAAAGTCAATTTTAGAACTGGACGATTTCAACTAAAAAGAAAAACATGCATTAATTAGCTCCAAATGCTAAAAAACAGTGCATGTGTACATTTCAACTCTCACTATTGTCCATTTTAGAAAGGCCACTGGCATATAATGTGTTCTTGGTGCTGATTATCAAACAGGCAATTGGTTGCAGATGATTGTTTCTGGCAGGCCTTCATTGTCCCAGGTGACCGGTGGCAGACACCAGCGCATAGTTTATGGGAAACCAATCTAAATTTCTATTGTAAAGCAAAACTTGGGATTGCAACAAACAATTACTCAGTATTAATCAATTGTAGTTGCCGTTGTTTGGCCTTTAAAAGTCAGAAAATGGTGAAAACAATGGTGAACATATAGGAGAAAAGAAACCTGAAAATATTTACATTTACGAAGCTGGTATCAAGAATTTCGTCTTTTTTTTTTCCTTAAAAATTACTC
This sequence comes from Epinephelus awoara, assembly GCA_035609425.1. NCBI lineage: Eukaryota > Metazoa > Chordata > Actinopteri > Perciformes > Serranidae > Epinephelus > Epinephelus awoara. Next base: position 23,457,143 of record CM069303.1, on the reverse strand, counting down.
TGATTAGTCTAAAAAATACTCTAATTATACTTAATGAATGGGTCAATTATCAAATTAGTTGATAATTATTATAATAATTGACAGCTACTGTCAAACTGTTTCCTTGCGTTGCCTTACTGCTGTAAAACGAATTGAAAAGTTGTCTACTTTAACCTTAAGGGACCGTTTTAAGCTCAGTAAAGGATGTCATAATGACTTCTTTCATTTATTTAGTTTTATTCATTTAACCTTTATTTAACTGGAAAGTCCCATTGACAGTGAAAATCTCTTTTACAAAAGAGACCTGGCCGAGGTAGCAGCCAATCAAAACACATTAAAATGCAATAAATACAACATATAACACAAAAATCCACAATAAAACAACAACTATTAAAACACAGTGGCCTCTCAAGAAAAACAAGCACGCATCTCTCTCACCACATCCTTCATGATGCCCTTAAATTCATGGATGGATATAAGTGTTTTAGATATATTTGAAGATTGTTCCATGTCCAAGGTGCAGAGAAGGAGACTGCAGTTTTCCCCCAGACCTGTTAAAACCTGGAGTACATTAAAAAGCAACCAAACCATGCACAAATATTTTTTTAAATGACTGAGTGTGTAAAGGTGTTCTATTTATTTGTACATTTATGAAAAGGATTTTATTATTAAATTGTTAAAATATTTGTTTTGACCATATTGTTACCAAGTTACTGTTAAACCTGGACAATGTAGTGATTTCCAGCCAAGATGATAATATTTCACATTCTAGGCCGCAGCACTCAGCTTGGTCTCATGGATATGAGCACAGTAAAACTATAAAAGGCATTTATAATGAGCCACAAAAGGGCCCTTGGACAGTGGAGGTATTTCCTTGTACAATATTCTGGATATCATTTGATATGGATTAGCAGCCATGCAGAACCTTCAGAGGTCACCGGTTCCTCCGCTGCACATTTCAGCCAAAGTCAGATGTGAACTCCGTCGCTGGCAGCTGACTTCAAAGTGTTTTGGCAAGTCAAGGAGAGGGATTTAAAGACAACCATGATTCTGCTTCAAGCTTCAATACTGTAAACGGAAAGTTCCCCAGCAGAAAGCAGTCTGAAATTTAAGCCCCCATTTAAGATATGTTTTGTATCTATGCAGACTAACTGAGCTTGAAGCCCTATCCTTCTATGGGAGTCTTGCATTTGAAAAGATTTACCTTATAATGCTAACAGAGTTTTTCCCCTTTCCCCAACACTGAGAAAGTAAGTAAACTATTTATCAGGCACATTTCAAAGAGCTTTGTCAAATGAGACAAAAGAAAGACAGAAAAATAGATAAGACCGGGCGTAAAACAGACACAAACAAAGCAAAAACTATGGAATTATGAATTAAAATGCCAGTGAAAACAAGTGTGTTTTTAAGGAACAGGAAAACATTAGCGCAATCATTGAGGCTGTGAGAAATCACACTGGTGGAGGGAGCAAAGTAACATAAATTTGCAGAATGGCCGAAGGCAAAGAAAGCTGAAAATGTGCAGTCTAATTCTGAGCTTAAATCTCAGAGAATCAAGACCAATTTTAATGATATGTAATTAAGCCCTAAACAAATTTTCCCCAACGGATACGATTAATGGGGAACTTATTACAGCCTATGGCACCCAAGGGGGTAATACATTCATACTAATCTCATGGCTGTCAGCCTAGGGGCTTCATTGCAATTGAAATGCCTTCATATTAAGGGCAAGAGTAGACAGGAGGTAGGGAGTCCGGGGAGTTAAAATTAGAGGTACGATAAATTAGCAGCACTGTTGCTTATAAAGTCAAAACAAATGACAGTCGGGAAACTACAACAACAACATGAAATAGCTGCATTTTAATTATATGTACCATGCAGCAGGAAGGAAAAACTAGTGTTCGACAAAGAGACGAAGAGGTTAAGTATGTTTGTGGAGGGTCATTCCAGCTCTGCATATTGCGTTACACAAAGGCAACCACAGATGAAGACACATAACAGTAAGCAAGAAAAAAAAGCAACACATATTACAGGAAACAGTGCTACATCCTCGTGCATTTTTAAATGTGTCTGCGTGTGTTTTACTGCGAATGTGGAAATGGGAGTACCGGGCAAGACCATAAGAAACCCAAGGACAGACAGAATCACAACATCAACCGAGGCTGGGCAGTTTAGGAGCGTTACATTCCATATAATGATTATGTATCACCGGTGTATGACAAATCACCACTTTTGGCATTGTGGTTGCATTAATTGCTTGCACACAACCAGCTCCATTACCCCGGCTGGGCGGAGTTAAAAGCGTGCAAATAAAAAGTGCCTCTCAAATCTTTCAGTCTGCAGACAAACTGGAGACAGTGGCATTGACAAAAAAGTTAATGTCAGAAGAGGGCCGGTGATTGATGACTCTTTACCTGAAAGCTTCAAGTGTCTATAGCACAGAAACATTTCTCGTATGGGGAACAGAGCACACGGATAATAAGCAGATATTGAGGCTAAATGGTTTGCATGTTTGATGTTGGATTCTGTGGGTAAATCGAGGCACCTCAAACGAGAATGTGCAGGATCTTCTTCCTCAAATGCAAATCCATTATTATTCCACAATAACACAATCATCCGGTCACTTAAGACAAGTTCAAAATGTCTTTTCTCCTAGTTTATCACAAGCCCACATTTAATAGAGATGATCATGAAATGCATATACACTAGTTCGCTGCCTCTGTTAAGTGGATAAAATGGCAGAAAACACTTCAGTTTAATAACCCCTGAGTAAGGGAGGTCTCAAATCAAAAGTGCAATAATTGGGATCAGTTTTCGTTAAGCTAGCATGAAGTCATTAAAACGCTCACCGACTGTGGTATAGGCAGTGGTTTGCAAAAAAATATTTTGATGATTTACACTGATTAAATAAAAAAAATAGTGTGTTCTTGGGAGAACTGAAAAAGGAGACGATAACGTTAATGACAAATGGCAATCACTGGGGCCATGCCAATGACTGAATGCTTGTTTAGCAGAGTTGCCAGTTAATTTCACCCTTTTCTTACTTCAAATCACCCAAAAGAATGTTGTGGCTCTTTGAGTGTTTTGATACTTTCAATTTAAATGGTATATGATGATTACTTCAGATGTGAGAAGATGAGAACAAGATGTCTAAATGGCTGTAAGTGCCTTAATATGTTGCTATGTTCTGACCTTGACCACTTGGTAAATGTAAATTTACTTCTGTCAATCACTTACAGTTACAAGAACAAATCTGATATTTAGTTTGATATACCACTCCATTGGTTCCAAGTGTACAGGTCTCCAAATAATGTTTAACTTCTTTAAGTTCTCTACAATATTTTGCCTTAAAAAAACAAAACATAAAAACCGGTTTCTTTTTCATCTTTAGGCCTACTTTCAAATAGAGCAATTATTATTTAAGTTGGGGTATGTAAAAACAAAAGGAAAAAAAAAGACAGAACTGCATACTCTTCCTGCAGCTCTCCACTTTCCGTCTTAAGCCCCTCCCACCATATGATTATGGGCATCCGCTTGTGTTTCATACAGTAACCCAGTGTTTCCCAAACACTGATTTATATTTATATATATATTTATATATCTTATTTCTTTGTAAAATTGCATGCAGTGCATTCACTCAGCCCCTCATTGTCCCTTTCTCTCACAAATGAGACAAGAAAAAGCTAGCTAACAACCCCACAGTCCCTTCACCTCGCTCCCCGCCGCTGTGTTCTGCTTCTGCAGGAGCAGAGCAGCCAACAGCTCAGGGAGACGGACCTTTGGTCAGTATCTGTAGCAGCTTGAATTTAGCCAACGCAAGCCCCAGTGTCTGGTGTCACAGCGGACTGGTGGCCAGCGGTTCGTCGGATCTTACCTGTGTAACAGCAGCGACAGAAGTTTGCCGATCTGGCTGGGAGGCGAGGTTGTCCGCTGAGTTTTGCACTGGCTGGATTCTGGTTCCTGTGGCAACTCACTGGGGGATCTCTCTCTGGAGCTGCTGCCCACTCTCCTCCTGGCAAGGTGGTCTGTGGAGGCAGGGAGTGAGGCGGAGGACACACTGTGATTTAAGGCTCTAGCGAACATTAGCTACACAAACAGGAAATTGCATTAGTGACAGCCATAAGCCTTGGCTCCGCTTAGCAGTAGGCTAAATTATTAGCAACATTTACTCTCCATTTTTAAAATGATTTGCAGATATTTACGTGTGTTTGATTTAGTTTATTGTCAGACTCTCTTTTGATCTCGATTTTGATAAATCCATTGTCCTTTTTTGGGTTGCTTTGCAGTATAAGCAGTAGTTGCCAATGCTAGAATAGAAACTTTCTCTGCAAGATTCTTGGCCATTGAATCAGGCTTTCCCCAAAGGGATGTGCACGTGGCCAAAGTCTTCTGTCGCGATTTTCTTAAGCCTCGAAAAAGAGCCAAGAGGACGTGCAGAAATCTAGCTTTCTCTAAGTCCACTTAAATTCCAATGTGCTCAAAGTTTATTGTGAGATTTCTGCCCCAAAATGCCCAAATAAAAGTGCTTACCCCAGCTTTAATTAATAAATAGTCTTTAACTAAACTGTTTACAGCTCATATCCACTCTGAGGCCATCCCTCTGATTTAGGGATCACATGTCAAAAAGATTGGGACCCACTACTCGCCCAGGGTTAAGAAAAACTATACCATAACAGAGTGCTGCTTTTCAAAAGTTTAAAAAAAAAAAAAAGAAGCATACTCATTCTTCAAAGATTCTGTGTAGACCCCGGCTGTAGTTAATGGTAACTTAAAACAATAGTTCAACAGAATAAGTACCTTACTAATTACAGAGCTTACAGTGTTGAACGTAACCCCGGCCAATTAACCTCGTGGAGATCTCCGTAAATGTTTCCTCCTGCTCAGTGAGCATTTGCACAATCCCTCCATACATCCTGTTTGTTGTTTGCATTATTGTCAGAAATGCTCCGTTTCCAACACAGAGAAAAACTACCCGCATTATTAACAAACAAATTGCCCCTAAGTTCCGTATGAAAGCTGGAGAGTAGATGCACATGGTTTAGCTGGCCTCCCAAACATCAAGCTAATGGGCTAAATTGCTTTCAGATTGAATGACCCGCATTACGTCGAGGAAGAGGAAAGAAACTGGAGAGATGAGATGATGGTGGAGACGTGTATTTGAATTCGTCGGAGCCACAATTACACATGTAATAATACAATTATACAGGTAAGACTCCGGTTGTTTACCAGGAACTGAAGATGCCAACATGCAGCATACCATCACTCTTTAATGTGTGAATGTTGGTTCTGGGCTCAACGAGAGGGAATACCGGCCAAGTTTTTAAATAATAGGAAACACTCTTAAAACACACCAACACACACACACACACACACACACACACACACACACACACAGTACAAAGGAATGAAAATATCTGCTGAAGGCTTCATGTATACTTCAGTGTGTTTGTAATCCTCTGAGAATTGCCTGTGGAGGTGGAACAACATCGGAGGCACACTGGGATGATAACTGTATATCCCCCACTTCTTCTCTTGCCTTATTGCTAAAGATATAGTAAGATGAAAGCTGCAAGTGTTAAGAGTGTTTGGTGGTGTTTGATTGTTCAGAAATGTGGAGAAGAGAAAAGGGAGGCTGGCTTTTGCTTTCTTAGAAAGGACTTTTTTTGTGGTAGGCGAACCTCCCAGAGCTTGACAAGGGGATCAACACCAAGGTGCCATCTTTCAAAACAAATAATGAATATGATTCTCCACAAGCCACACTATTATTAGAGAGTGTCCAGCAACATATGCTTTCAGTCCACTGCTTCCAGACTAGCAAAGGTATTTTCAGGAGGGAAACTAGGCAATGGTATGGAGAAAAATCAAGAGGCATCCTTTGGTGGTTACACCACAATCCTCAAACAGCTTTGTCTTTGGATGAAGGGACATGCTGGCTTTTCCATCGCTAATGTGTTTTCCACTGCCTTTGTGACAGACCCAGCATCTGTGTCAAATTATGCCCACAAAAGCAAAGCAGTAGCATTGTATTTAAGATGGAGGCTTACTTGCCAAAGCACTTTGCATATTCCCATGAAGCCTGTAGAGTGAACCCTGCAGCCGATGCAAGCCCAATCAGAAAATACCTAATAACATTCACTGACAGTAATCAGAAGGATATGTTGCAATCACTGCTACACAGCAAGAGTCCTGCTCGCAGGAAGCAGCATGAGGTCTAGCTATTGCACAGCGAGAAGCTCACCCTCCACTGTCAAAATCAATGCTTTTTGACTTACTTATTAATAAACATGGCCAATTAAGATGCAGAAACTATTTGCCAACACTTTGTAACAAGTTGCTCTATAACAGAGCACTAACATCTCAATTGTTGTAACACATCTTAACCCAATGATAATCACATAAAGTCATTACACAATATCTAATCAATATCTAATTATTTTTATGACAACAGTGATAATGTTGAAAAGTCATAAAAAAGTAAGATTGGGTGTTTTTCATGACTTAGAAATTGTAAAACTTCCATGTTTCACTGCCACTTCTTTAGCTTTGTTGATAAGGTGATCAAATCATTTCATGCAGGCAGAGACAACAAGAAAATTGTTAGTTTTTCACCACTCCGTCTGACTCTTGGGAATGTTTGTCCCCGAGCTGTAACTTTAAACTCTGTCACTTAATATTTCCAAGCAGTCTCCCCAAGGCGAAGAGCGGCAATAAACACACACAGGTACTGGCAAAGGCAGCAGCGCTTTATAAGCCGTCTGCCTTTCTATTCAGGGAGACAGGCTCATCTGTCTCTCACCAGATCCTTTTTGAGTGCCAGCAGAAAGGAATAACAAGCAGTTAAGCATTTTCTTCTGCTTGACCCATGACATGTGGCTCCCAGGCTGAAATGAAGGCAAAGCAGAGAGAAATCTCAAGGCCAGAGCACCAAACCATTGTCCTGTCAGCACACCGGTTTTCTGAGAAGTCCCTGGCTTGTCAGCATGGAGCTTGGGAGCGGATGATGTTGCCGCTACTTTAAAGGAGATGAAGAATGACTGTTTTTTGTCTGGTGATCTTCTGACCCTGAGCCATGGACACAGACATTGTTTCATTGTCTGGTGTCTCGAACATTGTTCAGATGTGCTCACTGACAGTGTAGGAAATTAAAAAAATATCTAAGGAGGCAACTTTTTCCCACACTGTATAGAAATTGGGGCATTTAAAAACACATTACAAAAATAGTAATTAGTGCATAAAGTTGCTGTTTTCTATGTGAAATGAGCCCAGATAAAAATGCACACAGTAATCACCACTTTGTGCCAACATGAGCAAATAAAAAGCGTATTTATTATTGCTGTTCCAAAGATAAGTGTGCACTCATTTGTATGTGTATAGAGTACCATCTGTATGTGTGAGAGAAAGCAAGAGACAGTTCTAACTATTTAGGCTTTATTTGGCTCTTGATGGCCTTTGAATATGTATACTGCATTAGTTTATAGACAAATTCAAACTCCATCACAGTTTTTCAAATGAACTACTTTATGGCCTTTCTCTAAACCTCCTCTTTTGAAACTGAAAAAGTCTTTTAAAAAACATTTGGGAAAATAAAAGGTAGTGTTTCAATTTAGTCCCGCTGACATTTTGAGCACGGATGAAATAAAATTATAGACTATACCCAGCAGTGCATCACTGTTTAGTAGAATGAAAAAATGTGACTAGTTTCAGGACAAGACAAGTTCAGACCAAGGATTCGTGACAAGACACAACCGTTGGAGAAAGTTGCAGCCGTGTGAACTGGCCTTTATTAGCTCAACTCAAGCCGGCTGATAGTGTCACCTGCAACTCAGCTTGTCAAGTCGTCAGCAGCTGGTTTTAGAACGTTAGGCATGTCACCTGTTTCAACAGCCAACCGGCTTGTAGTGCAGACCTGCTGTCTAAAGCAGTTAGCTTAACTGTCATCAGATGGCATTTTCGCCTGCTGTGACATTCTCCGACAACAGCCCTTCGTCCACACTGAGCCCAAGTCTGTCTCATTTACATCAGTCTTGGTACTCAAGGTGTGTTTGTGTTGGACGGTGGGTCACTGCTCCTACTAGCTGTAAGTGCACTTCACATACAAATACTCATTGCCTAATTAATTCGCACTGTTTATTTAGATGGCGGATCGGTGGAGGAGTGGTTAGCATTGTCGCCTCACAGCAAGAGGGCTCCTGGTTCGAAGTGTTCGCAAGTGTTCTCCATTATCTCCCCATGTCAGCATGGGTTTTCTCTGGGTTCTCTGGCTTCCTCCCACTATCCAAAGATATGCACATGACATGTTAGGTTAATTGGTGACTTTTAAATTGCCCGTAGGTGCGAATGAGAGTGTGAATGGTTGTCTGTCTCTATGTGTCAAACCACTGTCAGCTGGGATAGGCTCCAGCCCCCCTGATGACACTTGAGCTGGATACTTTTTACATCTGTTTGCATCTTTTAAAAAAGTCAGCATGAATTTCCAGCTGTCCAATTTATATTTAGGTGGGTGAGCTAGATCCTTTAAAGAAGATGAGAGTTGTCTAATTCATGTCTTTAACACCAAGCCAGTGTATTTTCCATTTTTAATACAGCAGCCGACATTTTCTTTGCCATCTTATTTGCTGGGGGTGGCACTGGTGGCGGCCCAGGATTTTGGTTGCTTACTTCAACAACAGTTGGAGCATTTTTAACGAGGTACCGGTCCATCGCAGCAGCCAACTCCAATGCAGGTGCAGGATTGCATGGACTCTGCCAGGTATTGTAACAGCTGCGTCTGTGTGTGTGTGTGTGTGTGTGTGTGTGTGTGTGTGTGTGTGTGTGTGTGTGTGTGTGTGTGTGAGACCAATAGCACCGTTTGTGTGAGTTGGAGACAAAAATGGAAATTTAATGAACTGAACAAAAAAAATGATGGTTTAATGTAGCAGCAGAATATTTGCCCTAAATGTGTTACATGTATATATAAATATATGTGTGTGTGTGTGTGTGTGTGTGTTTTTTTAATGTTGTGTGCAATTTTCGCCCCTTGATCATGGTTCTTAGGGGTATTCTGAGATTTCTTGGGGCATTTTTTCCCATTGTCTTCCCTTATTTCTAACACTGCTCACTGATTTCCACTTTTGGTAGGATTAAACTGTGAACTTGCATTTTATATTGTGACTTTTTAGCACAATCATGTTGTCAGCTTTCACTGCAGAATTTTTAAAGATGGTGCACTTCTTTGCATGAACTCTGCTGCATGAAAGGAAAAAATACCATAATTCATGTTTTAATTGCTGCCTTACAACACAAAAAAGGATAACCATATGTACAACTGTCATTTTTCCTACACACACACACACACACACACACACACACACACACACACACACACACACACACACACACACACACACACACAGTCATAATGCATCTCTGTGATTTATAAAGCATCTTTGAGAGAAGCTGCATTTACAAGGGTTGTGTTAAATTTACAACATAGCCTTTCTGTGCATGAGATGGTTTTGATTACACAGCTGTCATTTTCACTGAGAATTAAAAACCCCAATTAAAGGTAAATGAAGCAAATCAGTGCTGTGTAATGTTTTTCCAATGTGTGAAATCTGATACCAACTGAGTTGGGACACCAACAAACATTGTTATGATTCATTCTGTGAGGATAATTGCTACAGTATGTCTTACTTTTATTAATTTACTTATTTGGATTTATTCTGAATGGTGGAAACAATTCAATTATCTTTTATACAAGAATCATGTGGATAGAAAATAAAGCATGTATAATCAATAAGCTTAATTATATGGTTTCCTGGTTTTTCTATGTATTATTTCAAGCTGTGCCAAGGATACTCCACGACAAACAGATCATGCCACAGGAACAAATGACAAATGCCTTAATTGTTTCATATCAGTGTCCAAAAAAGTAGCAGATAAACAAAATAAACTTATACACATTAAAGCTCGTGATTATTATCTAATCAATTATCATTATAATTACTATCTATCTTATCAAACGAACAAAAGGTTCACAGTTTCTACCCAATCAAGCCCCTGTTCAAACGGCTATTGCTATTATTATTTAAAGCTAAATTCATTAAAGGAGATGCTACAGGTAATGTTTTACATTAGCCTACTGCTACAATGTGCACCATCAGTATGTTAAAAACTCACAATCTTCACTCTGAATTAAAACTAGGACTGCACAATAGACAAAGAAAAAATATGGTGCAATTATTTTTGATATCTTTTGACAATTTTAGTGGAAAAAGTGATTTTTGTAATTCATTTTCACTGGAAAAAAAATAAAATAGAAAATGATGTGGAAGTTTTTGCCGGGGTCTGAAATATGATTTTTTTGGCAGGGGCATCTCTGTAGCATGTTATGACACATTTTGCAGCTGCTGTGATTTGGATATTGCACAAGGCCATATTGTGATTTTGAAAATGTTTCAATTACTTTTGTAGCCGTAATTGAAACACATACACACTAAACACTAGATAAATATATATATACAAATATATATATATATATATATATATATATATATATATATATATATTTGTGCGACTAAATCTATCCTATCTAAAGACTAATACTATGGCCGTAATATTTTTAGTAATATAAAAAGCTTATGGGGAAAATCACTATGGTACCTGCCATGTTTGTAACTGCAACAGGCAGAGCTGTGTGCCGCCACTGATGTCACACTATGACAATTCTTAAAGGCAATACACACCAGGTGCGTCACGTACCGTCGTGTCATTAGACGCCTGTAGCACACACTCGACACGGCATGCAGACAGAATAATAGTCACTGCATAATAACCAGGATGTGTGCATCTAGGGAGCGAACGTGATAAAATGACTATTATTTTGGAGCGTTGATGCATGGTGACGCTGGGAAATAGGAGGGTGGTGTATCTTGACGCGGTGACATGCATCAACCTGCAGTGACACACGTCATGACGCCACGAGAAATCAGAAGGTGCAGGTGTTTTGACACATGTCATACACTTGCCTGGGTGTGTTGCCCTTTAGAGGCAGCCAGAGTATATAGAATCCCAGATTGTAATACCAGATAAGGCATCTGCAGTCGAAATCAAGTTTGACCGACACTCAGGATATCCAGCAGAGTTGAGAAAGAAATTGCAGCTTGCAGCGTCCCTGCTTAAAGCCTTTTAACTGGTCTGCGCAACAGCTTCCGCAGCTTAGTCAGACCACTTTGGTCGCTGGTATAATTTACCCATTTCGGCATTTCTTATTATCACCCTGTCTTCAACGGTCATTGAAAGCAAAAGGAAGACACCATTTCAACTGCCGGACATTTTATCATTAATCTCCAGGGAGAGAGTGAGAGAGGCAAATGAAACTGAAGTGAGCAAAGGAGATGGTGAGAGGTGGAAATAAGACACAGGCTCCTTTTTTCCATTTCATTCCAGTCCATTTCACAAACATCCACATTTGAAATGTAGGGTGAAGGCAAGAGCTCAGAGTACAACATCTATCCACAGAGCATTAGGAATGTACTGTAGATACAAGAGATCATAAAAAGATGGGCAGAGGCTGGGGAGAGGCCATTGTCAGCAACAGTGGAATTTATACTGGAAACAGTCCCATTGTTCTGTGCTCACCAGAGGTGAGGCGAGGGTGATGTGTGTATGTGATTGTCAGTACATTGGTGCTCATTGGAAGAGGTTGTTTCGTACATTGGCGTAATGTGGTACATTTCTGTCAGGCATCCGGACAGCACGGTATTGCCTGCTGTCATTGCGTCTTTCTGCTGCCATTCTCTTTTTGCACTGGGAAGTTTTGATGCATTTTTAATTCCAGTGGTTACCATGGAAATGCAGGGTTTTTATTTTTTTTTGTCAGCTGCACTGTGAAAGGCAGGTGCATGGCGGGAACCCAAGGTGACAGTAGTTGAAACGCGTTCAAATGTTTCACCAACTGCCAGGGGCCAGAAGCAAGGTCACAGCATTTCTATTCTTATTCTGAAGAAGTGATCCTTCCTAACAACAAACAAACTTTTTAGACCTGCCAATTGTAAAATTATGTCTGAGCGTACAATTATTCCCCGTCTGCAGTGAAATTATATTAAAGTCTCTGGTGCTTTGCTGAAAACTCAAATCAGTGAGAGGCAAATGATTCTGTTCTGTAATGCAGCTCCGACTGATGCAATGTCAGCTTGGCAACTACAGAAATATAAAAGAACAGTTTGCCTTTAAAAGTGTAAAAATCAAAAGCGCATTGATCTAGAAAAAAATGAAAAATTGTTTGTTGTGAATATTTGCCCTAAGTTTTGCAGCAACTGTACATCTGATGTTCTTTGTCCCATTGATTCATCAAGTTCACACCCTTGAGCGCTGCGCACAATGAATCATCTCAATATATTTTGACCAGTGAGATAAATGACCGGGTTCAAAGGTCATTGATTGTGAGCCAGGCGTGTGAGGATAAAACTGCAAGGGTAGTGGAACATAGCTAACACTCAGCAAGTGAAGGACAAGACGAAGAAGCACAAAGTGATCTTGGCTTTAACAGCTCACGGTTATGAAGATATGTCTCTGAGAGAAGTGCGTGCTGTCTGGGAAAAAGGGAAAAAACATTCCTTTGGGTCCTCCAGCTACAACACTGTTTCTGACGAGGAGGCAGACCTGAGTGTCAGAGCTAAATTTACAGTCTTCCCATTTCCTTTTCAGGTTTTATTTTCGAATCTGCTCCAGAATTATTGTCACCGGTGTCAGTTGAGTGTTTGTTTTGGTGTTGCGCCAACAGCATCCAAAAGTGTGTCTGAGAAAAATGGGAAAAGCATCACCAAGGAGGACAAAGCATAACTCCACTAAGCCTCAAGGGTCCCTCAGGCCATATTTTAAGGAGGCTAGAGGGTGAATATAGTTGTGTATACTCCGCTTGTATCTCCTATGTCTTTCACTGGTTGGAAATGGCTGACTAGATGCTAATAAGCTTGCTCTGTCATGCTTAGACTGTCAGACCTGGTGCAACTGCATGTTAAGATAAAGAGCCTACATTTGGTAATGCCAAATCCCAAAGGTCCTAGATCCCACTTGAGTTTTAGCATATGAATGAGCATAAGTAATGCAAATATATTTCCAGAAAACTGTGACTGTCCTTCTCTTACACTATCGGAGAAACTTCTACCTAAACATAAATCCATCTACGTTGTCGAGCTGGTGTTTCTGCCTGGAGATAGCTTTTGTTCATGGCTGGCTGGCCTTACATTTTGTGGTTGGTGATTGGCAGTGTCCAGCGGGCCAGTTCCTTGAAGACTCCCCCTGTACTGTCTAGAGGTCCTCTGCTATTGATTTCCTGCTTGCGCTCGCTGCTTGACCTGCCAATCAATGGTCAGAACAGTGGGATGTCATTGGGAGCAAGTTGACGACGTGTGATGCTTGGCAGACATGTAACTGATGGCACTGAACGAGCAAAACATATTAGGGAGGGAGCGAGGGTAAGAGACAGCCGGCAGACAAAGGGGAGCATACACTAAACCCCCCGTCTTTGTTAGAGACAGAAAAAGTAAAGTTAATCTTAAATTAAAAAGCAATGAGGTGCTTATATATTTGGGGAGGGGGAGGTCTCTGAAATCCAATCACTTCGGACTGAATCACCTCACGCCAGGCGCTGATTCACTCGTGGTTATTTTCTTTTTCTGTAAAGTGCAAGCAAGTGTGACTTACTGTACTCATTCGATCCAAGTAACAAGTGATTAGCTGTGAAGAATAAATCTTCAGAGAAATTCATTTGAACTGTGAACAGTGGAGTGGAAACTATTGAGAAACATCACACCCCTAGAGTTTTGCCGCGTGATTTTGGAGATGGACTCGAGGGGAGGCCCAGAATAAATAAATAACATTTTCTTCTAAGGACCACAGTGTGTGGGACTACTCTTTCTAATTCAGTGATTTTGTGGCAGTGCCACTCAGAGTGCTCTTTGTGTGACAGCGGACTTCATGAGACACTGGCAAGTAAATTCCTGCAGCAGTGATTAAATCACTCGGACTGCCACATGAATTCCTTCACACTTGACCAAAACATTTTTTTTGTTCTTCTTTTGCTTTTTTATTTTTTCCCTCTTGTTGGGTACAAAGAAAGCTGTGGCAAGCAGAGCTGGACTTCCAACATCGCTTTGAATTAAGGGTAACTCGAACCTTTGACTTTATTTCAGGAGACATGCTGCTTTATTCTTACATTAGATCAATGTCGCCTGCAAAGTTTGAGATTCAGCAAAGCAGAACTCACTAGTGAGGATGGATGTCAGCGTTTCAATGTGACCCTCGCGAGGCGGATATATTGATACACAGAATGCAGCAGTGAAGTTTGTAAGAACGACACCGATAGCAGGACAAAAAACAAAACTAATACATATGAATCTAAATCTCAGATATCTACACTGCTGCTTTACCCACTGAGAATGAAAAACGATATACACATGACACCAAAATGATATCAGTGAGTATATAAAATGTTAGAAATTCCCTAATTGCACCAACATTTAAGGCATTTTATAATACGCTTTTGCCCTCAAGTAGATGTTTAAAATACCCCCATTCCCGCTTGGTTTGAGTTGTAGTACATTTAGAGTCTTAAACACATTTACTGATACATTTTAAATGTGCAATTGATATTTCAAAATGCGTGTCTCAAAACACTTAAAAGTAATGATCACTGTGAATTACAGAATAGATAAAGTTTTAATTGTATTGTAGAGAAACATTGCGTATGTTGTGCCTGCAGGACAGCTCGTGTTTCTGTTGCTGACATGATTTTTGAACAATTCAGTATAATTTAAACTGTAACTGTTGTCGCTAATTACCTCCTGACATAGTTAACAGAGTTAAGCAAGAAAACATAATCAATTTTTCATCAGCTTGTTGTTGTAATGGTTGCTTCTCCCCATTAATGTGTCCCGCTGTAATCCTTATGGACCAGTCAGCATGAAATATATATCTCCATAAATACTTTAATGTTGTGCGGATGTCTGCTCCGCTCTCCGTAGTTCTGGAAACATCACCCCCCTTTAAGTTAGTCAAACGAGGACTTTTAGCCTCCACTAAATTAAAACAATGTTTAATAATTGCAAACACAAACACCCAGATATTACAGTTCATTTTCTCTCTGCTGAGATATTCTCTTTCAATCAAATAAGCACAGAAAACTTATGAAACTCATTTCTCAATAAGCAATTTTAAACTTCTTTTTCAATAACTTTGCAAGGATGGCCGAGGCAGACGTTCAGCTGATACAATGCTATTTTGTTGTCAAGGGTACTGGCGTCAGCAGAATCAAAACGTGCCGGCGGTAGACCTAGCATCAAGTTGTCTGCAAAGGAAACACTTTACCCACAGCTTCTCTGACAGTTATGAGAAACCGCCATTAGTGCATTATGCATAATTGTACATGCACTACTATCAAGTGTCAGTGAAAGACAACGGGCAGAGCAGCTCTCTGTCGACTATGGCACATTTGTTATTGTGAACCATCAGCATTTCTCTATGTAAATGGAGTTGCTACAAAGGGCCATTTTCCAATCTGCTGCCATGAAATCACTCTACCTACCACTGGTAATGATCAACCTTGGAAGCGGATTTCCACTCAATTTATTTTCATGAAAGACAAGAGTAGGTGAAATACAAATCTGTCCTGGACAAAGGTTGTTTTTTTATATGAAGATTCATATTTTTAATATTCTTTGAAATGCAGACTATATGTACACCACCTGTCTCGGCAATGATGGATTGCCTAAAATATAAAAGTAAATACATTTTTTGCAGCGCTCATTATGTTCACTTTAAGGAACCTATATAAAGGTTTTGAGTTTTTTTTTTTTAACTTTTCTGGAGTTGCATTTTATTTCAGTCAGCAGCTGCTGAACTAAATGAGACTATTTAACATATTCTCTGCATGTCTCTTTATAGCTGCATAGCATATTGATTGCCTGTGGAAAGTGCACACCCACACACATGTCCCCGCCAAACACACCTACCCGTAGCCCCTCTCTATCTCTATGTGTGCACATATATATATATAGATGGACACACGTGAAGAGTGGATTTATGCACACACTCGCACACAACAAAAGAAGCAACATGTATGGAGGACTTGTCTTCGGGGCATCAAGGTCATCTTGGGGAGGAAAAATATGAGCTCACAGGAATGGACTCCCTCCCCATATTTCCCAGTCTTTTTGATCAGGTTCGTTCTGGTTTCTTTGATCAGCTGCTTATCACCAGTGATTGGCCGTGATGTGTACTTGACAGTCCAGTGTGTGATTAGACAAGGATAGAGAGGCATAGCAGAACGTGGAGCAGGAGGGCTGCGGGGCACCCTTCCCATCAAGACGTGCTCCACTGTAATTAGACATTAGCACCCAGCAGGAAGCCTGCTAACATGAGCTGAACCCCGATTAGAATGATTATCAGAGATAATTCACTTTAATAAGTACATAACAGACCACCGGACTCATGCAAGTAGAGATAAAACTGGATGCTTTTGTAATTACTGCTTAATTGGTGCATGCAGGGCAGCTGATTTTAATGCAGGATTGGAAAGACTGAAACTACTTTAGCATTTCATTAAAATTATTAAAACCCTTCATTAAAACCCTTTACACTCTGGCGTTATATATAATCAGATCATTATTTTAAGAATCTAAAATAATGCATTTTTTAAAGATCTGACTTCTACATTTTAATGCATTTTAATAGTTTAAATGTTAAGAGTAAATTTAAATAGGGATGCACCGATTTTGAAGTTCTGAGTCAATAAACAATGTTTAAAATAAGACTTCATCCAATAGTCAATACTGACGTTTTTTAATGTTGTTTTGTTGTTCTTTATTCCCCCTTTTGTCCAAGGGAAACAAAGAAATCTCCATTGTAAAAAAATAACTTGTAAAGTCATTCAGCCCTTCATTACACTACTTTTGAATGAGCATAAATTCAGTCATACACATTTATGACACAACCTTTAAGGTAAACTTCTTCAGTGTGAAAAGTAGGGCCGTCAAGTGATTGACTGCTAGTGCTAGCTTGGACATTCGGGTTCGCTGCTAAATGTTTTGTGTTGAGGTGATATTTCAGGCTTGCAGTACTCCGATGGTACAATAATTCGTCATTGCAGAAACTGCCGAGAACGATGCTCCTGTCAGCAGTTCCATCTGGGTGTGTTTCAAATGTAAATGTTCCATTCATGGGGCCAAGCAGCGTCTCGTCTGCCTCCATCATGTGACAAAGCCTTCAATGACGCACCAGGTCAAAGGCAACAATCAGTGTTCATTTTTTTAACTTGTTATTTTTTGGTATTCAATCACAATCGACATGTTATTTTGACAGCCCTAATTAAAAGATTAAAAAAAAACTGCTTTAAAAGCGATTTTATGTATATCATAAATAATAATATGTATTTTGTGTTGCTGTGAAAACATCAACAAATTTCTCCTTCAAACAGCTGTATCTATTTATAACTTATAAGTTTCTCACCAAAATCTATATTTCAGAAAATTACATTTGAACACACAATGAGAACGTTATAATTTAGCTTCACCCAAAACTTTCCTTACCAAAGAGAGCTTGAATGCATCATAATGTAACAGAATGCAACCTTCATCATCTGTTAGTTCTGAACACAGGCTGCTAACAGCTACCATTAACTAGCACTCCTCCTGCTGACCCTAACATGGATTTGTTGTTTAAAATGTAGTATTATCAGGGACACAATAGGATGCACCCTGCATTGATATGACTTTACTGTGTCCTCCCACTCCAAAGGCGCCCTGGGAAAGATCTCTGTACGTTTATAAACCCATTTTTTTTATTGTTCTTGGGATGACGAGACCCCATTAGTCTCAAGCCCTGCTTTTTCCTCTGCGCAAAAATTGATGTGACACAAAGAAAAAGCATTGGCCACTGCCATTGGTGAATGCCATCTTATTTGCCGATAGGCCAGTGGCAGTCAACAAGGCAAATATTGCCTGATAAAAAGGTGCATACCCAACGTAATATATTGTAAATGCAATATATTACAGTATTGCTATTGTACAGATGTTCTAAATAAAGCTACGTACAGGGCAGACTGAATGAAATCCATATCCATAGAGATAAAGACTACAAACGTTATATCCTGGTGAAAGGGCATTCAGCTTGACATGGTAAAAATGCTCACAATATTATGGCAAAGAGTGTCTTTGTTGGAATGAAAAGAAACCTGTCTCCCCAAATGGCCACCTCAGAGATAGTGCTCTTTAATATCAGAGACAGCTAAGCGTAGCTTGAAGCTACAGACATTGACAAGCCAGGCCTGTGGGGACCGGAGGAGATAAGCGTGGCACACAGACAAATACAACACTTGACTTTTCCTGCTCGTCAGCTACAGTTGCACAGGGATTACAAAGTCAATGGTTGTTCTTCTATTTGAATACAATATCTATTTAGGAGTAAGAAAAAGAAAAACATTCCACTCCCACTAGAGTGGGATCAATCATCAACTAATTTTACTGGACTGCTCATGTGAGACGCAGTTGGGAGTCCAGACTCCCCAGACAGGCCTTAGTGTGCTGGGCTGCTGCTCTGAAACGCTGCATTAGGGTTTGCAGGCATGATTAAACTGTTTGTGTTTTACAACACACGCCGATGTACACACACACACACACACACACACACACACACACTCAAACACACACAGGATAAAATATAAATGCTGCTAAAATATAACAGAGTACAAATAATAGGTTGGTGGCTATCTCACAAACCTTTGCAAATAACGTAAAACCATTAAAAGTTTTCAAAAGAACAGAGAATTATTTATAAGACTGCATTTTCTATTTTCAGAATTTCAACTTACACAGGACAAAAATAAAGTTCAAACCAAAGAAAGGATATATCAGAAAAACTCTTCACCTGTGAGTTGTAAGATTTTTCATGTCTCTTCACAGTCCATCTCTCTCACCAGCACCAGCAGCCGCAGCATCTGATAGTGCCTATAAGGACACCTCACAATGGCTTCTCTCCAGGGGGCCTGATAATACCTGCTGCCAACTTTCTTTTTGTTCCTCGCTTCTACATGTTGGGTCACAATGTCACCATCATACTCTAATATATGTGACTTCCCATGGGCCTCACACTTTCTTACCTCAAGGTTCCAGTACTTACATCTTGAAGAAAACACCATGACTATAAATGAAATTACAATTATTGGAGATAGTAGACAAACACAGCTATTTCTACAGATGTAAAAAATCAATAGGTTGTTTCAAATCCTGTGACTTTTTTGACCTGCAAAATTCAGATGGAGGGCCGTTAATGATAAGTCCATACAGTACTGAAAGTAGTGGAATGTGACTACATAGAGGGGGTAGATGAGCCTGCAGGTAGTATGTATGTGATCCATACAACACAAAGAAAGGAGATTTTCTCACAATTTGACTGATTTGCCCGGTGTGGACACGACCATCGTTACAAATGACCTCTTTCTTCAGACCTCCGCCAATACCTATATGACTGGACCATGTAGGAACTGAATTTGAAAGGACAGACACAGGAAGAGGCCACGCTCAGCAGTCAGGAAGAAGTCATGATACAAACCAATCACAGCCGACAGATATCTTTCCCTTCTTCTGTCAATATTCAGTCTGATAAACACGGAAAAGTTGATCATGTTGGTGCAGGTCTACCCAAAGCTTTACATCTGTCCGACGGACGATAGGACTACACACTTATAAATAGCGCCTGGAAGACGATCAGCTCTGCACTCAGGATACTGCACTTGTTAAGACGGCTTGGCAACCTTGGACGCAACCTGCCACAGTGCTCTTGAAAGCTGGCACAAAAAAGGCACAGGAGTAGCGCAGAGTGCCTGAACATGCGTTTTCCAGGTGGTTAAAGACTCCGTGTGTACGGCCCCTAATTTCCAGAGCTGGTACCTGCGGTTATTACACAGACTAGTTAATAACACGTCGGGCAGGAAATTCAAAGTGTAGGATCATTTTGAGAAGGTGAAGGACGAACCCAAGGTGATATGTAAACTCATCTTCAATGGTCGGCTACAAACATGACGTATCATCCAAAACATTTAAGTAGCTACATGCCCATTAGCCACTTAGCACAATCATTACTGCTTTGCCGACGGCTTCATTAACAGGCAGCTCGCTCAGTGTGTGACGTGCACTTGTGGATAAAATATAGGCCTATATTAATGAAGGTTCATTAGTACGGTTTTGTATTTCTCTGTAGTGTAGCATAGTGTTAACAATGTTACTGATACTATTCTTTCTCACACCTTGAACTCAAACCATTGTGTTTTGTGTTTAATAATCAAATTAATATCGTAAACATGCGGGCAACTAGTCCCTAAATGACCAGAATTGCTCGACTAGGAAAATTCTTAGACAGGGCAGCCCTACTAGTTGACATTATTATTACCCACAATTTTCTATCTACTAGGTCGACTGTTTCCAGTGGGATGGTGAAATGCAGTTAGAAATCTGGGTTGTGGCTAAAGACAAACTTGAGGCATATGTAACACCAACGTTTTAACAATAACGTTTGACGTTAGTTGATGCCGTTCCTAAAGACTGAAGACTGAGGTTTTTGATCCACATCTGCTGCTGTTTCTTAGTGAGTTGCTTTTTTTTCTCCCCTTAATGTCCTACTATTTTTGGGACTTATAATGGCCCTCGTTTTATTTCCAATTTGATCAATTAGAACAGCCATAAACAGCGCAAATCATAAGCATTTGTGCCGTGTTGGTAGTCTTTGCCTCCAGTTGCCTGCCCTCCATCTGGACAGTGCACCAATGTATGATGTCATATGCAAAGAGTCTACTAGAGCCAAGCATTAGAAAGTACTGCCTGTGTGTGTGTGCGTGTGTGTGTTTATGTGTTTCATTGGAAGCCATTGCTAAAATGTGAACTAAACTTGTCCATGCGGCATTTCACTCCACAGGGTATTTGAGTAGCGTGTCTTCCTCCATGTTACAGTGAAAATGAAATCTTTCCACTCAATTATGCCAGCAGCATTGAGCACCTTGACACTTGGAGGGACTCACGGCGCCTCAGACGCTGACATGTATTCCTTGCTACCTCATACACACACATATTTGAATACACACACACAGATACGCACATAAAACCAGAAGTTTGTAAATCAGGCACATTGGCTGAAGCAGAATCTCATGCAGAAACCACACAGGCCCCAGTGTTGGTCGGCCCCAGTTGCTATGTTATTCATGATGCTAATGATTAGCAGCTCTACACTCCCTATTAATGAAAGAAGTTACAAAGCCGCAGAATATACTTTATTTACTGAATGGACCCTCAGAAATGTCTTACTTTAATCCTAAGGGTGTGGGCATACGTCTGTAGTTGCATCTTCTGGTTCTGTATAATTCAATTCAAAATATTTAATATAAAACGTGACTATTCAGCAGCACTCTGGAGTCTACTGCGATTTATTCTGTTTGAATTCAGATTTTACTTTCAAAGTTTTCTGTTAATCTCATTTCACAACATTCTGTGCCTTCTGTCTTGTTAATTTTGATCCATATCCCTAAAAGTAAATATTGTTGTGCTTCAAGAGGAGACGCAACTGTTGAAAAGTTCATCTTTGGGAATAGGAGGGAACCAGAGAATAAACTGCTCAAAAACCACGAGCAAGAATATATTACTTTCCATTTTGACAGCTTTTGGTGGATTAACTCGACTTTAAAACAGTCTTATGAGCTGGCTGCAAACGCATTCAGCCTGTAAGTCGAAGAAAATGTCTGTTACCAGCTAGACCTGTCAAACTGTGATACAAGTCAATAGATGTGCTGGGATTCCTGTCAAGGTGAAAGGAAGAATGTGAGATGAGCAACAGGACTTCTACAATACATTTTTTTGAAGCCAGCATATTGTCATATATTCTCATATGAGAAGTTCATCTTATTGTTGCTGTTTTCTTCTGGGCTTCTTGATATGACTGATCATATCAATGGTATATATTCCTCTCCCCTGAATCTCACTGAACTACCTTGACACCTGTACAGATTAAACCTTGTTAGTCCAGTGCCTGTAAACACTGGGATGTGAGTATGTTATGATTATTATGATTAGAGGTGCTCTTGTACCGTTCTTGGGCCTCAAATATTCGATCAGGCCCTACGAAGTAAAATAAAAAGGTGATATATTTTTAGTTTTTCATAACTCATTCCTCGTAAACATGAAAATATTGGGTTAAGGTAGGGCCCTTGTGAATTTGCAGCAAAATTTGAGGACCAAAGAAGTATGCTGCACAGCACACTAGCTAACACAAAAATCATCTGAGTCGACTGAGGGGCCTCTAACTGACTATTCGAATCTCCGACCTTCAAGTGGCAGCCCTAGCCAAAATATGGGTTTAAGGCGCTGCACAATTTCTATTAAAGCTAGTTAGCAGGTTACCAAAGGTGAAAGTAATCTCTCTCAATCATCTCTCAATCATGACCCACTGAAAGTGTATGGTGATGTATTTATCTGTAGAGATGCAACACATTTCTTATTTTCATCTTAATCGTGTATGTTCGAATTGTTTCCTAGCACAGGGCGCAGGTGATACCAGGACTTCACAAAAAGGTAGCAGCCAGACGCAAGACTGCCAGTAGCATACATCCAAGAGGAAGTGACGAGAACCTCAGGCACAGACCAGAAAGGCCAAGCAGACAAAGCTGGAGTTGGCTTTCATTTAAATTTTTTTTACATTCTATCCTGTTCACAAACAGTAGCTGAGAGTCCAGAATGCTTAAGTGTTATATTGTAGGCAACTGGATCTGCTGCCCAGTGCCTACAATTGAGCACTTAAGATTACTGTGACCTCGATGACTGAGAATCTTCACCAACACAGTCCAGTACGGTATACCTTTACAGCTATCCTAACTTGAATACAACTCAGTGGGCAGGAGTCAATTAATCGTATTTAGGAGAAGGAAGCTGGAGTTGTTGTAAGCCCTACTAGATTGTTGGTAATATAAAGAGTACTGTGATGCACAGTGGGGACATGAACATGATGAGGCAAGGGAGGGATTTTCATGCACTAACATGCATGCGTGGCTGGCCCGGACACCAAAATAAAGAACAGAGAAGCTCAGATTACAACACACAGAGGGGTGTGACTTCATCTTTTGCACGGGACACCATTACTCCACTATATTTTTAAATAGCAAACAGATGCTTGCTCCAGTGTCCTTAATGTTTATTCCAATTTTGATACTGTGAAATAGGCATTTGGCCTTGATGGAGGTCTGTTTGCATATATTCTTTTAATCTTTTTCTTTTTTCTTTTGGGGCTGGAAATATGGATTTGTTGTGCATTTTCTGTTGGTGGGCACTAAAAACCTAGGCCCCGATCATATACAGTGTGTGTCTTCAGAGTAAGTACAGTAAATTCAACGAAATGTTTGAAATGATGAGCTCTGGAACCCAGAGGGTGTCCCAAAGTGACTCCATTATGGTTATTAGTCTGCTGAATGCCACAGTAAATATTAATTTAACATTACAATGGCCACTTTTATGGAATACTGTCTTGAATCTGAGACATGAAATAGTCTTTAAAATGTCCCTCTGTGACTTTTTCTACAGCTTATTTCTGTTAAAAAAAAAAAAAGAAACTCTGATCACATTTTCTACACCATGCCAGACAAGTAGACCAAATTATAGAAATTCTCCCTGACTGACAGTTGTTGGCTTAGTTGGACCCCTGAATCCACTAGCCATCACAAGCAGGGCTTCATCATTGCATTAATAAGGAGATTTAATTACCAATACCGACCACAGTGACACAGATACAAGTCAACAAAGAAGAAAAGAGGACACATTCTCTGTTGGGGAAAACTTTCACGCAACATAAATGTTTAAGTCTGCATCTTTTGACAATGATTTCACAGGATCCCTGAAATTAATATTAACTCATTTGTAAAATCTGACAATACGTTACAATAATAATAATAATGATGATGTTTTAACAACATTATTTCTTCACATAGTGTAAAAAAGAATGTTTGAAAATGTCAAAATTATACCTTTTTTCAAAATCTTACTCTAAATATTCAAGGTTAGACTATTTTTTTTATGTTTAAGAATCACATATCAATGGTTTTAGAATGTTGCATTAATTCAATTGTATTGTCATATCATGCTCTGATACTTCTGAAATTAAATCTTGACTTGGAGAAAGGCCATAGGCTATGGAGACTAAACAACTCCCTGCTACAAATGGAAGACTTTAAGACTAAAATAAGATCAATTATCAAAAAATGATTTAGAAACCAATGATACAAGGGAAGTAGATCCAGTTACACTGTGGGAGGGAGTCAAAGTTGTATTGAGAGGGGAAATTATTTCATTTGCCTCATACAAGAAGAAAGAAAGGGAGAAAAGAATAAAGGAGCTGCAACAATCAATTAAGACATTAGAATTGAAGCACAAGATGAAAGGACATGGCTCTGATTTGCAATCTTTAAAAAAAACGTAGAAGTAAACTGGATAGATTATTAACTGTAGAAGTAGAGAAATCAATGATGTTAACAAAACAGAAATAATTTGATAGTGGGGCAAAAGCAATGAAAACCCTGGCTTATAAACTGAAAAAACAACAGGAAAAATCAGAAGAAATCAAGGCGGTGATAAAAAAACTAAAAAGGGACAAATGCCCAGGAAGCGATGGATTTACAGGTGAATTTTATAAGGAATTTAACAAAGAACTATTACCAATTCTAGAAAGGACTTTTAATTGGGCATTAAATCAGGGTCAGTGGGCAAGTACGTGGTGTAATTCCATAGTCACAGTCATACAAAAGAAGGGAAAGATCCCGCAAGCTGTGGATCCTATAGACCAATAACTTTACTAAATGTGGACCAGAAGCTGCTAAGCAGCATCATAGCAAATAGATTATCCAAGACTATGCCACACATTATAGATGCAGACCAAACGAGTTTTATTCCAGATAGATATTTGTTAGATAATGTTAGACAAACTTTAAATATAATAGATTATTCACAAAAAATGAACATTCAAACTTTGATTCTCACCCTAGATGCTGAAAAGGCCTTTGACAGGGTGTCATGGCCTTTTATATTTGAAACCTGTAGTAGATTTGGTTTTCATGACACCTTTATCAAATGGCTTCAAGCTATGTATTACAGGTCAAAAGCTCAAGTCAGGGCAAATGGGACTTTATCAGGCAGTTTTGAATTGAAACGGGGAACAAGACAAGGGGATCCCCTATCCCCACTCATTTTTGCAATCTGTATTGAACCCCTGGCAGCATGTATTAGAGCAACTAATGAAATTGAGGGTGTGAAAGTAACAGACAATTTCCATAAACTGGCTTTATATGCTGAAGATGTAGTTTTATATGTTACAAACTTGGATAAATCTCTACCAGCTCTTACGCAGGTTATTGAAAATTATAGTCATGTGTCAGGGTACAAGCTAAACAACCAGAAGTGTGAAGCAATGGTCCTAGGAGCCCCGGTCTCTAAGGAGCTGAAAAGTAAATACTTATGGCAATGGGACAAGGACAGAATTAAGTACCCTGGGAACTGTGCTACCAAAGAATACCAGGTTACTGTATCAATTGAACTATAAATGTTTGGAAGCACAAGTCAGACAGGACATGAACCGGTGGAAATCTGTTATAGGGTTACTGGGTAGGAGAATAAATGCAATTAGAATAAATGTACTTCCACGTTTTTTGTTTTTATTCCAGACAATACCACTGTATTTATGTGCAAACACTTTCAAAAACTGGGATACAATGATAGGTAAAATTATTTGGGACCCCAAGAAACCAAGAGTTAAAATGAAGACATTGAAAATGGCTAAAGAGAAGGGGGGGGGGGGCGCTTGCCCTTCCAAATTTGAAGCATTATTATTTCGCAGCACAAATGCAGCCAATACGTACTTGGTTAAATGATAATTCAGAAGCAAAGTGGAGGTCAATAGAAATGTCCATGTGTCATGGTCCAATAAAAACGATTCCCTTCTGTACTGAAAGCCAACGAAAAGCATTAGTAAAAGATAATACACTCCTTAGAAGCACTCAAGAAATCTGGGCTAGAATAAAAAGAACTGTTGAAATAAAGAAAGATTTATTGGCATTGCGAGAGATAAAAGAAGACCCTGAATTTAGGCCTAACAAAACCGATGAAGTTTTTGAAATAAGGGCACAAAAGAGACTGACAATTTTTGGACAGTGTTTAAACAAGACTGGAATAATGTCATTTGAATCTCTAAGTAAACAGTACCTTTTACCACATTCCCATTTCTTCCGATATTTACAAATAAGACGTTATATTCAAAACAGCGAAATCGGAAGGAAGACCAGCAGAGAGTTTCACCCACTGATGCAATTTTTGATAAAGAACTCTGACAAAACTTAAGTACCACACCAAATCTTTGCCATATATACTATTTTAGAAAATAATTGTAAGCACCAAGACACAAGGCAAAAATAAAATGTGAAGAAGAACTTAATATAAGTATATCAGAGGAGAACTGGAGGGAAATGAATCAGAATGCCCATACAACTACCATGTTGCTGTATTGGAGAGAATACGCATGGGAAATACAATCAAGATACTTTATAACACCGGTGCAACAAGCTAAATATAACAATAAAATATCACCAGGCTGCTGGAGGGAATGTGGTGAACTGTATGCTAATGTTGGGCATGTCTTCAGGTCTTGTCCTGTATTGCAGATGTACTGGAGTGGTGTACAGAGGGAAATCAATTGTATTTTAAGAGGGATTGCTCAAGTAGGTGCAGACTATGTGCTGTTGCGAAGGACAGGGGACATGGCCCCCAATGTAGATGACAACTATATGCTTAGAGTGCTGTGTATAACTGCTTTAAAACAAATCACAAGACACTGGCTTCAAAAAAACACCTGCCACAATAGATAAATGGAAAGACACAGTTCAACTGATATACCAAATGGCATTTCTGACATATAAAATACAGGGAAACTTGAAATTATTTGGAAAAAAGATGGCATAAGTGGTCAATCTATTATGACATAGGGATGAATTAAAATGTGGTTGTTGCAGCCATTGTAATTTTGCTTTATTTTTATCTTCTTCTTTTTTCTGTTTGTTTGTTTTACCCTCTGTAGACACTGGGTGGGAAAAAAAAGTATATAAAAAAAGAAAATGTAAAAAATCAGATTTAATGGTTTAATGTAAAAATGGTGGCATACACTAACATAGGCAAATTGGTTTTACGTTAAAAAGAAAAAGGCCATAGTTGGTACAGCCATAAGATCAGTCTGGCGAGTGATGAACCTGACATACAGCGGAGCACTGGGTTCTGCCTTCTTTGCATGGCAGAACCTCCATATCTCATGTGTATATGTTCAGTATGTGCTCTGTGTTTGCTGAAAGGAGTTATATCGTTTCCCAGTTGCACAGAGGTTTTTGTACTTCAGCTGTTGTCTATGAATTTCATTATTAAATGTATATGTGTGGCTCTGTGTTGACTGAAGAGAGCAGTGCTGCACTGCCCACACAGTCTGAGCTAGGCTGCATTTTAATATCCTTTTTTCCCCTTATATTATGATACAATTTCTGATTTGCACATTTCTTGACATCGGAGTCGACATGGGCACACAAGTTTGCATATACTTGTACAAACAGTGTGTGTGCTATCCATGTTCTGATAATGGAAGGAAACAAATAATTGCACAAAGCTGCACAAAGCTAACTGTTGCTGCTCTTGATTTTATCTAGCTATGAGTACATTATTTTTCTCAACAGAAAATCCCTTAAATGTAGCCATTTTCTCAACATGTTTGAATGTTTGATATCTCTTCCTACAATGTTTTGTTCTAGTTCTGTATCCATAACATTTCCTGCTACAGAATCCCCGTTTTTCCATGGGAATCAATAATGATTTGCAATATCAGACTAATCTGATTCGATTTCGAATCTTTGGCTCACTGTTAGCAGACTGTTATGCTGTCACCGCAGAGCCTGCCCTTAATGCTTAACATGTATTCTATGCATCCAACTAGTGAAATTAGATAAGATTCTATATTAATATATATCCTGCAAATAATCATACACTAATAAGCTGTGAAATTAAACTATAGAAATGCATCAGAGCTCCCTTCTGAGAAGAGAAAAACTCTTCCTCTTCAAGAATTTTCTCTAACCACCCACAGACATCTAAGACTGCATTGTTGTCTGCAAGAGCCAGAACTTTGAAGTCTTTTAGCTAAAGTCTCAAGTCGTGCCACAGGTCCAGGAGGGCAGGTCCAAGGCATGTCTTACATAATGTCTACACAGGCTGCAAAGTGAAAGCAGCCCATTAGCAGAGCAGCAGCAGCAGCTTCAGTCCTCCGTCTTTGTCTACACAGGATGCATTCAGACACAGTGTCGAGTGTAGGTCACCTGTGTAGGCAGTGCTCAAAGCCCAATACACAATTGCTATATAACAGCTGTAGTGTAAAACATAGGAAAATTAAAGCATTAACATTTGCCTCAACTTGTGTTTTAAGCAGTTTAAGGTGAGTGAAATGGTGGAAATGTATGTTACAGGGCCTGTGTAGACAGCTGTGCTGGTTAATATAGAAGCACATCTGCGCCGCCAGACCAACCACTGAAAAACACGACTGAAAATACTTGTGTATAGAAAAGCTAGAAAAACCTCAAAAGCACTGAGTTGCCTATTTGGTCCTAAACTGTGTTATATGTCTATTCAAGGAGCAGTGTGTGGAATTTAGTGGCATCTAGGACTGCACTTCACAACCAGCTGAAAATTCTTAAAGGTGCCAAGTGTAAACTCCTGGTTACAATTCCTTCAGTGTTCGTTGTTCATGTTTTTTTTTACAGGGAGCCAAACTATTTGCACAGGTCTCTTCCTGACCAAAATCTCATTTATAAACACTGAAAACACACAAAACAAGGCCTGAAAAAGGGTTAAGCGACTTCCCACACAAAAGTTGTGATCTATAAAAACAGATTTGATGGGAGAAATTTTGACCCGTGCTTTGGAACAATTCGGAGATGGGAAATTGGCAGTGTAAATGGTGAGGTGAAAGCCTGACTGTAGAAACTGTCAGACATTTTTTGGTGCACGCCATTTTCAGCTTTTGTCCAGATGTACATTTTTAGTATGGACCCTACTAGGGTTGTCACGATACTAAAATTTCAAACTCGATATCGATACCCAGGAAAATATTCAATACTCGATACCATTTTCGATACAGCAGCAAAAAATTAAGAGGCATGTCATTTTTTAAATAAAGATCTGGGGCCTCATTTATAAAGCTCGCTTACGCACAAAACGGGGCTTGAAAGTGGCGTACGCCACTTACCACGCAAAGGTTGTGATTTATAAAAATAAACTTGCCTGGAGAATGTGCGCACCTGTAAGCAAACTCTGAGTCATGTGTGCGCACATTTTGGAGACACTGGGAAGTGGCGATGCAGACGGCGAGGTGGAGAAGTGGAGTCCGATTTTTATTGATGTCTCACACAAATTTAATGTCATGGCGCAGGAGGGGGAGAGGACAGCGCGACTGCATGGAATATATTTATTTATTTAGCTAAATATTTCCAGTGCATTTATCATGTCTCGAAATACAGCCATTAAGCACAACCGTTACACTCATTTCATCAGCCCTAGAAATGTGCTGTTCATGACAAAACCTGCATGAAGAAACATGTTCGCCTATTGCACTTTCATCTTTGAATTGTATTTCAAATTAAACGTTGTATTTTGGGACAGGGATACCACTGGTTCATGCTGTAATTCAGGTCAGGTGTCTGATCAGACTAATTGCCATAAACATATAAATACTGCGGTGACCCTCGTGCGTAATTGCGCAAGATGGCACTGGCACATCCTTTTTGCCTCCACCTTTAATAAATGTGATTCTTTATGTCACACATCAATATCAAACATCTTCAAATTTAAAAGCAACACAATAACTACATGTTGGTAAAGGAGTAGAAATATTTGGTCTACCTTTAGATCAGACCACTTTTTTTGGCTCTGTCACTGTCCGTGCAGTCCCACAGACACAGCTGACAGCATTAGCAGCGCTGATGTGTTGCCACTTTTTTTTGCTGCTGTGGCCACCAAATAAAATCTTTCTTCAGTCCTCCACCTCCCGTCAAAGGGTCTCTAGCTCAGTCTCGGAGAAATTCAGTTTTTTTGGTTCGTTTCTCACAACTGTCGCCCTGACTCACACAACGGGAGAACACTCGCATGTCGGCTCATTTATATGCAGATCGCATTCATGAGGTGATTTGCATGACCATTTATGGTTGAACTAGGGCGTGTAGAGGGCGGAATATGAGGTGGATCTGCGTGCGCACAACTCCAGGAGGTCTGTGATTTATAAAGAGAACATTGCGTGCAAGTGTGCGTGTGAACGGTTTTATAAATAAGATTATTTTTTGGCGCACGCCATTTTCAGCTTTTGGGCGCACGTCAACTTTTAGTATGAATTCTAAGCACTCTTTTATAAATGAGGCCCCAGAACAGTAACATCAATGATAACAACAAAAAATCCCCCCAAAATAAATAACAACCAGAAACAAGATCTGTCCATACAAATGTATTTATCTACAGCCCTGTTTATTTTCTGTGCTTCTGCTGAATTGGCACCATATTTTCGTTGCAGATCAAATAGAGTTGGTAGCTTAGGCTCAGGATGGTCCTGTTTCTACCTCACTATGTGATCAGAGAACCAGGGGTTACGGGAGAAACCAAACGTTTTTTCAGCTTCAATCTGTGACTTTACAATTAACATAACTTTTCAGACACACATAATTGTGCTGTCCTGTCAAATTAACATTGTCTCTTAATGTTACAGACGGGCATGACTGATAAAGTTTTCTGCTCAGCTCCCACATTAACGTTAGAAGTTATATTTTAGTTTGATGCTGGCGACACCAGCTGCTCAGCTGCTAGTGAGGGGAGGGGCTGTACCTGCCGTCTGCAGCGTGCTGTGTTCACTTCACTAAATATTTCCAAAGAGCGCTTTTTCGTTTA
This sequence comes from Epinephelus awoara, assembly GCA_035609425.1. NCBI lineage: Eukaryota > Metazoa > Chordata > Actinopteri > Perciformes > Serranidae > Epinephelus > Epinephelus awoara. The sequence continues at coordinate 23,426,148 of CM069303.1, read as the reverse complement.
TCATTTTTGACCAAAACTGGCTGCTCTGATCCTCCTGCAGCCGCGCTGGCCATATTACAGCAACAGAAATGTGTGCATGCATGCACAGCGACGACAACAAGCCGGGTTGCAGCGAGGACTCTGTGCCTGCCAGACGCTGCCTGCACAGCACGCGTCCATCGGACCCATCGCGCGCACCCGACAGGCGCTGAGGTGGCGTGCACTGTTAGTATCGATACTTTTGTAAATTAGTATGTTATCCGGATACAGGGTTTGAGTATCGATACTTTTCAGAGTATCGATACTTTTGACAACCCTAGATCCTACACACTGGTAGAATCCAAGTGATTTAAACTAGTAACAATACTCAAGAAGGCAGTTTCATGTTGCAATTGAGTGTTTCTCCAATGCTCGCCCAGCACCTCCTCGTGTGTGCTCAGCTTTTTTCTCTGAAAATTTAAGATCCATACATTTCACAAGTTTCTATCAGGAGCCAAATTATCTGTAGAGATTTCTTTCTCTCCAAAACAAATAGACCTGGTGGTTTAAACCAGCAAAAACATTAGGTAAAGCAGTTTCCCGTTAAAAATCAGTGCTTTTCTAATGCTTTTCAGCTTGTTGTGGAGGGGCTGCTAAATACAGTGGCTGAAGTGAAAACTTGAAAGGCCCTATCTCGAGCAAGTGGTCATTGGCGTCTGACGGCCCAGAGGTCACTGACCAAGTGCCTGTTTTCAACGACTTCTGAGTGAAACCAGGTTCGGTGGACAAAGCAAAAATAGTAATGGCCCTATCTAGATCCAGTGTTTGGTTTGTTCTTTCTGAGCTACTGTAGAAAATATGACGGTGCAACATGGCAGACACCATAGGTGATAGATAGAACGAAAACATGATTTTCAGTTTTTAGATTATATTACATTTCTGCAAATATATGCCCCTAAATCCTACACACTGGACCTTTAAGTAACAATTCATGGTCTTATCCAACAGCTATACAAGATCTTTGCTGCAATAAGTTGCAAGTCAAGTCAGTCTCGTCACGTCAGGTTTTAAATCCTGAATTTAGTTAATTAATTCAGACGAAAGTCCAAATTTAATTCCCAATTTTATAGCTCTGGCAAGACCACAATGGCCAGCAACGTATACAAATAAGACCATGAGAGCATTTTTGCCATTTGTTTGGGTGTGAAAATCCTACTGAAGAAAGAAAAAAAAAAAACAGGGTGATAAAAGAAGGTGAAGGGCTTCCGAAAGAGCTGTTGAGGGGACGCAGCGTTCACTGACAGCAAGAGCGAGAGGGAGGATGAAGTTGACAGATATTATGTCGTCGTCTCGCACTCTCAAAACGTGATGTCCTCCCCAGGTGATTGGTTTGGCAGAGGAGAGATGGACGGATACAAAATGGAAAAATTGAAGCACAGTGTAAAGAATAGAAATTTCCACAATGAAGCAAGAACATAAACCAGCAGAAAAGCAGATAATTCGGCCTTTTATCACACTTCAGCTGAGATGAAGACATCCTCCCCTGACCCACACCCTTTATTATCCTTTGTCAGTATCATAATAATGACCTCCAGACATGACTTTAATTCACAATGCACACTGGCACTCATCTAGCGTCAACTCTCCACATCATTTTTAAAACTTCCTTTTATCCCTTCACTCACTTATTTAACCTTATGTATGTATGTCAGTGTGACAAGAAGTTGTCTGGTGCTGGAGAGGACGAGTGACAGCAGTTTAATTAAAATATCACGGCCTTTTTGTGCCATGAGGCTCTTCATATGGCACCTTCATCTGTGTCGTAGGGAGCAGATAGTCAGCTCCTTTATCTTAACATAGTCAATATGACCCATCTATTAACAGATGGCTTTCATCCTCCACCTGGTGTAATGGTTCACTGACAGCAGCAGGTGTCTAAAATCATATTCATGTATTACCACATAATATGCACTGAAATAACAAGTCTTAAATCTCAGGACATGAGTTTCTTTGTCATGAAAATGGCGTGGGGCGGTAGATTTTCAAATTCAATGGCAGCATATACCATAAAACAAAGATTTGCATGCAAGCACTGACACACACCTCAGGCTTCATTCAGCAAGTCCGTCAGTCAGCCACATTCAAATGAAACTGCAATTTGTCTCCTCATCTACAAATGATTGCATTTCATTTACCAGATATTGCCTCACTGTGGAGGATTTCTAGATCTCATAGTTGGAAATGGGACAATCACTTCAACGTATGTCTCACTAGTTTGCTCTATTTCCCCGAACACCAAGTAGCATATTACACTCAAACTGTTCGATTCTAAATTGCTTTTGAAAGTAGGAGGACACATTTCTGGGTCTCTGCTAGAAGGAAGATTAAAAAGTGATACTGAATTTGGAATTTATTGATTGATTTGTTGATTCACTGTGTGAGTTTGCCATCTTTAGGTCATGTGGAGATGGTTCTTATTTCAACGTTACTTAGTGCCATCGCACAAGTAATGTGATGTGATTGTTGTGCCTTCAGTGTGTATCTGCAGCTAAAGATTAGGGCTGCAACTTACAATTGTCTTAATTTTCAATCTTTTGATTAAGTGGATAATCATTTTGCCTATAAAATAAGAGTAAGTCGCTGAAAAATATCAGGCTGTTCTCATGCACTTTTCATACAGATTTCTACGAAAAGTAAAGCACCAATATTTGTATGTATCCCACGTAATCATGAGCCAGTGACTTTTGTATAACCCATTTATTTGTGGGGGCTGTGATTGCATGAATAAGGAGCTGACTAGAGTAAAGAAAGAAGTGGTCCTTTAAGGAGGCAGGTTAAGGTGGTAGATTGGTCACAAAACACAGGACTTTTCACAGGACAACAGTATTCAGGACCCAGTGAAGATTTTAAGATACGTCGCCACTAGGGCTGGGTATCAGATTTTCCAGATCGATTCGACTCAATTTTCAAGGACTCGGTTTGATTCGATTTACGATTCGATTCGATTTGATTTAATTCAGTTTAATATCGATTCAGTCAAGTATATTTCAATTATGATACAAAATTTGCTTGAATATTAAGATATTTTCTGAGAACTAACGAAGTATATTTAACAAGGTACCTTCTGACCTGGTGCATTACTATTAAAAATACTGTTTACATTAAGAATTGACCCCAAAGCAGTACATTAGTCATCATGTACTTTTATTTAACATTACCTGACACATACAAAATAAATATTTTAAATTAAATCTCATCGCAAGGCCAACAATTTAAATAAAGTGGCTACAAAAAATGTAAACAAAGGACATCCACAAGTTTGCTGCCTGTAACCATCCTATAAAGCTTTATCCGCAATACACTACTGTGGTTGTGATGCACACATTGACTGTATCAGAAGAGAAACAATGTAGGTGAACCCTGCAGCAAAGTGAAGCCTCTTCCTCAGAAATGATCTCTGCCCCCCAGTTTGTTCCTGGCGGCAGAGCAGAGTGAACCATCTTTCTCCTCAGAGGATCTTTGTCCCATGAGAGCAGGTCTCTGTGTTTGCAGTGTAAACAACTTCGCTGGCGATTTGACAGTCACTAGCTTTAGCATAGTTAGTTAACACATTTCTTATCGGCCCATGTGTTTACTGTTACAGAAAATTAGTAAATCTTTGGTTTATTTGCACGTCACCTCTCCGCCGTCTTTTATCACACTTGCTAACGCTAAGTTAACTTCACCAGCAGATCTGTACGAGGCACAAACTGAGGCGACAGTTAGCAGTGTGCTGATGCTTAGTGGTATTTCTTAATCGTTTCCGTGAAACTGATGTGCATTTAATAAACATGCATAAATTATTAGCATTAAATTTTTAGGGGAAAATGCGAGTGAGAAAAATGCACTGTAGACCCATGCCTTCAGTGGATGCCCTCCCACCATTGTTTGCTGCTTTGTCTTCATTCAGTGTCCGGCTGTCTCGCGAGATCTTTCGCCATGACCACAGGTGCTAAATGCTGATCTCGCGATATTATCTGGGTTGACAGTGCTGCTGCTGCAGTCTGCTGTACAACACATCCACGGAGGAAAATAAATAGTTATAGTAAAAAATCGAATTTTTAATTACTGAATAGATATTGTGCCATTTAAAGGAAAATCGATTCAAATCGATTAAATCGATTTTTTTAACCCAGCTCTAGTCGTCACCATGTTTCTCTTTCTAAACCTAACCACAGTAACTTTACTTGTCTAAATCTGACCTCCATCCAACTTAAGTTAAGTACATAACTTTACGCTACTTTTTGAAGATATCAAATGGACATTAAAAAATACCTATTTTAATTTTCCATGGTGTCCATAGTGACATATTAATAATTCTTGTTTCATTTGTCCAAGACTCCAAAGCTCAAAAGACATGAATTCTACCTCACTGCCCCAAAAAATTCAGGGAACACTTAATGGTCACAGTATAACACCAAGTCAGATAAACTTCAGGGATATCAATCTGTCCATTTAGGAAACACAAGTGATTGTGAATCAGTTTCACCTGCTTTGGTGCAAATGAAAGTTACAACAGGAGCAATGAAGAGGCAAAAGCACGACAACCCCCATAAAGGCAATGGTTTTGCACGTGGTGGCCACAGACAGTTGCTCTCTCCTTATCCTTCCTGAATGATTCTAACATAGTTTTGTGTTCTGCTAGTGTCCCTGTCACTACTGGTACCATGAGGTGGTACCTGCAGCCCAATCAGGCTGCACAAGTAGTCGAGCTCCTCCAGCATGACACATCCATACGTGCAGTCGCAGAAAGGTTTGCTGTGTCTCACAGCACAGTCTCAAAAGCATGGAGGACATACCAGGAGACCAGTTATTACACAAGGACAGGGCCGCAGAAGGGCATCAATCCAGCAGCAGGACCCATATCTGCTCCTTTGTGCAAGGAAGAACAGGAGGAGCACTGCTAGAGCCCTACAAAAGCAGCAGGCTACTGGTGTGCATGTTTCTGACCATCAGTTAGAAACAGATTCTACAAGGGTGGCGTGAGGGCCCGACATCCTCGCGGGACCTGTGCTCATAGTCATAGCACCATGTAGTTTCACTGGCATTTGTCAGTGAATACCAGAATTGGCAGGTTCGCCATTGCCGCCTCATTCTCTTCACAGATGAGAGCAGGTAACACATGTGACAGGCATGAAAGAGTCTTGAGATGCTGTGGTGATTGTTATGCTGCCTGTAACATCATCCAGCATGACCGGTTTGGCGGTGGGTCCACTATGGTCTGGGAAGGCATATCTTTGGAGGGTCACACAGACCTCCATGTCATAGCCAGCGATACCCTGACTGCTGTTGGGTATCTGGATGAAATCCTCAGAGTGACTGTCAAACCTTATGCTGCTGCAGTGGGAATGTGTATGCAGTTCCTGGATGATGAAGGCACTGATGCCATACTGACTGGCCCTCTCGTCCCCCTGACCTAAATCCAGTTGAGCACCTATCGTAAGATATGTATCGGTGCATCTGACGGCACCAAGTAACGCCACAGATTGTGCAAGAGCTTAGAGATATCCTGATCCAGGTCTGGGAGGAGATCACCCAGGACACCATCCTCCGACTCATTAGTTATGTCCAGACGTTGTCAGAGTGCATACAGGCACGCAGGCCAGGGGCAATACATATTACTGAGTCACATTATGAGTTGCCTTGATAAAATTTACACAAGTTGGATCAGCCTGAGATTTCAATTTTTTACTTTGATTTTCGGTGGGATTTTGAATCCAGTTTCAACTTGAATAAATCATTCATCAAGATCTGATGTGTGATTTAAGTGTTCCCTTCATGTTTTTTTGAGCAGTGTATTAAATATATCAAAGAAAAGCATCAAAACCTCAAGTTTGAGAAGTTGGAACCAGGATGTTTAGCATTTTGGCTTGGAAAATAACCACTAGCCAACTGTGGAAGTAGTCACAGATTAGTTTTCTGTCAATAGAGGAATTGGCTTATCATTTTTCAGCTCTAGGTACAATGAAAAATATGAGGAGTTGCTTCCACTCCCCAAACTCCGACAAACCAATGGTATGCTGTCTGCATGAAGCAAAGTAATGTGAAAAAGCATAAAATAACAGAGAGACTAACTAAATGAGTAACTAGTGAAAAAAACAACATTTGACAAGCCAAATATAACAAGAACAATACTTTTTTTTCTCAGAAATTCGAAACCAACTAAGATAAAAAGCAACAGTGAGCATTGACAGGTGGTGAGATAAGAGATTCCAATGGGATGCCCATGTTGCTTTCTGTCTGCTGGATGTAAATTTAGGCAAATGTTTGCTTACAAAACTCGATAAGCCAATTTACTATCAAGTTACAGCAGGTTCATGAGGCGTTTTGCATTTCTAAATATCTCCAACTGAACAGATAAAAGTGTGCTTAACATTTGTATTCTCCCCCCAAAAAAGCTCTTTCGACCCTCGGTGGCGGCACATCTAATATATTGTGTAACAAAGGTGAAAGAGGGAAGCAAAATGAGAAATGACTCATATGTTTAACATTTACAGATTGAATTTCTCCACCAAAGTCCAACAAGAATCAAGTGGTTTGAGAGTTTATACAGTGGACCCTGCTGTCATTTCTGTGTACCATCGCAAGACAGAGCAAATGCAGAACAAATAAAAATCAAAGTCTTCCAATTGATATGCATTGGATGTTTTCCCACTGTTCTGATAGAGATGCCTCTCCAAACAGTGGTTTGGAGATAACGGGCAGGCCTGGCTGTGTTTGCCCGAGTGGTGGAACAGCAGCAAGGGACAGAAGGTCACCATATTGATATGAAACTTGACAGGTCTCGTTCCTGCCGTTGCTTTTACTACCCGAGACAATGTAGATCGACTGAGAGAAAGAGGGAGGAAGAGAGAGACAGAGAGAGAGAGTGATGTTGGCTCATGTGTTAGCTGCTAATGGACTGCTATAGTTGTGTATGCATGTGTGTGGGTGGGCGCACGTGTACTTGCATCGCAGAACGACGGGGACTTGGTCCAGGACTGATGAGATGCTTCAGGGATAATGCCAGGCGTGGAGTTGATATGTGATTTGGGAGAAGGCTTTATGCAATTTTTTACTCATTATTCTTAATCACATACTTCAGCGTTTTCTTCACACTCCCCTTCCTCTCACCACCGCTACCCCCCCCACCGCTCCCATTCTTTCTGCCGCCTTCTCATATCCTCAGTCTGGAGGCTGACAGTGACAAATAGAGGAACACCACAGCAGTATCTCTACACGACTGGAGGGACAAATTATTACAGGTTATTTTCCTCTTCTTTTCAAAAGCCATGGTTATTCATGTGGGACTGCAGAATATACAAAGGCTTTCATTCTAAAAAGCTTTATGTCAGTTTATGGATAACACATTGTTAGCCCACTTTCATTGCTCAGTATTTCCACATGATTACATCCACTTATTATCTACTTTGTGAGCAGAGTTCTTAAGATGCCTAGTAAAACTTAACTAATGGTGAGTTTTACTTCCACAACACTGAGTATAGTGTTCGACTGGTTGCTACTTAGGAAGGCGACAGGATCATGTTCAACATGGGAGCTTTATGAAGTTGAATAGCTGGTTACAAAAAAGAAACAGCCCCAGGGGTCTGTTTCTTTTTTTCACCATTCCAGTGACACTGAAACATTCACACTCCATGTCTGTGAGCTTTAAAAACACTATTTCATATTGTACAGCTGCTTTTAAAGTGACTGGTATGCTCTGATGTATTCATATTTTTTTGCATTCATCTGCCACCATGTTATACCTCATACAGTAGGAAGGGTTCAAATGATCAAATCTTCAAGGTTAATTCTATTATACGAATTATGAGAGGAATGATCGTAGTTCTTCAATGTCAAATTCTAGTTTATGCATGACTAGTAAGCAGCTTGGTTGCTTAAATAGTCGGTTTGATCAAAGGAGTATTTCATAAATCTTCTTATTCAGTTATTCACAATAGACTCCCCTCAGTGGGCCAGTCAGGGGTAAAGGACAAGTCTGTATTCCTAGGTGTAGGCCCCATCAGGGGAATAACTCATAAACATGTCATCTCTTCTTCAGGGAAAGCGGCGTGCAGCCGAGATGCCACGCTAGACAGGGAACTAGTGGACTGCATAATTTCCTTTGCTGCAACTGACACCTTTTCCATATGTAGGCACTAGACTGGGCTTAAGTGTGATGGCTATGCATCATTATGCCTTGGAAATGGAGGGTGCAAAAGTGCACTAGCAGTGACTGGCTTACATCTGACAGTTGGCCTTGTTTTACATTAGTCACATCAATTCAAATCCCTTTTCTCGACAGAGTTGGAGATCAAGTGCCAAAGACTTCAGTAACCGAGGGAAATAATTCATGAGTCAAAGACTACTTTGATTTTTTAAAAATGCTTTGCAGCTGCTCGTCTGAAATATTGTCTTGTTGAGAATTATTTCACATTTTGCAAACATTAAGCCTGTTTTCATATGAAGAGAACAGGGTTTGCCAAATTACAAAACAAAGATATTCTCATGTATCTCTTAGGGCATCAGGCCATGCAGACAGTTTTGGTTTTAGGTTTTTGGTCAGTCAATGTAATGTGAAGGAGCAAACAATGAGGAAGATGGTTTTCCTGTTCTGCTTCACTGATCAACACTATAATAATAGCATATTAAATATAATATATACAAACACCTTTAATAACTCACTTTACTTTGAAAAGACAAACACACACTGGGGCTGATACTTGATTCTGCGGTTTTAAATTCTTCACATGCTGATAAAACCACAGAAGAAGAAATGTTGGCTGTATCTATCCTTAACTTTCCCCTCTTTTGCAACTGGAACCACTGCCTCACTTTGACTGGCTGGGAATATGTTAACTTTGAGAAGTTAATTCAAATTCAATTCAGTAAAACTATTAAAAAACAATGTAAAGTATATTTAATCACTCTTAATCATCACTTATGACACACTAGAATTGTGTGATGGTGTATTTTTCTGCAGAGACTCTGCCCTCTGACAGTGTTTTTTCAGAGCGCTCAGGTGAGTCTGGGGCTTTATAAAAAAGGTAGCAGCCAGGTGCCAGACTGTAAGCAGCATGCAAGAAACACAACAGCGAAAGAACACAAATATAGTGAGACAAAAGACCGTGAATCTTGGGTTGACTTTTGATTTCACTTTTGCTAGCGAGCGTGTTCACAAACAGTGACCAGCAGTCCTGCATTGTGTACCTTGAAACATTATTTTCAACTTTCCACATTAGGACATGCACAGTACACCTCCTACTGTAAGCAAAAGCTGTGATAAGAGCTGTGAACACAATTTGTATTTTTGTATTGGTTTTGTTTGTCTGAGCAACATTCTTCCCTTGTGTCCTAACCTCTATAGTGCAAATGACACCCCACATTTGCCATACAGCCTATACTGTATAATCAACATATCAAAGAGCTCAATATTTATCCTGTTTGTTGAAGGTCAAACAGAGAAATGTTCAAGTGTACACATCCCCTTCTGTATCGGAAGACAAATGTCAAACTTACTTTATACCTTGTGCAAATAAGCAGGGATACTTCCTCTTCAGGAGACAAGTACAGATGCTCACAGGACGCTGTTTACGGGACTGTTCATTAAGCTATCAGAGATTAGTCTTAGGAGGTCTTTGTCTTACCGTGTTTGATCACATTAATCTTTATTACCACTCATTCTTTTATATCTCTAATACGAATGCCATTATGGATGGCAGCCATTACAAATACTGGGTGGCTACTAGTGCCTTATCAACAGGTAGGTGAACTAGGCAAAGCTATAGCATTAATGTGTGTGTTGACGAATAACAGTTTTCTGGTTAACTCATTTATCTTGCTGTGAGGAATTGCCCCCAGAGATCTATTCTTTATGCAGGCTGGGAGACTCTGGGCCTTAGTGGGGGAGATATAAGAGCCACGATTGCACATTTTCCATTAGTGTGACATGGTAGCCAGACAATGGCAACGTTAACCAAAATCTGATATGGGTACCCATTCTACTGTACCTTACGCTAATATGCTGACGCACTAACTTTAGCATTCCTATTTCGTCAGTGCAGATTTAGTAGTTAAATAATGAAATCTCTGACAACATTGGTCCCCACAATTGATCAAAGGCTACTTAATTTTGTGCATTAATTACTGCTGAGGTAATGAAATGGCCCATCACTCTCCTCATAAACCAGTAAACAGTGGGGCAAAAGAAACCATCCTTCAGGCACAGGCGTGATTATGTAAAAGCACTGTTAATCATCGGGCCCCATGTTCCTCCCCATTTTGTTTTCCTTCCCTCAGTTGCTTAATGTTTACCACCAGTACGATGTTTTATTTATTAGTTTTGTCATAAAGTTCTGTTTCACATGAATCTGGCCGCTCATGCATGCAGTATGAGTGTTGAAATTAGCATCTCATTACTTGCAATAATTAGGCCAATGACGGCCAGATGTTGAGTGTGTGATCTATGTGTAGGCAGATAGCTGGGTCTAGCCTTTTATTATAATCAATTAATACTATATCATAAAGTTTTACTGCTGGCATGAATTGCGGAGCCTTGATGAGTGATGTAGCAGAGAGAGACAAACAAGTTCACTTGCTTTGTTGACTCGCTGCAGAGTTGTGTATTCAGGGTTAAATGAGTGCAGTGCTAATGAAGTCTTATATCAGGGGTCTATAATCTGATTTTGTATGTCAGGGAGAGAAAAGCTAAATCTTTTCAACCCTTTTACACAAGCAGTGTCACGACGATGCTCATGGCTGCCGGGTAAGGTGATATGGATTATTCAATGAGACATTTTTATCACAGCAAATTACTGTAGAAACCATAGCAGTGTGTTTAAGCACAATAGTTCCATGTATCACGGCATAGACACTGCAAGAGAAGAGCGGTGTCTCTGTTAAAGGGAGCAGTTAGCAACTTCAAGACGAATCCAAAATCATTTTCATCTCTGCTTGTTTTACTGTTGGCTCTGAATGTAGGTTGTCAGTACTAAAAGTCAGGTTATTTTAAACACCACAATGAATCCAATGTCTCAATCTAATGGATAGCATAGTTCATAGTTTTGATTTTCTTTAGGCAATGTGATGGATTTTGGCAAGTGGGAGCAATCTCCAAGCTGAAATGTTCAACATTCGCACTCCCAACTCGTCAAATACTGACACTTGGTCAGTGGCCCTACAAAATATGATGCTTTGGGTACCCCTCCTGCATTAGTTTTGGACACACAGGGACAGCGTGTCAATTCACACTTGTTACATACATTGTGTCTTTCCAAAATACATTTCCATTTCACAGGAAATGTAGTTTCTGCTCTGTAAATGCTTAAAGTCTCTTTTCAAAATAAACTTAGAACATAGGCAAAACACTTTGGGTCTCCTTCATGAAACATAAGCAGAACAAATTTGTGTGTAAACTGTTTGCAGAAGGAAATTTACATGCATTTCGGCATTCATCAGTACGTTAGTAGCTCCAGCTTTTTCGTAATTAATAACAAAATCTACACTTGCTTTTGACTGCTAATAGTGTTTGTGTAAATAAGATGCTGCACATAAATATTGCTTGTCATTATTGGAAATTACAATTTGAATCTCAGTATTTCTCTTTCTTTCTTTGCTCCATGTTGACAGGTTGACATGATGCACCTATCCATAGTAAGTATCACCTCCATTTATGGTGGCCACTGGCGATTTATGGGCGGGGATGTATGCTAATTGCTCACATGCAGAAGCACGCTGTCAGTTTACAATTGACTGGCATTCATGAACATATACACTTGCCTACAATCAAATCGAAGCGTTCTACATGGTTCGTGAATCCGGTGTAGGTTTTTAGTATCAAGGAGTTTTATGTGCAAATCCACAATCCAATGTGTAACTTCACATTACGTACGCCAAAGCACAGTATGCTACATATACTCGTACACTATGATGTAACTAAAATAACTTTGTTGACTTTTTGTTTCACACAGGATTGGAACAGCGGGCTTCCAGGTCAAAGTACTGTGTTTGATCCATCAACCTCACCTCCTACCTACCCCGTGTGGACTTTCTCGCTCTTCATTCTGTGGCATTTTCATAGTGCATCTAAAAATGTGGCCTCATGCGTCTTATACTGCCATTAAAGGGTGCCCCGGTATGTTGGTGTCTGATGCTGAGGGCCACTGACCAAATGTTGGTATTTGATGAGATTGGAGTGGGACCAGGTTTAAATATTCTGTGACAGAATTTGCTCTGAGAGTAAAATATGACACCATGGGGCAATCACAGATTTTCACAATACATTTAATATCTATGGAACAATGAGGCCATTACAAAAATTACAGCTGCCATCTCCTGCAATTCTGGAAATCAATGAGCACTACTAAACGTGCAGCATTATTGGATTCTTATATGACTTTTGCTTCAATATGAGGAAGTACCTTGATTTTTTAGGTTTTAATATGTTGGATAAGCCATTTAAAGTCTTCTTTTTAAGATTTTTTTTGGCTTTTTGCCTTAATTAGATGGGACAGTTTGGAGACATGCTGGAGTCAAGCCCGTGGCTGCTGCAGCAAGGACACTGCCTTGTATATGGGACGCGTGCTCTACCCACTAAGCAACCAGGCGCCCCATTTCAAGCCATTCTATCCATAAAAAGTTTCTCAAAAGATTTTCCAGAGAATTACGTATATCATGATACAGTGTTAAAAAATTACACAACATCAAAAGAGGATTTTATCCACATCACACAGTCCTTGATTGCAAAGATAGCAAGCTTTCAATTCTGCTATCTGAAGTGAGTTCATTTCAACGGCATTATTTTAGTAGTTTAACTTTGTCAATGCTGCCACCACACACTGCTACGTTCCACCCTGAAAAGACAGAATTGACCTGGAGTCACTCAGACAGCATTCAAACTTCATAAGTTGTCACGTCCCCACCATTAAGCCATGCACATCTACCATCATCTGACGCTAAACTTGACAGATGAGGATGAAATGAAGTGTGTCAAATGCAGTTACAGTGATCTCATTCAAAATGCATTTCCCTGATAGGACTTATTTCAGTAATATATCACATCTTACTCCTTAGCTTTTCATTTGGTTGTGTTGCATCTAATATCATGTGCCATTGACAATGGCAGCCAAACAGTGTAAAATTAATGACTGGGCTGGCATATGTCTTGGATTTGATTAGCAACAACATTAGAGTGGTTCTTCTCTCAAATGCTGCACTTTGTCCTGTCTGAGAGGCATCCTTGCTCGGTCTGTACAATACAGACAATGGTAACTCTATTATTAAGCCAATTTGTCTAAGAAGGCCATTGTCCCTCTAACAATTTCCTCTCATCATATTCGCACCAAAAGTTATTATGAATGCCTAAAATGAAAGCCAACTATGGCTTTCACTCAGTGCTGATAGCTAATATCAAACTATACAAACAAACCTTTGATTACAAGGCATATTATTTTTGAGATGCATCCAAATCTGAGTCACAGAATAATACAATTCGAGTCCCTGATCTTCCAATTATGTAATATAAATGCAAATTCTTATGGTTAAAGTGACATTGCTCTGCCAGTATTATGTATACTATTATCACTGTCAGCTGCGGTGAATACATCCAATATCCAGTGTCCTCTGGAGGAGGGATATTGGTCGCATTGCTTTGTGTGTACTTAAGTGTGGCTGAAAGGCACCTCCCAAGTCATTCAAAAACGAGTGAGATTTAAAGGTCATTTTGTGCATATCACCTTTTCAAAAGCTCACATTCACCCTGTATTATTCTGCTCGATGCTTTGCTTTGCAATGGAAATCGTTCCTTTCTCCCCTAAGAAACAAACTTTTTCCTCTCATGAGGAAACATGAATACTGCATGACATACTGGATACAGAGTACAAAATCCCAGCGTCTTTCTTCAGAAAACTGTATGGGTATGGTCAGCTGTGGGGCCTCCCATGGACAATGATAGAATGATAAATACCTTCATCTAGAGAAAATGTCAATTATCAGCAGACTCAGCAGCAGTGCTGGTGGTCCTTTTGGCACGATAAAGATCTAACATTAATAACGTATGCTTATCTCTGGGAAGACAGCCACCGATTGATTTTTGAGAGAAACCTGGAAGAAAGGGAACAATAAATTATTTAAACAGAAACATATTCCACCAAAGAGAAATGTAATGAAGTATACCCAGAAAAAATAGACATATGACTGCATTATATTAGAGTTCAGTGCCTGCCGGGCATCTAATGTTTCTCATCCATCAGCTCCTGCTCCTGTGCCTCCCCTAGCTCTAAACATAACCCAAGGAACATTAATAGATACTTAGAAACATTAAATGAGACCCCGGGTCACTGCCTCTGTGTGTTGGCAACAACAACACTTTGAACAGATTTTTAAGTTTGAGGACTTCTAATTAGTCTCCAGAGCTCCTTCTGTGTTCTTCCTATCATCATATAATATTGGTTTGCTGAACAATAAGGCTAACCAACGGGTGCATGGGGAACTAATGAGCCATTTTAAGGAATGGGAAGAGGAAGGAAAATTGGTTCAAGCTGGCAACACGTTTTGACACGCAGTTGGAAAAGGAGATGGATTCTGAAGACACTTTGGGAAGAAGAAAAAAAGAGTAGTCTCTAAACACTCAATTTTTCATGAATGTTAACTTGTTTGTGTACTTCATTTCCTCAAATACAATTCAATTTCTCTCTCAGCTGTGGATGGACACAGTCGATGTGGCAGCCAACACTATATTGCCATTTTAAGACCAATTGTGAGCTTCTCATGAGGAGAAGCCCTAGGAAGTGTGCTGCAAGGCTGGGATCATAATGATCAAAGTGAAATGTTTGTCGACTGAAATCAATAGCATCAGGGTGCCTGGAAATTGCTATTAAAGATCCCCATCGATTGGGCAGCAGTAGTTCAGTGACTGAGTGACTGGTCTTTCAGACTTACTACAATAGTGACTGTTTCCTGGGCCAGTTATCTTCTGAGGGATTACCCTGATTTGAAATGTAATCAAGCCGGCCCTGGGTGAACTGTAATCTACCTGCATCTGAGTCATGACCACAAAGCCTGTCACGATAATTGTATTGTCAACTTGTCGCATGATATATGAACATGACCTCAGTGTTGCCCGTTGTGTTAAGATGCATGTTTTTTTTTACATAGGAATGTCACCAACATGTTTGCCAATAAGAATCCAGTAGGGTTTTCTCATTTGTGAGACCTGAGTGCAACACTTCAGCGTTTTTTCATTGAACTGGAGAGAAACTATACTGAGACACGTTTTGCTGTCACTTCTGGTTGTCAGGAGTGTCGCGATAACTGCAGTACAGCAGTAATATGCTATTGACGAGCCAGCCACAGGGGATGGCAAACAACCGTCACAAACGCTATATTCATGTTTTTCTCTTTTTCATAGGAGTGCCACATATTTACGCTATGCTACAAATGCCAGCAGCATGTCAAGGCGCCAAGCGTATATTTCACACTGAGCTCTCCACATTAGTCATTTATTTCTAGTCATCCAGAGTTGAAAAATATTCAACTTTCTTTGGGTAAAGCAGCTCAGCACTTTCACTTTGCACCCAGCTTTCCAATCACAGTGGAGGAGGGGTGGGACAAACAACCTACCACAGACCAACCATCACAAAACGACCAAAACAAAGGAGAAATGAATACTGAACCCCCATAGACTGGCAGGTCCATCCGTTCTCCCTACGAGCTTCAGCCTTCCCTTCCTCAAGAGGAAGTACTCTACCTTGTGCATACATTTTTACGCACCAGATATCCTGTATCACAGCAACCAGACGCAACCAAAGCGTCTCAGCTCTACCCTACTTGTCACCCTGCTTCTGCCCCTATTCTGCTCCATGTGGCGAGGTTTCATCTTTGGCGACAGTGAACCGGAGGCAAATAATTGTTGTCCCCGACGGCTTCTGACCGGCCAAAATGTCGGGAAGAATAAGTCCAAATGGGCTTGGTTTCAAAGCCCAGTCCACAGATCCAATCTGGGAACATTTTAGAAAGCAAATTGCCGGTGTTGACTTTGTTTAAAAACAGTGGCAACCATTGAGAAACTAGATTGGCTGTATTGCCTGATAAAGGAAAACTTTGCTGATTTTCAACAAGCCCTGTGTTACTGCAGTATGTTAGGTAGCACCTGGAGCTCCATCTGACAGGTGATGCATTTGCAATTGTTGTTGACACGAAACACGTCACCATGTGAACCAAAAGTCGTTACTGTATCGTGTGGCCTAATGACCGCACAAGCAAACTGGTGTGGACACAACAATTTGAAGTGTCAAACAATTAGAGAGTTTCCATCATTTCACTCATTTGGGTTTAATGCCAAGAAACACCTTGTTGACACCCAATTTAAACACAGATACATGTAATATCTAACTGTAACATGTGATAGTAGATTGTCTTTAACTGCATTAAATGTTTTTTCTGCTATAATGCAATATGTTCTGACCTGCACAGGCTGTATTTTATTGTTTTTATTTTTTCTAGGATGTCTTTTTACAGCTGGCAAAGGCACTGCCGATGAAAACTAGCCTTAGCCTAATAATTACTTTAGGGTAAATGAATATCTAAATGTCACCAATCACATGAATAATTTAACTTTTCACATTTTACAGCAAGGAATGTACTACAAAAAATAGAGTGTGGCTTTAACTAGGGCTAAAACTATAGATGATTTTTAATGTCAATTAATCTGCTCATTATCTTCTGGATTTATAGATCTGACAGAACTTCACTTATCCTGAGGGAAACTGTTGTAGCTGCAGGAAGTGCATAGGTAAGAGTGCAAATTAATAGAGTGTAAATAAAACAAAACATAGCCTAAACATTGACCATTTTGTTTAAAAAAAAAAAAAAAGAAAATGGTGAAAAAAGGCCATCGCAATTTCCGAGAGGTGAAAGGAGAAGTCATCAAACGGTTCAGCTAAATATCATACAGTATGTGAGGGACTGGAACGGTGAGTATTTTGCTGGAAAAATTACTGAAACAATAAATCAATCATCAAAATAGTTACAGATTCATTTTCCGTAGATACGATAATCGTTTCAGCTGCACCTTTACTGACACATTAATGATGTCAGTGATTAAAAGTCTCTGGAAGTATTTGTAGATATGTCATCTACTTTCCTTTCAGCGATATGTCCCGTGACAGTTGTCAATCATGACTCAAATGTAAAATTGTTCATGTCAGTGTGGTTCTGCATACATCAGTAGGCAGAGTACATTGCAAACAGTACTAGACGTGGGGTCTGATTCCCAGTGGGACCACTCATGCAAAGAAAAAAAAAGTGCATTCATTCTTGGTACTTGTAACTCTCTGGGGAAAAATGCCCTCAAAATATGTTAAATAAAGGCTCAGTGGGTTGGTTTTTTTCTTTTTTTTTAAGTTTTGTATAATGCACAACTGAATAAACAGACAACTGAATAAAATATAAAATACAAGCAAAGCATGTCAAATTTGTTCTCTGCACATGCTGAATTTTAAACCATTTTTTTCACGTGCCAAATCATAATCACTTAAACTGTTAAAACCCAGAATATTGGTACGTCTTGCATAAACTTTCCTCAAGCAACACCATATCAATCCTTCTGCTATTTCTGCGACTTGCTGATCTGTGCCTTAATCCGCTCAACTGCGGCGCACATACTTCTTTGACTACATCTGTATGTCATCATTTAATATCCATTACATATCCTAATAGAAAGGCAGTGGCAGCTTCTCTTCCCGACTCGCACTGCTTCCGCTGGGCAGAAAATTGGTGAAGTTGGAAGAACTGTTCTCATCAGCGTGGAAACTTTTTCTCAACAGGGTATTGTATCTCACTAAATCCCAGAAGTTAATGACCGCTGTGCCACAGAGGGTTGCTCTGTTTTTCACCAGATGCTAGATTTTTGGAATTCCCCAGATTCTAATGTGCACCAGAACAGCAGTTTTCCAGCTCGAGTCCCAGGCAGCATGTAGCATCTCATTAGCTCCGGTCACTGATCGAGTGTGACAGACATGAAACCTGACACATGCTGCAGACCTCCACTATACATTTCATCTGGTTTCCCATAATGCTTGAAAAATGGCTTTCTGCATTTGTAATTATTTTTCTTCCTTGGCCCTCGCCTCAGATATGTCCTTTTATTGTTATTCTTTTCCGCTTGCATGCTTTAGCATCTTTCAGTGACTTTTTTTCCCTTTGTAAGAGATGTTTTGATATATCGCACAGATGAGAAAGTTTCAAGTCAAGCAATTATGCCACGAATGTAACTGAAGACATAAGGCGCACTCCATAAGAGTATGTTTATTCTGACTTTATCCTTTTCTCCATTGAGATACAGACGCACATAGCCCCTGTGCTGCATGTGTTTTTGTGTAAATTCTTTATTTATGTCAAGGGCCTCTTATATTGTATTTATATATATCATAAAAATCATGCATATTTTATATAGATTTACGTGTAGTGTATTTAAAGTTAAAAAAGCCCCAAAATGCTTACTCAAGCATACAGCTGCTCCGTGACAGAAAGGAATTAAGTACACAAAGACTTGAAACAAGTGAAACTACTGCAGTGCTGGATTGCAGGATACACATGACACTCGCACGCACGAACACACACACTGGCCAAAGTCACACACGCTTGCTCGCACACACAAAAGCAGACTATAATACTGCAAGCCAACTGGCCCTTGAGCGCCACTGCGAATGGACCGCAGAGTAGGCTCTACTTTCTCTGCTCTTTCCCTTTGCCTTCGCCCCCTCAGCACTGACAGCTGCTTCCTAACGAAGCCCACTCTCTTCCAAGCAGACCCTGTGATAATGAGGCTCTGCCCAGAACTACAGGCAACCAGGGAGCAATGTCAACAGCTCGGAGCTGACCTCCTGAACGGGCTTGCTTCCCCTCGTTCACCGAGAGAGCAAAAGCTGCACCTCATTGTTTGGGTGGAGAGCGGATCCTTGCCTCGGGGAATTGCCCATGTCCAATACTAAAACTGAGCTGAAACAGTGTAGAGGCTTCATGTGCATACATATGTGCGTATTCATGAATGCGCACACACCAGCGAGAGTGCCCATGTAGACAAGCATACACACACACACACACACAATGTAGAAGAGTATTACAAGTGATATATCCATGTCACAGAAAAGAGGATTTTAACAGTGGTAAATCTCAGTTTTACTACAAATTTAAACATACTGGAGAATCAGCAGACCTCACCTGCATAATATTTTGTATCAACAATGAATAAATCAAACCAGTGTTGGCAGAAAGGAACCAACCAGAGGCACAAATCTCCACGGAGTAAAACCTTTTGCATTGTTTATACATACACAGAGTGACGGACAATGTAAAATTCATCCTTCATGCATTAATCGTGCATCTCCTGTGCAGAATACCGCATGTGATTCCTGTTAATGTTTCGCAGGACTACCAAATTTATATATTTTACTAATACTTCTTATTGGACCATTTCTTGTAACACCTAATATCTTAAAAAAGGAACTTGAATTATTTAGTTTCTCTTGGGATGGTGCAGCTGAGCAGCGGCAACAAAAGCATGTAATAAAAATTGGGACCTCGGTGGCTTCATCTGTTCATGGACAAAACATTAACAGAAAAACTCTAAACAACACACAGCATGTGACATATTGTAAGTATATCGCTCCAATGCATCCCTTGGTGGAGGAGACCCTTTAAAAGACCAGTCTGTGTTTGCTTTAGTAGTAACACAAACCCAACATTAATCACACCGGATAAGCTCTGCAATCGACAACAGACACCCTCTGTAATGAATAAGTCAACTAATCTGTGCCAGCTTACGAACTAGAATAAGAGCAGCCGAGGGATAACTGCACAGAAAATGGAGTAAATAAGGATTTCCAACTCAGCAGTGTGTCTGGTGAAATGAAAGTCTCGCCAAACTCTGTGCTGCTTTTAAAGAATTAATTGACTCATTCAGTGCACAAAAAAAAAAAAAAAATTTCAAGGAAAAGTTAGGAATCTACCAACAACAAAAACCATGTCCTGCTAAAGTTTGGTGACAGTGCATTGTTAGAAAACACCAAAAGTTTAGTCAATTAAAGCACAAAATATAATCAAAACATTTTGCTGGTCGATGCAACATATCAGATCCAGCGTTATTACTGTCCCTGTTTTTTGGCTTTACACTCAAAGCCTCCACAAGCAGACTTTGAAACATAAAAACAATGTTAGTGAAACATTGGGCTGAGGCATTAAATAACCACACAAGAACAAGAGTTTATAACTTAGATAGGCTTCAATGCAGTTAAAAAAGAAAGAATAACCGGACCACTGAGTGAGCCAGCACCAACACAAAATTAAATGCACAATAAAATCAAGCATCAACACATCACAGAAAGCAAAAGACAAGTCCTTTGTATATCCAACACACTGCTGTCCTATTAAATCCAATATTCAGCCACAATCATGACAAAATGTAGGAAAGCAGACAGATGTAGATGTGTTTGATGTGCAAATTCATCTCCAGCACAACAGAAGCACAACACTGCCAGGAGTAACATTAAAGTAAAATTTAAAAATAACAAAAACTCACTCACCATTAAAACAGCTGCAGGCGTCCAGTATGGTTCCAGTCATTAGTGGACACACAGGTGAGGTGAGTCATGGCTCTCCAAAGTTCAGTATAAAGGTTTTTCAATCAGGTGATTATTTAATAACATGCAGAGACTGACACTCTCAAATAAGCGGCTTTCATTTATAAAACCTGACTGAGTGACTCTGCGGACACTCGGTTTAGTTTGCCAAACTAAAACTCACCCAGAGTCGTTGGTTGCTATGGTCCCAGCTTAGCAACAGAGCCACAATAGCCGACCGGCTACATCTGAAGCATGCTAGCCGCTGAGGTGTTAGCATTTCTGGCAACAACTGACGTCCATAACCGTTAAAATTATTTTTCCTCACTTGTTGCGCTCACTTCGGCTCCACTCGTCTCCTTTCTGTCTGCCGGGGAGCAAATTCATGTTTAAGTTCAGAGAAAATAGCGTGGTTTGGTTAAAATAAACGGATTTGTGCCACACCGGCTAAATGCTCCCACGCGTGTGAGCTGCACTTCAACTTCCTGTCACGTTAGTAAACTCCTGAGGGGTCAAACTGCAATAAAGCTAAAGTTCCGCTCCGGTGTTAAATTATATATTGCGATTTTTATCCATCTAAAATGTAAATTAATTATGTATAGCTTTTACATGTTTCCAATTTTATTTTTATTTTAAGTATATATATATCAAACATAGGTGGTGTCTTTTTCCACACAGTATGTATGTATGTAAGTTATGTGTATATATAACGTTACATACATGCATACATATATGTGTGTGTGTATATATTTATATTTTATATATAGAGATATATTTTAGATATATAAATAATTATAATAAATACATATTAATAAATAGATATATATTTATTTTTAACATTTTACAGTTACATGGTGAAATGATTTTGATATTGGAGGGTCTATATACACCTATCAAACATGTGGTGTCTTTTTCCAAGTTTTTGGTGTACTTTTTTTTTGCCACATTTTCCACTTACAGTTTGTGCGACGCTGCTCCTAGTATGGGTGTATCTGCATCTAAACTGGGTATAAATCCTGTATATATTTTGTATCTATAACGTCATCATTCATTGGTAGTGTGAGAGTTATGTAGGGGACTGTAGTGCAGGGGAGGTGAAGGGTTGGGTTGACGTGGACATACAGAGTGTGTGTGAGCTGACTGGTTCTATTAGCAACTATCCCACTCTATTATATTCTATGCTATCAGCATCTTTACTCTTATTATCATCATCTTATTCTTCACTCACTTAAAACAATTTATTTAGATTAAAATAAATTGATAATCAATATGAAATGCTGTGCCTCATGATCATGTACCAGAAAAGGCATCCTGTATTTCTTGGATGGGAGAGGAAACACATATGGTGCAAAACTTCTATTTGTTACGGTCAAAAACGTTGTGGGCAATCGGTGGTGTTCGTGTTTTATGGGTCCAGTCCGTTGGCCCACATCAGAATTTTCACTGGTACTATTTAAGGTGGCAAATTCTAGTTTGGTGTTATGAAAACCTTTTTATCTCTAGATGATACTTCAACAAAATTCCAAGTGGCAGCTTAGTCACAGACATCCAGTAATGTTACTCAGTGCAGGAGCTGACGACGTGAATCAATCAACACACCTTAAATATTCCATATGACAACTTTGACTATTGCTCTAGTTTTTATATGACATACACTTTTAGTAATGAGTGGATCTTCAACCATTTACATGTATTAATTTCGGCCAGGTTACATGAACTGCATATATTCTAATCCTCACTTGGAGAAACAAAGGGTCGCGTAGCGTCGAGCAACGGCAACACTAAACTCAGAGCTTGCCTGAGAAGAGCTAAATGCACAAACCCGCTATACTCTCACCGCAGCCTGTTTTATTTTGTTCTGAAAATGTCGGCATGCAGCCTCATTCTGAGGACGATAAACAAGGTGCCGACTTCCATCTGTGTCACCGGCAGTGTTGTGTTAGTTACTGAAAAAATAGAAAAATTCAATAAAAAGTAACTCAGTTGGTTACTCAGTTACTTAAACCAAAAAGTAATGCCTTACTGGGAAAAGTAACTTTTTAGTTACAGCTCTGCAGCCCAAAACATTTCCTAACTGTACTGGCCTGTAGTTGGCTCAGTTTGTGAAGGAATACCATGCTGCACGCCATTTTAAAACCTGGCCAAATTAAAAATATTAGTTACTGCCAAAACTAATGGCGTTACTGTAACGTGTTACCAATAACGCGTTACTGCCCAACACTGTATATATAGATGTATATATATATATATATATATATATATATATGTGTGTGTATATACACAGTTTCCAGGGTGTCTACAGGTCCATAAAGTCTTGAATGTTTTAAATTCAACGTTACAATAATAAAGCCTTAAAAGTCATTAAATAGTCTTAAGTTAAAATTTTTAAGGTCTTACCTACTATAAACACTATATCTAATTTCATTAATTCTTTTTTTATTTGTTTTTGTGAAAATCAGTGAAGCCTTTCTATGTAAAACTCCACATTTCCAAAGCTTTAAAAAACTATAATACTGTCATTTTAATTCATACTTACACTTACCTGTTGGCGAAATGTAGACTGACTTAATTTGGACTTCTTCAAAAATTCCCCTCATATTTGACATCACTTATTGACCGGAGAGCTGTAGCGCATAGCACACGTTGGCAGGACTGGTTAGTGCTGCAGGTTCCTTGAATAAACTCTGACTTGAGAAAGATTTTATATTCTTTGCATCACACAGCTGGAACAAATTGCAGTGTATTTTGAAGCTTCGTACTGGGTCAATTCAGAAATTGAGTCAAAAACCTGATTGATTCTAACTATTACTATTTTTAACTTGCTTTAACTGACTTATTATATTATATGATATATCTTCATATTATATTTATACATATACTACATTGTACATTTTATGTTGTTTAATGTCTTTATTTATTTCTCTTGAAAATGAGATCTTGATCTCAACAAGACTTGCCCGATTAAACAAAGGTTTATAACTCACTCTGATAACCATATTCCTACATAACACTTACTTCTGCACAAGACCACATATACAGGATTTGCCTGCAATGCTAACCTGCAATGCTAAAATAAGTAAAACATGATTTGTCCAAAAATCTGTCCTAAATTTGGTTAAAAGGTGTCTTGAACAGGTCTTAAAAAGCATCAAATTAACTGCCTGATACCTGTAGACACCCTGTTTACAGTAGCTTGCTGGTAGTTCAGCTATATTCATATTCACATGGGGATTCAAGTAGTTATATTACTTTCTAAAAAATATTTTGTGTAATTAACCAGTGAAACTACAAACAATTTTGTGCCATAAAAGGAAGATTTTTTTTAATTATTGTCTCTATTGTAATTAAATCCTCTCTGACCACAGATAGTCAGAGCTATTTATTAGTGGTATTTATTACTAAATGTTCAGAGAAGCTGCTGCATGCTATTTTAGATGTTACCTAACTGAGTAATCCTTGTGTTTCTGAAGGCAGGCATCTGAGGGATGGAAATTGAATACAAAACCAAAGTTGACATTCTTTGCACTGTTGCATAAATAGGGGCTTTTTTTTTTCTTTTCTTTTTTACCTGTGAACAAGTGGGTACTTCCTGCAATAAACTCAATTACATGGCATTTTTGCTGGCATGTGGCTGTTTTGTATCAAATTTTATTACAATTTTGTTTCACATTTGACCTTTAGATTTCTCCCTAGGGTATGTTTGCTATATTTTAACGCCCGTCAGTGTTAAGTAATTGGGAGCTTGCAAAGCTATGCATTCAAAGTAGCTTGATTTGGTCTGCACACCTTTGGACACTGACACATGGAGTTGTTTGCTTACCTAATAGAAATGAATTGGTTTTGCTGGGTCTTCTCACTTTGTGCCATATATAGCCATAATTTTACATCTTTAGCTCTCTTCAAACACATAGCTAGAGGACACTCACAGAGAGCTACACATTGTAATGAGTAATAAGTCTTCCTCATAATCATTTTTCCACAGTCATTATGAAAAATAATTTAGGGATGATTTATTTAATTATGTACACTGCATGACCAGCAATATTTTTCATTTGATAAAGTTTCCATTGTCAGTTCTGTTGCTGAGTTTCACGTCTCAATTTGCAAATACTGGCTGAGGGGCTCATCACACAGAAACCTTCTGTCTGCAAATACAAATAGTGTTGTTATTGCACACTTTTTACTGATTGAATATTCACAACACTCCGCATGTATACTCCACTTTCACAGAGTTATTATGGGATATGTCTGGATATTTTCTTATCCTTGCTTGTGGGTTTAATTGCTAATTTTACCTGATTAAAGTAAAAACAACACTCTAAAAAAGCAGCTTCCTGAAAAAGCTCAGTTCCCGCATACTTGTGGACTTTTAGTGTACACACTGGATCAGAGAGACCAAAAGATTCCACTCTCCGTGGAATAATTCATTAGGCCTATGTCAGCCTGCAGGATAACCACCATGTCAGCCATCCTGTCTGACTCTTGCCAAGTTCACTTAAACGTCCCGCACTTCCCATTAACAATGATCATAGGTCTTGCTGGCCCTTCCCTCTGTGGAACAACACTAAGTCTTCTGTGGTGCAGATGGCAACACGTAAGAAGATTATGGTGGAAAGTACAGCCTTCATGGTTGTAATTCAAACAGTTTAGAAACCACTTGAATTAGTGATAAATCCTTCTGGACTGGTCTGTGAGCAGATGTGACAAGTTGAATTATTCCCCCCTTACCAGGAAGCTTTACAGGAATCTTGTAACATATGGTGCTCTCCGCCTTCATCACAGCCTTTAAATGTTATTGTAGGACGGACATTCCCTATTGTCTCTGGATACAGGAGCACCAGCCAAGAGGTGCTGTATAACTCCTTATGTGAGTCAAGGGTCCTCCCATTCATCTCCCATCATCAACAAAGTTGGCAGCCATCTATGACTGTCTAATTCAATTACTAAAAGTGGAGACCTGTCTGGGACTGTCAAGAGCCACAGAGATAGCGGTGGGCTTACTCGACCAGATTATCTGCTTTTCTGGCTGCAGCTGTGCTTCATCTTGGAATAGTGGGACTCCATCATCTCTTTTTGTCCCCCAAATCAGTTTAAAGTATGTCTAAATATGGCACATGATTAAATCTGTGCCACATGGACGTACCCTCAAGCTATGTATACCTGAGAGAGTATAGTATCTACGAGAGATCTGGGGCAGTGTGAATAGGATGGAAGTGATATTGGTCAGTCTCACTGCAGTTTAACATTGTCACATATCATGTTACACCCGGGCCTGTTTAGTTTTACACCACTGGCTGTGTTAACATGCAGGCTAACATACAAATATTACGTATAGGACAATATTCTGAATTTTATGCTTGTCATGTAAACAGCATATTTCATTTAGATATCCCCAATTAGGCCTTTTTTCAAATGTAGCATTTTCCGAATAAGATGTGGAATATTCTGGTATTATTCGGGTTTTACAGGCATTTTTTGGACACACGTGCAGCCCATTTAGAATATGCATCTCACTTGGGGTTTTTACCACAGTTTAGGTCACATGACATCGTAACTGTTTATGGACGGCTCCGTCCGTTGTCATGGACACATTGCCCGCAAACCATCTCACCAGCAGTTTGAAAAGCTGGGGTAGAGATTCATGCTCAAAAGAAAAGCTCACATTTCTTCTCCTCCTTCTTCATCTTCTAATGATAATGGCAGTTGGCAAACAGCTTTTAGTTGCATTACCGCCGCCTTATAGTCCAGGGAAAACTGCAATTGTAATCGTTAAAGTTTTTTTTGATCTCTTGGGACATATTCAGGACTTTAAATTTGGGGCCATTATGTCACAGCATCACACAAAGGAGTGCATATCCCTGCCTCTGAACATGATATTTTAATGTCATTTATGTCTAAACATACAATGACCTTTTTTTTAATCCAAACAAAGTCAGAAAAGTCAGTAAAATTAGGTTATAAAGCACCTTATCATTCAATTGTTTTGCACATACAAAGTTATTTGTTCATGAAAACCACAATGCATAGCCACAGGCATATCTCAGACTGAGACTTTAAATGAGACCAAACTTGAAACATATCTTGGCTTTGTCATTCTTTGGTTTAACTGTTGGTGCCACTGAAGGTTGATATCTGTGACTAAGCTGCCGCTTGGGAAGGGTTATTATGCTGAAATATCGTCTACAGATAACGAGTTTTTTATGATACCACACTAGAATTTGTCACCTTAGGTGGTATCAATTCATCAAAATTCTGACCTGGGCCCATAAAACAAAATAAAAAAATTATAATGTTTTCGACCGTAACAAATAGAAGTTTCCAGTATTGCACCATATTTGTTTCCTATGCCATCCTGTCTAAGACCTACAGGATGGCTTTTTTTTTTTTTTTTTTTTTTGGGGAATTTTTAAGCCTTTAATAGATAGGATGGACAAGTATTTGGGTGGGGGGTGACATGCAGGAGAGGGCCACGGGCTGGAGTCGAACCCAGGCTGCTGGACATGGGGCGCCTGCTCTACCACTAAGCCACCGACGCCCCAGATGTACAGGCTGTCTTATTCTGGTACATCATCATACAGCATTTAATATTGCTTTTGCAATTTTTTTAAAAGTTAAATACATAGTTTTAAGTGAACAAAAAAAGGGGTGATTACAAAAATAGTAAAGATGCTAATAGAACCAGTCAGCTCATACACACTGTATCTCCACATCAACCCAGCCCTTCACCTCCCCTGCACTATGGTACCCTACATAACTCTCAAACTCACAGCAAATGATGATGTTTTAGATATGAAATATATACAAAATAATCTATACCCAGTTAAGATGCAGATACACCCATAGAAGGAGTGTGGCACAAGCTGTAAGTGAAAATGGTTGTTAGGTAGTGGTACTTCAAATACAGGTAGAATACATCCGATACATTTACATAGACCCTACAATATTAACATCATTTCACCATGTACCTGTAAAATGTTGAAACTTTGCAATTGACCTTGAAAAAAATAATGTTCCACTTAATCCATAAAGGCATACTTTTTATATACGATGCAGGAGGGTATTGGGACTAATAAAAGCTATGAAACATTACTGTTGCAGTTTCTCCTAGGTTGGGTCCATTTTTGACTGACAAGACTGTTTAACAATCAACCCAAGAATACTATTAGGATCAGTGTGTCCAAGTTCCTCTAGTTTATCTCATTTCTCCTGATTTCTGTGGTGATTGGTTTGAACACAGGGATTCACACATCCATCTGTCTCAGATGCAGGTGAGAGTCTTTAAATAGAAAATTCTCCACAGTGTACTAATAAACATTAATGTTTCGGTCCTCCTGGACCTCCGCCAAGAGTGCATACTGTGGTGATGCTTACCTTTAGTTTCCCTGTTCCATTATTCCTGCCATTTCTTGATCCCTTCTGATGTGATTATACTTTAAGCTTCAGCCTTACTTTGCTTTACTGTCATATTTACTTTAAAATTATTTAGTGGCAACGTCTGCATATTTGTCTGCCAGTTCGTTCCCCTCTACCCCTATGGCTCAAACACCAACTTTTACACCCTATGGAAGACTTGGATATTAGCAGGTTTTTGGGTACGTGCAAATATCGCAGTTGTGATCTTGCCATGAAGGTGGTTGAAGGAATGAAAGAGGGCGGCTGTGTTTGCACGGTCCAACAAGTTCGGCACTGGTGGAAAACTTCCTTCCTTTTTCAGCGCAGAGAACCAAAATGGCACAAGCAGGTCCAGTTGTTCCACTTATCCACATTTTTAAGTGACAAACAACATGTTAGGGAATGTTTATTGGATTATGTATGGCTCCATGTAAGTGGAATATTCATTTTCATTGTAGGAACATTGTCTTTGTTGGAATAAGGGCAAAATCCTTAACATTATGTGCGTGTAAATGTAGTCAGTGATGCACACTATGATCATTAACATAACAAGCCACATAACAGAACAAGCTGGCACCATCTCAGTCCAGCTTTAAATACGAATCAAACCAAATAAAGTCTTTGTTTCAGGAGGCAGTATCAAAGGTTGGGCAAAAGGGAAAAGTGAGAATGACATAATAGACATAACCATACAGCCAAATCTATCCCACGAGGACGAAACCAGTCAGCAGGCACTAAACCCCTGTTTCAGAAACGACCATGGCTAACAAGGTGGAGATGCTTTGTTCTGCTGGTCAAGTAATTCTGGCAAATTTCCTGCTGCAGCTTGATCTCCGAATGGTAGAAAAATGTGGTGTATTGAGGCAGGCGAGACAATTATTACATAACCACAGGGTTCACACTTTTCTGTTGCATGCAGGCCTTGAGGGCCTTCTCATAATTTGCTCCCCTGTGTCAGTAAAGATAAAATCATACAGTATCTCGCTGCATGCTCATTGCATTCTTTCCTGGTAGTGTCTTCCAGTTAACATTACAGAGGACAACTGGCTCTGCAACACAGGAATGCCTCCCAAAGAAAAAAAAAAAAAATCATGATGTAAATCATACTGCACATCAACCGTGGCAAATTTGCTGACAGGTTACATTGTGTATCTTGACAGAATGAGGGAAGGCTGCTCATTTTCCCAGACATCATAGTGTGTAGGACAGAATTGTGAAACTATGCATATCTCCCTCAACAACTCTCTCTTCCTCCTGGTTAGATGTGGAGCTGCTCCACTGAGAAACAATTAGGGCTTATTTACATTAAATCCTGTGTTTATTGTGTTTATCTTTTCTTCATTTACTTCATCAAAGGAGCATGCAGCACGCTGTCATAATTAGATAATAAGGTGTTTGTACCATTCATTATTTTATGTGAAGAAAAAAAATCACCAGCATTTTTTCTGCTTTTTTTTAATAGTTGATTTTTCCAGTTTTGTCACTTTGCATGTCCTGTGTATAATTTTATTTCAATGTAATGTATACTGCACCTGTGTTACTCATTATCCACCTTACCTGAAAAGTCTGCACTCAGACGCTTGTTTTTGTTGCAGTGTATTGCCAAATATTTTTCCAGCTGACAGAATAAAACACTAAAATACAGATTTTACTCCAACAAGAAGTTGCAATCACGGTTAAAATTGTTTGCCTTTTTCTGATTATAGCAATATTGAGTTGTACCTGTTGTCCCTGGGGATGCACTGTTTGGACAAATGGTTATTTTTAAAGAAAACAGTCTGTGATAATGGAACATGGATGTGCAAATACTCCACAATTTGTAACGTGTTTGATTACAGTTATGAGTGAACCAAGCACACACAGTATTCCTGACACAGAAATGAACACTCAGTAATGGGCAGACCATCAAACAAGCAAACATATTCAGTAATGGCATAATTGTTTTTTTTTTTTTTTTTGTTTTTTTTTTACAGGGTCTTCTTTTCACAGTCCGGGCCCATTTTAATTTCCTGTCAATCACTCACATTATTAATAAAATCTAAATTGCTTTTTCTATTTGTAGCCTCAAACCTTTGTGAACACACAAGGCATTATCTCCAAAGTGCTGTAGCTGCATTAAAAGTCAAAATAACGGTTGAAATATTTTTTAGAGCTGGATACCCTTCTTAATTTTCATTGAAGCCGGATTCCTTTTAAAGTCAAAGCCTCCCGCTGGACACAATCATTTTCAAATCTGGGACATCCTGCAGACATGCTGAAAAGGCCACAGATCATAAAACATTTCATGTACAATATTATTTTATCATGCTAATAATCATAATCTCCATTCTGACTGTGGGAGACTGTGTTCTATTTTATTACTAAGTCGTGTCTACAAAGAATTGGGACTTTTGTGGGGAAGTCTGTATTTTCACGAAGCGGGATGAAGCTGGGAGTGCTGAAAGACTGTCCGGTAAAGCCGAGCTGCGGGAGGCAAAATCTTCTCCACAGTCTCAGGCAAGCTGGATACATGTCGCCATCCTGAATGAATAATTTAATCCTCAAAGTGTACTTCAAAGCTGCTCACCAGGTGGTGAGTCTCCCAACAGCTGCCTCACAGCCCAGCAGACAGTCAAAGATCGAGCAAAATGATTTTCTCCAAATGTTCGACAAAACTGTGTCCGGATGATAACATTGTGTTGCAGTACAATCATACCTGCCAGCAGACATTCCTTTCCCCGGTCTTTTTCAGCTTCTGTTCAAGGGGACAACGGTGAAACAGTGGTTATCCTGATGAAAGGGAAAGCTTAAATTGAAGGGGAAGCTATCCACCTGGAAGATGATTCCACCTCTATTTGGCAAAAAAAGCTGCTTCATGGCGTCTCAAGATCAGCAGCGCATTGTGTTGCTCCAACCTGATCTTTTTCTGATGCCATCACTGAGGATAAGGACACTCGATACAACTCCGGCAGATGTTGGACATCCGGACGTTATTTTGAATTCCAGAGTAAAGGAACGCTGCATTGATGTGGTCTATTTTAAATGTAAGCTACTGAGAATTTCCCCACTAAAACACAATCCACAATGGAAGTCTCCTGGCCCCGTGATTGGTCATTATTGCATGAGGACTGGCAGGCCAAAATCCGCCGGATGTTGACGATCTCCCTTGACACAGCCCAAACCCAAAAATCCTACAGGAGAGAATAATTTGTATTGAGCGGGTGCATTTGAAAAATAGGACTTTCTTTGTTTTGACAGATTGTAGCTTGCACTCAAGCTTTCTACAAGGCAGTGCACAGAAAACAGCTAAATATAAACCTCATTATACTCCATGCCGCCGTAGCCTCATTGACACTTGAGGCATAAAGAAATGGCAGAGGTGCAGAGACGGAGGTTGCAAGGGAACAAAAATGTGTCATGAATGAATGTGATGGTATCAGCCACACGCTGTAAATCAAACTATACACTGTATTCCCAAAACAAGACAGCCTGAACCTGCCGGCTTTTTTTTTTCCATCGTGCAGAACAGAATGTAGAAATTTTAAATTGTATTTAGTTGGTTTAATTTTCAGATATTAAAACGTATAGAATAATGTAGAGTTTAGTCAACAAAGCTGAATTATGGGAGTAAAAAGATGGCTCCTCTGATGCAGCACTTTGCTATGCTTATTTAGGACTAAGTGCACTTGACACTGGATATTTAGGAAGATACAGAAATGGGATTTGGCCATGAGGCGTGAGTAGAAAAAAAACACTGAATTAAATTAAAACTGAGTAAGGGTGATGTGTAGAAACAAATTCATGATGCATTGAGCCATCTTTCATTTCCATTGACTTATTAAACAGAGTTACTGTGGGAGGCAAATGATGGAGCTCCCCTGGAACTCACTACATCTTCCCACTTAACAGGGAGGCAAGAGCGCGCCAAACCCTGCAGGCTGACAACGCTCACCAAACAAATCATGGCAACACATCCACAGGCAGTCCAGAGTAAATTGTTGTATTAACCCCCAGGCAAGGGTCCCCCCTCAACAATTCAATAAGCAGAGACGCATTCCTACACATCCTAACGAAAAGCTAAGGATTTGACAGCCCACGGAGCACGCCGGTGCCAAGCTGGGAAGGCTGTCAGTGTTATGGGTCAGTGTGTTAATTGTTTTCTGTTTCAGGACGTTTATCTTTTATGGCTTCTCCTGCTGCAGTCATCATGCCGCATTTTTGTAAAGAGAAAAGAATTGAAGTAAGTGATTGTCCCCGGTCATTACAAGTCACATCATTTTTGACAATGTGCACACAGAGGAGTTCCTCCTCCTGGAATAAAAATGAACTTGAAATTATGGCTTCCATCTGTATTAAGAGTCAATTCTAGATATTTAGCCAAACTGTTTCCACAAAACTAACCAGTGCTGGAGAAGTGAACCACATGTAATCATAGTTAAACCCGCAGTAGCTTGCTTGTAGTTCAGCTAAATTCAGATTTACATAATGATAAAAACAGTTACATTTATTTTCTGCCATTTTTGCATAGTTAACTACTGGAACTACAAACAATTTGGGGCTATAATAGGAAATGAATCAAGAAAGAACAGGCAGTGACGCACTGGGGTTGAGGATCTGTGAAATTAGTTGTAAAAAAAAAACAAAAAACAAAAAAAAAAAAACAGGTGCTCTTCAAGGGTGGGGTAAAGAGTCACGAAAAGATAAAAAACTACACAAAAGTCCATAGTGCAAGCAGACAGTCCAAACTGTGGTTAAAAATCCTTTATTAATACAAGGATAACCACTGCGTTTCAACTTCATCAGGGTGTAAACTGCATTGGGATAAGGTGGGCAATTTAAGAGCTCATGTAATGGTCATGTGACACAGGTCACATGATATATCGGTATAGCCCTAAAAACAACACTGACAGAAATTGCAAATGAAAATGACATAAATATATACTATAAATAATTAACATATTTAATAACAAGAAGATTCAATGCCAAAAAAATTGAAAGGATATAACAGTGACATAAAATAAGAAGTTATAGTTACTTAAAAATATAAGATATGTATGACAGGGACACAAAACAATATATGTAACAATGTTTATAAAGTTGAAATATTTATAAAGTGTGTAACTCATGATAACAGTCAAAATGCCTCGGATGCATTTTTGGAATACCTGTCTGTACTATGGACTTTACACTGAGGGAGCTGGCCAGTTGTAGTTTTTGTATCTTTAAGGAAATTAATGACTTTTAAATTTTACTTTACCACTGCTTCTTTGCTCTCAATGAGCCCACTTTGACTAGCCCCGCCCCCTTTTTCTGTCATTCTGACCACTGTGAGGTATCATCTGGCAATACATTCATCCGGCAGAATTTGTTCAACTAAACTTAACTATATCAGATGTCAGTTATTTATGATGAGTACTGAGTATTACTATTCATTAAGAAAAGTTCAGAGAAGTTGTTGCATGCTATTTTAGTTACCTGGCTAATGGAGTAATCCTGATTGGTGCAATACCCCCACCTGGACTCTATAGTTTCTGAGGGCAGGTGTGGGACTGAGGGGAATCGTAAACAAAACCGAAGTTAAAATTTATGCCCTTTTCCATAGATTTTAATTTTTTATTATTATCGTTATTATTTGGAATATGTTTGACCTATACAGAAGTGGGCTCTTGCAGTAAACTCAGTTGAGTAGCATCTTTTCCCGGCATGTGCCTATTTTTGTATGATATTTCATTTTAATTTCATATCACATGCACATTTTCAATTTGATAATTTTGTACAAATAGTTTAGACCATTGGTTCCCAGCAGGTTCAGCCACAGGGTCCAGATTTGTCCTTGGTCCACACAGTTTAATAAATTCAGTACCATGCTTATGTTTGGCCAAATCATCAAGCTAGTTTGTTGTTTCTTTCAAGTATCTGTCTGTTACTCACTCACTCTCCATCACGAAATGGCACTTCAAAATAAAAGCTCTGCACTGGAAATTCACTGTACTTAAAAAAAGTGTTGGGTTTTTTTTTTTGTGTTTTTTTTTTTAAACTTCACACATTTGTAAGTCACCCACCAGTTGGGAACCACTGCTTTAGACTACTTTTTGTAAGCAGTTAACCAAACTAGATTTCTCCCCACAGTGGCTTTGCTGTAGTTTAAATAATTCCAGTGTGGAGTAATTGGTTGCTTTCAAAGTAGCTTTCACAACACTGAAACTAAATCAACTTTTCTGCTAGAGCTAAACCAAACTTTACTTTTATTTTATCCATTAGTATTCTTTTATAGCTTTAGAAATCTGTTCCAAAAAAACCCAGTTTGTCCTGTCAGCCTTCATTATTCCAAAAAGTCTGAGGCCATCTTGTCAGTTGAAACCCTTTAAATCAAAGTCTATATAATTCTTAAGTACACTGTAGCTCAGCGAGCTCTGACTGCATGACTCATACTTTTGGAAGAAATCTGCTGGGTCAGGGGTGAAGGACACCGTCAGGAAGCGGACGCTATTATTTTGGTTTACTATAATCTCCAGATCAGATTAACTTCGGCTCAAATTAATCTAAAGTATTATGTGATTTGCAAGTCACGTCTTCCTGCCAACAGTACGTATAAGCGATCCGATGCTGCGTGCATGTCGTCTTCTTGTCTATTCACATGGCCGGTGACACATGTTCTGTAGCAGGCACTGCTAATTAGATGAAATGCATTTGTCCGTGTAGCCTGGGCACAGAGCTGACTACAAATGAAGCTGACTGCCTTCATTCAAAATGAATTCAGCCTCATGTCACCACCACAGTGCTTTTCTAATTCTGACAACAACAGCAACAAAATAAAACATATTCTTTGTAGATATATGCATTCAAGATCATGCCTCTGGACGGCCATTCCCAGCAAACTATTCATTATATAAAAACCCCAGATTTTAAAACTGGAGATAAAGCATCCAATTAGCAATGTATGGTAATGTTGACATTTTACTCTTGCATTAAGTAATGTTATTCTACGACGCGGTAGCTTTTCAAACTCTTTCTTGGCTCCATGTCTACATAATGCCTCAATTATCCAGAGATAAAAACCGAGAGTCACAGCATAACGTCAACACTGCTGTACACAACGTGTGCTATAATTGATATTTGTGTCTTGCATCATTTACATAACAGGATGCAATTAAATATTTAGAAATCAGAAAAGCATTGTCATAATGGGCTTAAGGTCAGCGTTGTTGGCGTCTCTTGCAACCAATTGAGAGCATTTTGTAAACACGTTTTATTGCAGGGACCGGTGTAACAGGCAGAAATAAACAAACCAAAGATAATATTTGTTTTGATATGTGCAAATAAACAGACACTGTATATGGAGTAGTGAAGCTCGGTTATAGGCGGGGGGTAGACACTTCATTGGCCTACAAAACAGCCAGCCTCGATTGCTGCTCCCTGTGTGGGTATCAGTTAAAAGCACCCTCTCATTGTGTTGGTATTTTTAGACAGCAGTAAAATCACTCTGAGAATGCATTGCCACATCTTCCAGATGACTAACAGCGTCTTTCATTTTTAAATTGCAAACATGCTGTGTTTGTCAGCTTCCATAATAAAGAAATCATTCCAGCTGATAATCTAACATTATTATAATATTTTAACCAACCCAAACCACCTGTGTGTGCACATTTGCCACTCAAACTTTATGACACGCACCGTTTCCAGGAACTAAAGTATTTTGACAAAATGAGGTTAAACACTTGGCTTTTTTTGCAAAGCAATTAAAATTTTTACCGTGGCAGCGTATTTCACATCTTACTTTTTTTCCAGAATAGTTTTGTTATGCTGTCGCGTCACTTTAACTCCGGGTGACAACGCTTCTGCTCCCAGTACTTCTGTTTATAATTTCCATCAGATTTTGTGCCTAATGAAGCTGTGAGAGCTGTGGAATCAATCCATTCAGATACGTTTCATTCAACTTGTGCCAATGGCCAGAAGGTTCAGCACACCAAACACTTGCATCTTATCTCATTAATCCCAAATATCATAATGTGCTTGTTATTAATTGCTTTGGCATCCTCAGCTCCTATCTGCCGTCTTTGATTT
Source organism: Epinephelus awoara (assembly GCA_035609425.1). Lineage (NCBI taxonomy): Eukaryota > Metazoa > Chordata > Actinopteri > Perciformes > Serranidae > Epinephelus > Epinephelus awoara. The sequence continues at coordinate 23,390,122 of CM069303.1, read as the reverse complement.
AAATTTGTCAAATATCGAGAGAGCGCACATGTGCCTTGTCAAGCCCAACTTTAGAACTCCATTCAGGCTGCTCAATTCTCATGAAGGCAGACAATTTTTCCAGGTGCTGTTTTTTTTTTCTCCTCCTCCTCCTCTATCGCTTTTTTCCTCCCTTTGCTATTGAGAACCTCTTCCCCTCTTATAGACATGATCTGACAGGAAATCTTTGAGAGGCAGCGCTGTGCTAACTGCCCAGAGATTTCAACTGTCTGTTCTTGCTGGAGGAGAAGCTGAACGCTGGCCTCCTATTAGTCTAAACACATGGAGCCCCCCAATCCCCTGTCTCTCCCTCTCTCTCCCTCTCTCCCTCGTTCCCCCTCTCTGTTCCTCGCTCTCTCTATCACTTCCTCTCCCTCTCTCTCTCTCGCTACTCATCCCAGTCCTGGCGAGGGGGCTGACAGCTCTCAGCGTCCCAGCCTGTCAAAAAGGGCCTGTTATTCAGCACCCTCCCTCTGGGACAGGAGGAAAACACACACACACACACACACACACACACACACACACACACACATACACACATACACACATTTACACACACATGCACACACAACCTCGCGTGAATCCGCAGACGTGCACATTCACAGAACATGCTTTCACAAAGGCCTTGTACACAACACACACCCACGCGCTCTGTCTCACACACACACACACACACACAAATATTTTCCTCCTATGCCCATGAAATACTTGCACATACAAAAACTTTTGACTGCTCTTAGAGGATGTTCTGCTTGTTGTCAGCATTTCTCAAAATATGCTGACATTTTGCATGCACTAATCAGGATCAAATGTATTATCCATACAGACACTAATTTACTGAGCTTTCGCCTTCTCCACAGCAGCGCTGACACAAATTCCTCTCTTTATGGAGTCCTCTTGTCAATCCATGTGATTGGCTGAAATTTACCAATCATTAGCTACAATTTAATAATGTCTGGTGAATCGGAAGAGCTGACAGGTGTCCAATCAGGAGTTTGAAATGATTCCTTAGAGATTTTGAATGCTAGCTTGCAAATGAACCTGCAGGTGCCTCCACAGCTGTATTCCCAAGTCCATCACAATACTATGTGCATACTAAGGAGCAGAGATTGCTCGCTGCTCAGCCTGCTGTCTTGTCCTGACAATTTGAGGGGATTTTTTACAGCAGAGATATGAAATGGATATGAATACGGTCATGGCAAAAAAACAGAAGTACTAAACTTTAAATAAAATAAATAAACTAAAGGTCCACGTGTGTTTAAACTTTGTGAAACAAGAGGCACTGTTGTTGAAAGCTGATGTATTTTCATTCTGTTTTGTGGAAGAATCAGTTAGCGACATTAATTGGGAACATTTATGATGTGTTATAAGAAAACAAACAAAAAAAAACAAAAACGTGTTTGTCAGAAAGAGTGCTGGTTCATAATTTTAACAAATGGCATGGTAGCGAGCCAAAATCACATATTTAAAGTATTCAAAGATCACTTTGCACTGTTGCAGGTCGAATGTGTTTCATATTTTCCTGCTAAAATGTGAATCATTGTTTTCAAGGATTAAGAATCCAACAAATGATAATGAACATAATTATTATTATGGAAACTTGGAAAACAATTTAAAATATACAGAATTATCAAATTAAATCTAGACATTGATTTTGGTTAAGATCATTCTGAAAAACACATACTTTGAGCGTACATTTTTTTCAATGGTCAACATTTACCCTAATTTGAGTAATCACTTCTCCAGCAAGGTGCTGCGTGGAATTATTTTTTTCCATTTTATAATTCAAACCCACAGCCTGAGAGTTGCTGTGGGGTAATCCCTGTTCAACTCCAAGGAACAAGTAATGATTGCAGCTGATCGCATGTGGTGCCACTGGAGAGCCGGAGCTCTGTGCTCCAGAAGCCTTTAAAAACCATCACAGAGTCGGAGCTATTTATTATTTGATTAGCCGCACAAAAACCCTCCTGCCCAGTCACACAGGATGTTGGAAATAATAGCAACAAGAAAAATGCCTTGTGTATTCAACCTCCGCTATCTGAGAACTTAACGTGAGACAAAAACAAAACAAGGGAGAAGAAACTTTCCTGAAATGCCAGCTAAGCATGAACATAGTTCCCTTTTCTTCCCATGTGGCCCCTTTGTGAATAATTTCCCTCAAATCTGAGTAATCACAGTATTAGTGCCCTTTTAAAAAAGACTTCTCTGTCTGCTAAATAAGGAGCTCTCTTAATTTCTCTTCTCGACGCCGGCTTAATTGCGTTAAGAATTAATGGTGCATTTTCACGGCCAAGCTCACCACCAGACACCGGTTACACTGCTCTTCCTGCTGGGCCCAATGCCACACAGCGGGCCCAGAAGTGCCTGTCGAGCGCCAACCCCGGTCTCACTCCTGCTCGGGGGTGAGAAACTTTGCGCTATACATATGCATGAATATCCCTCATATCTCCCCAAAGGCAGCTATATCTCACCATTAGTCGCTCTCAAAAGTCTTCTGCGGCGCACAGTATTGACTTCTGGAATAATTTCAGGCAATCCCAGACGTGATTTATGATGATGCACATTATCGATCACTTAAGGAGATATTTAGGTATTCAGAATAAAAAGTTATGTTCTCATTATGTTGATGGCGTGAGGCGCCAGGCCAAGGGGAGAGGGGGGAAGTCACTGTACACTTTACCGGAGAGGTAATTAGCACGTCTGAGTAACAGCAGAGCTCCCCCTCTCTGCTCTCCTGCTGCTGAGGCTGGGCTGACTTGCCTTAGCGTTAGCACAAATTGTTACTGTCGCCCCACAGGTGGGAAACTAGCTCTCATCACCTCATCACCCCAGAGGATGTGAGACACAGCAACATATATTAAACCGCTATCCTCGCAGCATGCGGCTAGTGTCTTCATGAGATATTTTACTCTTTATGGAGCCCATGGGGGACACACAAATCCAATACAGCTCCCTTTTAGAGGGGCACAGGCGAAGACATGCATACAAACAACTGGGATTTAAAGTGGTTCTTCTGCCAGAGGCAAGAAAAGTGACAAGCCATTGGAGTGCTTTGGGCAAATGCATCAGCACTGGCAATGCCATGGGCTCTGAGGCAGTAGGAAATGAAGGAATTTACCTAATGTGAGATGGTGCATGGTTGAAGTCTTGCTGCAATTTCACGGTGGCCATAGCAGACAGAGGAAGAGACATATTCCACCACAATGTTTATTAGACCTGCCGTGTGCTTTAATGCTTGAAATGACCGTAATTGTAACAGTTGCTGTAGTTTTTCAATCTAACAAATCGCAACTTTACACTCCAGGAAGTGTGGTGAAATTATTTTCAAAGTCGGGAAAGTGTTGAAAACTTTTTTTTTTTTTTTCGTACATCTTCTTCCACCAGGCAGTTTGGCTTCAAACCAAGGATGCCATTACCCTCTTTGGGCCCTGCTGATGAGAGACACCAGACTTTGCTCGTGGCTGGGAAAAAAGAAACATGCGCAACACTTTCTAAAGCTGTTAATGTTTTATCCCATAATTCACAGGCCCGGGACTTGGGAGTATGTCTTTGTGGGAAAGCCTTGGCTGGACATGGTGGAACCAGCATCATTAGTGCCTGTCTCCCCGGGGTGGCATGTGTGGAAATTACTGCCCCAATCAATAAGCAAAGTCCAAGTGTTGAAATATTTATCCAGACAGAGCTTCATCCTTGCGGTGGACTGTCTGAGCACTCTTCCTGCACCTTAAAGGGTTATTCAGAAAGCCATATATGGGCAAGAGTACACCTTGAAATCAATGGGGTGCCACTCACTGGCTGAGTGCTGAGTGCTACAGGAGTCCATTAATTTATTGTCGATACATGGGGCGGAAACAGCGTAGGAAGCGGAACTCCCCTTAAGGTGTACTCGAAATAGTGTTGTCCCGATACTGGCATTTCTAACTTCGATACAATACCTCAAAGAATATCAATACTTGATTTGGGTCCAAGACGGGAAAAACTATTTTAAAGTAAGGCAAACTTGTACATGTATGAAGCCCACGTGTATGTGTGTGTGTGTGTCAGAGTCAGAGTGAGAGAACTCTTCTTTTCTTCACACCAGAAATAAAGAAAAAGCAGGTTTCTTATGTCGCAAGAAAAAATGCCGCTGGTATTAAAGTGTGACAAATTAATACAAATCTTCAATATTTCTATCCATTGCAAAAAAGAATATTTATGGCAACATTAACTCAGTAATAATAAATTCATTTAAAATTGTATTTCCAACAGAAAGACATGCAGCCTCATCTGTGAAAATGTATCCATCATCCTGATATTTTAAAGGGCTTAGTCACTGCCTGTTTACATCATAAACATTACAGATTAATTCTGCGAGGGCCGACACATACACACCCGACATTTTTAGTGTGATTCTCTCGGCAAGACTTCCTTTGAACTCCAACACTTAGCTTGTTATCTCACTTTATCTTCCCACAGAGCATGTTACGGACGATTAAAAGCTCTATGTGATACTTGGGCTAACATCTCATTATAAGAGAGAGCCCATTTGTATTGCTTACCTCCATAGTTAGAGTCCACAAAGGATGACAGCTGACTTCCCCTCCTCAGCTTGAAGTACTCTGCTGAAACATATGCTCATTATGGAACCATAAAAAATTGCTCTCATTTGTTAATATAACATTTTCAGGACCCGGCGATGGGCTCAGGACATTTTCTGGCTGCAATATAATGTGGCCCTTTGAGATGTGCGAGTACAAGATGATTTAGACTCCTTTCTTTTTTTGCTTTTGTTGTTTGTTTATCATTATTTACTCAAAATGGCAATTTGTCTCCATTGTCTCCACAGAACGCAATTAGTCAGATGAAGTCTCAACAACTCTCTCTAACCTCTGATCCTTTTCAGACCCCTTGACCTTCATCACACCCCCATAAATAAGCTCTGCAAAGCACTATTTTGCTCCGCAGGGAAAAAAGAATCACTGATTACTATCTTCCATTTGTCCATCCCGCTATGATGTAGAAAGTCGCAGGAATTTATAGTCCCCATAAAAGCCTAAAGAATGAGTTTTCTGTTCTGCGGAGGGCCCCTCCGTGTAAAACTGCAGCAGTTGCAGCACCACTGCATCATTCCCCTAATGATAATCTGATCATGTTGATAAGCTAAAGGGGAAACAGTAGACACTCCTGGCGACCATAAATCTCAATACTGGCATCAGTGTTAACAACTGCCAAGGGTATATAAAATGCTGATGACAAAGCTGGAGTGTGTGCGCAAATATCACCGTCACCGACAAGTGATCAGAAAACTCCTTGTGTCCGTCCGTAATCATGTTCATTAACTGAAAGGTCTTCATTAGCCGGGGCACTGCAGTGGTCCCAGACACAATGTTTAATTAACATTATCAGTGTTTGTAATTGTCGTTTGTTTGCCTTGTTGTTTTACATTTTTTCAGTTTGGCTGAGGAGCTGTCTCCGCGTGCGTCCTGTTTATACGAGCCGAGATGCCTCTCGGATGCTGTGAGTTCATCAAGGATGAAATGCACAGAAGGCCCCCGTGCTCCATTGCTCCCTTGACCCCGTTCACACATCTGAACGAAGATGCGACCGGCATGTGGAAAAGATTTCAGAGCATGACGTCCTCCTATTATGCTCTGTATCCTAAAGTGAAGCGATGTTACGGGGAGCATGAACGGAAAAAAGAGGGGGGTTTCTGTGGGAGGCCAGAAGAATGTGCCGCACAGCATTCATGGAAGAGATATGGCATCTGCAACCAATTCTATCCGCAGCGTCAGACTCCTGACAATAAATCTGCAGTGCATCAGTGATTGGACTTGCACACATGCAGGTACACATGCACACGTGTGTCCATTTCAGAGTGTGTTTAAGTCAGTCGTTGCGCATGTACTTTTGTTTGAGTGTGTAATTACAATGTGTGTGTGTGCATCTGTGTTTATATTTCATTACTTATGTGCTTGCGAGTGAGGTGTGTATTTGTGCGATCCAGTGTGTGTGGCCTGTTGCGGCATGGGTATATGTGTCTGCGACTGTTCTACAATCTGTCTTTCATGGTTTGGCGTGGACGCAGTCCAAGGCGCCCAGCTGCTTTAGATCAACACTCAATCACGGTTCACCTCGTCGTAGCTTAATTCTTTCTGATTCACATCGGCCTGATCTGACCACCTCAGTGTGTCCCCGCTCACGGTAACTGGCACTGTCTGGTGCAATTGGTTCCACATCCCTCCTGTATTACAAACCCTGGAAATCCTGTGCGTAGTGTTTGTGCAGGGATGCAGATGGCAAATCAGGGCTGACTGCAGAATCTAATGTCATCTGATAAAGCATATTAATCCATATTAATAATGATCTACACAGACATTTGGCTGAATTTCACCTGTTGATAATGCATTATGTCTGCACAAATGAAAGGAAAAAAGGTCCTCGGTTCTGCTTGAATGTTAAAAGATGTGGTTATTCGTGCCTTTGTTGGTCAGTGAAGCCCTTTGATTAATTCATACAATATTTAACAAGAAGGTTTGTAACAAACTCGTTGATTCAATGTCTACCTCCATTGAATCATGCTCATGAAATGCCTCACACACTACAGGTGCCAAATTATACCTTTGTCGATGACGAAGACGCATGATTTGTGCATTTCACATTTGGCAAGAATACGTTGAAGCTGAAATGTGTGGCAGCCCGCGAAACAAGAAAGCCGCAGATAAAAAAATGGATCTTCTAAAGTGAGATTCAAAAGAGGCGTTTTTCTCCAAGATGAGACGCACTCCCAGCGTCTGACACATAATACGCTGGAGCCTTGAATATTGGAGCAAAATAGGCTGAAAGCATGCTTCTTGTAAAAGACTGGAAAATGAAAACAAAAGGCAACACTCTGTGTCTCTGTTACCATGGTGTGTCTCACTGTGCATTTGGGACTTGCTTTTGCAATATGAGGAAAAACTACAAACTTTACTCTCTCTGTAATAAGCTGACAAAGAGAGCCCTTGCCAAGGTGGTGTTAGTCCCCCCCCCCCCCACCACCAACGATTCCAGATGCTGAAATCCCAGTGTGAGAATGTGAGAAATGGCAAGAACCTGCAGCAGATTTATTCACTGCTGAGCTCCCTTTCTAGCATTAGATCAAAAATATTTGTGTTCACCATCTCCCATTGTTGAAACAAATGAGAATTTTTACAGCGGCACACCACTTCTACATGACGAATTCCTCACACTCAAGGAGAAGCCTTCATCCCACTGCTTATTTTCTCAAGCTTTTTGGTGCATGAAAGGATCACATAAAACTGCAAAAAAATATATAAATTTAGAGGGAGAGAGAGAGAGCGCACAGTGAAAGCTCAGGCATTAGTCTAAATGCTGCTGAATTGATTTCAAATTGTTTCCAGGGTATAAGCCAGGCCAGCCAGAGCAATTTGATCTGAATCTGTGTAAAGCCAGTCTCCTGTGTGCACTACTTCTCTTAATTTGTATGTTCATTATTGGTTCATTAGTGACTTCTTGACTTTATAGCACCGATTCTTTACTGCATCAGTCCTCGTCTGACAATAATTGGTAACATAACATAGACTCAGTTAGTCTTGCTCTGTGTGATTTCATGCTTCAGACACCAGTAGCCTGCCCATTACCTCTTTCAAACTCAATGTGTAGTCACATTTGTGTCAACGCTAAAAGTTAGAAACAGGCACTGAAAACACACACACACACACACACACACACACACACACACACACACACACACACACACACACACACACACACACACACACACACACACACACACACACACACACACACACACACACACAGAGTTGGGGAGTAGCTAGTTACATGCAATAGACTTAAATACTTTAATTACAAAATAAATGTAACTGACAAAAGATATGTGATTAAATTGCAGTTACTTATCAAAATGTTGGTGATTACAAAGGGTTGTTGCTTTTGATGTTTCTTTTCTTTTGGCATATTTCTGGACACCACAGGCCAACAAAGCTGTTGGGACAAATGTGAATACAACACTTTTGCACTCAATATTTTTTGGATTTTTCAACTGTATTGCCCAGTTCAACGCATTACTTATTACATTTTTTCACAGGGTAACTGGTAATCTGTAATAAATTATATCTAAAAAAAAACAAAAAAACCTTCCCAACACTGCAAACACACACACACACACACACTTAAACATTTGCAAGGTCAATACATTAATAATGAACTGAATTAATAACCTCCTTTGCATATTGGTTAATGTTGAATATATTGTGTTTATATTGTGACAGGTGTACTCTGATTATGTAAACATTTTAAAGCATGAGTGCTTTTCATTCTTTAAATTAATAACAATTTCCCCCTGCTTTTAAAACCCATTAAAACCTTAAAATGCTATTTAAAAAGCCAGGCTATTATGAGCCTTTCTAGGGATAACTCTGCACAACTGCAACTTTAAACACATTTCATGACCCAACAGTGGCGGATAAAATCCCAGGTTGTTTTGCTCACAAACTGCTTCGGTTTCCCGTCTGCTCCCTGCCTTAATTATGTCAGTTTCAAATATTTTGTGCCTGCTGAATATTCTCCTTTAAGTGGGGTCTACTGTGTTGAAATCCAACACCCGCCTCGGTCCTCTTTTCCTCTCCACAATGTACACGTGTGTTTGATTATCCCTCCCTCCAGCTTGGAAAGGACAAGTGAAAAGGAAAAGTCAAGTCCAACTAGAACGTGTCCGATCCCCAAAAATGCCTCATCTCATAACAGACCTCCGCCACAGGAAATAAGGAGCAGTCAAAGGTCAGAGGAGGGAAAAAAGAAAAACAACTACTGCAGCTGGTTTTTCTTTTTTCTTTTTTTATGACAGTGAAGCTACTTCGACAAATCCTGTATGAAACAAAATCATTTCTTTTCACTCAACGTAGATGTTCTGTATTTATCAGAACTGCTCCACGTACAGAAAGCTAAAAATCCACTGACTAATACAGAGGAAGCTCAGCAGGCCTAATGTAATGTACAGTATTGTGTAATATACTGTAAGATAATACAATGGGCGTCTGTCGGTGAATATGGGCATTAGATTTAAACCATGTGAGATATTTTCCAAAGCCTAGATATGATCTTCCAAATCGAGGCCGGTGTTATTGTTTTGTCTCTATCTGATATTCATTGACTTCACTTGTCAATCAAACGACTCTTTTCTCGCTCCTCTCTTTCTTTGAAGGCTCCGATGTAATCACGTTTAAGCACTATTTCAAATTACTTTGAGAACTTTAACGCCAGTTCACAAAACAAAGGCTATTCACAGCCAGTGGTCTGTGGAGTGTGCACTCACAATACATACCAGATTACTCACCCTCCTTCAATGCAGACACAATATATTCACTCCGCCTTTTCCCTCCGTGCTCTGTTCGGCAGATGCCCACACAGGGATAGGGAAAGCCATTGTATCTAATTGCAATGCTCAGGATTTTGATTACACTCTTGCCTTGAAAGCACAACACTGTAAAAGAACAATTGCTCAGAGAGCACCGAGCAGCAGGAGGTGCAATTTCAGCCCCTTCTTAATGAGAGAACATATCAAAAGGTAAAAGGGAGGAATTTATACTTTAATTCCATTTCTGAAGTAATAAAACGCGGGGCCCTTAATTTATTAGTTTATTAAAGATGAAACTAAACCTAGGACTATTTCTCTCCTCTTCGTGTTGTGTTTCAAGGATCCTTCCATCCGCCTCTGTTTTGCCCATATTTCTGGAATTATGAACCTGAAAGCGGACTTCCCACAGGGGTTGAGTGATGTAATGGATTAATAAGACGACTATAATATGCTGTAGCTTCTCTGTCTCTGGGACACACTTTTTTCACATAAAATGGGACCAGTCCTGGGAACCTATATAAAAGTTCACGTCACACAGCTCCGCAAACAGCACCAACTGGAGCTGTTCATTACTGGGAGTTTAGCTTGTTGTTAAACTGAACTTAGGCAGAGGCGCTTAATGTTGTTAATTTTATCTCGTTTTAGGAAATTGATTTCAGTGGATAAATAATCAGTATTGAAACTGGTTCAAATCCAGCATTGTAGACTTTACACTCCTTAATTACCTACTTCAAAATGACTCTTGAATGTTTATTTAACATATGATTCACATATTGTACCTATTTCTTATATATATATATATATATATGTATATTCTGTTGCACACTGTAGCAGAGTACACATATCTTTATATTTCTAGACTTCACAATGAAGCAGAGTGCACATAATTTTATATTTATAAACTTCACATGCTAGTTTTACACACTGTAATGAAACATAGTACACATATTTTCATATTTTTAAATGCAACATAGTATTTCTTATATTTTTATGCAGCATAGTACACATATTTTAATATTTCTACACCAGTTACAATTTGTTTTACATTTTAATGCAACATAGTACACATATTTTTATATTTCTAAACACAACATACTAATTTTTCTGCATTTTAATACAGTATTGTACACATATTTTTATATTTCTTGACTTCACAAATTAGTTTGATATATTTTAATGCTGCATAGTACACATATGTTCATATTTTTTTAAACTTCACATACTATTTTTTACATTTTAATGTGGTAGAGTACACATATTTTTATATTTCTTGACTTCACAAATTAGTTTGATATATTTTAATGCTGCATAGTACACATATGTTCATATTTTTTTAAACTTCACATACTATTTTTTACATTTTAATATAGCATAGTACACACATTTTGATATTTCTATATTTCACATGCGGTTTGTTTTTTTTACATTTTAATGCAGCATAGTACTCACACATTTTTTATTTCCAAACCTCCAATACTATCTTTATACATTTTAATGTGGCAGAGTGTATGTACATATGTAGTATGTTTACATACTTCTTATTTTCATATTTCTTATTTCTACTTTCCTATGATTCTCTATGCTCTATGCTGACTGTAACCAATCACATTTCCCTCCAGGGAACAATAAAATATTTCCGATAATGATTATGACACACAGTCTCTAGAGAAAGTCTGGAATGGCACATTACATTTAAAATGGAAATTCAAAGGATGTCTTCAACATATATTTATACTATTTAATGTTTACTTCTACAGCCTCACGAACAGCTGACTTTCAGCACACAGCTTCAAAGTCAGCGCATCCTATAAATTCAATATGATGTGAGTGCAGAGAAAATGTAAAAAAGTGCTACTGTGGAGTTCACTGTAACTGGTAATTTCTTTTTTCTTTTCTGTATTATTCTCATTACATTTATCAGTGCGTGACCCTGTGTAGGAGGGCTTATTGCAGGGGTTAAATTGTCTCTGCTGACACGCTCTCACATCTTTGATTCTACCTTCTCAATCTGGCAATTTTTGCGTAGTTGACCTTGCTCGCTACAAAAGGAAGTGAAGTGCAGAACAGTTTTACATCAGACAGTGGAGGGGAAAAAAAACCTGCTCCTCTTTGCTGAGTGCTAAGTGACAAATGACACTGGCCCCCTTCTGTCAGACAGAAACCTTGTATCTGTATCTATCTATCTTGTACCTATTACCAGTGCACCTGTGGTCTAGTGTTTTCAATGGATTTCATTGACTATAAATGTACCACACCTATAAATGAAAAATAAACGCTCCTATAAAGAAAATACATGTAGATCATTTCACCTTTTACAGGTGTTTTTTTTTTTTAAGTGCAGTTTTATACTTGTGTGTCCGACCCTGTAGAGCTGAAACAACTCACTGCAACACTGGCGCTGCACCCCGTGTGTCGCTCTGTGCATACTGTTAAAGAAATGTAGAGGAGCAGATGTTCTGTATTAGACATTAAAGTGGATAAAAAAATACATCTTTAAGAATAATAAACTGGACATTTAATTGGTGACTGTTTTCTCACTGTTTGTGCTTGTTATATTTTCATGTTTTCCAAATGAGACTACAAGGAAAGATGACCTATATAATATGATTCATACATTATAATGAGCTTCAAAATATTGTTTTTTGCTGGGAACTATTCCTTTTAATGCTCATGTGATGTGTTTATGGAAACATACAAATGTGAATGTATAGTAATATGTAAATACTTGGTCTAATATTACAATAATGAAGCATCATCAGGTAATCAGAGTAAAATTTAGCCCCCAAATTGTCAGTTACTTACTTAGTGAAACCATGAAAAAGTTAAAATCTTCATTACTGTGTTACCAGGAGCTGTTTTGTTTGTGTGTGTCAATGTTAAAGTCCAGTTCTGTCATTTTGTTGTGTTATGTGAGTTGATTTTGTAGTGTCATAAATGTAAAGTTGTTGCGGACCACGGGGAGATCCTAATAAGCTAAACTAAACTGAAAAATTATGAAAAGAACCTACGACAATTAACCCTACAACCCTGCCATACATCTGCTATTGTTCAGTATTATTCTATAACTGTCTGTGTCATGAAATAAAGAACATCCCCTCAGTACATTTACAAATAATCCTAACAAACAATTTGCCAGGAAATAATTGAAATAATCAATGCAAAGCATAGCTAACAACAACAACAGCAACAGCTATATTAAAAAACTTAAAACATTTAATTTTTAAAACAAAATGCAACAGCTGTACAGAAGGTAGTGTCAATCAAGCAGCCTATTAGTGGCTAAATTAACTTTAATTATGTTGATAATTTACATTTATCTCAGCTGGACTTGTTTTTGTTTCCTATTTTTGTTGCACATACTGTATACCATTCAGGGTTAAAATTTCACACTGTGCACATGTAGGCCACAATAGTACTTCTTTAGTTACAGGTAATTTTGGAAGCCAAGTTGCTGTTGAACCTATAATCAAAATTAAGACTCTCTCAGGTATTATTAATATATTAATAATAAATTGCTATATGAATATATTAATCAGGTATTAATCACAGCCCTCGTGCATCTTTCCCCAAAACCTAAAGAATCTCTCCCATCTATACGACGCTGCGGCAGCCGGTGTGGGTAGTTAAGTTAAGTCATGTATTGTTGTGTGATTTATGCTGTTTGCCTCGAGTCAACAGGCTGGGAAAACAACAAACTCCGAAGGTAAACAACGTTGATGCACCGGGGCATACTCGTCTTGATTAATGAAAGGAAGTCAGATCTCATGCAGATTAGTGCAGCGTTGGACAGCATCCTCTGTGAATATTAATTTCCCTTGAAGAGGTGTTCTCGCCCTCTCTCCTCAAACACTGCTCAATATATTGGACGAGGGCACCGGAGAAGGTCACAGACAAAGTTCTCTGGCAGCTAAATTAAAGTGCTTCATTAATGGACTGAAAAGGTAGTGAATCCAATCAGTGTTTAGCTGTTATTCCTTTTCCTTCATCACCCGTCTCCGTGTCTTAATGGATGCCATTATGCTTAAAGAGACCTTGCGTTTTGAAATCAAACAAGGTATTTATTCCATCGTAAATAAATTGTCTTAAAATTGCTTTCTCTTTCACTTTTGATATCAGTTTCTTCATATCAATCTTTAGCCTTAGTTATTATTTTTTTTAATATCACCTTCAAAATTGAGATTTTTTCCCCTCCTTTACTTTTTTGTGTGCGTCAGATAAACTGAATGACAGTAAGACCAACTATGAGCAAACTCTCAGTGACTTTCAATTTCAATTTAAAGTGGGTTATTATCTGGCAACATTTCACACAAAGGTTTTCTTACTTTTTTTCTGATTCACTCTGAAAATTCTCTGAGATAAATATTTCAGCCCTCTTCACATCCAAACAGTAGTTATTTACCAGCAAAGGCCTTGATTACGCCTGGTTCTTTGTTAGGGGAACAACAGCGTCAGTGTTCATATTGAACAATGCCAAAAGTGACCTTGACAGACTCACATACAGTCGCACACCCTCATGGTGACTGATCTGAAGAGATAGCGAGATATAAGACTTATCCAGTCCTTTCACCTGTCAGTGTTCACGAGGGAAAGGAGGAAAAGAGGCGGCTTCTGCTTCAGGGTATCGGTGACAGAGTGAGTGTGTCTGAGGAGATCGGTGAGGGAGATTAACAGCTCAGTCCATCTCTGTCGCTGTCGCTGAACCTTGACACAGCTTAAAGGTATTACGAGGTCACTGGAGTAAATGACATCGAAGCGGCTCGGGAGGTGGGGCCAGGATGTATGCAGATACCGGAAAGTATCGATCGAAGGGGAAAATTATGCAACAATGCCTCAAAACATCCTGCATCACACCCCATGTGCTTATTGCATATTAAAGGAGAAATTACAGTCATTCTCTCCGTGTCCAAGGACTCTTGAGCATGTGCTTTTACAGTGCTCGCGTGGTTCTGAAAAATACGCCGTTGTCTAGATTTAATGTTGCAGGTATGCTGTAATGAAAGGAGCCCTCTTGAAAATCAATATCTCATTCAGGGGCAGCAGAAAAACACACTACGTGATTCAAGGCTAGTTGGGGTTGCTCAGAAATACAGGGCGAGAGGAAAAATACAGTAGTGCCTTTAGCAGCAGCCATATATCCTATGTGGCGTTGCTGTATTCATGGAGTTAGAGAGTATTTTGAGTTAAACTTTGACTGCAGTGGAAGTTGTATTATGTGGGTTTTGCAGTGCCAGCCTTGCTCAGCTGTCTGGTTAATACTATCATCAAACACTTTTTCTTCCAAAGATGGAACACACACCATGTCTGGTGCGAATCTCTTTGTCTGTTTTGACAGAATGTTGGAGAAGTAAAAGCTAACAAAACTAACAAGCAGGTTTCTCAACAAACAGCATCCTGTGTGTGTTCGTGCTTCTCAGCAGCGACACACACACACACACACACACACACACACACACCTGAACATGTGTATTCATCCTCCCACAAGGCATGTGCTGTGTTGGAGGTGTTTCTATACAAAAATGATCTGGCTCTTTCAGTATCAATAGCAGCTTCAATATCAGCTGCTATTAAGTTAGATTTCCCACAGTTGCTGCTCAGCACAATTTTGGATAGATTAAAAAGGAACGCAGAAGGTGCCCAATAAATCAAGTGCGATGCAATGACTCAGGCTTTTGTGTGCCAGAACCTGCGCGCAGGATATGAAAAAATCCTAATGTGCTTGATAGAAGTTAGTCTAACTTCTTCAGCACGGCAGTCGCTTCCACGCGCAGACACAACTAAAGCAGGGAGGTGCATGAAGAAACTAAAAAGCGCTTTAGTTACTGGCTAGTCACTGCAGGGGTGGTAGGTGTAATGTGGTTAGATAACCCGTTAGTAAGCGAGAAAGGTGGCGGTCAGTCTGTCCAGGAAAGCAGGAAACAAGTAAAGTGTGTGTTTATGCATGTGTGTGTGGGAGTTTGAGTGGGTGTGTGTGTGAAACAATTATTCCAACTTTCCTTTTAGTTATGTCGCATGGAAGGTGCATGTGTTTTGTGTTTTAAAACCTTCTGAAATCAGGGAAATAAGGAGTCATAAATGAGCGCTCAGTGAAGAATTGGTGAACTAAATTGGCTGGGAATGTGTGTGGGTGTGTGTTTCTGTGTGAGCGAGCGGGTGTGTAAGGGAGAACAATTATGTGTGTGTGCTCACTGCTCTCGGGCGCACAGCAGGTGACGATAAGGAACCATGACAAATACACACACTCACAACCGTTTACAATCTGAATAGCAGTCATATACTGTACATTTCAGCTTGCTTACACTGGCATCCATCATTGACATAACAGGTGGCCTGGAGCTGACCAGGACAGACTTGTGAATATCAAACTCAAATGTGTCACAAATGAGCATTGGATTTTACACTCCCCTCTGTCCAAACTCAGCGTTGGACAACAGCGTTTTTTTGTGCTGCGAGGCTGAAACCACAATTCAGAGTGATTGCAATGTGGAAGGACTCCTGGAACGAGTACTTTGCAATTCTAGGATGCCTGCAAAATACTGCGTGCAGCTGCGGAAAAATCTCTGTTCCACCTCCTTCACTATGTAGCAGTTGGATATATTACGACTGGGCTCCCCGTCTGCGCCGGGCCGGAAGATAACCGATGTTCCCCCCGAGGAGAAAAACTTATTTCCTCCTAAAAGAGCTGCAATAAATATCGACTTGATTTACACTAAAATGTACACCTGTGGCATTCTAAGGGGCATTTAGTGAGACAGACTAACAGGCCAATGAAGTGTCCATGAATCTCCCCATCTCCCCCATGGATGGAGGGGGGGCGATGGAAATTCATGGTAAACTTTACACGGGCGCAGCAGCCATAGAGTGGCCGTATATCCAGAGCTGCCATATGACATTACACTTTCCCATATGTTTGGTGGCTGTTTCGAGTCTCACATCCCGTCGTGTGGTGTACTTTTGACCTCCCCCTCCATAAAGGCCAATGTTCATGAGGAGAGGCGAGTCTGTCACACGCACAGTGGATCCATCTGGAGCTGGGCTGTCTGTGTGTGTGTGCGCCAAATGCTTGTTGCATATTTCATTATTAGTATCATAAAAGCTGAAATAAGTCCACTAACTGATGATTTTTTTTGGCAGGATATTAATCAGCACCTATTTTGATAATTCATTAATCCTTTGAGTTATTGTCTTGTATCATATAATTGAACATAAACAGAATTTCTTTGGGTTATCGACTGTTTTTAAAATATTTTCTGTCATTTTCTATATGAAACAATTAATTGATTAAAATGAAATGGTATGAAAATTTAATATCACTAGTATAGTGACCAAAATTATCACAGTTATCAGTATTAAAAAAGTTAAAATGTGCTGAAAAAATATGGATACACACACTGAAATCATATAAGCAAGTTTTATGTTAACAAATAAAATTAGCAGCACTATGCACTTTTTGTTTGAGTCAAGTGCAACGAAATTTCGATCTTATGTGCACGGTTGATGGTGTGGATTTGAATGACAATAAAGTCTATCTATCTATATATCTACAATAATAACATTCAGTACCTAACGTAAACATAATAAAACCATATCAAATGTGCCTTACCATTAAACATAGCCTGTCTTTAAAATGCTTGCTAGAATGGCTCTGTTACCGTCCATGAGGACAAGACACCAGTAGCGTCACTAGATTTGGCTGCTGCATGCCCACTCTGTCAACAAGGGAGTAGCAAAACAAACCCACAATGCATGCTGCGCCTGTGTCTGGGAGGCTGTTGCTAACTTTGGTTGATGCAAGACAGTATTAGTGAGAGTTTTTTTTAAAAGCATGGTGATTAAACACGGTTTAATGATAATTTAAGTGGCAAAGTGAGCTCAGACATATGACATCATGTGATATATATCTGTCAAAATGAAACAAGAGTTTAACCTGGAGAAGTATATGTTACATGAAAACCAAAAGTACAGACAGGTAATTTAATTTGAGAGTAAATAACAGGAGAATTCCTAAAGTCACTGGAAGATATGACGGACAGTGGTTGTACTTTGGTTGTAATACTAATCTGATAAGTAACATTGGTTGTACTTTGGTTTTAATACTAATCCGAAAAGTAACACTGGTTGTACATTGGTTGTAATACTAATCTGACAAGTAACATTGGTTGTACTTTCACCATGCTGTGTGCCATTGTTTTGTTATTGTAGGTAATGTTTGTACTCCATACCATGTGATATGGTTGTTAGCCAAATAAATGATATGAAAAAATGAAAAATAAATTCTGAAATTGTGATACTAATCACCACAAATTTTACCAGGGTTCATTGTGAAATCTGTGACAGTTTCATAGCTATAATTGATTAATCATTTAATTTGTACAAAACATATTTAACATAACAAATGTATTATCATTACACCTTATATAGCCCGTTCCACACAAGTAATAAAGCTTAAGGTGCTTGACATTGAGATAAAACAAATATTTGAATAAAATCTCCAGCGGTTGAAAAGCTGAAGTTGAGAACACAAAATGGAACTAGACTAACAATAATTCACTTTAAAATGGCAGCGGAGCAGTAATGACACTTTCAAAGTGAAAGTAAAGCAAGGTTATACATTTAAGTATTCCAAGTTCTTAAAAGCCTCAATTAGCAAATCATTCGACTTGAGGATTAAATCTGACTTTCAACTTTTTGCACAACAATTTAGACCAAGAGACACACACTCCTCCTTACAGCCGGCTTTTAAATCCTCTTTATATGTTACTTTCATGAAGAAAGGTAAAATTGTGCAGATATAAAAAATCCATTACCCTGATGATTCATTCAGGTTGGGATCCAACCTATTTGACCTGACAGGCGACATCACAAAAGCATTGCTTTGGTATATAGATGATGTTGAAATATGCATGGCAGGTACTTTCATCCGCTATATAAAAACAGGTTTACACGTCGCAGTAAAGGAGAGTGATTATAAACAAGACAATATGCAAAAGTATTTATCCACATTGACAGCTCTCCGCAAACATTTCTTTACGCACTGTTTTTTCCTCCGTATGTGCTCCAACGGTGCACAAAGCAGCTGTCTAACACAAAACAGTTTCATACTGTGCAGTGCTGTGTGTCTGTACATGAGCATCTCCCTGTCTATTTGTCTACTGAATGTTTTGCTCTCTTCTCAGGAGGCTCGGCAGACATTTGGTAGGCATATTCGCCATTAAAAAACAGGACCACAGGGGACACAAGCTAAAGATAGGTACCAGGAAACAGCCCCAGCAATCCAAAGCATATGTGGTTTGATATTCCATTTGATAAGTTCCTACATCCTGAGTTAAATTATTTCATATGCTTAGGGAACATTGAGAATTTCATGTCTGTGGAACCAAAAGGGAGATATGTGTACAGGTCACAAGTAGCACCACATGATTTCTTTATTACATCCAGTATACTGCGGGCCAGATTTAACATTATGATCATGTTGGTACAAAAATGTAATATTCACTGACGTTATGAAAGCACTTTTATTTTTTTCAAAATAAATTCTAGTTTCAGGCAACAACTGCAAATCATAATACACAAAGGCCGGAGCGGAATCTGTTTAGAATTAGTTAAAAACTCAATTAAATGAACAGGAATTTGTCAGTCATGTTTTACTGATACTGATGCACTTGGCTCTGATTCAGCTATAGCTCTTTCATTCTAAATACAGAGCAGTTCATGCATTCAAAACTGTATACCTGAGTGCATTTCAGCAGCAGGAGAGTATATTAAAGCAGATGTGGCCAATATGGCTGACTGCATATGATCAGCAGGTCAACTTGCTCTCCTGCTTGTCCTCCAGAATGACCCAAAAGTGAATATATGCATATGTAAATACGGCATACTTACAAAAAACTTTATATAACATTAGTAATGGTTAAAGGGATGATACTTCCAAGTATTGCTTGTGCTTATTTCCACATACTGAACTTTTCATATCTCTCTTTCTCTGAACTGTCTGTGTCTTTGCTTTTATCTTTAAGAAATCAAAATATTCTGTTTTGCAATGAAAATAGAAACTACTTACAGTCAAGATATATAGGAAATATACCCGTTAGTTGAAGGGAATAATCTGTAATTCCATTTTCATCCTTCCACCTGGAGGAAGTTGACACAGACTACAGCTAAGAACAACAGGTTTTAAGCTTCATTTTGATGTATAGGTTGATGGAGTTTCAAAGAAATCCAACTGCCACACCAGGCTTTTGTCTCTCGACTTTCACACATGACGCCTCCTCCTCCTCCTCCTCCTCCTCCTCCTCCTTGATGCGAGTCTTCAGAGTGACAGCTGAGAACTCGAGATGCGCGAGTCGACCTGATGAACAATCTTACACAAGAAAATATGGTCGGTTCAGGCAGGTAGGTCAAAAAGTGGCAAAGCAGTGTTCTGATTAAGTTGTTGATAACTTACAGAAACACTGCATGCAGTAATCCACCTTCTCTTTCCCTGCAGTGTGCTGCGGTGCTCAGTCCTTCTGTCTTAGTCCGCAGGCCTGACAACTGTGCTACCATTAGGCATAAATTTGGTGGTTGTGGCAGTGGATGGGTGGTTGATTTACACATATTTTTGTGGGTTGGGTGGTGCGGATTGGCTCAGCTTCTAGCTTCTAGTCAGTTGTGTGCTGTGCGCTGACTCTGTGGAGACGACAAGAGAATATAGCAATCGCTTTTCAGTAATGCGTCATAAATGATATGACTAGTTAGTATAATCAAAGTCCTATGTTGAACAGAAGGGGCATTTTTATCTTGTAGCCATCAACACTTAATTGATTTGTGCACACGTACACATCTTTAACCGCCTGGAAAATCAAAGGTCAGGCACTGGGTGCTACTCTTGTGCCTTTCCTGTGTCAGCTTTCAAGAGCGCAGCGGCAGGTTGCGTCTGAGGTTGCTAAACAATCTGCTGATCTTCTTCCAGGTGCTATTTATAAGTGTGTAGGCCTATTGGCCATGAGACAGATGTAAAGCTCCGGCAAGTCTGCACTAAAATGATCAACTACTTCTCCATATTCACCACAGACTGATATTTACGGAAGAAGGGAAAGATATCTGTCAGCTTTGATTAACTGGTCGTGACATGACGTGGTGTGTTTCAAAAGGTGAACTCAAAAAATAAATAAATAAATAAATAGGCACTCAGTAACGTGTGTGCACTGCGACGTCGTTAGTCTGGCGTCTGAACGTGCCTGCCACGCATCTACATTGAAAACAATGAACTTGAGGGCACAAATAATGCGGCATGTGCACATTCCCTAACTGCCTCAACTAACTGGCTGTATCACAAACATGTCAATGATGGCTTTTTTTCTCCTTAACAATTATCTTATAAAATCTTTGGTTTAATAAATATTTGTTTCTATTCCATTATTTGTGCTTTCTAAATAAAGTAACATATTCAGATTTTGGTACATCCCTTCTGTGAATGTCTAATGTTCAGGAGATTTTCTTTACTCTGACAGCTGGGTGTTTCGTGATGATAGTGAATGACAAAGTTCAGGGCATTGTGTGACCTGAATTTCCAACTTTGACCCCTGCACACAAAATCTGCTCTCTCCTGCTGTCTCCTGAGAAACATAAGAGGAAATCAGTAGTCTAGGCCAGTGGTTTTCAAACTATTTGTGCCCATAGCACACCAAAGGGTAAGCCAAAACCTCAAGGCACACCTGTATTCATATCAGTGCTCAACAGACCCTGACTCTTATCATTCTAATCATGACATAAATGTTTGTTATTATTTACTAATACCGATTAACAATTCACAACTAAACCATAACTCATGAAATATTTATTAATGATTCAAGACTTTCAAACTTTTAAAAATTACATTGAAACACCAATAACACATCCATTCTAATGTCAGGTAATGTGATGTGTTACACACTTATAATCCCCCACGAGAACGGTGACAAATAGGTTCACCGTGAAGGTTAGGTTTGTCTTTTTATTATAGGAAATGAGTGCACACAACATACTTATTAAAAATCAAAATAAAATCAAAAATTATTCATAACTTTTTGTATAGGCCCAGTTGAATATTGCAATAATAATGTGTGGTTATCACAGAATCCCACAGCACACTTGGATTTGCATCATGGCACACCATTTGAGAACCACTGGTCGAGGCTTACTCGTGATAACATGCCCACAGTGCAATTCGTTCTTTACTGTCTATATTCCTGGCTACTTGAGCCACAAGGGCATGTGACCAACCAATTTTGTGATTTTGGTGATTTTTAGTTCCATTGATCAGACATATTATCTGGGTAAATACTGCCACTTATGCAAATGACGTCAGAAAAGTGATCGCCAAGTTGCTGACATGGCAGCATAATCCCTCCAAATTTAAAGACATATGTCTTTCAACTTCATTGAGGTTAGGGGTCTTCATCATTATGGTTACAGTTACAACCACTTGGTTACAGTTCGGAAATACTGCAGTCATGGATACATACAACAGCGTTAACTATTGGCTGGAGCATAGAAACAAACAGCGGTCTCCTGTGTTACAGTCTGACATTTAATTAAATCCCACATTTTGTTGACCCGTCCATCCACGTCGACATCACCTCCATCGCACTACTTCCTGAGGACAAGAGTTATATTAACTGCGAGCTCCAGAGGTCTTTATCACCTTGAACATGATGCTGTTTGGAGCATTTACTGAAAGACTGATGTTCTGGCTTTTTTTGGGAGGACGGTGTCTGGCTATGTGTCAGTAGCACAACTAAGAACTTCCTGTGATATTATCCAGAGGGGATAAAGATTTTTGTGTTTGGGCATTTGTTTAAAGAAAAATGCCCCAAAAATGTTTAAAGGAGATAAGAAAGCATCCTGAAGATGCCTGCCATTCTCCGAATTAGCTCACTGTGAAATCTGTGAGGAATAGTTCAGTTGTTAGCAGGATAGCACAGAGGGCTGTGTACCTACGTTGTTAGATCCCGATGCAGCATCGGAAGATTTAACTAATTAACCAAGGTATGCACGGTGTTTGACCCATGCATAATTAAGTGCAGCACATTCCTCAAATTAGAGACTGCAGATGGAACGCACATTTCATTCTTGCAGCTGTAGTGTAATGGCTTCAGGTATTTAATCAATGCAAAGGACCTTATACATCTCACAAGCAGCTGTGGACATTATTCATAAGAATGACACATTACTCTAACCAGAACAGATTCTTCCTTAATTGCATTACAAATTGCATTTAGAAATGGATTTTAATCTGTACTAGATGAAAAAAAAAACCGTGGCAACATAAAAGACAGAAAACTCAACATCAAAGGCTTTTGGTAATTTTGAAGAGGCCTGTTTTTGTGTCTCCGCAAGCTTCAAGCCAGGAAAGTGGCTTTTTGCAGTTTGCACCAATTCCATGCCAAAACAAGAACTGTACTGCACTGCCTGATCTGCATAAATACAAACTCAGCTGCACCACTCCACCATGCAGGTTCATCTGGAGCTCAGCATTCCCAAACAGGTGTTAACACAACAAAGTGTCCAACAAATACATCACCAAGACCACTCTCACAGTAGCTACAGCTTTGTCGGCATAAAATCAACAGCTTTAAATTAACAGGTCAATTCTGTCTCCTAGAAATTATGTTTATATGTTACTAAACTGCTGTCTTAATTGCGCTGTTGCGGCACCATAATCGCTGTCTGGATTATGTTCTGGAGACCACGTTGGCTTTGGAAGGAGGCTGTTGGGGAGGGTGTCTGGCGTACGGTGTGGGACCTTCACACCATAACTTTAGCTTCACGTTCAGACTCTGGTCTCAGGTTTAGGGCTGTTGCACACTGAGTCCATTTTTTTGTCTGAAATTGTCAGATGTCAAATTGTTGTATAAAGCAAGATTGTCTATTTTGTTGGAAGACAAGAAAAATACCTTGTCAGTGAGCATTTTACCAATAACTGAAATAGACCCTTAAACTGGACCGTTCGTAAATTCAGAGCACTGTCAGAATGTACCGTTTGATTATTCAGAGCACCACACTAAATAACTGAAAGGTACAACGCAGAGTGCTCTCTTGGCACTCCGTTTGGGGAGACATAGCAGCAGAGTGCCGAGCGGAGTGAATGTTTGTTTAATTTAACCATTAATTAATTAATGCAGAAATGTAATGCTCCATTCCTTCGATCAACAGGTCCCTCATTTAGTTTAGAGTGTCAGACTGAACACTTACTCTTTGGGTCCACGACTATTATTTGAAAAAGTAAACACCGACCAACAGGACAGGACTGGCCGACCCGTATGCTCTCACTCAGTGAATGAATGATTGACAGGACTGCTGAAGCTTTGTTGTTGATTACTGCGCCAATCTTACAAAGGAGGACGACAATTTGTTTTTGAAGCTAACATTAGATAATGCGCTAAAAGGTTAGCGTTACAGAGAAATCCAATATTCCCCTTAATACCTCCCCAATTTCTGATTAGGTGCACATGATAACATTAAATTAATACACGTAACGTTATTCATCCATACAACAGGAAATACTATTCCCCTAAGGTGATATGAAGTGTGCGCTGCCAATGTGAGCACTTTTGATGATCATCTCCATCCAATCTTTTTCGTCTTATCGCATTTAACCAGAGCTGTCTTCATTTTTGTTGATTGGCATTGTGATAAAACTTAAGTTTTGAGTCATGACTCCTTCTATTCTGTCTCCAATAACACAACAAGATGACATTTTAAGACCCCTATGTAGCTACAGCCCTGTAATGAAGAGTCGTGTTTTGCCTCCGGCGAATACAATGACATTGGCCCTAACAGGGTCTGTAAGTTTTCAGTGAACATTTTGCTAATACTTTTGGAATCAATGTTTTTGCAACTTGCCAGGTAGAGCAACATTTCCTCATTATGTCAACAGAAAATGTAATTTGCTGGGCATTACGTTTCCCTCAAAACTTATCTGTTATATCAAATTAGTTGTACATTCATATAAAAGTAATTTCTGGGAGACAGGGCAGAACAGGTTACCAACTTTCTCTTCTCCTACCAGTCAAAACCAAGATCATTGATCAGTCTTTCAAGTTGAGGACAGCGCATGTGGCATGTGAGTCACAACTTAATCTCATTCTTTTCTGGATTCCTGATCATTTTCCATGTGACTCAGTTTGTTGAATCATCTGTAATATTAAACTGCCAGCTCTTGACATGGGTAAAATGAAAAGCAATTTGCTCTGTGTTTCTTGTCTGTTTCTGTTTGGTTTTATTTGTCTTGGCGTTTCTTCCATTTGTTCACAGTGGAGGTCGATATACATCATACTATTGACTCCTGTTCACCAGCCCATTGTTTTCTGATAATGAGAAAGCACAAGGTGTCTCTATACTGAGTATTAGCATTTCCATTTGAGTGTGTATGCTCACTCTCTCTCTATGTCTCACTTTCCCTCACATACACACAAGCCAATTTATGTCTCCAATCCTTCACTAAGTACCGTGTCATGTATTCAAAAGTGCTACCATGTCTCAGAACAAGGAAACACGTGTTAAATCTTTTTTGCATAACTTAATGCACAGCCATTTACACATATGTGTGATGTTTCAACAATTACAGAGCAAAGTTCTTTGGATGGGCTGTGTAATTGACACTGTATACAGTGCAAAGTTCTGCAGATGTCACCACGGTATTGTGATTTACAGACACGCCTGCCAAGACCAGGATAGTCTGTCAAGCTCTATGGCAATTGCCAAGTGTGTAGCAAAGACATGTGTGGCTGAGGCTGGGTTTCACCACGCCGGCTGTCTGAGAAAACACTTCCAGAAAGACATTGTGAGTGTCTCAGCGTGTATACCTGCCCTATCCTGCTGCCATTCCACAGTAAATGGCTATTTATCATGGCAGGGATGGATTTGACAGCCTCTACCTGCCTCTTGAATTCAACAGCATTCACAGGCACTGCACAGGGTAAATTATGCCCTCAATTCAGATGGAATCAACCTTATGAGGGTACAACTTTTGGGTGGCAGATTGGCCTATAGGTAGCAAGGCTGTCTAACAACTGAAAGGCTGTTGGCTCAATATCTGGCACTGACAGGGGACTTTATTCCAGCGGTAGGATGACAACTAGTGGGTGGATGCTATTATACTATACATCTATGAGACTCACCAAGGCTGCTGAAATGCTTTCAAGCCAGTGAGCAGCAGATTCTTCAAAGAATGGTGCTTTACAGCTGAGTCTTGGATTAATAGGGGACAACACATAAACACTTAACGATAACCATCATTCACCATCGATTCCTCTTTTGATTTGTTTATTGGACCATTACAAAGACTCATATTCTTTTGAGTTTTCGAAAATACTAAAAAATCTCAAGTTTGTTAAAAATTACTGTCTTAAAATTCAGCACATTTTAACGCAATCTTTTGATGTATTAATTCATGCAAATTTCCTGCACAATGCAACACCTACTGTAAATAATGCGTCAATTAACTGTTTGTCAAGAGACACAGCACATGTGTAGGAGGTAAAAAGACACATTTCAAACAAAGGTTCAAGGATGCACTTATTGTATAATATACTTTTTTTTATTTCAATAAATCTCAAAAGCAATTTTTCTAACCCTATACAATTCTGCATTAGCTACATGTTAAATGTATTAGTAGTGATTACTGTATCAGTCAAAGTTAATATTCCTTTAAGAATTAGTCCATCAGTCAGATTGGACTTGAAGGATGCCTGGATCTTCAGTTCAATCAGAGCTGCAGCTTAAGTTTCAAAGATGTGTCCAATGCCCGACCTACAGAGACCAGCCAGCCAGCCAGCCATGGCGCTTCCAGACACGGCTTTATTTGTCCTGGAGAACTGCTCTGCTTTTATTCTTTTCCTCCTCATTTCTCATTCCTCTTTCCCTTCTCGCATTGGGCTCATCCCCCAGACTTATTAGAATGGCTTTGACCTCATTATTCTGCATAGACCCAGCTGCTTTCTCCTTTTTAATATCAGCAAAAGCTACAAAGAATGAGAGGGGTGTGTGTGTATGTGTATATGTCTGTGTGAGTGTGTGTGTGTGTGTGTGTGTGTGTGTGTGTGTGTGTGTGTGTGTGTGTGTGTGTGTGTGTGTGTGTGGGAGGTGGGTATTGGTCATCAAAATGTGTCCGAGTCCCACAAGCTGTGAGTCAGATAGAAATGAGAAAAGAAGGAAGAAGAGGAGGCGCACTGGCCATCAGGGAAGTGTGGGCAGACCTGGGGAGACGGGAAGATGCAGGTGTTTGGCTGGTTTCTGTGGAGCAGGTGTGTTTTCTGTGTGTGTGTGTGTGTGTGTGTGTGTGTGTGTGTGTGTGTGTGTGTGTGTGTGTGTGTGTGTGTGTGTGTGCGTGCACACTCTGGCATAAGGGTAATGCTAGCCAGCAAAATATTGAAATAAGCACTGACACCACTCAGATTGAGAAGAATAATTTTGACGAGGGACTGCAAATGATTTCCGCATTAGAGTCCTTCTTCCAAAAAACAACACCTGCACACCTCCGGCTTTGCGAGCTGCATCACACACAGAGGAGATAGATGTGGATGCCCCTGCTCCCTCACTTCGCCTCTCGCTTTCCCTCCTCACACACTCACAGATGCACAAAGAAACATCCTCATGCACACACCCATACTTCGGTGCAGGTGGCCTGGAGGATGCAGAGGGAAAAACGAGAGCTGCTAATAGATTAAAAGGATCTTTGACGTAAGGTTTGGTCATTACATTTCACTTTTTGTTGCCCTCTTTTGAATGTATAAATTGTAAGTCATTTGTCCCGTTATGGAACTGAAAAATGTGTCCTGAATGTAAATGAATGAAGCCATTAAATATCTATAACCACAGAATGCAAGAAGGATAGCCTGAATGCAGGTATAGGTGCATACGTACTGCACACAGGTAGGAATGCTTGGGAGGGATTAGTTTTTCAGTTTATCTTCTCTGAACAAGTTGATTTCATTATTTTTTAATCATTATTATTATTGAGAATTAATGTGCACACCTCAGTTGAACCCATTATAATTGGCAGTATGTCATTAGATGTAGAAAAATACTTTTTTTATACATTTTCCTCAGACATTTTTGGGACCAAAGTCACCGCCCTTATCACTGAGTCCTTCGACATTTATCCTCAGTAGAATATAGGTAGATAATATAAGCCAACAAATTCACAACGGCCTTTATCTCTCATTGACAGGGAAAAATAACTGGAAAAATGCGGTGTTAAATATAGTTAGGAGCCCTGAGGTAATGTGGTTTAATATCCCTCAATAAAGATAGAAGCTGCCCAGGTTTGTCCCCTGCTAAGCAAAACAGTGAACACCTTTCCCCGACAGCAGAGAGCTGCTGAGAACATTAATAACAGCCCTCAGTCTGCCAGAGCAACTTCAAACAGGATCAAGAGTCAATAACACTTGAGGTCAAAATTAAAATCAAAAAGTGAGTCACAAGTTAAGAGATTCCAAAATGGTGGAATAATACCGGATGAATAATTTATCAATTTCAAATGAGAACACACTGATTCAAGGATGAACACGCAATCCTGTCAGTGTTCGCCCTATAAATAGGCACTTTTTTCCCCCGTGCTGTAGCAGCTGAGCCCATTCAAACACCGTGGATATACAGCGGCCCCGGGAGAGGGAGCGAGGTGTCACTGGATCACAACAGTAGAAATAGACAGTGGTTACCATGTAGCCTTCGCCGCGGTACCCAGCAGTAAACATCTGTGCCATTACGGGTGTGAACTCCAAAGGATGAGGCCTGGAAAGAATCCGAACAGGCAATTAGACAACCTCAGGCCAGCTGCTCTCCATCCCTGCAGCAGCGGGGCCTTCTTCTCTTGGAGCTAATTACATAACAAAGACAGTCTTTAATCAGGTCTTGCCTGTCCCCTCCCCTACCCCCACCCCCCAACAGCTTCCTTCCTCCTCCTCTTCTGTCCTCTATCTCCCCTTCTTATCCTCTCGCACACTACAGTTTCGTGCAATCTGTGAGATGAGGATGAGGAGCGAGAAAAGAATAAGAGGAAAAGGAAAAAGAAAGGCCATTGGTTGCTCTTGCTCATGTTCGGCCACGCTGTTGTCCAACTGACTAGCTTGTTATGGTCACCCTGCTGACCTCTTGTGTTCACGACGACCCTGACTATAAATTAATTGGGGAAAAAAAGAAAGAAACATGAAATCAATTGTGTGAGCTGGGTCAGACAGCACAGAGTTTTGAACATGTGAGATCTGTTTGTGCTCCCCCATAGAAACGGATGCAGTAATATTTATATCTGCCCTTTGTTTGTGCTCTCTTACATATTCTCACCAGCAAAATGAATACACGCACACAGATTTACTCATCTTTAACCCTGTGTTGTGTTTAAGTTCCTAACATACTGTATATGTATCTTTATTCATCATCTTGACACCTCTAATTGTATGAAAATTGCTGTGAAACATGATTTTGAACTTGTGTCATGTTTCAGAAGTTTGCTGAAGAAAATAATTACTGATGACTGTGAATGAAATAATAACTTCTGTTAGGGTCGTCAGGAACTTCAGCCGTAAATCATTGTTTTTTACATGCTCTATGGCACTAGATTTTAAACAGCATTACCACTCAAAAACCCCAAATTTATTTGTTTTAATCTCTTTTACTTGAGTTTTTCTACAGGCCTCTCTGGGGTCTGACTGACCCGAGACATAGCGTCAGCATGCAGTATAACATACTGTACATCTATTTGTCCATCAATGACCTTGGCAAAGCAAAAGTGACACTTATAGCCCATATAGCAAGGACACTCAACTTGCTCTGCCCGGGGCCGTTTCTGCAGAATGACAGGAGGCCAGGGACCAGTTAATAAATAAATATTGATATTATTTATCAATATAATAAATGAATTCCCTGTTTTCAACCTTTTAACATTTACTGTCCTCGCTCATCTTTGCCAAGAGGCAAATCCAGTGGCAACAGCCCAGTACAGGTCAGGTGTATGCAGGGGCGTCATGGGGCCTGGGTGATCCTCCACTGCCATGTTTGTTTTGACAAACAAGCTGAATATTGATGCTTTTTATGCACTCTGAGATCTTATTCACCTTCAAATTATGGGAAATATCCTGGTGTGACTGCTGTGTATTGTCACTGTGAATTAGAAAAAGGTGAGCAGGCCACCAGTCACCCTATCATGGGCCAGATTTTGCCCGCAGGACTGAAATTGAGTATCACTGCCATGTAGCAGTGCTCGACAGTACAAGCATTTCACTTGCATTTGCAACTAAAAATAGGTGTGTGCAAACTGTGAAAAATATTTAGGGGCACATGTGCGCATAAAAAAAATCAGCCGAAGCAGCTTATATTTTTGTCAATAAAAAAATATGATAATCTAACCGCAAATGTTGGAGGAACTCCAGCCGCCTTCCCTCTTCCCCGTGTGACACGGTTATGGGCAGTTTTCCAAGCCACTGTCGACACAATGAATATAAGTCCCACTGTCGGCAGGGTGGAAATAAGTCGAAGTGTGGCGGAGGAGACGGACCTGGTTGAGTGGCGGACCTCCGGGGAAGCCCTCTCCCCTCTCCCCGCAGTTAGGGACCGTTCTCCACGGCCAGGCTGTCGGCTGGGTGGGAATAAGTCAAGTAAGTGTGGTGGAGAAGAGGGACTGGGAAAAGCGGCGGACCTCCAGGGAAGCCTGCTCCGTTCTCCCCGCAGATAGGGACGGCTCGCCACAGTACCGCTGCTGGGCAGGGTGGAAATAAGTCCTGCAGAGTTTCAGAGGACCTGGAGAATGTTTTAGGATAGTAATAACATTATATAAGATAATCATATTGCAAAGATAATATATATAAGATAAAGACAAAATTAAATTGCAATACTTTTTCCAAACTTGATGATTTTACCTTTCTGTACATTTTGTATACAAATTCATTAAATAATTTTGCTTGTAAAAGTCTATTTGCATCACGTTTATTGCGGAAAACACATTATTTGATCAATTTACATTGTGCCCCTAAAGGTCTTTTTGCGCTCCTTACTTTTTCAACTTAGGAGCACATGTGCTCCTTGGGAAAAAAGTTGCATCAAGCCCTGTGTAGCATATATATTTCTTTATATGGTGTACTGTCAAGTGTCTTATGCTCATATGTGCATTTAGTTACCATCATCAAATCTCTGTCAAATGGAAGGGTTAATACTTTTTCTTTATATTTGGTGTTAATAATAAAAAATACATTTGAAGGAAATGAATGCAATTATTTTTTTTTTTTTACAGAAACAGCAGTTGGGTCTGTGAGAGCCAAAACAATGAGGAAGTAAAGCCAATGGTAACAAAACTGAAGGGATTATAAACATATTTACTTAAATATGCGCAAGTCATCTGGTCTCTTTTTTTCTGTTTCTACCTCCAGCTCCACCACTCAGACATGTCTGTTTATCCTCACTATTGTAAAATCCGGTGGCTGCGAACAGAAATGGGTGGGTTTAATAATGATGTCCACAGAACACGTCTCGTTTATCCCACTTACTGTTAAAGGTCATTTGTTTTGCCACCCCCGCAGATAAATGGGAGAAAACACTGGTGCAGAATAGATTTTGAAACGGTGAAGTTTCTCAAGAGAAGGTAAATAAAGTTGTTAGTTAAGTCCTTGACTTTCTTTATTTCTTCTTCTTTTTGCTAGAGTTACAATACACTAAAGAAACATCCAACGAGCTAATAAAAATATTAGCCTTTCATGCATCCAGTTATTCATTCATCCACCCTCCAGACGCCAGGTTCAGGGTTTTGGTGACAATAGAGCCACTTCTGACTCATTATGCTTTTCTCTTAAAACCTAACAAAAGGACTGAAAGTTTTTGAAGATGGTTATGAAAGATGTTTCTAAAGAATTTGCTGTACAGCATCCCAGGGCTATTTTTTCCACCTACTTATCATCCCCTTCATATCTCACGAGCTATCCTCAACGTTAAGCATCCTCTTTGAAAAACAAACAAAAGACAGGTTTGGAGAATCTGAATGTGAATTTCATCTCATGAACATATACAGTAGTTGAGAACAATTTCTAGGTACATGTACTTGAGTATATTTAATCTACTTTTTTCTTCGCCTCCACTGTAATTAATAGCTGCTTTTCAGTTTAAGATTTTACACACTTTACACAGACAAGATACTGCATGACTATTTAAATATTTCAACTAGCACCACTTTGCCCCTCTCCATCATTTAAGTGCTGCTTACATGTTGTTAGAATATTATCAGATTATTATTACTATGTGATATGACAATATAACACTGACAGGAGGCGTTCTGCTGCCTAGTGAGTACTTCTACTTTTGACACTTCAAGTACATTTTTTTGCTAATACTTGGAGCTCTACTTAAACATTAGTACACATTTTTTCTTAAAAAATAATACATAGACTTCAAGCCTTTGTACACAGAGTCCGTTTTTTTCCGTCTGGAATTATTGCAAGTCTAAAAATACAAACGACCTCATGTTGTGTCAATTGTGCTTGTGCTTGAGTGCGAAAGTTAATCATTAACTTTCGTTGTCAGAAGCCTTTGGAGAGCTGTTTGACCAAGCATCAGTGTAGAAAATGTGGTGGCAGGACATAGCCGCGGAAAGACAGAGGAAAAGATAGCTTCTTTCAGCAGGTCAGGTAATAATATTCAGTTGGATGATGTAGAAGACAGAATGTGGAGGACAGCTCCACCCCTTCATGCAGCTGCGGTGCCAAATGCAAGACAGGGAGGGAGTGGTGACAGCCAGACAGGTAACTCCAGTGGCAAAGAGGTAAGGGTAGAAATGTGTCTTTTCATTTTGTCACATATTTTTTCGCAATGAATACAACAATAAAAAACATCAGACTCAGTGTGCAAGGTTTCTGTGTGTAATGATTTTCTTTGGATGACAGATTACAAAAAAAACGGATCTGAAAAAAATGGACTCTGTGTGCAAAGGCCTTTATACAGATTAATCCCTCTCAATCATCACTCATGACCCACTGGAAGTGCGTGGTAGTGTATTTATCTACAGCAACACTGCCTGTACTTCATATTTTCTGCTCAGGATGTTTCTTGGTGGGTAGCCCCACAGAGCTCAGGTGAGGTTGGGGCTTTGTAAAAAGATAGCCACCAGGTGCAAGACCGTAAGCAGCAGGCATCAAAGAGACACAACACCAAAAAACCCCAAACCTGGCGAGGCGAACCACCAAACGAGAGTGAATCTAGGGTTGGCTTTTACCTTCACTTTCAGGGAGTGTTTTTACGAACACCAACTGACAATCCTTCATAGTATACCTTTAGGTAAAAATTTCAATGCGAGACTCCTGCAGTATGGTGCTGCTACGGGGACTGAACTAAAGGATCTGAATACATCTTTATCCAATATCTAACATTTTTATTTTTCTGTGTTTCTTTGCTTTGTTAAAGGTTTTTCATCTACATGAACTAATGGCTGAACTGAAATTATCCAAAGTAAACTGCTTAAAAATTAATTACTGCACCTTCAAAATTAAAGACAGAAGACGTTGCTTCATCATTTGAGTGAAATCCAGTCACAACTCTGAGTAGATGACTCCTTCCTTTCAAGTCGGGAGCTGCACAGACTTTTAGACAGGACTAGACATGCATGTCACGACATTATGAGTAAAGACAAAACTATACCATGATCACAAGTCCTGAACAAGACTGTCCCAACCATCCCAACCCAAAGCACACCCATATTGTTCACATACATTGTTTAAAATCCTGATCTCCACCAAATGGCATTGCTGGGCCATCTGCGTCGGCGATTATTAAACAGATCCCATCTTGCTTCTCTCTCTGTCTTTTTGTCACAACAGGAGCTCTTATCCTCTCGTGTTGTCGAGGCGCAGCTATTCTAAGTTGGGGATGAAACATCCATCACAGTTAATGTTCTTAAGGAAACTCTGGGTTATCCTAATTATCGCAAACACAGACTAGCACAATTTACTCGTTTAATCAAATCGTGTGCTTTGTTTAATTAGCTGGATATGTGCACAGAGAGGGAGAGGGAAGAGAGAGTTTTGGGGGGAGAGAGAGACTGAGAGGAAGACTGAGAGTGAAGGCTATGCACGTACAAACATTCTTTGCCTGAGGACAGAGGGAATTAGAAAGAAAATTACCAAGCCATTGTAGAATTTGCACTCAAAGCACAAAAATTAGAGACATTTCACAGAAACTCCTGCAAAGACCAATTCAAGGTACAACTAAATCTGCTCAACAACCAGGAAACTACACTTAACACAAAGTAGTTGACATCATGACACAATTATTGAACTGCTTGTTTTAAAGTCTATCCCTTTGTGTGCCATACCCAAATCATTTCACAAATCATTTATAAAACTGGTTTAAGTTCCGTCTCAAATGTATTTATGCCTGTTTATCCTTTCCTTTGACACTATTTGTTGGGTTGCCTGTCTGAAAAGGCCCCGTCTTTCAACAACTTGTTATGCTTATAATTTCCATAAAGTCAGGCTAATGTTGCTGTCAGAGGTTAATTGCTTCTCAACTTTTTCATATGTAATCCACCTTGACTTCCCCACTCTTATTTGCTTTGTTTGACAAATTGAGCTGTGGAAAAGGAGAGATCATTGTGCTCTTTTGAAGTCAGAGACAATTTTCAGAAAAAGGTCCAAATTCGCATTAGTCCACCATTACTCACTATCATAATTACTCTGTCCTTCCAGAATCCAATATTTAACTCCCTGACCTTTGCTAATAAAACCACTGAGTCTTCATTTGGAATGATTAAAACAAAGGACAAAATCAAGACGATTGTACACCATAAACCTTTCTGCGTAATCTAAACTAATGCTGTGATGCAAATTCTATAAATTTGTGTGCATACAATGTGATTAGGAGTGTTTTAAAATGGCCTGTTGAATTGAAAGTTATCCCATTTTTACAATTAATTTAGACTTTACCAGCTCTCTTTTTTTCATCCAAACCAGCAAATTTGTGAGCACTTAAAACTAAATTATTCATGTTTTTATGCAGTGTAGGTTTGCATCATTTGAATCAAAGTTAGTATAGTGACTGTCGTGTTAAAAGTATACTTCAAATACATTCAGAAGATCTTTTTAGACTTCATTTATTAAAAAAAACAACATAATAAATTATCCTTTATCCCGTATGTCCATTATTAAATTGTTCATAATACCATTGCTGTGTTGTAATGCTCAGTATGTATGTGGTAAAGTGACAGAAATGCAGTAGTACATCTCAACTTAAGAAAAACAATACCTAAAGTCTGTCCTTTACTCAAGTGGTAGATTGTGTTCTTTTCTCCGGGACACAAGTGCACACATGATCCACTCCTCATCCTGCATTGCAGTTCCTCCGGTCCAGCTCCCTGAATCTAACCCGCTACAGTGTCAAATGAGACCAATTAGGTCTCCCACCAATCAATCGTTCCCAGCAACTGAACCAACATCAAACTCATTGATTGAGAACAAGGCTCCGGTCGACGTAAGGTGATCAACCCCTCACAACTGCTCTCAGCCACATTGATTTCTTGGCACTGCACTCTGGGCAGATAAATAGATATTGTTAGATAAAGTACAGTAGATAACACCTACTGTTAGCTGGAACTTCAGACACTTTTGGCCAAACTTCTAGAAGAGTTATTGTGGAGAGAAACAGAATTAAACCACACTTAAGAAACTCTTCCGATAAAAGATGGGCACCAAAATATGATTTTGCTTCCACCTCAGTGTTGCTACATGTTGTCCAAAAGACCAAGAGGAATAAAGTGCATGGGCAGAGATCATTCTTTATGAGTAGTCTGCATTTAACAACAGCAAAACTATATTAAAACATCTGTTAACAAACTCTCACACAACTCATGCAGTACAATCCAGAGGCCTGTACTATGACGCCAGTTCAACTTACCCAGGATACATTTTTTGGCGTATGGATAACCTGTACTACAAAGTCGGTTACCAACTAGTTCAGTCATCTCTGACCTTTCCTATCTTGCCACAAGCGGGGAAGTTAATTGTGAGCGACACCATCAGAACCATGAATGAAGGAGGCTGTCAGTAGCATGGGATATACACACTACTCTGTAACCTTATAATGGACAATGTGGAAACATTGAAAATACAATACAAAAATGAATCGTTGGCCAAAACCTAAATTACATGTAAGTGTAACTAGGCTAGATGACATTAGTAGAGAGTATATTTTGCTATTTAGTTATATGACGGTTAATATGTCACATAAAACACTTTAAAGTAACGCCAGACTGTTTCTGCTACTGAAGTAAAGAGTGGAAAAGTAGCCTTGTTGATGACTGATGAGGTCTAACTGGCCAAAATGTTCCATTTATAATAATGTGAGCCAATTAACAGTGTGTGGACTATTTTTTCTTATAAATAATATATATGATATTTATCCTAGTTGTCATCATGTAGGTGTCTCATTATTTTGAGCTGCAGAGACAGAGTCAGAGGGTAAAATAGCAGCACTATCACTGTGGACTTAAATAAACTTTGCTTAAGTTAAAATCCTGATAGAATCACGTATTTAGTGTTGCTAACAGTCTCTTTGTTTGTTAGAAGCTCTGTTTTAAAACCAGAGAAAACACAGCCCTTGAACAATGAAATGATTCTACTGATCTATAACTTAAGACTTCTGTCCATTGATACTTTTTTCTTCAGTGATCTGATTGGTCAGAGGTCAGGGTGTTGACAGGCTGTTGTCTGATACTCTGAAGTTACTCTGCTCCGGAGCAGGTTAGCTGTTCAGTGTAAGTTGCAATGGCGATTTATCTCGGTAAAAAAGAGAACCAGCTTCGTAGCACTGAAAATCCAGAGTTAACTCTAAACTTACCTCGTTAACTCCAAATCATGCTTCTCGTAGTGAAGCCTTCTGGTCTCATTTACCCAGTCGTACACTCAGTGCTTCCCAAACACCTGCATTTTTACTAAAACATTACAATAGAAAACAATGCCACGTACAAGTAGCATGTCTGAGCACACACATGCACTTGGGAGTTCAATCTCATGTGCGTGGCCCAGCATGCTACTCATCCCTGCGTGAGACTTTTTGCACTGAAGTGTTTTAAATTTTAACGTTTTAGCATAATGCATGTGTTGGGGAAGTACTGAGCATACGACTGGTTACATGAAACTTGGTTTACACTGCACAGTGTGTGAGAGGTTATGAATGGATGTTCTGATGTAGTTTTCCTGTTGTTAAATGCGGACCCTGATTACTTCAGTTCATGGGGAATGTTGACATTCACCATGGAAGCATTACAGAAAAACAAAGTTGTCTTCATGACTTCAAAGTGGCATGCCGTGAGTATTTGTGCAAATGATAATTCTCCAGTTGAAGTATTCCTTTATGTCATTGACAGATTTCAGTGAAATATTGAAGTAAACATATCCTGTCTCACCCTTAAAGTCAATTTTGACTTTTCATATTTGTAACCAAGACCCCGATCTTGTTTTCCTTGACCTAAACCAAGTGTTGTGAGTGCCTAAATATGACCATCAAAAGGTTTAATCAATTTAATTCTTTAATAGTTTAATTATTTAGTTGCTATGAGCAGAGATTGTGTTGCAAGAGCAGAATACTGTCAGGAAAACAAATCCAATGTCAGCTGTGAACATTCTGCAGATCCGTTCAGCATTTTGCAACTTGGCGAATATGTTAATTAAAAACATTTCCTCATTATGTTAATAAAAAATGTAATTCAGGCAGCAGTCTAAATGTGTTTGCCGTTGCAAGTTCGTAGTATAAGGTTGTACAACAACACCGTGCACAGTGACAACTGCAAGGTTTGTTTATACATGACTTTTAGTGTGTGGATGGTTTGAACTGTATGGTGGCACACAATGTTCCCAGCTTAGGTTAAAGTGCTAAATATGGCCTTTACAAATGCTGTGAGCCAAAGTAATTGATATACTGTGACTCTGACAACAGAGGAAGATTCAAACTGTGACTCTTACATAGTATTCTCATTATCCTCAATTAATGGAAGGTTTACCTGCTGTATCTGATGTTAAAATAAAGTTAACCTTTGTAAAATAACCTCAGTAATCATCATCATTCTGTCCATCGTCATTTCTATCTGTAACAATAAGGCAGGAATAGAGTGAAAGACAGAGCAGAACATAAATGTAGCAGTTAAGGTTCGTGTATAACTGAGAAGTGCTTGATAAAAAAGATAAGAGCCAGAAAGGATGACTAAAAGTTTCATCTTAAAGCTAAGACGAGCTACAAGTAGAGAGGAAGAGGTGGGCGAGGGGATGTGGGGGAAGAGTATATGAAAAATGTTCTCTCATTTCCTAAGATTAATGACTTTCAAAGATACATGTGCGGTATTGTTTTGTCATTTTCACCAAGCTCCACTATGTGTTTTTGTTTTGTTGTTGAAGATTAATCCAATTTCTGATTGATAAGTAGATTACAGATGGCGTAGGCACACGCGCTTCTCCCTAAGCTGCTTACTTAGTGGATTCAGCAAGTCATCAGTTACCATGATAACAGGTCTAGTAGCTAATGGTGAAAGGGTTAACAGAGGAATTATTATGTGCACACAAACACAATAAGTCGGCTACGATGCAGAGACTATTAAATATTATGCGTGTGTATTAGAATTTCATATACCCAATAACATTTCATTGCATTGTGTATGGTGGTATGAATCATTTCTCCTGCACCCTGACAGCTGATTGTATTAAATATGTCTATTGTTACCTTCGAATACTTTCCAACCTCTACTTTAACAAATGTCTTGCTCCATTGCTCTTTCACTTCTTTCTAAGGTAATATTTAATAATGCACTCTGAGAATTGTCAACCTTGTCATTCAAAACAATCGCAGTGACTTTCTGCTGCCAGGATTTTTTTTTTCCTGCTTTGCGTCTGTACGGACTTAGGAAACAAATCTCTCGCCCTTGTTGCAGCTCAAGGACACACAACGCAGTGTGACCAGTATTATCAAATTGTTACAAAGACAAACCTTGAGAGCCTCAGGCTACAACTGCCTGGAAAGTGTTTTGAATTTTTTATGAAGCGTACCTGATGCAGAGAGCTGGACTCTGTGATAGTGTCACAGTTACAGGTGGGTGCGGAGTAACTTTACTTTGCAGTCATTAGGTGTAGATAATTGTACTTGATTTTAAAAACTGGAGGGAAATGATTGTTTTACTGAGCTACATTCATGAAGACATGTTGTGTCATGTTTCTTCCAAGATAAATATATTTCAATACAGAATATTTGCAGCCCTTTACGTCAATTTAAGGAAAACAGACTTGGCAATTCTTTCTTCAACATACGTACATTATTATCAATATTTGTCAGAAAAAGTATCATGGGGTGAGAAAAATGTTATGTACTGTAACAAAAAGTCATAAAAGTTTGGTCCAATTTCATGTCGCCAAGTTTTAAATGCTAAAACTGAGATGAAATCAAGCTGACCTCAGATTTTATGATAGTATTTCACACTCAAAAACAAAGAGACATTTGGGTTGGATTATCACTAAATGTCTGCCTGTTGAGCCCGGTCTCGCTCCAAAGTTGTGGGCTTGGGCAATGACTTGCAGCGTCAGAAACCAACAAAAGGTGGCATCCTTTAACATCAGCATGATATCCGGCCGGTTGCCATCATAGTTTAATGGTGGGTGGGTACAACAAACACCAACTTTTACCCGAGAGAGCGGCGTTTGTGCCCCATAAAATTGTAAAGTCAGCCCCTATTCTTTTTTCCTAAACCTAACCACATGTTTTTGTTTCCTAAACTCAACCATGTGAGTTTGATGTTGAAGGAAAAATAAGTCAATCTGCAGTGTTGAACCGAAAGTAGTGCATTTATTTTTTGCAAGAGACTGTATGTGAACGTTAAATTTCCTGTGAAAACTGAAGTATATTTAGAAAGAAGACAATACATGAAAGTTGACATGCATCCCAGAACGTCAACAACCAATGCACCCAGGGTACCTTTTACGCCGTATGTGGACGCGGAAAGTCCATGACCAAAATGTCAATATGTGACGAGGTCGGAGTGAGAATGTGTTGGCCAGTCAGTACACCATTAAACATTTTTAGATATCTCAAAACAGCATTGGAGTGCCATCTGAAACTGATGATGTATGTTTGAAAACTAAATGTTGCATCAGGAGGTTGGGGCAAAACATGAGGAGGGACCAAAATGGAAAACAGATGGGCATGAGTTGAGACAAGACAAGTAGATTTATGTTATCGGAATACTGTGATAGTTTTGTTGAAAATTTTACATACACCTACTGGTAGGGGTGGGAATTACTAGAGGCCCACGATCCGATACTTAAGTCACAATTCAGTATAACTGCCGTTTCAAATATGTTGTGATATGCTGAGCATTGCAATAAAATATTTTATGATATACTGTGATTTATTACCTTTTTTGAACTGCAACATTTGTCCCCAAAGCAAAACTCAACTAATTAGCTGAGTGGAAAAGGAATTGATTATTGTATTGTAGTAGGCTATTAAAAGTTTAATTTGTCTGTCAGGATATCATATTGCCCCCACTCCTACCTACTAGCACAACTTGATGTAATCAGTAGAGACAGTCTTAAAGAATTCTTGGTGAATTGTATGTACTATGTTGCAGGAAATAAGCATTAAAATGTATAAATATTTTTTTAAATCATCATTTTTTGGTGGGCACATGGTTTGCATTTTGCATTTTATCTTATCTGTTCCATGATTTGAAAAGCAGAGGAGACACATGCAGCTGGAATCTGATCCCAGGCTAACTAGGGAGCACATGTTGCTTCAGAGGTGGTGGACTGAAACATCTCTTTCAGTACACAAGATGCCCGATATCACATCATACAGATGTGAACAATAAAGGAAACATCTGTAAGAGATATCCCTCCAACCTACATTTCCATACTGCAAACAGACACTGCTCTGTTAGACCAAAACAAAACCTGAAGAACTTCCTGGCCTTTATTTTACCACGGACCATTATCTTGTTTAAGTGCACTTCCAATTGAGCCTGGAAGCTGTAAAACTGGAGTCTCATATTCTGGGCCTGATCAGAGAAGCAGCAGTCAAGTTTTTCTTTAAAACTCTTGTCTGCTGGTCCACCAAGGTGGCCTGAAAAGCAGCTCTCACGCATGGTAATTAGATAAAAAGGTTTGTCTGAAACTGTGTGATGACCATATTATAACAGATAAACCAGATGATACAGTCAGACTAAATTGTCTGTAATAACAGGAAGGGGAATGTTGGACTAACAAGTATCAGATAAATGTGTGGCATTAATCCCCTGTCTAAGCCAAAGTTAAATCCTCTGTTAAAATAAGTATAATCCCCTAAAATTGTACTAAGCTCACTTTTCTGATAGATTACGCCTCCTTATTCTACTAAGTCAGAAAGGCAAAGGAACAGAGCATTTGGAAGGATAT
The DNA here is from genome assembly GCA_035609425.1 of Epinephelus awoara. NCBI lineage: Eukaryota > Metazoa > Chordata > Actinopteri > Perciformes > Serranidae > Epinephelus > Epinephelus awoara. The sequence goes on along the minus strand of CM069303.1, from coordinate 23,349,349 downwards.
TGTATAAACTATAATTTTTTGTTGATTATCAGTTGTATGGGACCTCATGTAAGGACGCAGTGCTTTAACTTATATAACATCTTCATCAATTCTGATTCCCAATTCTTTTTTTTTAAATTATGATGACAGAGGGCCTTGGGCTCCATTTTTTTTTCTCTTGCAATTACCTGGGCTATGTATAAACAAAATCATGATGTACCTAAGGAAGGAAACAAACAGACATGCCATACTGTAAAACTTCAATTAATAGCCCGGGCTATTATTTGATTAAATCACTGAAATCATCTGGCCTATATTAGAGACAGGCCTTTGGTCCAATCCCATTTCTATCCCTTAAATCTTCTATTGAGTGCCCTCGTTTGCGAGATAACCCTTGATTAGGGAAGTGAGAAATATTACAGTAGAGATCTTTCCCTAAGAAATGAAACATTGTTTCATGCAAATCGGTGTGGCCGACATGCAGGCATATGTCACACGTAGAAGCGACGCAAGATACCGGTAGTCACTCAGGTTTGAAAATGCCAGCTCCAGCGCTTGTGTTGTGGTGTGTGCTATGTTTATTCTTCTCCGTCTGATGAATCAACGGAGAAGAAATGCTGAAAACAGGAGGCGCCTCGGACGTCTTCTAGTTCTGATCGATTTTGTTCGGGTAAGTCAATTTGTTTAAATATTTTGACGCTGTATTCAACAGAGTTGCTGATGAGTTTACCAACCATGTTGTTTGTGTTGTTTGTATAGCCTACATTCCGATCGTACAGTAACAAATTGTTTTCCAAAACTTGCCAAAGTTGCTGACTTCGCAAGGTGTTCTGGGAAATTTCATCTTCCACTTCATTGAAAGTGTGGGTAGGGCTCCCTTGGAATCTAGGTCAGGTTTTAAGTGTTGGAAACCACTTCCACTACCTCAATTCTGTTTTGGGACACCACTACCCTATATGTGAATGTGGACAACCAATTGCAAGTGGGTATTTCTAGTGGAATTGTGGGTATTGGGCCAGGCCCTTTAATTCCTTTCGCAAAAGCCGTTGTTCAGCAAAGACCAGGAAATACAAATACACTGTTTATTTATTTAAAACAATATGAACATTACTTCTAGGATCTAGCTTTAACAGACAGCGCATCAGAGAGAGTAACAGCACTTAAGGATTACAGCACCCAGCATACCGACACAACACCACTTTATCCTGTTTAAACAATACTCACATCTTGGGTTAATTAATATGAAAAATCCCTTTTAATTCTTTTGATCTGAGGACCCTTATGGACTAAAGGAGTATGGATAACTTACAGAGTAATTGAGGAATGGAAACATAATTTAAGGTAGCCAACGACCCGGTTTTATACATCCAAAGTTCTAAAAAAAAAAAATGAACTGCTTGGCAAACAGATCAGGCATCTAATCGAGGCAGGCTTTTACTCGTCATAATGTGTAGCCACACTGGGCTAGTAAAACTAGGTGTTTAACTTGGACTTGGTTTTTAATTAAAGTTTTGCAATATGTTTACATTTAAGTTGCAAAGACCTGTAGTGGTTGTATCATGACTCTTTTCTTTTGGGAGTAAAGGACGAAATAGTGATTGTTATAGTTCCACACCAGGTTGAGAAAGACTTTTCCGAAAAGTTCATTTTTATTATTTTATTTTGAATGAAAGTAGGTTGTCTGCAAGCATTTAGCAGCGGGGGTCAGGGTAGAAGAGTGATTTGGCAGCAATACTCTGACATAGACAACAGATATTCGCTTCTCGTTTTCAGGTATTTCCTAACATCTTTTAACCTTGATCACCTTAACCTTGATAATATTGACACAGAGTGTCCCTTGATCTTAAGCCTAAGCTTTATCAAAAATTCGGGTCGTGTCGAATCAGAAAATGTTTTTATTTTTGCAACAGTTCTATATAATGGTTTTGAAACTAATGATGAGCAGCTGATAGGGGAATCAACTACAAATTAAATATTTTTGTATTTGTATTTTTATTATTTAGCTCAGAGGATTTGTTGACTCTAAAAGAATAACCTGCTCCACTGATTTACATTTGCACTCCTGTAACATTGTCAAACCCATAATGGACAGACAAACAATTAGAGGAGTCCAAACTGATGCAGCAGAACCACAGATAATTTTAACACTAGTAGCAGCTAGTAGCCTTGACATCCCAGCCTCCCCTCAAACTCATAGTCAACCACAACCAGTACAGTCAGTTTACCAGACTTCACACAGCTGGAGCTGCAAAAGGCTTTATATAAACATCTTTCTCATATGAAGCAGCGCTCCCAAGACCAAGTCGCAACCTCAGGGGCTGAAAAAGAAGCCAACGCAGAAATGCCAAAAACTGCAGTTCTTTGAATGGCCACTTGAGACTGGCCTCAAGAGCAAGTAAATCCTCACAGACCCCATGCAAAAATCCTGGCGCCAACTATTAACTTGAATTTGCCAGCCTGTCACTTATGTGGCATTTGAACATAATTAAAGCACGGCCGCTCCTGGCTGTCAATGTCCAATAGTCCAATACTAACAGTTTCATCACGTTTCAGTCAACAACGAAAATTAAACTTAGATCTTGTCTTGGTTTTTATTATCAAAATCTATTTTAAGCTTGTCACTGTCTTGTTTTCATCATGGAATAAAAGATGTTGACGAAGAATTTGCGTCATAGTTTCCGTCAATGAATTTAACACTGTTCTCAGCAGAAATAAGCACGTTCACAGCGTGGTACAAAAACAGTTTTAGTCTCTGTAGCTAATTTTCCCATTCACGAAAAACTGAGGGTGCATTTTTTTAGCTTAGCATTCAGGGTTAAAATTAGGCATACTTAAGGATGTGACCACTTCATGTGACCAGCTGTCTGCAAGGCATCCTCATAGCCTTTAAGTCAGATCCACCCCTCACTCCTCAACAGCTCCACCTCCTTGTCCAAATATGGTCACTTCTGAATCCAAATTCCAAGATCTAATGGGTGACGTCATGGTGGCTATGGCCATTTTTTTTTCTACAATCTATGCCTGAGACCACTGGATGGATGGTAAACAAAATCGGTACACTTCCCCTTTAAGTCAGGGTCATCAGCTGATTAGGTATCCTATTTGGAATCTAACAAAACTTAATTTATCGACCATTTAAACCAGTATTGTGATGACCTTTTTGGTATCAGGAAGGTCCTTATTGAAATACATCCTTACTCACTAGCATTAGCCACACTTTTGTTTTTCTGGCAACTCTATACAGGACAGAAGTAATTGATTGGCTGGCAAGGTACGTTGCATGTTGGAATATGAGAACCAATTAAATCTCTCGCTATGTGGCTGAGCAAACACTGCACAATAAATTGACATAACCCAGTGGAAACAACATGCTGTGCCATGTAGTCACTGTTAGCCAGACAGTTAAATGAATCACACTGAATGAATTTGAATAACAGTCACAACATTGAACTCTGAGTGGCTGACAAACCCAACTTCTTTATTTCAAATATGGTAAACCTGATTAGAGGCTTTTTGGAGGGGTTGTCAGTTCAAATGCTGCAAATAGGCCTAACTGGAAAGAATCTGGTAATTATATAGTGTGGGGGGACAATTGAGGCCAAATGTAGTAGTGACATGTTTATTTGACTAAGTCTGCATGTGAGGGAGGGCTGTTAAATGTGCAATGACTTCAAGTGAAACCTGAATTATGTCATATTACATGTTAAAGCACTGGTTAGGAGGGACTAAAGATCTCTGAGTAACTCGCTTCTTTCTCTGAGATTTCCCCACTGATAGTGCTTAAATATAGTCTTGACACATATGAAAATAGTTTCCATGCCCAGAAGATGATGAGCTGAAATTGAGGGCATATTCTTGGCCAAGTTGGTGGGCATCCTCAAATGTGAAAATGCACACTGGCTGCTTCAAATCATATAATGCCCCTTTTTGTAGATAAGGAATTAGATAAACCATTGGCTGTGGAGATAAATAAATTTCAGTGATGGGAACAATTTATCTTCACTGCTTCAGTGCACTTATTTACCAAATCTTTGCTTTTGCAAAAGGCCTGCAATGCTGGCATTGTCAGTGTAGCCTCTGTGGCAGCCGCGGTCATCAGTCATCTCAGCTGGATTTAAATACTCCAGAGAGACCCATACATCTGAAACGGTTCAGGGCAGAGGCTTATGGTGCCTTACAACATGTGCTATTTATGTACAGCGATGGGAGTGAACTCATGTCTAGTGACTGAATTTCCACTCGTACAACATTTACACATTTCTGTTGAGAAAGCTGGAAAAACGCTGTAGCCAAATTACAGTGAGCAACATACATTATGAGACTGAACCACAGATTAACTTTTATCACTCTGAAAACATGTAGGTCTGGTCTTTTAACACTCTCCGCACTTAGTCTTCTAATTTCTCCTGACATATGGGTGGTGGATAATTTTACTCACTTAATCAAATGATCAGAAACAGGCACAAGAACTGGCATTGGAAACTATTCTGGGATCCTAGTGTAGAAATAAACCCATATAAAACTTAAGAAAGAAATGTGGACTTATACAGGTTGTTTAAATACCTAAATGCTGTTGCTTGTACAGTATTCTGTGTTTTCTTTTGTAACACAGTTTTCACTACACCATTGAAGTGTTGTCTTTTTTTGTTGCCCCCAGTGTTACACTCCTACCTGCAACTCTAACCAAACGGCGGTAAAAACGTTGCCGCTAATGCCCTTTTTTTCCTGTCATGAGGAGTGGAAGGTGTGCTGTTGGATGCACAACTCTTGTGAGTTGTGCTGTTGTCCATGTTATTCACATTGACGAGATGGCGTTTTGGGTGGAGCAGTCGCCATGGACGCGGAGCTTGCTGCTTCTGTAGGTTCATTTCCTGGGGACACCTGCACGTCTCGGCCCCACCCCCCTCCATTGTGATTGGCTAAAGCGCAGCATCGTTCAACCTCAAAGCCCCACCCTTTCACACAGGGCTGCCGACAGATTCTACAATGTAAATTGCAGAATCTGTTTGGAGAGATTATCATTAACATGGTTCACGACACGGCTTGTAAAATGGTCGCAGTTTGGTTGAACACAACAAAAAATGTCATGTTATAGTTTGAACAACTACTTAATGAGATGAAAGTGGTGTTAACTTGCATAATGCAAAACAGATTTACAGATATTATTACCAAGGGATCCATTTATCCACTGAAGCCGTTCAGAGTGCGTCCCTGCCTCTTCAGAGCATACACCACTTCCACAGCTGTCGCGGCATGTTAGGTGTTGTTAGGTGACAGCATCACCAATCTCATTCTCCAGGAAGACTTCCAACACACTGAGCTTCTCCTCATAGAACAGACCAGAGATATACTTCATAACACCACAGCAAGCCAGATGATGCAGAAGTGTCCCTGCTTCCTTTCGGCGCTCATGTTGAGCAATGGGGCTGTTCACACTGGATGCACTGCAGCCCTAAGCTCAGCAGCCAAGTGTGGTCTACTTTTTTCGCTAGCAGAAAAACACACTGATAATCTACTATGAACGATATAAAGGCTATATTAGATATGTTTAAATTATGTGATTATGATGAATGACAAAATTTGCACCCCATGCTTCCACATATTTGTCAGTTGTTTCTAAACAGTGAGCAAGAGAGATGAAGTGGATACACACAGAAACACACACACATACAAGCAGACAGAGACAGGTCAGGAAGAAGAATTGCTTGCTGACTGGTGAGGAGAGATGTGCTTGACAGGCGGCTGCGTGACAACTGACATATTAGGGTGGTGGTGTTGTTGGTGCACCGAAAACTTTTCCTTCTTTGCCTCCGCCCAAAACCTGTGATCATCAGTCACTTATTATTAAACTTAAAGTGATTTTTTATTGCTGTTAAACATAGGCTAATCTACGGCCATTTAAAACACATGTCCAGTAGTTTTTCTATATGGCCAGAATTCTTGAACATGAACGGCCATATTGGCTGTTCAAAAAATGAGCAACACACTTTGTGCCCACCACCACCTCATGTATTATGAAGAGTTTGTGTTCATTTCAGGACAGAACCGAGGTGCAGTAAAAAGGGAAAAGAGAAGGGAAAAGAGAAAGAAAGAAGGACCTTGTGCCGAAAGTGAGTTCAGTCAAACTGAGTTGGGCCATGCAGTGTACTATCAGACAAAAGATGTACTTTGGAATAATTATCCATAGTTGTTTTTAACAATGAGGGAATCTGATTTATCAGGACTGTGTGGTTATGATTTTATCAGATTTGATTGACAGTGAACAGCCAACATAGCAAACAACCCCACAGCCATCTTCACTTTTTCATCAAAATGTTTCTTCTTTCTGATTGGTGCACTGTATGTGACACCAGTTTTATCTGACTGAGCCCCACCCAGTTTAAACCAGTGACAAGCACACAGAGAAAACACAGAAATCAGTCATGTGATATAACCGAAGCTGTTCTTTGACAGAAAACAGTGTCTTGATGTCGGACTCTGTCGGAAAAGACTGAAGCTGATTAAGGAAATAGGTTTTCAGGGCTTTAAAATATTCACTGTCCTTTTGTTCTGTCAAGAGTCTTTACTGTAAAGAGATACAGCGTCTCAGTCGTCATCACAACGGGGTCAGTTCACTGATGCGTGCCCTTGATGACACAAGTACGTGTCCGTTGCACAACTTAAAAGAACAACCGCATGCCAGGGCGTGTTAGCCTTATCAAAGATCTATTGATCACTTTGTGTGAACATTTTTCAGCCAAGAACGGCAGCTTGCCAAGGCTTCACCTCCTCCTGCTGACAACACAACTTTAGCAGCACCACCTCCTCTTAAATGGATGAAAATCTGTCTTCTTTTTTTTTTTTTCTTTTACAGTCGACCAGGCTCCCTACATCCTCCACCATAAATCCTGCCTGGCTTTTCTGCACCCATTTGTTCAGAGGCCTCCCCGTAGCAGCGCTGGCAGGGGCCCCAGTCCTTAGGGTTCGATCGGCCACACCAGACAGATGGCCTTCGTGCTGCAATGGCAAAGTTCTTCACAGAGCCTTAAGCTTTCATCAACAAGGCCTTGACTGATGAAGACGCTCATCATTCCAGGTTTGGGGCCATTTGTCTAAGTTCATGTAATTTATCTTATCCTTTGAATGCCTGCATATTTCAGATGATGTCTTGTGGTTTTATGCTCAGGAAATGTCAGTGTTCTTGGCAACTGCTAATATTCTTGCAACTGAGATCATTCACTCTCACAGGATGCGGCCAAATCATCATCTACCTATGGCTAACGTTTAGCAGAACTCTGTGTTTTCACTAAAAAGCTCCCACTCAATGAAAACAACTCGACTTTCCAGTTTAAGCAGCCTTTGATCTGATTTCACCGCATTTTTCTTACGGCGCAGTGAAGATCGAAACTGAAACATGGCGTTCAATAAAAAAAAGCTATTTCTGGCTTTAATGATAAAAGCAACATTTATTTTCTACACACTTTCACAGGGAATGTGTTTGCTGCAGTGTGCATTTACAATGTATCATGAGCTGTTCTGTTTAAGAGGCAGAAATAAGATCACAGAATGATGAGTAAAATTCAGGATGTTTTCTTCTGATCCAAACTAAATGGACACTTCACAGACAAGGATTTGACATTAATTCCTACTTGTACTGGCCACAGTCTTCACTCCCTTACTTTCTATTCAAAAAATTCAGAAATCAGTCCCCTAGACCGCTTTAAGATGTTGAAAAGCCGGCATACTATTCTTGTATTTGTGGCTTTTCCTGCTCAGTTGAGTCCTCTCTTATCTAGACAAAGCAGATTAAAGTGAAGCCCGACATTAATCTTGTTGAATGTCTGCAGGAGGGAGGCCAACAACGTCAGGTCAGGAGGTGACATTAATTGTTGGTTTCTGGGGGAGGAGTGAGGGATTTTGTTCAATTTTAATCAAAGTGCAGGTTGTGGTCATGTTCAGTCATGACTTTTTAGTCATCTGACCTGCACACAAATCTAAATCCTCATTCAGCTCAGTTTTTATCTGTCAGACACGCTAGGGTTTTAAGTACAACACCCGCACTCTGTGATATAACATCAAGGTGGGTTTGCAGCCAAGAATTACAACACAGAAACACACCACTCACATAAAAAATAGATTTAAAGAATAAAAGCAAAGGCCTCGCAATCACATACCATGAACTCATTTAGGAAACAGAGAAGCTGCAAAATCAGTGAGACTTTGGAGTTGTCACTCCATGCCTGCAACATAATTAACCAAGGATTACAAAACAAGTCAAGAGTTGATCATCGGGGGGTTATGGGCTAATTTCAATCATCGACTGATGACTATCTATCTAGATAGAGAAAGAAAACAACATGCCTCTCTTGATCATTCTGAAACTTTTGGCAGAAGTTGAAAGTCTCAGTGAAAACTGCGGACTCCTCTTAATCACTGCGTGGTTTGCTTAGGGATGCCAATGTTTACAGAGAGGAGTCTGATGAAAAACCTTTGATTGCACGATGAGCATCCACATACTCACTCTGTCGATGTTTTGGCGCTTCATACACTATAACTCCGACTTCATATCATCAAATGAATGTCCAAAAATAAACTCTAAACCATGAGGGATTCCTTTCTAACTGTCCTGATTAGTGGTTGACAAACCCCAGAGCTTAAACCAAACAGCACCTTTTGCGATATGAAAATCATCCTGAGCTGAGTTGGCAAGTTGTTTATCTCCTATTTCCCTTTTGTGCCATGACATCAGTGGAAGAGACACTGACAAATGAAGTCATTGTCCGAAAAGCTTTAAAAGTTTACTACTTTCAGAACCAGATACTGCACCACGACAAGACTATGCACTCTAATTTTCTTTAGAGTAACAAAACAACTTTTACTTCCAGGTGATGGGCAACGTTCATACTTTAAGTGATATACAGTGCAGTGACTATAAATTGCTATTCACAAAGTTTCATGGCAGATATATGAAAGATGAATGGACAGTCTAAGTAAAAGGCACGAAAAGGTGGCTACACATCTTAAAAAATTGCTGCACCTCAGGGAGTGTGAAAAGAAGGGCTGGCTGCACAGTGGAGCCACTGCAGCGCTGCAGTGCTGAATCAAGAAAAACACTAAACAGCTTTGTGCTTATTGGAGGTGGAAGTTTAGTATGACCTGTATACAACAGCACAATTCCAATAATAGGCAATAAAGAAAGAGGAAATAGCGTAATTACTTTAATTGCTCGGACCTCCCAATTTGTTACAATTGTTTGCTTTTTTCAGTTTACGTGGAACACAAAGTCGTAATCATGCACACTTACAGTTTACTGCTTTTATTTTCATTCTATTGTACTATTTTTTGTATTGGTGCTAATGATTCAATCAAATCCTTTTGTCTTTTGTTGTGTAAATGTGTTCTTTAAATTAAACTCCAAGCAAAGAGAGAGGAGAGTGAAGCATGTCTTAATAACTTGACACTAATGGGTTTCATCGGTCCACCACACTTCTGCGGCATTTATTTTTATTTCCCTTTGTTCTCTTTATTGTGTACATTATGTGCCATGCAACATATGTGCAAATAAACTAATGGGATGTACGGCTGAAATCACTATTAACAAAGGCTCAACAATAAGCCTACTTGTGACAGTGCTCTTGAGGGTAGCAGACCTCAGGGTTAAAACACCTCATATAATGATAATAACTAGCTAGTATTTCCCAAGTGAACTGCTAGCAGCGCAGGAAACAAACAAGAAAGTGAATTAAATGTAATTTACTTAGTGCTCCTGTGTCAAAAGGAGAAAGAAAAAGTAAACTGCTGTATCTTGAAAGTGAATATGACAGCATGTTATACAGTCACTGACGACAGCAAATTTGAGTCAAATGTCTTCACACATTTTGCAATTGTTATTAATAAATAAATGTTGTGCAAACTAACTACAGCCCTAGTTTGCTAGATTTGTGTGTAGGGAGTGTACTGTGAGTATTTCATCATGGCCAAAGACAGGACGCACACGGGAAAGACCAAGTTTATCTCACTAGATATTCCATTTATTCTGAATAATTAATGTGACAAAACAATTATAACAATGTCTTAAATTGAGTGAAATAGATTGTGAAATTATTTTTAATTTTCAATTTAGACAGTTGCAATTCTCAGGAGAGACACCTCAATAGAAACTGTAACAAGATATTCTTTAATGCATGAGTGCTCCTATTCTCCAAATGGAATATAAAGTGGTTCAAATGCCTGAACACACCATTTGCTGTTAGCCAAAGCGGACACTCCTACCAATACCTGGACATTTACGGGTCACCTCCTGATTAGCCTCCATCGTCATTAATGATCCCTTCATCTGAAATATCATTTCAAGACTTTGACAGTGTGTGCACCAATTTTCAACACGTTATTAGAGGACTGTCGAAACAGAAACGGGCGACTTTCACGGTTCTACCAAAGTAAATGGCACTGCAAGACATGTTAGACTTGTGAGGCCCAAATGACTATGTGAGTGAAGGAAGGACTGCAGGAGAGAGTCATTATTTTTAAGCCGCTGGATACGAGCCCAGATATTTTGAATTGGTGCCTAACAGGAGATTAGTTCAGAACCTATCAAGGTCTTGTCATTTCACAGAACTTTTTATGAGGCTTCGTACTGTATGGTGAGTGATGAGCAACTTTCACTGTGGGCTGACTGGATGTCAGAGCAGACCATATTGTGTCCTAGCTTGACAAGCACCTGCCAGCATACAGATGTTGCTGGCAACAGTTTAGGGTTTCAGCGTCAGCTCTTACTTGGATTTAGAAGATTACCAAATTTGACAACTGCAAATTCCAAATGCCCTGTCCTGAACCACAAGTGGGACGTGCCGTTATTAACTGCACCTCACAGCATTTAGTGCTTTCAGAAAAGCCATTTTGAAAGCTCTTTGCTTTCAGGCACATACATCTCTCCATATGTTGGGGGCCGTGCGCTGGGATCGCCCGAGGCCTGTTAGAAAAATACGGCACCAGGCAGAACTCTCCCTTACAGTCAGGAAGGGAAGGGTCAAATCTGTTAATGATTGGCCCCACTTCGCTGGACGAGGTGTGGAACTGGCCCCCGCTGCACTCACACTCCCGTTTTTCAATACGCTGTCCATCTGGCTAAACCGCTCAAAGCCTTTCCACCAGAAATGTGGCTTATACTTCTGTGAGAAACATAGTGGATCATTGTTCAAGTCTCTGCTTCACAAACCTCAAGGAAATACTTGATTCTCTTTTATGTATGGTATAAGCTACTTTAGGTGTTATATTAATGCGGTCTGTTCTCAAGTAATGCATTACATTTTGTATATATGAGCCAGTAATTCGATCACGTGAACAAGGTGTTTATGAGAGTAAAGAAGGAAGTAGGTTGGGGGTGTTAAGAACTGAGTGAACCCAAGAGAACTTTGAGTCATTTCAAACTACGTCACCATATTTCTTTTCCTAAACCTAACCTACGCAACTTGACTTGTCTAAACCTAAAGACCCCAAACCATGTTTCCAAGGACATAGGAACATAAAATGGAAGGTTTGGGGGTCCTCCGTCAGAAAATTAAGGGCTTTAAACAGTTTCCTGTAAATGTCTTTGATTTTGACAAAATAAAAAGTCCTCTACTACTTTCATGTGTTTTATTGGCAGGTACAAATGCACATGTTCTAAATATTGAGGGGGACATGTCCCTTGCATCCCACTCCCAGAGATCTAAACCTGTGCATTTATATTATCTACACAACTTTCCGTTATGTACGTAACATCATTCCATGGGCATAGGTTTGAGGGGGGACTCAGGGGGGACGTCCCCCTAAATATTCATGTGCATTTAGTCCCCCCTAATAAAAACATTGAAGCAGCAGATATGCATGCATGTTCTGAAAAACTCTAGAGTCTCATATTCATAGGTGCAGAGTTAAGGAGGTGTGGCGCAGGTGACACACACCCCTCAATCTTTGCAGAGGACTTTAACATTGACAAAATAAAATACATTTACACCATAAATCGATGCAGAAAAAACACAAAACAAACATCATAATGCAGGAAATTACCTGTTTGGTGCTCAAAATTTTGAGGTGGTGGACCCCCATGTTTCATGTGTCCCCCCAAATACATCATTTATAGACTGCTAATTTGTTAGATATCATACAAACAGCTGTATGAGGATATGTTGGCTAATATCCATTACACAGTGAGACAAATGAACACTTTGGCGTTTTGAAGATCAAGGTACAAAGAAGTTAAAACATGTTAGGTATTTGTCCTTAAGTTGAGTATTTCCATTTTACCAGCTATGAATTAAATGTTTTCTACCTGACAGCCGCAGTAAATGGTTACTGTGTAGGTTAAAATTTTACAAAATACATCTTTGGCTCAACAAATATTATGTAAATGAACTGCACAACAGTGAATAAAGTAGCTAAAATTATCTACACTTTGACCAACTGCAACATTAAAATGCCGTTTACACATTAATGCCTATATGATGATTTTACAATAATATACATAAAGTAACACTCTAGAAAGGGTCAATACAGGGGTTAATACATCTGTACTTTTGCTTGTGACAGAGTGTACCTTATATTTCTATTGTTACGGAGGTAAATGATTTGAATACTCCTTCCACCACTGCAGGAATTACACTAGATAATTCACAGGAATACAAAAACAAAAAAAAATCTAAGACAATAAAAGTCCGTCAAATCTGTGATCCATGTAAAGTGGAAACTCGAGGCATACTGAAGCTGCACAAACAGTCCTCCCTTTGACGAGGAAAACACAGCTTTGAGTCTGATATGAATTATAATCCCTACCGTACTCCGTCCCTATTTTCAAGACAGATACACCAATATTCACACACATGGATGGATCCAACATTGAACAAATGAGACACAACAAAAACATGATGATTATGTTGTTTTTTCCCCCATCACATTGAATTACATCTTTCATGCCTCGACTTCAGCTCCCAAATGTCTCTGATCCAAGTTTCTCCCCGTCAAAATCGTACATCCATTGCTCTTCTCATGTGTGATGGACAATGTTTACCATGGCCATGATAAACTATTTCCTCATAAACGATTTTGTCACGGCCTTCTGCTGGCTGTCATGTGGGATTCCGCCTGCAGACTAAAACAACCATAATTCACTGGGTGTATTTACCTCCTCAGAGGACAGAAGCTTGACAGATGATAAATGGCCACTGCTGACAATCATCAACACATACCGCCCTGTGTTTGCCTTGAGTATAAGTGGCGCCAGGACATGGAAATAAGACTTTGACATATCACACATGGGGAGAGAGACATGAAGAGAGGGAAAGAAAGAGAGAACAAGAAAGGAGAAAGAGAAGCTTGGTGAGCCACGGCTCTATTAGCAACTAGTTGAAATCTCTGATATGTATATTGAGCATGTTTGTTTCTCCGTTTCCTCGTGTGTTGACTGTGTAATATTTCCCTACTGTGAATGGATTGATGCTGTACATGCAGACCCAGCAGGGGAGACGCACAGCTGTAAATTGAAGATGTTTTTTCTCCCTGCTGCTCTGTGCGGTATAGTCTTTCAGCATATGAGCGCATGACTCAGAAGATAACACAGCCTGGGTGATGAATGTGTGCCTCCTTACAACATATTTTTGTATAGAGATGTTTCCACATGGCCTAATGACATGTAGAAAAGTCACCTGCTGCACAGCCTGTGAAATCTGTTTTTTTTCTGCATATGTGCGGCTGGTGACAGCGTGCATATAGTAGCTCTTTGTCTGACAGGGTGGGCTGATGGTTAGAAAGACTCGTCTGTAACTGAAGCTCTCTGCTAAAGTAATTGTGTCCATCAAATACCATAGATCCTTGAGGAAAAAGCACCAATGCCTTGTGCTACCTTTACACCGACTGGAAGCTTCAGCAAATGCAAAAGACAAAGTATGCTCAGAGCAGAAGTATACATACTAAATGTGATAAATTTTTGTATGTGCTGCTGATGCACACTATTCTCCCACAATGTAATGCACAAAGGAAATGAAAGAGCAGCTCACATCTGTAAAACATGAATCTTTGAAAAAACATTTTAGACTTCTATTTGTGTAATTTATACTTCACAGTTTCAGTTTGATTGACAGCACACATCACACATATAATTTACTGTTCGTAAATGGTAAAATGGAGTTGTATACTGATGTTTAGCAGGTCTAATGTTGAATGAATAACACTGAGGAAAGCCTCGGGCTGAAACACGTCCTCTTCCTTTTGCTGCTGTGCAGGATTAAAAGTATTACACGCTTAACTGTGAGTGTTAGCAGCTTCATTTGCTATTTCAGGTATAATGTTTGCCACGCTGACTGTATCAGATTAATGTGTTAACATGCTAACACTCGATAATTAGCACTCAATATAAAATGCAGCTGAGGCTGCTTGGAGTGTCAGTTCTGCAGGTATTTGCAACTGAAGTATTAGACGAATTACAGTTCATCCAGAGGGGAACATGAATACCATATATTTCCAAATAGTCGCCCGGTGACAAATAGCTGCCGGGTACCTAATAGCCGACGAGGGTTTGAACCCATTTTGCGTATCAAATGCTGGTCCAATTAAACGCCCGGGCGATTATTTCCGACAGCCACGTACCTAAAACAGGTAATACATCTGGCTACATCTTTCCCACATCAAATATTCATGATCCCCTTGACCCGCGTGCGTAAAAGTGCACACAATTCCGTGTCCTCTCACCGTGGATGCTGTGATTTGGTGGCCCGGTACTCATTGTAGCCCACTCTTATAAGACCCAATAATAATAATAACTTACTGTGGACCTCTATGCCATGCCTTTTAATAAAATTACCAGAAGAGTTCGCTGAAAAACTGGTAATGTCAGCCTGAATTACTCACATGCGTCCCCGGTGAAAATCGCTGACATGCATGGGGAATACAGCTGCTACAGGCTCGCCGTAGCTTCATGTCAAGACTCAGGGACCAGAATTCAGGATATCTATTGCATACCATTCAATAAAAAAGTTGTTGAGAAATTTCACTTGACACCAAAAATGCCAACCCTTATTGTGTGGCTCGAGGAAAAGTAAATGGATCAACAGAGTAGGGTTCATCCTCTGAGGACCATGAATGTCTGTTCAGAAATTCATGGCAATTAATCTCATATTTTAATGCTGCTAGCTTGGCTAATAAAGGTTAAAAAATACATATACTTTATGTTATTGTGTCTCAAAGATTTGTGACGAGAAAAGTTGCAATGCACCATTCTGCAATGTTCTAAAAACCTGCTGGTTCACTCCAATGCAACTAGATGAGATGGTGTATCATCTCTATGCAACAACTCTCTGTACTTAGGTTCTGATTTCGTTCTGATTTTCAGCTTCTTAAAATATGAATGAGGATAGTGATAGTGAGACACTGGCTACGGTTGCATTTGTAGTAGTGATGAAATGGTGAAAACAAACAAAACTAGCATCTTATGGACTGTATTCAAAATAAATACACCATTAAAATATAAATAACCAGCACCAATTATTTAGCCAATGAGAATGTGTGTATGTGGGGGCCGCGTTAGTAGCAGCAGCCCACCATCAGACACTGACACCATGAGAACAGAAACCAAAGGCTCGGCAGGCATTGAGCACCTACCGCAACAAGCGAACATGTGATCTGCGGTCATTTTGACTTGACCAGCTTTAGTTGCAGGTGCGCCTTCAGTCAGCTTGAGTCCAGGTCAGACTGGCCAGTTTACATTGTTGCAACTATTCTCTGCAACGTTCTAATATGGTTTCATCTCATCACGAATCATTGGTCTGAACTGGGCTTTCCATAGTTGATGCAAAAAAAGCACTCATGAGCCATACTGAACTCATTAGCACAATGTTGTTAATATTCAAATGTTTTTATTTTGTTTATTTACACATTACAGTATACAGTATACCAACATCTGCATCCCCCCTTGGAGACTGGCCAACACCCCAAGTGTGGAAAAAAATTTAAATAATAAAACTACTAACCAATATTACAAAAAACAAACTCAAATGCTAAAATAAAATTAATAAAATAAAGATTAGATAGCAATTCTATTACAGGCTGGTTACAGTAGCTTCTGTAACCAAGCCCAGAGTGGTCTATCTGAACTTCTCCAACTTTAAATGAACCATTACCTCAACCCAGCTGTGATGCATAGGGTGGGAGCTAGATTTCCAATTACATAGAATGAGACGTCTTGCTTAAAGCCATTAGAAAGCAACTGCGTGGGCCCGGGCTCGAGAGAGATTCAGATCTCTGTGAGCAACGCCAAAATCTGCCAGACTGGCTTTGTCACACATGTACCAGAGTGTTTCAACGACCACAGGGCAAAACTGTCTCATATTTGGGCAAGCTCAGAATGAATGAAAGAGGGTTGCTGGGTCTAGGTTGCACCACTGACAGGTTGGGTCAGATTCTGGACAGAGTTGGGCGAGCCTACTCCTGGAGAGCTGCAGTCTGTGCAATATTTTAAATTGGATCAACTGTGTCTGACACATATGGAGGTTGTGTGGATCAGTGCGATGGATGATTTCTAGATTTCATCCAAGATCCTATCATCACAATTATCCTGCCATTTCAATTTAAGGAGGGTGAGGCCACCAACAGCAAAACACCATAAATCAGAGATGTAGAACATTGCTCAATAGGGCCTTTATGGATACAGTCCTCCAACTCACTGGTAAGAGTTTGAGAAGGGAATGTAGTGAGTTTTTTCTTTAACAAAGTGTCTGCATCAGAGGTACCTAAAAATTGAGATTGCAGAATACCGAATCCTCTGACTATCTGATCAAAAGACTAGGGATGGGTACCGAACTCTGGTATTGAACCAGCCCCGGGGCTACATTCTTCCACACCGCAGTATTGATAAGCTCTGACCTTAATGGTTCTGCTATTGGTACTGGAGCAGTCGTGGGATGTTGGGTTTTTTTTTTCACAAGTTAAAGCTTATTTTGCACATTTATCTCACCAACTCCGTCAATTATCCGTCATTGTATCACAATTTTCGCTATTCTCCCTGAAGACGAGAGATCTGTGTCGCTAACCCTGGCTACCTGCTGTGTGTGAGTGGAGAGCAGGAGTGCGGGGCTGTTGTTCCAGTGACACACACACACACACCAACTTTAGATAGATAACGATGGCGGGGAGAGCCAAACGGTCAGAAGTGTGGCTTTACATTACAAGAGTTGATGCAGACAAAGCGCGTTGTCACAAGTGTGACAAATGTTTTGCGTGTAAGGGTGGCAACACTAGTAATTTGTCATGCATTTTACTGCATTTGTGACTAAAAATAAAATTTTGTGCAAGTAAAATAAATCATTCAGGAGCACGCTGTGCGAGTACAGATTTCAACCAGCAGCAGAATCCTGTCGGTTGTAGGTTGAACAGGGGTCACAGACACAGACAGGAATACGTATTCCTGTCAAATACGGCGGCCATAGTGCTCCGTGGCGCAAGTACGACTTACCAGCGATGGAGAAGCCTGGCTCCAGGTCCATTATTTTCCTCTTTGTTGATGTCATGACTGTCCAGAAGTACCTGAACAGCTGAGCCGTGGCGACACACAGGTATGTGACATGTCAGAGGGTAAACGAGCCATTCACATTTCTCTCTTTGTGGCAGGTGACGGCCCACAAACCTCACTGCACTTTAGGGACTGTTCTTTATTTATGAAGGGACTGTTCTTTACTTGTCAGGGGAGGAGGGTGGCTGGTTGCTTTTTCTTTTATTTATTTATTTTATTTTGATCCCCCATATGTTAATCACTTATTGATGCTGTTTTTGAAGTATGAATAAGTCAGTAAGTAATTTATTTCATTGAAATATCATTGATGTATTATAGAAAAGTGATTTATCTTTTTATAAAAGACAAAAGGCACATCTGCCTCATTTTTGCTGTGGTATGATACTACTCAGAACCATGGTACTTTCACTGGTATCGTACCGTGGGTCCCAATTTTATTTTATGTATTTTACATTTCAAGTTGTAAAAGTGTAATGTTTTGTTATAAAACTATTTTGTTGCATAATGAGAAAATAAAGCAATTTATGTTCTTGATTTGTTTTTTTCTTCCTCAAAAAGTATCGATAAGAGTACCATTAAAATACCGGATCGATAAGCAGTACCGTTAAGAGTTGTAGTACCGTTAAAATCTTAACGATACCCATCCCTACAAAAGAAGAAAATATTTTCTTTGAAAAAGTCTGTCACCTTCCTCAGGCCATTTCTGTACCACCGCTGGAATGCTCTGTCCAACCTTGAGTGTGTAAATAGTAGGTTACTGGTGAATGGCATACAGGAGAAAGCTTGTCTCAGCCCAAACTGGGTCCTACACTGTGCCCAGTTATTTAAGGAGCCTTTAATAATAGCATTTCCTGCAGCCTTCAAATTAATAAATGGCAGCGCTCAAACTAAGGATCCTAAGTTTGCAGGGCCATTAAAGCTATGACAACAATTTTAAATGCAGTTCTACTTTTTTAACCTCCAAATGACTGCTTTTAAAACCCAACCATGTGGGGTTTTTTCTTCCAGTAAACATGGCTGTGCAACATGTTTTGAATGTACCTCCATCCCTCCACCATGAAACAAGGATAATTCCTAATCATCAAGCCTTTCATCCAGGTAAAGTACACTCCTGAACACAATATTAATTAGCACCAGCTCTTTGATCTTCTTCTAACAAGGAAGTGTGCAGTGTTGAGAGTTTTAAAGTGCAGAAAACACCACTTTTTATGGATTGAGGTCTAAGCTATTTTCCCCAAATTTAGCCGTCTCATTGCAGCTGCAGCTTCCCTCGGTATTGCACGTGGAATTACATCTGTGGACGATACTATTCTTGGTAACCTCGCCCAAAAATGTTATGCTGCATCTTGGGTAAACTAATGTGGCCTTGGATGGCCTTTAGCCTTTCATTATAGAAAAAAAAGACAATTATAGTTTTCATCTATGCAACACTGATGAAGCACTATTAAATCTATTGAAGTGCTATTGGAGTGTCTTTGTACTTTGTCCTCCTTCTTCCTCTATGTGCCACACATTATCTATTTGTCAGAGAATTAGGAGATTAGTCATGTCAGACCTTGCTTCCTTTGTGGGCTATCGGTGAATTAGGCGCTGTGAAGGACATTTTCACCAGCCAGCAGTGAAAGGATCCTTCGTGTTTGCATATATTTCCCACACATACTTTGCTTGCTAGTTGGGTGCACATAGGGAGTCTACAGCTGTTGCCTACCCTCAACTCTGCCAACTATCATTACGATGGATCTGAAACCTAACACTTGGTTGCATTTGGCTTATGCACAAAAACGTATTCCTTGTTTATTTAAGTCTAACAATTACAGAGCCATTAACATGGTGTGATTTTAACATCCAAACTTCAGAAGAAAATTCAATTCACCCACAAAATTGAACTTTTCCACCATATGAAACTCAATCTTTCCCTTTAGACAGTTTCAATAGGGTCAAAGTCAACAGCATGACATGTGGAGGCACTTCGGCAGAAAGTTAGCGATGCATCTCGTATCCAAATAGTTTGAAAAGGGCTCTGAGGATTTAGATCACTGTCAAGATACACTATATTTGATTTGTTCAATTTCACCCCTGTGAAAATCCAAAGAACAGGCCGTTTTCAGAATGTCAATGTTGTGTATCATAGCCATCATAATGCTTACATATCCTGCTTCAGGACTCTAAGGTCTCTTCAGAATCCCATGCACACGGATGATTCCCAGAGATATCCTGGGGATATTGGATTTCCCCGGCAGATGAAACTATTTGTGACCAATATGTCAATTTTTTCCAGTCTGTTTGCAAGGGGGGGCAGGGTAGGCAGGTTCTGACATCTCTCAGCCTAAGCAGACACATGTTCTGCTGACCAGCAAAAGCTTCACGTCCAGATATGGAGAGATTGCTCTGTGGCAATTTATTAACATCCTGTCCAGGTGACAGGGTCAGCTCAAGACCTGGCTCACTCGCATTTGGAGCAAATTTAAGCATGGCACTGCTCCCTGCCATCAGATTTGCTGCACAAATCCACTACAGTATTTTAGATATTACGCAAGTTGTGATTAACATGCATGAGATAAAATATAAAAAAGACTTACTAATGAACTGAAATGCACTCTGCTATCTCGGGTCAGTGTTATATTTGCCAAAATTCAATTCAGTCAGACAAGATATGAAAGATGTTCCAGATTTCATTAAGGTATTAGAATAATAATTTAAAAAATACAGACAAAAATAGCTGCCTCCAGATAAATCACCCAAAGATAACATTTCCAGATCGATCAGTGCTGGCAGCAGCCCAGCACTCAGTGAGCGTATCTACTTTTCACAGGGCATTTCTGTTCAGACTGATGTATATAGGAGCAGGCAGCCAGATGCAGTCATTGTCGGCTCCTCTGTGTCGTTCTCTGTTCCTCTGTCTGACTTGAGAAAAAAAAAGGACTTATTGGCTCTGTAAATGAAATCACTTGCTTGTGACACAAAGTGTGCCTCCCAGAATTTGTTTATTGTGCCAAGTTTCATTAAATTCACTTTAAAATAAAGGGATACTTGCAGTGCTCCCCGTTTAGTCACATCACTTTAAAATGGTTAATGTTGAGAGGTGACACCTGCTACCGCAGCCGTGACATGTCTGTGCTGAACCATTGTCGTGGTCCAGCTCTCTGTCACTGTTAATTTTCCACAAGTCTCTTATTTACTCTAAATCTAGACAGATCATCACCACTTAAAACGAGTTCCTGAGCATGCCTCTATTTAGCATAGTAACATAAACATGTTTTATTCAAATGACGAGCGATAAGAGCACGGGAGGAAGCCATATTCCCCTTAGTGCCAGCAGGCAGGCACGTAGACAGATCTAGCCTCGCTGACTAAATTGTGCTTTTTTTTCAGAAAATTGGCAAGCTCTGGCTCACTAGAGGCACACTATGGTGTTGTCAATAACAATGACTGCCTGTGGCTTATTTATTTTCTTATCAGCTTTAATCAGCCTGTGTTGACAGTGACATCTGCGCTCAGCAATATCCAAATGCTACCAGTTAAGATCCATGTACATATTTGTGTTGTTTTGTGTCATATGGCTGTGGTGTATAATTGGAAATTTGTGTTTGAAGATACAATTGACCGCCTAGTTTTGGGTATAGACACATACTGTATGTTCTTAAAGAGCTTCAGTGATGCTGTATATTGAGAGTGTGTCATCAGGGATCTGTTTCGACCCACTGCAACACAAAATCGCAGCATGCAAATACACAGATGTTTATGTCTTTCTATCAAATCTTTTCTGGTGTATCTTTAATCTTTTGGCCTGCTATCCTAGAACCAAAAAAAGAACTATTTAAAAAATATTTTATATAAAAGAATATAGTCATTTTAAATCTTAACTTGGGAGTTATTAAATAGAACAACTATGGGCTATTTAAGAAAAGTTATTTCCTGTAAAATACTGAATAATAAAAAGGTTATTCACCCAGATTTCATAGTTGACGAATGAGTGAAAGTTGAATAAAAAGACTCTGGCCTTTTGCCCTCTAGTCTCTAACTGAACAGATAGCTGCTGGTTTTGGACAGCTGTATGACTGACTGCATCTCCACTGAGGAGCACATTTTTCCACTTTTCTGCCCGGCTCAACTGCCGGGTATGCCGAGAGGCGTTTGTCTGTCTGGAGAAGCGACGCTGGACTTGTGGGCAAATGTGTGTGTGTGCGTGTGCGCTGTCGGGTCTGTGTAGTGTATGTGTATCGTCCATGTCTACCTCTCTCACTTGCTGAAACATATCCGTCCAAATTTGACAGCGCGGGGGCAGACAGCCATGTTGCAGAATTCTGATCATTTAAATGCTCAGAGGCCTGCTTGAATAGCAGAGGTGTTAAAAAAAAAAAAAGAAAGACACATGGAGAGGAAGATAGAGAGCAGCCCTCCGCATGCCTCCATATCACATAAGGGACTGCCTGCCACTTTCCTCTGAAAAATAATGCTCACTTGTCAATCTTCCAAGAGCCAGTCAGATAGCCGCCAGTCCCATGGAGACCTATTGAGGTGTATGCTTTGTTTCATCTGGGGCACGCCTCAGAGGAGATCAGGACTGTTGTATCTACGAATTGCCTCCAAAATATAGGGTAGGAAAAAAGGGGCAACTTGATAGAACCCTTGAGCTGATGTGCGATCTAACTTCAGTTTAATGGACAAAATACTCATTTGCTTGAACAGACAAAGACACAATAAAATGTGATATACATTTAAAGTAAAGCTGGGAGCTATGTTCATTTTGATATTTTTTCTAATGATGGTATTACCACATCTGAAACTTGATTTTAAAAAAAGCTAAAAAGATATGGCTAAAGGTATGTAGCATTTACATCCTGTAGATAGCACTATACTTTGGGTAAAACACTATTTGAGCTGCTATCTACTAACACAATTGTCCCTGAACCTTTTTAAGAAATTATATTTATCACTGCCCTAATTACTTAAATTACTGTCTGATGATAAATCGGCTAGCACATGGTTATGTACACAAAGGTACTGCATTCCTCCAGAAAAAGCTATTCTCTGTAGTCCATGGCACAAACTATAAAGGTGTCAAGTGATTTATCTATGCGGCAATGCAAATAAAGAAAAACATACCCAGCAGCTTGAGGACGAGGTCTGCATATCTGTCCACACAAACATTTCCATGTCACTTTGAAATACACTTCCTATTACAGTTTCATGATGCATAGCACTGAAGCAAGCAGAAAACCTTACTTGCATAACTGTTGGAAACATAACTTTTACAGCCAGAAAGGCTTTTTTTTTTCTAAATAAAGTGAACAGCTAATGACAATGCTCTAACAAGTCCAGAGCAGCCGACCGTGCCTTCAGCCTGAAGCGACCGTGTTGAAAGAGATTCTGTCCTAAACATCCCACGGGTCGTCTTAAATGAGGAGGTTTATATCAGTGTATCTCGCACAGACAGAAAGATTGAATGTTTTGCAAATTATTCACAGGGATTATAAATCACGGCGGTGTCAGGGTTTCCAATGATGGGAGAGGATGCTTCCTCATTCCTTAATACAAATGACACGGAAAACAACAGCTGCAGCAATAAAATGCTCCGCCATAAAAGAAGGATAAATAAATGTACAAAAAGGAAAAGCTGGGGCTCATCATTAAACATGTCGAGTATCTCAATGTCATCTCAATGACTTGATGCCTGTTTTATTGTTGTCTTGGCTTGTCTCGGTCTTGTGTATTCAATTGCCTAATTCATTTATCTCATTCATGTCTTCTTTATGTTTATCTTATTGGATTTTAATTGTTATTGTTTCCATGTCTGTAAAGCACTTTCTCACACTCTTGAGAAGTGTTTGTGTGTTTGTTTGTTTGGGTTTTTGTGTACCTTTCCTTGCGGAGATGTACAATCCAGAGTGATTGAAGAAGATTTCAGCATCTTGATATTGGTCAGTCAACAAAATGCACAGCTTTATGTGACAGCTTCATATTTCTCAAGAATCCAGGTGTCATGAAGTGACACATTTTAATAATGATGGTATTTTTATAAACAGCACATTCCCAGATACACTCTGAGAAACACATTGGCTTGATGGTTTACCAGAAGCTGCTGGCAGATGGAAGAATATTTAAAACATTGAAAGCTTTAGTGTTAAAGGGTTTAAAAAGAAATGTACAGCTTTCTATCTATCCCTTCCAGTGGAACAGCATGGGACCTTATTTCAGAGAAACAAATGTGTTTAGCAGCAACAGAATATTTTGATCCTGTTTGAACTGTGCCATGAATTACATATATCATGTCTGGCAATATAAAAGTTAATTTTTCAAGTCAAGAAAGTTGCAGTTTGTTGTAAGACTGTGAAATGAGCTCATTAGAAAGAGGACACAAGTCGTGTAGGTAACATCAGATCTTTGTCTCTTGCTGAAGCTATGATGTCTGTGCGTTTTGTGCTGGGATGTACTCACACAAGCGAAGGGTCTTGCTTGTTTTTTCACTTCCCAGCTGATAAAGACCAGCTGTGCGTTCCAATAGCCATACTGTATAATATGCCAGAAAAAGCTTTAGTAAGTCCTAATACACAGTATGCCAAATGCAGTATGCCAAAAATACCAGGATGTTCTACTACGTGCGGTCCGATTTTGCAGTATGCAAGCCGGCATGCTTTTCTGCCTATTCTGACCCACAATCCTCTGCTCAGCAGACGATACGTCACATCAACTGAACCGCAAACAGATGACAGCTGTTTGACAGCCCATTGGCTGCTGTCAAAAGTCCCTATGACAGATGGCAGCATATTCATAGTAATAATAGGAATATAAATTGTTTAAGTGAACAAAAAAATATCAAAAATAAATATCACAAACAACAGGATATAGCTATGAACATAATGACAAAGAACTGCAGATGTAATTTCACTGTCGCGAATATAATGTTAGAATCTACAATCTGTGCAGTTATAACTTTAAAGTTAAACTACATACATTGCAAATAACAACAGCAGAACTCTCCGGGTTGATCTCTGTCTGTGGAGAAGTAGTATGTCCAAATTGTGTCCTACTACGTGCAACAGTATGTACTTTTTAAGGGCAGCTGCAGTACCTACTAAAAGTAAAAGGAAAAAGTATGCGATTTAGAGTGCACCCCAGGAGTTGCTGGATAAAACACATCTGGTAAGATAGCGTTACCTTTGTGTATAGAGCACAGCTACGTTGCCCAGCTTACTGACTAGCTGGTGTCGGTGTTGTACAGTATACTGGGAGATAAAAGCTGTAGTTCACCAAGCAGTTTCACACTAAACTACCACAAACTGAGAAATTATCTTTTACATTGACAAACACCATATGTGTAATTCTACAACAATTCAAACAGCATAAAAAAATATTTGTGTTTCCAAAATGAGGTCCTATAGGGGGCAACAGAAGAGGAGGGGCTGTCACTTTTTTGGAGCCTAATCTTTTGTCATAACTTAAAACGTACGCTGTTCTGTTTATTTGTGAGTGACAAACTAACAGCAGACATGACATCAGATTTGTTGTTGTGGTAATATAAAATGCTCTGGTGTCCGTTTTAGCACGGCTTGCTAGTTTCTTCGATATTAAAGAGAACAACAATATCATCATTTGCTGCAGGCAACGGGGCACAGAGTGACAGTCAGTGCAGTAAGTGAACTTCTTCCCCTTCCAACATAATTACCAAACAGATTTTGCCTATATTGGACAGCTGACAGTGTAGATGAGGACAGAAAACATGGGGCGAGAAGAAGAGGGAACGACCCCGGCCAGTTCTAGACCAGGAGAGTTGCGGTTGTTTGCTTCTTAACCACTAAGCCACTGGACAGACAGTTTTAAACAGCCATGTTTACATAGTGGTTTGAACTTCATATAAAAAAGTGATCACCCTGTCATGCTTTTATAAATCCACTGGCTCAGTATTGATGCTACGGTACAACATATTGTCTATTAAGGCCTTCTGTCGAGGCCTCTCAAAGGCAGAAATATAGTTAAAAGAAAGTTATGAAACACAAACTTAGAAGAGCAGCAGCAGTGACACAGGTGACACAGGATAACAAGGAAGGATGAAAGAATTTAAGAAATCTTTCATGCTTTAGATCGATCTTGAAAAAAAGCGTGACCATGAGACATATGCATACAACCATCTTACAATTCATAGATTTATTTTCTCTACCTGAAAATGCCTGTTCAGGGTTTGTCCATTGTGCATCCATCTCAATCCAATTGAGCCAGAGGACAGGAAAACACTTCTGAACAGCTGCCAGTCCATCACAGGGCTAACACCTAAAACAGACAAACACATTCAAAGTCATATCTACAGGCTGTTTATTTACCAATTTCACTAAGACTTCATGTCTTTCGAGTATGAGTGGGCACAGAGGAAAGTCACTTTCAAATGTGGAAATGTTTGAACACACACAGAAAATAGTCAGACCCTGGATGTTTGGGAGGCGACAGTGTTAACCACTGAGCCACCACTGTAACTAAACCAATCCCACGATATTTTGGATCTTAATCCAAACCAATGTGCTGCTTTATTATTTCAACAAATATTTTTCTGCACTTTAGTACACTGTGACCTTAATCCTCCAGTCTGAATCACAACATAAAAACTCCAAGAACCAAAGTTCCTGTAGGTTTTTCTCTCCCCTGTGACAGCAGTGATAAAATGGCTAATAAATGACTGATGAGGGACGATATTCTCCAACAGTCACTCCCTCCCAAGGCGAGTGTCACCCCGTGTCTCTCTCCATTTACTGCACTTTGTCATTATGCAAGGCAGCAGCTGAGATGGTTAACTACACTAAGGCCGGGTGAGAACGTGTGGTGACTCTGGCTAATGAAGGTGAAACACAATGACACTTCATTTCCACATTAGCCTCCCTCTTTCCTCTCTGCATTTTCCTCTGCGGCTTCACAGCGACCCGATCCTCCCCACTCATCTGTGTCCTGTGACGGCTCCAAAGACAAGCTCACACACACACACTCACGCTTTTATTAATATACCTACGATGACTGGCTATATTCTTTATATAGCATCGAGCAGACATTTGCAGCAGAAATGCACTGCAAACAACAAGTCGCATCCTTTAACCGTCAATGACGTTCTCTTGAATTGTAATAACAGTCTAACCTTTAGTTTGAGGTTGTGCTGTGGTTGGCTTGTGGCAGTGTAACAGTGCGGTACAAAAAAGACAGCAGCTATTTTCTAGCAGCATCGCAGCTTAAAGTGGCGAAGCTTTGCCAGGCAAAGCTGCATGCCATATGTGGTATTTTCAAGATTCACATGAAAATCAGTGCTTTCACTTGTGATTTGCTGCATTTCAACTACAGATGTCTGCAGGTTCTAATCCTGACTATAACCTAATGCTAATTATGACCTTAAAGCAGTAGTTCTGATTTTGTGACATTTTGCCTTCTTACCTAGAAGTAAGACACATAATTGGCAGTGATTTTTTTTTTCTGGTCTCGATGTACATTTAGAAACAAGGGTGTAGGTTTCATTTCAACATTGGTAGGGACAAATATGAATTGGGGGTGTTTGGGATCCTCTCCAAGGAAATGTTAAGCACCAAACATGTAATTTCCTACCTTCTGGTGAGTTTTTATGCATGAATTTGTGCTTTTTCTGCATCAATCTACAGTTGAAATGTCTTTAATTTCATCAAAATAAAGGTCCTCTGCACCTTTCATGTTTTATCTGGGAGAACAAATGGAAATGCGTCCCCTCTTAAACCTAATTTTTAAGGTATGCTGAATGGTGTTATTACCCTGGATGTCTATCTAAATACACTGTAAAAGATAAAGCTGGTGATGTTCTGTTTTTGCTGCTGTCAACAAGCTCAATTACCTAAATTATTTAAAAAGACTAAACATTCTCCTACAGTATGACAGCTGTAGTTTTTAGTTTGTCTGACACAAAGTGCATTTGTTGGGGACTATTTTCAGCCCTGTATTTGGTGCACTAGCAAGCATTTATGGCAGCAGTACAATATATGTGTAAATCAATAAACTACAGTGCTTGTGTTCATCACAATGAAGGGACCTGATGTTGCACAGTGCAACACTGTGGCTCACTGATGTGATTTTTAATTATTTTTGGACAACACAGGACGTCTAAGGCACAGAGAAATAAGCTATTATCTTTGTTTGTAGGATCAATTCAGTGTTGGCTTGCCTTGTCATGTGATTCATTTATGAGAAATATACAGAATATTACCAGAGTGCAGAACAGCTGAAGGTAGTGACTTAATGTTGAGTATTATATGAAACATGTGAGACTATCTGATATATTAAATGTCATCTCAGAACTACACTAACATAAGAATTGATACTAAATTGAGAATTTACTGAAGGACTAAAGGAGAACACATACCTCTCCTAAGGTGCCTGCTTGCATGTAGACATCTGAGGAAGGACTCGGGCCTCATGCAGCAACACTCTCAAATTTCTGTTGTATTTTCTCTTCGTTTTCTGTTGAGAGAACAAAATAAGAGAAGTCAACTCCGGATGCACCAAACGCTCTCAGCCATCCAAATCTGCTCTTCCCCAGGTGTCCTGAAAGATGAATCCCACTCGATCATAAATTGGAGGCGCGTGGCCGAAGTTTGTTATTAGCAGAGGTAACACCCCCTAAACACTACATTAGGGCAGGTGTTGTGCCATGTGCAAATACTCTGGCACATGTCCAAGAATTGGAGAGATGCAGGTGTGGAGGCATTTGACCAGCGCGTCTCTCCTAAATTGAGGCTCAGGAGTATTGCGCAAATCTAAAAGCAGTGCTCCTGGCAATCTGAACAGCTCAGCAGCCATTCATCCGTCTCACCAAACAGATCTAAGTGATCTCTACAAACATGTTCTCTGCATAAGGTCTGACCAAAGAATGTAAGAGCAGTATGTGAGTTGTTCAGAAGCTGAGTGCACACAATGTGATTCAAGGGTTTTGATATGATGATGACTTCAACTCACCATTCTGTTTTTCTATCTGTATCAGTCTGGATTCAGTGCCACCTTGCCTAGTATGCAGAAATTAAAATCCACCCAAGAGCATGCACTCGAGGAGTTTCTTAGAAGACAAGACGTTTTCGCCATTCTTCTGACTGGATTTAGCAAAAGCTTGATTTATCAACTTGCTCTGCTGGCGATTAAGAGGATGTTCCCTGCTGTTTTGCTATGCTGACTGTTTGCAGGAGTTTGTCTGTTTAGGCGGGTACGCCCGCCCACTGAAAGTATTTAGGGTGGCACCGAGTCCAGACTGATACAGAGAGTGAAACAGAATGTTGAGCACACATCATCAGGATGGTCTTAGGAGACTAGTCTTAATTGGGATCAGTAGGCCAAGAGCATGTAATAGCCCACAAATTTAATAATCCGATCATTACAATCAAGGACATGCACAGACATTTTGAGGGGCTGTTCTTACCTTAAAACAAAACCTCTCAATTTTAGGTGACAACCCTTGGTGTGTACCTAAATGCTGTAAAGTATGGTTATTTAACTAACCACAAATCAATTTGAACTTGTCTGTTGTTTAAAATATGAAAGATTAATGAAACTAATAAAACAAAACAAACTGCAGGCTCTTAGTGCAAGTTAACATAAATACTGTGTTCAAAGTAAATGGGGTTAATTTGAAAATGCACCTTTATTTCCTGCATTTATGCCATCTGTCTACATTAAGCATTTAGCCCCCTGAAAATGTGTTTTTTTTTGGTCAAGTATTTCTCTGTCAAATTCTTTAAAGAGCAAATGGAAATATTGTGCTTGCTTTACTTTGCTGCGACTCTATAACTGCTGGTGAAGGCTAGAAATTAAAATTTCTTATTTATTAAAAAGAAACTATTGATGGAATATAAATAACTTACAGGGTTGTCGAGGACTGGACACATATTCTGACTATATGACAGCTTCAGAGGTAACGCAGGGAGTTAGCACTTTTTTGGCAGCTCTTGTTTACAAGGTCGATAAATCTCAGTGAATTACTGTCTTCTTTGGTGCTCATAGTTTCAGTAAAATGAACTGAACGACTGCATTGAGAATGTAACCGAGCTAACAATATGTAGCATCTCCATATTGACAAAAGTTTAAACATTTATATTTATAATGTGTGATCAAAGCACCCAGCTAATGTTAGTTTTATACATTTAACAACAACAAACGAGGGGATGGTGGAGGAGGTTGTAATAATGTACCTTTAAATGGAGACAGCATGGTGGATGGTGGTGTCGGTGGCCAAACGTGGACGGAGAATTCTTTTCATTGTATATACAAATTAGCTCTCTTTCTCCATTATTTAAAATTCTTCGTCGTGTCCTTGGGCTGTATTGCACTTGAACTTCGCTACACTGCCTCCACAATCTCCAGTGGTTTTGCTCCGTTTCATCCGTATCCATAAGTTGTCAGAAAACAAATACGGACAAAATGAATGCAGAGTATGGACGAATGGCTTTGTCCATTCCTTTTACTATCGTTGAGCATAAATGAGCCCTTAGTCTACTTTAGGAAGTAGAAAACATAAGAAAACATCAGTGAATCCCAGAAATCAAAAAACATTTTAACACAAATCGTGAATATGAACAATTTAAGAGGAAATTTGTGCTACATGAGGCCCATGGTTTCAGCATTATTCTCTAGCTCCACTTCCAAAAAGCCACGAAGCATGTTAATGACGTATGTTGTATGAGACAGGTAATTAACATCAAATCACAAAACCATAGAAAGGTCATCCATAGCCAGAGTAATGATAACACCTGGATGTTTTTCTTTGTAAAAGTCCAAATAAAAGTCTTAACACAGAGGCAGTAGGCTAAAGGACTCAAAACATTAATCTCTTAAATTCATTAATCTCTTTTAAAAAGATAAAGTTCAACAGATAGATAGATAGATAGATAGATAGATAGATAGATAGATAGATAGATAGATAGATAGATAGATAGATAGATAGATAGTTGCATAGACTGAATGTGACGCAAAATGTTCTTAATCTGTTGGTCCTCACAAAGATAGAACAGGACGATACACCAACACAGCCAAGTCTGATATTTTTAATCCGTACTGGGAAAAAGCAGTCGTATAAGTCAGCCTCTGCATTTATCTCTTACAGTTTAGAGGTTGTATATATTTGACCTATTGATCAGAGGGTTTTTTCCTAGTGCTAGGTGTTGATAATTCCCCACTCATACATCACATTGAAATGTAAAAATAAAATACAAAATATTTCCAAAACAACAGTAAGTGAGTGAGCTCTTTTTTCAGAAATAGTTGGATTCACAAACGTGGAAACTTTTCCTCCTCTTGCTCCTTTCATCCAAAGTAAATGTTCATCATACATTTGCACATCACAGGGGGACAGACAGGATGAAATACAGAAGAGGCGACTTGCCAAGCACACTGAAACACTGAATTAGACTTCCAATGTGTAACTCTTCTTTTAATCCACTATGAACAGTTTAAATTTTCCAGGAATGAGTTATGGCAGCGCCCTGTCACCTGCTTGCACTGTTACAAGATTAATTTCCTAATCCCTGCTAATACTTTCACTTGCAAACATTTTTAAGTGGCTAGCACACGGCATGGCTGCTCTAATATTAATTGACTGCTGTCAACTTTTTCTAAATGATGTAATGGATTCTTCAGAATGACTCCGAGCAGACTCATGATACCATGTACATGATATTATAAAGGCAGGGGAATTAAGCATGGAGTATATGACCCCAATTAGCGCTTATCTCCATTACTTGGAGCGCCGCAATCCCGTGAGGCGGATTTTAAGCGATCATTGTCAGTCAGTATGAGACGTCAAAGAACTTTGAGAATGACACTGTCTCAGTCCGTCAACTTTATCTTGAGAGATTTGGCTTACTCGTAATAAAAAGTCATTTTTGTATGCAGAGGAATGTGGTGTTACTACGAAAGGACAAGTCAGCAGTTTCTTTCACTGGGCTGTGGCTTAATAACACTGAGTTGCTGCCGAGGGTGTTGATTAGATGCAAAGGTGAAAATCTAAGATGCTGGAAAAACTAACAAACCAATATATATTCATGAGGTTAATTACAGGATGTGCTAAAATGATACCTTTTCATTATCATGCTCACTGTCAAATAGCAACTAGCACTGAAAGGTGTCAGATTGCAAATCAGTGCCAATTATATAGATGTTACGAGTCAATGCTTTTTCTTGGGATGGCAGGTTTGTGCTGTTATTGAACTGTTGTGCTTTACAAGTACACTAAATTGTTTTGAGTCCGCTGTCAGAGGGTGTTTTCATTTGTTTGTTACTGTCACTGTGAACCAGTTTGTGTTGGGTGTTAAAAGATAAAATGAGTTGTGGGGACAGCTGTTGAGTAAAGGTGAATGCACGGTAATTCATAACACTGACTGTCAACAGCAGAACATTTTTCAGTTGCTACCAGGAAAACTGAATAATATCAGTATTGTTAAGAATAAAATCATTTATACAACAAGGAAAACAGCATCATTTATAAATCATAAAAAAATCCAACTGAGATATCATTAATATTTATTTCTAAGTTAATGGTAAAACAATTTAGACGTATTTGCTGATTAAGTTAAAATTCAGCACAAAGTGAATCAAACGCTAAAACGTTGTTCTTTAGCTGCCGATCTTTCAGCTGTCTCTGATTTCCTGCAGATGCTAAATAAAGTCATTAATCAAATCACGTTTTCATGCAAGTTGGAAAATTCAAGGTAAATGAAACACACTGATTGCTCACTGATTTACTATTGTGTTTCACAATTGGTGTTGTTATATCACTTTCAACCAACAAGTGGCTTGTAAACCAGCTCATGCCAAGAATCACCAACAACGGCGGCATTTCAATGCTGTATAATCACCTCGCTTATTATTCAGAGTAGTCTATCCACTGTTGATTAATGCTTCTGAACAAATATGTACAGAGGGTCTGGTTAATCTGCGGTGCTGTTTTAATCAAGTGGACCTTTGTTTTGTCTGGCCGTCTGGTTTGCCCACCAGCCGTGCACTTTCACATGGCCATTATGTATTGATCACAGCAGAGTGAGAGTTGACTGCTTTTTACCTCCTTCCCTCACTGGTCTGTTTTTACGTCTTTTCTTCCTCCGAGACCATTCAGAGTCCTAAATCCTCTGAGCATTTTATCATGCAGTGGCGGCAGTGGGCACCCCTGTCAGCTGCCCTGACCCCAGTGGACTTCTGCCACTATCGACCAAGTGACCCAGTGTACTGTTAAGGGAAAACAACATTTCCTGCAATCGCAGCGAGGTCCCTGAGCAGAGAGAGAGAGGGCGGCAATGTGACTGACATGGGGTGACAAACACTTTGAACTCAGACAACAGGAAATTAATGCAGAGAGCGAAGCTCAAGGCACAACACATTGCATGCGGCACACTTATATTGACACGTCTATCCAGATGACACATGTTGATACCTTGGCTGTGGCCTCGGTTCAACTTGTGATTCTCTGCATCTCGTTGTCCTCCAGTGCTGCTGGCACATCAGCCACATAAAGGTAGACCCTGCAGATACTGGAGCTGCCCTGCGAATACAAATGGAAGTGGCTTAGCTTTTCTGTCCCAGAACAAATCACAACATGGCATCAGCAGCTCGACAAACTTAATGCAGAAGGAGCCCTGGCAGATGTGCTACGAAATGGCTCCATTTGAAGCACAGTTTGCAACCAGCCAGTGAACAGTCCGTGCCCATCACTCATTACTTTTATACCAAAACACTTTTCAGTGTGGCCAGTGACCGCATCTGGTTTTTGGCCTCATTGGTGTCTGGAATTTAGGCTCATAATCTTGACTGCCTACTGGGCTAAAAAAGCTTTTTGTCACTCTTTTTCACACGTAGTTTCTGCCCTATACCTCAATTAACTCCTTTAAAAGGACCTACAGTTCTGATATGAATGTTTGAATTCAGGGTCACACATTTAATGACTTTAGACTTGACACAATCAAAAAAGACATGCAACCTAAACACCGATGATTCGTGAGTTCAGTTGGACTACAGCCTTTTGACATGAAAATACTCGCCAGCTTCCCCCAAGCCCAAAGATTAAAAAGTAGTTTTTTTACAAACTGTGCCATAAATCAATTTATTTTACCTACATTTACTTTTTTTGAACCAATCCAAAAGTATCCAATCGAGTTGCAGAAGGGAACTATGAAGTCCTCATGTTACGTTACCAATCACAAGTTGGAAAATTAACAACACCAAATTTTTTGTTCACATACAAAAACTACACAGTGTTCACCAAAAAATATTGCACATCGCGAGGAGCCAAAATTACAGATGGAGACTAAGTTGTTATCAAGCACAAACTGGAGATGGACTCACTAGGCAGACTCACAGACTCAGATGAAAGTTCAGGGTATTCAATCAGGCAAAGGTTGGTAGTTAGTCCCACAGGCAAAAGTATCCAAAACAACAACAACAACAACAACAACAACAAAAAAAAACCCCACACACACAGAGGGAACTCTAGGGAAACACTCTAACTCTAACTCAAGGGTAGAAAAGAAGATGGACAACAAACAAGGGGAAGACAGGGACTTAAATAAACTAAGATAAGGGAGAAAATGAGTCACAGGTGACACACATTGAGACACAGGTGAAACATGAGGGCGGGGCAAGGAATCACAAAGGAGGGAAACTTGACAGGACGTGGGATCTGTAACGAGATGAGACAATGGTTACCAAAATAAAACAGGACTTGGAACTTGTCAGTCTTGACTTTGGACTTAACTGTGACCTTCAAAACAATGACTCTATCCCACCTCTGCTTTATTTCAAACTTAGTTTCTCCCACAATAACAGAATCTAAAACCTAAAAAATATGGCCACCCTATGGTCCTTCCAAATATCTAGTGAAGATCTAATTTCACTGATCTGCCAGCCACAGCTGTAAGCCATAACATCAAAGCGAGTCGTAATGTGGCTCCTACTTGATATCACCTTCAAGCTGAAAAGCCCCCGATGCACCCAAGACAAAACAACCATTCAACATCTGTTGGGATCCCCCTGGCTCTGCTTTAATGCATTTGAACAGTGCATGTGCAGGGAGGAAACATTGTAGGTCCCCACAAGACAGACAGCACAATGAGCATTTAACTTAATGATTGCACTGCACCGTAGGCTCATGCATCCAGTTGCAAAGTCAGGCCACAGCCTGTCATTAAAAACGCTCTCCCAGGAAGGACATCTGCAGTGGCGGCCCGACTTGTGCTGTACATAAAGGGTGAAACTAATCAATCAGGCGGCAGCGCCTCCACAATCCATTACACTCAACGTTATTGAAATACATTCAAATTAAAAGTCTATTTCCAAGGCTTCTGCTGGAACATGTAATGGGCACCATTCATAGTGCTAAGTGTCAATACTATGATTATCACAAATAAGCTCAAAGCAATTTACCCTTCTGTACTAACAGAGAAATGTCTGGGAAGGCGGAAGCACGCCTGACATTAGACCATCTGATCATTTAAATCTATTTTTGATTGTTGGAGATATGAAACCCCGGCTCAGATATCATTAATTGCTTGTCCTCCCTTTTTCAGTCAACATAATGCTTTCCCCTCTTCCTATCTGCAACGCGATCCATTGAATCCGAGATGTAATTTACATGATTGGCAAGACATCTTATTGTCATTTGTAAGACATCAGACATAAAAAGTTTAAAGAGGAAGCTTTAAAGGTCATGCCAGTAATTTCATCAGCTAAGAAATTTACTCTGGATTGATTTCAGGGCTTGCCTCAAACAATGAAACAATGGCACTGCACTGTCATTCTCCTCTGTAGCACTGTGCCGCGACTTCCAAAAGGCTCTGCAGTCATATTTTCAGGACGATTTAGTGAATGATACACAAACTATGCTGGATTTCTTTTTAAAAACACCATTATACTCACAGGACCCTGATATTTATTTGCTTCAGAGTACTGGAACTTCAGGGTTGTACTCCTTATTCACAGTCGCACAGTATATAATCAGTATTTAATCCT
Source organism: Epinephelus awoara (assembly GCA_035609425.1). Lineage (NCBI taxonomy): Eukaryota > Metazoa > Chordata > Actinopteri > Perciformes > Serranidae > Epinephelus > Epinephelus awoara. The sequence continues at coordinate 23,313,873 of CM069303.1, read as the reverse complement.
CACTGTGAAGCTGCTTCTTGTTTCTATATTTTCCAGATTGCTTATTTAAATCGGATTCCCAGACCTTCAATCAAATCTATTTACAAATAGTCAGGCAACAGAGCGGTGCTGTGCGCTGGCGCTGCTGGCCATGGGTGAAATAAACTGTTGATATGAATTATATAAGGAAAAAAAAAACAGTGCAATTGATTCCTTGAAATGCATTCTCATTTTAATAAAATGAAATCAGATTAGATCTCACAACACTTCACTCATGCTATATTGAAAGTGACCTGCAGTTCAGTAGACATTAAATTATACTGCACACAGTATTCCTCTCTTGGCTCCTCAGATGGTTTTGTCTGTCTCTGTTTCTTTGCTTTAGGTAGAGGTATAAACGTAAGCATGGAAAGTACACGATTATTCATTAATTAAAAAAAATATGTGACCCCTAATTATTTCATATCCAAGAGGAGCTGTCACTTTCAACACTTGTTGAATCTGTAATAATTCTGTAAAGAATATATACTTATATCTAGAGTCCTTTCTGCTTCTGTGCTCTTTTCCAAGAGAAGTGGAGCAAGCCGTGCATTTCAGTATCTTAACCAATTATTTGACTAAGACAAACTACTATACAAATAGGACAATGACAACACAAAGGCAATGGAAGCAATATGACAAAGATCACAGACAAAAAATGTTCTTGGAGATGTATGCTCGCTCACAGTTGCCGGAACCCTGTGGGACCACTTGGCCAGGATTAGCATGACAAGGTTCCTCCTGCAAAGGCCCTGCTGAATCTTAATGAGAAACAGTCCAACAGAGACATTCATAATATATTTTATATCTTGTCTTCATAGTCTCCTTGCACCTTCGCCACCAGCAAGGAAACTCGGAATCAATATTCAGTTGCAATGCACACCTGTACTCAAGGTTACAACTGTTTTCTCTCTGCACAGCACAGGGCCCTTCGCCTGCTTTATGGATCTCATTTATGTCTCCATGTGAATGATTGGGGTTCCCAGGTAAGGTGTTTTGATGAGACATGGTTCAATCGTTAGATAATGCTGCTTTGATCATTTCAATAGAAAATAGGGCACACATTTTTACATATAGATTCATCCAACAATTACAATTCAGATGTTTTCATTAGATGGCACGCAGTTAAAAGTATATAAATACTTCTGAGAAAATTATTTATGATTTGCCCCTGGCATATGAGCAAGTTTTACATGTAACTGATTCTCTTTTATTTGGCTGAGGTGTACCGAGTGAGCAGAGGAAATCTGAAGTGTTTCCCTGATGCTTTAAATTCATGAAGTGACCTTCAAAGTAACATTTCTTCTTCTGTTTCTAAGGACAAACCAGAAGGTGGACAATGGTTGGTAGCCAGAACACGACAGTATTATTGCTGTGTTCAAATAATGCACAAATGATAGTGAGTTATATTTAATCTTTTATAAATATTTTAAGCATCACCTGCTCTTATGAGGCTCTCAGTGTGCAGAGTTTCTTTGATATGAGGAATGGCTGCCGATGGATACGCATTGATTATCGTGCGTTTGATTCTCCCGTCACAAGACATATTCCATCTGTTGTGCAGCTGGAACAATCATATCTTCTGTTGTGTCATGATAGGTTTTGTTCAGATATTTGAAATCGCTGGCCCACTCCAATTTGAGAGGTAAAGTGCGTTTTCACATACCTCTGAACTTGCTTATTACGATGACAACAGCAGTTTGAGTATAAGATGGAGGCAGTTACCCTTAAGAAGCAAATAGTGCAGGTGAGCGGCCATTAAGTTGTTACATGTTCCTCCTCTTCTTGCTGAATGATGAATGGAGATGTTGATGCTGTGTGATACAGCACCATAATGGATTAGTTTGCATGAGTCTCGGCATACAGTAGGCTGCAGTGTGAGTGGGAGTTATCTATATTGGCCTGCAGAAGCGTGTACACAGCAGGAGATCCCATAGTTATTGCTCGAAGCTTGCCTCCAGCGAGTGCCAATGAGTTTATCAGACGAATGTTAGATTTACTGATAAGACAGAGTCTCTCTGCTGCGAAGGAACTCAACACGGGATGTAGTGAAAGCATTGTTCCTGTTTACTGGGAAACAATGTGATAACTCATAACATTACATAGGAAAATTGTGTTTTGTTATTTGTGAGAGGACACTGGAGACTTTTGATGTGTAATATGCATTAGTCAGAAGTATTCCTGACAAATGGATTAGTAGGTAATATTAGACTAAAAAGGAGAATTTAAAACTACTGCGTACAGGGTTTGCCAAAACTGCGATTAAATCGTTTTCTGCACATAAATCCATACATCAGGTTACATAGAACAGCAGAGCAGGTAGGTACCCCGACACTAACAAACACATGGCTCACACTTGAGCTTCTTGAAGCTCTCAGCAGCAGCCTCATGCTGTCATTATAAGCCACTGTGAGTTTTCTAATGCTTCCTTGTTTATAACGACACCACAGGTAGGCAAAGGTGTACAATACGCTCTAAAGAGTGAGATCTTCACAGATACAGAGCACATGCTGAACTTACGACACAGCATGTTCACTTGGGCATACAGCTTCTGACGCTGCCTAAAGACATCCTTGTCATCAGACAGGTCATTTGCGATAATATAGCCCAAATATGTAATCTCACTGCACACACTGAGTGCAGTGCCAGACAGATAGAAGTCAGGGAAGGTTAACTGTCTGTCTTCTCTACTTCTGACAATCATGATCTTGCTCTTTTTAGTGTCGTATTTTATATCAAAATCAGCACCATACTGTGTGTGTGTACTATATGGGCTAAAGATGACCAAATCATCTGCGTACATAAGGTGATTAATTAGTGAGTCACCAACCCTACAACCTGTACCACATGCATCTAAATTCAAAGGCAAATCATTCATATACATATTAAAAAGAAAAGGAGACAAAATTCCGCCCTGGCGAACACCTTTGGTCACATGGAAGAGAACAGATGTTACATTCCCCCATCGCACTCTCATTGTCTGATGCGAGTACCAGTAAACTAAGATTCTAATTAAAAAACCAGGGACCCCACTTTTAGACAATTTTAGAAATAATTTCTCATGATTTACACGATCAAATGCTTTAGAAGCATCAATGAAGCACATGAACTTTGTAGAATTTTGCCTATTATATTTATCTAAAATTTTCTTTAGTGCAAAAATACATAAATCAGCACCTGCACAGTAGAACTGTCTCCAGACACTGGCCAGAGCTATTGGCCTGTAATTATCTGAGCTGTTCAGCTTCCCCACTTTATCTTTGATAACTGGTACTAGCACAACAAAAAGCGTAGAATCAGGTAACACTCCATGAACAAAAAAAACCTGTGTGTACAGACAGACAGACAGACAGACAGACATCCTCATCATGGATATAAGATTGGGTTGGGTTGTTTTTTTTAAAAAAAAAAGAAAAAAAAAGATCCAGGTTCAGGTAAGAGTGTAAGATCAAATGGTCTCTCTACTAGAATGATGTTGTAAGTTGGATCAATGTATCAGTTTATCTCTTATTAGATATAAAACGCATTTATGTGTATGTTGAGGAGCTGCTGTATCAAAATGAGTTGTCTTCCCCCAGAAATTAGGGTTGAGATATGTTTCTTTTATGATTTCCAATCCATTCCTCTTTTGCTGTGGCTCAGCATTTAAATCACCTTTATCAGATTTGATGGTTTAGTCACAGACTTTCCCAAAAAGTGTTGTGCTTGTCTTTCACAAATGTGGGAATGAAATTGTGTTAAAATGTACGAAACAGTGAAATTTATCTTGCCTGGCCGGGCAGCTCTCTGGGTGCTCAGCACCCCTAAACCTCTGATCCTAGAATCGACCCTGCGCGGACGGTAGCCGTCATAGGGGAAATGCGGTGGGACAAGCATGAAAGTTAAGGCAGTGGAAGTCTGAGTATGGTGGGTGGGAAGGGTGGTGGATGGGTCCAACAAACACCAACTTTCACCCTGTTATTTTTTCCGAAACCTAACCATGTGTTTTCATTGCCTAAACCCAACCGCATGCGTTGGTTGTTAAAATTCGCATTGTTGTACTGACGTACCGATGTACTGATGCAAACTGTAATTTTCTGGTGAAAACACAAGTGTAGTCTGAAAACAGACAATGCATGTGACAGGCTGAAGTTGACACAGCATCCCAGAACATCAACAACCAACGCATCCAGGGTACCTTGCATGTCATATATTGATGTAGAAAGTCCATGACAAACGTCGATATGTGACGGGGTGGGAGTGAGAATGTGTTGCAAGGACAGGACTTTCACCAGGAGACTGGGGTTTGTGTCCCACATGAGTCAATGCTGACTATTTTCAGACTCAGCTGACTTATTATTTTCGGTTTTAAGGATGAATCAAGCTTGTGAAGGCACACTGTTTACATATAAAGAGGAATAGGCCCATTCATGTTGACCTTATATTTCAAAAATTTGATGCCAAGAAAGGATGCCAGGCCAGGTAACATTTGTCACATTATGGACGTTAGCACAAATTTCATTTTGAACCACAACGGGATGTCTTGAATAGATGTTCAATCAACGGTCAAAGTCCTGCCCTTGATCATGTTTATGTACCCAGTGTGCATTCAGCAGCTTTACACATCCTAAAACCTGAAAATAATGAGTCACCTAAGCCTTGACTCTGTCGGGACACAAACTTCAGTCTCAGGGTGAAAGTCCTGTGCCTGACACATTCATCCACCACAACTTCGTCCCTTTGTGGATTTTGTTGCAATTTAAATCTCAAGAAATATCTGAGTCTTTTCTTAAAAGTTTATGACTTTAATCCGGGAGATTCTTCGTTTTTCTTTCGGAATATTACACTTCTGTTTTAACCTAAAATGGCCTTAATATGCCGTTATTGTACAGACACTAGAATCTTTATGTATCTCAATTTGCCACAAGATGAAAATGTGTTGAGGGTGATTTAAATGGCTTATTTCTGTGTTTAGGAGGAAACCAGAGCCTGAAGTAACAGTGGAGGAATAAATTACGTTTGTTTTGTGTGCTACAGTGGCTTACGGATTTTAGAATTGGTAAACAGACAGCTTAAATCTCATTCAGTATTGCAATGAAAGGACCTGCACTCAGGGCAAGGTAAGACACAGCAGCGCTTTGAAAAGTACAAAAGTGTGCGGATGAATGGGTGATATCCTCGTGGTGAGTGCTGTTTCGGAGTAAAACCGGAGTTTAGTTTTCTCAGAACTTCGGCTGAAAGGCTGGAGCAACATTCACAGTTACTTGTAATGCATCAAACCTCATTCAGTTTCTCACTGTTTAAATATTTTAACTGCGATAAAGAAACTTCATACACAAATTTTATACAGCCATATACTGTATTGCAGTGCTGCTCAGTAGCTGTTGCTCTGGTTTGAACACTGAATAAGGCAGAGAGAGGCTGAAACGTGTGTAGGTGTTTTGTTTTGTTTGTGTGTTTCATATTTGCCTCTCAAATAAAAACTTTTAATAGTCTCACTCCTCCAGAATGAGCGTCTATGCCGATTCCAAAGCACTCACAGAGCCACTGTTTTTAGATGCGTTTCTGAGAGTAGTCTGGCCCTATACGGTGTATTTATACTGTCACTTCAAATGTCCACGTGCATTACATGCAAGAGTCTATCCATTAATCTCAGTGGCTATTTCAAGATCCATCCGTCCTCGTGTTTTTGTTAGAATATATCTTATTCTGATTACAAGGGCTTCTGCAGGTCTCACCTTCAAACCCAGTCATAAGAATTAGCTGTTCCCCCTTGAGGTAAATTGGAACTCTGTATACAGGCAGGGAATGGTTTATTTCATCTTTCTTTCTGAGCCAGTCGCTCTCATCCTTTTTTCATTTGAAATCCTGCATCTGGTAATTTCATAATTATGGGAGGGAATTATAACGAAGGCAGCTGGAGCTGCAGGTTAATTGGATTTTTCACCTCGACGAGACCGGATCTAAGTCGCCCATGGGCCGCAAATCTGCACATTTGAAGTTGGGGACAGGACAAAAGAGGCTGGGGGAAGAAAAGAGTGAGCCGTTAAAGGGTCCCCTTTGACTTCAAGAGTTTGGGAAGTTACTTTTGCGCTGCCAGTTACTGTTTGTGTCTTGAGAGGTTTTCCTTTGCTTGCACACAATCACTTTCATCCACGTTGATGGCATCTATAATTGGCACTGTGTTTTCCGTTCACAGGAGTTCCTGCCGCAGTTGCTATTACAGCCTCTATTGATAACCTCACAGAAATCCCCGAGGGTTTGAAATTGAACTTCTAATAACTCAACTTTCAACAAATACATGAATGTGGACTTTCAAAGATGGCCAAAGTCGTCTACATTTAGGAATTTGGATGAGAGGCTTACAGAATATGTCAGCATTCATGTTTTGTTTGTCAGTTTGGGGACGTAGACTCAAAAAGTCAGGAAGTGGTGATGATATGCACATAATTTAATCTAATTTGATTTAATCTAAGTTGATGAAGCTTGTCACAGTTGATCTTTAACAGATGATTAGCTCATTAGATGTTTATTAAATCTCTGTGTGACCAAAGTGCTTTTGGGAGAAGACTTGTGGTTTTCTGTGTCCCAGAGAGGACGCAGACACAAGCGGGAGACCTTCAGTGTATTCTGGGAATCTGGGAGAAAAACATACCCACACACATATAAAATCTTTCATCAACAGGAAAGTCTCTTTCATGCAATTGCATCATATCCTACAGAAACTCCTTGGATCCTGAAAATTACCTCTGACTCGACAATCACAAATATCCATGTTTGGTCACACATTAGTCTCATGCCTCAGTTTAGTCAACAACACATCCGTCTTTAGCAGCTTCACCCCGATTCTGCTGACAGTATTCTCTACCTCGGTTTCCAGGGGCCGACTTGCTCCTCTGTGGGATCAGCCGAGCTCTCAGCCCCCTCGGCTCCTGGCCTACTTCTGAATCAATGTTTGACAAAGGGCGAGTCTCTCCCTGAGCAAAAGACGGGGAATTAGAGAGGCTCTCGCATGGTGAGAAGGCCACACGCAAAGCTAGAGGGTGCCGAGTCCACATTCCCTGGCTGTCGCAGACAAATAGCCAATCCAAGCTCAAATTTCTCTGTTCTTAATAATGAAAATAAACCTGCTTACCAGCCCAGTTTCTTCACATTTAAGGTCACGGTGTTAGGATAAACAAACTGCAGTTAGAGAGAGGGGTGAGGAAAGGGTTGGCAACTATTTGTTTGTCTATATTTGGGGACTATTTGTAGTGTGGAGATGTTACATTCTGCTGTTTATGTGGACTTTATATTATTTAACAGTCTAGACAGAATCTGGCACTGAGGAGTTTTTCTGTTTTACGTAAACAGAGAACGCTGGTGAGAAGTGACTTCTGTGATTTGTGCTCTCAAAAACATTGAACAAAGACAAACGCTAAGGTTAGAATAACTTTTGACAATGACACATTTCTTTTAGTGTGCACTGTGGTGAGGATTTTGAAGTTTAACAAAGTATTTTCCTCTGGAAGTGCAGGATGAGCCCTGTCAGGTTATTTGTTAGCATTAATTGGCTCTTTATAATTACTGCTGTTTCAATTTACAGCACACTTTGTTACTGTCTGACTAATTTTGAATGTCTGATGTTATTTAAATTGGATATACAGTGTTTTTCTTTCCAAAAGAATCCAAACTTTTGGGCTCTCACACACAGATAAAATGGTGCTGCACGTCTGACAATGCGGGATGGAAATCAATATGATTTTTTTTCCCCTCCTCCCTCATTATTATGCACGTCATTATGTCTGCCATTTCAACAGTCAACAATCACCTCAACACTTGATTCCTAACTGACATTCAAGGGGTCTGCACAAGAGATCACAAAAAAAGAACATAATTCTTCTCTGACAATTTGTAGCCTCAGATAATTGCACAAAATGTCACATAATTGTAGAAAAAGTCAAAACAACACGCAGCCCACACAGCATTATGTGCACCGGCTCTGACATAAAGTGCATTTTTGCTAAGTTCTGAGTCATTTCCTTCAATGCCAAATGGTAAACAGTGCAATTTCCAGCTACCCTGCTGAGAGCTGTCACTCTGCCTCAACTGGTGTTATATTAAAATGCTTCGTAAATTAGCATTACCTGAGGCATAAACCGTACAGAAACTGACTGTGGGCTTCAGCAGCAGCAGACATTAATTAGAGCAAATACGTGTCATATTCGGACATATTATGTGTAATATATTTCTACAACCGCAGCCAAGTGTAACATTGACCCCTTGTTAGGTCCATGGACACGTTTTCACTCCCAAACGGCATTAAAGCCAACATCTTCCAAGGCTTCTGCAGTTGGACTTTTTAATGGTGCCAGGACTAGTGCTCATTCAATAATATACTACGTGGACAATGCTGCGAACCAGTGTCATTTTTTGAACCTTTATTAGTGTTACAACCACACAGAGGAACATTTACAATGCAATTTTCCTACCTGAGTTTCTCATCTTTGAATCACATGGAAAGATTTGGCTTCTCTAACACATATGGTGAAATGAGCTTTCTCTACTCTGCAGTGATTGAAGAAAAAGCAGAACAAAAAAAGCAAATAAATCCCCCAGAACACAAATTCACCAATGTTTCTCTTCAAGGTGCCCGGGACTTACTTATAACCTGAGTCAAAAGTGTATTTTGTCCATAGCAAAATAATTAAAACCTGTTTTTTCAAATAGTACCAAAAACACAAAGCATTAAAAAGCAACTGGCATTTGACAAAAAATCTCACATTTATTTTATTTGTTATACAAGTGTTGAACTTTACATCAGTCTTAAGTGATGAGCCCCTTGGTAACATGTTTACATAAAAAACATGAGCTACAGTACAGCATGTATACCAGTGCTGGAAAATACTCACACATTTCCCATGTATCTTTTGGAAAGATTTTAATAAATAAAATGTCCAAACCCAGGCGGAAGAACTACATTTATGATAGAAACTTTATTGTCAAAATTTCATTTCAGTTGCGCTCGCCCGTCGCTCTGCCACGACTGTTTAAAAAGATCTATTTCATTCAGAGTTACACAAAAAAAAGTGCAATGCATAAATCACTTTAACTGGGTTTTTGCATTCCCATCCTACTTAAGTAATTAATGCCACTTTGGCAAAATCAAATAAACATATCTCAATGGGCGATATCAATGGAACTCATTAAGCAAAAAACACTGTTCACAAGTGAAAAAAAGTGATAATGCATCTTTGTAATTTGTTGAATCCTCCTTTCTTTTCATAAGCCTTTACGTTCAAATATACTACCATGAATGAAGTGTTGGAACCATAAACACACTGTATAACATATGTGCAACTTCTACACAATAGTCTCTCAAATGTTAAATTTTGCAATTAAAAGGTTTCTTCATATTTACGGCTTCCCATGATTTTTTATTTTACACTAGCAATACAACAAAATATATATTTTAGCCATTTTCCTTGACAACAGTTCAATGTACAGTTGAGAAAATATAAGGCCAGGGGCTTGATTGCTAGTGGTTATACAATCCAAACTTCATGTTGACAGAGAGCGACTCTGGGCAGCCAGGACCTTATATTCCTTTTCTAACAGTCTGATCAGGAACATCGTACAAACAGAGTCCACGTCCTGGTCCAGGGTTGTTCGTTTTGTTTACAATAAAAAAACAGGCTTCAACGAGGATGTTGGGGAGTGTATGTACAACCTTTCAACCAGGAAATTGCTGATATGATGTAGCCAGTAATGTTTCATTTTTTTTTTTTTTGTCTTTTTTTTTTTTTAATTTTCGTACCTTAAATTTTTCTCAATTATTCAACAGCAGCAGCACATTTAAATACATAGTTGGCTTGTCTCTTAAAATTGAAATCTGACTCTGCATTTTATGTACAGTCTCATTAAAACTCCGCACTGCCATCGCTGTGCACCAAGTCTGTTGGTCTGGGGAAGGAAGGAAGAGTGGCATGTTTGGGCGGGGACGAGATGGCAATGCAGCTGGCGGAGGAGGGTTTGTAAATGGCTAGTGTGTATGACGGGGCTTCTAGGCTCTCTTCAAAAATAAAACAAACACTCCTTTTCCCTTCACTAGTGTGTCCTCCAAGAGGTCAGAGCTGCAAAGGGGCAGGAGGAGGTTTGGGGATGATTTAAATACATTTAAAGGCTTGTCACTAACTGCATCTGTCCTTCCCGTACGTCGCCCTCGGGGATGCAGCCATCTTTAGTGACAGGAATAATGTAACCATCACTGCCCCCTCGGCCTATCTGGTAATAGGCTTGGAGCTGGTGGCCAGCCCCTAAGTTAGGCATGCTCTTGTAGTAAACGTCCTCATTCTCGCTCCCCTTGCAGGGGGACAGGTCCTCCACCACGTCAGGGCTGCTCTCGGGTAACGGAGAGTCCCTCAGATTAGGCATACTAGTGTACAAGGAGTCTCTGTTTGGGGACTGCAGACTATCGTCAGGGTTGGTGGGTGTCAGCTGGCTGACAAAGGTCTCAACTCCCCCATCGGTCCTCACCTTCTTCTGGGGCGCGTACAGAAGCGAGTGAGTCCGCTGGGGGATGAGCGGCGCCTCCAGCTCCTGCTGATGGTGCAGCTCAAGGCCCACCGTGTCGCCCACGTGCACCAAAGACGAAGAGTCGGCTACGATAGCGTCGTCTTCGCTGCTGCTGCCGCCTACCACCGTCACCTTGGGCGGAGCCCGCTCCGTGTGGTGGTGATGGTGGTACTGCGGGGGCGGCTGGTGGTGGGGCGGGTGATGTAAACTGTGGTGCTGCTGCTGTTGCTGATGGTGGCTTTTGTTACAGGCACGCAGGTTGTTGTGTACTAGCTCAGAGATGATCATTTTCTCGAAGGCAGCATCGTCCAGACTGAGGCCACAGTCTACTACCTGCACACTGTCGCCAAAGTCCCCATTGCGGAGCGAGTAGCTATTGTTAAAGTTACCATTTAGCGGTAGAGTATCCATTGCACTTGTATCCCTCACCACATTGTTCAGTGAGTGCCCTGCAAAGAGAAGGACATGTGAGGGGAGTTTACATTAGTCAACACCAGTGACCTTTAAATAAAGGAACAGAAGTTTAATGCTGTTTAGGATGCAGTTTCACATAGAGAACTCAAGTCAAATTAAGCCATGCCGTAAATTCGTTAGTTAGGCACAATCCTTAACATACAATATATATATATGTACGCATGCATTATCTGCGATGAGAAATCATTTTACTTTCTCACATATTTGACTTTTAAAGAATGGCTTTATAATAAGCAGAGCGCTGTGCGTTTTAGTCTGCCACTAACGTGACAAAGCAATGAAAAAGATCCCAAACAACATTAAGAAACAAACTGCAACAGTAATCACCATCACAACACACCGGGCAAAAGTAGATGTCCACAAGTATGAAGCCACAAACGGGCAAGCTACAACACTTACAGGTTTTCTAGCAACTAATAGGTTGGATGTGCCGAGGGAAAGAAAAGGACAGAGATGGGAAAAGATGACATGGACAGAGAAGGGGAAGTAGTCATGTATCAACATGGGACAGCCATCTTTGTTCTCACTACAAGGGGAGCCCACAAGCAGCACTCCACCATCACCACACACAGCAGGTGAAAAGACTCACTTTGGACAACTCACATCATGTCTGTCTGCTCAGGCTATCTGGTCTAAGAGCAGCTGATGTACAAAAGAAAGTAAAATGATTTATTGTAACATGAAGAAGAAGAATCACTCAAAAGAACAACAAAACGTAAAGTAAAAGTCTTAACTGCAACTTAGCAAGAGCAAGGGTTCAGCAAAGAAAACAAACAAGCATTTAATAGCTTTTTACTTTTAGGAATTAGCCAACAGCTACATTTGGAGATGCTTTTTTTTTTTTTTTGTGCTTGTGTTGGTACACTTTCTGTCCATTAGTTGGCAGCTTGTGTACCCAAAGCTGGCAAAGGTCAGAGCTTGCCCGCAGCCCAGCACTTGGCATCCGTCACAGTGACAGTTCCCAGTGAGACCCTGGTCACTAGCAGAACAGCTCAAGAATAACACAGCCGCTGCAGAGGTCAGACGCAGTCATGTTAGGAATTTCTCAAAGCATGGAGGTCATGGAAAGCAGCAGAAAAAAGGATAAATATTGGCTATGCCATGATTGAGAGAGGAGATAAAGGAAAAATGTGCTCTGCTGTGGCTAACATGCCTCCTCGTAGAACAACAAATGTAATAAATTACGCTGGAGACTAATGAGATGTTTCACAGCAACGTTTGTCTTTGTCCGAAATAGAGGGGAGTGATTGTCGATGTAGGAGGCATGTTATAAGTTTTAACAGAGCCTGTTGGGAATTAGGGGGAAATGACAAGAGAGGTTGTGTGAAAAAAAAAAATAATATAAGGGGAAAATTAAACAGCTGCTGCCATGACATCCATGTGTTTGTGCCTGCTAGGAGGCAATTTAGTGTCCAGACAGGTGTTGTCTGGAGAGGTGTGAGGGGAATATTTCTGGACACTGAGACTGCCGAATGCCACAGGAGGACAGACATTTTGGGAGAAAAGAAAAGAACTAAAGAAAAAGAAACCTTTCTTAACAATGCTCCTTTCTGCCAGAAAAAAAACAGCAACACATTTTTGGTCGGTTAAAAATCACAAATTAAGCAGAAGAGAGAGAAGCAGAGTCATGGGCGTGTGCGATAAAGCTGTCAGATCTGGAAGATTATTTCCAATGACTGGATAAATCTTGTATTTGTCTTTTTCAGATTAGGGTTGAATTTGAGGTGGATCATTTTGTGAACCACTTGCTCACTGAGTGTGTGTTAATGGCCTAAAAGTAAACCAAGTGATTGTGCCAGGGTTTTGGTTGTTTATAATAAGCATGCTGAAAAAAATTTACATTTGATAGGCAAAGTTAAGTTTTACTCCCATACTTGTCTCTCTGTAGGTCACTAGAGGGAAGCACAGGGGAGAAGCACAAAACATGACAGAAGATGCCATTTCAGTTTCAAAATAGAATAGCACACATAATTGCAGCACAATCTTTACAGTGATATGCTTAAATGCCATGTGCAGTTGAGATATAGTGATTTTTATAGAGTTTTTATGCGTATCAGCTGTAACCAAATACATCTATACACAGATAACTTAATGCAAAAGCTGCATTAAGTCGATCTGCGTTAAGCAGCACAGAATTTGCTTGCACTTTAACACGTTTTAAGGGGAAAGCTCCCTCTAAAACACACAAAAAATAACAAATCACCTGACAAATTCAGGAGCATAAATCTTAATAACCATGCGGTTTATACTACAGCTTCAGGTCTACACCACTGTTTACATTATCTCAAGGCAGAACACGCAGTATCTCCTTCCCATCTTAATCATTATGTCCCATTCAGAGTTTGGATAAGAGAAACATGAGAGCGCGGAGGGTGGGTCGAGACGAGCCACAAAAATCTCCCCGCGCATGAAAACATGTGCGCACACAGCACGCACTGTATCGAGTACTTGGGAGACAATGATTCAGACGGAAAGGCGATACTGCCGAACATCCTGCTTTTCATTTGGTTTGCTGTATACTCAACTAAAAAAGACAAAGAGGGAGAGACAGAGAGGAGGCAAAGAGAGAAGAAGAGCCTGAATGCAGGTGAAAGTATTAAGTAAGCACACCTGGCGAGTTAAACACTGGAGCCGTGGGGGTGTTACATACGACTGTCTCGGCCAGTAAGGTGTTATAAGGGTTGTTAGTGCCTTGTGGTCGAAGAAGAGGATTTGTTAGTAGATAATTCCCGGTCATTCCTGGAGTGGCGAGACAGAAGAGGAGTTAAGTTTGGCGCAGTCAGCCGACAAGTGATTGAAAGTTTCATGGCAGAAAAGAAATGAAGGAAATTTTCAGCAAGTTTGTCTTTTCGAGGCGTGTGGTGTCACCCAGGGTGTCTGCCAGAATCTGAAACTAGGGTGTTTATTTTGAAGTTGAGAATGCAGATTAAAGTTTGAGGAGCAACCAGGGAGAAGTACTTCTGCTGGTGCCAAGAAAGATTCAACTTTTGCAGCCCTTCCTCACATTGAACACGATTTTTAAACTTTCAAGTTAATTTCTGATGTATCGTGGGTCATTTGTAACCCATTCGTTTATAAAGCAATTGTCAACCCATTGTGCTCAATGCTGCATTTTTATAAGTTGTATTTCCTTATTATTTTGAGATAATAAAATATCGTTTTTTAAAAATAGCTCAAACCTTGGGCAAAGGTTTTCCTGTTTGAACCAGGTCCAAATAAAAAATCTCCCCTAAGACATAGAGCAGAATCCTTCCAAGTTCTTGTATCAAAATCTTTATTTAGACTCAGATTTGGCCATTTCCTTCCAAACCTCATGTTACTTTCAGTTTTTCCTCCCCAGCTTGCCGTGTGTTTTAAGGATCTGAGGTATTTCCACTGCCATTTATCACCTGTGTTAAATGCCATCTGTCATGTTGGGAAGTCTCCAGGGATGTTTTTAATGACAGGGAAGTGCTTCCAGGAGATAGAGCCCTCCTTTAGTGCACTGACTCTCCAGGGTAACTAGGCTACTGCACCCCGGAGTGATCAATATCCAACCTTTACATTAACATCTCCAGGAAACTGCACTGTAGGAGAAAAAAAAGTCCTACTTCTATATTGTTACAGATGTATCGGCGAGTCAAAATGTGCTTCACAGCCCTGGGTGTAATGTTTTACCTTGTTGGAAGTGATAGCAAAAAAAGAGGAAGGGAAGGAAAAAGAGCGGCAGCGACAGGAGTCAGAGGGAGGGTAGAGGAGGGAGTGAAGTTAAACCACCTCGGTGTAAAACCCTCTTTTCCCTCGCATGCTTGGAAAGCCATTTCAGAGGCAGCAGAAAGCCTAACAACACACTAAGCACTCCAGGTCAGCCAGAGTTGAACATCATCTTCTCATCATCATATTTGTGCTCAAGCTAAATAATAAATGACAGTTTTTTTTTCTCCCTTCCTCATAAATCCCCCTGTAAAGTAACAGAGGTCACCTTACATGCCAGGCAACAAATGGCCTCTCTGCGTGTTAAGATTTTCCTGAAATAAAACTTTTTTTTTCCCCTTCCTGTTTTTAGTTTTGTCTATGTTTCCCCCTGAGCCTGGGTATGAACTTTGGACAGCCAGCACTTAAATGAAAAAATGCTCTTCTAGCTGTGCCCCAATTTGAGACTGACGTAAGCGGCCAGAATGACAGCGCACAGAGTATTTGAGGACGGATTTTTGTAATCCTTCGTTGGCAGAACAGGCTAGACTAAAGGACTACATCTTTTTTATTTTTTTGCCAAACTGCTCTGTCTTTTCAAGCTGAAGGCATTTATTAAGATTAGGGTCCTCCACGGTGGCGTGAGATCATTGGAACTTGAAGGAGGTATTTTTAGCTGGATGATGAAATGTGTGCATAGGTGTGCATGCGGAGAGAAATGAGGTGTGAACTGACCTTGGTTAAGGGTGGAGGTGCTGTTGATGTCACCTGAGATAAAGGAGGACTCAGATTGCTTTCTTACGGTGTCATTCCACATTCTCCTGATACGACTCTGTCAGGTCAACAAGGGACAGTCATTAGGACTCTAAACAAGCCCGCTCACCTTTCAGATCAACTTACATTTATCTTCTATGTACATACTAGTGACTCTAACACGACTCACATGCATAGTAGTATGCAGTGAGGCAAGGGGAGCACTAATGCTCACTTCCCCTGCATGTGTCTTTGAAGGCTAATTAATGCAAGTCAACTTTTGAACGACTTCAGCTCCAGTCACGAGTGCCGTGAACAAGGCTGGAGGTTAAAGCATAATAGGTGCACGGTACATCTGGAGGTACTGTCTAATAAGGACTATTAGCCTTTAATAAGAAAGGGATAAAGCAAATGTTTTTCTTTTTTTTTTTTGCTGTTGCAATTTTGGCTTTCCCCACAGTAAAATGTGCTTGCAATGCTCTTTAAACAGTGCACTACTATTTCCCATGCACATGACGTTAGTGAGAAAAAAGATAAAAGCAAGTGCTAAAGGGGGCAGAACAGAAGAGAGGTACTCATGCAGTACAGCAGATGCTGCTTGTAAAATGTGGCATAATGTTTGTGTCTCTTGATCTACAGCTCTGAAGCTAAAATGCATGATGTGCATATTTTTTTTGGTCATGCTCACGATGACAGGTACATTTTCATGAGCAATTGTTTAAACTTTGGGGTTCACAACGATGTAAATGAGCAGTATGGGGGGAGTGTGTGTGTGCAGGAAACACTGTGTCCTTCTCTGTTGAGTCTTTGACTGTATGAAGCTGCTGGTCTACCTGTGTACCAGAGGAGTAGCGTGCGCTGGTCCGTGTGGTGGAAGTCTTTGCAGAACCGTGTGAGCTCTCAGTTGGCAGCCCTCCGCAGCAGTACGTGTGGCGGAAGCACTTGCTGTACTCTTTGCGGACCTGCGTGAGCAAACAGCCGAGTGTTTACCTACAGTACATTGTTGACTTTGCATATGACTGAGCCAAGATCTTGAAGCAAGTCGTGTTTGTTCTTTATATCAGCACGTGGTGCTCTGCCAATTCTGCATTCTGGTGCAAAGGTCTGTTCATATTCAGGAAGGTTTCACCTTGAGAGAAGAATCAGCGTCTTTGTGCACGTGACGAGAAACTTACTTTTTTCTGGAGAAGGCAGTGGAAGATGAAGATAAACATTCCTTGGAAGGTGTTGAATATGGTGAAGAGGTATGCCATGACAATCGAGGCCTCGTTGATGAAGAAGAGGCCGAAGGACCACGTGAGACCCAGCAGACACAGCAAAGCGAAGGCACCCATGACCCAGGATCTGAAGGGCGGCAAAAAACAAACACAAACAGAGGAGGAAACCAGCATGAGAGGCATGTAGTGATACGAGAGGATGATGAGTGGGGTTTGCAATCACCATAACTATGGAAAACTAGGAAAAAAGCTGTAAACCAGGTGAGAGGAAAACGATAAGATGACAAACGACACCTATGCCTTTCCCCACTGTCCCCACCCCTCCATCCACACACATTCTCAGCCCAAACTCCAATGCAGTTCCTGTCGTCAAAGAGACAAGAAGGAAACAAAACCTTGATCTGGTTTACAGTAAATAACTTCTTATGTGTTAGAACATACAGAGGAGCAGAATCAGAAAGCACAGTGTGTTTAAGAATAAGCTAAGAAGTGTTTGATATTATCATACACTAAATATTTATCTAGTGAGTGTGTTATCAGAGCTGGAGAACTAGGCAGATGTGGAAAGAGTTCAAGGAAAAAAGGAGATTCCCCGCCTCGTGTGTGAAGGTCCTGTGGAGCCTTCAGACACCAGCAACGGTCACAGTTCAGCGCTCAAACACACAACAACAGCAACACTGGATTTCAAGATGATGGACACAGTGGAAGTGAACAGTCACAAGGACAGTGGATGAGTAGCTTTGAGGCTGCAGTTTGGGAGAGGATGGAGCGGCGAAAGGCAGGAAAAGAAAGCAAGAATAAACGAGGAGAGAGGATAAACTACAAGCTGAGGAGGAGACTTCTGGGCAACATGTCCTTACTTGATAAACCGTTTATTATCTTCATAGCTAGAGAGCATGATAAGCAGGAAGAGAGAAACACAATTAGATCAGAGCGCATAACAGCGTGGGTTAGTCGACATCTGAGTATGATATCGTCAACTTTGATCCAAGGGAATTCACGAGAGGCAATGAAATTAAGGGTCTAACAAGAACTGAGAGTTGTATGTTTTACTGTTGATGATTCAATTATGAAAGTCTGTGTACAGCATTTGGTCAGAGCACATCGTCTGTGGTTGGATTTGCATTTATGCTACTGTATGCGTGGGTGGTGTTGTGTGGGTGAAAATTATCTGAGGTATATAGGAAAAGCTTACCCAGGCAAATCTGTATTATAGTAGCCGTCACAAACGCGATAATTACTGGTGCGGATCGCAGGACAGAGAGAGGAGGAGAGTGATAGGAGAAGAGAGAGGACAGGGTGTGCGTTAACTTTGCCTTCACATGCAACATGCAATGACACTGCTGCTAAACTGACTTGCAGAGCAAACTTTGGCACATCAAAAGAAACGGACCACAAGGAAACAGCTATTAATACACATTATATTTCTGCAGTATAATCAAGCTTAAGAGAAATTGTTTCTAACATGCAAGTACAAATGTACACAATGTTGAGTGCAGCCATGTTCAGTAGATTTGTTCTGTTGTGGTCTCCTTGATGGGGGAGTAGTCTTTCTTAAATAAACCCAAAAGTCCAAATAAGCGTCTTTTCCGACTGCTCCCCGTGATTGCAGTTTCACCACAGTGCTGTAATGTTGCACACATTCATTAAGGAAAAATGAAAAATAACAAACACTGGATCAAAATAGCAACACCGCTGCTCCTGCTCACAGTGGTGGAAGTTGATATACGTAACATAATGGTGCAAACTGACACGGGGCTGAGACAAAAACATATCACCCCGAGTGGAAGAGGCCCCGAAATTCAGCCTGCAGTAAACAGCAATAAATATTGTTTTTCACAGACGTGCAAAAAACCCTAAACAAAACAATTAGTGCTTCAGAGACAAACATTATTTTGCCTCTCAAAGCAGAACACATCGTAAATGTCGAGGCGACACACAAAGCGTAAACTTGAAGGGGATGGAGGGGTGGGGTGGTGGTCGGGTGGTGGTGGCGGTTGTGTAGGGGAAGGAATGTTTTCTCTTTTCTGGGATTAGATGCTGGGATCTATAAAAAAAAAAAGGTTTGACATGTTCCAGCGGCAAACACACACATGGTAGCTGTTCCACTGTACCCCACCCTCGTGGAGCTATCAGCGCATAGTTAAGCTGCAGCCGTGGAGTGATGTGTGTGTGTGTCATGCCAGTGCAATTCTGTGGCTAGTGGCTTGGAGCAAAACAACAAAGGACGAAAGAGACGACTCACAAAGTCTGTGTAGTCATCATGACAGCTGAGTCGTGCCAAAAGTCTCATTAAAAAAAAAGTGTGTAACATTTGAAATCTGTGACTGAAAATATCCTCTAGTAAAAGCTCCATCAGATGTGGATGATTTCAGACTGGAAAAACAAAAAGGAATGTATTCTAATGTCACTCGCTAGTCCAGTGCTGAACTTTGGCTTAGAGGTGGGGAAGGTAATGCATGTTCCCATGAAACATCATTAAGCCAAAAAACACAAAACAAAAAAATCATTACCTTAAGAGTAAAAGAGCCTTAGTTTTCCTGGGGGTAGTGACAGAATAGCACCATGGTTAAATTGCTGATAAGCAGGAGAATGCGGGGGTTCAGCGTATGACCCTTTACTTACTTTATATTCTCCAGTCGGCTAGAGTCTGGTTTCAGGGTGGTGGAGTGCTTCACCATTTTGTACATTGTGATGACCAGGAAGATGAGATTGAGCTGTCAAAAGAGAGTAATGGCAGTGTTAATACATGAAGATGTATGACGCAAGATAACGCAGACAGAGGGGAAAAAAACTGTTAATTTGTCTATAAGTATTAAAAGAGGAGAGCCTTCAAATCTCTGCATGTCCACAGACTAATCCAATAAACATCTATCGTTCCAGTCGGGCTCAGACGGGCCGACTGGCGCCAAATTTAGTGTCATTCTATATCAATAAGAGCATGGAAATGCATTAAAATCCATCACAGTGCAGGAGAAAAAAAGAAAAGAAAGAAACAGGCACACAGCAGCAGTCTGGTAAAGTCAGAAGGGAGTGAAAAGTAGCAGGAGAAATAAGAGACCCTCTTGTTGTACAAAACAACTGCATATCATTTTATGCACATAGTGAAATATTATAAGGTGTAAGCAGCTACAAAAGGCTTGAGGGAACATGGTATATTTTGTTCGATTCTTGTGTGTGGACAGATGAAAAGAGAGAGAAAGAAAGAGGTGAGGGGAGAGGGGAGAGGGGAGATGGTGTTTGCTTGCTTGTTTTAATGTATTAAATCTTAAGGGAGCCAGTGGCACATATCAGGTTGAGACAAGGATACTATGTGCTGTGTTTCTGAGCGCATTTATTCGGTACCTTAAAAATCAATACCGTGATTTAGAGACACAAAGGCTGGATGGGCCAGCGAGGAGCCGCTCCAAATAATTTACTTCAAAAACATTTATTCTGGGGCAAACTAGTCCCTGACACAGCATGTACATGCTCTCGCAGCACAGGAACCAGACTGTGTTTTGTACTGCAAGCCAGGCATGTATAAATAATGTCAAGGAATATAGAAATTGAAATTTGTACCACCAATAGTGCATATCAAAGGATCAGAAACCCCCAAAAATACAGCAGCTGCTATATCGGTGGCATGTGAGTGGCACAAAAAACCAACATACAAATGAACACATCTGCAGTAACAAAAGCTGTTTTTTTTTTTCGTTTTTTTTTCCAGGTGAGCCTTATACAAGCAGTGCATTTCAGTGTTATCTTATCTTTAGAACGGCAAAGCATTGGCAGGGGAAAAATGGAGATGCATTGCCAGTATGAGGGCATGAAACAAATGAATGACCTTTGCGAGCTGGACTCAGACCATGGCCATTCACTCTTGAACAGAAATTGTCCGTGTTCTGGTGCACGCTGCTATCAAAAGACTGCCTGTGATCAATACATCACCCCTCCACATGCAATCAACTCACGGAGCCGCTTACAATAACCCAGGCAGTAAAAAGGAGAGGGATGGATGGAGAGAGAGAGAGAGAGAGAAAAAAAGATCCTGAATCGTGAACCTTCTTTTATATCACAGACGGCACTGAAACTATGTTTTGTTTCGCAGCTATCAGCCATTATTTCCATCAGCCGCCTGCATGAGTCAGACAGAGGGGGGAGGGGAGGAGGGACAGGAGGGCGAGGACTTTTGAAAAACCCTTTCACACAGCCTGGAGTGGTGACATGGATCCAATGAGACAGAGGAGAGGGACACAGTACTTTAAAGTAACCTAGCAGCACGGCACATGTTCCCACCCCCACCGACATGCTCTCACAGCCCTTCCTGGGGGATCCCCGTTGCTAGAGCGAAGCTGCCTTGCTTCTATCCTTCACTCTGTCTCTGAATCATCACTGCAAGCCATGCAGAAGCACCTCGCCACACTGGGACTGAGGAGAAAGCTTTTTTTTTTTTTCTTTTACCAAAGTGGACTGTGTGTGTACACACTGAACTCCAAATGAACTGCTCGGGATAAAATATTAAAGGTGCAGATGGAGCTGTCCAGATGATAAGAACTGCTCCCGACGTGTCATGATCCAAGAGGCCTTGTGTTGAAGCTATCTCAAGCATACTAATGGCTCCCCCCACCACTCATTACTTCCATGTTCCCCTTTCATGGAGCTAATACCCCCTGTGCCCAGAGACAGGGCAACCTCTGCCAAAGAACAAGGATCTAAATGCCTTCCACCAGCTTTTGTTTTCAGTCAGTATTTAGGGCCTGTTGCAGCCAGGAGCAAAAATAAAAAAACAAAACAGGAAGAGCAAGAAAAAGGGGAGAAGAAATAAAAGGATGAGAAAAAAAGAAAGCATGACCACCCTAGGTCAAAACCAATGTTATTTGGCACGAACATGGCTTTAGTGGCGGGTGGGAATCCAAGACATGAGCCAGAGCAGTTCTGTTTTCTCTCCTTTTCTCATGCTCGTGTGCCTTTTCTCCTCCTCTCCCTCTCCCTCATTGACAAGGACAAAGCCAATTTGTAGAGAAACCAGGGTCACGGATGGTGTAGACAAACCTTGCTCCTGCATGCTCCCCTGAGATGCCCCTTTCCACAGTACTTTGTCTTTTTGAGTCAATTGTTGCACCGAATCAGAGGAGCGGTGCGCGATGCCTGAGCCAGTGCTGCAAAAACCTCATTCCTGTCACACATTCGCTCTGCTACAATACATTAGCTCCTCACAGGGTCATGATTCTATCTCTCCGGTCATCACCACCGGGATCCTGATCATCATTTCCACTGCAGATGCATTTTTCATGCAAATCATTATGGAAGCAACACACAATTGGAAAACAATGAGGGCCCAATTTGGGGAAAGGAAACATTCCTGTGTGGCTGACAGAGCATTTGCTGAGACAGGGAGAAATGTATGTTTGTTTTAATACAATGTTAGCTTTCCCTCAATTATAAGCTCACACATTCACAGCCGGCGCTGAGAGGAAAAAACAAAAGAGGAATTTCACCATTTACTCAAAGGCCTTTCAATCCAGCACAGACCTTTGCCATGCCTGTGCACTTCCTCCAGTGTTTTTAAATGCTACACGCAGTGGCGACGTCTCTTTTTGAGGAAACTGTGAAATGCAGTCCAGTGAACAGATTTGCCTTTTATCTATTCTGTATTCACACGGACAAAGAGCTACACTATATATCTTTACTGTGAAAGCTGCCAGCGGTCTGCCATTGGTGTGCGGAGACTTGCTGGAATTTGACATGGGTACCCCCTCTCTCCAGTATATTTTCAGTGTCAGTTTGATGTTCAACAGAGGTCACTGTATCTGTAGATACAGTACCAACCATTATGCTGGATAATGAACACAGTGCTGAACAAATACCGCCCGTCCTCCCTGCACAGCAAGCTTCCTCATCCCTTGGTGTGCATGAGGGCAAAGCAATACATGGTGCGGTGGGCTGAGAGGATATATCTGAGAAATACCACCTGCTATTTCTTTTTTTTTCTGTGCAAGGAGGGAAGACTCCCTGAGGTCTCATTCTTCTGAGCCTCTCTGATGGAGCGGGAGATAATAATGTCATGACCAGTAAATAATTGCATGGCTCAATGGGACATATGTCATTATGATATGCTATGTGTCCTTCACCCCTGACGGTCCTTGACCAAACAGAGAGGTGCCTTTGCTTTTTCTTCTTCTCCCCAACACTGTCATGTGCTATTTACTGTAGGCAGACAAACACACAAAGAGGCTGATGCAGAGGAGGAAAAAAGAAACTATAAAACTGAACAGTGCCTTCTTAAAGTAGGTGCTGTAAATTTTTATCTTTTTTTGTTCCTTTACTATATAAAGTGTAACTTGAAGGCCGTTAGGTGATGTCCATAATGCGAGACTTCATGGGAACTGCGTAAAAAGCGCGGTCAAAGTACACTAACAAATCCCGATCCTTGTCGGGCAGTAAGAGGCGGAGAGAATTGTCGGATGCCTCAAAATCTGTCTTTGGCACGAAATTAACCTGTCATCACAGAGGAGCAAAAAATCCTGCTGACTTTTTCCTTCAGTTCAACCATCTCGCTTCCTTTATCTCTCCCCTTCATCTCTTTTCATCTCACCCTCTCAGTCCCTTCCTCCTCACTCTGTCAGTCGCGGTATTCAAAGAAAAATAAAACAGCTTACCATGATGATAAAGGTGACAGGTCCTATAAAACTCCATATGAAATGATTGTCCACACTTAGCCAGCACCTGTGACAAAGAAACACACACTTCAGCTCAGGGCAGCGCATACTGCTGACACAATATATGAGTTGTCTTCATGTTCCTGCGGCCAAAAATTAATGGAAAGAAATTAATTTTTGCTTACTTGGCCAGATGACATTGGTGTGTAATTTCTAATCAATATTTAACTTGGAGCGCTTTCAAACGCTCCTTTCACAGGTTGAACATTAATACAGTTGCACAAAACAGAGGGAAGACCCCAAGTAGCCCCTCTTAGCTGGGTCTTAGCTGAGATATGGCCATTAATCTACGTAAAAGGCTTTTTCAGCACAGTGCTCTTCTCTTTAAGAGAGCATTTACAAACAAGAGGTCACAGGAGGGTCTTTAAGCAGAAAGGCATTAATGTAGCTGCGGCCCCCCTGAAACCACAGTGTTGAGTCTGTCAGCCACTTTCAAATGACATAAAAAATTGAACAGCTGCCCATCCCTGGCAAAAGGAGCTCAAATGTTTTGGTGTAGTCTCCAGGGATGCACATAAAGCCCTGGCAGAAATGATGAGTAGATTTCGTTTCAAAAGCTGCCACATACAGTCACAGCAGGTAAGCCCACACAGTGTAGTATCCAGCGTGTCTGCTCTGCATTTCCAAGGATTTACTCTGAAAGCTGCACTCACGCTTTCTTGGTTCCATAACTCCTGTAGTCGATGGCTGCGGAGACGCCGACCACAATGGCAGGAAAGAGGTAACCGGACACGTAGTAGTACTTCTTCCGCGAGTATTCGCTCTCAAAGACCTCCACCAGCATGAGGTACAGCTGGACTCCCTCAAGACACATCCAGGAGAAGGAAGCCAGGAAGAAGAAGTGGAGGATCCCCGCGATGATGGCGCATCCAATCTGAGTCAGAACAATTTAGACAATTAAAGAAAACAAAAATCAAAGAATCAAGAAGACAAAAACGCGTGGTCACAGTTTCCGTGAAATAGGAAGAGATTAACTTGTCGTACAGAAATGATTTAAACATGACAAGAGGAATCTCCACTGCACTTTCTTTATTGAAAATTGTATATCATATAGCCTATCTTTTATTAAAACCCACTGAAAAGACACCGCTGCTTCCTCACCTATTCACTGAAATTGATGAAAAAAGTAATGAATATTCATTTACCACATGGGCTCAGACTATGCACAGGTTTCCAATAGCACTGTGGAGATTTAAATACGGTTTGTATTGTAAGGTTAGAGTTAGTAGATTTAATCACACAGCTCAGCATCGGAAGCTTTGATTCCCAGCTGTAAGCAGAAAAACGCTTTTTATGCTTCTGGAGAAAATGTAGGTGAAAGAAAGATAAAAAAACGGTATGGATGCAGGATCAGCCGTGGTAACGGTGGCTGTAAGTGAAAGAGGAAAAAAGACCTGTCAAGTGGAAGACATGGCCCCTTAGTAATCTATATTAATGGTGCTGTCCCACTCGTGTCATGTCGGGGACAAGCAGAGAAGGTTAGAAACAAACAATGCTTAACGTCTCATCCATTTCACTCTGAAGGGGTCTTTTGTTTTGTTTTGGGGGCTGGAAGGAGATAAAGTGAGAGACAGAATGAATCAAAACCAAATCAATAGGGTGCAATCGTTCCAGCTTACCCTGGGTTCCGTCATATCGATACCAATTAGGAATATTAACTCTGCGATGAAGAGATTGATGCACAAGTTCTTGTGGATGGTGTTGCGATCGCTCTGCAGGCCCCGGAAGAAGCAGAAGGTGAAGATGCTGATGATGAGGCAGACGAGGGACACCACGATCCCAACGCGGGTGATGACGGTCAGAAGCAGCTCATGCACTCTGTCGTTAACCTGGAAGAAGTAAAAGATCAATTAGAAAATATGTTTGTTAAAAGAAAGAAGTGAATGTGTCTTTGTTTCAGCTCTGGGTGGAATTTTATGTCTCAAACCATGCGGCCTAATTAAAAGCAGTGATCCTCCTTTATATATCACATTGAATGAGTGATTAAAAAACACTGGGGAAAGTAAAAAAAACAAATTTATGTAACATTAAAATAATCACAAAGCCAAAAAATTGCTTTCTACTACTATTGGGACTAACAGGAGCCCCCGAAAGCGTCCCAAGAAATATCAGAGGGGGCCACAAGATGATTAAACAAACTTATGCTTCCTTTAACTTTTCTTTATTTTATGTTCCTGTTGAGTACTGGATACTGTCATACTTTTAAACCTATAAAAATCCTCCATATCAAACAATCTGACAAGCAAAAATTACTGTTTGGCTGAACAGGTTAAAGCTAATGTTCATACTGAGGCCATACTGAGGGTCACAAGTAGACAGTGCTTCATTAAATTTATCAAGAAAAATGATACTTTGAAGGCACAGTTCACCGCAGAGTCAAAAATACATCCTTTGCCTCTGACCTGTAGGGCAATTCATTTATCTAGATTGTTTTGGTGTGAGTTGCCAAGTTGTGGAGATCCATCTTCTCTCTAATATAATGAAACTAGACGGCACTTCAGTTGTGGTGCTCAAAGCGCCCAGAAATACATTTGACAAACTCAATATCTTTTTACAGAAATCATCATTTGATAATCAAGATAATCCACAGACTTTGTTGTGAACAGTTTCATGTGGAAACCATTTTCTTTCTACCCAACTACACCCGAGCAGGACGTCATTAATGTTTATATTTTGCACTGTAACGGGCACAAGCTTCTAGTCCATGAGTAGATGCACTCTGCCTTCTGCATAGTGATGCAGTTGGCAGGTGTAGTTTGGTAGAAAGAAAATAGTCCCTACATGAAATTGCCCAGAACAAGGTCTGTGGATTATCTTGAGTAACTGGGTCATGATTCCTGGAAAGTGCGAGTGCCATCTAGTTCCATGATATCAGAAAAAAGGCAGCAGACATTTCTACAGCTGATTATCTCCAGCACTCGGCAACTCACACCACAACAATCCAGATTCGTGAATAGTGCTATAGGTAAGAGGAAAAATATGTATTTTTAATTTTAGGATGAACTGTCCCTTTAAGTCTACACATTTTAATAAAGTGTACACAGGATTCCTGTTGGACCTTTTCGTACGAGTACATGGTTCGTAAAGGTTTTGTAATTCTTAGGCAATGCCGTTAGTTTGCTGAGGTGGAGAATGCAATGTGTGTTTTACAAAATGAACCCGCTAATGAAGAAAGCAGTAGAGTGACTGCAACACACACTGCGTCAACAGTAGGCACATCTCTGCTTTCTGAACCTCGCTGTGATAACTGTAGTATTGTAAGATTGCTATTTAAATCTAAACACGAGAATGGTCGGGGATTTGGTTTTGCTTATAAAATAGGAAGAAGTCATAAAACTACAGGTGAGTTTGGAAGAAAAATTAGTCAGAGGTGGACGTGACATACTGAGATTTCACGGTGCGCCATGAGGATGGCAAAGTTTGTGAGATGGCTGCAGGAGCAGGTGGTGTGTGTTTTATTGGAGTCCAGGAGTTTGCAGCCTTGGGTGGACCAGTAGCCCATCATACTCCTCTCAGAGTAATTCCAGAAGGAGCAATTGGAGTTGAAGTAGTGCTCCATCTGCAGATAACAAGAGATATGGTTAAGTGTCCAAATAATTGACTGCCTGAAATTGAAGTACATGTAGAACACAGAGGCCATTTACCCCCTACTCATACAAAGTATTTTTCTGCACTGATACGGATGAGGATTTTTCACTTCACAGCTCTTATGAAGCAATTCATATGTTGTATCTCATTTGGCACATGCTTGCCAAATCAACCGAAGCATAGTTGGGTATATGAGGCCTTAATAACAGAGAGGCATAATTGTTTGACGGCATGTCTTTGGAATTGCACAATTTCTCTGATAAAGAATGGAGTCACGCATGGCCCTCTGGGAACTCTAGTGACAACTTTAAAAGACGAAAGATAATTGGTGCTCCAGTAATTTCATCCTAGATTGTACGGCTAATCTAGGAGTTAATTTCCCCCACTATAAAAGAAAATGGGTATCATTTATATCCCAATGTTGATTAAAGAATTAGTTTTCATTAAGAATTCACTTAGGTTCTAAAGACTCCTTTAATTTGATGTTCAATGACTTAAATAAACTGCCGACTGACCTAGCCAGACATTTACAATTCAAATTGCAGATCTCTGTCTACTCTGGATGTTCCCTCCTGGTGTTTTTTAATATGACCTCTCCATTCACTCCAGCAGGGAGACTCACATCAATGTGCTCCAGGGTAAAAATCACCGGGTCGTTAATGAATACACGGCTGGACTCTTTGTTGATTGAGGCGGCGATGATGTCAGAGTTGACGGCCACCGACACGTTGCGGCCGTAAGCCTCGTTGGCCATCTTAATGGTGGCGTTTTCTGCGCTGAGGAACTGGCCCAGATTTTTGTAGAGGACAAAAACCAGCTTGGCAACTCCTGCAGAAAGAGAAAGACATAGACAGACATCAGAGGATGAGAGAGAAAAATCAAGCTTCCAGAACAATTTAGACAATGTGTGAAAGAAAAAGCTGCGGTGACATAAAAGAGGGCTAAAAAATATTTAAACAGTCCAATTTATTCCAGTGTAATTCCATTTAAAATATTCAACAAAAGAACTGCAAGAATGAGTGAAAGATGAGTGCGAGATAGAGACAGAAAGCTTTTAAAGTGGCCTCATTTTTCAGCACTGGGCTTGGAGTTTTTGAGATAAAGTCCTTTGTTGTGCTTCTACACTAATACAGACTCTTCACCTTTTCACAGAAACAAGAATGGGAGCAAAAGTCAAACACACATACACACAGAACAAGCACTTCATTTCTCTTCGAGTAAGCAAAATCTTGAGCAAGTTTTTCTTTTCTTTTCCTTTGCTATGTTTCAGAGAGCTTACCATTCCGACTGTTGAGCTTGACCGTGTTGGCCGACAGCTGGATCGAGATGCCGCCCTTGCTGGATTGTGGAAATTTAAAATCCTGGACCTGGCCGTCAGTGCTGAGCACATACACATCCAGGACTGCCCGGTGCAGAAAGGGGTTAGAGACGGAAGGTGAAAGGACAAGAGATAGTGATACCGGTCATTACAGAGCGTTTGACTTCGAGACAAGGGCATAAAAACAAAACAGTGGAGAATACTGATGCAAAAGCTTTCTTTCTGACATTTCCACACAATCCCAGCACAGACCAAAGGACATATCAACAACTCAAACACTACATCTCTGTGACAGTAAGCCGCACAATAAAAACGTCAATCACAAAGTGATCATTCCATCCCAGCGAGACTCTTACTGATATGAATAAAACAACACTGCAGAGGGGGAAAGCAGCCGTCCTTATATGGTCTAACAGCAGAGGAAAATGAGAGGAGGAGGAGGAGGCTGTGGATAAACAATGTACTTTTTCTGACTCCACAGCAGGCTAATGTTCACATTAATGTATAGAGTTACAAGGTCTAGACGCATACATTTATAATCTAAGCGTGCGCAATCAGAGAATCCAGTCTATTTAATTGTCTGATATTCATCACTTTGTCAGTAAGCGACTCGTTAAACCTAATATGCGTTGTTTTTCTTTTCCCCCGAGGTTTAAACGCTTATTATGAAAACAAAGTCCTTTTTTATGTGGCGGCCTTGTTTTCCTATCACGAGAGTTACCCTCTCAATGAATTGAAAGTAATCAAATTAACTGAGCTCGCATCAATCAAGAGCTCTCCGTCACTTGCTTACCACAAACTCTTGCTTTACTTACTTATATTGTCTGCAGGGACTTTGACGATGGCAGGTTCCATGAGGTTGTCGGCAAGGACGAAGGCCCCTTCCTCCAGCGTATCTAGTAACATGGTGGCTGCGTGAGTTTGCTCCGTGCTGTTCATGTCTTGCCAGGACTTCAAGGCCTCCGGTCGCAGGAGGTTATCTACCGTGTCCACGATGGCCTGTGTCAGAGCAGAGGAACAAGTACAAACAAAAACAAAAAGGGTACTTGAGTAAGTCAGAACACAATGAATATGTTTGCAAGCATAAGCAGTGACATGCAGACACTGAGATGGATGAAGTGCTGAGCCGAAGCATCACATCTGTGAGGATTAAAATGAACATGAAGGGGAAAAAACTGGTTTTTTTTTTTTGGCTGTGTATACGACAAGACTGATTAATTACAGACACTTAAAGAATAAGAAATAAGTTTTGCGACTGTATTGATCATGAAGGAGAAACTGAAGAGGGGGAAAGAACAGGAGCATCACTGGAGATGGTGCGGATGCAGTTTCTTTTTCAAGGACGCTGCATCGGGGCAGACACTTAGGGTCACAGAGTATTGAGCTTATCGGGTCTATCCAATAGCAGGATATTTGGAGATGGCCTGATTAAAGTCAAAGTGCCAAAGGCTGTCCACGATTAAAATTCCCTAATTACAAAGTCCAGCGTTTGATGTGAAGAAACTTTATTTTTCTTTTGCTTCTGACCTGAAGTCAACTTGTACTCAAGTTCAATTTTTTTACAATGACTAAAATGACTTAAAAAAGGGGCCACAAAATGTGCACAAAACAAAACAAAAAATCACCTGCTAAATAGTTTAACTGAACTGTATCCATCATGTAAACATTTTTCCAGCCTCACACTTTCTGCCACCTGAGCAGCTCAGGACAGTCAGCGGATAAATTGGGTGAGGGATCCAGACGGCGTTGAGTTTTCTTCAGGAAATAATCAAATCAATATGTCTAATCAGGTAATCAATGCCGGCGACGGCTGCTGGAAAGGTTGGGGGGCAGCTATAGTGATGTTGCGTCAAGCTTGGCAGATGTCAGATACTGCTGACTCAACAATCTCCGGCCCAGATCCTGTCATGCTGTCATTAGTCACATAACTGCTGTCATTTACTGCGACATAACCTCTCTAACGCTGTCGCTTCCCCTGACTTCAAATCTGGATGTTGTGACAATAAAAAAAAAACAAATAATGATTTGACATATTTGAGGACGTGGATCGACTACATATATGTATTTTTTTTCCCTTTTCCTCCTCTCTTTTTACGAGCGCGTGGCCGTTGACTGGCTAATTAGCTCGATCCATTTTAATACCCTCCCGAAGGAGAGATTTGGATTGAGGGGGGTGACTTTGGTGGCAGGTGGAGGACACTGATCTCCCTAATGGTTGAGGGATATATATGACCAAAATACTTTGATGTATGAATTCAACCTGATATCATTCAATGAAAAAGAAAAAATGGTTTGACCCGGCTAACCCTATTAACCAGATAGAGCTGAAGATTTGCACCTTTAATTTATGAAACAAATGCCTTCTTTGACCTAAAACCTATGTCCTTGTGAAACAAGCGCTACAATTTTTACTTTACATGCGGTGAGAGGTCAGGTGATGGGCCTTGAAAAAAGAAAAAGGATTTGAATAAATCACAAGTGAACTGTGTTTGATGCAATATTCAGGAGGGTTTTATACTGAATGGAGCTCTGGAATAGAAGTAAAAAAAAAATAAATAAAATAAAAATAAAAAAAGTAACAAAGCAGAGAAATCCTTTAGCAAATGAATAATGAGAGGGATGTAAGAGCAGGATGTTTGTTTGAGCTGTAGTGTTATGCATCACAGACGTGCAATCTTGAGTAAACACTTAGAAAACATACAATAGGGAAAAAACAGAATGAAAAACAAAATACACCACCGCTGTCAACGCATAAAGGGAGAAAAAACACAGAGACACATCCATGTAAAGAAGCCACCTCGGAAATTGGAGATGACTTCTCTTTGACTTTAGGAAGCACTTTGGGTACGATAGTGTCTGTGTGTAAGGCAATTACTCAAAAAAAGCAGGAAGCACAGGGAGGAGGGAGTACATGACAGTGCAGAGGGGACATGCTGCTGAACTTAAACAGTAGCACAGGAATAGAGGAGAGGACGGCAGCAAGCAAAGTGGGCAGAAGCATTGCTTCAGTACCTTCATGTATGCCCTGCATGTCCTTTCTCGCTTTTGAAGCTTTTTTATTAAGAAAAGAAAAAGAACAGATAAAAAATAGAGACACATGATTTGTACAAGTTCATGAGTTTGAGTAAAGGCCCTGACTGAGTGGTCAGTAAACAGAGCAATGACTGAATGACTGATCCAGCCACTCCCCGTCGCCTGGTGACTCATGTGCAACTCACTTGCTTACCTGCAGGTCGAAGTGTTAAAGTGCTTCAGCTCACATTTATGACATGCTGTATTCTCTTCTCCAACACACATTATGACACATCATATAAGTTTCACGCTTGGTGAAGCCAAATTATAGCCACAAGTGAACGAGCACTGCCATGAATACAGATCTGTGCTACATGTCAGAGTCTAACATAACACAGCTGCTTTTTGTTTTTGTCTCATCTGTCTCACAGCATTCCTGGACTTGAAGAGAAAGAGAAAGAAAGGCAGGATGCATGTGACAAACATTACAAAGACTGTTCATGTTACTGCATTTTTTGGGGGGACACGGTAATCCCTTTTTCCAAAGGAGACAATATTCCTACTAGGCTGTTTATTTTTTGAATATTCCACTAATACTTCAGTTTACATGCAGCCATGCATACATTGATTAACGTGCCCTAACATGTCGTTTATCATGTGAAAATAGTGGAACAGCTGTAGCTGCCACTTTGCTCCTTTGGATGTTTGGATCAAATTGGATGTTTTATACTGGTGGTGGACTTGTTGTTTAAAAGTAGTCTACTTTTGGGCATGCATCGCAACCCCACAGTCTTGTAAAACTGTTGGCTAGTCGGTCTGATTTCAACGTATCCATGACAACGCACAGACCTAACTATAAACAGACAAGAGCAGTGTTTCAAAAACTGCAGTCAAAACCCCAGTTGAGATGCATATTGGGCTTCATACATGTCCAAAGAATGCTACTAAAACCAGAATAATACCAGCATATCCCACATGTCTTAATCGGAAAATGCTAACTTTGGAAAAAGGCCTAATTAGGAATATCTAACCCAGTGGTTCCCAACTGGTGGGTTACACTGCAAAAGTGGGTTGCAGGTCCATTCTGAATAGATCGAAGGTGATTTGCAAATGTGTCGAGTTTGGGAAAAGAAACACACTTTATTTTTAAGTACAGTGAATTTCTGGCACAGTACTTTTATTTTATTGCGCCGTCTCCTGCTGTAGAGAAGGTGACTAACTGACAACGACTTGACAGAGACAGCAAACTGATGGCCAAATGTGATTACGACGCTAAACATATAAACTGTGCTGACCTTGAACTAATGACAAAGGAGAAATCTGAACCCTGTGGCTGGACCATTTGGGAAACACTGATCTCACCTGTATCAAATGACCTGCATCAAATTCAGCATATTGTCATATCTGAAATAACAGTCGAATATTAGCGTGCACGTAAACCTAGTCGATGAAGAGTTATAAAGCAAGATAGGATTGTTGAGAAAATGTCTCAGTAAATTAAATATGGTGCACTAAGTGTTGCAAGATTTTTTCTGCAAGATCACCTTGTTGAAGCTCCGCCCTGCAGAATCCTTCTCGCTGGGTCTGAGCTCCTGCAGCTGAGCATCCAGGATGTCCACCAGCTGCTCCATCAGGCGTACCGAGGAGCTGACGTCCCCGGCAAAGATGGGGCCTTTGGTGTGCTTGGCTAACTCGTTGGCCAAGTTAGCTGCATTTTCACCGCTGCGGATCTGCGGGGGGAGAGAGTGAATAATGTTCACAAGAATGCAAGAAGACAGACTTGGAGGGTCCCTTTACAGCGCTGTTTCAAATCACACTTGAATGAGTCCTTGAAATGCCAGTTATGAAAAGGGGGTTTGATGTTTTCTTCATGCGGGAGAAGTTGCCATGGTGGCAGTTTTTTTTTACTGTGTGGCAAGTTAAAAAAAAAAAAAACAGGTACACAGAGAGCTGCTTATACCCAATTTATGCCTGTCACATCTCTGTTTGTGCTTCATGCAATGCCTTATCTTTGTTGATTTGTCCATCATAATTTTCCTTGACTTATCATTTTGAATTTCTTTTGACTGATGCATTTGCTATTTTAACACTTTGTAGTTTTCTAGTTGTTTTCTGAAAACACACATATCAAAGTCCTCATTTCCAGACATCTTTTATAACTGACAGATGCAGCTTCCAGGCTTATCTCACCCAGCTCTGCAGGCATGTTTGTAACAAGGACATGTTTCCATTATTTTGTCTACCCTCTCCATGTTTTTAAAAAACACATTCAACTTCAGATGAAAAAAACAGTGAGGCAGAGCTTATACAAACCTTTTGGGCTACTTGGTTGACCCAGTGGGAGGTACAGTTGCTGAGATCAGGGCCCTTTGGGTGCCAGGCCCCAGTGGAAAGGACACATAAATAAGAGGCTGTGCCTAACAGGGAAAACAAAAACAGAATAGTCAAGTTCAATCAAGTCAAATCAAATTCATTTTCCCAGGAAGTCCTTTACAGGCTAACAAAGGACAAGGACACAGACAAAATAAGGAAGCTGCACACAAACAAGGAATTTACAAGCATGCAAATTTGTACATTTCCCCGAATATGAAGCAAGGGAATGTCTGCCTGTGTGTGCGCACAGAAATATCAGTCCTGAAGGATATTTTGTTTTTGTACCATGCTAGTCTGGTAAGACTTCTGTCAAAGGACAAATTATACTATAAATTATCGGATACACATAAACTCTAAACATGTAAAGTCACCAATTTTGTTTCTGCAGAATTATTTGCTGAAAATATTTTCGACAGCTCGCTCTTGTTTTTGCTCCAAAGTGGCAATATTTTTTTCCCCGTCCTAATTATCCCTGTGTCTGATGAACTCTGAGCGCTAACACGATTTCACACACAATCAAATGAGGGATGCACGTCTCGGCGCAGGCTGCAGGAGAAACAGCTGAGCCTGCTCCTCTGCAACACAGCCGTTACAGATTGCTAAATCATGTTTCGACCTGGAATGACACAGCTAAAAAATCTGACGCCGTTACAAACCGTCTTCGCTGATTTCTCTGCATACCTATGTCAGGGGATGCTCTTTATAGATAAAAGGTTGCATGCAAGATTATCAGACACATCTAACAAACTCTGGGATGTTCTCTTGAGACGCCTCAGGTCATATTGAAAGCAGCTAGCACATGGCCCCCGAGGTGAGAGGGAGCCCTGTTTACCTCGTGTTCCCTTGGGGCAAGGTCGCTCCACGAGCATGCCCCTCTGGGTCTGAGGCCACATTATGCTTCTGTTCTCGGTGGCAGGGCAGAAGCGCTCGGGTAAAGGGAAGGACTCGAGGGGCGGAGGGGAAGTAGTCTGTGGAATCACAGGAGGCGGCTTGGGCGCTCCCCTGCTGCCCTCCTTGAGCCCTGTTATGGTGGTAGTGTTGGCCACACCCCAGTGCGCTGTGGTTGTTGTGGTGGTGGTTGTAGTTCTCTGAGGCTGAGGGGATGTGGTGACTTCTGACAGCGGCGGAGCTGTGAAGAGACAGAGAGTACAGAAGTGTTAAGGTTGAGCACTGTTATGTGATGGTGTGTAGCCCGGTGAGGAAAACATAATCGCCTGTATGATTTATGGAGTTTGATTCTCACAGGGGCACTATATTATCAGTCTTTATGAAAACATGATGCAGCTCTGTGGATTAAAATATAGAAATACAAACCAAATGGGAGTTTGCCCTGCGGTCGCAGTGTGAGTTCAGCTAATCAGTGTGGCACCTCTGGGCGTGTAATGTAGACTGTACTGTATTTTCCTTGGAATACTTTGACAGGTGTTCAGACGTTGACCTTCTGGTGGGCAGATGCCCCCGTGTCCCACTAACCCTCAACAGTGTCCCCTGTAAGTAACATTCCTAATGTTGTTCCTTAACATGTTCAACAATGTAATGCTTATACGTCCAAGTATCCTGTTGTTTAAATTGCTGCTAAGTGCTTTGCGCAACAAGCGTATTTGCATCCCCGTTGACTATGGCTTATCCAAGGCACTCAGTCTGCAGTGAACAAGACAATAATTACAGTAACATCCTCCTGCCTGGCAATCATTCTTGCCTGGGAGATTTTGTGGCATGGCTGATTAAATTTCACTAGAGTAACACAGAACCTGTATATGTAGCCATGGCGCCTGAACATTCATTTTACAGTTGTTTCTTGCTACAACTCATACTCTGATAAAGCAGGTGTGCAGTAACTCATGCAATGCCCCGGGCAAAAACAATATGTTTCAGTCCCGGGAAAGGAGAAAATAGTGCACTCCTTACATTTAACATGAGCCACTAAGGAAAAACTATGAAGACATTTTTCATGTGATACACCAGAGGAGTGTGAGTTGCACTGTAATTACATTTCATAAAAGTGGAACATAAGGGAGTTTCATAGATGAAATGTTGATAAACACTAACTATTTGATATAAATCTGCTCCACATCTCCAAGTACAAAAAGAAAACATGACCCCCTCTGAAAAAAAAAAAGTATTTGTTGGTTGAATTTAAAAGGATAAGCTCTATCAAATCAAAAGAGCTCTGATTGGAATGCAACGTGCATACTGAATCTAATCGCATTTGAGTACTTTGATTTCCTCCATTAGGCTGCCTGTAGAGCATGCAGGGAATGTGAAGAGGTGCTGTTACACTGCTTGAGCTGAGCACAGTCGTTCTCGCTAGTACAACCAGTAGTGAAAACATCGAAGAGACAGAACGACAGAGAGGCAAAGAGAGGAGGGAGTCAGAGGCAGGACAGGGGGAACAGAGAGAGAAAGACAGAGCGGGGGATGGTGGAAAATAGAGGCACACACAGAGGACGATGACAGGAGGATTCAGAAACAATGGGGCCAAACTGGAGAAGCAGAAGACAGTTTCTATCTTCCAGAGGATTGGAGAAGAGGCAGCCAGACCCCAGGTAGCAACACCTCCATATCTATTGCCTCCATTGGATAATGGTTCTGGCTGATAGCACCCCCCCCCCCCCCCCCCCAAACACACACACACATACACACGCCCAACAAACACCACCACTACTATAACCATAGGCCCCACGGTGTGGATGAGAGGCTTCAGCACAGTCGAGCTGAAGGGAAATCGCCTTTGAGGCTGGCTGCTACCTGCGGCGAATTAGGCTCTATTGACCAGAGGAGATGACTCTGTGTGCTCCCGCCTGTTGGGGGCTTTAGAACTCCATACACACAAACACATATACACACACAAGCAGGTGACATGAAGGTGTACACAGCTGACTGGCTGTTTTGACACTGAGCTGAAGGCAGATTTGGCTGGCTGGCTTCACCTCAGCCTCCTCTTCCCTCGTCCCTCCCTCCCCTACCTGTATCCTTTTACTCAACACAGTGAAATTCTCGGCTGCACGGCCTGTCAGAGCGGTTGAGAGACAACCTGTGCTTAGTGTCCTTTCAGCACTAGCATTTAGCCGGCTGGGAGAAATTTCTGTCTCTATTCTGCACCAATACCCTTTTATTGCTATAACCCTTGTTTTTTCATGACTCACTGAGAAGACTCACAGAGGTGAAAGCAACAGTCACCAAAAAGATGCGTTGCAAATTTCCGGTTAAGTTTACGCTCTGAGGAAAATGAGCATGTGTCTATGTAGTGTGTAAATAATTATCATTGTGTCTTCCTTAAACATCTGGGTCTGGGTTGCTTGGCAAACCTCCAGAAGATTCCTAAAGAAATGTGGGGCCCTCTATAGGTTTCTCATTTCCAACATATGAAAGATGATAAAGATAAGATCCCAGTCTGCGTGGATGGTGAGTTTAGAATGCAGACAGAAATAAAATGAAAATGAATCGCTGCTCGACAGCATGACTTAAGATAAAAGGCTCGCGACTACAGCCAATAAATCAAAGAGGCATCTGCTGTAATCCAAGCACATTCCTTCAGCATGTCAACTAACAACTGTATCTTGTCTACACCCCTCACTCAGGAGGGCTTCTTGTCATGGCTCGCTGGGATGTTGAGCTCCATGCTCTAGTTACGACGTGTACAATTAAATCTCTTTGAAGTTTTTGATTTATTTTGTTGCTACCTGCTATCTGCGGTGAAACCGTGGGGGTAATTAATGCTAGGCTCGGTTAATACGAGGCTTGAACTAATACATTTGGCTTCCATTGGAGAGGGATTGCCCCGTGGCAAACTGGATGGGTTTTGGCTTTGGGAGAGTGGTCTGGGGTGGGTTTGCTGAGCCAATGTCTGTGCTGCACGAGACAAAAAAGCTGTGCTGGCAATTGCTGAAAACTGTTTTTCTCTGCGAGCAGCGTCACAGAATACAGCCATACATTAAAGAGCTTCATTAGCAAGAAATATTGTGAAAGGGACACAAGTAAAAGGGCTAAAATAATCCTGTTGGGAGGTTTCATTTCATGTCTATGATGAAAACTAATCCTCTTTCCTGTGTGTGAAAAAGAGGCTAATGTGAATGTGGGCTATACTTCCAAGGGAGATTCGTGCATAAACAATGCAGCCTCTCTGACCACTGCTGTTCCTGTGTACATAGCGTGTCAGCCCGTAATCCTGCCAGCAACACAATAATCTCATTACCTTTATGCAATAGCTTGGTTTAATTTGATCCAATGAAAGCTGGGAGGAATTAACCCGTAGGTATTAAAATGGACACTACTCTCAGGCAGTCACTTCTTCACAGAGATGTCTAAGTGGATAAGTTTATAAGCAGCTACTGTGAGGGATGGGTATTGATCTGTTGGTAGTGCTGCTGCAGTCTTTCCATACCTTTTGTGATTCATAGCATGGACCAAATATTTCTGTTTTCCACTGTAGCAAGGCAGGGCTGACACCACTGAATGCCTTCCGTGTGCAATATTCCTTTGATTATGACAAAAGAAGCAAATCCCACGTTAGGGCTATATAGCAAAACCAGGACAGGATCCTTGATTATTATGTCTCTGCTGCACTCAGCCCAAGGGGAACCTTCAATTAGCTGTCACAGAG
This sequence comes from Epinephelus awoara, assembly GCA_035609425.1. Lineage (NCBI taxonomy): Eukaryota > Metazoa > Chordata > Actinopteri > Perciformes > Serranidae > Epinephelus > Epinephelus awoara. Next base: position 23,275,611 of record CM069303.1, on the reverse strand, counting down.
TGTGAGCGCATGGAGTGATATGCTCCAAAGTACCGCCAATAGTCAGGACAGACTTATTCATAACCTCTTTGTGTGATTCGACGCCCACACATTGTTGCACTTGAATGTATCTCGGTGGATCTGTTATTACCGCTGGGGTTATAGGTCTGGGATTGATGACAGACAAAGAGACAGGAATCCAGGAGAGGAAGGGGTGAGGGGAGCACGGCTTGCCGAATGTTGTCAGAGCATATGCATACACGTAAGCACTCTGGAACACACACAATACCCACGCTCATGTAAACGGAGCCCAGATGAGACTTTTACCAGGACTCAGTAGTCATGCCGGGGTGACAAATGAAAACCGACAGTGTGTGTGTCTTTTATATTATGCTTAATGGCTTCACTTTCAGTAGGCACCGCATGGTTGTTCATCAGGGTAATGTTTCATACACATTACCAGGTGCTGTTTATCTTGCGAGCGAGGAAAAAAAGGGGAAAGGGAACACACATTTAGCATTTGTTTCAGCTAATTTGCCATGTAAAAAGTTAAAAGAATTATTAGATCTCGCTTGTCCCCTGCTCTGTCATGGAATAATCTCATAATGATGTGAAGCAACGCTGCTTAGGAGATTTACTTCTTTGTTCCCATTTTTGCAGAAGCCTTGCTCCGTGCTAAGGTAAAGCAATCGTGTCTTTTGTGCAGTGAGAAAAATGGCTCCTGGGTGGTAATCACCTCTTAATGGAAGAGGAATAGCAAAAGTTAACAAGTCAGTGGAACCTCAAACAATTCAAAGTCTGTTTCTGCCATCAGAAGGGGGCCATGCTCTGGGGACAAAGATAATCTAGTGGATGGAAAATAAATTAATAACCCATCAGCTTTCAAGTCATTCGGCGCAGAGCGTAGGTTAATTGAAATAAGGTGTTGAACTGTGAAAAAAAAAAACAAAGTGTAAATTATTTCCTCTGCTAATGCCGCCACTGAAATATCTCAGTTTCAGACACGCATTTCACTCAGTCCTCTCTGGATGCAGCCTCGCCTCTGAGTTCATATGGAAATGGAGCTGTTCTTGAGTTTGAAATAGTGTGATGATTTATAATACGTTTGTGATGCATTTTGATATCTACCAATAATAACAATAATACACAAAGGAAATTGGATTACACGTCTTTCACTCTGCGCTGCATTTGTAGCTGTGGAGGGGAACACGGCGTATGATTGCTTGTGTATCAGCAGTAAATATGAAGAAAGCTGAGTGAAAATTCGTATAATTTCCCATGAGTCATGTCCTTGTGAGGGTGTGTACAGTATACGTCCATGTCTTAGGGAACAAAACCTAATAGCTGGATTATGTTATTTACTGCTGTCTCCAATATTTCTCTTTCCCACAATACAAACGCATTGATTCATATGGACAAAGGAAGGCAGGCAGGCAGAGTGCACTCCCACACACACACATACACAAGCACAGATACGCTTATAAACACATGTACACATTCATATACACCCTCACACACAGAATGACACCAAAGTACAGAGAACAGACACAGCAGCTGCCAGACTACAGCCTGCTTTTTTTCCTTCTCCTTGCAGCTTTCTCTGTACTGTACGTGCCTCAAATTTCAAGCATTAACTCTGAGTGTGCCGAGCAGACTGATATTTAATGCCGTGCGCGCAGGAGGATGTCTGTTTCAGAGGTGTTCGGATAAACACACAGATACATAAGCACGCGGGCACGCAAACACAGCTGTGTGACGCGAAAAAGCACGCACACTCCAATATACACAGATTAGAGAAACACACATAGACACAATAATCAGGCCCGTGTGAAATAAATCTCCTCAAAGGCGTGTGTCAGGGAGTGATGGGGGACCATTGTGATGTCTGAGTAATAATTCTTTTAATACGCCTTGTTTCACAGTCAGACTGTAATCAAACAAGAGACTGTGGATCCCCTTGGCTATAGGGCTCAGTGTAACCATAATCACACCCCCCCCCCTCCTCTCTCTTTTATGTAAAACAACTCTTTGTGACATTCTAAATCATAACCCCGGGTTTGCTGTTGCCCACATACTTGTACGCTGTCAGTGAAAATCATTTTGCCGCACTGTGTACAGTAGTTTTACATCAGCGGGTAAGAAATTCCAGGAGAAGCGGTAACTAGCAGCATGGGAGTATGAGAAAACATGATCTTGACGTGTGTCTTTTGGATAAGACGGGGGGAAACGTTCTTCCTTGTCTGGCAGCAACTGGCCGCCGTGTCTTACGAGGTGCCGCAGAGATCGCGATCAGATTTCAGAGGGAACAGGTGACCTCGCGACCTCATGTGCTGAGTGGCCTTTACTGCCACCAGACACTGGGTGGTTAGGTATTATCCCACGATGTAATATCAGAGACGTTGTGAACAAGACTGTAAATCCCCATAGTGGGATTTCCCCCTTTTTTATCGCCCCAGTTAAATTCACCCTTATATTGTAACCAGGAATGAGACCAGTGGGTCACCGCGTAGATGGAATAACGTCACGGTGTGTCATAAAATGCTGGATAAAAAAGCTACATGGGAGGAATAAAGAATGGAAGCAGGCATATAGGGAGATCCTGTCATCCAGCGGTGAAGAAGAACACCTTTAGCTGGAGATACTCTCCTCAACAGTGCCCTAATATCCAAGAAGTTCCTCCAAGCTTACACAGTTCAGAACATTATCAGTAAGCTGGACAAGACTCTGGGATTTAGGAAGACCTTTAAGTGATATAAGGGACTTTTTGAATTGGCCTGTCACTACAGGGTTTAAGGTTGGAGGTCACTTGAGGGGATTATTGAACATATTCTGGGCTGGACTGTTGTGTATAGTGGGGTGTTTGATTTGGTCTGGTCCTGGCTGGCCTGGGCTTGTGTGGTCAGTCAACATGAGTGTGATTCTGACAACAGTCAACAGGAGTTTAGGTCAACAGGGGAAAAACGTGAGTGGGAAGTTGCTATTAACAACAACTTTCACTTAAATAGTTTACATCAGTAGCAGGATCTGGATCAATCATAAATAAGTGCAAATCATTTTTCAATGGAACTTGAAACACTGCTATAAACAGTAGATAGATCTTTCTGAATGACAAGACTGGGTAGCGTGTGATCCCTGATCTGCATGTGCGTGATGGCCGTCTTTGTCCTGTTGCTGTGTGTGTACGCTTTCCCAGAAGGCACAGCTAAGGATTTACTCAAATCCTGTCATTTAGTGTGCGCTGCTCTCGCTGGGCATGATTTGAGCAGTCTTTAGGCCGACGGCAGGAGAGAAGCCAAACAGACGCATATACTGTATGTTTAGACACGCACGCACTCAAATGCAAATATCCTGATTTAAGGCAGCATTCGTGGATGATCATGGAAGAAGAGGACCACAAACAACATTGGGAGTCCACGAGCGAATAAAGAGTGCCCAAAAAATAATAAAAAAGACAAGAGAGATGGACAGAGGCAACAATAGAGAGATAATGAAAGAGAGAGAGACAATAAGATGGAAGCAGACAGAAAGAAACAACAAGAATATGACAGGACAGAAAAACAAAAAGGGTGATTTTCCACATCAATACAGTCTCCTCTCACACCGCTGTGTCCACTTGGGCAGCTGACAGGGGGCTGGGGAGAAGGAATGGGGGGGTTGTTGTCAAGGCAAACAAACAAATTGGCCGTTTTTAACACATCCTGATCCTTGCTCCTGCACCACCGGCGAGCGTAGGAGGGAGAAGTCTCCTGCCATTTTACCTGAACACCTCAGATGGCTGTGAAAGCTTGATGTTGACGTTTAAAGCATCCATACTTCTCCTTGTCTCGCTCCGCTTTCCCTGCTTTCTCTCTAAATGTTGCCATGCACAAGTTGACCTCTATGTAAGCACTGCAGAAGACAGGAATGAATCATAGTGGTGCTTATTAGTGAGCTGTATATTCATCAGACTATAAGAGGTAGGCTCTCTGGGGTGACTGCTAATGCATATGACTCACAAGCATCTGTAACAGCTGAGCATTTTTGCATTGCAAAGCACTTTTATAACACACAAACTACAGGGCATTGTTTTGACCACATGCAGAGTTTTGTAAGCTAATTGGCAAGTCGCGTCAGTGAGCCCTACCTTATAATTTCAAACAAATTGGGTCATTCTCTTCCTTACAATCCCCACTCGCAAATGTATAATTTGAGGGTGCAGCAAAGATTGAAATTGTATGCAAATGTATTGACATTTAAACAATTAAAGAGGAGGTCTTGATTTGTGTGGGTGTTAACTGCAGCGCCGGGGGCTTTTATACGGAAGTGATTCAGAATCTAATTTTGCGACAAGGGATAAATAAAAGGTTTCCGAGGCTCACCTGTGTCCCATTGAGGCAGTGAATGGAGTCTGTTTGTGCACACTTCTGGTAAGAAATAGATTTTGATATGCTTACTCAGTGCTTTGAGGCCAAATATCAGAGCTTGGCATGAATAAACGGTCCATAGAACTGGGTGCATAATGGGTTTTCTCTGGGAATACCTCATTTAAATCAATTTAATCATCTCACTTACAAGACGTGACAAAGGACTATGTCTTATTATGAGCTCCCATATGCAAGGAGGAAAACAGACGCAGGGCCATGGTTACATGAGTAGATTACAGCGCTGCTGGTCGAAGCCAAGAGTGGGACTTACTGACCCATTTAATGTCTACTTCCAGTGGAGCCGCATGTTGGATGTGACCCCATCCACTCCCCCATAATCCTACAAGAGATGATCTTGCCTCGACATGAGCGATGTTATTGGACTTGACAAGAACCCAACTGTCTGCCACACAGTGTCCCAACATCACTTTGATGTGATTGCATTCCATGACGGAGCGAATCATGTGACAGAGCTGTTTGTGCACTTGAGAAATTCAGGAAAAGAGGAGCAGGACGTACAGTGGACAGGCTTTGAGATTCTCTTTAAGAGGAGGAATCTGTGGTTACAATAAAAACCTGCAGATCCTTGTTTTTACTTTGAAATAAAGTCAAAAAATTATCTATATTAATAATTAGACTCTCTCTCTTGTACAAACAATGCTTTCTGCATGTGATGATTCAAGCAATGCTCTTTTCAACACCTTTTCTCTTAAGCCAAGTGCTGCTCAAAACATGTACCTTCAACTTTTAACAATACAAAAGCCTTCTGATAGCTTGTTTCAGTGCCCAGTGAAGCAGGCCCTGAAACGAGCATCGAGATATCACAGAGGGGGCATCCAGTGACAGCCAGAAAAAAGTGCCATCATTTATGTGTCAACATCAGCCATGTGGGAGGACAAGTTTATTGACATCTTGATGATCATCCTGGACCATTCTGCCTTGCACTCATCGACTGCAACTCAACATACATTAGTCAGCAGCAGGGCCAGGCTCACGTCTCATTTGTCAAGACGAGAGAACGGAGTCCTTGTTGACGTTAAAATAAAGATGTGTGAATACAGAAGCCCTGAGGAGCAAGTACAGTATGTCAGGCTGTGTGTGCTTCTAAACATAATCTACAGGAAAGGAAGTGGGCTCCTTTGGGTGCTTGGGAGGTCTGACTGTGTGAATAAACACTTGTAAAGTATATGTCTGTCTCACACACACACACACACACACACACACACACACACACACACACACACACACACACACTAACCAGAATGTCGTCCTATTTCAGGGCGGGTCCTGTTAAAGCCTCTGATTTCTAAGTAATCAGTGTCCATTCGGCAAATGAATAAATCAATTGAGCATGCAGCCTGTCGATACACAGCTTATTCCAAGAATCCATAACAGCTAAGCAGAGGATAGAGGCTACTGTGGAGGCTGTTGCTTGACTACTTAATAATCAGTTTACCGTATACATAAACACATGACAGCATGTAAAGACATGCGCCAATTGTTTGCTATTAGACAGGCGAAAAGGTGACATTATGAGCACTTTTACAGCAGCTGCAAGGCACTGCCTGGAATCAGCTCATTTGAATTCTCACCGTGTCACGTTATGTTTTGGGCATGACTTAAAATAAGGAAACACTTTTTGATTGTAGCATATTCCTCAACTGCTCTAAATTTACTTGTGATATGCAAATATTTAATTTTAAAAATCCCTTAGTATCTGTCGTCTTGGCTGCGGAGGAACTTCAAACAAACAATAAAAAAGAGGGAAACATTTTTTATCTCATTCCCAATGATTTTTGCAATATTCTCTTCTCAGCTCCCCCTCTGCATATTAATTTCGCTTCCCAACCTGGACTACTTTCTTTGTTACAGTAAAGCTTGCCTTGGTCTGGATAGACTGATGCTGTTCCACAGGCTGAACCCAATTTAGCAGCCCCAGCACACGTCCTGTCAATACAAAAGTGAACGAGCAAACACATTAATAAATACTGAGCTCTCGGATAATCTGTGGAAAAGTTGCTTGACCTCTGTGGCTCATCACTGACTGCATTGAGCATTACGTGGACTTAGGACTCTGGGTGTGGAGGGGATTAGGATGATTACTGTTATTATATTCTCAGCGTAAGGACTATTGCAGGCCTAGGCTAGCCTCCCCTCAGCTCTTGACAGCTAAATTAAAAACATACGCTGCCGATGTGACCCCGAATGATTGATCCTCCTCCCTTGTGTATACCATGTCTTTCTCTCTTAGACAGAACCTAGAATCCTTACACTCTTCCTACAGAGTGTGAAGTACTTTTTTTTTTTTTTTAATGGCCGATGGAGATTTGGAGTTTCAGCATCACTTGGGGAATGATCTAACCTTGCCCCAGGCCAGACTTTGCACCTGTCCGGGCATGTATGTTTCCAGAGGTGAAAGTATATCTCTCTCTTCCTGTCATACTCTCTCTAAAAAAAAGGGATATGCTAGCAGGGGTCCCTTGAGCGTTAGCACCGGGGACTCAGGGAACGCCCGGATGGTAAACCTCGCCAAATCCCCTAGATACTGATCCTTTATGATATGGTAACTGGCTTCGAGGTGTTGTTTACCACAGAGCCCCACTCACTCCACCCCCCCAGAGATGCTTTCCTACACTCCAAAGCTTCCGTAACATATCTAGCACATATTAGATTCTAAATTAAAAATCAGTCAGCTGTGACACTTGATACATAGATGGGGAATACCAAAGGAATATCAAAGCGTACTTGACAGCAACTTAAATCCCGATTTCAGCAATGCAATTTAACAATACTGTCTAGGAAATAAATGATTGTGGTGGTGGTGGTGTTGGGGGAACTGGCTTACCATGTGCTGGATCAGGTGGGCCAAACTCCAGGTTGTATCTCAGGATGTAAAAATTATTCCAAACATAAAGCTGGTTATCTCGCGGATTGTAATCCACAGCTGCAATGTACTGGTACTGGTTGGGAAAGTGAATATCAACATATTCCCCACGGTTCTGTTTGGTATTGTAAATGTAATCGATCAGACTCTTGCTGACCTCGCTTTCATTGTCTTCATAGGTGGAGCGGACCACATAGAGTACTCCACAAACCATGAAGGCATTGGAGGCTGAGCGCTTATCATAGGCAGTGTCCCAGGTAGCCTCGAATCGTAGTGTGTAGGGGTTCAACTGGCTGATCACGATCATGCCGTTGTTCTGCTCGGTGGCGTAGATCACCCACAGCCCGTTCTCATCTACCGCCAGGTCAATGTCTGTTTTACCGCCCCACTTGTAGGGCGACGTGTCGTGGTAGTTGGCGTTATTGATGATCGCCTCACCACTTTTAATTCGAGTTCGCAGGTCAAACTTGACAATGTTGCGGGTACGCTCCTTGTTGAAAAACACCGCCCCGTCGTAGACCACAAATCCAGTCCCATCCACCCGGTGGGGCAGCTTGTAGGTGATGGTTTGCCGGGCGTTTTGGAAGTCATCCAGGGAGGAATACTCAATGAGAGTGTCTGTCCTGTAAGGAGTCCAAGGCATGAAGTAGATTTTGTCGCCAGCTTGCAGTGGGTCTTTGCACCAGGCGCCGGCTTGTTGCTCCGCTTCAAATAGAAAGGAAGGATCACCGACAGCTTTCAGAGTCCCAGGACAAAGAAAAACTAGTAATGGGAGAAGAGTAGAACGAGAAACAGACACAGGTTACCATGTGAAAAGTAAAACCATACAACGCTATATGTAACATCCGCATAATCTCTAATGTCTTCATTTTGTTTTACAGGTTGTCCACGAGGAGTGAGGACAGACACACGTTAAAGAGTGGCCAAAACACAACTAACAGCTATAGCCAATATTCACAAGCAGTATAAGGATTTTGGTTTTGTGCATAGAAAGAAAAAAAGGATTAGGAAAGTTATTAAGCATAACGTTTAAATATATAAAGTAGTCTGTAACGAAAGGAAGCTTGGCCTCATAGACATTTACTGTTGGGAATAGAACACAAATGAGGGGAAATAGAACATAAACAAAACTTAACGAAACAATTGGTCCTGTAAACAAAACAAAATGCAGCCAACTAAAGTCACTTGGCAACAGACGGGAGAGGTTATGAGAGAGCAGGAGTCAGCAGAGTCTGCAAAATGTTTTTGTGTACTTAGACATGTCTCAGTTACACCGCCTACTCTACGGTATATACCTGAGAGGCTTGTCATTACGAAGTGGTGCAAATGTCACAACCATTAAAAAATTAAAAAAAAAAAAAAAAAAACAACAACAAAAAAACTTTCAGTAAGGGTCTCTTGAGGTGTTTTGGTTGGTGCTCTGAGGCGAAGGAGGCATAAGAATCAACAGAGAAAAGAGCAGCAAGTGGTCAGGTGAGAAAAATGGGGAGAAGAGTGAGAAGGGCGGGGGCTCGAAGAGAAAAGGGACAGTAGAAAGCAACAGCTTGAAAAAAGGGCCAAGAAACACTGTTACCATGGCATGCTATGGAAAAGGGTTTGGAAGCCAGGCAATATGAGATTCTGCTGAGTAGCAAAAGCACCCAGGGAGAATGAAGAGAGGAAGCCCCTATGGACTGCAGCCAATATGCCCCCATTTACATCTTTTGGCTGCTCGTGTGCCATCTTTTTTTTATGGCCAGCCTCACTTCTCTTGTTGCACTACACAGGCCGTTAACATTACAGTTGGGGGGATTCTGAAGATAACGTCTGCGATGGGTTTGTAGGGGCCACCATGGGAAAATAGGTAGTTTACAACCAGATGCCACAAAACAAGGAGCTAGGGTTTGGATCGTGTCTGTTATTTACCTTTTTGCTCCACTTCTATTTTAAGCGTTGGAAGAGAGAATGAAAGGGGTGCAAGGGGAAAAAAAGAGATTAATATGAATTAACGGTCATTGCTACGATTACATATGCAGAAACACGTTACGAGACATGGACAAAAACGGGTAGACCTATTCAGAGAAAGCAGGAAAGTTGTAAGAAAGGTGACACACAGCCGTCAAGGTCCTGCCTTAGAGAAGGGGTTAGATTAGAACATCGAAAATGATTAATCGTCACAGTGGTGGATGGATTTTAGATTTAGATTGCCAACTGCCTGCGAGTATGTGCTATTGCAAATGGCATAACGTCTGACATTAAAAAATAAAATCTTTGACTTTGTTTTGACACATGGGCAGGCATTAAAAAAAAACTCTCAACAAGTAAAGAGACTGATCTCGTTTGTATGAAAATTGTTTAAATAATTACATTAATTAAAACATCTTCAGTGACTTAAAGTCACCCTGTAGATACTAAAGTAAAATTTAATTAATTGCATCGTTTTATTGATTCATTTTAATTACAGTTTCACTCATTTTATACTTCATGTGACTGCTGTTTAAATCCACCCACCACCATAAACCAAACAGAAATCCAATTTTGTAATAAAAAGAAAAAGAAAGTTAAATATTATTAGTAGTAGTTTGTTATATCTTTGAAATACATATAGATCTGAATACAACTGCTATATTATTTTACCATTTTGGACAATATAACACCTTACAAATACCTACAAAACTCTCTATCTAACACTAATCATACAACCCGGATTCCAAAAAAGTCAGGACGCTGTGTAAAATTTAAAAAGAATGCAATAATCTGTAAATCCTTTCTGAAATAAATTCAATTGAATACAATAAAAAGACAAGATATTAAATATTCAGACTAATAAATATTATCGTTTTTAGTAAATACACACTCATTCTGAATTTGCAACACGTTCCCAAAAGTTGCCTTTTTTCTATCAAAAACACTCACAAGTGTTTTGGAACTGATGACACTAATTGTTGTATTGAAAGTGAAATGTCTTTCTCAAGTGGGCTCCCCAAAATCTTCCAGATTTAAAGACTGTCAGTGTAAAACGAAAATGGGCCAGTTCCCATTTCTTTATACAGGAAGGGTCTTAAAAATTAAGGTTTCTGCAAGTATTTAATACATTTCAAGTGCAGTGTTTAATCCATAATTCCCTATTTCCATTTTTAATGGATTGAAACTTTATGATTTCCTCATCAGTGTAGGTTTATTCAGCAAATACCAATATCTAAATTTCATGCAAATAGCAGCACTGGAAAAATGTGTAATAGACACAATTTTACAAATTAAATTCTCATCTCAAAAAGGATTTGCAAATCATTGCATTGTGTTTATATTTGTTTTTCACAGCCTCCAAACTTTTTCTGAATCTGGGTTGTACTTTTACAATTATGAAGCCACATGTACATAGGAAAACAAACACTAGCTGTGGCCTTCTCAACGAAGCAGGTAATCAGAATAAGTCACTGAAGCACAATACATTAATATAGCTTATGTGCACTCACTGTTGAAATGTGCATTTAATTCCACAGAACAACGCTGCACTTAATTTGTTACTTTGTGCTTTCCGATACAAGCCTGCTGTAAATTAGCCAACATGTGCACATTCAAACAAGGCACCTGTGCTAAGAAGCATCACCAAGTCCATTCATCTGAGATGTTAATGGCTATTTTATGAAAACATATAATGAGACTTAAAATAAAAATTCCATTGCATGAAAATCACCAGCTTAGTTTTAGCTGAAACAAGAATGAAGATTTCTAGAGACATATTTATAACAAATATAAAACTATTTTTCAGAAAAGACATTTCTCAGACACGTCTAAAGCCTGGGTCAGACTACAAGACTGTTCAACAAGTCATGTCTTGCCCAACTGGGACAGTTCAGATAAACAGTCCATCTGCTTGCTGTTCAATCAGCAGGTTGTTGACCAAATGTGAGGGGATAAAAACGGGCATCACAGAGAAGTTATTCCGTCATTCAATGACTCGATTTCTTACTGTGTGTCCAGAAAGGCTCAGGAAAAAATAACAAGATGAGATAATACCAATGTATTATGAGGTACTGACGCTACAGTGTGTATTTAAAGATATAATATGTAGGGTTTTCCTAGAGTCTCCAAGAAATTAAATTTATATGCAACTAATTTGAAACAGCAAATGCATTTTGAGGCAAACGCAGTAGCGAGCACTTTGTGAATTAACATAATGAGAAAATGTCGCTGATTAACATATCTGGCAAGTCTCAAAAATGCTGATAATCAAGGTATCAGCAAAATGTTCACTGACAACACATATCAGTTGTTTTCTGCAAAAACAGACAGTCTTGCAATACACTACCCACTTGAAGTGACGACGGCATTCATTTTTAAAATTCCTTTTTGATTAACATTTAACTGAAATCGTGACCTTTCTGCAACCTCAACCTAAATTGTTGCCTAAACTTCAGACAGGACTCTGGAAGCGAACCTGAAGTTCTCGCGTCAAAGTCACTTCGGAGGCACTTTGTAAATGCACCATCCTCCTCAACCATCTCCTTTCAAACATTGTCTATAAACATATTCCAAGCAGCGATAAAATTGTCGGCATTATTAAGAGGGCAGTTTAGCAACATACAAATGTAATTTCAAGCAGACAAGGTTGAAAAAACAATGTATAGATTCCCACAGAAGTAATGCCCGTTAATCATCACTTATGACCCACAGGAAATATGTGTCAGTGTATTTATCTGCAGAGACTCGGCTTGTATTTTCTTATTCATTTCTATTTTTGCTGTCTTCGGGGTGTTTCTGTGCACAGCACACAGGTGAGGTCAGGACTTTACAAAAAGGTGGCGACCAATTGCCAGACTGTAGGCAGCATATATCCAAGATGAAACTATAAAAATCATGGACAGAGAGTGTATACTCGAATGTAACGAACAAGAGTGAACCTAGGGTTGGCTTTCACTTTCACTGGCAATACTGCTTACAAACAATAACCGAAAATTATTAATAAGTATTTTATTAATGCAGATTGATTCAAGGACATTGCTTTTAAATATTATGTATTAGCAACTCTTTATCTCCCAAGTACAGGCTGCCTGCGTCAGTTCTTTGCCCTTGCTCTACACTTTTATTGGTTTTTGTCTTTCTCAGATTTCAGTCTCAGATGGTTTCACGAGACAAAGGCTCAACCACAGCGGGCCTGCGAGGATCAATGTTGAAATACTAAATGTACACATTTTGGGCCAGTTTGCGCCATGGGACAATGTGAGCAATCATAAACTAGGTTCCCCTCAAGCTCCAATTAGTGCAGGTTCGTATTACAGTTTAAGTCTTATAATTATCGAGTCTGACCTAGGCTTCAGTGGCACAACAACAAAAAAAAAAAAAAGCAGAGACTACAGATTCACAAGGATCCGTAAATGAATGCACGTCCTTCTGCAGAAGAAATTCAAGTGTGTTGCGGCTAACTACGAGATCAAACACGGAGGACAGGAGGCAAACAAATGGACAAAAAAAGTTGAGTTCTCAGAAGCTGCCTCGGCCACATGAAACAGAGGAGGCGAGAAGTGGACAGAGAGAGATGGTGTGAAGGAAACCTGGAAAGGAAAGGAGAACACATGACGAAAGACCTGATGGCATTAGTAGAGATGTAAAAAAATAGAAATAACAATCAGTGTGATCAGAAATCAGTCAGTAGATGAAGAGAGTGAGTCAGATAGCCGAGGAGGTTTCCTGCAGATTGCACAGGGGGAAGGGAAGAGAGTCAGTCACTTATAATAATATAGCAACATTAAAAACAAACAAACATGAGACACATGCCAACTCACACTAACCCCAGACACCCTAAACTTTCTCCGCTAGACTTTAACAACTTTCTACGCATCTCCTGCTTTCTATGAGCTGTTGCTAATCAAATTATAATGAGTATTAACAATCACTATTAACAATAAGGTGTCCCGTCTTGATATGAATGGATGTCTGCAGTCAACTGCAGATTCAGCTAGTGGCTCCAGTGTTTAATTTAAATTGAAGCATCATGTAAGCTACACTGAACAAACAAGGATGAAAACTGAACACAGAAACAAAAACACCAAAGGGGACCCAAATATCGTGCTTTTACAGCTTAACTTTTCATAATCTAGCCATCACTGTCACATGGAGCTGGGGGTTTAGTGGCATTAGAATGTGATGAAAAATGAGAATATTAGCACTGAGGGCTGTTTATGCCCACTGGCAGCGACTCTATTGTTTTGCAAGGGTAGAATAGGGATAGCAACTTTTTCTTTCTTTCTCTCCAGCTTTTTTTCTTATAAAATAGCTTGCACAGAGCAGTCTTCATAAAGAAACATCTCTGCTTTTATGTTGCCCGATTCAAGCAATTACCAGAGCCAATTCAGAGGGTGACTCAGTGCCAGGTGAAGGCAAAATTTACATCCTTGGCTGGAACATGAAGATAATGTTGCTAATGAGGGCGGTTCATGACAAGAACCAAATTATGAAGCCAAGAGGATGAGAATGGTGGAAATGTAGGCAACTTGTTGCAAAGGCCACTTGCACAGAAGTGAAAAATCCAAAAAACTGCTTGTGTGATTATGCAAAGGCTCAGACAACAGGACGGATTAATTGCCACATTACATTCAGTCGGTTATAGAGACAGGAAACAACTGTTTATCATATTATGTTATTAAACTGCTGGTTATATTTCATGGCACAGATAGACTTTGAGGGGCAGCGGCTACTGGTCAAAATGAGGACACTGTCTGCGGTCCCGTCGTTGATCAGCTTAATGGGGATTTAATACGTTGTCTTGCAAAACAACTTCTCAAGTCTTGTATCCTTGCAAATCCAGGGGATCCTAAGCTCCTGGACCACTGCAATGTTTTTAATCACAAATCTTGGTATTTGGCATATGATCTATTCCATCTGAAAACTAGAAAATTGTGGTAAGGTCTTTGCTATCCCATCTCAAAAGTGTAGTAAGGCTTTGCTCTGGTGTGGAAAAGCACAGTAAATCTTCCCCTATGATTGCCTTTCTCTGCGTTAGTCTGACTCTACAGAATGATCTTGGGTGTATGGATTTTATTTTTTGGGGGGGGGTTGGGGGTGGGGGAGGAGACACGGGATTGGTTAGGGGGAGAAAACATGACACGAAACTTGCCTATAAATCACAATCTATCACAGTTTACAACAGGACTTGAGTGGGAAAGGCTGGACTGGGCTTGTGTGGACTGACTGATCAGACTGGGAGAACACTAATCACTTACCAGGGCAGTTGCGATAGGATACATTCTGTGTTCTTGGTCCTATTCTGGTTGGGCATGGACCTTGAGAAGCAAAAAGACGGGGCTACAGACATGCATGTTTGAAACTGCTTTGAGTGAAGTGAGGACCTGTTTGGAATTTTATGTTAGGTAGACTTTGCCAGGACTGAGAGTCCTTGGGAAGATTATTTTTCACCGCACTACACCGGCCTTGACTGTTTCCTTGGTGCAAGAAGGAGGCAAAAGACAATCATAACAGTGGGTGGACATGAGTGCACCTTGAGGCTAATCCTACTATTAGGTTTGAGGTAACACAGCAAGACATAATCGATACTTCACTTAACTATGAGGCAAGTAAAAAAAAAAAGAGAAGCAAAAAAACAAGCAGCTTGGTGTTTAAAAAGCTACAGGATTTGGCTTTGCTCAATAAGGTGGACTCAAATGCTCATTACAGCTTATTCCATTTTTAATTACAGGTCCTCAAAGCCTCCGAGAGGTTAACCTTTAAGTTGTAATGAGTTTCACCATCTAATGATGTTCACTAATGCACTCTGATTCTACACTGAGGGGAACAGCTGAGACAGGTACACTGGTAATGAGCAATGTAGGAGAAAAGTGTTGAATGTAAAAAGTGCCGAAGAATAAAGATGCATTATTTATATTTGCGCTAAACTTTGCCTTTCGAGTTGATTCGAGAGTGAAACACATCTCAAGACATCAGTGTGCAAAATACTCATTTGAATCCACAAGAGCTGCCAAATACTATCTTCCCATCACTCCCACTCTAATTATTTCAGTTCCACCTGATTAGTGATTCTGGCAATTCATCTAAATCTTTGTCATTAATCAGTTTGTAAAGGTTACATGGGGGAATTTCCTTCACAAATTGCAAATGAACATGGCAGCTTAAAGGACAAAGGGGAATTTTAATTCAAAGGGCAATCTAAAGATTGTTTGGGAGCAATGAATATTTTAGCATCCAAGGAGCAGGCAAAATGTTAACACTATCTCTTTAGATGAAATATTACGTTGTTGACTTACGAGTGGAGCCATTCTGTTCTGTTACATAATGAAACATCTGTTAACATATTGCAACACCTGTTGTATGGATGTATATTAAGCCATCAAGGTGAGCTGTTTTTTGCGCCTGATAGACTTCTCCGTGCAAGACTTGAGTAATGAAACACCCGCTTGCCATTGCGGAGAGTCAGCATGACTTCCTCTACCCTCCCTCTATTCTGCTACCTCATAACCAGGCTCGTCGATCGGCTGGAAACACAGCGAGCACATCAATAATAAAGGCAGTACAGAAAGAGGACCAAAGGGCTTTACAGGTCATATTTCATGAAAAGTTCATGGTGTGACACAGATGGAAGAAGAGACAGAGGAAAATGGTGCTGGAAGGTGTTGCAGACAAAGAGAGGAGACCGTCTGGACAAGGCAGTGGGAAGAAATGGGACAGGATACAGTATGATACAGATGAGAGAGAGAAGAGAGACAGAGAGAGGGCAGAGGAGAAGAGGATGAGAGTGTCGGGGAAAAGGGAGGAGGGACAGTTTTCAATTCATGACAGAAGGGTCAAACTTACTGTAGGGCACACACTCATACTGGACCTCCAGGTACTTATAGGTCCCTGGGCAGGGGTCAGGGAAGACATCTGAACCCGTGATCACAATGCACTGGGTCCGATTGTTGCATCTGAGAAGGTGACAAAAAGAAACAGCAACAAATTTAGCAACAATAACTCGAGTGCCTTTTGAGGCAAATCAAAGAAACGCACAAATGTTAAAACATTGCATTCATGTGGAGTACATAAATGTAAAAACACGCTTTCTTAACTCGTGCTCAGGCTGCGAAATATTCTAATTCCCCAACAAAGGAGCACTGACATTACCGCGCAGCAGTGTTAGCAATAAAGTCAGGGCCAACTTCATCGCTTTCCACTCAGCGCTCGCCTATTTGTTCTTCTCCGCTATATGTTTGGTGTAAAAGAGTTCCTTTGTGCGCCGTGCCATTTTGTGTGTCTTTAACAGGAGCTTGGATAATCTGTCTGAATGTGTATAGGCCAATGAAAGAATCCAAAAAGGCTCTGCGACAATTTTCCCCCCCTCTCCTCAGCATAATACAATATTACTTGTCTAGTCAATAAAAGGACAACGGTGTATTACATTCCCCATTTTCTGAATGAATCCTCCGTCTCTGCTCGTTGTGATCAAATCAAATCCAAGTGTGTGTGTGTGTGTGTGTGTGTCCAAGTTGTGAAAAAGCGGCATTTTGGGTCAGTGGTTAGGGTTAGGGTTAGGTAAGTAGTGGTTAGAAAATGAATGTAAGTCTATGTCATTTACCCAAAAGTGACTTTAGTAAATGTGTGTATGTGTTGTTAAGCATATCAGCACTCTCTTAAACTTAGAGCTCTGTGAATAAAATAAAATGTGCGATTAAATCAAATGAACACGAACAGCACAAATCAATGCAACACATCCTGGTGGATACAGATAAAGACTTATTCACGCTGGACTACAATTGCACGGCGGCCTCATGCGATTTTGGAATTTGACCCCCCGCATCTGTGTTTGGTGGGGCGCATTTACACGGGACAAACAAAGTCTGTGTTCCTCTCAAATGTCCCGATTTATCGATTTGAGCGTGCTCGTTCTCTGAGTGGATCGACATGCTGAGTGGCTAGATTAGAGTCTTGAATTTGCACCCAAAATGCCACCAAAGGTCTCATTAATGTTTTCCACTACAGCCTCTGTGAAGAGGAAGAGCAGAAAATACCAAAAAACTAATTAAGGCATCCAATCAAAAAAAATAAAATTATCAGAATCAGCTCAGTGTTTCACAAAATGTGTATGATTTATTTATTTATTTATTTTTTTTTACATCAAGAACAGAGATAGCCTATATATAATTATTATAACTGGCATGGAGGAGCTGTCATATATGTATACATTTTGTTTTTCATTTCACCAACCATGCGAAGCAGTGTCAAAAGTTAATTTTGGGCTCTGCCTTTAACATCTGGAGAGCAGACATTCTAATTGGGCCTGTGGTGTGCTGTGAAGCCCGGGGAATTGTGGGTGACCGCCCTTTCCCTGTACTGAAATCATGATAATGACATCTATACCCCCAGCAAGCCATCTTTGCTACCAAGGGGACTTAAAATTCTATTGGCAACGTGAGGAGCCAGATCAATAACTCTGTTCTGCTGATTTAGCAGGGACCAGAGGTAATATTTGTTTCTTCTTATCATAGACCAGTGAGCCCATTTACAGCAGATCATTGGAAAATGTATTACTGGTTGCACTGTATTGTGCTTTGGGTTTTGCCTTTGTTTTGGGCCGCTGAGGTAATCACCGCTCTGTGTCCAAATGTTATTAATATAATATTAGGTAGCGCGCTGGAACAGCGGAGAGTTGCTTACTGTTGGGATGTATAGTGTTGAACAAACGCACGGGGGGCTGGAAATTGTTTAGGTTCTAGATTGAAAGCAACCACATTTTAGCCACATACCATGAATGCATGCAGTGTGATACGCTTTACAGCACAAAACATTATTCAGCAACTTAAACAAACGGCTCCTGTGTTCAAATAAAAAGAAAACACTAAATCACAATAACAACAGGGAACAGAATTAGCCATTACTTTTTTTTTTTTTTAAAGCACAAAAGCAATTCACCTCCCTCCTCCTCCTGTGCTATTTCTCCCAAACAGCACACATGCCAATTAAAATAGTTCACACATTTTTTCCAAATACATTTAATAGAAAACATTTTTAATTTCACCACAAAAAAAGTTGCTTTTGGCAATGTTAAAACAGTGCATTATATTATAGAGCTTTAATGACACATATTTGTGTCTGTATCTGCTCGAGTGCATGTGTGTTTAGCGAAGGTCTCAAGGGGCATTTCTCTTTATTAATGACCTTCACGTGTGATAACAGATGAGAATATCAGCATATTGTATTTGTTTTTATGGAAATGAATTACTGTTTTGGAATTAAAACATGCACCTCATGCTGGGTGTATAATACGCTGCTTGTTTTTGCGGGTAATATTTCATGACTCTGCAGCACTTTCCATATATTATATGGTCACTTTGATGATTCTGTCCCTTTGCTCATGCATAAGCATATCATGCAGGAGCAATATAAATTACAGTGCTTTATCTAACAGATTCCGATGAGACTGGGAAAAGACTGCCTGGTTTATATTAGGCATATGAAACAGAATGATATCAAAAATAAAATTCATGACACTAATGAGACATAGGCCTGCCATCGTTTCTCAGGCAAATGTATTAAACAACAGGACATAAGCACTGGGGGAAAAACACCTCATATTTCTTTTGAAACAATGTTGACATAAGTGTTGATAGCTCTTTCTGATATATTGCCCTAATTTTAGAGCTGTGGAGGAGAGGCGCCCTGATCTATGGGATTGTGTGACTCTGATTCCTTCTCATCTGTGAAACCTTGGGCATCTCCTGAGACCAATTGAAAAAGCCCTAATGACTTCTTCCATGCATAGTCCTAGCCCTCAATTTGAGGCAGAGCATGTAATTGAAATTCCTCCCATAAAAAGTTCAGCATTTGGGCCTGCCAGGGCACAGGTCTCAAAGTGCACACTAATTAAATACATGTAAAATATGATATCTCTGACTATCTTTTGATAGTCTGAGGCGATATAGTAATTAATCATGTACATAATGAATATTAAGTCAAAGGAATCATTTCTCCACTTTCCTCCAGAGTGAAACATTCTATTTCTATAAATACCTTGACTTCTCAACAAGATTTTACTGAAGCAAACGTGGAGAAAGGACTCATTTATTTTATCCTGTAATGCAAGAGAAAGAATAATTAGCTGGTTGAAAAAGGAGCTCAAGTACTTTACTTTAAAATTGTTGTAAGCTATATTTTATTAGGAGCAACATCACCCAGTTGTTTGCTAATATTCGCTATATGAAAAAAATATACAGTGCCTTATTTATTTATTTATTATTGAGAAATTGGTGTAAGTATTTATAATATATCTATAACAATGTGTTGTCCAGTTTAAACAACAAAAATAAGAACCTTACAGAGCTACACACCGTGAATATGACTCAATATGTGGTTTAAAATTGGCTAAAATTCTAAAGCTGTATCCACCTATCATTACTTTATGGTATATTTATTTTAAATCAAAAAATAGTAAGAGTTTTCAGTGTCAAAATAGTCCTAATGTCATTTTTTTTATGAGGTAAGACTAAAATTAGGGCAGAATGGAGCCACTCTCTGCTGTGATTGCCTCCATTTCCCCGACCGGCCTGTTAATCACACTGAAGTATTCCAAATGTAATCCCATCACATCTCTGACCTTTTGGGAGAGGCAGACATCAGTACAATTAGAGTGTCACCGAAAATGCTGCTTGGATTTGATGCAAATCTCCTTTAAAAATGAGCACTCCCTGCTGACAGTGGGGAAGGGGTGTGATAAGATGCCAACAAGGTGTAACTGATAGCACTCCTGATACCATGTATCCACATGCAATTTAACCTTTTCCACTGCCGTCATAAAGCATGTCAGAGGAATAATTGGACATGAAGATAATGTGCTAAATGAATAATAAATTGCCTTGAGCATAAAAATTCTACAAACTCTATTTCCAGTAACAAAAGTAGTAAAAGGCGTTACGTAGTTCTAAAGCCCAGGTAAACCATACAGACTAACGTTGATCTGTTTATCACTGATCCATCTCCAAATACAGATACAACAGCATTTTAATCAATGCTGCTGTGCACAGTCAATCAGTGTACTGTAAGCCTGCAACTCGGCTTTCCTTGGGTGTACTACTCTAACCTCTGTAAATCTAAGCTTAACCCCACTACTTCAACAAAATGCACAAATGTGCTGTATTTAGAAGAGCTTAGCGCTAGGTCTTAAAAATTACATCGTGATATTTTAGACTATACCTCGATACACAATACATATCTTGATATTTTTTAGGTCATTAATGCTAGGACAGGGAGACAAAATAGGACAACAGAACAATATTTCTGACTACATACCCTCTCTGATGCGACAAAATTGTAGGATGACTTTTGTTTTGTTTTTTTTGGTCAGAAAATATAAACACAATGAGATTTTTGATCAATAATCACCAATCATGTAGCTGTGACAAATAAGTGGGTTAAGGCAAATGTTAAAACAAATAGAAAAGTCTGGTAATTTGACACATTTACATCACTTTGCTATAATGAAGCCCTTAAAACAAGGAAAAAACACAAATTTATAGCATATCACGATACTACAATATCCAAAATCTAAGACAATATATAGTTTAATATTTCGGTAACGATATAATACCTTCATATTGCCCAACCCTAGTATTTAGTGAGGCAGATGTGCTGGCTGATATTAACTTATCACAAATATAGCCAATAGCCAGCCAATAGGTACCACAGAAATTGCAGTACAGATACAGATATGTTTGAGGTAAATGTGGGAACAGTGTCGCCATTACATAGTTTGCTCACCAGAGAACATAGACACGTATACATTTTTTTAAACTGTAAAATCCTCTCTATCGGCCAATCATCTGACTACTGCATTTTCAAACTCTCAAATACCAATAGGTGGATGGGCATGAGTTCTCGAGTACTTGATTTGGATGTCAGTATTGTTCAATATTTAAAGTAATTCCTTTTTTTGCTTCACTAAAGAAAAAATAAATAAATATGAACATAAATTGATCCTATTATTTATTTTAAGTTTATATTTTTTGGATGGAAAGCAGTGATGTAACTGATATCTATGAATATCTGCACAGATCCATTGAGCAAAAATGATAAATGTATAATTTTTGACAAAATAAACCTAATGAATGTGCAAGCTATGTAATGTTAAACTTGTCTGTCATAGCTAATCTCTACAGTCTGTGCAGCGCAGACAGGAAGGCTAACCCTAACCTCTACCCGTGCTTTTATTCATTTGTTCATTTTGGACCCAGTTCTTACATTTGATTTTTTTGCTCTAGTATGGAAATGACTTAAAATGCCCATCCACAACATCAATATAATAACATTATTGGTTGGGCTAAAAATCATTTAGTGGGCAAAAGGCTCGGTCTACCAAGTGAAGGGTTGGTTGGTACTTTACAGCTTTGGTCTCATACATCAGTATTCTAACAAAAAAACATCTTGAAATCGTCTTGTCTTCATACCTTCAAAAGCACTGCTTTTACATTGAACCAGTACACAAGTACCCGTCATGGCGGTCTCTCATGATGTCATGTGCTGCTCATGTGACACATCCGGTTTAGACTGAGGGCAAGACACTCCTCAATCACTGAATCCGAGATTGTTTTGCCCCCACTGCTCAATATTCTATCCCTAAACACTTCACAGCGTTCAGGAAGCCTAAGCAGCCATTTGTAATTCAGAATATAAAAAATAGCTTCAGCAGCGAAAACAATCGCCGTGTAACTGGAGGAGAAAAACGACATGAGTGAGGGGAGCACATTACAGAAAAAGGCACAATCTACTTCCTGGTGCTCCCAGTTTGAATTTCAATCAAATTAGCGTCTCTTAAACTCAAAGTGACCCGTCTAGCTCCATTTCATCTGAAATGCTGATGAGGTTCATGGCACAATTATCAAGGCAGACATCTCTCAAGAGGCAAGCCTGTTGATAGCAGACAGGCCATTGAAAAATTAAATCATTTCCAGGGCCACAAAATGGCAGCGAAAGAAACAATCTGTTGCAAACAGGACACAGGACACACAAACACACACACACACACACACACACACACACACACACACACACACACACACACACACACACACACACACACACACACACACTGGATGTATAATCACCTCCAATATCAGTATATTTAGACCAATTTGTGAGGGGGTGGCCCAATAATGTTTCAGGAAATAGGTCGTTAGAAATTAACCATTAGCATCCTGCTTTCAACTTCAGGTCTGAGCCAATATCCGGGGTAAGGCATCCCAGAAACTTGTAATTACTGTCATATGCTTGTGTTTATTTTATATTTACTGGAGCTGCCAATGGTGCTCAACGGGGGGATTCCAGGCTCTTACAGACTCGGGAGGAAAGCTGTCTGACTCACATCCGTCCATCTCACCTATTGATTTTTAACCCAACAAAAGGTATATTGCCATGCCACTGAAGTCAATGGAAATACTATTGTGACATTCTGCAGGTCTAAACGTGACCTTTATAAGACAGCCGAATGCAACGCTAACCCCCGCATAAAGCCAGAGCGACACAAGAATTACATAAGAACAACAATGTTAATGTCCTGGAGTGGCTGGGTCACAGTCAGGATCAAGAACTTGTGGCTGGACTCAAAAATGGCTGTTAACTCATGAAACCTGCGCAATTCCGCAGAGTTTATTTAGCGAAGGAGAAGGGGAATAAGTGCCATGTCCTCAGGAGCAAAGCTGATCGAGACTCAAGACGGTTATTGCTACTAAAGGAGCATCTATCAACTTTTTAAAACTTATTTTCTATTTCATAATTTGTAATTAGTTTGGATACATTTGTCAAGATCTGTTTTCACCTTGACATGAAAGAAGCTTTTTCTTTTGATAAGAAAAATAAACACAAAGCAGCTAATTTAAATCTCTTCTGAAACAAAAAAACATCAAACCTGAGTGTGTGTGCTTGTCACAGGCACTGTATGTGAACTTTATAAACACAGGCAGAATATGATGCTGTTGAGGACATTTAATAATGATTTTTAAAATCATTTTCAGATGAATCAAATGCCTAATAGGCATTTGATTCATCTGAAAATTTATAAACTGAATGGACAGTAAGTGTTGCACAATATTGGAATTCCTAACTTTGTTACAACACCTTGAAAATATAAATATATGACACCATTTTTGACGCCATGGGGAAAAAATGACATTGTGGTCATACTATTTAAAATTTCTATTAAAGGAAAAATATAACAAGGCTATAACATGACAACGCCGACTTTTCTATTCTTGGTTAGTAGCAGAGAACTGCAGAGTGACTGCAGTAAACATTAACAACAATTCAAACTTTTTTTTTTTAACATTAACGCAGACAATATTCTTGCAGTAGTGCAAATCTTCATAGGTGTCTAAGACTGTCACACATTTAAAAGGCTACAAAGTGCAAGTAAAAAACAAAACTGTGCTGCAAAAGGCAAAATGCAACCAGAGCGAATGACATGTTGACGAGAAGACAGCACTGTGAGTGAGTGAGAGGAGGCGGGACCATGGGGACACTGCAGCGGTGTGTGTGTCAACGCACAAGTGGTTTCGATAGCACAGATGCAGAAAATAACTATTGAAATGGTTTCAAATATATTTAGAATTGATAGGTATTGATAGATTGATATTTGTGACACTTGTACATATAATTTTATACTGTGACATTAATATATATCATGATATAGGAAATTGTCTGGACACCCAGATGAGTTGGGGATAAAATAAGCCGACAGGTGCATCTGTTTTGGGCAAATTAAGCTGATAAATTACCTGAGAAATGAATAATCATGTTGACACAAAAATTCTATGAATATTAAATATAAGCATGAAGCAGTCCTGCTCTTTGACTGTGCACATAATGGTCTAATACATCCAGAAATGTTTAAGTGATAGCTACCACAGTGAAAATGGTGTGGCAAATATGGTTAAGCATATACTGTCACATTGACTGACCTATATTGTCACAGTAACAAAACATATGTGTTGGTAAGCCTGCCGAAATCCATGTCCTCACATTTTAATATGCAAAAAAACCCTTTTTATTTCTATGCTTTCACTCTATGAGTGTTATTGGTTCATATAAGTTGTCTGGCTAATGAGGATCATTGATGACGGTTCATACACTTTTAAATTTAGCACATCATCACAAATACAGTCTTGAGCGAAGTGCAGTTTCATGGCTCATGAACTTGTGTACACCCCAAGCTGAATCTGGATCTTTATGAAATCTTAATCTGCTGCGCTTTAAATAAACACTAACACTGTATGTACAGAGAGGAAGAACAAGGCAGTGTGCTGTCAGGCGGCAGCAATGGAGCTCCTCGGAGAGCCTCGCAAGCAGTCCTGTCACTGATATAAATAGTGTAAGCAGCATCATTTAGTCTCCAGAACTGCCTCGCGTTTATTGGCAATTGCATGCTAATATTACTGGGTCATTTCGACATTACAAGTCAGCTGTTAACAACCCCATTAACTTAATAACGTTTGTAAAAATCTGTCACATTCGAGCTGATGACGTCATGATGAATTAAAGATTTTCAAATACCCAACGGTGAATGGCAATGATCATTTTAATGGCAATTATTAACTAACTAGCTGTCCTCTAATCCCCCTAATGAATTTCACGTCGTCTGTTAGAGAGCCATCTGCTTTGATCATTCTTGTCAATGACAGGCTCCTCGGAATAGCCATGATCCACAGGCACAGCAGGACCCAGCCATGTAATGTTACAGCAATCAATGACCTTGTTATCGAATACTTCCAATGAAGCTCATTAGTCAAGAGAAAATCAATAGACGTAAGCCACTTATTCATACTGAGTATCTTAATATGTTCTTTTTGTGAAAATGATTAGTCAAGATGTGTCATTGTCATCTTTACTACTCCTAAAGCTACTGTGATAAGGACCGCTGGTCAGATTTAAATCAATAACGAGCACCAGATGGTTAGTGCATGTACGACTAGACGTGCTACAAAATAATATTCAAATACATTTAAATTACAGTTCTAATCTGGAGGATGTTATCTGTGCGGTAAGAATGTGTTGTGGTTGCAATCATTATCATTATCATCAGTGCAGATGAGGAAATGTAATTATTAAGAACTAAAATCCTGAAAAGAAGAGCATAAAACCTCGCTGAATATTATTATCAATGAATTAATTATTTCAAACTGTACTGCCGTGCAGTTTCACATCTGCTGGGGAGGTGTCCACGTGAAAAATTCCTGTACAGATTATCACCCACTTGAGTCGACTAATTGCTTGCAGCTGAATGTTCTAATTGAGCCACAACCGTCCTAAGGCTATTTTCATAAAATCATTGTGCTCATGAATATAATATGCCAGCCAGATATAAAAACAACTTGGAGTGCCAACAGGATCTATCAAACTCAGCGAAGCCTCAATCCAGTTCTCCACACTTCAGGACCGCATTCATTTCGGATGTTTAAAAGTGAACACAGTTTTCCACACAAGTGCTAATGTGATTTTTTCCCCACACACTTAAATTAGCCGGCCAGGGTAATTATGGCAACAAATAATTCTGGCTCTTCAGTCCCTTTTCTTGATGGAGACTGTACAGTAGGAAATACTATTTTCTCTCCACGCACAGTGTGTACAGTGGGCTGCCCCACATATGGAAAGATTTCAGCTGGGTTGGCCTCAGCAGGAGCCAGAGCACACACCAGAGCTTTGACTTGTGGAGAAGTGAAGGGCTCAGACCTTGAAACAAACACTGCATTCCAAATAGGCAACAAAAAAAATAGAAAATTCACCACATTTCTTGTTTGAGGATAATTATTTTTGGCAGCAGAGGCATTACATTTGCTTCCTATTTTAGTCTATTTCTGTAAATAAACGGACAAGGGATAAAAAATCACTAATTAGTCCCATATGCACTCTTGGGCATTTGTCAAGCTGTCCTTGAATCTATTTTCAAGACAGCGGACTGTTTTTAGTTTCTGCACTGATTACGCAAACACTGCTTTTATGATATAGACCTACATAGGAACTGATCTGAAAATCAGTGTCTAATTTTCACGTAGATAATACCATTAATCTGCTCTCACACTTTCCACTGTGATATATCTCACAAGAACTTTCACACTGACAAAGAAATTATACATGTACGCTACTTTATGTAAATATACGCCAGTCACTTTTTATACATCATTTGATCTCTTTTGGATTTCTTCCTGCGGTATCAGATCTTGCAAGGCTGTTTTTGTGTGATTTTTGAACCCACGCGCCTCACAGAGACCTTTCATATCACAGGACTCTTTCTTAGAACACACATATTTCCCTCTTTGCTCTGAGTACAATGGCTCAGCAGTGACATTGAAATGCTAAAAACACATTTAAAATAACATCTGAACTGAGGCCCCTGGCACTCTCAGGATATGCATATGAGGAATGAACCTCCGTAATCGCTGGGTGGAGAGTGCGTTTCTACGAGACTGTTTGGGGTTTGTTGTCAGGTGGCTCCTGCTGGGTCAGAATTTGTGCTTCAGTGGACTGTTTTTGCATGAGCGAGGCTGAGGGCAGCGTAACACACAGGGCCACAAGTGGGTAGCAGGCAGGCTGCAGCCTTTCAAGACAGACAATGTGAGTCAGCTATCTGACTTCATCAAATAGGGCTTGACAATAAACCCCCTGAATACAAGGGCTCTACTGTTTTATTTCATTATTTTTTTATTTCCCAAGGCGGCTTGCCAGAGTTGCTGACGGCCTCATACCGTCCAATTTCTCTCTCTCTGGCACTCATATGTCATTCCATCCCGCACACTTTGGCTCAGATGGCATCCCTATGTGACAACTGGTCTCATGTATAAGGTCTCATCTATACGGTGTTACCAGCGGAGCCCCGCTGAGTTGCGTGTGTGTGTGCAAGTCCATGCACCTCCGCGGGTTTGTTTTCCACAATAAATCATCCTTCTTTGCACATGAGTGATAGCTACAGAGACAGTGGCTTTAAAATGTGGGACATCTCTCTGGTCAGTGATCAATCTGTAAGTCGGGCCTGCCAAGAGCCTGCCCTTAATCTGACCAACAGGATTTACCAAAAGGCCAACACTGAAGAGCAGTATCTTAAAGTTTACGAAAATGGCAGTGGTGGGAGAAGTATTCAGATCATTTACTTCAATAAAAGTGGCAATACAACACCATAAAAATACTAAATTATACATACGTGTCCTGCAATCAACATATTACTTAAGTTTTATCAACATAATCTACTTAAAGTACTAAATTTAAAAGTAGTCAGTGTGCCGATTCCTTTTGTACACAAGTCTTTTCCATGACTTTTCAAGGTCTGATAATAATTTTTTTTCTCTTGCCCTGCTTGCCCAGTGTTTTACAAACCTATCAGATTCAAACTCTATTCAAACATAATTTCAGCTATGGCATACATGCAAGGAGAGCTGGAACGTGGGGAGGAAATGAAAAAACATATGAACAAAATGCTATCACACATCGACACATATTAAAGCAACGTTACGTCAGCAGCTACAGAGGATAAATTTGAGATATGTCACATTATGTGGAGGGTTAGCCACAAAATATTAAAGCTATACTACATCAGCAGCTACAGAAAATACATTTGAGATATGTCACATTATATAGAAGGTTATCCATGGAAGATTGCTGTCACAATTATTTCACACTTAACAAAATTCTACAACTTTTCCAAAACATTTTTAATGATTTCTACTAATTCCTTGACTTTTCCAGGCCTGGAAAATGTAACTCTAACTAGGTTTTCCATTTCTGTTGCTACCCTGATTATGCAATCATATTATGATTTACAAATTATCATGTAAGCAGTACTGAGCTGCTATATCTATTTCATACACTATTTTATGGTTGGTAGTTTCTTCTATGACTTATCATATGTTTTTAAGTTAAATCTAAATATATAAATTAACTGTCGTAAAAGTTAATTATTTCTTACTGAATTGTAGTGGAGTAAAAGTACCTAGAACTGTACTTAGTGACAGTATTTGAATAAATGTACCTTTAAATTCTCCAAAAAAGGCCCATTTTGCACTAAACTGCCTGATGTAGGAAAATAATGATCCTGCGTCTGGACTCCAAATATTTAATGTTTCATTAAAAAATATGCTTTTGAAAAAGTTCTGCATTAATGAGGGCAATGTCTCAAATATATTCCTCTGTGTTTTCTCTACTAATCTATAAAAGCTATAGCAGATTGCCAACTATCCTTTCAACATCACCACAATAAGTGAATTCTTTTTGTATCAAGAGTCAGAGGGTCTGTTTGCAGAGCTGGCAAACAGCCATTAGTTTCTGGTGGCCAAAGCTAAGTTGCTGTATTAAAATACTTTCTGATTGGATTGACAAAATATTTATTTATTACCAAAAAATGGTTAGATATATTTTATAGAAAGCAAACTTATTATTTCTCTCTGTCTTGCTCTTTGTGTTACAGACACACACACGCACACACACACACGCACACACACACACACACACACACACACACACACACACACACACACACACACACACACACACACACACACACACACACACACACACACACACACAGGTACACATTAAATGGATTTAGCCGAGAGCAGGAGGCTCAGCCTGACTAACAAGGCAAACCAAAGCTAACAGTGATAGACTAATGTTAGCATACTTAATCTAGAATGCACATTTGCAAGGTAATGTATTCAACAGAGTAAATTACAATAGACAGAATAATTACCTCCTGCAAGCCGGATCAGATCTGCAGTTTGTCAGTCATGTCAAATCAGGAGGGACTGAAAATAGCTCTTTGCTTTTGTGGCTGTTGTCGAAAGGTTAATTTGTTATGTTCATATTTTTGAAACAGGAATATGGTGTCCGGTGTGAGTTTCTTGCTTCGCCCTGTGACAATGATTTTATTTTAATCTGCTCTCTCCAATTTATGAGCCCTGCTTCACCTCCCAAGTTCTGGTGAAGTTTCTAATTCTCCTCCGTTCATGTTCAGCTGTCTCAGTAGGCGCTGACATTAATGTCTTGTAGGTTATTGATGCTGACAGGCTACTGTTGCCTTTTTCGTTTCTTTTTTTCTACGCTCAGTTTTGCTATATTCGATGGAGTAAATCAATCTGGCGGCAGCTGTGTTATTCTCCTTGTCGGAAGATTTTACTCTAAAGGTAAGGGATGCAGAGGATTTTTTGAGCACAGGAAAAATGGATGCCAACAGGGGCAACCAGACAAAATGAAATGGTTGACAGCGATCCGTATCCGGCTGCTCAGGGCAGCTAGGCAACCGTTACAGTTGAGCCCTGTCAATTATTTTCTAAGAGTCCTGTAACTTTGGCAGACACCTCATTTTGTGATACATTTTTTTTGCAGTTTTACCTTTGTGACATGATCTTGTAGGCATCTGGAAGATAGCAGTTGATATTCTCCATCTGGAAAGGGTCAGCGTCGCAGATCTTGTCATCTGTTCGGCCATAGTTGGCACTTTCGATCATTATGACATCACTTCCTGGACACCGCAGATCGATGGGGTAACCCTCACAAGACAGCTCTCTCCGTACTAAGCCAAATGGCAGGGCAGCTCGACTAAACCCTGAGGGAGAGAAGAGAGAGAGAAAGAGCTCTATCAGTGAAAATCGAAGGGAGATGTGTAGTTGGGCTGACACAGAGGAAGACGGCATGAAAGGCGGCAGGATATCAGAGCTGGATGTGCTGGGTACACACAAGAGCAGCATCTCTCTGCGTTCCTTTTTATTCACAAGGCTGTAACTGTTTAGCGAGATGAATCACGCTGATATATGGATGGTGAACCTTGCATTGGACTTCCAGCCTGACACACATAAATCAGAATATTGAGTGAACATTTCAGATCTCAACCGCACCAGTGGGCTAATGGTGTTAGTATGTCATCCCTGTGCCTAACTGGTCCTGGAGAAAATCGATAATTGTCAGTAAAGTCTAGTTTGTCGGCTAAAATGTCTGGAGCATTGTAACCCCTTACAACCGTCTGTGTACAATAGGAACACTGAAACAACACTAATAACAGCCAATGTGATGGTAAAACTACATAGGAATTCATTTGGTAAAGCTTTTTTTGTTTGCCACCAACGTCTTTTCTTAGTCACAATGCTTTCATGTGTTTGATTTCAGTATGGAAACCTGCTGCCATTAAATAGCCTATCACTAGAGACTTGTGGTTTACTTGAAAAGCTCATTTTTCTATCCAAAATTAAAAAGTACAACAAGCATCTGTACAACATAGATGTAATTTAATCCACTTTGCAGCCTTGACAATCGAAGGGCGGACTATTGAGAGGCTGGGAAAAAAAAAAGAAAAGTTGCATGTGTATGAGTGTGTGTGTGTGTATGAGTGTGTGTGTGTCTGTCAGGGAGGGTGTGGGGGTAGGAAAAATAGAAAAGAAATCAATATTGTGGCTTTCTGCTCTGCAAATGTGAACAATGCCAAAAGCCATACTTAAACTAAAAGTGAACTACATGCATAAACTATAGCAGTCCAAATATGGGATATTTTTGGCTGGAGCAGCTTTCTAAAGCCGTGATATGTCAAGTATTAGAGGAGAGTGGCATAGGGCTTAAAAAGATTGCCAGCTGCCCCTCTGCGGACTCTGACTAAACCACTGGCAGCTCTGAATAATAACTACAGCCTCATTGCGTGCCGTGCTGACTTTGTCACCTCTTTGAGCCTTTTAAATAATGGTGTTGTTACCTGCGACTTGGTTGATGGCTACGCTGTCAGTGTTTCCAAAGCCTCTATTTCCCTAATGAGGTTTGGTTCACAGTCACAGGCGGAAGAAGAAGAAGAAGAAGAAGAAGAAGAAGAAGAAGAAGAAGAAAAAAAAGTGTTGTTACTACTTCTCATGCACTAATTTGTTTGGCACCTGGACAAGTCGGACCGATCCGTATGTGCAGTTGTTTATAATTACAAAGCCTTTTTTCTTTTCATGAGTCATCCTTTGAGATGTTCTTTGTGTGGCAACAGTTTACTTAAAGCCACCGACTTCAGCTCTGCTAAATTGGCCTGGAAAGGCCGAGTTCATTTTACCCTATTGGATGCTTCATCAATTAACTACCAATATAATTATCTTTGTCTGATTAAATGCTATGCTATAATGGCAGGAGATTAGCATTCTGCATTGTGCCCCACACCAGGAAATACTACTGTGGTATTTTACAAAGGAAGATAAATGTCAGTTTGTATTGCCTGATCCTCCGTTTGCGCAGCAATCAGGTGAAAGTCCTACTAAAGAGCTCAGGGTAAACAAAGAATATATCTGTATGGAGGAGGGCAGCTCGCCTATCTAACCTCTATAAGACTTTATTTGTTTGGGAGCATACGATCATCAGGGAATGATCTTTTTTCCTCTACTTGCTCTTTCTGACAGCAAACTTTCTCATGTGACCAATAGGCATGAAAAAGTAAAGGCTTTCAAATATGATAGGTTTCAGCCATATTTCATTTTTGCAGCCCCTTTTCTCTCTGGAGTCAAAAAGAAACGCTTAAGGTGATAAACAATTTATCAGAGATGTTGGCTTGAGAGAAAAACCCCAAGTGGGGAGAACAGAAAAAAAGGAAAACACTGCATGTTAGGAACAGGACTTGACAGCCAATCTTGAGTTTGTGTCAGTGCACTTAAGCAGAGCTCCATCAAAAGTCAGCAATGCAATGTGTGGTAACAATACGAACATATGTAAAACATCAGTCAATGCCACATTTAAATTTCTATACTTAGAACATGGCGTGGAAATGGCAGCTTTGTAATGGAGACACATCCACTGCTTTTCTCTCAGCAGTTGTCCTCTCACAGAAAAGGACAGCTATCGTGATGCAACTGAGAAATTTAAAAGCCTTTCAAAAATACATAAGATGTGGAATTTAAATGAGTATGTAATTGATACCACGCACAAGCAGAAAAAAATCCCACATCATACCTCAGCAGCAAATATATATTCAGGCATGAGTATCTTCAATAGTCGAAACAAACAGTGGATTTCTGTCTGCCAAATCGACTGATCCTCGCTTGTCTTGCTTTAGAGGTCAAATACACTTCACATGGATCAATTGGGCAGCAGTTACGTATGGCTGGGTGGGATACATTACCTTGCACTGGCCTATTTTGTGGCTGGAAGTGAACCGGTTCTTTGGCCATGTGCAAGACTTCTGAGTTTGATCTGCAAATCCGCAGCCAAACCCACTGATGCTCCGTGTACCAGGAACACTGTTATAACACTTAAATCCCTCTGCAGAGCCTTTACAATCTCAGCTTCTGGTTTTATGATTTAGAACTGATGCAGTCTCTCTACTTAAGTAGGAAAACAGAGACCGGAGCAACGAGGAGATAAATGTGTGCTCAAGAATACTGTAAGACTCCTACTGAAATGCACTAGCAACTGCTCCACCATGCTGATGACAGGCCCTGTAATAACAGTACATTTTCGTGTTCAAATCTCTGGAAATCAAACGAAATTGCCGTCCTCTAAGCACACTTTATTTGCCAGCTGGGTTTGTGCATCATGGACCAAAAGCACGATCGTAAACAACTTCCAAAAGCCTCTCTCCATTGATTAGGCCTGAGGCTGAACTACTTTTCACCCTGGTGTCGGGTGGTATTTTTGGTACATGGGGAGATGAGTGACACAGGCAAATCTATAAAGGGACATCCAATAGTGCAGCACACAATTGATGTTAGTCCTTAATTCAGTGTCTAAAATGAAGTCAGCAGTGTTGGGGGTGTTTTCTCTAATGTTGTGCACAGTTATATAATTTCATTTTGCAGATTCCCCAGAAAACATCTTCATTTGAAATTTAAAATTCCACACTGTGGTGGTGTCATCCAGCAAAATAATAATAAAATTAAATACAATTACATTTAAAATGATGATACTACTACTACTACTACTAAAATAATACTAATAATAATATGTAATACTCAATATATAAAACTTAATACTACAAAAACTTAATTTAGTAGTAAAAAAAAATAAAAAAAATCTTCCTCCTAAGTTTTCATACAGACATTATGAAGACAACACAATACCATCGATCATGCTCTGGAACAATGATGCATTGCAATTACAACAGAATAAAGTGATCACAGTGAATCTAACATAAACAAAATCCAATGCTTATTGTCTCACTTAACTAAAGAAATTCATTATTCAAATGAGCCAGAAAAGTAATCATTATTTTGCTCACAGGGTCATTAGCATAATTATTCAGGGAATGCATGATATGAAAATTATTTACTTTCCATATGCTGACAGTAACCATGTCAAGAATATCAATATGTGCCTGATGTTAAAATACTGACTATGTAAGGAATTTCTTTTTCCTTTGCACTCGTCCTGTTAGGTCTCTCTAAAATCACATCTACAAAGACTCAACAGTTTATTGGAGCAGCACAAGAGCACTTGTTGCTATATTGTGTTTCATTCTACAAATGGGAAAAGGCTGCTGAGCAAACAAAATGGTGCCACACATAAAGCACACCGCTGGCGAATGGGCGCAGAAACAGAACCACATGACTGCGGCTGAGAGGAATTTTTACTTGTGCTCATTTTTAGGCTGTCACACACATACACACACACTGTTTCAGACCCAAAGGGAAACTCAGCACCTTCCTCCTCGCAGGTAGCACACACTTCAGACACCCCCTCGAAATCTGAGATGTTATTTTACTGGCTTTGATGTACGTTCACTCTGTGATAGTGCATCCAAAGCTACCACAAGGGCTGGAAATAGAGATGCCAATCAGTAGCACACCTAAGAAGGAGGAGTTTAACATTTCGCTGCACTAATTAAACGCCAGGGAGCAAAGGATCAAGGCATAGTCAATAAATATTATGTGGAAAGCTCGATCTTGTGACCATGGCAACGTGGAGCAGCAGAGACATTACTGGTCAGATCCTTATCATGGCCATGCTGACACTAATCAGGCATTCTGGTCACCCATCACACCCACCACCACCGCTACCACTACTAGAAAAGCATTTCAATTCCTCTTCATCAGCTATGTAGTAAGCACTGAGCAAAGCAATGATCAGTGGCGCTGCATAGTAACAAAGCATGCAGTCGGACCTCTATTCTTTCTTTCCACCCACAGACTGAAGTTACATTGTAAGCCTTGGAAATCGTGCATATTTTACAACCAACAAATTAGAGCCAATTTCTGTTTCGTCCACTAGAAAACAGCTGTTTGGTTTCTTTAGAAGATGATTGCTCAACCTTTTGACATGTGCTTATTGTACATGCTGTCATCACATGCTAGTAATTGGCATTGATTGGTGCACAGGACCTCTATTTCCATGGGTTATAACACTTTATTACACCAATGAAAAACCTCTATTTAAAGCTTCCCAGGCTGGCATTTACTACCATGTGTAACCTTCGTATTACATTAGGCGCATACAGAATCTGCAGCCGAAGAACTGCGAGAGAATCCTGTATGTAAAGTGGACCCATTATGCGCTGTCTCTTTGGTGCTGTAATGTTTTAATTCTTTTTTTTTTCCCACAGATGAGCCAAATCAATTGGAAAGTGACCATCTGGTAGGATATGAGTGTCACTGAAGCAGAGGTAATGAACAAAATGTCTTCCTATTTCACACAAACGAGGAGTCATTAGGATCTTCATCAGCCATGTAGGGAGCTTCTCCCATGTAGTCCCATGAAACGAGACATTACTATGATCAAACCCAAAGGGACATACAGTACATGCTGCGGACATTAACAACTTTGAGTACACACAGCTAAAGTGCAGCTTCGCAAACAGCTGTACGTTTAATGAGGGCAACAAACTTGAGTCCTTCTCAGTTACTTTTAAAATTCCATCATTACCTAATACTAATTATGCAGCAAAAATGTAATGACAGGTGAACTATACTGCTTTTCATCAGGACTCTCTTGCCTCCAGTAAATGGTTTTCATATTAAAATAACCCTTTGTAACTTGAGTTACACATGCTTCCAGAGTTAGTCCAGGGCCAAAGCAGAGGCTGATCAAAAGGCCTATTCAGCCACTCACGCTGCCATCATTGTGGCTGGAGCACAAAAGAGGTCTCCAGATTATTTTGATGTGAAACCAGATAATTTTTCTGTCGAGAGCCACTGAGGAAAGTGACGGGGACGCTCCCGACGCTTGTCGCCAACGGTTAACGCAGCCTTTTGATTCTCCTCGCTCGTTCTGACGAGAGCTAAACAGCTGCTTGTAAATGAGCTAGCATCGCCGTTTGACCCGCCATTATTCTGCACTCCTGAGTCGACAAGGTCGCTTGCTGGGGGGATTTGGGGTGAAAGGAAAGTGTGGCCTTTGGCATTAGCTTGGAGCCACAGGAAACGCAGCTTGAGTCCTCCAGGTTCTGCCACCCCACCCCTTTCCCCGCTTCTCTCTATGGTACAAGCAAAGGAAGTCTGTGAAGGAAAAGAAACCTTTAAGTCAAGACTCTTCCCACAGTGCTGATTCTATAATCCAGAGATATCCTTTACAACAGCATGTATTCTTAAGAAGTCAGGTCCACACAGAGGAGGAGAAGAAAGAAAATATTGCATATATCCTGCAAACAGCAGGGTATGAGGTAGACTGCTGATTTTGTGTGGCCATTCTGAAAAGAATTACACTACTGGTTTGACAGATATTATTCTTTTGAATTTCTTAACATTAACTTTAACTCAAGGCTGTGTTTCTATTTTTCCCCCCGTATGTGTGTTGAAAGCTGATGTCATTTTCTTTGCTGTTAGCATGGCTAACAGCAAACGACAGTCACTTCTGTAGAGGTTTTTTCTCCTCTGTAATTCAGCCAGTAACATCTGTAGATTATTAAACTCTTTGACAACTGATGTTGAAGCTATGACTTATGTGGCACCGATTACACTGACACGACATCTTAGCTCATATTTATATCAGAGATGATCAGTGAGAAGCCAAAGCTATTCTGTAGGGGAAAAACCATTGATTTTTCTGTTCTTATTTCATCCATCCATTAGCACGACGCACAGTGCCAGACTGAAAAAAAAAGGAATGTGCACAAAGCCATAGTGGTCTTGGCTTTAAAAAGAAAGAAAAAAACAGTGAAAAAGAGAAAAATTGATCTGAAGCCATTAAAAAAAAAAAAAGCATACAGTATAAAAAAGAAGAAGATCCCACATCACATTATGTAGTGTCAAAATACGTGGAACACAGGGTAATGTCAGGTCTTTGAAACCCACTTGCACAGAGAGAGGGAGACAGGAACAGAGAGAGAGATATTGGGAGAAGAAGAAGAAGAGGCAAAGAGCAGCAGGGGAACGAGCATTCCAACCTCATTTGTATTCTCCACCATCCAATTCACTCCAGTTCATTTACATCTCCGCTACTTCCATAGCAACAGCAGGGGGGCTATCAGGAGCATCTTTGATATAGGTACATGACTCTGAAAAAGATCTTGTCATTTCTCTCTGAATAGACGCCATGGAAAAAAGGGCGCCGATTTTTTCCCCTCCTTTTGGTGTTAAAGTGGGCTTCTTTAAGGAGAAATTTACCCCGTCACTGATTTTTTTTTTTTTTTTTTTTAAACATTAACTCTATTCCTCAGCCTCAGCCAGCACCGGTAAGCCTGTACAGGAAATGCCATCACTGCACGGGAGGAAATATGATCCTGTAGCTTAGTGCTTGATGATTTTACTGTGTTCACAAAAAAAAGCAAAAAAAAAACAAAACAAAAAAAAACATGGACACCAGCAAAGTCTGGTATAGCCAAGAAAGGTTTATATTTTTTCTCTCTAATCCGGAAGAATTTGAACAAATACGAGGCATCAAGTGTTGCCGCCAGACAAAATGAAAAAACACTGCACCAGCAGAAAAACACAGCCTCATCAAATTCCATGTACACTTGTATGTAAATCAACCTTAAGGCCTAATTAAGCTCTATGGGGCTCATCAAGGTCATAAATCCCTTTTTTTTCATAATGCATTATTGACTTCACATCATCTGCACATGTCGGCTGACTGCACTCGCACAAGCACACAATGTCATCTCACTGTCTAATATCGGATAGCCCTGGGGCCAGGCGGTGTGTGTGTGTGTTTGTGTGTGAGTGTGAAGGGGGGTGGGGGGGCGATGCTTTTTAGGTCACACAAAAAAGCAAGGACATCTTGTGGTAATGAAATGGCCGCGATGACCATCAAACAATAAATTTTGTCCCATGGTCCTTAACAAATGGTCACTGGTGGATTTGAGCCTTAAATTACAATAAAGTTTAAATTTTTTTAAGATGAGGTCACAGGCAGAAGGCCCGTTTTATTAGGACAGCATTGAGGTACATTTGGTTCAATTCTAAAAAAAAAAAAAAAAGTAAGAAATCAGGAAGTGAGTGTCCAACCTGCAATAAATTAAAACATGATACAGACTTTAACCTCACATTTACAACTGTGCAAATTGAAAGTGAGCTGACTGCTCTTTAAATGTGTTTTGTTTGATTAGTAGTGGACTGTGCCTATGACTCATTCCTGAGGAGAATTGATATAGTGCAGTCCCTGCTAAGAGTCACGGTGCCTTTTAGCGGCAGTGAGCTCTTTGGACCTCATTACTCAGATTTATCAGAGACAAATTTCAGAAGATATCAGATGATCCAGAGTTTAAAAGCGATATGGATGTGAGTCTTTTTCTTTTTTTTTTTTTGTCAAAGACCTTTCACACTGGATTTGTGATGTGTTTGTACTGTAGGTCTTCCTTTGGTCTCCATTATATCCACAGTTTCCATTACAAATGACTCAAACACAAAATGGACTCAGATACACTGGGTAGCCCAGACTTCCTTCTCTGCTCCAATGAAGCGTTTGATGCTCCTCGATTCAATAAGGAAGCATTTCCCAATGGGTCACCAGTGGCTGTACACACAAATGAGAAGGGTCCATCTGCTTGGTTTGCATTCCCAAAGTGCACTTCCTCAAGCAGACCACAGCAGTGGTTCCTCTTCCCGGGACTCGGCTCTCATGTGTATGCATTTGTGCCACATTATTCAGCTACTGCTTCAACTGACCCCCACCTGGCATTTAAATTCCCTGACCAACCGGGTAGTCATGGCCTGATGACACGACTGCTGCTCCAACTGAATTCTTTATGCAGTTCTTATTCAGACTAGACTGCAGATTCGCTGGCTTCTAGGTTAGGTGGATTGTTTTGTGACACAATGCTATTTTACCCAGAGACACTGGACTCCTTGGTTTTTGTCTCCTCACTGGACTCACTCAAGGCTATGCACATATTCTGCACACCTACTTCTTCTCTGACAAATGCAACACAAAGGAAACAATAGTATTTATTTATTTGTTTTGATGAAGGAATCCCATTTCTTTTTTTTTTCTTTATCAAAGAACTATTATCTTTAGATATCCCGCGGTTCAAGGATTCCATCTCATAACACTTGAAGAGAAAGCTGGCCAAGCGAAAATTGAATTTTACTCTTGTTTCAATTCATCAAGGATTTATTGGCTGCTATTCATTATGATCCAGACGCTGAATATTATCTTGATGACCTTCCATCTCATATGTATTTTTTCCCCTCAGTGAACTGATTGTTATAACATTCAAAGGAAGGTTCCCCCCAACATTTTTTATTAGAAACTTTCAGATTTGGATTAACCTCATTTGAATCAAGTCCGCAGACTAAGCCTGCTTCACTCCTCCATCTGTTTCCAGCCCTCACATGTCACAGCAGGGGCACTTTGAAGTTCTCATTTAAGGATTTATCAGATGTCTCTCATGCTTATCGGCCTTAATTATTGCTTGTTGGCTATTTAAAAATAATTTGGGGACTTGCGGGGGAGTGTGTGTGTGTGTGATGGAAATTAGGGTACAAGAGCAACTATTAAGCAAGAGGCAATGGTCCAGCTGGGCTCAGTCAGTATTATAACAGACACCCTTATACACTAAAAAGGATTGACTCAAAATGAGTTATTTGATATTGATTTGTAGCGTCTCCACTGAGGAAATCTGTCTTTGATGACTATTTTTCTCAGCCCATCATTTACTTGAAGGGGGGTTAAGAGCAGGGGCCCAAGCCCTTGACATACAGACACACTCAGGGGTCATTATGACTCAGAGGGTCAAAAGTCAAGTCACACGCAGTCAAGTTGCAGTGATCTACCAGAGCACAAATGGCCCGACCGGATGTTAGACAGCAAATAAGCCGACACTTAATGACTTTTTTCACTTTAAATGAGTTAATGTGGCAGTGAGCTTGAACAACTTTATTATACTGTCACACAGCATATTGTAGCAGCCGGGCTTTGGTCAGGCAGGTTTTGGACAATCTTAACTGCAAAGAAAAGGCTATAAGAAGTTTGAACAAAAAGGGGAAAATAGTGAATGTACCAGTGAAACTCTATAAGTTAACAAGCTTCATAAATGGGCACTCAGAGTTCCTTCAAAAAGGCCCTGGTTCTAAATCCTTTATATTTATGGGCGTAGTTTCACCACCCCTCGTTTACAGGAGCCTCTTCAGGATTTATAGCTGCTCTAAATCAGGACTGAAAGCAAGAGGACAAAGAGGATTCCACTAA
This sequence comes from Epinephelus awoara, assembly GCA_035609425.1. Taxonomy (NCBI): domain Eukaryota; kingdom Metazoa; phylum Chordata; class Actinopteri; order Perciformes; family Serranidae; genus Epinephelus; species Epinephelus awoara. The sequence goes on along the minus strand of CM069303.1, from coordinate 23,235,843 downwards.
GGGCAAGCAGGGATATCTTGCATCTGACTCTCGAGCGTGAACTGTAAAATCTGTGAAATCTTAAGCCTTTGGATATATTATGTTCTCTTAACAGAATCTGTCATTACTAGCTCTGCAATCAGTTTTCATTGCACGACATCCAAGCCATAACCACACTTTCCTGTGCTTCAGTGAACATGCCTTTCAACAGCATCCGCACAATGAAAACGTGATTACATACCCCTTGAACACCTGCAGATTGTTGTTGTTTACATTAGGTATTTCAGCTGATATGGGATGGAAAACTCACAGGCATGAGTCAATGGTTTCATAAATAGCAGTTCTCACAAGACCACTTCAATGCATTCATCCCTTGGTTGCTGTGGTTGCTAAAATCAGTCATCATCAAGACGGTGCAGAGGGACTAAATTGCTCACATTGATAAAAACATGTAATTCGCAGTATGACATGGCATGCGCAGTAACAGTTCACTCCTAACAGTCTCTAATTCACAGGAAAAACTGAGGCCTATAAGTGAATATTGCAACGCTGCACTCCGTGTGACCTGAACGCTGCAGTCTAATCACCTTAAAATTCCACGGCATTACAGTAGCAAACAGGAAACCAAGCTACATTTGCCCTTTGACCGGCTGAGCTGGCTCATTTGTCTGGCGGCGAGGTGTACATGCTGGTTCCTGTTTGAAATACCATCTACACTGGATAATCAAAAACATTCTCCTCATCTGCCCCTTCCAGACAGCACTTCATCAGCAGTCCTTGCGTGAGGTCTGTCTGCAGTCCTTGATGTCCACTACACAGGCTCTAGCAACATAAAAAAATTACAGAACCCAAGAGCCTGTGCTATTTCTGTTATCACACGAGTATTCTCTCAATACGCATGCCTTTAGCGCTACATATACCAAACCTTTAAAATCTGATCCTGCAGCGAGTTAGAGACGCGTTTTCTTTCTACCACAACAAGTAGCAAATACAGAACACAGAAGCAAACAAAAACTTTCAAACTGGAGGCATATCTCTGACAAATTGAAGCCTGCTTATACAAAGATGCCCACATACTGCTAGTCACATCTGCCATGGCCCGATCACAGACAACCAACAAAAGCACAACACAACAAATGTTCCATGAATAATAGGTCTTTGGTTATAGACCACTGCACTAGAGATTGATAAGTCATATTTGTTTTTTTGTTCCCGTATTTTAGTATTCAGAGAGGAGACTCGATGGGTTATCAGAACATATTTTGTAGATTGTTTGGGATATACTTGTTAGGGGCCCACATGTTTCTACCTGAGCAAGAACAAAGTGAGACAAAGCATGACGGTAAAATACAAGACAGATAGGGACATGTGGGTAGATGACTAATCTAGGGTGCCTGAGATCCCACCCAGCAAGGGCCTCGTGAGACCCGTGTGAATGCCCATTATCCACAAAGATCAGCACTGAGAATGATGGGAGAAGGTAGGTTTCACACTAAGTCTGAGGCTCTGTCACGCTGAAGCACTCTCCTAGACAAGTCTGAAACCCAATTAAGGACCATGTTAGAGGTTGAGCACCATGTCGAGCATCACAGTCCTGTTGTTTTTGTGAGGAGTCTGCAAGACTCATGACTTAATTAAACAAATAGCCTCATCCTTGCGAGAGAAAAAAAAATACAGCTCAGGAACCTTGAAATAAGAGAGAAGTTAAGGGATAAATAGCCTCATAAAATACCATTTACAGTGTCCCTGCTATAACTAACACATGGAGGAGAGTGATTGGAGTTGAAACAAGGCACCGTGTCTCCTGTCTGAACTGCCGCATCGGTGTCACGGCCGAGATCCCAGCATGAGTTATGGACGGCGACAGCACACAACAAACTAATGATGCTTCCCAAGGTTATCTCTGCATAAATAACCATTAAGAGGAACGCTGATGCAGCAGCCCAAACCCACAGACACCTAACATAGGCCACTTGGATGGCGTTAAAAACCTTTGGCAAGGGCAGTGAGTTAATAAATATGAGTTTCATACATTCTGGGTTAGTGGAACATCTTTTAACTGGTTCAGTAGCCAGGTGAAGGGAGGGACTGTCTTTGGGTGGGAAGGAGGAGGGTGGCAAGATGTCAAGAGCTCCGCCATGCTCTTGCATGACAAACACCAACCTGGAGCCACCGGTGACAAAGCCCTAATCCAGAAAAATCCCTCCTTCCTTTGCTGAAAATCCTAATGAGGATTTGAAGTGCTCAGCAGGGAGGAGACCCAGGGGCCGTGGTTACACCTTGCCACTGCTTGCTCTCCCAGTCATTGTCTCCTTATCTCCTTATTGGCCAAGCCTGGCTGGTGATGAAAGAGACATGACAGCATGGTGGGCCTTCGTACACAAGCCCCACGCCTGCCTGGCTCCACGGGAAGCCAGATTCCTCAGTCTGCCACAAACAACCAGGATGACATCAAGCGGGAGGTGGAGAGACAAAACCGACAGAAGTTGTTTACTAAAGACACATGAGACAAAGGGAAAACTCACCCCTTGAGCGTTTACTGTTTTAGTGTTGTTTCCAATATGAAATAAATTGGAAGATGTAAAAACCTAGCTTAACAGGCAAATGAGTGTTGCATAAAATAATTACCTAAAAATTGATTTGTTTCTTTTAACAAATTAGCTATGGGCCAGCCTTTTCAAAGTCTCTTAAATACCAAATTAAGTGGTCAGGGAACAGGAGTGTGGCGTCGCAGTGGGGTACTATTCTTTTCCACGGACACAACTCTGGCACAAATTAGTACTTCAAAAGAACAGGCCTATTGCCCGCGGTTCCACACATTGACACTTGACAGATAGTATTTTGATTTTTTTTTCTCTTTAAGATAAAATGAAAAAGCAAAACTGCTGAGAAAGAGGCACCTAGTGGAGAGAATAAAGAGCATAAGGATAGACTTATGATCTGGATGTTTAGCTGATTGGATTTACCTGTTAGATACTAATCTGCTTTCCATGGCCATTATCAGCTTGCCCTATTACAGTTAAGGTTGGCATCAGAACAGGAAAAGTTCTCAGAGTGTAAAAAAAATCCAGGTATGACCATTTTCATAAAGTTTTATAAATACGCTTTCATGGTTACAAGAAAAGGCTAACTGGTGCAAATAGGTGGTGGTACAGCACTGGGAGGTACTGGATCCTGTTCTTGTAGTTTTTCGGTCTCACAATAAGCCCTGGGCTTTTACTTCCAGTAATTACATTTCAGAACACCTTGATTGTCTATTTCACTCTATTCACTTTGAGATGAAGGCTTTAAGTCTCTTCTCTTTTCCTTTCACATGGTACAAAAAGAGGACTTTTAAAGGTGCCCTTCCTTGTTGCCCTTGAGAAATCTCAAGTACTTCAAACATTTCAAGCTTTGAGAAGAAACAATGGTGTGGTTTCAGGGTGTACGGAGGGAACAGAAATTCTCTGTGTCAGACGTGTTCAAACAAGTTCTGCCACTGAAACGCAGCCTTAATATCATGGTCAACTCTTTATGTACCCTTAAAGGGAACGTGTTATGCTTTTCCTCCCTCTCTATAATGTTACAGTGTCAGATGTACTTATTAAATGCGGTCAACGTTTTTAAGTAATGAGGTAAACATATGAAAATGTAATCTCTGTGAGCAAAAACCCAAGGCTTCAGACTGATCTGAATGCTTTGTTTCAAATGTTTTGTCTACTCTGACAACAACAGCTTGTGATTGAATTCTTTCTATGGTCATCAGGTCCAGGCACATTACTCAGAGTGTTTAAATGGCATAGCCTATCCTGCAACATGTAGCTACATGTTGTTAATATCTTGCTGATTTTGCAATTCCTAAATGTCATTTTCCCATTTTCAGAAGATATTAGCGGTGCAGAGATGTGCAGATGCGGAAGACCGGACTGGGCTTTTAAAAGACGGGGCTTAGGGCCCTGACACATCAAGCTGACGGTAGACTGTCTGTCAATGTCGGGCTATCGGCAAGCATCTGTTACCCTAGCTTTTGCGATGTGTCCCGCACCACTGGCACTAGTTGGCCATTCTTGGCTTTTGTCAGCTGATTCAGCATACAGAATCAGTATCAGACAGCAGAGTTCAGCTCAGTACACATTAAGAGAAACAGATGTGACGAGAGCAAACAAAAACTTCACTAATGTGTGAGACTGAAACAAACTTTTCATGTAAGGAAAGAATTTTTTGCCATTGAACTCTTTAGCAGAAGCCATTCGTACTTGTTTGTGTTAATGTTTGCTAGCTCACCATTAATATAATTTGCTCTTCCAACAATGGATTGCGTTGCTAATTTGCTAACTGGCTAACTAGCATCTTGATTCTGTCCTGACGGTCTTCTGGTTATAAGATGAATACAAACTATCGCCACCTCCTGGTATGGAGTTATTTATTCTCTCTCAGGCAAGATGGTAAGTACTAGTTGGCTGTAATCTTTGCAGTGTGTTCTTGTGCAGCGGGTCAGAAAGAGGATGAATATAGGTCTTCCAGCACAGACAGTATGTGGAAAATAGTGTTTTTGAACATTAAAGCATGTAAACAAGTTCTAGTAGTAACCCAAAATACAAGTATGAACCTGAAACCTTAACCTCAAAGATACAATCACCACAGGCCCCATAGTAATGGAAAGACAACATGCAATCTAGAGAGCGTGACTGTTATTGAACCAATGTTACAGGAATATCCCCACAACCTACTTAACATTGCTTTGCTTCCCCTATAGAGCATGGTCTCTTACCTATTGCACAGTTTGCACTCTATAAAGCCGGCAATGCCTGAAGCTGGACATGTTTTTCTGATCACTAACGATTTCAAATCAGTGAAGCCGCTGACGATAAGGTGGGACGCATCAACAGCAGACAATGTAACAACAGGCACATTTTCCACTGATGTATTCTTGGCACTCTGTCTGTTGCAAACCTTGCCCTTCCTACCTCTTGACACAGAATCCTTGCTCTGCTCTCTAATTCTGTCTCACTGTAATTCTAACAATCTTCAGGAAAGCCTTTGAAGAGAGTGTGTGGCTGAGCTAGGTGTGAATTGTTATTCTGTCACTGATACAGACAAATCCCTTCAACCCCACTAGACTTGACTAAATTATTTTTTGGAAGACATGTGAGCCAATTTAATCATGTGTTGCAAGGAAAATCACCACAGTTTTTACATTTTGCAAAAAAACATTATTACTTCATAAATTACACCTTCATCTCATTTCTGGTGGGTTGCTATGGTGACATCTGCAGAGGACATCGGTAGAACAAAAGGAAATAAACCTGCAGCTTCAAAGAAGATCACTCTGAATGCCAGAGGGCAAACTTGTGTTGATGCAAAACAATATCAAAGCAGGTCAGAGTAAAGCATACTGATTAAAGTGATAGACCGAGATGTCTGGTACTTCCTGACCTACCTCACCTTCCTTAAAATGCTCATCTGTGTTAAAAAATGCTCAATAAATGAATGCTGTGTAATGAGATGTATTAGGGCGCTCCATCAATTCAGTATTTCACAAAAATAAATTTGAGAAGCCTGTCACAGCAGAGGTCAAATGTCTTTTAGTCCACAGTGTGAGTCCAGCGCCACAAAAAAAGGTTCCTACCCCTTCCCCAGTGCAACTTAATATCTTTTGTTAGATCCTCTCTGCCTGCTAAATACCCATGTCTGTCAAACTCCTTGCCCCCAGTCTATAATACAGACTTTAACTCTGTTAAGAAATTGTCAAGAACAGAGTCTCAAGAAAAGAAAAAGTCTCAGGCCCAAGCTAAGATAACCCCTGATGGCATCATCAGGGGTTTTCAGACTTTGGAAATCTCCCACCAGAGCCACTAAAGACATGATGCAACTGTTTTAACAGGCTGAGTAGTGCCCCATGTAATGAACTGAACTGAACATGTGTCAAATCGGTGCCTCATTAATGAAACTGAGGCCAAACTGCAGAATTTGCATGTAAAGGTTTGGGCTGCAGCAATCAATTATTTTAGTTATCAACTATTCTACCTACTAGTCCATCAATTAATAGAGTAATCAGATAATACTTTAGCTTTATTAAAAAGCAATAGTAAATATACAAACAAAAAATGAGAAAGGTCCCTTAAATGAACAACCAATTAGTTTCCTTTTTTAAGAAAAATCTACATTTTTAGTGCTTAAATTGGATACAATAATTAGGTCTCCAATTTGCTTCTTACACTATCTGATGTTTAGATTTTTGGGGAATTTTACGCATTGCTGTGAGGGAATTACTGTGTGTGTGTGTGTGTGTGCGCATGCATGCGTTGGTGCAACCTGTATATGAAGACATTTCACTGGTATTCACACCGACCTTAAGAGGACACTTCTGACTTGTGAGGACACCGTAGAAGCATTATCAAGGTGTAACGAACTCCCTCCTGTTTTTTCTCTTTATGTCCCCCGTAAGTCATATCTGAATTTGTGCATGTGTGAGACAGACTATCACAATAAAAACATAAATGAAACTCAGGCTTTCTTGACTTCAGTTCACTAAATTTTGCTAAAGACAATAAAACAGAAAATCAAATGCTGCTATCAATTTGTAAAAGCCACCAGATTGATTTACCGTCTTAAAAGGGAAACTCTGACAATTTTCAAATAGCTTTGAGTCACTGCAGTGTGACAGGCAGGGGTCTCAGGGTTTCTCATCATATGGCGGACTTTGCAGGCAGATGAGCGGGGAGCTCCATGTGCCAGAAGCCCGGACGGGGGTTAATGCTAATGCTAACGTAAATGTTAGCTTGTGCCGGGGCTGCTCTGTGGACTGGATGCTTTCTATTGAGATGCTGAAATTTTGACATTGTGCAGTTCTGGTAAGCTAGTTTGGTTTTTACAATAAATGCGCTGTACAGAGTTTTCGTTTTGTTTCAGCTTGAAATGATCCCAAACTTTGGACGCTTTCTGTCGTTTTCTCTGGACTGTCTCTTCTCTTTGTTTTTCTGTCTTCCGTCATTTGGCAATCTGTGCCATCAAATCACGTTTTCTGTTTTAAGCATGGATGTACAATTTTGAGGCGTCTTCTTTACTCCATGTGTCCATAGCGTTAGCACATACTGCCACAGCAATAACCATCCGTGCAATACACAGTGCACTGTATACAGTTAAGCAAAGCTTCAATGCAGATAATTTGCATCGATTATTTTGAGTAATCGAGTTACTGGAGGAATTATTTCAGCCCTAGAAATGACTCTTTCAAACTGGGTGCATGTTTGAGTTGTTGGTCTGTTATAACCCAAACCCCAGATGATATTTAGTCTCATATCATTATGTCCATACTGATATATTATTGATTACAGTATCAATGTCACAACAAGGCCTCCTGGGCTTTGTAGGATTACGGGCATACTGCAGGAGCACTGGCTCAAATGTACGTCCCAGGACTGAAAAACAATCACTGTGTATAGAACTACCTGCGCTATAACAAAATAATTATAGTTTTAGCAGTTGACTGTACACAATACTGCACTTAAATACTGCTGTTCACAAAAGGGACAGTAAAAACAAACAAATGATATCTCCAGTATAGCATGGTTAATTACATATCCATATCATTAGGTTCAAAGCTTTTAGCCCCAGGGCTCCTTTGATATGTCTAACACTATTCCATACTATAGCATAATTAAAATAATAAGCCAAATCAATTTTAGAAACTAATGTCACTGACTAGGCTGCTGCGGTTGTGGATGCATACAAGCAATTTCTCAGATGTGAATAAAATAAGTAAAATGGGGGATGAAAGGCCAGGACTGGCAGTGAGTCAACTGAGCAAATACAGATCACAGCCATCTATACTTGTGGAACTGATGCAGTGAAATGTGGAGGATGAGACATGTATTGTATAGAAGGAGGTCAGAGAGGAACACGATCCCCCACAGCTACAGTTTCAATCTTGGCTGTGTGTATCTCTTCCTTCAAATGCAAAGAAAAAAACGAGGGGAAAAAGAACCAAACTTTAGACTATTTACAGCATTCCACTAACCCATTTAATTCAATTATAAAAATGCATTAAAAAGATATTAGGGGTAGACGCAGTTTAATGAAGCATGTTTACTTGGGGATATTGTTTGTAATGAACTGTTTCTGGGCTGATCTCTGCGGCTGGGATGGGAAATGGGAGGGAGGTGAGGGCGGAGGAGAACCAACAAGAGGAAAAGTGGAATGACAAATGCCATCAATAATGAGTTCATTCCTCTGTTGTGTTTACTTCTTCTTTCCCCTGATTTAAAATAAACCTTTCCTCATGTACTGGAGTCACTGCTTACTCCCTGTGTTTACCTGGGGAGTGTTTAGACTGCCAAGGGTCACCTGTCAAAAATGAGTCTTATAAAGGCCCTGACACAACGAGCTCAGAGTTTGCAAATGGTGAGCATCTGCTGCCCTTGTTTTTGTGTTGTGTCCCACACCGTTGGCACTAGTCAGACCTTGTCTGTTTTTTGTTGGTTGATTTAGACATCGAAACAGTCTCGGAGATGGTGGAGGCCGTCAGCAATGAAAAACTCATTGACTGTTCTGCTCAGTGCACGAGAAGAGAAACAGAAGTGAGGAAAGTAAACAATCAGCTGAAGTCAAAAGGGCGTAAGGTTGAAACTAACTTGTTATATTAGTTAGTATTACTTTTTTAAGGCATTGAGCTCTTTAGCAGAAACGGTTTGTAATTGTTTATATTAAAATATAATTGTTCTTTCAGCATTGGGCTGTGTTATTGATGTGCTAACTGGCTAACCAGCATCTTTAAGCTGTCCTGTCAGTCTTCCGGTTTCCCTTTTTGAGTGACAAATACAGACTACCGCCACCTACTGGTATGGACAGTTATTTCCTCTTCCGCAGGCGCAAAACATACATGCTAGCTGGCTGGTGGCTGTAGTCTTAACAGTGTGTTCATGTGCAACTTTCTGGCCGAGACACAGGTGATGCTAGGTGATGCGTCATTGTCACAAGTTCTTTGATTTTGGTTTGGTGTATCCAGGCCTTTGCATAAATGAAATTTCACCCTATCGCATCAACTTTGGCAGATGCACCATGACCAACCATTGGGAGTCAGTAATGTAGTATCAAGATCTCTAACTGGCTCCCCACCTTTCAAATACTACTGAGCTCTTTGGTGCGCCTGATGAAACCAGAAGCGCTGCAACCGTGGACAGAAACTCTCTGGGGTGGCAACTATCTTTCCTGCCCCTGAATAGGTTTACTTGTACATACCTACACCTTGAAATTGCAAACTCTTATCTTTGCATTAGGTTTCTATAATCAGACCCTCAACATATATGGAATATATTTGTACAGTCACTTTTACTTGATTTTCTGTGACTGCATTTCCTTATTGCACTGTTGCCTACAGAGCTTTTCTTTCTCATATGAACAATCTAATCCAAGCCAGATGATACATGTGAAACACATCTGGTAACACATATCATTTTTATGTGACTTGCTATAGTGTAAATTAAGCATCTCGATAAACCATATCCTTCCAAACTTGAATCAATGATCCTACATTACTGAATTTTAAAAATCAGCACAGCAATTATAGTGAACTGTTGGCTAAGGCTTCAACAGTTGGCACCAACCAACCAAATCTGCAGCGGCTGTTTTGATATATTGCATTGCAAAGACGCCAACTTAAGTTTATTCAAAATCCAATCTTTAAACATCCAAAGTAATGCACCTCTATTCTCCTGATTAAACACTAACATGTACAGGATGCAGTTTATGAGATATGGTTTGGATGCATAAATCTTGTAATTACGAGACAGCTGAGAGTGATTTAATCAAAGCTAAATGCACTATGATTAAAACACATTCAAGCTTTATATTTTTCGAGGTGTGAAATCTGTGTGTGTCTGCCATGAGACTGAAAATTTTAGTGGGGAATTTACAAATGGATCCAGCTCTGATGCCACTGGGAACAACTGACGCTTTCAAGCAGAAAATCTCAGACAAATCACAATTTACCAACTAATGAAACCACTCAAGATTATCCCCCATCCGCCTGTGCCCACTGTCCTCAGAGCTGCATTACTTACACAGGCACTGCCGGCACTCAGAGGAGCAGCTTTGGCTTGAGTCACAATTTCACTGCTCGTGTTATATTCCTAAATAAGACAATAGCAAAAAAATATTTTCTGGCGCCGGCTGTCATTGAGCCTGAAACAATACTCATTCAAAAGATGCTATAAAAGCACTGGCATTAGAACAAATCAGCGTGTTTTTTAAGGGAAAGCAAAGACAACTGTTTCTGTACTTACCCTCTGTGGAGTGTACTTGGGCTAGTGTGATGAGAAACCAGCAGAAGGTGTGTAGTTTCCGCAGGGAGCATGCCATGGCGCCCAGCGTTGATGGATTGTGGCGGGTTTGTATTGTGACTAAAAAGGTTCTGATTAAAAAGGTCCAAGCCAACTGGTCTCAGAGATGCTCATCATTGATCCTCTCACCTGTGGAGCAGACCAAGAGAGACGTTCAGTTCAGGGATGAAATTTATTCCACGTGGTGAGCTCTGTCCCTGTATGATTTCACAGAGGAATTCACCCTGTCACACTCTTGCCACAAGGCACTTGATGCTGCATTTACATTCCACTGCAGAAATGTGACAAACCTTAAGCTGTGAAATGCTACAAACCCACGCAAAGCCACTAAAATAAGCCCAGAAGGTCAATGATCCTGAGAAGGGAAATCCCCTAATGGCTGCTGAATGCTAACCGTTTCACTGGCAGGGAGGGGCGGGACCTGAGCTGTCATCGGACAGATAAGGCCTGCCCTGTCCATCTTCTCGTGATGCCAACCTTATCAGTGCTGTGTCTAATTATATTTTCTGTTCTTATTATTAACATTTTTATAGCATTTTTCAATCTTTAAATCATTCCCACAGCACAAGGTGACCAACCCTGTGTCCTTGAAATTACATTGTATGTTACTAGACTGTTTTCTATATTGTAATCGCTGCCTGGATTATGTTCATTTACAATATTTCTTTCAGGTAACGAAACATTAATGGGCTGCTTAGGCTTCAGAGGGAAGTTGGGAGGGATGGCGATTGTACAGGACCTTGACACCAGAACTCCGGGTTCATGTTAAGACTCCTATCTTAAGTTAAGGCAACAAAAGCACTTTGATTTTGGTTAAGGAAAGCTCATGATACCAATTAAATGTTAACAAAAGGTAATAAAAAATAATGCTGTTGTCACTTTGACTGGATACTGTATTGCAAGGCTACCTTTTTTGGCAGGGAATGTTTCAGTATCAACATTTTTGCGACTTGCCAGGAGACTTTAATTAGCAACATTTCCTCATTCTGTAACATAAAATGTAATTTGCCCTGCACTATGTTTCCCTCACAACATACTTGCTATTTAAAATCAGTTATATGTAAACCTTATTTCTAGCAGACAGGGCTGAAGTGACATATCAATAGCGATTTTAAAGTGATGTTGATTAAATTCACCATGTGCTGAGACTTCTCATTTTCAAAAATTCTGATGTGAAACAAAAGCTTCCAGCAGATTGAAATTTCAAATCAGCTCTACAGTAACAAAAAAAATAAATAAATAAATAAAGTCAAAAATCTGTGGAGTCTCCAGGAGAGTTGCACCAGGCACTGACAAACCGAAAATGGACACGGCATCAAGACTCTACAACCACATGGTGGAAATGTTAAATTAACTGACAGTAACATTAACTGCTAAAAATATCCATGGTAATAGCTGAGGAACATTAGCCAAAAAGCTTTTCATCCTCCTACTGTCATATTGGTTTGCATTAGCTTGGTTGGTGTCTGAGTAGTAAATGGAAAAACTTTCTTTTTATGCTAGAGGTGAATGCATACTATCTTGTTTGGCCAAATACTGATGATAGTTTAGTAGTTTGGAGCTGTTTTGATGCCAGTACCAGGATTGGAAATACCTCTGATACTGCTTAAAATGCTGGATCGGGTATCGTCAATGCCACCTAATTTATTTATAAATCTAAGTATTTCACAACCATATAAAAAAGCAGTTATCCTTGAAATCAATTCTTCTTTGTAACGCTAATACAGTAACCTACACTGTAAGTTGCACAGAGCAGCCACAAGCAACAACTGTTAGCTGTTAGTGAAATGTTAGCAATTTGGCAATATTTTATACAGGAAAGTCCCACCAGTTTAGGAGCCATGCCATACAACAACAAAATCAATCATGTAACATCCACACAGGACTAGTTGTATTCAGCTGTTCATTTTTTAAAGCATTGTTATCGCAAAAAGTGATACTGGAGCATCTCTAGTTTAGTTATTTTTCTAATGTCTACATGGGTAATTTAAGATCCACATTTTAGATGAGCTTCAGTATAGTTGTTTTAAGGCTGAATTTTCTTCTACTGGCACTTCGCCTCTACCTCAGCAGCGGTCCTAATGTAACAGCACTTCTATTTGACTGATGTTTTGTGACTCTTTCCACCCCCGCGCCCTGGCCAAACAAACAAACACTACCAAGCAAATGGTCATTTCTCTCTGTTGTGACTGACCACAAACCACCTTATCTCCCCAACCCCTTCCCCCCTCACCTCCTCCTCCCTTTCTCCCTTACATCTCCACAAACCAGAATTCCTCTCTCCACTCCTCATCCATACCTGTCCCTCTAGTACGACTCTGTTTGAATGTTTGTTTTTGCTTTCCTTCGCTACAAAAGCAAATGGCCTCCTCCCTGTCATGGATACAGTGCTGGCGCTGTGTAGGGTGAAACCTAATGCCTACCTGCGCGCCCAGGCATGCGTTTCACACTACTAACGGCTCCCTTTTGTCTGTGTGTTTACACTGCTGGGCTAAGCTCAGTCCTCTCACTCCCATGAACCATTAGCACATTCACCATGGGATATGGCATCACTCTGGCAACAAGGCACATAGGACCCCATTAGAAACTGTTTTTTTCCCAGTATTTTTTAGCACATTCAAAAACAACGTGCCATTTTTTCCCTGTGTCTACAGCCTGCAATTGTTTGTTAAGATTCAAGTGACAGAGTGCTATCCATCATACTAGCAGCTAACAAGAGAACTCAACTGAAAAGACGGCAAGGAATTCTGTTTGTCATGTACAGTCAGAGCTGCACAAATCAGCCTCGGCTGGCTCCTCTACCCGGGTGAATATCCACGAGCCCGAAGAGTCTTTGATCTACTTTTTTTGTCTGAGTTCTCAGACAGTGTAATAATTCATCACCGAGAAAACATGCGGAGCGCACACATTAGCCAACAAAGTTATAATTAAGCCTGCCATAATCAGCTCATCTAGTATGACATTATGCCTCACCTGAGACCTCTAATTTTAGAGCCATTTAAAAGAGGTTAACAGGAGCAGAGTACATGCAGCCACAGTGTATTTAGTTTCAATGGAATAATATGCAGTCATGAGACTCAACAAATGAAAGTTGATCACGGAAACAAAATATATTGGATTCCAACAAAACCCTTGTCTTTCAGCTGATCTGTGCATGTGGCAACGATTAAGTTTATCAGGCAAGGGGGCTACAAATAATAAGCCTACACTCGAGGTCCACACAGTATAACGAGGCCTTAAGCAGATTGTCTCCACAATAAAGCTGTATAGTGAGCATATAGGCTAAAGGAGCTTCATCTGTGCGCACAAAGTCTTAGCTCTTACTGTTGTCCACTTAGTGAGACAGACAATACTTAGATCTCACACACATTTGCATTTGAGTGATGATAATCCCATTCAATCATTATATTGTCATGCACAAGATAATTTACTGTGAAGGCTCAGATCAAAGTAACAGTTTGACTAAGGTGTTTGCATGGTTCACAATAACCCAATGTACCCAGTAATCTGCTTACATGAGTTATTTAGTGTCTAAATTTATAGACAGGCTTAAGCGGAATTTATACTTCTGCAATGGATTGGCAGCGTTTTTTTCAATTGACATTTTCCATAGACTCTAAATAGACTTGTACCCTACGCCGACCCTGATGCGCACCTAACTACACCTCACAGTGACACAGACCTCTTGGTTATTTTTATAAACTGTAAACCATTTCCCACAGTGGAAATTATGCTTATATTTACTTTAATTGAATAAGATAAGAAATGATAAATGATGAAGAAAATAAAGTCCCCACTAAATAGCATTTTAAGTCTCGGAGAAAAAAAAACTTATTGCACTGGGCTGACTGCGGGCAACCTTTAAGATGTAACGTTTACTTGCAATGTGAATCCATCAGCACACGTTAAATTTCACCGACAACTTTGACCATACGATTAGATTTTACATGACATACACTCTTGGTAATGAGTGGATCTTCAAGCGTTTATATATATTCATTTTGACCGGATTATGTGGATGGATTAAATTCTTATCTTCACTTGGAGAACAACAAGTGTCATGGAGGGTAGTTCCTGTGGGCTATGTCAACACTAAACCCCAGAGCTTGCCTGAGAAGGACAAAATGCACAAACTATTTTTTTTATTTTTGCACACTATTTTTAAATATCCCACTGCAGATTGTTCTAGTTGTTCTGAAAATGTTGCCGTACAGCCTTGTTCTGTGGATCATAAACGAGGAGCAGACTTCCCTCTGTGTCACCAGTAATAAGGAAATACAGTGAGTGACAACAACCATGCCCACATGTAAGAGTGCTATTTGCAGTGGAAACGCTAAACAGACCTAGGGTCTAGGTACCATGTCTCAAGGGTTACTTTTGGTCTCAAAGGTACCATACCAAAAGTGTTTGGAGTGTTTGGTGGCTTCGGTTGAATTAATCAGACTATACTGTACTTCACAGAAACTCAACACAGCAGCACAGAAACCCCACTGCCAGCTAGCCTTTTGGAGGTGCTGGCACATCACACGCAAGTATAAATGTTCACAATGATGCAGGCTGCTTGTGTAGAGCCTAAATTCAGCTGTAAAACAGCCTTAACTGGTAAAAGTAGTGGCCTATAATCGGGAAATGAAGAGACGACTCTGGTGATAATTGCTTCTAACATCAAATTTTTACAAAGCAGATTCACGCAGGTGCTATCACTTCAGGTGTGAGTTGTAGCAATAAATTCATTTCACTGTCACTCAAAAATATTAATTTTATTTTCCCACCAATCCTAGCCTTGTCACTCTTTTATCAAATACAGTCCCACTTTGCATCTGGTTTGCTCTGTGACCTCTGTGGTGCGTGCACAGAATCAAAACACTGACACTATGGGATATACCTGCCAAGTGCAATTCCGGAGATTGATGCTATGCCTGCTCGGCTTACGACCTTGACACAAGTAAGATAACCTGGTTAAGGTTTTACATGGTAGTTGTGGTAATTAGTCTGTTGTCTTACTCCGGTTGTATTTGAATGACTGCATGCTGATTGTCCCAATGCAGTATAATGCAGTGGATTAAGCTCTGTGCCCAAAATTTGCTTAAACCTGCTAGGTTTTGCATAAACACCATATACCTGTGTCCCACATTAATTACATCTGGAACAGGTTAAAAGAATTTGAGTATATTTGTGTGTCTTTGGTGGCTGCGGGTGCTTGTGTTTACACATGTAAACAAACTATTATAAGTCTCAGCCTGAGATAACAGTGTTGAATCAATATGATTATTCTTGCTTCCCCGTCATCATTGCTTAGTGTAAAAAAAGAGGCAGCGTGTTCAGCAGACCTCCTGTGTCAGACTGTGGAGACAAAGACGAAATGCCTTTACACAGTTTTGCCTCCAAGGCAGTCGAGACCCCCTGCCACGAAAAAAAAAAATGCAGAATGTAGATCCTTAGTACATGGGGATGGGTGTTCTGTAAATCGATGATAACAGTCCTATACTTTAATATATTTTGTATCATGCTGAGAGTGTTTAACATGCTGAGACACCAAAGGCGCAGACTAGAGGGAGACTGCCGTTCTCATTAAACGTGCAGAGGTCTCCCCTCTCAGCTGGGGGTTTCTTTTCTCTCCCCGCCTTGAAACAGAAACCGACGGCGATCGTACCTTGACTGTTTTCATAAATAGCCCTCGACTTGGGTGTGATCTCCAAGCAGATTCTAGCATCTGCAACAATGTGCTGTTGTGCCTGCTTTGTACATGGGGTGGGGACGGAGATGATGAAGAGAATTGTGATCAACATGGCTGCTTCTAATCCACCAGACACATGATGAAGGCAATTTTCTGTGACTGTTAAGCACAGATTGCTAAAATGTCAACAGGCATCACACTGTTTTGGCTAAATATGAAGTCATTGCAGACATGTGTTTAAGTACTCTGAGAAATGGAGAAGCCACAGGGGCGTGGGCCCAGAGGCTTTAAACATATGTGTGCCTGATATATTCACAATACAACAGAATGCTTTCTAATCGACAACCGGGTGACAAAATTGTGAATTGCAGGATCCCAGTTGGCTTTCTTGTGATAAAAATAAAAGGCTTAGTAACTGGGAGGAAGGGGGTTATTAGAAGGGAGGGGAGGAGGGCTGATTGAAAAGGACAGTTTGAATTTTGAATGCAGCGGGGGTCTGAAAACAAGAGGCAGATGTCAAAGAATGCCGCGCTCCTTAGACAAAGCTCCTGGTTGTCCCTCTCTAGCTGTTAGAGGGCCACAGGAGAATAGAAGAAGAGTTGCCTCATTCTATAAAACGAGGTCTGCAAGAATGGCAGGGGGTGGGGGGGCAAGAATAAAAGAACCTGAGTGGGGGAGGGGGGTCGAGTTACAATGAAAGATTGACAGCTTGCAAGTCTTGCTTGACCCTTGAATTAGCCCCTGAGCTTTCAACAAACCTCAAGAAAGAGTCGGGATGTTAATTGTCACGGAACATCACAGGGATGCAAAGGAAGGGAAATATGGGGCCGGAGATTCACTGAAATGTAAATCAGAACCAACAGACCACCACATGTTGAATGGAGGGAACACATTTGGTTTCTATTGGGTTTTCCCAACAGCATCCTCATACATGAATTCATACATACTATGAGACTCCTCTTATCTCTGTTTCTCTTACCCACTTTGAGGGAAAAACTGAAATACCTGGGGACACAGGGCTCAGTCACAGAACACTCAGCCTCAGCTGTGGAGGAAATATATTCCCAAAAGAGATTGTGTTCCTGCTTTGACACTGCTGAAGATGTACAATTTGCAAGCGTAAATCAGAAAATTCGCACTCCAGAGGGGAGAGATTGGGCTGGTGATCGGATGAATCTGGAGCCCCACTGAGTCAGATATGGGGCAGTGAGGAATCAGAGGCTGACCTCTCTGCTGTGGGAATGATTGAGAGCAGCACAGGGCCAGAGGAGCTGAATGACACCCAACCAAACACTGTGTGACTGCTGGTGCCCCAAACGCATGCAGGCCCTGACCCTGATGGGAGCTCAGCCCGAGAAATACCAGGTCAAACACGCATGCTGCGCAAAAGGACAGCTTGACTAGTTTGGGGAGGGGGCTGAGGGTGGGGTGATGTAGGAGGTACAGGAGGGAGAGGGGAAAAACAAAGCAAGGCATGAGGGTCTTAACATGCAGGGCATTCTCTATTAAAGGTCCAGGGTGTAGGATTTAAGGGGATATACTGGTAGAAGTGGAATATAATATAATAAGAATGTTTTCTTTGGCACATAAGCACCTAAAAAGAATCATTGTGTTTCTGTTACCTTGGAATGAGCCATTTATATCTACAGACGGAGCTTTTTTTTTTTTTTTTTTTTTTTACAGAAATTACCATTTTGCACCGCCACAATTCTACAGTAGCCCAGAATGGACAAACCAAACACTGGCTCTAGATAGGGCCATTCATGTTTTTGAAAAATAACACAAACCGAGAAGTGTTCTGCGACCAGAAGAACCCAATGGATACACCTTTAATTTTACACTTGGATTTTGGATGAATTAATTTTCTTTGCAGTTTCTTCCTACAATCGTTTTATGTTTTCTGGTATTTGGGAATCCAATTTAATTTGTAGTTTGTGCTTTCTATGATTGTATTCCTCCCGACGTATTATCTTTTCCTCCTCTGACCAATAGGCTATGGTTTTCTTGTCTTCATTACTCCTGCCGTTTTTTCACTATCTAATTATGAGCCAACCTCTGTATGTGAGAAGATTACAGGCATCACAAGTGTGAGTCCAAGCAATCAAATGATCTCCATGGAAACTTGTACCCCTGTTAAAAAAAAAAGTTAACATATTTCCTTAACCAAGAAAACCTTTTAAGGGATTCTGTGCAGCTGTGTAAGTCCCTCGGCTAAGGAGAAATTAAGCCTAAAGTGAAGGAGGAAACTGTTTTGTGCAACCGGTCCCTGGATCTTTGGTTATTGGAGGAAAAAGGTGAGCACACATTAACAGGTGCTAGAACAATTTGGCTCACGGTAAAAACCTATTATCATCTGGATCAGAAAAAGAGTGAGCACACATAGAAGGCACTGGGTAAGCGGCCCATCTACAACGTGCCAAACTGTGAGGAAGAAACATTATTAATTCGGCTCCCGGTAAAAAACCTCCTGAAGGATGAACACTAAAGGAATCTGTCATCTGCAATCCTCATTGCTAGACGCCACTGAATCTCCCTAAATCTTACACACTGCTCCTTTAAATCTGTTGTATAATATTTCTCAGAACATCATGAGCAGAAGATAATATCTCAGATAGTTCCACCATATTATGCCCAGAGATGCCTGATTGAGACAGACACTGTATTCCAGGCTCACGGTTGCTGATCATTTTCAGATATTACCTAACCCGCTTCATCATCTAAGAGTACATCAAAGCAATTGTTTTTGAATCTGTGGATCATAATGTTTGGATTAAATGAATCATTACAGCTCTTACGCAAGCCACACGTCCATAGAAAATACAGTAGCATGCAGAAGAGCTGGAGCGTGTGACATAAGCGTGGCGCTTGTCATGCTCATTGCTCTTAGTGTTTGCACCATTGATCATTTTTATGAGCCACTCAATTAATCGATTAGAGTACTCCCCACTGGTTGGGACATATGGCTACTAAAAAAAGCTATCATGGGCCAAAAGCTGGAACACTCCCGCTCATCAATACATTTATGAGGACAAAAAAAGGGAAGCACTGTCAAAAACAGATTTTAAAACAGGTTTTAAATGTGAGAAATCCATGTTTATTAGTATAGTATATATAACATTTCTAAATGTGAAATGTAGGGCTGAGCGAAAAGGAAAAATCTATGTCATAATATTTTTGACCAAATACCTGAATATTGATATTGTAGGGTTGGCTATTGATGCTCTCACAAATATTTAAACAATGACATTTTTGAAATAATAGTAATATGGATATAAGGACTAAGTGGGACTCGGGACTTACAAAGTCCAAAATCTAAGACAAGATCTAGTCTCATATCAGTATAGTATCAATATATTGGCCAGTCCTATTAAAATGTCAATATGTAATGTTTTTTTTTATCAGTCTCACATGTTATTTTTCAACTGTATCCCCAGGCGCTGAGTGCTACATTGCCCTCTGCCTGAATATATATTAAATCCATCGCCTCATAATCACTTTAGCAATGCAACAAAATCCTATTAGTGCTGAAAGATACCTACACCTGTCTGTCCACACGGATTATAGCCAGATGATTTGCCACAGTAACAAAGTTTTAATACAGGTTCCATACATTTTTAGTTGTAATTTTGATGTTTTACTGGGAAGTGAAGTGGATTATCTCAAATGAAATTTCAAAATGTCATTTCCACTTGCTGATAGCGCAAAACTATTCCTTTCAGGTCTGTTGAGATAAGAATGATTCAGCCAGGCCCGTTAAACGGTGTCTTTGCCAAATGTTCCTCCGCTTAGGAATTAATAGGCTGACATTAATACAGCTAGATAAATAGGAAGGTCAGGAATGGGAGCCCTGCCATTATATGGGCATCTCATGGTGATAGTACCTGCCAATCAAATCCAATAAGTCCTTGACACGGCACAAATCACCTTGGAATACACAGAGCGCATGCAATATGTAGCATATATTCCCCTGTCCAGGAACCCAATCCAATTAGTACGTGCACACAAATACTTTGCAGGGTTGTTGGTCGGAGAGCACATTAGGACACCAGAAAGGAAACATTTGTTGTGTGATCCAGTTTGCCATGGCTAAATTAGTCAAAACAAATCAGGGATTATACAAACTGAGCTCGGCAGTTGGCCCAGACACTCTCCCAAACTCATCCTCTCAATTTCAGCATGAGGACGATCATTGTTGCGTTCATGCAAAAATAATACAATGTGGCCAAGTAAAGTAAAGCAGCAGGGACAAAAAAAACAAAAAAACAGCACATCCACAGACAAAAACACACATTCAACAAGTGTCAGGTAAAAAAAAAACAAAAAACGTCTGAGTCATTGATGTTGCTTGCATGCTTGAAGCTGAACCGTGGTGAACAAATAAACAGTTGAGGTCAGAGATTTGCTCACTGAGGTCACATTCACTGAAAAGCTGTTATTGAGTTCGGCAGCTTGTGTCACTTATTTATTTTTAGTGTTGCCACTCATCTAAAACAACATGTTTGTTTGGGGAAAAGAGGCCGAGCCCTTTTTGGATGCACAGGGCC
This sequence comes from Epinephelus awoara, assembly GCA_035609425.1. Classification (NCBI taxonomy): domain Eukaryota; kingdom Metazoa; phylum Chordata; class Actinopteri; order Perciformes; family Serranidae; genus Epinephelus; species Epinephelus awoara. Next base: position 23,215,324 of record CM069303.1, on the reverse strand, counting down.
TGGTTTTAGTCTATGATAATAATGCGCTGTATTTACTCAGATATGCACTAGTAAGCAGCTTTGTGACCCTCCTCCCTCCCCCCTTTAAAATGAGCAGCTGAATGGTTAAAAACCCTGCTCCATCCTTCTATTAAGGACCTCACCATCAATAATGCACTGTGATCGTGAGGCGTTATTAAACAGGATGATTAATTTTTAAGGTAGCGGGCAGCAACACAAAACATGAAGAAGGTAACAGAGATGATGACTTGCGAGAGGCATGTCTAAAAGGGGAGCGGCGTGAGATGGGAAATAAGATATTTATCCTCGTCTTTACTTATTTTAGCAACGAGAAACAAAAAAGAGGCTGAGGAATTATCTCTGGGACAGACAAAAAAAAACTGGGGGGATTTTTTAACTCCACCTTGAATGAAAAGATGTGTCATTAAGTAAATCCTTGGCTTACACTGAATGTACAATCCTGAGATCGAGTCACAGCCTGTTCTGCCCAGGCCACATCTCAATTGTCTAAAAGCTCCAAAATCCTTCTCCTTTGTGTTTGCTCTGCTTGTTAAGCCACATCTCCGTCTTTGTGACTGGTATATTTAACAATGGCTTAATACTATCTTTTACCTGGATTCACCCCATCATTACTCTGGAGCACTGGTAATGCATTTTTCTCTCAGTGCACATTTGTTCAAGAAAGCATCCGGAAAACGATGATCCGTCTCTGAATATTTCTAAAAATCACTCGAAAAATTCTATAAAAATGCACAAAGCTTGGAAAGCTGTGATTGTGTTTCTAAAGTGGTGGATATTTTGATTTTTGAAGGGTGCTAATTCTTTCAGATTAGAGGCATTATGCATAAATGTGGCTGACCTTGGCTCTGAGTCTAATTGAGGCTTTTAACCTTTCTGTGGCTCAGAGGAAGGACAAACAGCCAAAATAAGGGACGCCACATAATGTCAGTCCTCGCTAAAATAGAAAACAGCACAAGGACCTTACCCTTACAGCAGAAGCAACACACACACAAATGATTTCAGCAGTGGAGTGGATCTACTGTAGCCTACTTCATCCTAGCACGTTTGTATCCCAGTGCTGCCGTATCTATTTTCAATCTAAAAAAGATGGCATGAATACCTTTTGTCAGACAGGGGAAGCAGCGTATGTCAACCTAAAACAAGGTATAGCGGTGTGTCTCGTCAGGAAGCTCAGACAAAAGAAGTGGGTGTAGTCTTTTTCCTGAATGCAATCACTTGTCAGCCCTAAATCTTCACTCAGCACTGCCCTGACAGGTAATGGTGCTTGTTCAACCTGATGACGATACATTGGCATTTCTTTTTTTTCCTTTTTAATGTAAAAGACATTTACCTGCTGCTTCAAATAATAAACCCTTCACACGCTCAGCTGCACAATAACATCAAATGCATTCTCCACTTTTTTTTCTCCATGAAATAAAAGGCAAGCATCTACTAGCACATTTATGCAGCAAGTTATTTAAGTTGCTTTGAGGGTTTTTTTTTTTCGGGCTGCATCATTAGATTTCCTCGTGCAGTTTCAGTGTCACCACTCCTTGCCCTCTCCCCACTTTCAGCTGTGAAAGAGAGAGGACAGTTTTGGGGCTGAGCCTTCTCCACAGCGTTCATTAGCATAACATCAGCACTGTGTGGGGGATTGTGATGCAAACAAGCTCAGATTGGCTCATTCCAACCCCCTCTTTTAATAACTAAGGTGCTACAGGATCTCACTCCTGCCCGCTCACTGTACAATGGATCGGCCTCTTTGGGACTGACAGAGTGAGAGAGAAAAGTAGATTTTCAAATAAGTTTCAACTTCAGTTTGGATGTGAGAGATGTCATCAAGCAAACACTTGGCTTACACTCAATGGATGAGAGTGAAAGCTGCTGTACTCTGCCTTTGCCCAAATCTTAACATATGGCATACCACAGGAAGAAGATGATTAAAACAGTAGGTTAAAAAATATGGTTTGTTACAGGGAAAAATATCTTTTTCAAGAATATGCCCCCGCTTCCGACTGACCATGATTCAGGCTTGACATGATTTTTAAAAAAACAAGGAAATATGTAAATGGGTCTGTGGCTTATGTTATCGTCCCCTGCCACCCACAGTAGGACAGCAGATACAGCAATCATTGCTTCTGCACCTTGTGTATGTTTAATATGTGTTTGCTCTTTTTGTGATAACAAAAGGGGGGGAAACAAACAGGGTTTCCTTTTTTTGTTCCTTTCTTCTCTCTCTCTGAATAGCTGGACCAAAGTCAGGGAGTCTAAAGACACAAGGAAGGAGAGAGAGCAGACAGATGCAGGAGACTGTCAAGCGGACTGCGATAAAACATTCACTAGGAAATTATCTCCCTGTCATAAGGCCCTCCTGTTTTGAATACCAAAGGGATTCAAATTCCCAAACAAACTCTGAAAGGTTGACCAATTTTGTGCTCTGCCAAACGATAGCGGATGGCGGCGCGGGGTCGCACCTTTGAACCGCCACGCTGGAGGTAGTATGAAGCTGAGATTGTAATCTCTGTATCTCTGTATAGGTAATCCACTGAAGTGTAATTGCTCCAGCTCTAAGTTACACAAAATAATGACAGGAGAATAAGACTCACTATGAATATGAAGTGAGTGTGATAACAAAGTCCCACGTTGCGAGAGGAGGTAATACTTCGACAAGGGCTCTCGCGGTGGAGGGAAAATTCTCCTCTGAACAACAACAAGCGTTTGTGTGAGGTCGTTTCTTAATGCTGTGCAGGATTCAGAGCCATGTAGATGAAAGATAATGTTTTGTTTAATAAAGATGGCTGGTAGATGATATCATAGGATATGTTTTATCATCTGTTGACCAGTCTCTGTTAACGTGATCAACAATTAATGTCACATAATATTGCATAAACAAGATGCGCTTTTTAATGTTCAAAGAGTTTTGCATTTTACACAGCTAATATAGTCTTGTTAAATTACAGTGCAATCTGATGCCTAACTTTAAGACACGTCTTGAGATCACACACACAGAGTTAAACAGTTCGCTATCGCCGCCCTCTGCGGCAACGCTTTTGAAAATCAATAACTGCAAAACGCGCAAAAGCAGCAGCTAGTTCAGCGTGATCCAACTGGATTTATGCTTAAAAAATATATAAAAATACATTTTTATACTTTATTATCAGCCAGCTCAGGTTCGACCTACAATTCATTAAAGCCGATAGACACTTCCAACTATGGAGAGCATCCTATGTGTTTATGCTACCCTGAAACACAAATGGATATATTAAAGATTCACTGATTGAAGAAAAACAACTTAACAAACATCCGCACTAAAAGCAATGTCTCCATTTGCATTCCACGAAGTTTATGAAAATGTGACCCAACAAAAAAGAAAGCGCGCGAATAACAACCACAGGTTAAAAGCAGTGATTCACTGTAACTTCAAAGGAGATATTCTCGTCTAGCTAATAAATATTCAGCCCTGTCCTGTGAATATTTTCCATCTCTGTCATCCTTCTATGTTTTATACACCAAAATATCCTCAGCATCAATTAGCACTTTTGTTTGGGGGCTATCACTGCATGCTCCAGTTGTATGAATCGTGTTATGAAAGCTTCATTACACATTTCTATCTTGGCACAAAATGTTTAACTTCTGTTAAAGTTTAAATACCACGTATGCAGCTGAGAGAGTCTTGTGGCAGCGACTTCAGAATATTGTCCTCGAGTGATGTCTGCGCACCCCTCCCTCTGCTACACTGCTTCCATTATGCACAGGAGCCAACGAGCCTTTTCAGGTGAGAGAATAAAAGATCCCTTTTTTGGCCCTCGCTGTAAAGTGAGTAGGCGTTGCGGTGTCTGCAACATTCACCATCTCTCGCTGATTGTTAGACTCAGCCTCAGTCTCTGGTAGCTACATTTCAACACCACCATTTACAGAGCTAAAGTTCCTGGGGTTCATCATTGGCAGATCTTTTAAAGCCGTGCTAAATACCTTAACAAAATGTACCACCTCACCTCTACACTAGATAGATGTTATCGAGTAAAACATGGCAAACTTTTCCATCCTTTGGGCAGGTCTCGGCCTCTTCGAGCTGCAGCTCCACGCCTACCCCCGGGCCTGCTGGACCTATTTCTGATGGTAATGGCTGCAGGAGCCGCATCCTGTCAGCTCACTCCAGACTCACTAGTAATCAGCTCGGGCTGATGAATGACGGAAATGCCACTGGCTCCACTTTTTGCAGCGACACAAATGCCCCCCATTTGACTGTCCTCTTTACACTGCTTTTTTCCTATTTCCATCAACTACTACAGAATAGCACTCATCACATTGGTTCAGCGGCTGATGCTGAAGCTAAAAATGAAACATGTGTTGCCGGGCACAGATGCAGTACTTGAGAATTCGTGCAGCTTGCTCAGAGCTTTTTCTCTGGTCATCATTTAACCTTGTTTTGATTTTATCACTGGGTGAATCATAAGGGAAAGAAAAAAAACATATGTTTGGTTTAATGCTTGCATTTGTTGTTTGTTAAGAGAGCACAAGCAGGTATAGTGTAGGTGAAGATTTAAAATGTTTTATTTGAATGCCGAGTTTTGGTGTTTGATTAATTAGGCGACGTCGGCCAATCAGTGTCATCCATCTCCAAATAAGGAAGGTTCTTGAAAAAGTAATTTCGGATTTTTATAGACTGGTTTTATGTTGCAGTCAGCCACATAAAACAGTCTGTAAAACCTGAAACCTGACTTTTAAAAAAGCAGATTACAGTTACACTTTCGCAGCCGGAGTAAATCCAAGAACTTCGCCCACTGTTACTTAAATGGGTAATGGTGTACCGGGGCCGATTATGTACCTAAAATGACCATAAAATTTGACGAACAGCGATGAGATAATTTTTTTACTGTCTTAAGAAATTCATGTATGCTATCCCAATTTCTTTTTTTTACTTTTTCAGATATACTAAAAGTTCTATCTATGGACGGGCGGAAAAAAATCCCCTCCTTCATCAGCTAAATAAACTATTTAAAAATGAACTGATTGAGCTAGAGGACGCTGCAAATGCAAAGTTGACAATGAGGCCGATTTCTTAAAGGTTAAATTGTGGAGATATGTTGCCTTCATTGGACAGCGGCACAATAATGACTCTGAATATCTTTTAAATGCTTACAATTACTTTCATTAAAAGAAAATAACCAGCGATTCAAAGCTAAAAATAACAACTCTCATAGTATAAACCCTGATTTGTTGGATAATCAATCCCTTCTTCTCAACTGGATTGTCATTTCGTGCCTAATTCTTATTTTTTCTAGCTCCTCCACATCCATGTCTCTCGCATCAAGTGATAACACGCCAGGTGTGAAGTAGAAGCTGCAGTTCTCACACTCGTCTTAATTGCTAAAACCAGTTTGCTGGGGACTGAGTAGCGGAATTAGACAAACAGGTCGGCTCTAATGGATAAAGCAGTCAGGGTATGTGTGATTTATGGCAGAATTCACACCAGCAGAGCCGCCTCACACCTCATTTAGAAGGAGGCATGATGAATTATTAGGGCAGCCTGTATATGGTATTTTTCCTGTGCAAATGCCAAAAAGATCAAATCATACAGACACACCGAGGTGTCAATATTAAGCATTCCAATTTTCATTATAAATACATGAATAATTTGATATCTCCATCTACACACACACATACACACATCCAGGAGCTCAACTTATCTGCAGTATTTAATATGTTCATTACCTAACCCCCCGGCAGTGGAGGAGGAGTTGGATCCAACAGGCAGCAGTGAATGCCAGGCCTGGCACAGCTGTACAAGCAAAGCTGTAAAGAGACGTCACCGGCCACTGTCGCTCAATCTTCCCCTGTGTTAATCCCACACTATCTGCATTCACGTCAGCCCCACTCCTCGTGTCCCAGCATTGCTTTTCACACTCCTAAGTTCAATTTGGCAGGAAAGTGGACATGTTGCATCACTTCTGCTGGCTGAAAATCCTATCGGCATTGTTCGCCTCCAATAATCTTTTTCTGAGACAGCATGATGATCCACTAGTCATTTTTCTCTGCAATATATTTCTTGCCTCTTGTTTTCTCTTTCAGGTATTCACTGAAATAAAGTGTGTGTAAAAATGGCGGTTTGGTAATGCCAATGCTAAATCCTAGCTCTGTGACTTTTAACAGCAGCGTAGCAAATATGAGTACATATGAGATTTAAAAGCCTTTAATGCTCTTGAATCTCTTCTTAGCTGATCAGATCATCTTCTGAAAGGCCTCAATACACAAGCAGGGCGGTGTGTGTACAGAAGAGTCAGCTCCATTTATCGCTATTCATCATTTACAGTATTAGGGAGAGACAACTTGCTGTCATATCAAACCCCAGGCTGTTACTGTAGCTGGACACATGCGCTGAAGAATGAACACTCAAGTGGTGGTCAGGTTTTACTAAGCCAGTGCTCTTAAACCCCACCATGATTCACAGGCAGGAATTTTATACCCAAGCTCCAACTGAACCAAATCCTGGCCCTCGGGGCAGGAATTTTATTTTAACATCTCTTTTCGGGAGTGACATTTTGTCCCCTGTTTTTCAAATGTTTTCCCAAGAAGCTCCTCTCCAGTTGACCCAAGCAGAGACCATTGCCTCTGGCTTGTCACGGAGAGGAGACTGATGCGGTTCTATGGGCAACAGAGAGGGAGGCTCTGTACTGAGACAGCAGCAGGTGCAGCTGTGACAGTTGCCGTGTTGTTGCTAGCCCCACACTGTAGTCAAGATGAGGTTCACAGATGTAGCCACTCAGTGCAGTGGTTTATTGGCTGCCTGAAACAATGCATCTCTGTCAAGAACAACTCCTCCTAAGGCCATTTCAGTCTAAGAGTGCTCTGTATGAAACAAGGCGTAGAAAAACCTCATTCTGACACACAAGGTCAATTCTGCTCCACAGCAACACAATCAAAGCTCCCCTTGCTCTGCCAAAAAACAAAACAAATTCCAACCTGGAGCAATCATGCTGAAATATGGGCTTTGGAGACATATTTTTATGTAAAGGGATTTGTCTGTCTGAAGCATAATATTATCAGTAATAACAATGATAATCAGAATAACAATAATATTAATTGTTGTGTGCAAATTCTGCTAAATTAAAATAATTCAAATATTATATAATTATATAGCCAGCACAGATCTTTATACTAATTATTGCTACAAGCTTTGTCACTGTTTGTCAAAACACATTTCTGATTAATTATTACCAAGCCACTCTCGCGCGCATGCTTCTGACTCAACCAAGTACCACCCAAGGCTGCACTTTACCCCCAGGTGCAACTCGCAAGACATGCATTCCAATCATGCGACATTTTCATAACATATTGTGCCTACTTAAAATTAATGGCATCCATTTTGCCCGTGTTTTTTTGTTTGTTTGTTTTTTTCATGGAGAGAAAGCAAACCTGATTCCTTTCTTCAATTCAGACCCTCGAAGTAGTCCGCCAAGTCCAATCCGGGGTAGTGTTTTGTTGAATGTCAGAGTAGTGGAGATCTGAGATAATATGACTATTGTTTTCCTGTAAAGCACCCAGTCTCTGCTTGTTCAATTACTGGAAGGAGCCTCAACGAGAGCGGTTAAATCATTTGCAGAGACATTATCTACGCAGAGAGAGAAAGACAGAGAAAGAGAGAGAGAGAAAGAGGGGGGAGAAAGAAAGGCAGGGAGGGAGGGAGGGAGAAAGGGAAAGAGAAAGAGAGCGAGGAGAGCAGACACAGGGGCCAAACTTTAGTCTGTAGAGGAAACAGAAACATTTTTTGTGGACCACACATGGAGGGTACAGCGAGGATAAAAGCAGCAGGATTCATGATTCACTGCAGGAAATTAATAGACTAATACACTTCTCTCTGTTTCAATGCCAAAAACCACATAATAAGATAAAATTGTTTTCATTACAGGTGATGATGGATATCTATGCAGATTACCAAAATGTACACAGAATTTACGAGCGGGCGACCACAAAGTTCATTCTCCCTCACATATGTCGCCTACAAACAAAACCCAACTCACAAGCACTCATCTGTCAGCGTGAGCAATCATTAAGAGATAATTTGATTGTTTTTTCAACCTCGGCTGTGTTTGATGTCTCTGGCATGGTAGCAATTGAACAGACAATTATTTTGTTGATTAGCTTAGTTTTTTAGCAAGTTACCATGCCTGTGATATTCCTCTGAAACTCCCAGACCAGACGCTCAACTCCATCTGACTTGGCAACTACACTGCAAGAACAAAGCTTCCACACTCCCCAACTAAATACTGTACAATAAAATATCGTTTATCAAAGCCTCAGACTCCCAAACCAACCAGATAACCAAATAAGCATATAGGAATAAAATATGCGGCGATGCATACACATAAAAAAAGCGAGCACAAACATTAAATGTAATATCCATCTGGCAGGATTTCAGCTGCAAAGCTAGTGCAGATTGTTTGGAGTGCATTTACTTGCATGTCTTATATTCTTTCTTTATCGTTTGACTGTACTGTTTGGTGCATTTGATCACTTAAAAATTAATGTTCCTTTGAAAACCGCAATCCAACATACAGACTTCAATATAGGTGAGTGCCTATTGGATCGTTCTGAATTAAAGCGATCTCAGAATATCAATATGCAAACACGTAAGAAGATCCAGCGAATCAAAATGCGCTACTACTTCCAATGTCACCAATTGGAAGACATTTTTTTGAACAGATTTAGTTAGTTGTTGCTACTTCCTCCTTTCGTGTTTAGTATTCCGCGAGAGTATCGTAGTCCAGTCCGTTGCGATATAACTTGACACAGTACGCATGTGAATCGTTTGACAGCTACATCTTGAGTACAGCTCCAGCAAAAACCAAGAAACAAAAAAACCTCTAAATAGAATAACGCTGCCATTTGAACAAAAGTAAAATGATATTTTATGTTGAACCCTGCTTACCAGTTTTGCACTTCGCTGGAAGAATGTCAGTCTGAATACACTGAAGAACGCCCACAGCCTAACATGAAATTATTTTTGAAAAAAAAAAAAAAAAGCACAAGGAGTAAAACTTATTTTACTTACGATAAGTCACAATTGTCAAGGACAACAGCAGTCTATACAGAGGAAATATATTGCTCTGGTGTGTTTACCCACACCATCCCTAAATAACAGCCCTGTCTTGTTGGAAAAGGGGCTTTTAAGTGTGGAAGTGCTTCGCTCTCCTATAATCCAGCCGAGACATTACTCCTTCCCCTGGCAGACGTCCGCAGATCCCCCCTCTCTCCCAGCCAGGCCTTGCTCTCGGCTGCTATGGCAGAGCCGCAATAACTGCTGTTTGCTCAGAGCCTTGCCTCCCAGGTTCTCCTCTGTCACACAGAAATTGAATATTTTCCCAAATAGTGTTGCAGCTGTGCACAGATAAGGACGAGTCCTGTTCACATAGCACAAAGAGTGAGACAGGGTCATTGTCTGTGTACGTGTGTGTGAGCATGTGTGTGTGTGTGTGTGTGTGTGTGTGTGTGTGTCTTCTATATTGTCTTCTTTAAATTATAAGAAGAATACATGTCACAAATTAAATGAGAAAATAATTAAATGACAAAATAATTATAACATTTTTCAATGGTTGCAAATGTGTTTCCTTGTTATCTTAAAAAAAATATTATTAACCTTGTTTTCTTAAGTGATACTTTTAATCTGTAAAATAATAATGTGTGAAAAAAAAAACTATGGTGATAAATTCATGGAGTTTTGTTTTGCACAATGCTATATGGACAGATGGACTGGGAGTGACCTAAACACACACTGCTAATAGCACACAGCATATCTTATCTGGGACCCAGGTAGTGTTTTCAACATGATGTGTAACACACAAGCCAATCCTTTTATAACCAGAGGACGCTTTTTATGACCCAGTTTTGCACTTTGCACTTCCTTTTCTTCTAAATAATACCTTTCAGAGAAGCACGGAATGAGTGAAGCACAAAAAAAAGAGATGCCAGATAAGCTCAGGGAGGCTGCCACTTAACCAGTGCACAGAGAGCTGTGTGAGAGCCACCGGCTAATATCCATGTTGTTTCTTGTCACCAGAGTCTGAATTGACCCTTACGTTCCGCCGCCTATGTCCTTGCTGTGTAATGTTCTGCTAGGAAATTATTTAGGCAAGCAGAAAGTTTCACCTGCCATTTCAGGGGCACCGAATCCCCCGCCGCACCAGAGGCCTTTGGCAAGTGGAAACAAATGTTTCACAAAATGGCAGGGAGGGGAACACGCTGGCGCACAGCGTTTTACTGATTGCCAATCGTAAAATAAAATCAGTCATGAAAGGGGAGGTTTTTTGGCCCACCAAAGGCCTGCACGTTATATCAAATTTGCCATAGCTTTCTTTTACAGCCTTGTTTCTTCCCTTTAATGGCGAGCAGTTATCCGCACAGTATGACTCCATGTAGGTGGTTTAGCAAGAGCAAAGATTGCATCTGAAAACACAAACCCACAATTTACACGCCAAATAAGCAATGGGATGTAAATCCAAATGATTTAACTCCCTGCAATCCTCCACTTCTGATGCACTCACAGCCTCCATCATTGGCTTGATATTGCCATGGAGTAGCTAAGGTGGTGTTCAGTGTGAATAAAGGCAAGACATGCCTTGAGTGTCATGTTAGCACAAACAACCCATTCAGCCACAGTGCAACCTTTATATCAGTCATATGGACTTGCCAATGGCTGCTCAGACAAAGACGACAGGCAGATATCCACGCTCGTGAGTGAGTGCGACACAAAAACAGAGTGAGCAAATGTTGCCACTGGTCAGTGTGTGTGCGCTCGTAATGAATTAAATCAGTAACAAATTACTTTAATAAAGCCAGGGTGAAAGTGCACTGGCTTGTTGGTATAATTTAAAAATCTGGAGAGGCCATGAAAGCTGCATTATGATGCGTTTAATGCACCAGTCAGATATCCGTAGATAGCACAAAACCTCAGCTGGGGTGGAAATATGGCAGCAGAGAGAATGAAGCAACAGTCCGTAATGTCACAAATTCTGATTCGCTCAAAACCCACTCATCCAATCACAATCACTGAACCCTAAGAGTCTCGTGTGCTGCGGGAGAGTCACATAAAGAGTTGAGAATAGAGTGATATGTAGCACTTTATCTCCCCCAAACCCATATAGAAGTGTGCTGGGCTGTATTGATCTGCGAGTAGAGATGAACGCACAAGCAAAGAGGGGCAATCTGGTGCTCTGAGCAGATCAAGAGCAGCTGCAGTTCTTTGAAACCGGACGCACTTCCACTGAAACAAGGCTATAGACTGAAAAAGGTACTCTCTCTCATGCTGGACTCGACGGTATAATGCTCATAATGGCATGCTCGAGCTCAAGATATCAAACACTGAGACATCCGAGAAGATAGTTTCCTTCTTTAACCCGCATTCACAAGTGCTATTATTTCCACAGAGCACCTGGTTTTTTTTTTACAGGCGCTGACAAACTACAAATTTACAACTGTATTAGAGACATAATCCCTCCAATACGTGTTTACATAATTATAATTTCATGTTATTTTTTCCTCCAAGAACCAAATGTTTTTCTCCTCCAACGTTTCACTATTTGCTCCTCGTGATTCACTGTACAATTACCCTGTAGTGTGAAAGCTTAGACATATTCCCTCACACCAACACACAAACAAATACAAGTGAGATTATGTTATACACAAGATGTCATACGGACCTACTTACAAGGGAAGGGGGGGAGATAGATACACACGAGTCTTTCAGTTTCACCAGCTCACACACTCGTTCTCGAGCCTTTCAGGCTCAGCCAAAACCTGTGGCAGAAAATACGACTCCTTCCATTGTGTGAGGGGGCTCTGGCCACTTTGACATGCTAATGTGCTCCTTCCAAACAGCTGGAATTTGCACTTGCATTAATTCATTTTCAACATTTTTTTGATGCACAAACACATGAAAATGGAGTTCCCTGGTAAAGAAGGCTTGAATGGGAAGTGGAGCCTGATTAAAGCCTGTATTAGCTTATTTCTTACACATTCCTGGAAACTCAACACTTGGGCACAAATAGGCTGCCTTTGTATTTAGCTGAATGTCACTTTGTTATGTATGGCGAGGGAGATAAAGCCACTTCATCCTCCACACACTCATCTGCTGTCATATCGTCTCCTGAAAATAGTCTTGGAGAAGCTTCAGTCAGGGCTGTGTTTAAATGCACATTGATTAAAACCTAATTTCTCAGCAGCAGTGAGCAGCTATGATGATGAACGGGTGCTACAGATATATTAAACACCAATGAGACACATTCAAGGACTTTAATCCACGCAGGAATTCATAGCTCCCTCTCTCTTTTAAAATCACACACACAACCAAAAAACAAAAGAAGAAGAAGAAGAAGCAGAGAGCATGAGACGACTGGGGCTAAATTTATCCCCAATCCGCTGATCGATCACTAGAGATTGCTGCTGTGCTCCGGGCTGCCATGCATCACCGGCTGGCCGCGGTGTGTTTCTCGGGCCAGGAGAGGCTCACACACCGCGTGCGCGCTCCTGCTGCTGCCCCTACTCTTTAACACATGGTTGACAAGACGTGTTCAGAATCGGTGCGCCTAAATAATAAATGTGCAGTAAAAGGATCTAATTTTACTGCCACTCTGCGCCGACTGGCTTTGAGTTAACTATAAGCAGCCAAATATCAGCCCCCTGTTTTGTGGGGGGGATGTTATCATTTGTATTTCTCCCTTTCCATGACATTTCCAACGCGTGGAGCACCGTTTGCATCCCAAGCTCCTTTATATCCAAAAGTAATTATTACAATGGCAGGCTGATTTCTTCCTTTCTTTCCTTTCCTTTTGGACAAATAGCCAAGGCCCAATTATGTTGGATTAGCCAGTGAATGCTCTCAAGAATCACACCGACACCGCTTCTCAGGTCACAGCTCCCAGCATAAATCCCTATTCATACCAACAACAAAAAAACGCACCACCAACAAACTACACTTCAACTCTGGAGGCATAAATTCCGATTAAATGGTGCTTTACATGTTCTGGTTCACATAAATGCGCTGCTCCCACACTTTTTAATAGTTTCCATTCAGCCAAACTCGGCAGCCGAGCAAATCAATCCACATCTGGTTGTGTTTGCATTAACCATTTCTCAATTATCCCTTTCGGAACATTTATATTACTATAAAAAGACGAGTTTCATCCAAACTAAATGAAGTTCCTCCTTGTAAAATCGGACCTTTTTTACTTTTAAAAAGTAGCCCAAACACTGTGAGGCTTGGTATTTGTGTACTATTTAACGCGAGGCTGTGCAAAAAGTTGTTCCACTCCACAGCAACTTGTCAAAATGCTGCTTAGGCTCTGATTTATATAGTAGTGATGGTGCAAAAAGAAAACTACTCTTACCTTTCTTGAAAAGCAGTGAAGCCAAACAGGCTGAAATGAAGTCAGTATGTGGACTGCATAAAAATAAAAAGGCAAAAAAAAAAAAAAAGTCAGATTGTGGAAAGACAGTCTGATGGGAACTCCTCTGCAGCGAAGAGAGTGAGTCTGCAGGTCTGAGGCATGCTCCCCTTATCTGGGACAGAGGCTGGCTCTCAGGCGGCAGGTCCCCCTCTCAGCCCGTACATTCTCCTGCACCGGACACACACTTCCATGGCAAGCAAGGTGTTGCTCTGGCTGCTCAGTCCTGACTCATCAACACCTCGTGCACCTCTGAGCGGCTCATCTATTCTCGGCTCTCCTGGTGCGCTCCTCCTGCGCTCCTCCGAGGCAGCGGCAACAAACAAGCAAGAGGAGACGCGGAGCTCGGGGACCCAACAGAAAAGACAGAGTGACTGAGAAGGGACAGAGTGTAAAAAGGGGGGCTTTCAGTGTCTGATGAAGAGGAGGAGAAGCAGACGGGTCTCTCTTCTCTACTTTAAGCGCCGACGCTGCTCCTATTGGGCTCCTCTGAGTGAGGCTGTGGGCAAGTTTCAGCGGCTCGCCTCTGGAGAAGATCCCGCTCACAGTGTTGAGACACTTGGTGGAAGCAGCGCGGAGCGGGCTTCCAGTAAACAGCGCCAGTGCAGTGGAGAGCAGGCTGCCGTCTGCGGGAGCTGTCTGAGCCCAGGACTCCTCCAAAACCTGACATGGACTCCAGATCCAGGCTGACTCGGAGTCTAGATCTGTGCAAGGAGACTAATCACATCAACTTATTATCATGCCCGGCAGGAATCAGCTTCTTCTTCTTCTTTTTCTAAGATTCAGATACGTCACACAGAAAGGAAGGAGGTTATCAATATATTTCCCCTCATTTTTGTCCCCCTTGTTCTGCTTAGAGATGCACCGCTGCCTTCCTTTTGGGCATGAGAGGCCCTCACTCTGTCACAGTAGGCAGTCCAGCCTATTCAACCAATGACAGAGGACTTATTCTACTGTAATACTACCAAGCATCAAAAGGAACATGGAAGTACAGACAGACTTTTTTTTTCTCCTCTTCCCCCCCTCCTCCTCCTCTTCCTCCTCACTCCAACTGGCCCCACAGGATAACACACTGGCCCGGGCAGCAGTGGTCAAGCTGCTGCTGGTGCTGCTAGTGTGTGGAGCCAAGTGTGTTAGTGTGTGTGTGCATGTGGAGCCAAGCAGTTTTTCAAACCTAGAATCTCTCCTCAATTGTGTGTTTGTGTGTGTGTGTGTCCCCTGCACTTTTCTTTTACATGATTCATGACACCATTTGGCAGTCAAGGGATTTTTGTCGGGCTGCTGCGGCTTTGACCCTTTGACTCATTACTGTAAGCTGCATATTATGTTGGTGGTCCACCATTCGTAGCTGCTGTGCAGTGCCCGGGATTACAGTTCGATCTGTGCTAGATTTCCAAGGGACATTCCCAGCTGTAATGTACGGTTTTAGTTATTATCAAAACCCCAACACAGCTAATATTTTTCATATTTTCAGGACTATCATTACATCAGAATATGCAAAAAAATAAATAAAATAAAATAAACAAAACATCCAGGTTTCTGTCTGCGTCTGGTAAAGACTCAGAGCATGTTTTGATTCTGTCCAGAAACATTATCAGGCAGGACGTGGGTACACACCTGGCTTCAATAAAAACTGTCTTTCACCCACTATGTGGAAATGTGAAGTTGAGTCATGCTTGCCAGGTGAAGGTGAATGCAGCAGAGGGGCAGACTTATGTTTTCATAAGCATAATTTTACATAATAATACAGGCTGTTTTTTTTTTTTTTGCATGGGACAAAAAAGAGAAAACAGATGTAAAAAAAAAAAGGTCACCCAGTGGCAGGCATCCATATCTGGAGAAATGTTTATTTATAAGCGCAGACTAAAAACACATGTGGTGTCTCTATGGCTGCAGTGTTGAACAGCTCAAACTGCCATTTTGCATGAATTCATTTGAATCTGCTTCCTCAGATTGTCAACAGAGGGCATTAGACTTGTGTTGCTATTCTTCTGAGTGAGCATAAATCACTGAACTGTAAAATTCACAGCCAGATTGAATACTAACAGGTGAAGACAGAGATATCAGTTTGAATCACACGGTAATTAAAATTATTTAGCTAATTACAGGCCACCTTGTGTGTGTGTGACCCCGGCCTGTGCAGTCGTCTCTTTGACGAGTCACAGCGGTTCCACATAAATTGTTTATGTGCGAGTGTTCATGATAAACTGTGATATAATCATATCTCGCAACGGCGGCACAATATTGCACGTAATCACTCACCAAATGGTGCATGGTAAACGCTGACTCTGTTGCGCAGCTCGAAAAACATTCAGAAGGTGAGAAACAAGGACAGACATGATGGCTATATTCTAAGTAAACATGAAATCACACAAAACTGGGACTGTAAATCATGCTCGCAGGATAGTAAAGATGTGACCACGCTGCGTTTCTGTTTTCATTTCAGTTGAAAATCCCGGCAGATGCTTTGGACAGGCCTCAGTCATCCATGGTGAGAGCAAACATGTCTCCCCATTTCCCATGTGGCTCCGAGCCCGCCTCTTAACCTTCAATTGTTCGCCTAACAATGCTTATTGGTTCCTTCCCAAAATATTTGCACATGATTGACATTTCAGGCACACATGACCAGTCACAGGACTGCTGCTGACCCACCAACAAATCAGAGTCCTTTTTTTTTCTTGATGACGGACAAAGATTTGGTCAGGTTATATGCTTCAGAGCACAATTAACAACGCCACGTCTAAACTCAGTCACTCAATCATTTCTTCTTTAAATGTTTGTGACCTTTATTTTGAAGTTATGTTAGATTTTACTTAGCTTGACTTACAACTACACAGTTATTGACAAAAATAATCAAAATGCATTGAGCTGCTCCTGTAATTGAGACATCATTCAAGCTCACAGTTTACCAAATTGCACGCTGCAAAGTGCAGCGAATCAACTTTAGGACACTGAAAAAGAAGGGGTTGCACTTCCTATTTTCCTCCTGTCACATCTCTCCCAGCCACCAGAGCAAAAGTTCAAAGTGAAGCTTTGAACAAGTGATGTTTCTCTCCCTGCTTCGTTTGCATGAAACCCAGCAGCTTGATCTGTTCCAAGTGAGACTCTGCCACATCACGACTAAACCGACTCTCCCGGTATTCTCTCGTCAATTTAGTCAAGCTGGCTGTAGTGGTCTCCTTGGATATCAAACTCTTAGAGCAGACTCATAATCAAAGAAGGCCTCTCCACACAGTGAAGACTTGGTTAATATTTATATAGCCATGGGCAACCGTGCAGCTTGGAGTTTTGACCCCACTTCTGCAGCATCTCCAGGGGCGGCCCCTGTTTCTGCGCTGGTTGTACTGGGCACGGTTAGGAAAGCAACAGTGCTTATTAAAAAACTGATGGGTCATTGTGTATGGATGTTAATTTATCCTTACTGAGACCAAGAAAGTGGATTGCATCACTCCAGTTGTGAGGTCCCAACACTGGCTTCCTGACTGTCAGTGAACTGATACTGTTAGTTTACAAAGCAGTGAATGGTTCAAGGCTAAATACATTTCTAATCTTCTGCATTATGAACCATCCAGAAGTCTCAGGACATCTTGAACAGGTCTGCCCTCTGTTCCCAGTGTCAAAACTAATGATGGAGAAGCAGCATTCAGCTTTTATGCTTCATATATCTGCAACAAACTGCAGGTCCACAACTCTCACTTCTATTTAATCAAGACTTTTCTGTTTGCTGCTGCCTTTTATGACATCAAATAATTACTCATCCCTGACACTGCACCTCAACTTTTATTCTGCCTTATTCTACTTTTATCTTGCTTTTGTTCTATTTTCTCATGACTCTTTATGGCAGTTTTTAATTATATTTAAACGACCTTTTATAGTGTTTCTTTCACACTGTGAACTACACTGTTGACTACATACAAAGCTTTTCTGTAAATTGTGTATAAGCACATTTAGTTTCAACCTGGGGCTGACGTGGTGATGAAAATTTAGCTTTTAATCTTGCTTGTAAATATGAGTTTTGACAGCTGACTACAACCTTGATTTAACATGCTTTACTCGTGGAGGCTCTTACCTGTATTTTGACATGAACGTGTGAGCTGTTTTTAACAAGTCCTGCTAAACCCATATCTTAAAATAGCTAGTTTTATTTTCTGTTTTGAAACAATCCATTATCATCAACCCTCATTATTTTCACAAGTACGTGAAACTCGACAGAGTGCAGGTTGACACAGACATTGTTTTGCTTTCACTTTGCTGCTGGGGTTAATTAAAAATGAATGGATTACCATATGTTAATGAAAACCTGTTTTTATGTGTTTTTAATTTGCTTGCTGACTACTGGTTAATCTTTTGAGCGTTGTTCTCAAGGCTCATATTTTGAGTTAAATACAATACCAGTGGGGTATTTACACCACGGTGCACCTGACCCAAAATCAATAATGGATAAAAGAGTAAGATGGTCTTTGTCTGTCTCCCTTTTTTTCTCATTAGACAGACCTAGAAAAAGGCCGCCCAGGCAATCAACTTCTGTCCAAACGTAAATCAACATGTGTATGCTGTGAGCTGGCACACCAAGTAAAATATTATCAAATGAAGTCCCAGTGAGTGATCTCATCATTCCGCTCAAATTTCAGATATTTAATCACCCTGTCTGGTCAAAAATGCCGCAATAGCCGGTCCCCCCTGAAAGGGCCCAGAACTTATAATTGACCCAGCAGACAGGAAGCAATTAAAAAGAAGTCAAACACATGAGGGGCTTTGAGATCAAATTTGAAAAAAGCAAGGTCCAGTGTGGGCATGTTGGGCTCTGGCTTGCACAACTGTCAAATAAGTTGAGTGTTAAAAGACCACACTACATAAACAGATCCTTTCAAGAAAACCTGCGGCGCGTTGTAAACATTAGAGAATCTTCTAAACTGTGCCCCGTGATCAAACCTTTCCAGAAACACACTTTCTGGTACAGAACAGCCTTTTGCTCTTTCTGAGGTTTGATGTATGAGACATATGTTGGTTTAAACAAGCGTAGGGGAGCAACGGATATAGGTGAAGAATCTCTATTCAAATGTTTTGTATGGAAACTTAGCCGAGTGGAAACAGATGTGCCTCACTTGTGACCTATAAAAAAATGATATATGGTCACAAGTAATAAGGTTCAGCAGAGGCCAACGGTTCCAATTTGCTTCACTTTGCCGTTTTGTGCTCTGCGTTGTGTAAATGTGGACACAGTTTTCAAACAAAAGAGGTGGCTTTCGTTTTTTTTTTACTGTAAACCAAGTGAATGCTCGGTGTACTTGAAAATGACTGGGTTGAAAGAAGGATCCATTTATTCATGATTGCAACACATACAGGTTTTCTGTCAAGCACAATGTTATCACAATTATAATTCATCAAGTTGTTCGGCAACAGAAAACATCTGTGATATTTTTCTCGCTTTCAAATTTTTCAAGGAACTCTAAAACTAAAAGTTTTTTTTTTAAATTGTCTCTGACAGATTAAAGTTGATGTATCTCCATAATATTCCCACTGAGGTAAGTACAGGACTCCAGACGTGTTATGCCAGTTGCAAAATGCATCAATCAGATGCACTAAAAAGAAAAAAATATGTCTGGATCTTCAGTTTTGCGAAAATAAGGCTTCATAGCATGATTCATTTTCACATATTTTCCATAGAGCCCTACATTAACTTCCATTAAACCAAGGCAGTGCCAGCAGAGACAAAGTTGCCAGTCTTAAACAAGTAAGAATGACTTTCTGACAGAACAAAACAACAGCTATACAGCAATCAAAACAAAATGACCTTCCTGTGTCTGCTGAGAGGACAAGAAAGTCTTCAAAGCGCTGATGAAGAGGAGGAGCAGGTCAAAGTGAAGAAGACAGTGCTTCAAAATCTGCCTTTACCTGGACAGACAATAATAGAAATCAACTTTATTAGTGAAGTGTGCAGAGGATAATCTGTCTGCGTTAATACCCTCTAGTACGAGAGGAAACCGCCTTCAATTGTTCTCTCTAATGAAGATGAATACTATACCGCAAAGACAGAGGAAAATATGTGACCTCACCAGTCCCTTTAGAGGTCAATAATCTTTTAGAATAATTGCCTGAAATTTTAATTGAAGCAAAATCTTACTTAAGCATTCATCATTGTGGACAGACATTCCTCCCTTCAATTTTGCATTCCGATTAATTCCACTAATTTAAAAGTAACTGCTTTGTGCCAGTATAAAGGAACACAATTATAAGTTTTAAATACATATAGCTTATTTCCATAAAACATTACTGTTCTAAATACAGAGGCTGCTCACCAAGGCATAAAAAACGGCCAAATTTATGCCGGCTATTGCTGTAGATGCTTATTACCCAGTCAACAACAATCTTTGAAGGTCTTTCAATTTGTCAAAACTTGCACATATGACTAAACAACTTGTTCTTGAGGGCTGATTACTTTTTTAGCGGTGTGTTTGCAGCCACACGCCTCAGGAAGCACAGGCTTTTGCAAATGTGCAAGGTCGTATGTAAATACTGCCAATACCAAAAGCACATCCGTTAATACACATCCTTTAATAGGTCTGGAATTGCACTCGTCCAAATCATTTGACACAACTGTTTATTAAGCCAAATTAGTCCGAATGAAATCTTTCCAGGCCAATCAAATAGTTTGCTTGATTAGTGGTGTGTTCTCGCTGGCACACTGAAGAACAGACAAATCCAATAGGGGGAAAAAGACAAGGGAAAGGAAGGGGCAACTCCAATTTCTGAGGACAATGAACTAAATTGTTCTGTCCCAATTTCTCAAGAGATACTTTGTAATCACGGCTAATTATTGTTGCATGGTAAAGTGGGGAAAGGAACAATAGTCGTTGTTTCAGACTTTCCACAAGTTTGCAAAATTAAGAGATGTTTTGAGGATTTACATAAGTTCCATTACTGCACACCTGAGAGAGGGTTTAACACGGCAGAGGACAAAATAAAAACAAACCTTTATTGATGTGTTCATTTTTCTCAGTGTTTTATGGTCCAACCAACACGCTGCAAATATAAATATACCAGTGAGCAGTGGTGGAGGAAGTAGCAACACTGCTTTTATATCTGTTTACACCTCCGTGTATATATATATATATATATATATATATATATATATGTATATATATATATGCATTTACTACATTCCTGTTTACATTCAGTTCATTCATTTCAAATTGATGTCTAATTTATATTACCTTATTTTATGCTATAATATCCCTTATTTTATCTTGCACTTTTTAATTTAATGAGCATTGTTGGAGCCTGAGGCTTTAGACTTTCATTGCCAATGTCTCTGCAATTGTTGCACATATGATAAATAAAGAACTTGAATATAAAAACAATTCATTACATGTGAAGGTCCTTCATTGAAAAGTACGCAGCTATTTGCAGCTAATATAGTAAAACAAATCAAAAGTACAAGACTGCTGCAGGAAAAAGCCACTGTAAGTGTTATAGTATCAGTGGAGTATTATTACCGATCCATTAACGTGTAAGTAGTATTTATTGCTGTAATTGGTCAAGGTGTTTGATGTAAATCAAAGGGACTACGTATGATTATATAAAACTGTATTTTTATCTACAACAGTGACTCATATTTTTAGGATCATATGCTATGTGTAAAATCTGGGAAGTAGCCTGACTACAAACTAGAAAAGTGCGCTGAAAAAACTGTTTAGTTTAGTTAGCTGCCACTTGCTCACAGAACATGTTATGATGGGGTGCACATTCAAACATGCATTTTATTTTATTCAGACAGGGTTAGCTGAACAGTTCAATGGCTGTCGGATGATTTCTTTGTCATTAATGCATCTGTTACGGTATTACTCTTTTTCTTCTTTTAACAAAAGTTTAAATTTAGGAATATCAGTCCTGTTTGTTCCACCTGGCATGTCTGGATGGAAAAATGGAGAGTCACCGGCCTGGTTGACCACAGGTGGAGTTTTATAATCTTGGGGGAGTGGTCTAGCCAGGAGTGCAGGTGGTGCAGGTGGGGAGGAGACTTGGGATTTAACATGCGCTCTGTAGGGTAACTATAAGCACATGCTTTGTCTATTTTCAACGGAGCCATGGTGTGTTGTACAGACAAGATCGATTTCTCCTGCTGACAGGCACTGTATGTGCAATGTGATGAAATTATGAGGATGAATGTATTTTTAATGACTAAAACACAGCCACAATTATTTGATGTCGTTCATGACTGGAGTTTTAACAGTATTCACTTTAGTCTGTAGGCTACAGCAAGACAGAGCAGAAAATAACCATAACATACACAATTGATACAGACAAAACAACATCAAACAGCAATAACTTACTTGATAATGGCAATAGGTCATGGATTAGCCACAGACATCAGAAAATGTGATCAAATCAACAAAATTGGGCAGACAAAACGCTCAACTTGTGAAACAGTCCCGGTATCGTTTGAGGCTTTAGGGCAAACAGGTTGCAGCCAGACCGCAGAGAGCTGGGGCTCATGGAATTGTCCCTCCTGGCCCCGTTACAGTCAAGATGGCAGCAAAGATAACAAAAAATTGAGATTTATTCATCTCGTATTGTGCCTAACTTTAGTGGATCATAACATATCAGGTATGAAATTAATCTTCAGATGCTCCGGTTCAAAATGAGACCAAACTTTTCTACATATGCCGGTTTATTAAAACATGACAAAGGCTAAAATGTGGTGTGCAACAGACTAGGTAAGGCCTGTTAAAAAAAAACTGCAGCCCCTACCTGCTGCTTAAGAGGAGTGAGATGTCAGCCTCCATCCATTTTCATACACTTATCCGAGGCCGCGTTGTGGGGGCAGCAGTCCAAGCAAAGTACCCCAGATGTCCCTCACCCCAGCAACACTTTCCAGCTCCTCCTGGGGGACCCCAAGGTGTTCTCAGGCCAGATGAGATATGTAATCCCTCCAGCGTGTTCTGGGTCTGCCTTGGGGCCTCCTACCAGTGGGACGTGCCTGAAACACCTCCAGAGGGAGGCAACCAGGAGGCATCCTAGTCAGATGCCCCAACCACTGCAACTGACCCCTTTGGACGCAAAGGAGCAGCAGCTCTACTCTGAGCTCCTTACCCTATCTCTACGGCTGAGCCCAGCCACTCCGCGAAGGAAACTGATTTCAGCCGCTTGTATCCACAATCTCATTCTCACAAGCTCATGACCATAGGTGAGGGTTGGGACGGAGAATAATCAGTAAGTTGAAAGCTTCGCATTCCGGCTCAGGTCCCTCTTCACCACGGCAGTCCGGCGCAGCGCCCTCATCACTGCAGAAGCCGCACCAAACCGCCGATCCATCTCACGCTCTATTCCACCCTCACTCATGAACAAGACTGAGATACTTGAACTCCTTCCTCTCCCTCCCATTTTACACAACCAGTTAAACCGGTTTCTCAACAATTCTGAATCACTGCAGCCATGAGAGATCCTGGAGCATACAATCACAAATGTGCACACAAAATATGAGGCTGATTGGTCCAGTAGTTAGACGGATACACATACTCACACACATACACACATAACAAAAAGCATGATCCCCTCCAGACGTAAAGCTGTAAAATAGATGGAGTAAGAAGGAAAGAGGTAGCATGAAATGAAAACACTCATATACGGTACAAGTATCTCAACTTTATGTACAGTACTCGAGTGAATAGTCTTTATACTTACAGTCAACCACTGGCAGTTTGAAATAGTGATTATATACATACGTTTTTGGTTTATTAAACAAAGTTGACCCTGTTTTTGTTAACAGTTTCTGTTGATCTGCTGCAAATTAAAAACTATGGATCAAAGATAAATGTCTGTGTCTGTACAATTTTCACCTGTTATGCTTTGACCTGCCCGATATATTGGATTTTCTCTCGAGAGCTTGTGTTATAAACTCTGTGTGGGTGATTTTTCACAAAACCTTCTCAATAGCATCCCTTTGAGTATCAAATAACCTTTACATAAATACCACCTGGATTAGACCGCATTTGACAATTTCTTCAAAGCTGAGCTACCTTGAATTCTTCTGCATGAGAGTTCACTAAAGAGAGGAAATTAGTCAGAGATGTCAGGACTAACATAAATACCTTTATGGTAGAAGCAGAATAAATAGGGGTCAACATAATAAATGCAATAAATGTTCCACAGGCAAAAAGGAAATGGAAAAATGGAAATGCGCAATGGATCTCATCCGTTTTACAGATGATGGGATAGGCTTGCCATGTTTAACCTAACGCTGGGATGTTTGATTAACTGTGTTAATCATTTCCCATCTGCACTGAGCCCCTGTCTCTGCCTTTTGATTAAATTCCGACTAGTCTTGCATTGTTCATTATGTGTACTTGTCAAATAATTGACTGCTTGAAGGCAAAAAAAGAATGTACGCCTTTCAATCTTGATGAGGAAGTGCTTTAATATCATGTCATTCACTTTGCATGGCATGTGGAGGAGACGTGTGGAGAAGACGTGTGGAGGAGACGGGGAGAAGCACCTCACGGGCACAACCTGGGGGGGGGGGTTATCATGAATTTGGCCGTCTGGTTTTCAACAAGCCTTTTCTCCCTGAGGTTCATGTCCAGGGTCAAATATGCCGACTTTTGCTGAAGCTAATTCAGAGTATGAATGGAGGACACATGACTGGAATTCAATTCACAGCATGATCTCAAATGATGGTGGTGTGATAGAGAAGGGGTAAGGTTAATTAAAATGTCTTTAAAAGGGTAATTATGAATATCGTTTAAGCATGCTGCTAGGTGGGTGTAACAGAACAGACTCAAGGTTCACCATTCATGTAACTGATTTCCATTAATCCACAGATATGTTACGACATGAATTTGCATGCAAACACAGATCACCACACTGGAATTTAGTAATACCTTGTATAGAATTCCTGAAAAACACCGTTTCAGGTGTCTACTTTTTATATTTGTGAATTTCCAATGCTAACCTCCTTTTTAATTACTTCACAGCACAAGTGAATCAAATCATAAAGCTGTCAGCCTTCACCAGGAACTCAGACCTGCCGCGATAATGATACCTGACTGGAATGACAGTTCCATGCTGTGTTATTCCTGGGGTTAAGGGTGTGTAACTCCAGGCTCTTCAGCACCATCTTTGCTCACAACTCTTAATACAGTCTTGTTTGTACAGTCCTTAATAAAGAAGCACACCACTTTGTATGCATATGCTGCGGACTGACAGGCGCTCTTCCCCTCCTCAAGGATAAATGGGTACCAAACACTCAACACGATTAGCCTTGTAACATAAGTATAACTCAGCTGAAGTGAATGTGGAATGAAAGACTGTAAGAAGGGTTTATGGTCATGTAAGACTGTTTTGACGCCCCGTTATGAGCCAAGATCACCACATCTGTGTGAATAATTCATTCATAAAAAGCTTGTTTCCAGCAATCGCCTCAATGTGGAAGTAAAATGAATTAACTTGCATGGTTCCATAAGAATTGTCTAATGATGGACTTTTAATATTACGCCTGCTTCATCTCGATCGCTATGGCAACGTCCTAACTTCCCTTGCCAGGCTGCAGGTTTGTACTACATCACATGTCTTGCTCCTTTTCAGCTTTTACACAAAACTGCAGCCGCCGAGATCACAGAGCACCCAGTTTCAGTTAGTGCGGGATTTTTTTTCAGGGTAATGATATTCTGTCGTTGACAGAAAAAGGGCAAAGAATTTCATCCTTGTTATTTTGTCCATGTTGAAGGAGAATGTTGAATTTTCAGTTTCAGACACTATTAGCTCTCAAACCGAAGGTAACAAACACAGTTTTAAAGCAGCATTTTGTCAGATGTCCTTGTTAGGATACAGAGACAGAAACACAGCCAGGCAGATTAAATGGAGTTGCAGAGAGAGAGAGAGAGAGAGATGGGTGAGTATGTCTCTGTGTGCGTGGGAGGTTCTCCCCAAATTACTAGAGTGAACCCATAGGTCACTGGTTTGTCATGGTAAACGTAAGCCGTTGGAATTGAGTTCAGGAGCTTTCCCACCATCGCTCTGAGGTGGCAAAGGCTCAGCCACCGCTGCATTCTTGTGTGTCTTACCATTAAGACCCAGTGAATACCTTGGTGACAATGGTCATGTGGTCAATGAGGAGGCAGCAGTGGAAGCAGCTCAGACTTGGGCAAAGGGTGAGCACTCTGGAATGGACTCATTAAGTCACAGCTGTTGTGTTTGGAACAATGACGCTGGGACTCTTCTCAAACCTCTCCAGCACCCAAACATTAAAACTGCAACAGACGATGTGCTGTGGAGTGGGTGGCGCCTACAGTGGGTGGGGGTCTGAAAATAAGTAATTGTGTCTTAACTTTTTCTCTGAAAACTTTTAAATATCTATTGTTTTTTGTGTCCAAGTTTGAGAGATTTAAAAAATAAAAAAAATGGCAAGGTCTGACTTGAATAGGCTTCCACTTGTCAAACACTGAAAATGCTCGTGTTTCTTGTTGCACAAAGTACACAATCAGCGGAGAAAACATTTACTTTTACATATTTTTTCTCTCTTAGTCTTATTTCCCATCTGGATGTCTCAAGTGATTCAAAGCTAACCTTGCCTTTGAATTCAAAATCCCACTCAGTCGCATGCCTCATGTCGACACAGTCAGAGGAAGCCAGAAAAGCAAAGCCAGTGACCTCTCCATGGTTTGGGGGTCTCAAAATTATAACACCCTTCCTATCTTCACAAAGCAGTCCCCTGCTGCTGCAGCCTTGGTACTGCAATACCAACACCATCGCACTAGATTGGATTAGAGAGACAACTAACTGTGAGATGGAGCCCAGGCTCACCACCAGTCCCATTTCTCATGTAAATGCCATGAGAGTTCATGGTGCCCAACATAATAGAATGGATACAACACAGTAAAAGGTTCCTTTGTCTGCAAAATTACAGACGGTGACATCAGTTGGTGTGATCTT
Organism: Epinephelus awoara; assembly: GCA_035609425.1. Lineage (NCBI taxonomy): Eukaryota > Metazoa > Chordata > Actinopteri > Perciformes > Serranidae > Epinephelus > Epinephelus awoara. The sequence goes on along the minus strand of CM069303.1, from coordinate 23,188,955 downwards.
TTTCTTTTTTTGTTCACTTTTGTAAAATTCTCAGAGCGCCTGGGAAATAACCAGACGAATGACTCCCTGGCTCATGTCATAGTGTATTACTCTGCAAGAGGTTTTCTTGGAGCGCCGAACTCTGGATTTGTTCAATGTTTCCTTTTTCCTTTCCGTCCTGGAGTCGGCGGTGTTTGCTTTGGAGCTGACAGTTGACGTTTTAGGATTCCGGAAGCCGGCCCACCAGCAGGCATGAAATCTTAACCTGTAACAACAAAGCCGCTATGATCAGCGTTTACACTAATGCTAACAATGACAACCTGGCCCATAAATGTTAAAAAAGATGTTAATGTTTAAACTTGTCTTAAGTGTTTTGCAGGAGTATTTCTCCAATGTTTTAAAATCAGACAAATACTGCAAAAAAGGCTACATTAACAAAGAGAATGGGTGCAAGAAGAGCCTAAGAAGCTCACGCGCAGGTCATCAAATCCAAGTATTAATCACCGTCACCTCAAAAGCCATAAGTCAAGAAACCTAGTCTCCAGCTGACAGAGGAGCTACTTCCACATAAATGTTTATTTGTGCCTAAGTGTCTGCAGAAAACTCCTGATTTTCTCCAGCCTAGGTTTGTGTGAGATCACGACAACACATCTTCACATGACCCCCTCGTCACTCAAGACCTTTCTCACATTTTCATAACAAGGTCCACCTGGATCCCATCACCAAGAGCCACCAGAGCGGTTTGTCCAGGCAAAATGTAATTAAAGTCAGTGGTTTCACATGTAATTATCACAACAAAGTCCGGGCCGTGTGCACCCTGAGCACTTTGTTGAAAAAAGAAACCAATGTTTGTGTTTATCTTTTCGAATTAGCTGGAACCGACTTTAAAATTAACTTGGATCTCTGAGGGTCTTTTTTTTAATCATCACAAATCCTCTCTAACACATGGGTGCATGCTTCGTCACATGCCTGTGCCGAAGCCTTTCTAAATCCTCACAAACTTGTAGTTTGTTTAAAGTGAGGAGCAATATGATAAGACATCTCCTGAGAGGTGGGAGTCAGCTGCTTGGTCCCGTTTCAGTTAAGTGCAGTGGTGTGTATTGGATAAGCTGGTATTGGACCATCTCAAATTTGCCCCTCGGTGTCAGATAAGCATACGCCGTGCCCCCCCGCCCCTCAACATACACACACACACACAGTGCTAACCTCTCTCCAAACAGCACCCCCGCACAGCTGTCTCCCTCCTCTGGGAGACTGTGAAGGCCAACTGTGCAGCCACTGAAATGAGCTGCTAATCCCTGTACAGGCTCCCAAGCATATTACAATGCACAGAGCCGCTGGTCCATCAGCCACTGTGTGAGTGTGTGAGTCTGTGTGCGCTATCAGTCTATATACATGCATGTGTACATTTAGGCATGTGTCAATCTGTTTGAGTGCCAGCTGCATAAAGCAGTGTGTGTACACGAGAAGGTGAAAATGATTGTTGTTCCTGTCCTGCGTGACCTCGGTAATAGCTATATATCTCCTTGCAGCGTTTTCGAAGAGCACAACCAATTGCCATCGCAGGAAGAAGATTCCACTTCTCCCCAACAAGTGTCTCAGCCTCCTCTCTCTCCCTTTCACTGGAGCGAAGTCATTACTGGTGCTTATGAAAGTGAAATGAATGAGAGCGTAAGGGGATGGATGGGAGGTCATGGCCTCGGGGCCTCTGGGGAGTGAGGACGCATAAACTCATCACCTGGTACTGATGGAGGACCACTCACCTCAACCACCGTCTCTATCTGTCTGCCCTAGCCACCTCCACCAGTTTTTGCCCTTGCCACACAGGCGAGTGCAAAGGTATGAGGCAGGAGCAATTTTCTACTCAAGTGATGTTCAAAACCAGCCATAAATGACACATTTGAAGGCAGAGCGATCACCTGAAATCAACATGATAAGGAAATGGAGACGCTGCCTGAATACGGAGGGCCTGCCATCAGCATGCCCTCCCTTTGATATCACTCCTGATTGGTGTAATTGCAAAGGTGAGCCTTTGTTTGAATGGGTTAATATTGTTTTCACGAAGCTGTTATGAAATCATGCATTTTTAACAGGGAGAGCTGATTTTAGTCCCCAAATACGAATTGAAATATTCATCAGTGTGACTGCGCCAGCCTTAAAAATAGCTGATCAAACCAATGTTTTGGACGAAGAGTGTAAGCAGCTGCTGCTTTCATTCCGCAGGCAAACCTGTTTTCTATCAAGAGAGGACTCCATCAAAGAGATTGTCCTGTAACGGAGAGGTTACATGTGCAATCCCCAAAAACAAGACTTTCTTCTGTCAAAGTTTTCTTCAAGAAGCGCATAATATCTACTTGCCTCTTCACTTTAAGCCTCAATGTAAGCGTCTGTCCTAAAGTGTACATGTACAACTGTAGTTTGATTGAACAGGGGCTCTCTGGTTATGATTTTAATCCCTTGCATTTAACACTAACGGGGCTTTCACACCGCTGGGTGATAAGTTGCCACCTCCAGTCATTTTAATAAGAAGGCAACAGAGGGGAGGCAGTTTTGAACATGGCAGTAGGGGTATGAAGCAGTTGCTGTGACGTGAACATGCACTGATTTTGCTTCACCAGTTCACCAACTTGAACTTCTGACTGTTGCCATCTGGCTTTACCCGATCAAATAGCAGATATTAGGGAAGCAGAAAGACGACAAGAACACCTGGAGTTATGGCGCTAGCAGCTGATAAGGACAACTAGAAGATAAATTGGGCCTGGGTTGACATTGCTACCAAACTTCAGATGACTGGTAAACTGTCCACGTATGTTGAAGTCCTTGTTAATTTCAGTGATTTCTGCTGTCTTGCTGGTAGTCAGTTGTCGGGGCGGTTACCATGCAGCAGTGTGGACGCAGATTAAGACTCGCCAAAGCTCTGGTTAAAAAATTTTAAAATCGATTCTGGCAGAATATTAAGATTAAATTATAATTTGACCAATTTGGTATTAGGAATGTAAAAGGCAGATGGATTTATGACTGGACAGCTGGCTATTCTCTGCTGGTTTAAATAGAGACTGTAACCTGTGATAGCCCATGTAAAACAAATATTAATAAATAAACAAACATTAAACTTTATATAGTATATATATATATATAGTATTGTTACCTCCACTAAGAAGGACAAACTGTCAAAAAAGCCTGCAAGGACTTTCACCGCTTTGAAATCCACTGATACCTTGACTGTCTACAGGCATAACAAGGGCAATTTTTCACAGCTACCTGTCTGTGACACATTGTCCACTTATCCATCAGCAGGCCTCAAAACGAAAGCATTTGCCGTGAGTTTTCATCTTGTGCCTGTGACGTCTGGCCAGTCATATCTCACTCGACTGTTCAGTCTGTAAGAGAGGCGAGGGTGTAAATATTACACTAAAACTGGGCAGAGTAAAACAAATTCTGTCCATAGAAAAAGATAAATTCCTCCAGGACACAATTCGGAGAGAAATAAGAAGCCCTGAACAATCTTCTTTCAGACCACTCGTGGCAAATGTAAGAAAACCTAGTTGTGGATTGATTGACGCCCGGCAGAGTTGGGTGAGACAATTGTGCACGTAATCAGCAATTACCCTAATGACTGTGCTGACATACATTGTGGTGTAGGGTTCGAGCGTGTGTGTCAGGGGGCTGGTGTGGGGAGAGGGGGCCAAGGAGGACAGGGGTCCGCTGAAAGCCCTGTCGGAGTCTCTGAGTGATGGCTTGTCAACGAAGCACTCCTGTTTCAGACAGAGTCAAGGCTCAGGTGGCTCCAGCGGGCTCTTCTACCTCCACATGGTGTTTCTCAGGTCACGCCCGTCCGGAGCACTGGCGCTTTTCCACACTCCCCTCCATCTGCACCACATTGCTCCTTTTCTTTCCCTGTATTTACAAGCCTTTCTAATCTGCTCATTTTACCCTCCTAAACTCCTGAGTTGTGCAACGTAAATCTCAAATATGAATGCCTGAGGCTTTCATTTAGCTTGTTGGTCACACCCCAAAAATACCGTTTTCCACTATGCTGTATGCTAGTCAGGTAGAAAATGCTGAATCTAGTTTTTATTTATCTGGTGCGATATGTTCAGTGGTAGAAGAAGTATTAAGATAATATTTTTAAGTAACAGTAAGAATACAGCAAAGTGAAGACACTCCATTACAATGACATTCAAATCTGAAGTATAAGTACAGCATTGTTATGAGCAAAATATACTCACATTGTCCAAAGTAAAAGCAGTTGTTCTGCAGAGCAGTGGCTCCTGCTGATAAATTACTACGTATTATAATTTAATATGATGAATAATGTGGGTGAGATGAGATTATATTTGGAAGAAAAGAAATAAAACACTGCTCTACAAATTTCTATAATCTTTTTGGTCTTTTCTCATTTGTTTGCTTTTTTGTGTGATGAATTGGAATAATTTGCCTCTTTGGGCCGCAAACAGTCATTTAAATGAACCTAAGTGAGATGCTTCGAGGGGAATTGTCTCTTTGGCTAAACTGTAAACAACTCACAGGAATCTGAAACAGGACAGAGACCTAGACACAAGCCAACAAGGTTGAGTATACAATGCACTACAAAGCTACAAAGCAGCAAGTAGTAGGGGTGGGAGAAAAAGCAATTCACTTAAGTATGGCAGAAAATGGCAGACAGTCAGAGGAAAAGGACCCTTGGTGGCCCAAAAAGCAACTTGAATTCAACCAGCATACACTTTCTTCTGGACAAGCAAACTTTCTGTTGCTGCTGTTACACAGATTAGACCCAGCCCACTGTAAGCCCCAGTGCTGAGATTTCTGCTGGCTAGACCCAAGTTGTTACAGCCACTACAGACCTTCCATCCTCCTCCCTCCCACTCCTCTCCTGGTGAATGGTCTTCTAGTGAAAAGCAGGGAGGTGAAAGGACCAGAGAGTGCACTAACATTTGCTAGCTAAGTCTTGTCTTATTTGTGGTCTGTAAACAGAGAGAGTGAGAACAGAGCAAGGGGGGGCTGTGCAACTCAATGCACTATTCACAGCTCTATGATAAAATCTGATTTCACCCATTTAAACAGTAATAAAAAATAGAAAATCAGGATGCACCAGTTAATGTTGATAGCTTACTTCAAAAAGTATACAATTTTATTCAATCTAAGAATGTACATTTTAGTAATTAACAAAATAAGTAAAGTTTATTACCTCCATCAAGGCTGGAGGTTATGTTTTCGCCAGCGTTGATCTGTTTGTCTGCAAAATAACTCGAAAAGTTCTGAATGGATTTTGATGACATTTTCAGGAGTGGTTGATAATGAAACAAGGAAGAGAGATAAAAATTTTGGTGGTGATCGGTTGAAGCGAAGTGGATAAAATAATAAAATGGCGGGAAATCCAAGCTGCTTGGCGGAGGTCTGCGCTCTCCGAGTGTTTCATATAGGACCTTCAACAGAGCAAGGTCACAGCCTCAGAAATTGAATTGTTAAAAATAAGACCATAAAAAACAGTTATCAGTTTATTTACCAATGTTTTATGCAGTATATGATACTGCTGAAATAAAAGTCAGACAGACTGACTAACATGAAATGTTCATTGTTTTTGGAAATATACAATTCGGTCTCTAGAAGTGTATGATTCAACTTTTTCCCCCAAGGTACCACAATCTTTCCCTTACCTTAATTAATCAAGTGCTGTGAGTGCAACACATTGTTATTCCGGACTCATCAAATACTGACGCTTGATCAATGACCTGTAACGCCAAAATATGATGTGCTAAATACCCTTCCTGTGACAGGGTTGGCCGTTAAGGGACAGCATGTCAATATATGCTTGTTATTTGCACTGTCTCTTTCAAAATGAATGTCTTTCACAGGAAATGTGCAGTTCATGTCCATTTAATGCATCCGTTCTTTTTTTTCTCAATAAACTTAGAAAGTTGTTAAAAACTTCATTTTTAGGTTTACTTCCTCAGGCTTAGGCAACAAAGGCACGTGGTAAGGTTTAGAAACACATACTAGCACACTATAAAATTGTTAAAATAATTCAATTGGCATTTGGTTTTCACAGAGGGCACTAACAGCTGGCTCCAAGGTGAAAGTCCAGAGACTGATTGACCTATACACTTGTCCTCCCGCCTGCCCTATGTGGACTTTCTCACTCTTTTACCACAGTAGTTGTCCAGAACATCAATAAATGCCGCTGCCCAATGCCTCTCAGTGCCACTGCTAATGATTCCCTTAATGCAGTGGTGTCTGACACTGACGGGCCACTGACCAAGGGTCGGTATTTGATGAGCTGGGTGAGATCGGGTAGGTGAGTGCCTTAATATACCCATAAACACATTTAATCATGCTTTAGTTGCTAAAAGTGGATACGGTAAAAAAACTGAAATACGTTATCAGTAAATATTTTACTACTATGTTCCGAATTAACAGTTGACATTATGTGAACACAATTTCTAGGAGACAGGGCTGCGATATGTCACGCGCATTGCTTTGGTTTAGTCAAGTTTTGGCTAAATTCTACATATTTCAGTTTGAATATATACTCATTTATTGCAAGAGTGGTCGTGAGGTTGACGTAGCATGTGCTGAATAAAATAAGTGTTTAATGTTCTGTAAGAAATCTTAAAGAAAAAAACCCTAATTTGTGACTCGTATTAGCTACGTGCTGCTTGCTAATCAAACATCCCCAACTCTGACGCATCATTTCAGCAATCAAATAGTTAAGCCCATACATATAAAGCCAGTATGAAAGATCTATTGGCCTTTATGTGCACTTGACAGCTTAAGCATAACTATTATCATACAGGCGCGTGTGCAGCAGTACTTCCAATTAGTACATGTAAATGAAAGGGCCTAATAACTGCTGATGAATTATTCAGATGTAACACTGGTGTCACATTGATTTGTTCATACCAAGGGTTGTGATAAAAACAGCCTCTTCATTATAAATGACCACTGAATTACTCATTTGTGTCATGCCTGAAGAGTGATGTGGGTTTCAGCATAGTAAGTACTCATCAAATTATATTCGGCGGGGCATAGCCTTCAGATTGTATTCAACAGGGCAGAGGCTGGAGTTTATTTACTGACTCACAAGAAAAGTATTTGAATATCAAACAAAAGAAATCCCTGGGTCTATCTTTCCAGGTAGCTGCGATGTGTTTTGTTGAACATACAAGCAGCCCTCTGAGCTGTGTGTACTCATGAGCCCATCCCGCCGTGCGTGGATTCATGACATCTTTGGAAAAGTAGGGATACATTTGAGGTTGTTTACCTTGCTTTATGCCGATTGCATTTTCATATTGAATTTAGCCCGCTGAGTTGGAGCCCATTCAAAAGTGCAGTGTGCCGTGCCGCAACTCGAAAGAGGGGATACTGAACCGAGCTAATGTGCATTTCTATTGGCAAGCCAACGCACTGTAGCAGTCTTTGACTTGATAACATCATTCTTCTTTCAGCACTATACAAAAGAAGCCTGCATGCTCCAGGGTACCCAATCCAAGAAGATCATTGTATAGAGACTGACAAAAACACGATGAGTTGTTTAATAAGAATGATGTCATCATTAAATTCCCCCTGTCACTTAAAAAAAAGACTAATTCTGCTGCAGATTCTGCTGCCTCACTCAGTGTGTGTGTGTGTGTGTGTGTGTGTGTGTGTGTGTGTGTGTGTGTGTGTGTGTGTGTGTGTGTGGGAGGGAAGTTGTTAAGTTTTGACTGTACCAGAATTTAAATAACAGATTGTTACTGACCTAATTATGGTACTTCTGCATTAGTGTGTAATGTGCCTGAACCAGCGGAATGATAAATGGGCAGTTTGTGTGCTGACTGATGAGACTGCTGCGAAGCTGTTCGATCTGAAAACACCCAAGTCTGAAGACTTTGGCTGGAGCAGCATTAGCTTGGTAAACCAGTGACTCCTCACAGCTCACAACAGGGGAGGCGTGTCATAGTGGTTCATAGGTCTGTGTATGTCAGATAAGAACCAAAGTGCTTACTGGATCATGTAGTGTATTGCACGCTACGAAGCCGCAACAACAGCACCTGTATCACCAAAGAGACAGGACAGGATGCTTGACTGGGCAACTTTCAAACCTGGGGAAAGTGGAGGAGAAGCAAAGAGAAGGACACAAAGTGAGCAACAGATAGAAAATAAACAGAAATAAAAGATCGTCCATTTGGAAAGAAAAAGAGACGGAGCGGAGGTGAGAACCAAAGAGAGGGGAGGACAATTACAAAAAGAGCAAGAAGAGCAAGCAACAGCAAAACCTTCCAGCATGAAAGACCCTAACCACTATATCTCCTCCCTGATAAGACTCCAGAAGCTTATCAGCCAATGGGTAATTTCAATTAAAAGGGGTTTTGCAAGACAAGTGGTTAAATACCTCAGAGGGAACCTGTCACCACAGGAGAGGTGGCAGGCTGCCTCCACAAGACGCAGGGAGAGAGGAGAGGAAGAAGAACAGAGTGCTGCTTGAACGGCTGGACTTGGCCCCAGTAGCGGCACGTGATGAGCGTTATTGCATTAGCTCCTCGCCAATCACATAATGAACTCTCTGTCAGACGAGACAAAAGTCCGGCCACACCCCTGCAGCACGGCAAAAAGCTAGAAGAATGCGATCGGTAGGATTAACAATGAAGGAGCCCTGAAGGGAGGCAGAGAGAGGCCTTTTGCCAGAGAGAGATAGGAAGATTCGGGAGCTTAGCGTTGTCAAATGTTTTATTCAGCCATGACCGTGAGTGCTGCCAAACAGATTAGCCTGTTTACCACAGGTTCTCATTTAAGAGATAAATCTTTAAATGTTGGATTTGGCAGGGGGAGGTGGAGAGGGGCAGCATCTATGTCACACTAAGTAGGATGGGGAGGGGGATGGGGGGCTAACATCTAATGCCACTGAGTAACAAAGGAACTGAGAAGCAGAAATAAAACTTCTCATTAAGCTCCGAGTTGTCTGAATTAATGACAGCTGTAAGCAGACTATGATCAATATGCCTCCGTATATCTCTCTCCCAGAGTGAGATGAGGATCGAGCTATCTTCACGGCAAGCAGGTTGAGCGGCTGCCGTCGTCAGTGTGAGGGGGGTGAAGACTTGACTGTGTTCTTTGTTGTAGCTCAGTGGAATTCTTGCCTCTCTCCTCTCCTTCCCTCTCCACTCCTTTTGTTCTTGTCTATTACAGCGGGGGTGATGAGGCTCCCCTGGGCGTGTTCAGCTACAGAAGCCCAATCTCAGTGGATAATCATCTTCAAGATACATCAACAGGGCGGTGGTAATTTTGAACGACTGGGAAAAAAAAGAGACGCACGAAAACAGCAAAGATAGAGAAAAAAATAAAGAAGTAGAAAAAAAAATTAAAAGGATATTATATTTCACAACAGCAAGCTGCTGCATGTATACTTCCCTTAACTACCTTTCATCTAAAAATGCGTCCCTTTTTTTCAACAAACATTGCACGTTCCCATCACATTTGCTTTCCTCCCTACTGTTTCTGTGCTCAACGCACCCACAGTTTGGCTGCGAAAGCCTCAGTTCTTAGTCAACTTGTTAGAAAAGGACCATGCCAAGCATTCCACACCATTTCCAATTAATGATGCTGCTCTTGGCAGCAAAGTAGTAAATGACTACCAAGAGGGTTGTTTTATTTCCCAAGATGAAGTATACACGGCTTCCGTTTCTCACTCAAGAATTGATAACTACCAGATCCTATACGACCCACTTTCGTACTAATGAGAGGTCATCACACACTGGGGGTAAATGTCTGGGGAAAATGCTGTCATTTCTGTTGGGCAATTCTTTCGTACTTTATTGACCTTAAGGGACGGAGCAGGTATTCCTGGCGAGTGTCAGGTGTATGAGTTAGGGACAAAAAAGGACAAACTACTGTAGGGCAACTTTTAATGGAACCAATGGGACCCATGAGTGTTTGTGTGCACGTGCGAATGCTTTGTCCCTGCATGCACGCGCACACACACACACAACAATATAATGGAGGCCGCAACTGGCTGGTGATAACAACAAAATGGACAATGATTGACAGGTGAATTATAATGCTGATGAGTTGACCATTACGTTTCAGAATATTCAAGTCTCAACTGTCATTTCTCCAGTGACACATGAGAACAGGAGCACAATCCATCTATGTGCAAAACAACAGCATTCTCTAGAAATCCCATTGGCCACCTGGCTATCTTGTTCAAATCAATAACATCTCAAGCTATCACAGCTGTATCCTGAGTGACCCCTCAAACTGGCGGCCATATGTCCAGCAAAGCAAGGAAATGACTTGCTTCTATCTACACCAAACTCTGGATGTGAGGTATATTAAATGAGTCCTGTGCAGCACAATATTTTCTTTTCAGCAGAGCTAGGGGTTGTCAGACTGGCTCTCAAAATCTGAGGAAGTGAAGTTAAAGAGTTTCAAGCAGACTCAAATGTGCAAATCTCAGAATTAACATAGGTCTTGACATGGAATAGCGGGGAGTTGTCATAGAGGATCATGAATATTCAAGCCTGTGACCTAGTTTGATACGCTAGAGCAGGACAGTGGGGTGCAGGGTAAAAAAAAAAAATCCATCTGAACTCAAATGTACTACAGCAATGTGGTAATATGAATCAATGTGGGAGGGATTCAATTTTAATTACTCAATCAACTGTTGAGCTACCTTCTGCTTTGCAAAGGGGAATCTCTATCTCCTTACATCTTTATAATTTGTCAATCTTGAGCAGTGAAGTAACAAACTGGAGAATACATTTCACAATTAGGACACAAAACACAGCGCCTCCCCACCCGGTCCACCATGAGAGATAAGTCCCTCTAAGACAAAGTGTGAACACCCTTCCTCTGAATCATGAAGCAACATACTGAAGTACACAAATGAAAAGTGTTTCATTCTTCCCAGACCATAAGTTAATAAAAAATCCACTCTGTTGGCACCAGACTGTCTGACACAAACTCAAATTGATTCATAATTGAGTTTGTATAGATTTTTATCCAGCTTTTGCTGGTTACATTAGGGCTTGACTAGTCTCATTTTGCAGTGGAGTGTACAGCAAAATGCAACCTATGCTCCAGGCTCACTGTGCATCGTGCATTGCAATAGCTTGCTCAAATCATAACGGGCTTTGAAGGACAATTTTGCTTCCTTCCACTCATCAGTGTGCAGACACTGGAGGATGTATTTAGGGTCACCTTTTTCCACTGACACAAGCTTTTTTCCCCCTAAATATTAGAATTTACATTTTGCAATTCAATGTTAAATGAGACTCAGGGAAAAAAGATTTTTAAGTCACACACAGAAAAGCTTTTCTTGAAAACACACTGCAGCTTTGGGGGAGAAAATAAAATATGTTGCACATAGTATTTTCTGAAATTTCACATTTATAAGTGAACTCAGACGTGATGTTAGTCCATATTGTCTTGATGGCAACAAATCTCGACGAATCATGAAGAGACCAAAACCAACAGTGTGTTAGTGTGTCTTTCAACACTCATCTCTGAGCACACTCCTTCCTATTGAGTTTTATTTGAAAGGTAAAAAATTAAATCATTTCCTTAAACAGCTTGTCAGTGTAACTCATAGCAAACTTTACTTAAACAGGAATGAAATATACATGTGGACTGTTTTTCATAAGTGAATTAATACCAGCCTGGTCTCACTCCCAGAGTGACAAAATACGCAGTTTGTGTCAGATGCACCGATCTTTCCACAAACTCCAACTCCCATCTGCGTCATTATTCGATGCTCACAGCAATGGACTTAGTTTAGAGAGTGTGATAGTCCACTCAGGGTGGATGGGAAGGGATGGGTTAAACAAACACCAGACTTCAATGCCAGACTTTGACACAGGAGACAGGCATTCAAAACCAACAAACAAAAGCATCGGTTGTGATGTTTGTACCACTCAAAGCCAGGTCTTTTTTTAGCGACATAACACTGTCTCTCCAGACACGTTTGTGCCACTCAAAACTGTTATTTTGAGCGACATCTGCAAAATTTTCCTAACCATAACCAAGTACTTTCATTGCCTAATCCTTACTGCCAGCTCCAGCTTACCGCTACGTTCCTGCCACTCAAAGCTGGGTGTTCTTTTAGCAACAGCCACAAACTTTTCCTTACCATAGCTAAGTACTTTTATTGCCTAATCCCAACCGCCAACCCCTGTTTACTGCCACATTTGTGCCACATGAAACCAGGTGTTCTTTTAGTGACAACCACAAATCTTTTCCGAAACATAATTAAGTAGTTTTGTTGCCTAATCCTAACAGATGATCTACTCTTACTGCTTACTTCTTACTGCCACTTCTGCGTCAAGATACAATGCAATAGGCTGCCCCCAGCATCATTGTTAATCCACATTTGGTGCTCTAATGAGTATTTACAACAACGGGACAGTGTACTGTATGTGGAACTGACTCAAAAGACACTACACCGCTCATGTTTTGCATTGCAAGGAGGTTTTGGGGTTTTTTAAAATAGTTTTCAGACAACAGTGGAGGTCTATGGCTTTGGTCTATTCATGGGAATTGTTGACAATAAGAAACATTACCAGCCTTATCCAGTAAATTTTGTTGCCATACACAAAGAGACATAATTAAAAGGCAACTTTGCCAGCTGTCGAACTGACTGCTGTGTTGATATACCATAGAAAGTCAGAGTGTGTCACCAAAGGTTTATTGAGAACCTTGGACTTGCCTAGCACTGCCACCTTCGTTGGTGTCTCACTTGGTGCGAGTGCTTTGTGATTAAGAAGGAGGCAGGCCATTCATCAGACACTGCTGTCCATTCAGTCCTCAGTGGGGCCTGTCATATAGGTCTCTATCCAGCCCTGAGCCATGGTCAATCTTCAGCCAGACAGCAACCTCCCTTTGCGATAAAAAAAAGACTAAGTTTGGGATTTATGGCCGATCTGCAACAGGCCTTAACATCTCCTGAGGGAGCACATAAAACACTGAGGAAAACAGAGTGTGAGCAGTAACACACACATTTGTCTTTTATGGCTCGATGTACTGATAATGATGTTTGATTTTCCATTATGTTCCAATGAAAGGTGAGAAAAACCAAGCCTGGTACTTTGATGTCCTGACCCACTGCTGTAAATGCCCATGTCCATAATGTAAACTTTCCCATTAGTTCCAACAGGATCAGACACCCTGAAAAAGACAGTTAAGCCATGCCGGGGCCCCGAGGTGCTCATTAAGTCCACCTAGCGAACAATATCATAATAATAAAAGGGATGCGGTGAATCTTATCTGTATGCAATGCTGTTGTTTTTCTTATGAGGAAGGGCCCAAGGCGATTCAAAGCAGCTCTTCGGTTGTAAAAGGCAAGTCAGCTACCATCACTTACCCATCCTTTGTATAATATGTCTTTGAAGGATCATGTGCATATTTAAATAAGGGTATATGTGGTGCGCATTGACAGTGCTTCATTAAAAGACTGAAATACTCCCATTTCATTTGGTGAAATCCCCTGTGCCATATTTATTGGTTGTCCCTGGCAATACCATGGAACATTAATAAAGCACACCAATATCATTCAGCTTGTGGGATAATTAGGAAGCCCGTCCCTGAGAAGACGGTATATGGCACATAAATTCTATTAATAAGCTATATATTGGTTTAAGATCTAGAGGCCCCGGATCTAAACTTGTCATGAGAGTAGCAGAACATTATAGCACCTCGGTTCTGTGGGGACAAGAATTAATGGATTTTGTCCTCAATTAAAGTTGAAATAGGTAAACATTCCCCTCCTCACTGTTTCATTTTACAGCTCAAATATATTTAAATTATGACAAAATACTTATTTAATATTATTTTAGCTTGAAAATGATTAGCTTGGTTTTGTCCAATTCGCTATGTAACTAAATCCTGTGACTACTCGACCATAACAAAGTGTAATTCTCACCCAGTATTGAATATATCTGCCACTGAGCAGCTCGTTGCAGCAATCATTCCCCTGTTATTATGGCTTCTTCCTGTTATTTTATGGTTTATATTCATAAAATTTGTTTTCTGAAATCAATTTAGAATGACACTAAAGATGTCTTGTAAATACTGTAAGGATAAAGGATGTATAACTTTTCAGTGTGTCCTTATACAACGGGTTGTATGATAGGTACGAATTAGCACCATGATATCTTGCAAAATTAACGCTTGGGTTTTGGAAAAGAATCATTGCATTGTTAGCCACCATGATGTTATGTATTTAATGTAACATGACATGGTGACACACTGGTATGTTAGTCAAAGTAACTTAGTGTTGATTTTAAGTTTCACACGAGACACAAATTCATGTCTCAGGGGTCAAAGTCCTGTGTTTGTTTGACCATCCACCACCCAAATCTTCCTCCTTGTGTGTGCTTTGCTGATCTGTATGCTATCTCAACTGACTTACTTCTTTGCCTCCACCATAGACAGAGAACAGCCTGCAGCACATAGGTCTCATGATCAAAGCCTCCTGGCTCATGATTACATGAGTTATATATGAATCAAAGGGCATTACTTTTTGAAGATACAAGGGGCCGTGTCCACCACAACATTTTTTTCCTCAACTTAAAACGTTCCTCAGAAAACACCCGGCTGGGAGCACTTGAGAGTGCTATGGAGGTGTAGCATTTTTTCAGCTGAGGTGCTTCGGTTGTGTCTGGTTGCTAAGATACGGAATATCTAGGGAAGTAAAAGATGTCGAGGTTAGGTGGAGTACTTGCTCTGGATGAAGGGTAGGCTGTCGCACAGAGGGAAAGAAGACAGACCTGCCAGTCTATGTGGGCTCATTAGAGGAAACATATTAATATATACACAATAAAAAGAACATATTTCTCCTCCATATCGTTGTTGTCACTAAGATGTGACAGCTGGCCTTTGTGGTATTTGTTCCTCCTCCGCTTGGCAGCTGGGGTTGAATGTATCAGTAAAGAGCACAGCGTTAAACCCAAAGTTGAACATGTTTTAACCCTCGACGCTTAGAGAATAACACCAAACATGCTCAAAAGGAATTTTTAAAAATATGCTCTCCACAACAAACAAACAAACAAAAAAAAAACAGTTAATGACAAAAGCCTATATTTTTTCCACCTACCTCTTTGCCTGCACTACTACCAAATTAGATTGCACATAACTGCTGATAAAAAACAACATATTGTTGAATGGATATCATTAATCATCGCATTACAAGGTTTATGGCAAATGATTAACACCCACAATCACCTGTTTGCCAAGACAAACAAACAGTCATAATTTGTGACATTCTCATAAACCCGAATTTAGCTACAGCCCATCAGAAAATGACATAACACATTAGTAATTCCACCTACATAACTCCAGTTAATGAAAGCTTTTACATTTGCTCTTTTAAACACCCAGGTTGGTCCGTCTTGGAAAAAAACTGCACAATAAAGCATTTTACTTTACACAACATCCGAAGAGAAAATTACACAAATGACTTTCTACTCGAGCCAATTACGACGTTTAAGCCCTGTGCTCAGAGAAATATTCGTTTTACTGCCGCTGACAAAGGTGAACTTGTAAAGTGGTACTTTGGCTCACTTTTTGCTTGTTCCATTGTTTCTGAAAGACCGGTGGCAGGGTCATTTATAAAGCTCTGCTAGCCAACCCAGGAGATGGACATGGAGAAGGTGGCGTGGCTCAAAGGTCCGAGGCTAACCCTCCAGCACTGACTCTCTCCCACTGCTCTGGCTGTAATTACCTGACTGACAGAGAAGTGGAAAGAGGCAGGATGCTGGATGGCACTGGAGCTGCGGCAGAGTGGCAGAGGAACAACAGGACGGTGGCTAAGTGGAGCCAGGAGAGATGCTGAGGTAGGGAAGGGTGGAAGAGGTTACCTGAATCTAACTCCCATGAATCCCCTATTTCTATTTCCCCTCCTAACTGTTATACACTCATTTGACAGAGCCGGCCATTTGTATGCTGTGATTCATCAGACTGCTGCATTTGTCTTTGAGACAGCTTTGTAAACTTCATTGTGGTCTGGACCAGTAACACTCCAGTCCTCGGTCTAAACCAATCCAGACCAATCACGGTAGCAAACAGCTGCCTCACTCACACGAGTGCATATAAACAGAGGCTGGCCACAAATTGTTAAGCAAACAAAGTGCTGATTTTCTAAATGCCTCGACTGCATCCTCAAAGGAAACTGCTGCCACTCCCATGAAAAATGGCAAAACTCAATTGATTAGTGGTCAACGGTTGGAAATAAATGGAAATTAAAATGAGATGTACTTTGCTGGATCGAGGCTTTGAACCAGCAAACGGGTTCTGGACATGACACGTCCTACTTAAGCCCATGGTGGAAAAAAGTTTTCAGTAATTGCAAACAAGCACAAAGACTTAAAGTCTGTCTGCAGACAAGATGTGGCACTTGGCCCTGTGATGTATGTACGCTTGTATTCTCTCTCTCTCTCTCTCTCTCTCTCTCTCTCTCTCACTCTCTCTCTCACACACACACACACACACACACACACACACACACACACACACACACACACACACACACACACACACACACACTAATTCAAACAAAGCTATAATTAACAAGTCACTACTTGAACAGATGGTGTATGGTACAAACTGACATGGCCTGGGTAAAATAAAACGCAGCCAATCAGAAACATCCCATCAGATAAACACATATCACACAATATGCCTTATGTACAGTTATAAACCACTATCATGTGTTTCCCACGTGCAATGTGGATAGTTGAGAAATTTAAATTGATTAACAATGATTGAGTGCGGTGCCGTGCATACTCATGGTCTCATCAGAGAGTGAATGATACGCTTCATGTGTGACCCACTTCATCGAACAGAGAACTCGCAGAAATACTTCAACTTTCACTGAATGACTGTTGATCTCTTTCGGCAAATATCTGGGCAGGAAAGTGTCAGTACGTCGGCAGAAGTGATCCCACTCACCATTTTATTGCAAGTAGGTTTTGCGTGCTTTAAAAGTGTCCTATACAGTAGTCAAGAGAATGATGGGTTGAAATTAGATCTTGAATGATTAATCAATTAATTGATTGGTCAACCAACAGAATAATTTTACTACTTTGGTAAATTTATTTAATCGCTGACATTTTTCACGCACAAATTACAAAAATTAAAGTTGACATATGCAAACATTCCCCTCCTTATTGTTTCATTTAACTACTCAAATATATTCAAATGATGACAAAATACTTCTTTAATATTATTTTAGCTTGAAAATGATTAGTCTGGTTTTGTCCAATTCGCTATGTAACTAAATCCTGTGACTGCTCGACCATAACAAAGTGTTATTTTCACACAATACTGAATATATCTGCCACTGAGCAGCTTGTTGCAGCAATCATTCCCCTGTTTTTATGGCTTATCCCTGTTATTATATTGTTTAGATTTACAGAATTTGTTTGTCTGTGTATATGTTTTGCAAATACTGTAAGGATTTATAACTTTTCAGTGTATCCTTATACAATGGTTATTAATTGCAAACTTTCTGGTGCCAGCATTTCACTAGTGAAGAAATGCTGTAATTTTTAGTAATGTGGTTGTTTTGAGTTTGTTTGTTTTTTGAGTTTTCGAGTCAAAACAACAATTTTAAGATAATAGGTTTATTAAAATCAGGGCATTAATGTAAATGAAAATGACTACTTTGCATGCTGCTGCATATGCAGACAGATGTCTGTGAAATATCTGTACTCAGTATACAAATAAAAATAGATTTGAAAAAAACATACATTTGCAAAGAAGTCCTGTAGCAATAAACAATAAGATAAATACTACAAATATTATAGTAGATGTACTTTATTAATCCCTAGGGAAATTAAAGCATCCAGTAGCTTTTTACACAACACAATGCATACAAAGACACAAATACACATATAGATAGAAAAAATAGGTAAAAACACGAGAACAAAAAGACACAGCAGTGAAGTGATCGTCTAGTCCTAGGGCTACGACAGAGAGTTGTTACTACAGCAGGTGTGCTTAGGATGGTAGTGCAAATTTGTGGTTGACAGTGCAGGTATTGCAATGTAAGATGATTAAAGTGTAAGAGTAGTGCAGATGTAATTAATACTTTGCTGTGGATGATATAAATAAATAATGCTATTATGTTGTTCAAAGGTGCATTTTCACTGCAGAAATTTTAACCCCAAACTTAACGTATTGAAAACAACCGAATGTATTTTCCTTGAGTTACTAATTGCATACTATACTTTAGATTTTAGTGGATTAGTTTAATGATTTTTTAAATATTTAGGTCCTAGATTTGAGGTAGAAATACTCGGTGAAGCTGGGCTTTACCGTGACTAACAATAACTGGGCAGTGACAGCTCCCTGCAGAAGCAGAAGCTTCCTGTCACTGTGTCTTTCAGCAAACACACTGAAGCCGTCTGTACTACAGGTGTGCAGCTTTCCAGCTGACCACAGACCTCCACTGAAATGCATCACTCTAAGTAAGAGAGATGTGTGCTCTTTCTCAGAGAGATGTAAAAAAGGGGAACTCTGAGACACCGTGTGAGTAATATGGTAAATGGAGTACTCTCAAAACATTCCCAAAATGACTGCAGAGAAGTTTACAGTGACTGGATTTGCTTATTGCCTCCACCTCAGCCCTCCTCCAGGCAGCCGAGTCATGTCTGGCTGCCAAATGGGTTACTATCAGCAACAGTGAAGTGGCAGAGGACCCACTTAAACACAGACAGAGCCAAGAAACTGATCTGCTGTGAGAAGAATGTCTGGCTGTCTTCCCATGTCATGCAGTGGTGCTGATGGGCTGATAAAGGTTTTGCCAAGTGGATTCTTCCCTTCCTGTGACACTCCTGATTGGCCAAAAGGCAGAGTCAGAGCTCTTTTTCTTCCTTTCCAATCTGGAAGTAAAAAGGACCTGGAGGATAATTGTGACAAGCTGACAGTGCTGACCCCCGTGCCCAGGTCAAATTTCTCCAGGACGGGGGCCACTTCCTGGCCAAAAACAAACTATCCAATAAGGATTCCAAACCATTACCACTGCATTACATTATCAGAGGGCTTGTTCCCCCGAGACTTATTTACTTATCAGTTTCCTCAGTAAGATAAACGTTACACATAAACTGTGAGGACTCCGACTGACAAGCCAGTGATGCTGCAGGATGTGCTTCCTGCTGATTTGTTTGTCATTCGACTAGTTGTTGAGGTGTCTGTCAGTGGCGGGTGGCTACTGCTGGCTGATTATTGTCTCGGATTTGTGTTTTCCTGAGCATAAAAACAAACAAACAAACAAAAACAAACTCAAAACATCTCTAAAAAGGAATGAGAAAGTTAACTTTTATAGTTGTACAGCAATATCAAGCTCAAATGTGTCCTAACAAGTCAGAAAACGAGAGAGTAAGCATGAGATCATTTACTACAAAACTCACCATGAAAATTTTGATTAAAAAAAAAGAAACTGTAATGGTTTATGAGCAATATATACGTATCTGGCAAGAACAAATGGCTTTCCTTCAGAGCATAGTTAAGAATAATGATGGTCACCGATTGATTTAGCAGCAGAGCAGCCCTCTGACACTAAAAAGGCGGGCGCATTTTTGCCAAAAGCATGACGTTAACAGATGATTTCCCGAGGAACGGTTTGTTTAAGGGCCTAATGTATCTGAGTTATGTCAACAGCTAGTTTCACATGTCAGCAGCGTTGTATATTTAAACCTTTTTACACGTTTGATTGATGGTGCTAATGAGTGATACGCGGGGCTTTAGTTTGTGTAGTCTGTAAGTCAAATGTCAAAACAAGGGAGATACACGAACCGCAGCACATATGGACAATTAGACTGCAGTTAAATAATGTCATACACTGCTTTTTGTGTTATGTGATACACACTTTGTAAGCAAACAACAGCAAACAGTGATGGCAGTAATAAGCAGGGAGAGGTTTTTTTTATGTGGAATAAATTCAGACTGTCACCTTTTTCGTTCCAGGCTTAGTGGTTGGCTTCACCTTAATTATCATTTGTTTCAGACAATCTTTCTTCTCTTCATACAAATCCAACCGCACAACACTCATTTGTTAATTTCCACAGTTTATAAGTTGATTTGCAGCAAAAAACGTTCACAATGGAATTGCAGTAATGACCTGGCCTGCCAGTCAACACAAGAGGAGGTGAAAGCAATTTTACACTTGGCCCACAGAGACCGTAATTCTAATTTGAATAGTTGCATGTGTCTTGTTTTTATTGTTTGAACCATTTGTTTGAAAAAGCACACGGGGGCTTGGTGGACGTCACGGCGAAGGAGAAGAGGAAATTATGACAAGTGTGCAACTTATTAATTTATTGTGGCTTAATTAAAAATTCCCCTTTTCATTTGTTGAACTCATTTGTGAAACAGGAGTCACGTGAAGGAGGGCGAATGGGTGGAGATTAGTCAAAGGTTACTCAGAATTCAAGGATTAATGTTAAAAACATCTGAAGTATTAAAAGATCCTTGGCAGGCGCTGTTAAATCAAGAGTGTGGGATGAGGAAGACATTAATAAATTAGAGCACAATCACTCGGTTTTGGAGATGTAAATAAAGTTTTTGCAGACTGAAAACCAAACACACACCAACCCACAGATTAAAATACATTTATGTATAAACACCTGAGTTAAAGAGGCGTCATGAAAAGAAAGAAGGAAGAGAAAAAAGAATAGTCAAAAAGCATTATTTTTTACACATTGTTGACAAAACCAAGAGATAATGGAACAATTGAAGCAAAGAAACAGGATTAGATTTGAAAACATCTTTTATTTTACTGTCGTTCAAGCAATACACACAATCTGCTCTCGTATTAGCATATCGCCATTTATTAAAGCATGACATGATGAGGGACTTCGGTTACACATTTACAACACCAAATTAAAATCAGTTTTACACAAAGCAACTCTCAAAACCACATCCCATTGACTTGTAAGACTTAATGTGTACAGTAAGTGTTAGTATGTTTCAGTGGTGGCCAGTGTACTGAAAATCTACTCAAGTAAAAGTACAATTAATCCTATAAAAAAATGACTCGTATAGAAGTGAAGAAAAGTACCTGGTTGATAAATTACTTAATGTAAAAGTTACCTTTTATTTTAATATTTTAGGGTGTGTGGGCCAGTGCAAAATAATAATAAAAAAAACACCATGTGTAGATATATATTTAAATAGATCAAGAAGTAGATCAGGTAGGCTCATAAAACAAATAAAGACAGCCTATGCATTTGAGATATAACCAATCTTCCTTTTTCTTTCCTCTCTACCCCTTTCTTCATCATCATAACATCAAAGATTAATGTCACATGAAAATCTAACATAGCCAATGCTAGCAAGCTAACTACTTTTCCCCCACAGTGTGTGTAACTCACTTTGATGTGCTTGCAGAGGTTAAAAGAGGAGCTTTTGAAAAGCAGAGATGTCAGTGTTTTTCCAGAGGCAAAGAAAGCCCTTCATAAGTGTTGTTTTTTTTAAATTTTGGTATGAAAAGTGTTGCCAGATGTGGCCAGGGACTGTCACTGAAAGCTGCCTATTGTCCTTGATTTTTGTTATCTTGTTTTGGCTCTGTCATCACTGCATTGTGGTCAAAAGACCGGTGGTGCTTCTTTTTCTTGCAGGCAGCTGGCAAGTTGGCATCTGCAGTAGAGGTGCTCCTTGCTCGCTCTTCCCTCCTACACTATATCCCTGCATTTACAGCAGGCTAGTTGTCATAAAGGTACAAATGGGAAATTAAGTAAAGTTAAAAAAAATGTAAAGAGTAAGAGTAAGTAAAGAGAAGTACAGTTTAAAAAAAAGGAACACCCAAAGTAATCCCTAACTAATGTGCAATACTTGTAATGTGTTACTACCCAGCCCTATGTTCACCTCTCCTTAAAGCTGCATAAATCAATATTTGCATATTAACAATGGATCAAATACATATGTGTAACATGAAAAGTGTCACCCTTAGTGATGAGCCCCAAAGAGAATTGTCAACCAATTCTGCATCATTCTCACCAACCCTGTTTCCAGCTGCAGCAGGCAGCTGTTTTCAGTACAAATATTGTCATAAATCCACTGTGTGCTACTTGCTCAGGACTAAGCAGCAGACAGGCGAAGTTAGTGACTAGCTGGTGAACACAGCAACTTACGAGCCAGATATTTTCATAAGGAGTTGGTGGAGCAACACATTCTTACTCCTAACTCTTCAAATAGATGCTTGATCAGTGGCCTTACACGCTGGTATGCCTCCAGCATCAGTTCTGGACACTCAGGGGGTGCGTGTCAGTTTACGCCCGTTCCATGTGTTGTGTCTTTTTGAGATAAACTTCCATTTTCACACAAAAAGTACAGTTTCTGCTCACTGAATGTATACAGTCCCTTTTCAAAAGAAAATAAATCAACCCAAAATGTAGGTAAAAACTTGGTATTTAGGCTTAATTCTTTTAGGCAACTGGTGGTTACGTTAAGAAAATAATTATCATAATTTGACTTAAAGAGAGTATGTTTGTTAGAAATGAAACGTCACATGACATACATCACTCGCATAGTATGCTACACAAACTAGTAAAATATGTTGTCATTAAAATAACTTGACTGACTTTTGGTTTAACACAGGACACAAGCAGTGATCTCTCTGGTGATAGTCCAGAGATTGTTTACCCCATCCACCTCGCCTGCAGACTTTCTTGCTCTTTGTGTCAAAAAATGCCACTGCCTGGTGCGTCTCACAACACCGCTAAAGGGTGCCTTGGTTCGTTGGTGTCTGAGGTTAAGGGCACTGACTGCATCGTTATCTGAAAGGTTGAAAGTGAGGCTGGGTTAGGTGGGGACCAAAACAGAGCTAAAAGGAGAGTGAGCATTTGACTTAGATTCACCAGGTGGCCAGAGACACAACTTTAAATTAATGCCAATGTCCTTCTGTGTCTGCTGGATGTGTAACAAGGTAACTGCCCTATCAACTTTCTAAGGTGAATCCAGGCAAAAGATAAATTTCCAACAATGCTATCCTCTGAAATGAACAAACAGAATCTGAATCACACTCCATACATGGCCATATTTTAAAACTCTGCATCATCCAGAGAAAAAAATAACAGTACTAGTGGTGTTAAATGTTCTGCTGTAACAATGTAGCAAAAATGAACATATTGGGCCAAAGTGTAATGCAGCTGTCTGAAAGCGAAAGTGACTTCACTGCTTGTTACAGGCGGCACTGAGGACAAGATTTATTAAAAATGGTTTGTTTGTGGAGCGTTTTGCAAACCTCCAGTCACTGCAAATACGCAGCACTTCCTCACTCTTCTGTAAACATTTGAGGCACAACAGATGGGTCTGAATCCAAAGGTCATGTTGTCATATCACAAATGGACTTACGATGCAGACATATGCGGCTCTTTAGAGCTTGTGAGTCATGTTTTCTGGGGTGGCAGCTAAACGTTAGCCTTGCTTGTAATCCACAGTGCTCAGCCTCCTTGAGGAGGTACTACAAACAGCACCTTGTCTGAGCACATAAGCACTAACCCAAGCCACACGCAAAGTTTGTCAACTGTACTCTTCAGGAGGGCTGAGTCGTGGTACAGCACCTGTGTCGGAGAGGAAATCTGTGCTGAATGAAATCCAATCTCATGCTCAGCCACAATTTGGTGCTTTACTGCAACTCCTTGAGTAAACCCTTCTGCACCTTTAATATTCTAAAATAGTGAATTACAGAGCAGGCAGAAAGATTAAAATTTATATTCTGTGCTTGGCTGTCATGTTTGATAAACATTTATTAAATTCAAAAAAATTCTACCTCAAGAGGGGAATTTTAAAATCTTCCATGAAAAGTTTCAATCATTGATAGCATATTTTGGGGGAGTTCTACTGTCTCCAAGACTCGGGTCTCAGTTTGTGGAAGAGAAAACAAGGCTGATGATGTTTGTAGCGTGTTCAATGGTTGGATTTACAATGAACTGCCACCTAACATCTGTATCCACAATAACAAAAATATTAATAACTCCAGTGTTACACCAGTGTTTTCTCCACATCCTCTTCCTGTTCATCTACAATTGAGGATTTAATCACAATCTACAAATATTATCCCAAATCCCTTTTCATAAGATCATTCTATAATCGGCAAAAGGAAGGATGCAAAGACCTACTTTAAGACAAATTCAGTGGTAATCCTACCATATTGTGATATATTGGATTACAGAAGAGGCATTTGGCAAAAACAGAAAATATTTGATCTATTTGTTGTAGTTGAAAATGATATAAATCTTCAATTTATGTGAATGACATTAATACACATTATGGAGCTATAATCTGTTTGATTTTATATTTAGAGTAAATAAACCCTAAAGTAAACAGTCAAGCATGAAAAATGTAAGCTGTGAAGAAATTAATAGATTTCAAAAAAATGAGCACTCACAGGACATGGCAGCCAATTTCTGACATATATGAAAACTTGAAAACTGTGTGATGTTTCATGATTGATTCTTACCTAGAGCAAATTACTTGACTTGAGATGGGGTATAAAAATGCAATGCCAACATGCAAGTTTTTGTTTTTTGATATTCAATTCTGGATGTATTACAGCTTTTATGTTGCGGAAAATAAAATAAAAAAGATACATGTTTTTTTAAATGGTCAATGGCTACTAATTGAAGTAGCTGGGTATGAATGTTAGAAAAATGTAATTTATCCCTTGTGGGATATTTAAAAAAAACAGCAAAACACTGACACCTGAGCTTTCACCATTCGCTGACAAAAACTGTGAGATGCAAGTGGAGGTCTAAAAAACCTTTGGGATAATTTCATCACACGAGACATTTTACAGTTCCTAACTATTGCTTCAAAATGACTGATTGAGCCGTAATGGTTGAGTAAAAGCTCCCTCTTTCTTGAGAGGGAATTAATATATCCCATAATTTGCATCTCCACTGAAGAGGCGTGGAGCGTCACTACATCTTATGGAGCTGCTGCTGCTATAAAAGAATTGCATTAGTCTAGATTTCAGCGGGGGGAGGTGGAGGCTCGGCGACACTAATGCTTAATAGCGAAAAGGTTGTTTGTCCCCGTGTTGTCGTGTGTTTCCTCTGGGTGCTCCAGTTTCCTCCCACACTCCAAATACACGCAGCTCAGGTTGACTGGAGACTCTAAATTGCCTATAGATGTGAATGTGAATATGCCTGTCTGTCTGTGTGTGCGTGTGTGTTAGCTGTGTGATAGACTGGCAGGTGTTTCCCTGCCTTTCACCTAGTGCATGCTGGGATAGGCTTCAGCCTCGCGTGACCCTCAAATAGGAATGAGTGGGTATAGGAAATGGATGGATGAGTTTCAATAGAGGGTTTTAATGTCCCGTGATGTAAGTCATGTTTCACGGGCTTGACTTGAATATTGGATTCAAAACTCCTCAAACTTTAAGTATCAAATAGAAAACTGCGCTCATATCACATTCGAGTCTCAGGTTCCTTCACCAGAAATATATGCTTATACATATAATAAGTATCATTATACAGTTATTAGCCATTAAAAGTTAAAGAGCAGTTAATATTTTGTGCATAAAGTGTTAGCAAGCCTTCCAACACGTCACTGTAGACACTTAACATGGACTGCAGTTATAATGAGTATCAGATGTGGGGATGCTGTGAAGCTATAAATGCTATAAATGTGCTTGTAGGACACAAGGGCTTAGTAAAAGCAATCCAAAAAAATGCATTCAAGTAATCCTGAGAAAGGAAAAAAAAACATCTGTTGGATTGTTATTGGACAGACTATTCATAAAAAGTTTAATACAAACTGCCTGCTGATAAGTTTCAAGAAAAATGTGGAATAAAGGGTTTTTTTAAGCGATGTTTGAGCACCCTGGATTCTTGTTTTTCATTATAATTGATAATATGTTTATTTCCTCAAGTACATGTTTCAAACTATTTGGTTTGTTAATTTATGCTGATTAACTGTTTCCCCGGTAATTATGCTCAAGTAATTACAACATTAATCTTTTGTGTGTGAATTCCTCGCACAAAACTTTTAACTAAATACAGATTCTGTGACACCAAAGTATTAAAAAGCAAAGTAATGTCAATCTAAGCAAATATATCTTAATGTGAAATGCAAGTGGAATTGCTGACAAATTGAGGGTTGAAATGAGGGCTCACCCTGTCCTGAACCACCTAAGATCAGGAGCTCAGATGGCCATTTTTAGAACAAGGATAAAAGGTCCCGTCAGGGGTCTGCGTGTGCAACAAACCATCTGCAGGTCTATCAAAAAACTGCGAAAAGAGGTCTGAGGTGTGCTCATCTACATTCCCCTGACACTGCAGGACCCCTGGAGGTCTGGACCGGACATAAGAAGTCATAAATGATTTTCTTAGCACCGCAGGTCCTTACTGTGTTCAAGGAAATGACCGGAGTGTATGAGATAAAAGCAAACGTGTTTTAGAGCCCCAAGAGTCGGGGTGACGTGAATGCCAATATACAGGATGCAGGCTGGAGGAGCAGAGGAGGATGGAAACACTATGGAAGTCATCGAGGTCCCCATGTGTAGCAGGTATGAATTATTTTTTCTTTGATATTTGCATGCAAGCATAGGTTAGAAGACTGCTTAGAGAGAAGTTTTGATCCATGCAACACCTTTCTCTATTGAAAAATTACAAAACTACTTTTTGTAATTTCTCTATTCATTATTAACACAGGTCAGAGACCTATTACTTCTCAAGGTATTGACAAAACCCGCCCCTCTCCGCCTTCCCCTCCTCTAACCCAACAAATCTAAATTGGAGAATCGTTGAACAAACTTTTGCATGTAATCATACACATATTTTATTCATGTAATGATATGCAATAATAGCTAAATCCTTCCGTGTCAGCAGTTCCTGCGCGCGTGGCCCAAACAGAGCATCCTGTAACTGAATAGATAAACACTGTTTGCCAATAGATACCAGAATGAGTCTCTAAATTTAGGACACATATTTCTCTTTAGTTAAACTCACTGTGCATTTTGTCCAACTTAATTACACAGAATGTTGTGCCCTACTTACATCTGCACACTTCAGATTCTCTAGCAGGGGACCGAACAGGCAGTAATAATAAATTTCAGACTCTCCTCCTTGACAGACAACTTATCTAACTTTGAAGGCAGTAGCTCCAAGATGGCTAAGCTGCTCCAAAAAAGTGGAAACTGTCAAGTATGACTTGTGTGTGGTGAGGAACGAGCTGGAAACTGAATCGCGCTGCAAGAAAAATATTTCACATCCACTGTATCGTATTCTAATAAACCACATTCCCCACCAGTGGGGGATTATGACTGTCCATTTGTCTTGGCTGGGCCACCACTGTTAGGGAGACACTCCCTCTCTGTGTCTGCACCATCCAAAGTTAAAAGCGACGCTGGCGACTGCTGCAAGTCATTTGTCTCTGGTAACACTGGATTGTAGAAGCCAGGACCTCAGCTCTAGTGGATGATACATTATTGCTATCACTTGCCCTTGTTTAATTACATCCATGTATGGGGTCTGGTATCATATCCTTCAAAGCTTATCCATCATGGGAAACTTTAACCAAAGTCTGCGTTATTGTGTCATATAATCCTGTGTTTGACAGAATATGTGCAAGAATATTTCAGCAATAACTTAAGAAACAGTATGGCTTCTCGACAGCTTATCCATTAATAAGGTTTATCACATCCGCGGAATATAAAATGAATTCTTTGGACTCTCACATTTAGATGTTCTCCTGGAAAGCCTTTGATGAACGGCTGCTTTTTTTTTTTTTGAGTGACTGAGTTTGATTTGAGCCCCGTGTTGTTTATTATCACGTCATTCACACGGCCTTTATGTTCTAATATAAAATTAAATCCAATATAATTTAACCTCCGCAGAACAGATGTTGTGCAAACATGAGAGCGCTGCATTAAAACACACCGCAACATGTGTTACAAATGTTCAAAGCCAGACAGAATATTAGATAAAAATAAATCGATATCTATCACACCATTATCTTTGCATCAGATTTGTACGTTTCTTGTGCGTCTGAGCTGTATGAGCCGTGCTTTGAGGAGACCTACAGTTACTTATTAAATGAATACATTCTTATCCAACTTTAAAATATGTACAGGTCTGAATTTTATTTGCAGAAACATGCTGAATGCAAACCTTCAGAAAGTAGCAGGAAAAATGTTATATACTCCCCAAATAATGCAGATAGGGAATGTCCATTTAATTACAGTATGATTTCTATTTAAGCATTTACCCTTTGCTCTGATGAATTTGGTTTTGGACATGTATGGATTTGCAGAAAGTCTGAATCATTATCACTAACTATGTCATTTATATTGTATTGACGTACACTACATATACATACACACATGTATAAAATCTATTTATTCACTTATTTATATATTTTGATTCATACATTTCTTATACATGTTGTGAAATCAATATTTGTATTTTTCCTTCACTATTTAATTTAGATTTAATTTAATTCAATGTGTAAGCTGTGAATGTCATACAAGTTTGATTTTACTGTCCAAAGTCCACAGAAAGCTCATGTACAAAAACTCACTGACACAAATACATGTATTCCCAAACTCACTTTGCAACACATGCCAATTTGTGCAGCAGAAACAGTTGTGTTTGTGCTTATTTAGCCCCCTGTAGCCAAGCGAAAAACATACATAAACAGACTAAAATGAGCTCTGCATGCAGGCTGGTGCATCTTGCGTTACACGGTGCCTACACAATAACTTGATGGCAGATTGATGGCACTTAATAGACTAACACATTTCTGGTTCATGGTAGCTGCAGTATTAAGTTCAACTAGCAGGAATAAAAGCGACTCCACAAAGTCAGGCACATATTTGTCTGACATGGCATCGCTCTGGGGAACAGTTGGTGAGCGATTGTGAGCTTCTCTGTAGTTTACATAATGTAGAACTAAACAATCCGAGCAACTCTCTGTGTGTTAACACACTGCTTGTATATACTTGGAGAGTTAGGCTCTTGTCCTGCAACTATTTCATTTTATTCATATTGCCCATTCTTCTATTTGTAAGCATTCCACATGCAATAAGATCCTTGTGTATTCATACAAGAATGTATTCTACATTCAGCAGCTGCAATCTTAAGTCTAGTCTCTTTTCTGTTGTTTCCCCCCGTTGATGAATTGAATAAGAAAATCCCTCTGTTTCTCCGAGGAGGATATTTCTCTGAGTAGCAAAAATGCAACAAATCCACAATGAAAAGCAAACCGACTCGATCTTGACTGATACTCTCCCCTAATCTCTGCTTGAGAGAGTGAGATAGATCTACATTTTGAGTTTACCACCAAACTCAATCGCTCCCTGGATGACTAATGTGTTGCTGGGACAGAAGCTTTGCAATGTGTGGTGAGATCTCCCAGGGCCTTTGTGGCTCTCACATGCTGGACATCCCCATTGAGACAGTAAAGAATAGGTGGTCACTAGGTATGGACACAATGAAACAGAACTCAGGGACTGGAACAATTGCTGGAGCTGTCAGAGGGTGACAGAAACTGTAATTAATGATATTTTCTATTTTCACAGAAGAGAATGAGCATCTGACAGAAGCATTATTAATGAGTGCAGCCTTGTTGGAGGGAATAATGGCAGTTTATTAGCAGCAAGACAGATTTAACAGATCTCTCTCAAACAAAGGGTTGAGACACATTGAAAAATGGAGACAATCTGCCCTAAAGATCCAATGGGAGAAAATGTTCAATACAACAAAAATGTTGGTATTGTGATCGTATTCTTTTTTCCCCTCCAAACCATCTGTTAGGCAAGATGATAATAAAAGAAGTCTACTTTTTTTTCACAATCTTATCTCCTTAAAAGAGACGATGTTGCGAAAGTAGTATCGTATCAACAAGCTAAATACTAACTCTGAGGTAATTTATCTGCACAAACTATTGTTTGACAGGTACATAGATGGATATTCTCAGCTCTAGACAGAAAAACATACATGACTTTTGAGTGAAAAGGTGATTTAATTATGAGAATACTAATGTTAATTGATTCACAAGGAGCATGGCCTTGTCAGAGACTGTTATAAATAAAATGTACATTCTTTTCTATCACTAAACAAAACAGAAACCAATTGTGTTGTTTGTATTATTCGCCTCAAAGCAATTTGTATTTCAGAAAAATTTATTTCTCAGCATTAAAAGAAAATCTTGAATAAACTGAAGAAACAGAGAGTATTTTATTTAATACACCAATACAACTAGGACAATAGTTTGCAAACACCGATCCAATCAATCATAGTGAGAAACTACGCAATTATCCTAAAATTATCCCATTATTCCTACAATATCTTATGGATTTAGGCAGGGAATAACTATTTTTGAAGTAATGCTGATAATAGCAATATCGCCACTGGGTGAAAAAGATTTGTGAAACGTATTCCGGCAGTGTTTCAACAGATACTCTTCTTCATTCATCTCAGTGGACTGAAATATGGCTTCGATGTGACACTACAGGCATATGCCATTGAATAGATGTATTAGATGATTTCCAGAAATGAAATGATATCCCCCCCGAACCTATTTTCAGTTCATGTAATTGATTCTCATCCAGCAAGTTTGACTGTATTATGTTTGTTTGAAAAGTTAAAAGAATTCGGCTAATTTCTCCCCAACCAGGCAATACTTAACCAGATTAGAGTGGCCACTTCAAGCTTTGTTGATGCATCCAAGTGAGGCAGGGCAGCCCAGCTGCAAAAGCTGATCAAAAGAGAGAGGGGGAATGTGATATTAGCATCAAGTGCTTCAGCGAGTGACTCAGACAAAAACATTGAAAAAAACATCATTATTAGACACTTCCTTTACCCATGTTTGGAAGTGAATATATCTGTTTGTGAAGCAGCTGTGTGCATCCATACATGGCATTGATTCGTACTTTAACCAGCATTATAAGGCAATTCCTCTTTTCCCTTTTGCATCCCGTTATTGGTAGTATGCTAATGACATCCGCTGTGATTAGTGATTTTCTTCTAATCTTTATTCCACGGTGGCCTGAGCAATCACAGAGGTAGAGCTTCAAGATTTACAGCAGCGAGCTTCTTCTGACTGCTCTTCCCGTCTGCCCTGACTTGATTTAATTTGAATAATAACTAAAAATTGTGATTCAAAGGCCACTTTGGTGCACCACTGTGCATTTGCAGATTCGGGAAACACACCCACAGGAACATAGGAAAGCCTTTTTTCTGTCATGACCTAACCTGTTTTGGGCAAAAGGTGTTTAAGAGGGAAGTTCCTGGTTCATCACTAATGCTTAAAATGCTAATGTCTTGCATATGATTACAGTGAGTCTGCACTGATCTTTTTTTCCTTTTGGGCAGCATTTACTGGTTGCTCTTTTCATTTCAACACAAAATTAACACCAATTCATTTTACGTGCCACACTGAACAGGAAGCTTACAATTGTCAACAAGACCTAACACAGTTTAAGGCCATCATTTCCAAATCTATAGATGTTTAATTAAACTATGTCGCAGACAACCTGTACTTTTGGTAAAAAGTAATTTCATTTGTCTAAGGCTTTTGTACTAAAGCTCTTGTAGAGACAATATAAAAGTCTATTGTATCCCCTGGGGAGTGTGGGGGCTGTCCAAATAACTGTGTGGTCTCACACCGTTTCCAAGCATTTGAACTGGAGTCTATCCAGAACACAGCCAAATGGATTATTAGATTTTTTTCCAAGTTAACTAGCATTAAAGGGGAAAAAAGAGGTTACACAAACTGTACCAGCGGCAAGTCAATTTAACATCCTGCTTAAAACATTTAGTGAGACATCATTACAAAGATCAAAACCCCCCTGTGCCAAGTATTGAAAAGAGGTCTGTCATTTATTCTGGTAATTGAAATACTTTCATAAGTTTCTGTTCAAGTCTGCCCGTTATAAAGTGCCTTTGAATGGAGACACTACAGGGTGCAGTTACTGGTGCGAGTTTGCATTGAAATGCACCTGGAAGCCCTCCCTAATTGGCAGCCATCTCATTTGGCTTTGATACTGCACCTCATCATCTGCACGAGCAGAACAGGCCATTGTCTGGGGAGGAAGTGCAGGTGAGAAACAGGCTAATCGCCAAAGACAACGCAGACGGTGCTCCGGAGGAAGCAGAAGTTCAACATGAAGCCATAAAGCAACTCCAAAATAGTGTCAATTACAGCATGTATTCATAATATACTGTACACCACTGTAATGTTTTACCATAGCTCGCGAGGAACTGTATTATACAAAGTGGTAATGTGGGCAGTAAAACCTGAGTTTAGACAGCAAGATCCAAGGACCTTCTAATTAAGAGCGCCATCTCAGGGACAGCATGGGGAGTGATCTAATGGTGAGTGGCCATGCATGTTTTTACCTGCAGTGTGCTTTATCTACCAACGCCTCACAGCAGGACTTTAGACCGACCTGTCTCCTGCTTTACTGCTGAGATATAGACTGAAACGTGCAGGCACTAGGAGCTAGTCAAGCACCATTACAACTTGAGTGAAACAAATGGGCAAAGTGTTTATGCTAGGTTGTACAAACAACCTAACCGGTATGAGGTATCATAGGAGTACCTTGGCTTTGGATACAGGCATGCTGCTCCAGAAGGTGTGGCAATAGCATTCACACCACCTGCAGAAGTGAAAAAGACCTCCCGCGTCTTCCTGTGATGGGGTGAAAAGAAGTATGCTATTACCGTAGTGCAGGCTTCATCCTCTCCTTAGCAGTCAACTATAACCCATCTCAGAGACGCAAGGTGCTAATTACAAAAGAGTGAACTTAGGAACTTGGACAGAAACAAAAAAAACACCTGCTTGCGAGATGAAGGTCTCACACAGGTGCCTAATCTCACAATTTGGATAGGTTTGTCCTTGAGAGGGATTTCTTTGACTTTGTGCTCAAACCCTATTGCTCTCCTAATAACTGCACATCATGTTTCTGTGAATCTATACGATCCTCTGCGGACCTGTAGCTGCAAGCAATGATTAATTATCTGAGTTTCGCCAGTGTTTGAAAAGCAAAGCCTAAGCAGTGACAAAAGAATCCATACAGATGGGAAATGGCCTATTGACTAACCCCCTGATATGTGCAAGTCACATGGATAATTGAAAATGAAGAAAATCGAATTGAAACAGAACAGGAATTCAAGATGGCCCTTTTTAAATTTTTACACAATTATTTTCAGTCCACTGAAGAATTAATGAAGAAGAACACAGGGTAAGTCAGTAGAAGGCTTTTTTACTAAATAGTGTTGATGCTCTGAAGTCGCACTTTAAAACAAACAAATAAACGGAAAAAAAAAGATCTTTGAACAAACCCTGTTGTGCTGCATGATTTGCACAGGTTTAACTTTGTCAGACATTTGTGCAGTAATGTATTGGTGTGTCATAACTCTTCTGAGGGTTGAAAAATGGATTTAGTTAAGTGCAGGAAGTATTATGTTTAGCTCAGGGCAAAGTGTTCTGTTGAGTTATAGCAGCCGATTACCCACAGCTCTGGTCCAGGGACTACATGGGGTATTTGTTTACACCAAAGGAAATGAAACTATTTCCATTTAACTGCCCTACTTATTGGCCTCCTTTGCTCCATTCCTCAATACATGTGATATGTTTCCTACTGTTGCAATAAGTATCTCCACTTTGACCACAGCAGATGGGGAAAAAAAACTAAAAAAATCCTCTGAGCGAGGAAATAAAAAAGTTGTGCATTACATGAAGCATTGCGAAGGAATCCTGTTTCCCATTACGTCTTCATAACTGACTGAGTTTTTATGCAGAGGTGCTGATGCAATTAGCCGTTCTCCTGCTAAATGTGTGCCAGATCGTGCTTGGGTTTCAAAGAGTCAAAGAAACACTATCTTGCTTCAATTTCAGGGGACCTGTGCTTAATTTGGCCTCCTTTATCTAATAGAGTTCTTTCTTTTTCAAACACCATGTGGCTTGCTGTTGGCTGAATCCAAATAACGGACCACGATGGTCAGCCACAAGAGCCGAGAGACTGAATTTTTATCTGCGATATCACCGTGTTTTTATCTCTAACTTTAACAAGTTTATCCTCAAGAATCCCCACTGCTGCTGAGACCATTATCTATGTTTCAGTTGTGAATATAAAGAAGTTCCCTTGCTGAAAGCAGGGAGAAAAATATAGAAATAGAAATGTAGCCGTAGGTTTTAAAAAGAGCTGAGTGTTAGGCAGAGCTTCCCAAACATTGAAAACACATATTTCACCCACATTTATCTCCATCACTTGACAACAGCACTGACAAAAGCTCCATAACTTGATTTCCAACATGCATATATTCCTCCCACTACAGTGTCAGCATAATCCCCGCCAGGAGTGAGTGCTGCACAGGACTGCAAGAAAGGCAGAGATCGAGGGGAGATGAGGGGCTGCTGGAGAGAACGATGAGGTTGATCCCTAGTAAGCTGGCCCGTAGCCTCAACCCTCGAGCATTTATCTGAGCAGCAATGGTGGTGAGTCCGTCACCATTCGCACAGATGAAGAGACACCCTGGCTGTCCCTGATCCTACTGCCCCCTAGAGGAAATAGTATGACAGGCAAAAGTAATAAATGTATCTGAATGCATCATTAGATTCTACGTTCCAAGGTGGTTGTAGATATCAGTCATTTTTATGAGTCTCTTATAAAGCAGATCCAGTTTAACTACAAGTGAAATGCTCTTCTCTACTTTGCTTCTCAGACTTTACAACACAGAGTATACAACACAAATCAATATGCAGGAGTAGGCTATTCAGAATAAATGGACTGTGTGCCTTTGATTTATACACACAAAGCATGGTTAAGAAAAAAGGGTAAAGATGGAAAGATTTCCCAAATATAAATTGCTCTGTATTGACGTGGTCCCTGACCCAGTGTTACAGCTTAGGAACAAATCTGTAGAGTAAATTTACAATCTACTGTCTCCACAATATTAAATTGTTACCCACCCATTACGCTAAGCACAGATGCCCCATCCAATCGGCAGCTGGTGTGCTGTATATTTCCGTTAATATTTCACATTAGCCTGTGGCGCGACATAATACCAGATGATTGCTTGTCTGTTATGGTATACGATGAGAAGTGTTCAGGGCTGCTAATGTGAGACGTCTCTGTTTACCACTTTGATGGATGGCCTCCCTGATAGGACCTGAGTTACGTTCAGGGGTGTCACAGGAAAAAGATGACAGATGGGCCCAGCTGTTGAAGATATCGACACTTCGACCAGACCATGAAGACATTAATCACAGCACGGCTAAGCAGCACTGAGGGAGAACGGGTGACTTCTCTTATTAAGACACAAGTTGCGACGGATATACACTGTATAATGGACCTCACAGTGATCAGAAGTTATGAATATAGCGGCGTAAGAGAAACAAAGACAATGCTGAAAGCTGCAGAGAACTGAAGCGACCCAAAGAACTTGTAACATGATTAACTGTCACGAGAGATTAGGGGCCAGTAATAAAGATAAACAGGAGGTTGTTGATGCTGTAATATAATATTAAGTGATGGCAGATATCCAGAAGTTAGTGTCAAAATGAAAAAGAGGACACTAATGGATCTTTGGGATCTTCAGTCTCAGCCGCACCATCTTGTCATGCTGATAAGACACAACTGGTACTCATAGGCTCACTGTGAATAGATATTATTGTTGTTGTGATGTGGTGCTTAGTGATTAAATATTTATTCATCTGATAATTTCACCCTGTAGACACATATTAGTAGTGCTGTGATTGATAGATTTTCTCTTATTTTCTAAATTCTTTGATATTTCATTGATCTTTTCTGTACATGCTCCAACATAACATGGTAGTGTATGCTCATTCATGAATGATAAGCATGTCCGCTTGAAGAAATGAAAGAAATCAAATACGCCTGTGTGAGAAACTTCTTCCACAGTTGCTGCAGCTCTCTCAGTTTCCAACAGACCAGCTGCCTGTCACTGCTAGTACAGCTCACGAGTAGAATATAATATTCATGGGAGATGGAGGAAGTGGGTGATGATGTATGTGTTTTGGGAGGGGCTGATTGAAGGGAGATTAAATCCCAATCAGTCAACAGAAAGTGATGTTGTCACTGAATGGCTAAAGTTGACCCAGTCTGGAGTCTGAACTACAGTCTGAGCTACAAAGGCCCGGCATGAACAGAATTTTTTTGTTGTTGTTTGTTTCAAATTCACATCCACACATGGAATAAAAAAGTATACTGGAGCAGAATGACTGCATACACTTCTTAAAGTAGGGCTGACCCAAATGTTGCCATTGTAATTAATGTCAAAATCAGTTTTCAAAGGCTTTCTTTTTTTCTTGGAATATATATGTATATGTATTACCCCCAATAAATCCCATAAATTAGCCAACAGTTATCCAACATTATATATTATGCATCAACATAAATTATTTAGTTATTCATTGACAAGGACATTTAAACTTAGTGATATGTGACTCTAAGTCGCGCTCATTTAATTCAGCACTACTGAACCTAGGACAGTTTGACCACATGCGACATGCTTACGGATACATAAACATGACGTGGAAATCGTCAAGTATCTGGAATAGTTTTGAAAATTCAAATGCCAGAGAAACTATTGCGTCACAAATCTACAGCGAGCTTGGCCTATCAACTGAAAATCATCAGTACGAGCTTAGTCGTCCTCCTAAGTATCCATTTTCTAGCTATTATGGCTAATTTACAACCTGTGTGCTAACAAAGTGGCTAATTGTCACGTTATTTTAGGTGCATCAACTGATGGCCTTGTCCTATCTCCATATTTCTCACTGATGCTTCAACGCCCAAAATCTGGTATTCAGGACAGCCCTATCTGAAGGTTTATGAAGATGAGAGTCAAACTAATCCAGCATTACAAAATGATAACAACATTAGCATTGAGACACCAGTCCAAAAGTACTTTGGCATCATACAGTGACACCTTTCTCACACTCTCATGATTAAGGTTGTTGTGATAGCCCCTTAATGTGCAAAGAAATGTGATGGAACAGACAACAAAAGTCGAGCTGACAAATTAGACTTGAAATCGTTCATTAGCAGCATAATGTCTGGAAGTTCATTAATAACACTGTTTTTAATTATTCATGGTCTTGTTTCACTACAGCAGTTTTTCTCCTGCTGAGATACATATCTCAATTGGCTAAAAAAATGTTTAGAAAAAAAAATGTCAGGGAGTGAGGGAAAGAGAAAGAAAAAACTGAGAGAGAGAGAAGGAGAGAGATCAGAACACACACAAAGATGGGTCATTATTTCAGCACTGCAGGGGAGACAGTTAAACACTACTTTGTTCTGTTCAATTTGACTCTGTGCAACATAACATGCAACCATCTGGGTGTAAACCAGCTTATACCTTATTTCAAGCAATTTTATGCATCTCGTAAGTGCGACTGTTTGACTACCCACCGTGCTGTGCGTTCGTCGCACAGCTTGGTATTCTATGGAAATCCCACTGTTATTATCAAACAGTCACTGTGGCCAACATTCACGAAGCAGTGCGTTTCGCACCAACTATAGCACGACATTGAACATTACATACTTAAAAACAGCTGTTTGGTTTTATTTCTGCTTGGTCACTTTCTATAAATAGCAGTGGCGGATTTTCCTTAAGGCAACATAGGTGCCCACCCACGGCGCCAACCAGAGGGAGGACACCAAAATCCTCTGATTACCCAAAAACTTTTTTTTTTCTCCACAGTTCACAATATGCTAGACCAGTGGTTCCCAACTGGTTCACCCACAGGGTCCTTCTTAGTCATGATCCAAAAATTGGGAAACAATTTCCTTGAGCACTGATGGGTGGAGTGGAGTGAATGTTGAAAGCATGAAAGTAAGAGAAAATGACATAAAAAAAAAAAAGAAATAAAAAAAAAGAAATCCAGTGTGCAGTACAAAAAGAAAAATGAAACAGCAAAATTTGAAAGATTGCTGAACTTTTTTTTCATTGTTTGTTATTTATTATTGTTGCTTGTTAGCTAAGTTGTTGGTTTGTGTTGACTTCTCATTAGCTCTGTTTGTAAAAAAGTATGACAAATATGAAAAGATATTAATGTGTTTTTTCTTCTGGAGGGTGGGGCTGGGGATGTATGGGAAACATCCAGCACTGATAAATAGATTACTTTAGTTGGACTCACCTTAAATTCCCCATCACATGTATTGTAATGATTATTACATGGAATACATTTTTCAAGGAAAAAAACCCCAAACAAATAAAATAAAATACTATTTTCATTTGCTCCTCCCAAAAAATGTCTTACATATGGCCTAAGTGTCTGCGCAGTGCCTTACTGTCTAATGCCATGCCACACTGTAATCCTCCAAATCTCAATTAAACCTCAGCTTCATCAAGGTCAGCATTAGCACGGCAAACAGCTAGAAACATCTTCTTCCAGCTCCCTTCTATCCTCTTACACTTAAGTTGAATACCAGATGAGATGTTATGCAAGAGACCTCCTTTTGTTTATCACAAATATTAATATCTCTGGTAAATACAATCCTACAACAACAACCTGGTCGGACATGTCTTCCATCCCACAGGAACATCATGGGATTTGGTGATTGCCCACCGTGGCATACCTGCACAGATGAAACTCATCCTATATTCTAAATGCTAAGTGGTTTCATCCAGCAGTGAGGAATGGAATAAATATGTGGATGGCTTTCCTCACTCAAATATATTCTCAAACATGGCTGCTTGCCCCGGTGCTTAGCAACATCGAAGCCGAGCAGATAAAAAGGAAAGAGGGAGAAAGGAGGGAGGCAGGGAGAGAAACCCTTGCTGACAGCTGCTTTCTCCATGCTTCTCCATGTTGTAAAGATGTTACCCTCAGAAGTGTATTGAGACAACTGACCCATTGTTGCTGTTGTAATTAAAGAGACCACAGCTGAAGACACCGAGCCACATGGCCAGAGGGGGCTTTCCTCACTTTTCCAGCACACTGTCCACTGTAACGCTATCAAGATTGAGTGGCAAATGCCTGTGATGTCATTGTTTTAATTTTGTAACGTTATCTTAGAGCTAAAATTCAAAGGAATTATGTATTCGTTGACATATTGATCCACAGATTGGATGATGTATGCTTGCATTTATTTATTTATGACGTGACCAGAAAATCTGAGAGCAGTTATTCTTTGTTAAGTACAGCTATTTTTCAGACTTTTAATCACAACTGCTTCAAAAGATGTGACAAGATGTTATCATCATATTACTTCCCTTTTTTAGATTGTTTTTATTATTATCAAACATTACAGATTTAAAAGCGGACCATGTCTCTATTATTTTTTGCCCCCTCAAGTTCAAAG
Source organism: Epinephelus awoara (assembly GCA_035609425.1). NCBI lineage: Eukaryota > Metazoa > Chordata > Actinopteri > Perciformes > Serranidae > Epinephelus > Epinephelus awoara. The sequence goes on along the minus strand of CM069303.1, from coordinate 23,149,729 downwards.
AAGCTCTCAGCTTTCACAATTATGACGAACAACAAGCGGCACTGACAGCTCACAAATGTATACTGTCATGAGTGCTAATTTTCAAATGATATTTGTATTGCATTTATTACAGTAAACTCATTTATCTGATCAATCTGAACTGCTGCATCATTGTTGGTGTTATGGTGTTGCACAAATTTTGGCATCTGCAATCACATTCTCACTCACTTGAGCCTCTGCCTGAAGCAGTTGTAAATCGAGTAATTTCACAGTAGCATGAAAAGTTGAAGACAGGCTTAGCAACAATGTCATGCGAGACATGGAATCACATTCATCTATCTGTGTGACTATTTGATACATATCTACTTAAGCTCTGAGAACAGAGTCTGTGTGTATTCCCTCTACACTCTGAAAAATGTCCTTATTCTGTTAGCCAGATAATGACCAGTCTGACTTCAAAACAGTCTATTCTAATTAAAGTCCTCGTCCGAGGCAGAGCCACATTCCACCGGCAGCAATCTGATGGAGTGGACGGACTCACATGAGACAGGCAGCATTACATCAGACTTTGATTACTGAGGTATTCACCGGATGTCAATCATTCGGCATACCTGGTTTCGATTTTTGGTGCGTTTTTGATACTTGATATTTCTGATGTTTCACAGTATCAATTAGCAGCACACATTATTATGCAATTAGAGATGTGCACTTTGTGGATGACGTGAGTTGGTTTGAATGTTAATTTCTATTTTTTGGGAAATGACAACAACACATTGATTAATTAGGCTTCATCAAAGGGAAAAAGTCAAATTAAATACTTCTTAACAAGTACATTTTTTAACTGCATATGATGGCTTGGAAACAGCATGTTTCTTTGTGAAATTTGGTTAATAGGGATCAATGTAGTCCTAAAATCCTGCCTACAAGTTTGAGAGATAAAGGGTCAAACAGATAGCAGATTGTTCGCTGAGTGGGAAGGCACTGACCTTTGAGATTCAGTTGAGCCTCAACACAGAAGACATTTTAAAGCACAAAATAGACTTAATGAATTTCACTGAAAGTAACCATCCAAAGCCCAAAGTATATTCGCCAAAGGCTGTTATTTTTTCACTCCCGATTGTCTCTTTGTGTGTGGTTTCTAGTTATCAGGATATTTCGGAGAATATTCTGCATATTTAAATGAAATCTGATGGAGAGTTTGCTTGTATGCCAAAGAACAAGTGCTTAGTTTTTGGTTAAGGATTTGGACTGAAAAACACCACCTATGTGGCCATTCATTAAGTTTGTTAAAACATTTTTTGCTATTAACTCCTGTGTTTTGAAGCTTGAATCTGCAAAATATGATGGTCTTTTGCCAATGTGGTGCTTTGGCAACATAATAAAATGGCCAAAACCCAATGGTCATCAGTCTGACTTCTTTGAAATTTGGCACAACTCAACCTTGTGCTTTTCCCAGAGAGGATCTAAGTAGTCTCCAAATATTCATAGGCCCAATCAGCCAATCAAGTGTATTTTAATACAGATCTGGGCCAGATGCATTTTAAATGTCTTCATCTGTTATTTAAATAATGCATTTTTAAAGTTGTGCGGCCTTGGTAGAGGTCTGTGCTTTGAGTGTTTTCTAGTTTTTAGACATCCGTCATCCTTCAAGGGTAAACCTACAGCTTTAGTATAAGAAAGGTAGTGCTGCTTAAAACTCATTACTGTTGTCTGCACCGCTTCCCACACTCACTGTATCTGCAGACACAGTGGTAACTTCTTCTTTGTAAAGGGTTTACATGCTCAAGCCCATCATCCCAGCTTCCCGACAGGGTTATCAAAGCAGCTTCATAAATGAGCAGTTAGGCTTCTCGAAGATTTTTGCAACATAATTACATACTGCGGTGATTTGGAAAAAAAGGATACAACAAAATTATCATTTTTAGCGCCTGTCCTCTCCACTCCACTCTCAGAGTGCGTGGCATCCAGTTGAAAGAAATGATATGAAATCCCCCCCAAAAAGGAAAACAAACTACTGGAGGCCATTATCAACCAAATGTGATGCCAGCATTGCTTTGACCAGTAATAAATACTGAACCCTCAGTCTCCTGATCTGCACTCACACACCCTAATCCTCTGCTCAGCACATTGAAAACTACACCGCTGAACTACACACGATTTAGTGAAAAGAAAACACAGGTCTCTGCAAATGTAGTGAACATTAAGTGTTCAAAAGGTCATACTTATTTATTTTGGCAGTTTGGTAGCATTATGAATCCCCACGTTATAGAGAAGTGAACATCATTGCTTAATTTTTTTTTCTAATTCAATAAATCAACCAGCTGTGCCTTGGCGGCAAACTCTCCCAGATGCCAGAAACTGTTAGAAGGTGGGCAATACTTCAGTGTTCTGTGATTAGCCCATATATCAAAGTTTATAACTCACCACAGCTATTGTACTTGGTGGAGAGAAAATTGAAAAATGGCCAAAGCACAACTACAGTGTGGAACTTATTAGCTCTGCCAACCTGTCTCATGGAAATCCGGCGTGTGGTAAGGTTAAGGCTACAAAAACACTCTGGGTAAGGTTAGGAAAAGGTGGTGGTTTTGGTGGAAAATTGAAAAAGTAAACATCTTGTCTTGTGCTACCAGTGAGCATTGATTTTTCTTCATAATACTTCACCAAGACCATGATTTTTCCCTTAACTTTACCAAGTTTTTTGAGGTGTGTAAGCTTACCCATTAAAGTATTTAGCCCATCTTTTTAGTCCATTAGCACCAGCTGTACCGATGCGTGTTCAACTTGCAAACCAACCTTTTTTGCTGCCGATTAACATTACCATCCTCAAACTAAAGGCCATTATGTTTTCTGCTTTTTACAATCGAGGCATATTAAGGCTTCAGTCTATCTTTGAGGTGTGTAAACTTACCCATTAAAGCATTTAGCAATGTCCAAAAAATAACAACTGATTACAATTTTACGTAAAAAGCAAATATGTGCCAGCAACTTATACTGCAATGGCAACTAACTATTGGTCTAATAAACGTTTGCTGTATTCAAGCATGTCAACCAAGTCAACAGTTTTCATTTAGTGAAATAATAATTGATGGCTGTATTATCAACAAAAAAAACATCTTTGGCATTATTGATACCTCAAAGTACCGGGTAGTTAGTAGAAAACTATCATGTAAGTGTCATCACTTTATTTTACAGTTGTCTTCTCCCTGTGTAACTTATTAATTACTGATATGGTAATGCTGAGTTAACAAGTCTCATTGCTTTGAGTGATGCCTCCCAACCTTGAGATTGTAAGATGATTAGTTTGTTGCTGAATCACTGTGACTGTCATCTCTTTCGCTTCACTTCTTCCCATTGTATACAAAGCACTGACACAAGAGACAAGAGTTCATGTCCCCAGTTCCATAGTGTTTGTTGTTTAGGAAACAACAGTGCTTTGGTTAAGGATAAGAAGCCTTGTGGTTTTAGTTGAATGTTAAAGAGATATTTTGCTGATTTTCAACTAGCCTTGTATAATAACAGTGTGACTAGTATGTGTAAATGAACTGTGGTAAACTTCACCCCATCTTACCAGTACCCTAATGTCCCTGCTCATCTCCCTCGCTCTGAGGCTGCTGCTCAAACTATGGTACTTGTGCATTCTCGTATGCCCGCCACCATGAAGACAAAGATTACAGAAGCGGATCAAGAGCGAGACCTGCCACACACCCCTCTCCCTCTGTCTCAAACTCAGACAGAAATCTGATCAGACCATAAAACTAGGCAGTGCTCAACAAATGTTTAACAAGACTCTGTAGCTGTGTTATCTACTCCTTCCCCAAAATGTTTTCAGAAACATATTTTAGTGCAAAATATTTGTGTGCTCAAACTGTAAAACTAGGCGGTGCTGATCAAAAAAAAAAAAAAAATCTCACCTCACGATTTCAGAAACTTATTTTAGCTAGAGGTGAGCAATATGGCTCTAAAAAATATATCACAATATTTCAGGGTATTTTTGCAATAACGATATTCTTGACGATTTGACAATTGTTGAAAAATACATATACATTTTGTTATTAATTAAAGAAAACAGAATTGCAACAAAATAAGTGATAGTTTACAGTTTGCCTTCAAATATTCAGTAAAAACTACAAATTACACATTTAAAAAGCTCCCAAATACAAAAAGATGTACCCTTAGATCTAAATATATAACCTGTGACATGCTGTTATACTACCAAAACTATCGCACATTCACATATATGTAGTTTTTCTATGGAGGCATGAGTGTCACATAGGTTTACTTTACCAAAGGTTTATGACAAAACAACACCGACTCCCGGGAGAGACACTGTGCTGCTGCCAGAGGAGCCGCTGAATGAGTTCCCTCTGAGCGGTAAGTCACTAAAAGAGTCTGAGAAGTCCGGGGCTGTTCATAAAACATTCAGGGCGCCACAGTTTATTTCACACTACTGAAGCAGCTCCTCTTTTTGGAACCACTTGAGAGTCGGTAATAATTTTGTTTTCAGCCTTGCTTGTTGTAGACGTTTGTTGTTAACGTGGTAAGAGTATGATGTCAAAATGTCGAAAGTCGAAATTGAAATATCAAAATGTTGCGAGTATCACAATATGAATTTTTCCCATGACATTAAAAATTACACCGGTATTATCGCAAATGAGATGATATGGCACATCCCTAATTTTAAATCAACGTTTAACTGTAATTTGAGATTGTTTTTGCTAAAACCTTAGTGTTTAAAAGCAAAGAGAAACTTCCTGTTTGCCAGACTCCAATACTAAGTTGTTTTTTGGCCAAAATGCCTGTGTTTGGGAAGCACTGAGCATATGACTGTGTAAAGGAGACTTGGATTATACTGCAGAAGTAGTGTGAGAGTTTCTTAATGTATGTTTTGATATGATTTTGCTGTTGTTAAATGTGGGCCCCAATCAATCAATCAAAATCAATATATTGGCCATTTTCCAGGGAAGCATGTGAGAAAAACAAAGTTTTCATGATGAATTCAATGTAAAACAACATGACTATGACTAATTGAGAAACATTTGCAACCAGATTATTAACTGATAATTAACACATATTTGTAATGTTAGTAGAAAATGTATCTGGGCAGCATCACATTCCCTTCAGACCATATATGCTTTTGCAAATTGGATGTATATAAACGTAATGTCTAGGTGACAGGGTTGGAATTAAAACAGATGTGACCATGATGTAAAATTACAAGCTAACTATGCACTTAGGACATTATGCAAGTAGTTCATACTTGTAACAATAAACACCCAGTATTACAATTACGCACAACACATTAACCTAGCAAGTTTCAACATGATACACTGACTAATAATTACCCATTTAACTTTCTCACTACAAGTCAACACTTCTTACCACGTAATTATCTACGACATCTCAGACATTTATTAAACCCTAGAATCACCTTGTGCACTTTTGTATCATGTTCAAATTTAATATACCGGTATATACAATCATGCCAGCAGCTATTTCAAAGGTGAAATCCTGAACTTTCCACACACTGTCATCTCCTCCTGTGATGGCAATTGACTGAAATGATGTTTACACTCTATAAAAGATGGCACACTTGTTGTGGCAGGTTCTGTCAGAACCTGCTCTTTACATGTAATTGAATCAGCCAAAGCAAAACTTTTACGACGTGTCAGTGAGTAAAGTGTGAAAATCATTGCTGCTGGATTGCTTTTAATTTTCATATATGAAAATAGAGCCATGGTGTGAAACACATCTCTTCCACCACATTCTACGTCTGTTTTGAAAAGACTTATTGGCACTGTCAGCTAGTGCCACCTGACAAGCCAAAGTACATTTCTGCATGGTCGTGTGCACACAGCCTCTCTAACCAAAATAAATGTGCCATACAGATGGATGTATCTTATTAATAGAAATAATTAAGGACACCAGATTTAACAACTCACTCACTCACTGACTGGACACTAGTTTGAGGGTGGTAAAGTGGAGCACTTGGCCAATAACTACTCAGTAGTGTTTTCTCTTTCACAAAGGTGCTAATGAAATCCCTCGTTTACTGCCAGGACTCCAAACACCATAACATCACTGTGATTGATCTGAAATAACGTTATGTGTAATGTTACTGGAAAGCTCCATAATATCAGCAGGTAATAGACTATAGTTACACCAACCCACACACTTAATTATCTTTAATTAGCCCATCTTTTTAGCCCATTAGCACCAGCTGTACCGATGCACGTTCAACTTGCAAACCAACCTTTTTTTGCTGCCGATGAACATTACCATCCTCAAACTAAAGGCCATTATGTTTTCTGCTTTTTACAATCGAGGCATATTAAGGCTTCAGTCTATCTCTCCTTGTGGCATACTGGATGGGTTGCCATTACATAGAGAGACTAATAGAGACACACTTATGGGCAATTTACATTCTCAACTTCACCTGACTCTTTGCAGTTGGGAAGGAAACAGAGCTCCCATGCAACACTCAAAGGCAGAACATTCACTGCGGACACCAATTGAGCCACGAATTAAACCCAGGACCATCTTACCGTAAAGCAACTCTTGCCATCTTTAGCGTGCATTCAGACGGGAATCATAATAATGGCAATAATGGCAGCAATTACTTTTGTTGCGACAATCCAAAGGTGTCCAAACAGTATAGAAATACAGCACTCATGATAAAAGGTAAGCCACCAGGAATGTGTGCTTGTATGTATGTGATTGGCCAGCGCATTTCCTTGCCGGAAGACCTCATGTTACGGCAAATGTTGAGCAATTTTTTTGCTGAACGACCCTACGTTTTTTTTTTGTTTTTTTTTTGTTACAACCCTCTGCATCTGCACCCCTGCTAGGCTGCCAAACTGTGCTCATTAAAATAAATGAGGGCGCTGTGTTTTCTCACGCAGAGCTACAGTCGGTCTGAATGCAGCCTAAGATCAGTTAATTGTAACTTGTGAGAATAAACTTTTTAACCAGTGAAATTGAAGAGATTATTGATTAAAATTTTAACATTTTTATTGATGTTTATGCATCAATTGAGGAACAAAAAAAAATCTTTCATGGCCATTTCAGGCTTATCTATGGTATCTTGATTTTTAAAGAAACATTTTATAAACTGACAAATCATCTTTGCTAATGTCAAAGTTCCGCTATAAGTAGAGTCCAAGCAAAGCATGATATAGATTTTTGTGTTTAAGTGTAAAGCAATGTGACATGTAAAAGTCTTACAAAGCATTTGTAACCTTTAAAAGTATCAGCACTTGTGAACACTCATTGTCAAAATTAGCATCACTGTGCTTTAAGTACTGTAAAAACCAATAACATGATGGCTGTTCTGTGTCTGGGCGAGGTGAGGGCAATGGAGCAACCAGATTCACCTCAGGGAAAGGCCTGTCATCACCCGCAGTGTTTATGCTGCACTGAAGCATTGATATTTTAGCAGAAATTGCAGTGGGGCATATGCATCCGGTACACAGCAGGTCACAGTTATTCTAAGGAAACTGATAGACTGCGGTGTTGAATGGAATATTTCCCAAACTCAGGGACATCCCTCATACTGAGATGGATCTCCTACGTGGCTACGAGCTACATTAGAAAGCTTTATAAGACAGTGGTAAACAATATGATCGGGCTTCCTATTTTTGTATGCTTCCTGCACTGCATTGTTTATTGCATTATTCCTGAGAAAATGATGAAAATGATTTACTTTCCTATTTGGCCCCGTGAAGTTAAGCAGCTTAATTCTTACGTTTTTAGGTCCAACCCTTTTTTCGTCTCTGGAAAACCCCCCAGGGAGATGTCTCTGTGCAATTGACCTCTCCTGAATATGAAAAATCTTCCTGCACACAGGCCTGATTATGCAAACACTGAATCTGTTTCTCGAATGGAAGATAACTTGAACGTGCATAATTTCCTGAATATGTATTTTTTGTTTGGATGATGAATAGGTAAACATGTTGTTGCTCATACCTGCCCAACTGTAGCTCATCCTTCTTCCTGTTACCTTGGGCCTAATTTAATAACCTAAAACTCACTCAGCCAACTGTGATCCTACTGTGCACCCTGATGGCAGAAATATGTGTAAACACCTGCACTAATTACCTTCTCAGGCAGATTATTTATGAAATGCATTAAAGCATGTGTAAAACGATTCATTGGTCAGAATTCAGGGCAATTTTTCACTCGACCATCCAAATATCTTCCAGCCCAAGGGAGGCAGAGCATGTTGCCGCTGAAACTTAACAGTGTTATCTCTCCATGACTGTTCATTTTCAGGACTGTTTGTTGAAAGGAGACTAAACAAGATTATCAAAAAAGACAAAGATGAGTATGGCTGTGTTCTCTAATTCAGGCCACATTGATTGTTTATGTTTGATGTAATCTGCTTAATGTGTTTATTGTCCTGCGGACCTTCCCGCTTTTCATGAATTTCCCTAAATAAAAGGATGACAATACCTGTTCCTCAAAACTGTATCTCTCGTGAATAACCTATGCCAAGATATGCCTCATAAATATTTTCTTATTACAAAGTTTGTGAGAGAGCGTATTGACTGCACCGCAGGTGCTGAGTAGAGCAAAAATTAGCACGGCACTCCGCCTTGAGTGTTCAGGAGGACTAATTGAGCCAAAACTTCTCAGAGATAGACATCTCTGATTACATTACATCAGTGAAATATTCTTCTTCAGTCTCACAAGTGTGCTGATACTGGAACAACAATGAACAAGACAAACTTCCACCATGATTAACAGTGGGTAATGATTTCTCATATCTACTAATTATCCATGTTTGGTTATCTTGTACCAGAAGTTACTGGGAGGGAGCCAAATTGATCAAGAAAATTTGTATTCATTTTCAACCATAATGATGAATGAATCTAATTTGAAGAGTCAAGTCAAATCCATTGCTATCTCATCAGTGAAAATGACAACAGATAATAGATTTTCAGACCTTACCATTCAACTGGTGAATCATTTAATATAGTTGATACACTGGGTAATGAATTTCATTGATAGCCTTTTACAGATACAGAACAGCACCAAACTCTTGCATCATGCACAATAAAAAATTCAAGAGCTTACTCAAGTGTTTCACTTAAGTTACTGCAGGCTTTACTGTAGTGCAACATACAATGTAGATCACAGAATGGGCCTAATGACGTGAATTTTTAACAAAAGGTTTTTACGCAGACCGGTCTCAAGAAATCTGTGAAACCAGAACAGAGTCATTGAATACAGATAACATGCTCCAAGTGCAATAAGAGACATATTTACATTTCCCATTGAAATGATTATGTGAAGGAGATTGAGCTACTGAAGCAGGCGCTGGTTTGACAATGAAATAGCACATTGAAATGTAAAAGTATGAAGGTCGAGATGGCGGTTAGATACATTGCCTTGTGTAACACTTGTGTTAAACTGTGAATATGTACAAGGTAAGAGATTTTCTATCAAAATCGTTATTATTGAACAGACCTCACTTGAAAGTTCCAGCTGTCCAACACTAATCATACTTCTTTTCTTGTTTATATGTGAAGTTCTGTCCCATTGTAATTTTGTCAAATCGTTTTGTGTTGGAGAGAGACAGATTTCAATTTTATACTCGTTTCACACATCTTTTGAGACAGTGCTGTCATGAGAAAGCTGCAAAAATTAATATTCAGAGATGCAATCAGGTTCATTAGAAAGAGGCATTCACTTGTTCATTAATGTTAGTTTTGCATAGTATTTGAACTACACAAAGGATGGGAGGTAAAAGTCAACTGTCCATTTGAGGTGTTTGACTTTGGACTGTGGGAGGAAAAGGTTGGACTATGAAAGCAAAAGTCTTTTATCAGTTTAATTAGAGCAAATTAAGAAATGTCCAAATATTCAAGGACTAAAAAAATCAGGGATGTCCTGATCTGATCTGCAGGGTCAGGATATGGGCCAGTCCGCTCAATTTGCTCTCTCCTGGTGTGCCAACTGTCAAAAGCATTCTGTTGCACACCCTGAAAACTTTGGAGTCACATAGAGCTGCGAGCGAGTGAACTGCAGAGCACACAGAACAAATAAACAGCAGCCAGAGGTTTCGGTTAATGATATGACAGCATGTGTCTTCATACCGTGCATGCAGAGCCACAGTCAGTTTTTTTTTTTTTTACAAAGAAATTCTGCAACATCTCTCATATTTGAACTTCACTATTTTGTAAATGCTGGGGTTGATGGAAGTTGTCAAAATCCTGCCCAGAGGTGCTGTGACAACAGAGCGGCACATATGCTCTCCATACATTACTGAATTTCTTTACTGATTTTAATGCCAGCCTACCTTATGCCTAGTGTGCACTGCTGCTGAACGATTATTGAATTCAAGTTGATATCGCGATGTAATAAAGCAAAATTTTAAAATCACAAAACCAACGATTTTTTTTCCAACTAGAGGGGTCGGGAACACCTGGTCCTGTGGGCTTCAAGTGCACACATGCTGCCATACGCTCCACGTGACATATGCAAATGAGAGTAGATGAGGAAAACAACTTGTGAAATGCTACGTGCAAGCTTTGATGCTCGCGGTACTACTGTGTGAAAATGGCCAAGGCTGACATTAGTGCAATCCACATGTTTACTGCATTGTCGTAAGAGTAGCGTGTTTGTGGTTGAGAAAGCAAGTGTGAGACAGAGAGACAGAGACGGTGACAGAGGAGGATACAAAGCAGGCATGGTGAGCTGTAAAGCTGTAGCTCCTTTTACGAAAAATTTACACAGTGAGATCAGAAATGAGGATGTGATGACTTTGTGGGTAAAGGCAAATGACAAAACAGCTAGAACAATCTGGTAAGTTCAGAAAATTACATAATTTTACTGTAACGCAGCCTTTAAGACCAGGAAATGACAACACTTACTATATTCAAAACCTAAGACGATATTATTCTTATTTATTTGGATATAATATGGCTGTACTGCAGGTTTCACTTTTCTCTGAATAAACCCTGCAGCTCAACAAGACCAAAGTGTCAGTGTTTTGCTTCCTATGTGCCGGGTAAATTGAAGTGGGTTAGCCCTGAAGTCAACATCTATGTCCTGACCACAGTCTGGAAGCTGAGGTGAGAACAGTCAACAACATGTTTACGAGGCTTTGAGGTACCTAAATATTTTCGAGTGGCAAAGCCATAGTCAGTGTGCACTATAGTGTGTGAGATTTGATTCAGTATTGTTACTGACAGGAGATCCATAATTATTTAAAAAACAAAAACAAGAGAAGAAAAAAAAAAAACAAAAAAAAAAAACATTTATAATAATATAGGTAAGGAAGAAGACAGAGGAAGATACATTTTTAAAATGTCGTAATCGCAATATTGTTAAAAAATAGTAATAAGATTATTTTCCCGTATCTTTCAGCCCTAGTCAAAGTCATTTTTAAAAGTAGTAGTTTGGAAGCAGTATTGGCAGAGAGTCAATAACAAAGGACTCCGATCGGGATTGGGGCCAAACAAACAGGATCGGTGCATCCCCAGAATTAATTTTATACCCAAGACAAGTCCAGTCATTTCCTGTATGCAGTCTCCAACTATTTACTATCTGAACAATGTGTGATCTGAAGGTCACATTTCCTGCTAAGGGCAGCAGTTACTGTACTGCAAATCATGAAAATGTGCTTGCTTTGACTGCATTTATTAGCTGGATGTAGCCGTGCTCTAGCAGGTGACAGCTAGTCAGATGTGACAGAGTGCAATATTATCCCTCAGACACTGTCCCCCCCTCCCTCAATTTCAGACAGCTACATCATGAGAGGATGATGTGTTTGAATTATTGATACATTCTCAAGGTTGAGTGCATCATGCTTTTTAAAGGGCTCTGAATGCGACGAAAAGCATTTTAAAGAAAGGAGTGCAATCAAGTCTGGAATCCCACAATTAGAGAGATATAAGCACACTACAGCTATAAAATGATAACCTCGTCTGAGCAGAGGGAGACTAAGAGATGCCGCTCTCGATGACCACATAGGGCTTAGGGTGTCTGAAGATGGAGACTTGTGACAGATGCCTCTATCTTTCTACTGCAGTTGGAACATTTGATCCGTGCACACTGCGGATCACGGAGCGAGAATTTGTTATAATTAACTATGAGGAGTGAATGCATCCTACGGAGATTATACTAATTACTTGAGCTATCTTGGAGGTTCACTATAGGATCAGAGCTCTTTGTGTGTGTTTCTGTGTCATACAGGTCTCTTGGAGAAACAAACATACACCCTCATTTGTTTTCTATTAAACAGTGGTTAAAAATCAAGGATGGAAACGGCGAGCCTTCAACAATGGCATAAATAGTTGAATTCAGATTTTTTTTTTAAAAATGCAGCATCTAAATTTCGGGGCAAAAGTTCATAATTCATTGTATCTAAACCTATAACAAGGTCTCAGGTTGGCCAAACTCCAAAATAGCCATTTAAAATTTATTATTTTGCACTTATTTTCTGCAAATCTACGTAATTGCTCCCACAACAATTTGTCCTGTGTTTAGCATTTTTAACCAAACCATCACTCCTTATTCACCTGCCCTGTAGACTAGCCTCCAGGCAAGGAGCCTTTTGAAAAAATGATTTGAAAATTTGTGAACTTATCCTTGAAAGTGACTCTTCATATTGAACTCACAACAACTCAAAGTTGCGAGCATAATGTGTCTGTGTTGTCAGCCATATTAACAAAGTGAACACACCATTAAACAATGTCATTAACCACCGACTCATGCTAATGTCTTCCTTTAACTATCAATGACGCTTAGCTTACTGGTCTGAAAGGGAAATCTGTTTTCTGGATTATTAGTCCAAAATAGAAAGTCACTGAGCACTTCGAATGTTGTTGTGGTGCTTGAGAGGGTGGGACACTGCAGTTAAATTGAATTGAAATAATTCAAATGGCAAGGATGGGCAGTGTAGGACTACTCGTGATTGTTTTTATTGATGTATTTGTGAGTGGTTAGCACAGAGTCAATGAATTGGGTGTTGCTTTTATATTGTGTCCTGTGCAATACCCCATTTAGCATGCCCATCTAAATGCTAATAAGATTAGAGCTGTTTTAAAATTGCACAGTATAACTGATGTAGTAATTCACTGATTGCTAACTAACTGTAACTTTGTGGCAACTTAAATTTGACATGACGCCTTAAATTCTCACCCCAGTACTTTCTTTGTGCTGAGCTACTTAGTTCTTCAAGAAAATATAGAAATAACTTATGCAATCTCGGCCTGGAGCCTCATCTTTTTTTTGCTTTATACAATCAATTCTGTCCAAAGTTTGTCACTTGCCTCTAGAAGTACTCACATTTCTCTTGCCAAGGTGCACATCTCTAAAATACCATAGAGACCACAGCACACTCGACAAATATGACCCTTAAAGCACCCAAAACACATTTTTTTCAACACATTTTTTGCTCACTCTGTAATGAGACATGACAGTATGACCTGGAGCCATGCCTTTTTTGTACATTTTTGTTGCTACCTTGGTGAAGGATCATCATCAGGATGGTTGGAGAGAGGCTTTAAATCCTTCAATTAGTTAAAGAAATATTGTAGTCGGTGCCTGTGACTTTGGTTCCTTTGTGACACTCTCATTCCATGGCTATATTAATCAACCTCGGCCCGTAGGCCCAAACAGATGGCTTTGATAACTTGCTTAAAGCAGTCCAAAACTCCACAGATAGCGCTACAGTAAACTAGACATCCATCTTTGGCTCTATTTGTTCCATTCCCCATGCAAACAGAGTCATTATACACTTGGCTAAGGGGAGAGATTCCCTGTCGCAGAGCCTAACCCTCTCCTCTCGAGGATTTGGATCTTTGTCATCTGTATTTCTTAAACCAGTCAGCTGATACTAATATCAAGTGAGCGTAACTGGTTCCAGCCACCTTGAACAATCTGACATCTCACCACACATTTCTTTTTTTCCCCTGATCTGTTTAAAGTGACATCCAACAACTTTTTTTTTTCTACAAGGAAGCCTCGAATCATATCAAGCCTGAACTTTGTCACTGTGCCATTTTACAAAACAGATATCTAATAAGGCATTGCTCCTTTTCCAAAAAGACTGCTTTGACAATTACTATAATGTGATGCTTGAAAGCAAAAGCAGCAACGCATTAGCATTAGCAAAAAAGAAGACAAAAAAAACAAAATATGGGTCGGGCTAATTAACCTCAGCACAATGAAAAAAAATGATTACTTTCAAGTCATATTAATTCCTTAAAACAATTCAGTTCAATTCAGTTTTATTTATAAAACCCAATATCGCTAATCACAATTTGCCTCAGAGGGCATTATACCATACGATGTCCCTCTTTCCGTGGACCCTCACAATGGATAAGGAAAAACTCCCCCAAATTTTGTCCCTTTAACAGGGACAAAATGACCAAAATACCAGTTAGCTCAAAATATGCTATGGAAGGAACATTTACATGGACCCAAATATTTCAATAATTATCAGAATAGTGGCTCAGTCAGAGTAAAAAATGCCTAATGTAATAACCGTGATTAGAAGAGACTGGCCCGATGGGAAGGTATTTTTGTTTTTTGGTTGGACAGTGTAAACATTTGATAATCCATTAAATATGAAAATATGAGTCTGTTCTCTCTGGTCTGAATATATTCTTTCAGCACACCTTTGCCCCACATGTGGGTAATGGCTAACGTAGCTGGTCCGTGTGCGCTCATACCGCTTCAACTGTTTCTACGAGCCGCTGCTAATTTTTACAGAGAATCGTTCATAAATAATATATTATTTTTTTATTTATTATTTCTTTTAAATTAAGCGCTCAGCTAGTGCTATGTTTTTTGTGAGTGGTCTTTCATTTTGAAACAGTAGCCTCATATAACATTGTTGCTACCAGGTAAAATGAGGCTGGACATTATCATCTATCATAACTAGTAGTAGTAGCCTGCATATGAGATGTTTAGGAAGCTTCAGTAAATTGTAGCGTCTGCCATTAGTCTGCATGTAAGATGTTTGGGTAGATATGTAATTTGTCGCTACAGAAAAAACCTAGGCTACATTAACTTTAAATAAAACAACTTATTCTCATTTATAGTTTATGTATTGAAACAACTCAATTTTCCATAAACAAAATTGACAAAAAAAAAAAAAGAATCAAAGTCAAACAAAGTCATATTCTGATAAAATGTTTTGGGGCACGTAAACACACATCTTGTCAGATCACTTTAGTTGGCATCCATGCCAACAGTAAAGTTGGAGTCTCTTAATCAGAATGGTTTCAATCAGATTGAAGAAATATTGTCTGTGTAATTAAAGTACAGCCAGTTTTAAGCCAAAATTATGATTTAGTATATTTTGTAAAATTATTTTTTTTACACTTAAAATGGGGTTTACTAGTAAGATCCAAATTCATTTAGAAAGTGGATTTTTTTTTGGCCATGTACTCTTATTTCTTTGGATTTCCGATGATGTCTTAAAGTACAGCCAGCCAGCTTAATTTAATGCCACGTTCATCCATTTCCAAAGAACAATTACACATTTGCAGCACTTTTGATAGATAGTTATATCATTTCAAGGTGACTCAAGTATTTGAGTATTTAATATAGCTTCACAAATGACACTCCCAAATCACTACAATTCATGCAGTGACTTAAGAAAGTCTGCAACCCTTACACACCATGAAGTGTATCTTATTTTCAGGTGGCCCTGTAATCAAAGACAGCACCTCTTTGCATCTCAATGAGCACAAAGCTGTGCTACAGGACTCTGTTCTGCTCAATTTATTCTGGTGTGATACAGAACTGATGAACTGGTGAAACTTAAAAGTAAACATCTGGGATACCAAACTAGCTCCAAACCATAGAATTAGCACATTTTAAGACACAAATCACTAAGACAGTGATTCTCCTGCACTTAGGAGACATTAAACTGGCTAGACATGTGTCAGCCTTAAGGCTTCCATATGTTTTCAATGCGGTATGCTTTAACTGTCATGTTGCATCTTTGCCTTTTTGCAAAGATAATGCAGTCATTAGAACCTGATAATCAGACTCAAATGCCATTTTATACATATACTGAAGATGTGGGCAGTGATTCAGCAGTCTGGAGCCAAGCTACAGTCAGTGAAGATATTAAATGTATGTCAATACTTAGCACTACCTACAGTGGCACTCACGATTATCTTGCTATCCAAGTCTAGACTGAGGATCCATTTATATACCCACCTAAACTCTTACCCAGTCATTGCTTTTTCGTGGCCTACATTCTCTTTCTTTTGTCTAAGAATTTGCTCTCTTTTACTCTGATTCATTGTCATTCAGGTGCCATTATATTTTATCGTATTCCTGCATAAAAGCCCAAACAGGCCAACACACATACTCACATCCGTGCTGCATTTATTTATTTGTTGCATCTCTTTTTTTTATTAACTTTTGTTATACCTTGTTTTGTATTCTCTGCTGTCTGTAAAGCACTTTGCAACAACCTTGTTTGCCAAAAACAGCCCATAAATAAATCTGGCTGAACTAGAGTTGACCTGGAAAAAGTCTGGAAACACAGATTTAGGATGTGGTATCTTAAAATGCTCCAAAACAATGCACTGAGAAGGGAGTGTCGGCAAAGTTAAATCATGGCAGAAAATCAATATAGTACTACGGCCAATATATATTAAAATTAATACTCTGCAGTCTGTTCATTTTATCATCACTTTAACCATGCATGCATCCATGGCTATCTCACAGCACGTGGTTTTAAATAAACACAATAAGTATTGTTTTTATCGTTTCTGTAATTATAGTTAATTGTCCCAAAATTGGTGTAAAAAGACAGTAAGGATTTTTCTCCAGTCTGGAAATCATTCTCTTGATGTTTGATGGCTTAAATGCGATTAAGAGTACAATGTACAAGACATAATGCCAATTTTAATATCAAGTATGGAGAACAAGCCCACAGTTTGAGAGGAGAATATACTTTGACTAAGCATAAAAAACAATAAAAAAAGCAAAATTACAATCCAATCCGTTTTCATATTCATAAATAAACCTGGGGGAAAAAAACAAACATAAAAAACAATACAGCTCATTATTTCTTCCCCAGAATCAGAGGCTTAATTTACACACTGATTGTTTGTGACCTCACTGATTTATAGGTGCAGTTACTGCACCACACTTTAATAAAGACCATGAGTGGCACACAGTCAACAGGAAACGTGTTTAACTATCTGACCGCTATTTGAACACTCTGGGCGTATACACTTTTTTAATATGTACTTCTCCGCCATTAGTACAATGAAGGGCTACAATAGCATTACCTTTTAAACAAACACTGTTACGATAATATGATGCCACTGGAATCACAGAAAGCTTTTTAGAGAGCCAAAAGCCACAAGAATGACTTTTCAAAGATTTCCTTGGTTTTACTTCCTTGATTACAAGTCAAACATTAGAGATCTGGCCCCGTTCCTCTATAAGCAAATCCCTTTTCTCTGTTCAGTGTAACAGTTATGCCCAAATATACATCCATATAACACGACTGCAGTTACACCCATATATTAAAATATTTTTATGACTGCAATTTATTTTTCATGGCAAAAGCTGTGGCTATTGGGCCAGTATTCAAATGAGGCATTTGGCAAAAAATATTTTTCTCTCAAACAAGTTTTTTTTTTTTCCTTTTCCAGACCAAGCTATATACAACTAGCTATTACAAGCACAAATGGTACACAGCTTCATGGAATCCTGAAAACTGGGCAGAGAGTGACGGGTGGGCAGATGGGCAGTGGATAAAGTCTTTTATTTCCACCATTGAGCAGCTCCACACCTTGGATAATAGGAGCCAATTCAGTTCAGCCCATAAAGAGGTTTATCAGTTCCTGTCAGCATGCCCTGCAGGGGTGAGGCGACAAATAACAAGGTAGTGAAAAAGAAAAGTGGTAGGAGTCCAGCTCCCTAACCTGTTTCCCCCCCTGCCAATGGCATCTGCATTTTCAAAAAACACTCATTTCCGCTTATGACTCCAGATAGGAGATTAGAGAGTTGAAAGTCATGTTTGAGCAGCATTAGACGGAGATATCGAAGTCACGTGATTCAAAGGAGCTGCACTCGTTGCATCTCAGAAACGTCACAAAATGTCAAGCACTGCATAGGCTGCCTGGTGAAAGACTGCCATGCTCACTGCGATAGTCTCATCTTACAGGAGAGTGTTTTATAAAAATATTAAAATATGGATATTTTGTTGCTGCATAATTCTCATATTTTTTGCAACACTCCTGCAACGAGGTTAATTATTCCTCTAATATTTTGTATTGCTGTATTATCTGGAATTTCTTGTGCAGTTGCTTGTAGGTCAGCGAGTTACTCAGAGCCTTCAAAATTTCTATTTCTGGGAAAATACCCTATTTAGGTGCTAGAGGATGAACAAACCATGTCAAATTACAGCCCTCAGCCTGATTCGACAGGCTTGTTAGATCCAAACTACATTTCTGTCTCCTACCTGGCTATATTTTAGAAAAGTGACAGTGTACACTGAGTGAAACCTCTGGAGTCGCTGTCAAAATAATAAGCTGTATGTATTGTTGAAAATGTCTCCACTTTTCCTAGTCCAGATTTCAGCAATCACGTCGTCATTATAAAAACAGGCTGCATTTTTTTCTCAGCTATTAGTCAACTTTCATCTGAATTGGCATGAGTTATACTTGATGAGGAGGAGGAGGAGCAGGAAAACGCACACGACACTTAAGTCCTACACACCATTCCCTTTACAGTAGTAACCTGCATCGCAGGGGCTAATGTAATTTTCCGTGCATGAAAAAAGAGAAAAAGAATGTGGGAACATGCCAATAATAATAACGATAATAATGGGAGTGGATTTTAACAGTTTGTCCAGTGCAATTACTCCTGGCCTTTCTCTAAGTCTGCACCTCCACAATAAATTGCACTTTAAAATTAAAGACAACACTGCAGAGATAACAATCAGCACTTTACTGAACAATTCTACATCAATCTGTCTGGGTATCTGCTTTTGCTAATGTTCTCACTCTATATATAAGAGCAATATATATGTATGTGTATTTTTGTGTATATATATTTTTCCTTTTTGGAGAGTGGTGGAGGCACAGTCGTGAGAGCTCCTCCACTGAGTTTGCCTTATGCTTGCCGGAATAAATTGGTACCATATGGTGTGATGACAGGATCACTCAATCTTCTGTGTACCTGAACACCACATTAATCATTTTTTGGGGGATATTCTTTCCCTTTCATCACACAGGAATTTCCAAATAGCCCCTGCCTTTATTTCTCTCACACATGTAGTGAATTTACATACACAGGCTACACTCTGCCCTTGTTAGGAGCCAGACCGTTTGACCAAGTTCAAGCTGGAGCAAAAACAAAATGTTAAGGTTAGGTGTCAGGTGAGACTTCCTTCCTGTTCAACATGTTGACTTACTTTCATTGTAATGTGGTTAGGAACTAGGGGCATGTTTCAAATTAACTTTCTTAGTTAAACAATAAAATGAGAAAAAAATAATCTATGTATATAAAATCTTTTTGGGTTACCATTATTTCTTTAGACAATGAAAACCAGTCTATATCTACAACAGATGAGAAACAAATTACATATTGTCTACATTTTTCTTAACCCTTATTCAATGCTGATAAAAAAATAAATAAATAAAAACATAACACAATTAGCTACTTAAAATGTCTGATAAGTATTTTGCACCTACCTTAATTAAAAAGCTATGCTGCAATTCCATAGGTATATGTATAGGGATAAAGCTCCTTCCACTAATTCAGGCTAAGAGTTTTTAGACAGAGAAAGGTGAACAGAGTAAAAAAGGGTGAAGTGGCCCAGAGGTGAGGGAGAGAGAGAGACAGAGAGGGAGAGAGAGAGAGAAACGGGACAAAGGAGAAAGAGTGGTCTTTATAGCAATGTCCGCTTGATGAATCAGACATGTCTTATTTGTTGGCTGCACTGCCAGGGAATTTGCATTGATTATTTTCCCCTCAACAGATACATTTAAATCAATGTGGCACAGCGCAGCCAGAAAAGTGTGAGAAAATGTGCGAGGCACAGAGTGAACCCCGGAGCTGTAACCTTGGTCAGACAGGAGGAGCCACAGCTCCCCCTTCATGCCAAACAGATGAGATCAGGACTAAAAGCGAGTCTGAGGACAGCACCATCTCTGATCTCCCAGTGAAAAAACAATCCCCTCCCAACACCCGTAATAACATTTCTATGGGCTAATATGTCTTCATTACACTGCAATTTTTCATATGCACATGTGCCAAGAAGTGTTTTCCCCCTGGTTTTATAAAAGGCAGTATATTGCTTTATGTCTCACAGTGTTGCTTTTTTCCCTCTCCACAGTTCTTAGAGGTTTCCTTTAAAATAGTTTTTCTATTGTTTCAGCCATGGATGTATAGTTTTATGGGTACTTTTAAAAGAGTCAAAAGTAGGTCAATCAAAATCCATTTGAAGTCTTCCCTGCTGTTTCAGTAGACGTTGTTTCAACCTGGCTTTATATATTAATTTTAATGTAAATTTAAGGTATGCATACTTTTTAATTTAAGCCACAATTAGTATTCGTGCACATTCATATAGTTTGACAAAAATAATCTTAACGTAGCAGCTTTTTTTATGCCTCCATGGTTTTCTACTACCAAGGTCAACAGTGAACTTTCAAGCTCAACTATATAAAGATATTTTCTGCATGCTACATTTGATTTAAGCTGTCATCTCCATAATACAGTTTTAACAAGAATGCTTAAGAAAAAGCAGCTTGTCAACACTGTTTGAAATACATTGTCAAAAATACACATTAATTTGTAGAACTGGGCTGCAGAGACAAAAAAAGGTCTGTTTTCATTAATATGAATAAATAAACAAGGATTGCATCATCATTTCAGCATTCTGTGACGATGAAAACTCCACAAATACACTGTTGTTCAGTGGACGTTTGATCGTCTGATATTTTTCCAGTGAAAAGTAGGTTAGGTTGTTATTTATTCTGTGACAGAATCCACCGGCTTTTATGCACAGCCAGTGTGGAGCTGGATCACTGCTAATGCTTCATCACAGGGTTCAGCTTAAATGAAGCTTTCATGGAAGTTGAGCAGTTAGAGGTTTTTGTCTCCTCTAATGAAGTCCTGTACTGCCCCCTTGCATACATTGAGTAAGATGTTTGCAGGGTGCAGGGAACAGGAGATTTTGGAGAGAAGTTGCCACAGAAGCAGCTTCTATTGTATGTGTATAATTTGAGAGCACTGAGTAGTGATTAACTTTTCTTTATTTTTCATTTTGCCCAGGCTCATAAGCCGTGGGCACTACATAATAAATATCACTTTCTAATTGGATAGGTCATTTTTCACTCCCCCCAACACACACTCACTCAGCACACCACAACGCTATACACTGCTCCCACCTCCTCTCTTTTCGTCTCTCTCTCTCTCTCTCTCTTTCCCCATCTCATTGATAATTTCTCCTAGAGCTTCAGCCTCTCACATTGAGATCAAAGTGGCTGTCACACACACTGCCAGTGGAGGACGGTTCAGGAGCATCTCCCTACAATATATTATTCCTCTATGGATGATGAAAGCGTGTATACTGGGGGTGGAGATGACGCTGTTACGAGGCAAATGCAGTAGGGGGCGTTACAATTGGCCCCCCTCACAGGGGATTGGTTTGCAGGATGGCAGGAGTAACAAACGGTTTAGGTTAGGGCTGTCCTGGAAACCAATCCACTCCAGGGCTGACCATTACATTTGGACTCTAAAGTAAAATTAACCTCTTGTCATGGGTGTGTTAGCAGGTAAGCTGACAGCAAAGCGAAATGTATTGTATCAGCACACTGCTGTGATAGGAGCTTAATCTTTGAAAATAAAACAAGTGCACCAAGGCCCATTTTGAACTAATTCAATAATAACATATAATAATATAATAACAAATAGTCCCGCTGTTGTAAATAGCACAAAAAGGAACAAAGAATTATGCAAAGTTTGCTCACTACGTTCCTTTCTGTGCTGTTGTCTTTTCTCTGCAGAGAAAAAAAGAAGAGGCTTTCCAATATCTCCTGACTGTCTCTCTTTTCTCTGAAAGGCACATCTTACGTCTGACTAAAGCGTACACTCGTCTCTCCCCTAGGGTGCAGTGGCAGTGGTGCAGAAAAAGTGAACTGCAGAGGACCCCACTGTTTAGCAAACACTCCTACTGAGGGGAGGAATTAATTATTCAGAGCCAAGGACCAAGGCAGCCCCATTTGATTGCACCACAAAAGAAAGGTCAGAGCTTTTCATATGAGGAACCTCCTGGTTCTGCACCCTGTCAGCTGAGGGGCCGTGTACAGTATATAAGGCTGAATGGCAGTCTGGCTAACAGCTCAATTAAAAAGGACAAGGATGTCTAGGTGAGGATGTGCACACCAGACATGTGACAAACAGCAGCTCCAACATGGTCTCACTAAACGAGGTGTGGAATGTCTAGAGGGTATGATTAGCGGCTGGGAGAAATTGAGGAAGTGATTTTACCAAGTCTACAGGAGGCTGGAGATATTTTTATCAGGTGAAATGCTGAGATGTCTAACCAAAACAATACCACTACTACTAATAATAAATTATTATTAAAAAAAACAACCAAAAAAACATTTAATATCCTCTCCTCCCAAGTTAGCAAATCAAGCAAGTTACCCTATCTGAGTAGTTAATAGGCAATGAAGGAATTAATCAAATTCATAACAGATTATTTAATCTTGGGGAAAATGTTCTTCTAAGGACTTAATTGTTCGGCTTCAAATTCTGCAAATACAGTATGGACTCTTGTGGCAATTAATAGAGTTGGATAAAGTTTGGTGTCAGGCTCCATTCCCGTAGTGCGATCATCTGCATAATCCTATCAAATTTCACTGTGAAAGGCCAGAGCTTTTTTTTTTTTCCGGTCATGGTGCAAATGCCTGATTTTCATCAAGTCCTTTCTCCCGACTCTGACATCACAATGCCTACTTCACAGAACAGATCATGAGCACACAGCAGCAGTGCAACAAAATCCTGCTACAGGATCCTCAGGGTTTATGGAGAAAATCTGCCGTTAAAGTAGAATACTGCTGAGGCCTTTTGGCATTGTGCTCCGCTACTGTAGGTTATAATCTCTAAAAACTGCGGACTAGTGAGCCCCAGCAGGGCTGAAGATGGAGCCAGGAGGGTAAATTCTAAAACTGTGCAACAGGGGGTGCTTCTTCACTCACCATTGGTGTGCGTGCGCACCACACATAAAGCATAGCAATCCTATTGGCTCTCTCCAACGCCCTGTCAACCAATCACCAATGGCCCAGCTCTACCATTCCATAGAAACCAGGCCTGCACCAGTAATGACATCAACTACAACTTCATTGGGCTCCAGTCTACTCCCAGTATCTCACACTCCAGTATACTGAAGGTTTTCAAAAGGTCAAAGTAATGTGGCAAAAAGTGGGAAGAACTCTGACAAAAATCGACACAACATCCATATTTTATGAGAATATATATTTCTAATTTCAGTCAGTGATCACATTTATAAATTACAAAGAGCAAACAATCAACAGCCTCAAAGGAAATCTCAAAACATAACTTAACTTAACCTATTTAACTATAATTGTAGGTAATCAATCATAAGGTCGTGTTTGCTAACTGTGATGTCTTCATCTTAACGGTATAAATTATCTCACTGATTTATGCTCCTGGAGCATTATGGCTGAATAGACAGATACAGATAGGAAAGTGGATAGAAAGTGGATCCTCTCTAGGATGATTTCTTGCAGATGGTTCAGCCATTACATCTTAGTCTCTCAGATCATTAATTTCCCAGGTAATAAAGCCCTGTGTTGTTAGCAGGCCCCCCTTCCCCTCTTATACCTCATGCCGTAGGATGCAGCTGGGTGTAGCTTGTGAGTAGCCAAATAGAGATGACAGTTTGCTCCACTGTTCATCAGTGAAACTACGGAGCCATGCTGTGTCTATAGCACATGGATGAAAAATTAAACTCAACACCAAAAAATTAATGTGTTGTAATACAGTCTGTTATTTGTCCCCACAGAGATTTCTATCACTGCTTCAGGTCTGCTTGAAATGCATCCATTAAGGCTTGACAGATATGAGTTTTTGCAGACATATTTAAATTGAAGTTACAGATAGACAGTATCTTGTGTTAATATTCAATATGTGGCAGGGTGGAAACACGCCACAGAAAGCAATTAAACTGTAGACAACAAAATTCTCAGTGAAACCCCTGGATTAAAATTAAAATAAAAGCTTCATACTGAGCTAACTCCATCTGCCAATTAACACTGTGACTTTGTTAAAAGCTCCAAAAAAGCTTGTACATGAACTCTGTGTCAAGATTTTTTATTTTGGAAAACATCAAACTATGTTTCCAAGATCAAGAATTAAAGTTTAAACTCAACAAACAGGAATCAGATTGGCAAAGTGGGCAAAACCAGGGCCTTAAATCAAAAATATATTTTAAAAGTGGCCACACAAAATGTGCAAAGAAATAGAAATTTTATGTGGCAGTGTCCATTTAATTTGGCAAACTGATAAAGTAGTCTTACCACCGTGTACTTCATCTGTTCATCTTGCAATAGTCAAGTTTATACTCAATACAGAGCATAATTTTAAAAGAATTTCCATAAATTGGCAAAATAAAAAAATTAATTGACGAGCATTTCTATTCACCACTGTTTTGCCAATATTCGGAGTTGGGCACATCAAGATAAACAGTCGGTGGCACTTATTCTCTTGTTGGGGGCCATTAAACTATTACAGAAATTGACGGCGCAAAGAGCTGACGTAATTAGAAGAGCTCCAGTCAAACCTCAAACAAACAAAACCAATGTGGAAAAAGTGATGTTTCATGTTTTAATTTGAGGAACATTACAGACTCCTTATCGCTCCACACTGTTCTGATGTTTTCATCTCCATAATTTTTTCTTCTTTCCTGTGGAGTGATAGCTTCGAAAGACTTGATCCACCAACATTTTTTTTTTTTTACCTTAGCCAATAATATCTGCAATATTCTGACTTTTTTGCCACTGTTGTTCCACCATGCACAAATTGAAAATGTGCATAAAAATTGAAACTAAATGTTAAACTAGTTTTTCCACAGTTTTTGGGCTCACTAACTTCTCTATGTATTGCATGTTCTCAAAAGACTTCATAAACAGCACTGAGTCTCAACATAAGTACCTCAGAATCCAGCCGTATTGAAATGCATTATATTCCTCACTGAAGCTGAACTGATACAGTTCATGTTCTTTTCAGACAGATGTAGTGCAGCAGAGGGGCAAAAGTGGGAATTCATTCAAGATGGTCCAGGTATTATCTGCAATAGTGAGTGAGTGTAGCCCTTATCAACTTTGAAGTCAGGCAAAATGCATGAGTCTGTGGAAATATGAAAGCTTCTTTTCCTGATAGCACAAGCATTTCATCACATTTCACATCAGAATATACTGTACTGAAGCCTACTCACAGCTCTCTGGCAATCCAAAGGCTATCTGCTGTGCAAAAAAAAAAAAAAAAAGAAAAAGAAAGAAAAAACAACCTAACCTTGATTGTCAACCACTTCAGTGCTGCGCCAGCCTCATGAACTTCTAGGAGGCAAAACAGCAACACAATCTTCCCACTCATAACACATGCGAGGATCTCTGGAGCAATAAACTGATTCTGAGAGCTCTCATCAATCTTTAATCCTTCCTCAGGCTCCGTGGGGCCGCAGTGAGTAAAAACCTCCCTACAAAACCAGAAGGAGGCCAGAATCCAGCACATTCAAGGTTCAAGCAAAGGCCTAGAAGACTTGTTGACAGTTGATGGGGCCAAATCAACTAAGGAGACCTTTTAACTCCTTCTACCCAATGGCTGAGACATGTGCCAATACCCATCTTCTGTCTGGACCAAAGGTTTTTGGCAAGACTCTTAGGAGCTTTGAGGCAGATAATAGAAATAATACAATACCCAGTTTTAACAAGACACAGCTGTGCAATGTGTTTAGCCTTTGTTATGTCCCGCAATTCAAAGGAGATAAAGAATAAAAGATTGTGTATATTCAGGCATTTCTCACATCTCACATAGGGTGGATAAAATAAATGTCCGTAAATTCAGTTATAAACAGCACTGGTAATGTGCCGAAAGTTAGTTAATAATTCCATTTTACAGTTTTTTTGGTAAGTAAAATTGACCAGGATTCAGTATTGGCAGCAAAGAGTTAAGAATGAGTTGGAAGGTGTATTAAAACCAAACCATTGGCTTCTGGCACTTTTTCCCAGCATCCAAAAGTCAAGGACACAGACTAAGCTGATACGACAGAGGACAATCTAAATAACTATCTGTATCGCCGAACCAAAGCCACAAACATAGCAGCTGGGTGTAGCCTGTGAGTTGTTGCCAAATGGATATGACAGTTCGCTCCACTGTAGATCAGTGAAACCATGGAGCCTCGCCGAGTCTGGAGCACAATGATGAAAAATTAATTCAGACACCGAAAAAAATTAAGTGCCTCAGGAAGAGTGTGTAGTCTGTCCCCAGAGGTTGTTCTCTCAGCATTGAGGTTTGCTTTAAATGTGTCTATTCTGAGTGGAACCCAGCAGCTTGTAATGCGACCTAAGTAACTGTCTGCTGACTGACTGTCTGAGCTTTAGTCCCACCATATGTTTCTCACCGGCATATCACAGCCCAGTAAATTTAAGTAAATTATTGCATTGCAAACAAAGAGTAGCAAGGTGACCTGAGAGTGAGACTGTCATGAGAGGTCTCGTAAGCTGTGTGCATGTGAATTTGTCTTACAGGAAAGTACAACAAAAAAAGTCCTGTTTACACGGACCATGGCTAAAAAAAAAAGGTTGTTGGACGCCGTTTTAAAAGTAAGGCTGCTCACTGTGCGGGCTTTGGCACTACCACCCAGAATCCCTACGTCAAGGACACAACCTAAGAGGATGTGGCAGGGGCCAATCTAACCATCTGTATTATCACGCTGAAGCCACAAACAAACATATCTGTTTACTTTTAATATTAGACGAAACTACTGAACTCGCTGGAGTAAAGCCAGACAACCTCCGCTGGCCTCTCCAGCTAATTTGTATCAAAATTTGACTTGCCCCTGAATAGTTTGTTTTTTTGTTAAAGCTTGTTTTATAAAGATATAACAAGTTGGACTGCCGAGGCGGCAGTGGGAGGGGGTCTACACTAGTTTACCCGCTGCAGAAGCAAAGCAGGTGGCCAGGTTGATGACAATGAACAGACAGCATTGGTGGCCTAATTTCTTCATGTCAGACAACACCATATGGCTCCTCTGCTCCCCTCTACCTATTTAGAAACTGCGTCCACATAAGTATGCAGGTATCATAGTCTTCACAATTAATTAAAAAGGGGAGGAAACAGGATGCACTTCATTCTATATACTGTAAAAGATGTACTATTAAGGGAGAAAACATATCCCCACAGGTATTTATGTGTTATGTATGGCATGTCCTTGAAAGCAGCAAGGTTTCAACAGACAGCATACTTTTTTTCCCTCGACACATCCTCAACTTTTGCATAAAATGGAGACAAGGCCTCTCACTGGCGTAGAGCACTCGTATGGAAAAGTGGAATACATTCAATTAATCTTTCTGACCTTTAGTGAACGTTTCACAAGATGACAAGAAAGCCTTGCTTACCCCTGCTCCACACACCCAACTTGATATCAGCGCACACAAAAGGTGTGCTAAACAATTTGAAATCCCTGCATTGTGAAAATGCATTGCTTTAGACATCGTAATGACAGTTATTAACTTTCAAGGACGAGCCAACCCTCTCAAACTTGTGTGTTTTTTATTGATAACAGTTCACAATACCATGATATCTATGCTGTGGCTGTCAACAGCCAGCAAGCTAAATTACAATAATGATGTAAAAAACGTTACAAGGAAAGCCTTAAAAATCTCAGCCAATGATTGTTTCCAAAAATGAAACTCGAAAGGGCTTCGTGACAGCTTTGCCTGCACACCACCAAGAGAAGTGAAAGGCTCAAAGCATTACCACCAGAATTTATTCATAACCATGTGACTCGTGACAGTGATTGCTGACACGGAGTCTCTCAAAGCTGAGGTGGTGACAGGTAACAGGGTAAACTATGTGCGCCATGGAGACAGGCCAATCCCTTATGTGGCAGCAAAAGAATATGGCACCATATGGCTCATATGTTGCACACCGCATTGGAAAGTAGAACACATGATTTATTACTGTTCATATTCAACATAAATGGTTTCAAATGGAATATAAGTTTTTGCTCATGTTTTTTTTTTTTTTTTTTTTTGGGTCACATCAATTACATTAAGTTTGCAAATTCGGAATAATCGGGGTTATATACAAGTAGTGCAACTTCCATTTAAAGTGTGTTTTTTTAAATTAGGTTATTTTTCATTTGTAAGCCTTTTTGCTAATATCTGATTCCATTTACAGCTTCAGTACAAAATACGTTCCTTTATTCAGAGCTGAGTGCAAAATAAGTGAGAATGAAATGAAGGACATGATCAAAACATATCCAAAGTTGTAATAGTTATTATGCCTGTTATGATTATAGCATTTAATCCAGTTAATTTGAATTCCATTTATGTCAAAACCCCCGGGATTATTCCCAGGTGTCATCTTAACACAGAAATAAGACCGTAGACAAAAGCAGAAAGTTTTCAGTGAGAAAGTGGTGAAGGGCTCTTGTCACCCCCCCCATGGGTTCCCAGCAACATCATGCAGCGGGGGACGAATAAAGCAGAAAATGGGTTTGTGCAGCATACAATAGCACATAGATAACAAGAAGGACAAGTATTGAAAATGTCCTATGGGGACGAGTTTACAGAAATGCCTTGTTTCTGTGAGACTGTGGAATGCCTAGCTCTTAATGGCACACTAGTGGGGGTCACCATTAAGTGACAAAACAATATCAGTGGGGAAACATTTGCATCGCGGTGTACAAATACGCAAGTTGTCAGGCATAGCAAGCCTGGCCTTTTCAACGTGACAGCAATCCCTTTAGGTGTGAGGCGAGTGCAGCTCAGTGGCGCAGGGGACGGCAAGAGATTTGGTGGTGGGGGGACCGGTGGGACTGCGGAAGTTGCATGCAGTGAGGTGTGTGTCAGGGCACCAGAGACAAAGCAATGATTACACACAATGAGGAGAGCAGAGCACACGCTGACACTAATGCAGTCCGAGGGGAGACACGAGACAGAGCACTTGTGACAACTGTGAGAGGGCGTCACTCCTTTGACAGACGGCTTTATGGGTAACTAAATAGAGCAAATGTTGTTTTTTCAGCACTGGTGATATTTCACGTCAACAACGGAGAACCCTGAAATAATGCAGATAGTTAAAATAATAATATATATATAAGAGTCTCTTATATAAACAAGTGACTGCTTCTGCTTGAAAGTTTAAAGTCATTCAAACAATGATAGCTTAAATACTTAAATTCTAAATCTAGTTTTAAACCTGGTGTGGGCAGAAATCTGGAAAAGACAGAAAAACCACAACAGAATTTGAAAATACACCCCCCTCCTGCTGCTCTCCTCTCTCTGTCCTAAGTCCCTCCCACCAGACAAGCGTGAATGCATGTGCTTCATACATCAACCCAGTGTTTCCCCCATACATTTAATTTAATCTTATTTCATTTTAGAATTGCAGGCAGCTCATTTGCTCAGCCTCTCCTTGCCCTGCTCTTTCTCTCTGTTTATCAGACCACAAATGAGACAAGAATTAGCTAGTTAGTCCCCCTTCCTGCTCAATGCCGCTGTAAACTGCTTCACCGGGAGAGCAGGAAGCAACTCTGGAGACTGACCTTCAGTCGGTGGCTGTAGCGGCTTAAATTCGGCCAGTGCAAAACCCTTAGCACCACACAGCAGGCTAGTGGCCAGTGTCTCACCTGTGTAACAGCAGCAACAGAAAGTTTGCTTATCTGGTGGGGAGTCGTGACTGTCAGGTACCCCAGGGTTGTAGATTGTGCTGGCTGGATTTTGATTGCTGCAGCCGCTGACTGAGGGTCAGTCTCCTGAGATGCTGCCCAGGCGGAGGACACAATGTGATTTGACACTCTAGTTAACATTAGCTACACAAATGTAAACATGAAGCCACAGTCATGGGCCTTTGGCTCTGTTTAGTAGAAGGCTAAACTATTAATGCTGGATTACCAACTTTCTACAGGATTTCTCCACCACTGAATCAGGCTTTACCATGTATAGAGATGTGCATTAGCATCTGGATTTGTAGAACAGCTAATAGGAACGCCTGCTCTCTGAAATTACCTGTAATTGGTCAAAAACTCCCATTACAGGCATTAAGTTTATTAGAACTTTTTTTGCAGCTGCAAATGTTTCCATATATAAACTGGTACAACAGAACCAATGTAGCCTATTGTCGCTTCCATTTGCAATGACACAAATTTGTTTGCAATAAACATAAGACCATAAAGTGTTAACTGAAAAAGTTTAACTTACATATTCCTGATATTTAATTGTTTGTTTGATAGATTCCTATTTTTGCTGTTCCTAGTAACCTATAGTAACACAAAAAAATATTGGAAACACTTTTTGGAAGTGTTTTTGTGATGCAAAACTTTTGGGGCAAAACTTCCACTGGTGAGAAAGGAATTCAGATGCATTGCAACACAGCTTCTTACTCTCAAACTGTTGTCCTCATAAACCCATATTTCCTACATGTCAAGATAAGTTTATAAGAGTATAAATACAGTTCTTGTTACATGTAACAGCTCTAGCGGTTGAAAATGAAACTGTATCAAGGAGTGAATAGTAGCCTGATCAGAAATTCCTGACCATCACTCCACTCACAGCAAGATGTTAATTTAATCTGCAGGCAATCTGGCATGTATTTAGCTATAGAGAGGAGAATGATGTTGTTCTATTTACAACATAAAGCAGGTTCTTTAATCGAAAATGACTAAACAATACGTATCACTTGTGTATTTTCTTTCCATATTCACTGGCAGCTTTTCAATTTGTTTGCTTTTGCCTGACATTCATTGCTGAACAGAACAAGAGATCCTTCATTGACTATTTAAGAAATACAGTATGGCATAATTGCAATAAAAAACATACATCATAGCCGAAAAGTGTCGTTTACGCTTCATGAAGGCAGTTCCAACTTTGCTATATCTCTGAACAGTTTGCTCAAAGGAGGTGTGTCATGAAGGCTTTACAACTTCTAATTAAATTTGATTGGGAACAAATGAGGATGTGGCACCATCATGAAGTTTGACAGCACATTACACATGCATAGAGAGCGCAATTATTGATTTTACTGAGTCTACCTGTGTGAGTTCCTCTGGGCCAGCCTCTATCTCTTTATGACAGACGGGGATCCTGATGTGTTCCTGACTGCATCTCACTTAAGGGATGTGCTTAGGCGCATGCTGTTTGTTAAAACAACACCTGTCTACATCTCTCTATGTGTGAAATATTTAAGTACTTCTGCATAAACACCTATCACCATATGCAACACTGATACCACTGAAATGCTGTCATTTTAGTTCCGAATACTGTGTGCGTGATTAAACTGTGAATCAAACAGCAAAGAACTTGACTTTCAATATAACATATGCAACATACTGGAGCTGGAATAGACATGCAAGCGTATAAAAAGACCTTAACAAACCAAAAGTATCTGAATACAATATTCAGATTACAGATACCTTGCAGTACCCTGAATAATTAGCTCACACCTACTTCATCACACCTCAAATAATTATATAACTGCCATGAGCACATCAAACCTGCTACCAACACATGAACATCTCTCTATTATTAATATCTAATGACACAATGAAGAATGTTACACATTATGTCAGATTTATACACTGCAGCATCTGTGAGAGGAGCTCTGCAGCGGGCTGCTGCTAAAACTGAATATATAGAATAGAGAATTACAGAATATGGAAAGAATACACAGAACCTAACTTCTCCAGGATACCCAGTAATCCATAAGAGACGTATTTCCAATCAGAAGCTTTATTGGGTACAGTCAGATAGCTGAGAGGACTACTTTATATTTTTGAATAGTCTTTCATGCTTTTAGTTTGTACAAAGTCCTCTTTCCAAACAGATGTTGTTTTGTATGAAGTGTTTGCAAAAAAAAGTAATGCCAGAGAACAAAACACTGTACACTAGTTCAACCAGACTGACAATTGAAAGGGCAGAGAGAGACAAAGATACCTCTAAGTAAAAGTTAAATATCAATATAAAGCAGCACCAACTACTGGGGAAAGAAATTGGAAGCTTACGATCAAAATGTGTGCAGATTTAAAT
This sequence comes from Epinephelus awoara, assembly GCA_035609425.1. Taxonomy (NCBI): domain Eukaryota; kingdom Metazoa; phylum Chordata; class Actinopteri; order Perciformes; family Serranidae; genus Epinephelus; species Epinephelus awoara. Next base: position 23,117,486 of record CM069303.1, on the reverse strand, counting down.
AGATACAGGTTCCTGTGTCAGTGTCAGGTGCACAATAATGCCTTAACACGCTGGAATTTAGAAAGTGTTGCTTCAGCAAAGCTATTCTTCAATCTTTAAAATGGAAATAGGAGGTTAGTCTAGAGTTAGCACTATCCACCCACACATACAGAGGCATGGCAAACTGTTAGCAGGACATTATTCATGGGTTGATATTCACACTTAACATGAAGTTTATAGAATCTGTAAATTGATTTCATTAAGTTTAAACTCCTTGCCGCTGTCACACAATATTATTCAATAATAATCTGCTAAATCTTTTTTCACTCACTGCACTGTTACTGTAACCTGCCAAAATGACAGGGGTCCAAAACACACTGGGCCAGGGAATATAAAAAGAGTAATAACAATAATAGTAATAATTTCAAATGATTTTCCAGATTTTGCTTAACGGAAACATTACTGTGTTTGCTCTCACAGACTTCACTTTGCCCCGTGATGAAGTGCTGCACATAGACCAACACAGGCAAGATGTTTTACTTCACAGATAAAACAATGGTCAACATAAAGAACATATGAGCTGAAACACAAGAGAATATTCATTGTGTCTTGGAAATAAAACATATGACTGGGTTGAGAATGATGACTGGGGTAATCAGAGTGTAGCTCAGTACATAGTGTGTGTGTAGTGAGGGTGTGCTTGAGTGAGAGACAAGCAGAAAAGAAAACCTTAGCCAAACTCTTTGCAACAAACTCATCTTTGCAGAACACCGAAACAAAACAAAGACAGAATATATCCATTTGTGCATCAACATCCTGTCCAGAAAAGGTGCCAAAGTTTTGTTCTTGAGGATCAAAACTTTACATTCTCAATGATTCCTTTGAAATTGAATTATTGGAACCAGCTCTAATGTGGAGCTGATTCTTGACCCCCAACCATAACTATAGGCTGAACGTACTATGGACTGACACATCTAAACCTATTCAACCTGACCCTTGAACAGGCCGCAAAGGGCCCTGAGAAAAATGGGTTCAGTAATGATCCAGCTTAGCTTGCGCTTCTCTGGACTGGACAACAAATTCAAAATTGAGCGTACTTTGGGAGAAACAGTTCCAACAGTAATCTGCTCACACTATGGGGACACCGACTAAATGGAAGCTTTTATGATCAAATAATTTTTCTTCGGGGCCCAAAATGGATTCAAATAAAAATATAAAGCATTTGTTGTCTGAATTATAATATTTTTTAAATGCTGAAATAGCAATTATTGAAGGAAAGAACGAAAGCATCAATATAGCAGGTGATTCCAAACTTTTCAATAGGAGAGATATTTTGAAACTTAAACTATCAAAGGTCTTTTTTACTGTTTTCCTCTGTGTGGAACACATAAACAAATGTGCAATGATGCCTCAGCTCAGTAAACACCTTATTAAATTCAATAAACCAAACATGCAGGGGGCCAAAATACATTTCAATTTTAGACTAAGCCCCAGGCACCAAAAAGAATAGCGGATGCCAACTGAAACAACATTGGAAAAGTTCAAAAGGTCAAAATAGTTTTAAAATATACTGCTGAAATAACAATATGTGTAGATACATTATGTATACTCGCAGGTTTTTCCTTGGACACTGAAATGTGAATGATGGCATTTAACTTTAAAAAACAACTTTATTCTCCAGAGTTGATGATAATGACTGTTTAGATAATGATCACAATATTCAGGACCTCTGGGTTAAAGTTCCAGGCATCAATCACTCCACACACTTCAAACAAAAAGCAGCACGAACACCTTGCATCTGCGTTTCTAAATAAGGAACTATTGTCTAGGTTACTGCATGCCTACTGCATTCCTTAAGGAAAGTTTAATCTATTTACAAATACTGTCATACAGTAAGCCCAAAGGCAACACTGTCACATAGAGAAGAGGAATTACCTCTGCAAATGACAGAGAATTCCTATCAAAACATAATGATATTCTTTATTTTAAACACACACAAAGCTTCAAGAATGGACTACCTCTCCCTGATTGCCAGTCAAGGTGTCACTGTAAGCTCTGCTCTCTTATGACTCCTGACTGGGAGACACTTTTGGGAAAATCAACAAAGGAGAACTCTTCATCATCTTGGCAGGTAGGTCTCTTCACAAATTACCTTTTCCCCTCCATCCGTCACACAGGGGAGTTCACCTGCATCTATCTGTAGCACAATGCTCCGCTGCTCGCTTCTTTCACATCCCACTCCTCTGCAGCTCATCTCATAAAATATTGCTTCATTATGTCTTGAAAGAATGTCACAAATGCAGGGGATTTTAAATAATGTGCAAAAATGTTAGCTGACACACACTTAAAACTGTCATTGGGGAGAAAATTAGATTGGTTTGCTTGCTTGAGAATTAATATAATGAGTGTCAAGCAACAGCCCTACTGTACTTTAAAAGGTTTCTTAAATATTTCTCCTAACCAGTGACCTACTAAATTGTATTAAGACTGGTTTTGATAAGCACTCAAAGCAGCTGTTGGAGTTACCACAGGTTACCATCATTTGGTTTCATTTGCACTTGAAAGGAGGCCGGTGTCAGCCCTCTGCCAGGTTGCTCTGCACCTCATTCACGTACTGCATCCAATGATTAAGCCAATGTGAAACACTAATAAGCAGCAAGCATCACCCGGTGGACTCGCCTAATTGGGTCAATCAAAGATGATCTACAGAGAATCGCAGCAGGGAGAGAGCGAGAGCTTTCAGTATGCCAGCAGTTTTGCAACTCTCTGCACAGACCACTGCAAATGAACAGGCTTGTGGACATTATGATGGGGGCCTTTGATTAAAAAGAAAGAGTCTCCTGATAGCCTGGCGGTGACATTGCATATCTCGTTGCCTTTCTTTGGATCTGACATCTCTTTACGCAATTCCCCCTTTCTCCGTGCTCTGAGAAAAGGAATGGTTTAGTTAAATGTGAGAAAGGTACTTGCATGTCCTCAACCCTTCTGTGGTGGAGTCCCACAAGACTTGTGATTCTAGAGCCTCTTGTCCAATGCTTTGCATACTGATGGACTAAGTGTGGAGGCGTGCAGCTGCCATTCGAGCAGCACAGTGTACAGCGATGCATTCGCTTTTCATTAGGCTTTATCTGGCCTTCGCAAGATGAAATATTGCATCAGGATTTCACTCGTACTTTTATTTTTGAAACCCCTCATGCCATTAACAATTGACCTCCATAAAATTCAATCAAAGCACCCGAGGCAGGGGCCCGGTGTCAGTGCACGATGAATATGAGATGACAGAAATCCCTGTTTGGAGATTTAAATATCTGAGCCTTATCTATACTAAGTCTAATTGGCAAGGGTTAATTTGCCCCTACTGCAGCGAGCCAGCAGCATTACAGATTAAAACTTAATTATGCTATATGAAGGGCACATGTACACATGATCACATACAAGTTAATATTAAAGAGTTCAACCCACTTTAAAATGTCCTATGTTTTATAATTTTAGATCGCAGGGAATATAATAGGGTTTTTAAAAGTCCCGCCTCAATTCGTCAAAGGTCAGAGCTCTGACTTGGCCACCTAAAGACATCAACATTGGTGTTTTCAAGCTATTTCTCATGTCTGTCATATTGTTACCAAATAAGCTGTCTCCCAATTTGCACTTTTTCTGACAGACTGCAGCCGGTTTTCCTCCAGGATGTTTCTGTATTTTGTTGCTTTCATGTTACCCTTTACCTTCACAACCTTTTCAGGGCCTGCTGCAGAGAAGCATCCATCAGCAGCATCCACCACAGCGTGATGCCACCATGCTCCTCTGCTGCCATGCAGTGACACATATTTTACAAACTTGAACAATATGGACACACCTTCATTTGGCTACTACGCCTCGCAATCTGGAAAACAGACAGGAAAACATCTGCCCCAATGTGAGGTACCGTAAGTGATCACCACTGAGAACAAGGAGATGTGGTGAAAAGAAAACAGACAAAAGACAAGCTAGGCAATTGCATCCAGCCTGGGCCGAGTTTAGAAACATTGTGCAACTGAAGCACTGGTGTCATCAGTAAAAAAAAAATGACAACACAGATGGTCCTGCTGTCCACAGGGGAAACATTATACAGACTGTACATGGTTTAAATATAGCAGTGATTACATTGGAAAAGTAGGAAGCGATTAATTACTCCAGCACTGTATGAGGGAAATACTTTTCACTTCATATAATGCAGTATATTAAATGGCGTTTATGGAACATTTTAAGAAAGGTGAACCTCATAATTACTCCATTCCCTACCGCCCAAAGAACTAAGTTTGACTAAAGACAGACGGCTAAAAAAAAAGAGGTTCATTTAACAAAAGATAGCTGTCAAGTATGATCCATATTTTCACAGGCAAAACTAATTAATTTAATGTACTGAATGTGTTCAGTGCACTTTGAAAGTGAACTCCCAACGCAAAGTTATGTACATCATTTCATCTAACAGGCTTTTTGAATTTTTAATAGATTGATCAAAAGAGAGCATTTACAAAGCACCAGGAGGGTGCCCATGAATCCCTTACATTGGTGAACAATAATGGATTGACAGTGCATTCAGTGGATATCACCTGAGATACCATTTTACAACTCTCATCTCTCACAACTTTTATATCTCAGACATTGAAGCATGCTTAAACACACCAACAAGGACCGTTTTCAAAATGCATTACCATGCAACAATAACATGACTTGGACACTAAGGCAGGACGTCTAACACCTCACAGAGTGTGCTATCTAAAATGATCAATGATCTGTGAAATCTTCTTCCTGTTTCGGTCCGGGAGGCAGACACGGTCTCCAAATTTAAGACTAGACTTAAGACGTTCCTTTTAGTTAGGGCTGGCTCAGGCTTGCCTTGGACCAGCCCCTTGTTAGGCTGACATAGGCCTAGTCTGCCGGGGCCATCCCATAACACACCAAGCTCGCTCTCGCTCTCTCTCTCTCTCTCTCTCTCTCTCTCTCTCTCTCTCTCTCTCTCCTGTTACTTACTCTCGCTAACTCAGCTCTTCTATCTTTTTTTTCCATTCCAGAGGGATGCCGTGTACTGTAAAGTCCTGTGAGGCAAATTGTGATTTGTGATATTGGGCTATATACATAAAAATAGAACTGATTGATAATGTTCTATGATCTTTACATAGGTCAGAAAACTACTCACACAGAAATATATCAAAAGAAGCGGAAATACAAACATGTGTGCAGGCACTCGCATGCTGCAACAAAGATGTCGATTTTTAAAGTTGAAGTTTAAAAGTTTAAATAGTTGTAAAAGGCAAGGCTACACTCACTTTATAAAAACAGACTCAGACAGTTACAGATTTTTTTTTTTTTTTACCACACACAGTACACAGTGATACAAGAAGATCAAAGAAGCGCAGACATGTAATTTCAAGCATAAAATAACATCATTGGTTGCTCTTGGCTAAAATAAGAATGGATTTGTAGGACTAGGAAATGACAACATTGCATTGGTGCAAAGGAAAACTGTGTTTGCACAAGACCAATGAAATGTGAATTGCTGTTTGTTTATCAGCATGTTAAAGAGCTTGTGGTCAAGAAATGTAAAAGTACTGGTCATTAAAATCAACATTTTCTAAACCCCATCAGTAAATCATTGGAATCATTTGATATAAAAAGAGCTGGAAAACAAGGAGGCCCCCCATGTGCCAAAGGATTTCCACTGAAAGTAAGTATTGTTCATATCACAGCTTGATTTCTGGATCAGCTTTAAGTGTCCCATAGGTGATTCCTCTGCTTAAAAAGGCAGCGCTTCTGCAGGGTCATGAAATGCAGTGAACTCCATGACCCAATGTTCTACCAGACAAGTGTATAAAATGAATGAAAAATAAAGACTAAATTCTGGAGAAAAGACTGCATGTATGCTTATAGGTATACTATGCAGGATTGTCGGTTACCATTTGTGAACATGCTCGCCAGCAGAGTGAAAGTGAAAGCGAACCCCAGATTCACTTTCGTTTGGCCTTTCACCTCACTGTATTTCCATTTTTTCAGTGGTGTGTCTCTTTGATGTTTACTGCTTATGTTCTGGCACCTGGTCGCTACCTTTTTGTAAAGCCCAGACCTCACCTGAGTGCTGTGGTGGTACATGCACATAAATGTCCAGAGCACAAAAAATAAGAAAATACAGGCAGAGGGCAGCGTATCTGCAGGAAAATATATCATCGCCAGTAGCTCACCTGGGTGCCCCATGTACTAAGGTTGTGTCCTTGCCACAGTGGCTCAGGTTTGGTTCATTCACGTGGTCCATTTCACACTTAATCTGTCCTATCACATTGAGGCAAAAGGCCAAAGAAATAATCTTTAAAAAGTGATGATTGAGAAGGATTACGTCTGTATGAGTCTACACATTTGTTTTTAGGAAAATCCTGAATAGTAAATTAGTGTGAACGCTACAAAGTGGAGGTGTGATTGGGAATAAATCAAACATGCAAATCTTAATGTGTGCAACAGTAGCATATCATATGTTGCCTGACTGTTTTGGTGGGTTATGTTTCAGTTGTGACAGCGAGCTGACAGCTGATGGTACTGCTGTAACTTTACAAATGGAAACCTGTTTGTTTCTGAAGTCTCAGTAGCATCTGTTATTGTATTGTATTACAGCGTATTGTACTGTAGATGTAAATGATAAACACTATTTGTGAGCCCCATGTGGAGCGACGGCACACAAACAGCCTGCGTAGTAGTGATTGAACTGTCTCGACATCTGACTGCCACTGTCAGCCACAAGGCCTTTAAATTTTTAACCAAACCTTTTGTACTCTAAACCAGTTAAAAATTAATCACTAGTCGACATGAGAAAGTTACTCTCTCTCTCTTTTTTTTTTTGCTCTCTTTTCGTTGGCTGTGGCCATTAATAGCGCATTCACTGTTGCTCGGACACCGTGTAATTCTTTTTGACTTTCCTTTCCATTTGCCTGGAGGATAGAGCAGTTTAAAACATTTCTGCACACGGGAGCATGGCTAACAGGTAATCTGTCTAATTATGGCAGGGGAGGGGTTCCCCTGTAAAATATTGACGAGCTCCCATAACCCTTGTTTCACCCTCCCTGTATACAAGCCTCTGAAACAGACACACTGTTTGCCTGGTAGCTCTATGTCCTAAAGCTTGGAGATGCAGACAACTCAAGCCAGCAGGCTGGAAGAGTGACTGGGATCCTCAGCAGTGCCTTCTCACCAGTGTCATTTCAAAAGCCATAAGAGGACTTTTACTTTTAATATCCCATTAATCACATAAGACAATGGAATTACAGGAGTTAGCAGCTGGAACACCTTATGAAATAATGCAATCAAGTAAAACAGCCCTGCAGTAAACAGTACAGTTTGTTGTGTCAGAGAGCCGCTGATTTAACTCTACAGGAGTTATCAAGGACTCACATTCAGGGGTTATTAGATTCCAGTACACTGTGATGAGTTTCTATCATTCTGTCCACCATAGAGCTGGAAAACAATCACTTCTCTGTCTCAGCAAAAATGAAATATTATAACAAATGTACTATCTGTTGTATTTAAATGTGTATCCTCTTGATACTTAATTATTACTGCAAAACTATTTACTTTGTAATTCTAAGAGGACATATTCTTAAGGAGTTAAGAAGAGGTATCATTTTGCTTTAGGGTATTTCTCTATTTTTCCTACATCACCAAGTAAAACAGAGTCACTGATACATTTTGTTAAGTCTCTGCATGTAGGTCTGATATCATGTTATTTGAAAAGCGTAGCTAGAATTCTAGAGATCTGATGGATAAAAACTGAAAGTCTGACTAAACTACATAATATACTTCATAAAAAATGTTGCAACCTAATAAAGCAAGGACATTGTACATTATATTAATGTATATGATCTATCTCTACACACCTCTACAGTATTGCCTAAACAGATCAATCAATAGTTTAAAACCACAGTGTTGTGTTATTATTAGTTTTTTTTTAATTTTATTTTATAGATGTTAGTAATGTTAATGCTAGGCTAACAAGTAAAACCTGTTAAATTCCTCATTATGGATAATTAGGGATGGGTACTGAAACCCGGGGCTATATTATCAAAGACCGTAGTATTGATAAGCTCTGACAGTAGGGATGCACCGATCCGATATCTGGATCGAATATCGGCCCCGATATCATCAAAATAGATGGATCAGGTATCGGAAAATGCAACCTATACCTGAGGCGATCCTTTCCCTTTAAATCTATTGCAACACGAGCTATGTCATACATCATAAAGCAAAGGAGAGAATCTGCCGTGTGGAGGTATTTCAACTGCTGTTGCACAATTGTTTATTTTTTTAATAGTTCATCATTGCATTAATCTGCTTCATCTTATTTCATTTTATCTTAGGAAAGAACTGTGTAGTCATCAATGCCTGATGCTTCTAGTCTTTTCTGTTCTACATGTAAAGGTGTATAGCTTTTTAGGTCAACCATGGTATCGGATCGGTATCGGGTATCGGCTGATACTCAAAGCCACGGAATCAGTATCGAAATCGAAATTGAAAAAGCTGGATCGGTGCATCTCTATCTGACAGTATCGGTTCTTTTATTGGTACTTGTACACATTTTGGTTTAATTCATTATCATCCTGCAGCCTCTGCTGGGGCCGACCTCCTCCACTCACACACACACCTAAACCTAAACGACTACGTAACCGGTGAACAGCTGAGCAGCCACAGTGGAAACTAAGTGAAGATAACTCAAAAATTACTTGAGCTGACGGCAGCTACACTCGTTACTGTAACCCTTAGTGAGTAACAAGCCAATACTTTATCAATACATGTGTTCATCAAGCATGAACATGTAAACATGTAACCAGCAATATTCAATATGCTCATCCACCGACACTAACGTTACGTCTTACACGCTAGTTTAGACAGCGAATTGTTACTAATTAGCTCAAATGAGAGCTGTCTGTATGTAGACTAACTTACAGTAGTTTGACACTTATCTTAAAATTTTGCTATACTTTTAAACTAAGCTGCTGGCTGAGACCAACAGCCCCGCCTCTCTCTACCAGCACTAATGCTACTGGCACACAGTGAATCACATCATCAGACAGGAGGACAGACTGATAAATACTAAACTTCACTCAGGTAGTGTAATGTCAGGAATATTATTTATATAGTGACTTTGCTGTTGTAAAATAACTGTTGCTGCTCTAGAAACAACAATTTGTTTTATTTAAAATATTCAATAATCCTGTTCTGAATTTATTCTTTTTAAATCAACATATTTTCTAAAAAGCAATTATTTAAATATGAAAAAGAACCGATAAAAGTACCGATAAAGTTCTGAATCGATGAGGACTATTGATACATGTAGTAGTATCGATAAAATCTTAATGATACCCATCCGTGTGGATGATGTATTTTCATACTTTCAAAAGAATTGCATTCAAATCCACATATGTACCTTCATTAATTTGTAAATAAAGTAACTTACACAGTAAGCTAAACTATCCCTGTACATGTATTTTAAACCTGAATTATGTTTCTCAATATTAACTTGACATAGTAAGAAACATTGACATTTATGATAGTAAACACTTATAGTGATGATATTTCCTGGAAAACAATGTTTTCTTAGGCAGAGGCAAAAGTGATTTACTTGGTATAAAAATAAGTTGAATGTGGTAGAAACACAAACAGCAATTCATATAAAGACATTTAATTTAATGTTGTTCTCATGATAAATGTTAAATGTGTTTGTTTTTTTGTCATTTTGTTCTCAGTGAAGTTATTCGTTAAATGTTATATTTTCTAACAGTAAACATTGTAAAGTGTTTCTCGTTTGCCGTAGAAATGATACACGAAGCAGCATTTTTCACCCAACCCAGTTTTTCTCCTCATCTGGGGGAGGAGGTGGGGGATGGGGGGATGTTGTTGGGGTTCACAGGGATCAGGTGTAAGTATTTGACCGCACACAAGGGGAGTCTTCCTTCCTGAGATAAATGGAGAAACCTGGTATCAGCAGGTCATGTGTAATAAGCATCCATGATTAATGTCTTTAAAGAAGAATCACCTACGGGACACTTTAAGCTGATCAGGAAACCAAGCTGTGATATGATGAATGTTCACTTTTAAGTAAAAATACACACTCTGAATCCTTTGGCACATGGGATACCTCCTTGCTTAGCTAATTGCCTTGGCATAGAAAGATGATTCATTTGATCTCTCTGATTTATTTTTCCTGACTGGAACACATAACTTTGAGCTTTATTTTTAATGATGTTTGACCAATATTGATATCTAACACTTGTGAAAAAAAAGACTATGTGTGTGTTGCTTTATGTTGTTAGAGTTTTGAAACACATCGTTTTTATGTGCTTGGAAATTACGAAGCAGTCAAAGAGCTGCAATTACCTCTGGCAATCTGGTGTTGTTTTTTTGTCTTTATATAAACAGATCATTCATTCTAGTTCCAAGTCATTCCTCAGGCTCAGTGTGCCATGACATAAACACATAGATCATCCACAGAGCTAAGCCAACCTTAAAAGCTCTTTTATGGGGCACCTTTGATAATGACCAAAACTCAAGCTCCTCTAAAAATCTCTGAAAATCAACTCTTTGATTAGTGTTTAGCTATCTGTTCAAACAACAGTACACAGGAAAGTCAAAGTGAAGTCAAACTAGTTAGTTACCTTAAATAACTAGTTAGTTAGACATATATATACGTATAGACATTTATAGTATATTTCCAACATTAACATTTGTTTTTAACTGGGGGTTTACCAGTGCATTCTGGGTTGTTTGAAGCCTTAATATTGCTAGGCTATAAGGTTTTTAGCTACAACCAGCAGGTCTGTAGTAGAGGACTGCAGTGGGATCTCACAGTACCCAACACAAATCTTGCGGGAGCCAGCGGGTTTAACTTTGCTGTGGGCAAGAATGGGTGGTCAAAAAATAAACTGCAAGTCTTGTGATTTGTTGGAAAACAAACAAAAAAAAATAGCGCTACTGCTGATCAGTGGATGAAAAGTCTGTCTCTCACCGGCCCACTCTGTGTGCTTGTCATTCTAGCCAATCACAACCAAGTTAGGTAAACGTATTGACCTTAAAGCATGACACAAAATGTGATAAGCATTTTTGTGGGAAGTATGCATGAGCATACATTTTTGCAGCTTCCTGCAGTGACTATGATGTGTCTGTTTGAGTTAACCTGCCCTAAGAGTGTTAAGTTAGCCATGTGCCACCTACAGGAGTTTCTGACGGCTCCCACAATGCGTTTTGGAGGAAATAAATCCCTGTTAAAAGTTCTGACGTCTTTCCTGCAGACACAGACAAGGGACCAAATCATCTGTCAAACTGCCAAGAATTGCCAGTGCCACAGATGATGAGGGGCTGGAAAACAAACAAACACACACACACAAAAAAAATGATTCTGACCACTTTCAAGAGCCTGACAGAAGAGCGCGAGTGTGTGACTGACTGACTACACAAACAAATGTGGGGTTTATGTTCTGGCAAAGTATATCATTTTCCCTAACGAGAGAAAACGCTTCAGGGATGAGGATTATCTTCTCCTTGGACCAACACTATCTCACAGAATCTTTCCTAACAAAACTAATGTGAAACTTTTTTTGTACCTTCAAAATGTCTTTTTCCAAAGCCAGGTGTTGGAGAAGGAGCGTCTGGATCATCTTATATTTCGGCTAATACATTGTGTTTTGAGAGAAAATAATGCCGCCCAATTACATCTCCATTATTGGAAAACGTTTTGAATGAATATATTTATGAAGTCATAAAATGTTCATACCCAAGACAAATGATAAACTTTTGGTAGCAACACATTTTGATTATCTGTTTGTAGGAACTTCAACATTGCAAGGATTTTATGATTTTGTAACCCTCTTTTCTTGACTGTTGGGTGTTCCCCAGTTCTTCCAGGCTGTGGGTCAGAAGCGGGCTACGACATTTGTTTCTTCCTTTGTGTTATTTTTACCAACATGGCAAGACAGTACTAACACACCCCAACTTATGGGTGCAGCAACTTCTCTTCACTGTTATGCACAAGGCACTCACTCTCTCTTGTGTATCACTCATACCTGTCACCACAAAGCAAGGGCAGGTAGGAAGAACCAATTACCTCATATCTAAGCGAACACAATGACTCCATTTAAGCACTGCATATGAAAATACATATGAAACAATATACAAAGTGCAATAAATGACAGTGAAATAATAATTCGCTAGTAACTCAGTAACGCTGAATCTATTACTAGTCAAAAATAATTTACCCATTCATAAATAACACAGTATCTAAAAAAAATCACACAAACATATAATGTGTGCAGTAATTCTGATTTTATTTTTAGTTAAGCATTTAGTTATAGTTAAGTACAAATTGAAAAAGCTACTGAAAACCAAAAGCCAAAGAGACAGTGGCCTAAACCTAACCCTCTGCTCACTGCACCTTAATTATTTCCCTACAACTTTACTGCGGTACGATAATATAGCATGTGCAAAAAGAAAAAAAAAACACTGATAGTGAACATCAACAATCCAGGCAGCATTTATGTTTCTTCAGAACTTTTTGGCAAAACAAATGAGCAGGATATAAATGCAGTTTCTAGGAGACAGGGTTGATGTACAGTACTATAAAACTGACTTCACAGAGTTGCTACCTCATAAAGAAGGCCACGTGCACATTTCACATTCTATGGCAATGCAGAACTATTATTACTGCCAGTCTTCTGTGCATAAATTGAACAAATTCTGTTACATCTGTTCCATTTTATTGTAATCTCTCTCTCTTCCTCTCTCTCATTTTCAAAAAAAGTAAAGAAAAAAAGAACAAGATGCATTGTTTGCTCATCTATTCCTATTTCTCAAAATGCCCGGTCTCCTGTTGGTTTCAGGGCTGGGGTTCTTTGACCACCGCCATGGCTGCAATTCCTCCCACACAGGAGAGAATGGCATGACATTTACCAGAGCTGCAAGGCGGTAATAAATTTTTTTGAAATGGCACGGCTGGAATATACAAAGCTGAAAGGACCCACGCTGGGCCCCACTGGGACTCCTTCACACTAGCCTGCTAAGCCCATTCAGATGGGGGCAGTAATTACAGGCATGGAGGCAAAGCTGAACTAATTCATACAAGGTGTAAAGCATTCGTAGACCAAATGTCGGTCAGTTTACTGTTGGAGCACCCCTTGTATTTAACCATAACCATTATGACTGAGATATTTGTGACAGCTCTGCTGATTTACAGTGACCACAGTGACCTCACTTTTTCAAATAATCAATCTCATTATGACTTCATCACCATGAATTTAATTTGAGGTGATTAATTATACACACAACTGAAGCCATAAATCTTGGGAAGGAAGTTAATCATAGACCGCACTGGAATACACTCATGCAGTTGTGGATTTGTACACTTCTCCTCATCAACCACAGTTTTACTGCTCTACAGTATAAAAAGCTTTAGCAACTCATCTCTTCTGGACCACAAAACTGACAGATTGCCACCTGTAATTGTGAACTGGCTCTTCATCAAAGTATTATGTTGCTACCATATCAAACTCTACAACCACAACACTGGAGAAAATACTCAGTTGCAATCAGGTCTGCCATTATTTGGAGTCACACACACAAAGCCACTGAATTTGCCTAACACTGTGAAGGATATTTATTTCCATGGACAGACATTTGTCCATGAATATATTGTTTGTAGAATACCATTGGGAGCAGTAACCTCCAGCTCAAAGGCCATATTTTCTGATTTTAATTGGATGTCTTCACAGAAGCATTGAGAGGTCTCTGTTGCGATACAAAAGCGGAAACTAAGAATACCACTGCCCTTTCATTATTCCCATAAACACTACAATTGCTCTACAGTGACATGAGAACTTTTGCAAACTCTGAATACCATACAGGCACTTATTAACTGAAGTTACACATGAAAGGCAGCTAATTAAGAAATTGGTTTTACTCCTTTATCTGCTCTCTTGAATGTCTGCCTGTCTGTCTGTCAGTTCATTTTGTTGTTTAAGCAATTTCAAATGTGACTGAGACAGCAACCAAAAACATCATCTCAGTAGGGTGGCACTGAAGCAGTCATAATCAAAATCACATCTCAGCGTCTTTGATATGAAAGCTGACCCCCCTGTGAACATGGAAATCAATCTCTTTGACTGGCACTGAGGCATTTTTTTTTTCATTACATAAAAAAATACAGTGAGTAAAAATACAGCGCATTACTTTCCCAAGGACCTTCTTTCACTCAGTCGTTTTTTCTTTTAACTTAATTTCAGAACTGTTTAAATGTATTTGTATCTGTGAAAAGCTACACTTTGTAATCTGTTTCTTTTCAGATAATGGCCTCTGTGGCCTTTGTTTTATGCACTACGTCAGCTGCAGGAGCCAGTGAGGGAGAGTGCAGGTATGTGTCTGAAAGTATGTATGGGAGAAAATTAAAAACGGCAAGTGATCAAATGAAAGCCTAATAACATGAGTGAGCAAGAGAGAGACTTTCTCACCTGCAAGTACTAATATAAAAAAAAAATTGTTACAGCATGTGGATGTATTATCTCTTTCAACTGAGACCCTCATTTCTTTCACTTAAATGAAGCTGTGGTATCATGCAACAATGGAAGAAGTACTCTGAAGAAGTGTCACTAAAGGAAAGTAAAAGTAGCAATCCTGCAGTAAACTACTCTGTTGCAAGTAAACTGAGAATATTGCTTACATAAAGAGTGTAAGTATTATCAGAAAATGTACTTTCAGTATCAGAAGCAAAAGTACTCAATATGAAGAATGGCCCCTACCAGTGTTGCAATAATTAAGATGTTACTGATTTGCAGCGTTAGGGAGTAACTAGTTACATGTAACAGAGTTATGTAATAAGATCACAAAAAAAAATGTAATCGGAATCAGAGTTACTGAAAAAAAAAAAAAAGTAAATAAATTGAAGTTACTAATTTTAATGCTGGTGATCACAAATGGGTTGTATCAGAACATATTTCTTTTTGGTAGAAAGCTTATTATGTACAATATAACACCCTTTCTGTTACTTTATATAGTTTCACTGTGCAGGAATGTTGTCCTTTGGAGTATTTTGACAACACAGGTCATCAAAGCCAGTGGGACATTTATGCACAAGTATAATACATTACATTACTTTAATTTAAGTATTTACATAGTTACATGACTTATTACATTTTTTACAGGGTAACAAGTAATCTGGAGCCGATTACATTTCAAAAATAACGTCTCAACACTGTTGATTTGTTTCAAGCAACATTTTAATATGGCTGCTTAAGGTGGAGCGGATTTTAATTACTTATCATCGCTGCTGAGAGTTTAATCAATAGACCAAATCACAAAGTTTATTTAGTTGAAACAAACACTGCCTGAATTAGTCAGTCACCTAAAAGGCCCACTTAAAAAATTAGTTTAAGTGTACACAATATTTGGGATATTTTTGCTGCTTTACCTTGCCATGAAATAGCCTTTTCTGACGGGGAGCTGAAGCTGTTATCTCAAAGCCACTAAACTACATTGACAGAAATAGTTATTTTATTATACGTAGAACACAGAAATTACTGGTCTACAACTGCCTCGATTGGTTACCATGTAATTTAAAGTGACAAAAATATGCAGAATATAGTCCATATTTGAACTGATACTGTTTTTTTTCTGTAGGTCTTTTAGGTGGCTAAAATACATTTTGCTGCAGCCTCCTTCCACAGCAGTACATTGCTTAGCTTCTATGGTGGTAGATTTGGTTTATCAAAGACTATAGCAAAGCAAAATAGCACATAAAATAAGCACAGCAGAAAGGTCAGATAGATTGGACCACCCTGTTTAACTAGAGGTCCTAAAATGTTAGAGGTACAGCTGAAAATGACGAGAGGAATAAACATGTTTGCTGATATCAAATATCCCCTCTATTAAAATCAATTGCCAGTCTCTACCTGAAAGTGATTGTTGTTGTTCAGGCAATGTTACGGTGATTCAGTCTATAGTAATATATTATTAAAGTACACGTACAATACTTCTGTAAATGTACTTTTCACTAGGGGTATCAAAGCAGCAAGTGCGCATCCAAACTATACTGGATACACCAGCGACAGATCTGTTTCCTCTTTCATCATTGTAATATCTTGTGTCATAGTTCCAAGATTTAAACTGTGACCTCCCCTTTATGGATTTGAGCCACAAAGGCCCACTGTTGGATAATTTACCTCTGACCTTTGTGAGTTTGTCAAGAAAAATCTTCAAAAAACTTCAAATCTACACGACACTGGAAATCAGACCCAAGTCTAACCCCGACACTGATCCTCTGCTGACAAATACAATCCTATCGAGTTCATTCAGTGGAGGTGTTGTCCACGCTAAGTTATGCACTTAATGGATATGGTATAGAGTTTCAGGTTCCTGTTGTTGCGGAGGTTGGAGGCCTTTAAAAGCCACCATGAGCAAGTTATTCAGCACTGATCCCCTTCCTGGCTGTAATGAATCTTACCATGGGGTTTCTCTGGAAAGTAACCCAGAGAGTGACAGCTTCAGAAGGAATAAGGACAAACATTTCCCTGTCATACAATAGCATCAATGTGTCTGGTAAATCCTGGAGTGCATGCAAGTGAACGTAGTCAATCTATGAGTATTAAATTATGAGATGGTGAAAGATATTTGGCACACAGTCGCACTAATGCATAATATCAACAAAGGGATTGCATCAGTTAAATATATTTACACAAGAGATGCAACTGATAACTGATTATTAAGTCATTTTAAATCAAAAATTACAAACATTCTTTCGTTACAGCTTCTTAAATGTGAGGATATTCTGCTTTTCTCTTTATTTTCACTGTGAATTTTATGTCGTTGGGTTTTGGACTGCTGGTCGGACAAAAAAAAGACATTTAAAAACTTCACTAACTGTAAAATTTTATCAACAAAACAACAAACTGGGAAAATAAACAGCAGATTAATTGATAATTAAAATAATCATTATTTTATTTACAGCCTTTTTAACTACAAGGGCTACAAGAATTAATTTATGATTGCGATTTGGTCAGGTAAGAAGCCACTGAAAAAGTGCATAAATGTAGATACTTGTCTGAAATTATCTTAACACTGTGGTATTTAGTGTACTATATAGGATTCTGCAATGCCTCTAGATTTAATGCTGCAAATATGTTAAATCAGACCATAAAAAAGTACCGCATAGCTCACATACAACCCTCAGACAAAACTGCAGTGTTAGTTTATATCCTCCAACTTGTACAAAAAGGAGAAAAATACCTTAAATTTTAATTAAAACTGCATACCATAAAATACCAGATACTGCTACAATCGCGAGTAAGAGGAAAGTGTATGTGAGTCCATTTGGATGTTGCCTGATATAGTGACATACAGAATCAAATATAATGAGCAGTAAAATTTTTATTCAGTCAGAAAAAAAATCCTTTCAGCATTAAGACAAGAACTGCAGCATATAATCCATAAAAAAACACATGAAATGTTAATAGATTTTAATGATTGATGCAAAGATAATTGGAATGTCAGAAATGAAGAAGTATAGAAGAACAGAGGTGTTTTGGAATATAATAGTTGCGCTGATGGCAGGAATTCAATCAAGTTATGGCCATTGCAAAACTTGATACAAAAATGACTCCTCGAGAACACAAAGTGATGAAAACCTGAAAAGTCCAACTGCAATTGAATTCTGTACTTTTTCATTCTTTACCCTCAAGCAAATACATAAAAAAGGAATGATGGATGGACAGATTATATGAGATACTGTATCTCACTGTGCTGTAAATGCCACATGAAATAATTGTTAGCCACTTTCAGTCAAGTTCAGGCAAATTAAAAAGAGCTTATTCTACTCTCAATAACATCTATAAACTACGAGAGTGCAACTTCCAACTGTAAAAATTCAAAAAGCATGATGTTAATCACTGCACCTGCTTTTGAATGCCATACAGACAGGATTCTCACCGTGATTTCTGCAGCAAATGTTTTTGCATAGAAATTACCACATGCACAAACATATATTAATTGGACTGGTGTGTAGATGTTGCAAAGGGAGCCTTCTGACCCGACCATGACCAATGATGGTAGATATATTTCCTTGACAACCAAGAGCCACCACAACCACAGATTTATAATTTAAGACCCACTCAATAGCTAAGGGTGAAACAAACATAAACTCTTCAGTATTTAAATTAGCTTTATTCCCTAGTCATTTGAGTGCAATAAATAGGTCAGGTGAAACTAAATTGATTGAGACAGTCCTATGGGGTTTTTTGAAAGGGCTATACACGCACTGTAGCTTTGGTCTGTACCTGTACATCGGACAAGTGATCATCTCAACGCTCTTCACACACAAGCTCTGAAGAAATTCACTTTATAATTGGATTTGGTCACAATGTAATCCAAATACAGACCTAGAAACCTTATCATTGATGCGTCACTCAGCAGACTTAAAGCTACAGCACAGAGCTGTGTGGAGAGCTGAATGGGCAAACATGCACATTCACCCCTGTGCCTACTCACTCCAGAATTTAAATGCCCTGAAAACCTACTTTCTCAGACTGCTTTTTACTACTAGTGACCTACAAGAACACACTATTATCTGCAGAGATTTGGTAAATTCATATGAGAGATTTCTGTATTTCAGTTTTTTCCTCTCTGTGGGCGGGCATCAGTTGGATATAAATGATGTCACACACTCACATGCACCAATTAGGATTTAGCAAAACATCAATCAGAATCTGATGACAGCTGTGGGGTTGCTTGTTTATGCCACTGTCGATCAAATCTGATGAAACTGCATGCACACAGCACAGAAATTTTTAGTGTTCAATTATTGATAAAAATTAATAAAAAGTTCTGTATGTAACATTCAGAGCGTTGATATAGCAACACACCATTATTTGTTACGTAAAGATATAGAGGAGTAATGGCATCCTGAGTAGATAATGAAGTCACGCTCCCTGTGTGTGCGTTGTAATCTGAGCTTCTCTGTGGTTTGTTTAAGTAAGTCTGTCCATGTGTACATGCTCATTGCTGCTGCTTTAGACTGCACTCACGTGGTGGCTAACACTGATGTCAGGTTGGCGTTGTTGTGGAAGCATAGTGACCATACTCTGCTTCCCCCCTGGTTAATATTCTTAGCTCTGTCAGCACCGTTCCCGAGGCTTTTTGTTGTTGTTAACAGAGTTAGCGTCATTAGCTGCTAGCTGGATGTTTTTTTTTCCAAACTTTAACTTTAATATTTAGTCAGTCATGAACATTTAATATTACAGGAAAATGCTTCAGATTTAAATTCAAGGGGATGTTGATCAGTGTTGATGGACACATCTTGGACAGCAGTTTGTAAATTGGTGTGTTCTTTCCTTGGCTGAATTCATACTAGTGAGTGGTAGAGTAAGGCTGTGTTTAGATTTTCCAGCTGGCTACCACTAGCCCAACAACCAGCCAGTGCCAACTGAGCAGTAGCTCGCACTTCTTCAGAGGTAGACCATTAAATTAGCAAAACAAAATAACAAAAATGCACAAACAACAAAAAGGCAATGTATACATCCAATCATGACTACATCCACACAATTGCCCAAACTTAGTAAGCGGCTCTTCTATTAACACAACAACAATGGAAGACAAAATCTGGCCTGAAGGAGTTTCCCTTAAAGACATGCTTTATGCCCTACAAACAGCACATACAACCACAAGGCAATAAACCTAATAAGAAGTTACTGTCAATCACAGAGCAATTTGCCTCCTTGAACAAATTGCTATTCTTGTCACGTCACACTTCTTGTACTGTACAATAATACTGCAGAGCGGAAGGCTGCGCAGGGGTGTCCTACTTTAATAAATGAGCTGAGGCTCATATGCTTGCAAAGAAATCACTTGCCCCAGAACATCAGAACTGCAAATGTCCTTATGTAACTACACAATGTAGTGACAAAGTCAATTTAAGACACATTAGCGGGTTCAGGGTAGCAGAATTATTGCTTTTATGAAGCATAATTTATGAATTTCCACCATATTTATATACTCATGGATACCTTAAGATTGTCATAAAGAAAGGTACAAACATAATTTTCCACACAAATTATTTTTAACAAAAGTACAAATTCAGGGGGATCTACGCCCACTTCAAGGAGGAACTGAGCGAGACGAGGCTCTCTCCCATATTGATGTTATTGACTAGTGCTTCTCTATATCTAAACACAGTTAATGACTTTTACATGAACCTGTAATGTGTAAAGGGCAGCAAGCAGATGCTTTGATGGAAATTGATGACAGGTTTAGGAGTCATTAGTAATAATACTATCTGGCAGCAGTAGTGCAGAAAAGTATCCCTGCGAGGGTGATCTGCCGTATTGGCCTCCGAGCCTTTCAGGAAAAAAAAAAACAAACAAACCACGTGGCAGGAACCAACTGCGAAACCCCATGTATTAACCATCGATATGCAGTAATTGCCTGCGCTGCATGTTCAAAAGCTCAGATACTGTAGTATGATCAGTGCTGGTTGCTGAGCAGTATTTTCACAACGCCAAAACTATTAGAGTCATTAGTGGCCCTGCTGCGGTGCAATCTTTAGTCTATCCGGAGGGTGACCATTTGGGAATTGCAGGAACAACAACTAAGCTGTAAAATTACATTCCATATATTTGCTTAAATCTCGTCTTGATTCAAAGCCGAATTGCTTTGTGGAAGAGTTTTCCACAAACAATAACAATTAGTTTTTACAGTTGAGCTGTTCAGAGATTTGTTGTTATGTTTCCTTGACTGTTTTAAGGACTTCATTTGATGTTATGGCTCCATTCTAGAGACATTTTGTTGAGGGACTTTATGGCCCTCTAAGCAAACAATCGTTTAAATTCAATTAAGACTTTGAAATGGCGCAGTTGAAAACAGTCCTTTTAAAGCTTTGTTTTTGTGCAGTGTTGACCTATGTGCGATGACTATAACCAACGTAGTGTATATATTGCACATGACAGCAGGTAAACTCTTCAGTGTATGTGCTGTGAATAAAATGGAATCATTAGCACAAAGCTCAACATGATGAGGAATAAACAATAATGGGATGAACCCACTGTGCCTCTGCCCATCAGAGAATTTCATAATTAGCAATTAGTGGTCATTGTATTATAGTCAGTGCAACTCAGATCTGGCTGAAGTGTCTACACTCACTTACCTATCCTAAGGCACTGCAAATAAAATATCCCACTGGATGCAGGCGTGATTAATGTCTGTCGCAAGAAGGGCTGCAATGGCAGATTAGGCATGATTATGAGTGGGCTCATTTATTTTCAACATGTCATTATCTTTTACAACATTGACTAAGCAAATGGCCAGAGTGTGTTTATGAGTGCGAATGTAGGCTGTGTTTTCCTGATCATTAATAGTTTGGAAAAATAAAGTTGATGAAGAGAAATGAAGCGAAAATTGCATCATACACAGGTGCAATAAAGCATATAAATCTTCATATAGAAAATTAGGTTAAAGTTAAATGTCATTTAAGTATTTCGCAAGGAGCTTTTGTTATCAAATTAAACCTCTGCACTTATATTATAAAATTGCAAAGCACAAAACCAATGATGAGTCCTGACTGCATTTAATGCTGCCAAAGAAATGCACCAGATCAGGTGCAGAATAATCATTTTCTTTTTGAAAAGCTTTAACATAAAAAAAAGACTTAAATATAGGAGCTACGACTTAAGAGATTAAAGGAGTTAAGAACTAATAAAAAAAGAGTTGAGAACAACATGTAAAATGCTGTATGTCAGATTTAAAAAAGACCGAGAAAATTGTAATTATGTTTGTGTAATGCAGTGTATATGCTGGAAAGTTAACTAGACATGACTCCAATCTTCTCCTTGAACACTTCACTTTCTCATATAATTTCTTCCACGCTCATTGCGCCCCTGATCCAACAATATCATTATCAAACATCTTGTATCTTGTCCTCATTAATTATGTTTTCACGTCGTCTTCAAAAACTTAATTATGAAAACAAAATGTTCAACAGCTCTTTTCCTGTATTAGTAGCTGTCTTGTCATTTGACCATTCTGATAAATTTTGATGAGCCTGTTGAGCAAATGTGAATAATTGATGACTGTTTTCCAATGGCTTGATTGTCACAAACCAAGACAAATAGAGTGGAATGAAATCATAAAATATTCAGTCAAGTGTTGGCCAGAAAATTATTAATTTCAAAGTCATTTTTACATGGATGCAGGTGTCCTCTTGGAGACAAGGTAACTTGACCATGAACTTTAAGGTAAGGGACAAGAAATATTTAGTGCATTAAAGCAATGTAACATGGTTTTCCTCTGCTTACAACATGCATCACAGCCGAAGAATGTCGACCAGATACCATCAAGACATTCAGGCCTCTTAAAAGTACAGCAAGTAGCAGCAGCAGCTGGGAAGCCTTCAGGTCAGGGTTCAAAGAGAGTTATCTCCAGACAAACAAACCTTCACTCTGTCCCTGACATTTCTTCTAGTTGGTACTGCAATGTATTTTACAGTGATTGTATTTTGCTGTAGTTATAAACGACTCTGCAACCCTTCTACAGAGCATCTCTCACTCAACAAATGTAGCAACACAAGCAACAAGCTTTCAGCTGCAATAAACATCACCTGCATAATAACAATATCAGCATGGATGCTCCAAAACTGTATCACAGTGATCTGATTGCAAAGAGGGTTTTTTTTTCTTTTTCAAATGAGCTATGAACTGCAGTGGTATTTCACGACTTTATATCTAAATATGGAAGTTGAAAATACAAAAATACAGGAGAATTATTCCATGGATGGCCACATATATTGTATTTCTCTTTCACCCCATAACCTGATTACTTGTGGTGGAACTGGATTGAAACTAAGTAAAATCTCAGTCTTTACATCACGATGACTTGGTGCCATCTACTGTTAATATAGAGATCATATTGCTTGGGGATGTTGTGCATTTAAAAAAACAACTCAGATTTATCAGAGGTTTAGTTATGTGTTTGTGTCTTTTGTTTTAAAAAGCATGGTGAAGCTCCAATTCTAAATAACTTATTAGCCTTCTTATTTCTAATGCACGTTTTTTTCCAGGAGTCCAGGAGTAAGCATACTATTAAGAAAAAAATCTGACATTTTTCTTCTGTATGATGAACTCTAACAAAACCAAACAAAGAAAAAAAAGACGACATGAAACACGCCAACTTATTTCATATTAATATCATTTGTAATTCCGAAGGCTGGGTGTCTTTCCATTTGATAATTTTGTAGAAACGCTGGACAACATTCAAGGAAAGCCTCATGTTTGCCACAAACAACTCACAAAGCAGCAGAGGCCGACTGTATAAATACAATTTGTACAGACGATCCTTCCTCAGAATTTCAACATGGCACCTCCTTCAACGAGTGTGTGTTGCCACCATGGCCAAGTTGGATTGTGGGAGTTAGGTATTCATTAGCATATCAGTGACACAGATTAACATACATTAACATACATTACGGCTGAATTAATCATGGCATGTGGTAGAACTTGGAGAGGCATCTGAAAACAGTCTGCTCTGAAGTCGATTCAAGGAAGAAAGCTCACTGTTCTTGCATAGTAATCTCGTGCAGCTCAGAAAAGCACATACAGCATGTACAGTAGCAGCCTATGATATCCGGGCTCTCGCGTACAGCTCATTCATTGATTTTTCATAATTCAGCATATTCTATTTCCTTGTTACGGCTGCTTCTCTCATTAGTGAAGGATTTGGTTGTAATGTAGTTGTACTTTTTTTAAAGGAGTTATTTTACATTGGTAAATTATGTTATTTTACAGTCAGAGTATGGCTGGTCTGTGTCTGGCTTTCAGGACAAATGTATCCCTAAATATCCCCAAAGTGATCTCCTCTGGAGAGCTGTGACCTAGGCTGCACAATCGACAAAAACCATAATAACAGGACATTTTGAATTCCTTCTCTTGACCAAGTGATAGCAACTAGAAAGCAGCTAACTAGTCACAGTTGCTGCTGGCTAGTCGCAGTTAGTACTCCTTGGTTTAGTGCTGAGCTTCTCAACTTTGAGGCTGTCACACCACAAGGGCTTATTCGGTTTGCATATGTAGATATTCCTAAGGGTTATATTTTTAGACAATATAAATATTCTTTTAAAGGTTAAATAAAATAAAAAGCTTTGAAATGTGTACTTTTAACCCCTCAAGACTTTTAAAAATAGAGGACGTGTCATTCTTAAAGCCCCCCCTCTACTCAGTTTTAGTTCCTGTTTAACAATAAACATTCTTTCTTCAACACAGAATAGGTGTGTGTTTAATAGTCAGTGGCAATGTTAATACATTTCCATAGCAAGGAGACTGCAGCCACAGTATTGGAAAACAGCGATGTGGCACTTACTTTGATAATCTACTACTTATCAGAGCGCAAACGAGACAACAATAAGCACAAAATGGCGACTCTCTCTTTCACTAGCTCTGTTTTTTACCGTCTCCTCCTGCTGCAGCTGTTGGTTGTTGTCGTGACGAGGCGTTGTTTGGCTGCTGCACTGCGTAGCCACACATCCACATGCTGGTCACAGTCTATCATAGGAAGGCCAGATATGTTGCCGAAGTCTGAAATGGAGTTACAGGACGTTTAGGAGAAGCACCGTCTACCAGCATCGGCCGCTCTCGCCTCAGCTCAGCACCAAAACACTGCCCCGGGCAGCACTGTGATTCTTTTCATTTTTTCCAAGGGGACTTTTCCACTCTTTGGCTGAAAGTTGTGAACATCACAGTTTCCGGCAAGGAAATTATGAATTTATATTTTCCTTGATGTCCAGTGTTAGAGGCCAGTGCTGGTGGGTGGTGCAAACTTTCAACACATCCTGATGCTGTATTTCAGACAGTGAACCTCAGTATCATGTCTATCCTTTCTGTGGTGTGCTGAGGCCAGGAGACGGTAAAGAGGAGAATGAGGGAGAAAGACAGTTGGTGTATTGTGCATTTCTGTTGGTAGGATTTGGTGTAATTCACTGGGTTGATTATAGCAGTTCACTTCACATAGGCAACAAATACAAGATAAGTTGAATCGCTATCTTACTATGATATTCATGATAGTGCACCTGCTTAAGCTTGGAGGATAACCTCCAAGTCATACGTCATCTTCCGATTTTAGCAAGCTCCATGATGCAATATTATCACGATTATTAAAGAAGTATTTCACCACTGGAAAGATAATCTTTTTAAAAAACTGGTGTGTCTATGCTGTAGAAAGACTCAAGTACTTCAAAAGTTGGTGCTCCATGACCAGAGAAAACACGGGAAAAGGGCTGCGGCACTGCACTGCACCAGACAAATAAATGCTCCAGTTGGTGGGTGACGTAATGCAAGGTTCTCCATTTCAAAATAGGAAACAATATGGCAGCCGGCTGCTAAACAACAATCTCAAAACCTAAACATTTGGAGCAAGAAATAGGCAACACAGTAACAACATCTTTGCTTTTATACTCTATGTGTCTGTTGTGGCTGACATATGAAAATGCATAAGTACAATCTATGATTTGAGCAACAACCCTAAAGCCAGCTCAATCTGCAGGATGACCCTTTTCAGATTTGAGCTGAGAGATGAGCAGGGAGATCTAGTTGCTGGTAAGATGAAGGGACGCTTACTACAGTTTGAAGGTTTAAAGTATCCCTTTAAGTCACGATGGAGTATTACTGTGGTAATAAACATTTTTTGCTGAGTACTGCAATTACATATAATGTTATATATTGTGATCTATCACCTACTTTTAACTGCAAATTTATCCTAAAAGGAAAACTTTGTCAACATCTGCTTTATCTAATAAGATGAAATCGATTCATCCCGCTTCAATCATATTCATGGCAGCAAAATGGGATTGTCAAGCTGACAGGCTGATCGAAACTGTCAAAAATGTCATTAATTAGGTTTGTACCAGACAAACTGAACTGTTTGCATTCTGTTAACTTTGACTATGTAGACTGCAATTCAAATGCGTGGACTGTGGACTACTATTACAGGTATTTTGAACAATACAACGTGTACAAAAAGGTTATGCAGCAATGTTAAATTGGGATAAAATACGTGTTCTAAAATTAAAATACATAAAATGTGCTTTTGTTTGATGCTGGCTTTGTGACAAAAAAAAAAAAAGCATTTCAGACAATTGGACAGTGACGCGTTCTTCTGATTAACATGCTCTGAGGCGTGAGTGCTGCTTTGTTCTGTGGCAATGTTTATAGCCATTGAGAAGTCTCTTTCTGCTGAGACGCTAATGTCTGAGATACAAAGGTATCTTTTCACAAGCTTGACTAGGAAATGATCGACTTGCTCATGTTCTTTCCACCAGCTTAGTGGGTCTTTTGGTGCCAGTCGTCCTGGCATCTATACCATCATTATTATTAAAATTTCTGTTAACCTTAAGGGTTATAGCAGGATCCGACATTAACAGCTGCCCGAATGCCTGGGGTAAGTAAAAATAGCCAGCGGGCCAGCAGACCCTGCGCAGACCCAGCACCGACTCGGACACACACACACATGCCGGACAGCCTCTCAGTCCTTACCCGCTAACGTTAGCTCACGTACAACCCAGGTACCACACAGAAACTTTTACAAAGGGTCATAATGTGCTTCTACTGACTGTCAAATCGCCAGCGAAAGTTGTTTTAAATGCGGACACAGAGCGCATGCTGCCTGCGCTCATGGGACAAAGATCCTCTGAGAAGAAAGACGGTTCACTCTGCTCTGCCACCAGGAACAAACTGGGAGGCAAAGATCCTCTCTAAGGAAGAGGGTTCACTTTGCTGCAGGGTTCACCAAAAAGTTTTTTTGTTTTTTTTTTCTTTTAATAAATTGAACACACATTAAAGAACATACACAATCCTGCAGAGAATTAATACATATAATACAATACAATAAACATTGTCAAATTAAATGAAGGAAGAGGATTTTTTTTAAAGGCAAATAAAATATTGGGGATTTATGTAAAAATATACATAGAGACATATGTATACAAATAATTATATAATTAAAGATATGTAGGCTATGTTAGGTGAATACTCCTGTCAGTGACCCTGACCACTGGCACTGGCAAATGAACTGGAGATGGTTCCTGGACGCTGCACTGTGGCTGCCCACTGCACCCAGTGTATACAGTAGGATGGGTCAAATGCAGAGGTCAAATTTCATTTCAATGTATGCAATGTGCTGAGAAATGACAATAAAGAATCTTCTTCTAATAATAATTTCTTAATAACTAGGAGATAATAAAAGAATAAAGAAATTTCAAAGACTTAAAAAATAAGGGACATGAATCAAAACAACAAGAAACGAGATATATCCCCAGTCATGCACACCCAGTTTTAATAAACTCAGTACTATTTTTCAACACATATATTGTTTTGTCTTTATTCAATGTAGCTGGCACATACTGTTATTGCGCCATTGGTTTTGGCCTTGGAGCCCCACATTTTGGCCGTGATGCCCCAATAAATTTGTATTTATCAAAGGCCAAAGAGGCCTTGCCCTAAAAATATCTTAACTCCAGGCCTGTAATTGTGTATTTCCTCTCCTGTTTCTGTCCTCGGAGGGGCCAGTTACAGTGTGCTGCTTTTTTATGTGCTGCTGCCTCCATTGGCTGAGCTAAGTCATGAGCTAAGATATAAGTCAGGAGCAAAAATATGCACCACACAGCCAGAAAAAGAACCTCTTAGGCAGGGCAAGTAAGAATTTAGATGGGGCAAGTAGATTTGAGAAGTACTTGCCCGGCAGGGCAAGTAGGAAAAAACCTTAACGTCGGGCCCTGTATAGCCTCAGCAACCACTCTGACATAGGTGTCCTGTCTCTCCTCAAGCAACAAGAATGGCAGGGTTTTTAACCTGGAGTCAAGGGTCGATAATGCGTAGAGGGTTTTCTTTTCTACTGCACTGACATCTCTCTCCTTGACTGACGCTTTGTTTGATGTCTCTGACCAGTGTTGTGTCACCTATGTTGTCCTGTGTGTCATGCAACAACGATGCAACCATTTATTCCTCAGACATCACAGTGGGTGCCACTTCAAGGCCCAGACAATATCTTATAATACCTTCTCATTCTGGGTGAAGATGTCTGTGCTGCTCATTCTTTTCCGGAAGACAACAGCGCTGAGCAAAGAACCACTAGAGCATTTCATAAACACTGGTACATCTTGTGCTGACATCAGTCTTGAGCTTATGGGTCTGAAGCCATTACATTTTCTGTTTTATCTGCAAAGCGTGGTTTGCATCTGTTCAAAAAGCCAGTTATGTGCCACACTCTCCTCATGAGACTGGCTACTGTTGGCAGATTAAACACTGGTAGTGAGGTCAGACCAAGTATGTGAGCAAAACACTTCTCCTTCAGGTATGCAGCTAACTAAATGGCAATGCTCATGTCAGAAACGCTGATGGTTACAACCACTAGGTTTTTTGGCAGTCCCCTATTCTTGTGCTGCATGTTGCAGGTCAGCAATGTTTGCCATTGACATCCATGCATTACGAGTTAATGCAACCATTTCTGCTGTACTCAAAGATTCATCAACTTTAAGCTTTACTTCTCAGAAGAGCTTGGTTATGACCTTTCGGTGACAATCGTCATAACGGAGTCACATACCTAGGCTCCATTCTCTGAAGCATGGAAGAAAAGCCTTTGTTTTCCATATCATGGTATGGACTGGTCTTCGCACAAGCTGGTAATGGATTGTTTTATTTTCTTAGCTCACTCAGAGTTGGAGGGTAGTTTTGTTAAGTTAAGTTTGTCCACTGTTGGTTGATTTTTCTGTGGAGCTAATTTATGTTGGCTTAGCCATCAGTGTCTAAGGCTATTTCTGGAGAGTGGCTTGTGTCAGCCCTCATGTTTATCGTATTCCCAGAGTACTGTATTTTCATACCATACTCCATGTAAATCGCATATCCATGTCCTTGTTTCCATTCTCATTAAAAAATCCAAAATAGGTCCAGAAAACCAGACACATTTCTGATTTCCTTCCCAGATGTCCCCATATTTGTTTTGACCAATTTCCTTCCAACCCTGTTTAACTTGACCTCTGCTGATCTAACAAGGAAAAACAATCTAGTGGACAGAAAAAGCTATTTATTTTAGAATTCAAGTACCAAAAAGTTTCATTTGTGTTTGCAATATCAATACTATTTTGTGCATATTTATCATTTTGTGTGTATGAGTTTCATAAGATGTCAATTTATTCAATTTTTATGGTGCTTTTTAATGACTGGTCTGGGACAATGAATGAAAATTACCCTTCTAAACTAAGTCTGGCTCATTTACAGTTTTCTTTCTCTGTTCTGTTGATCAATGAGTTTTGTCCCTGTCAAATAAAGCAGTAAAAAAATCACATGGCAACCGCTCTGACTGAGGGAATTGGTCATTAGAATTTTGGGACCTCAAAAAAATGAGGTCATAAAAACTGGTGTCTTTATTAGTTCCTCACAAATTAAAAATAACAGGCCAAATCGCAAATGTCCACCACTTCCCTTGAGGGCGGAATAGTTATAAACATTGAATCAGGACAGGTTTTATATGAATAACCTATCAATCAACTGAAAGTCCTCCTGCAGCCACAAATCCAACCCCCTCTCAGCCAAGTTGGAGCAAATCCACGAAATGAATTGATAAATAAAGTGAGGGAGTCTCAAAGTGGGGGGATTAAACTAACACATCAAATGTCACTGATTCCATTATCAGCATTTTGGTCATGGCTACTTTTGTGGTTTGCTATCTCAGTGGAACACACAGCTGGGGTCCTATCTAGGTACGAACACTGATTCTGCCTTGGGCCCAGGTAGCACATTATGTGGCAGCGCTCTTGGAGATGAACACTAAAGAGATAATGTCATTCCTCCCAATACTCATCATTAACTCCTGACTGCCAGGCATATTGTTACAGCCTATATTGAGCCAAGGCCATATCATTGGTGGTATGACTCAGGTCCTGACCGTCTGTTCCACTCAGTTAAGAGTAATACGAATAGTTTCCTTTTAAATACTACTTAAACAGCCCTCAAAGTGCTCTTAAAATTGTAATGTAATGAAAGCGCCATGCATGAAACTGGAATGCAAGTGCCCGAGCGGCGAGTATACTTGAAAAGGTCCATTTAAAAGGCAAGCTGCAGCACTTGATGGACAGCTCCTTCTCTATGTTGCAATGTGGAAAGGGACTGACAACTCAAATTATATGGTTATTACACCAGTCCGGTCTGGCTGTATGGACCTACTGACACTTTCACAATAAACATGACCCATCACATGGCAAGCTTTTTGCCAGTCAAGAGCATGGACATAATGAAAAGCAACTCCTATTTTACTTTACCTTAAGTATCTATAGCTAAAGCATGCCTTCAGCCTTTCCTTTCTTCCACATCCTCCAACAAAGATTCAGATTAGGGCTGCCGCAGTCAAGAAATTTTCCCTGTTGTGATTTAGGGTGGCTAAACAGCATGATATGCAGCGTTAGCCCAATTCTTTTTTAATTACTTAATTTATCCAGATTTTAGTACTATATAAATAAGCTTTATTGTTAGGTTATTATAAGATATACTGTTGCTTTTCAAATGGTGGAGCAGCTACGCACTGCACAGAGCAGATTGTGCCAAAATCAGCTACAGCCATTTAACTACATAGCCTGGGCCTACAAACTTATTTACTGTACTTGTGGTAGAAGCAAAAATATTAAGGAAAAAATTACCAAATGAACAGTCAACAAAATCGGGCAGGCTATCGCTCAGCTTCTGACACACTCCCAGTGTGGTATAAGGTCACATGGAGGGTCGCAGCTGGAATGCGCCGCAGCCACGCCCGATGGAATCAAAAACCACTGATGCATTGGCACTGCTCTTTCTGTCCTTCACTCCCAGCATCTCGTTTTCCTTTTGAATTTACTTAACATCCAATACACATGCATTAAAGAGTAAAACAAAAAGGGCCTAGCATCAACAAAAAAGAAAAAAACGTGAACATAGCAGTTGTGGCGGTTGCTTGTCATCCCCTGTGGTTGGCTTGTCAATAGCACAGTATTGCAATATATGGCAAGAGCTATAATTCAGATAAACAAAGCGCAGCAGCACTGTAAGAGTGACACTTTTTTAACTTAAATGTCAGGTTACAGTCAGTCAGAGCAGATACATCGGTTTATTTTCCAACCACTGTTTTCAATACACAGTAACACACAAATACTGCTCTATGCCAGTGACATTCATACTCTCTTTTGCTGCAAATATGTACACATGAAACTCTTGTGTCATATGCACTGAAATGAACTTGACAACCCGAGCAAAAACTTAAAACAAGCATCTAGCTGCTGAGTGTCTTGACTGGGAAAACACTTACAGACGTGCCCAAAATAATATAAATTCAGATAACATAAGCACAGACAATCTTAGTGTACATTTATGGGTAGCATTTTAGCAATCGTTGTAATGTATCTAATAAACTGCATCCCATGATTTGTCAAGTAAAAAACAAACCTGCTTAGTTTGTATTCTCTGAGTGTGCTTTAATGCCGATGAAGGGGATTAAAAATAAGAAAATAAAAACTTCAGTTTTGCTTGAAAACATTGACCATAGAGCGGAAAATGTCCCTGTAATCCCTCTTGCGCTTGCTAAATAATTCACAACCCTTGGTGTAATTGCAGTTTTTAAAATCATCAATTTATATTAATTGATGACCAGAAGGGCCATGAATTCAAACACCTTTGCTGCGTAGCGCAGCATTATGGACCATATTTAATTTGTCCTGCCAAATTGTTATATCTGCTCTCCACACAGCACCCACAAGCAGTGAGGAGCTGTGAATGTACTGCAGAAATGTCCAAAACTCAACATCTTACTTACAAAAACTCCTTCTACCCTGAGTTCACCTCTGAAACTGTATTATTTGTCATCCAAAGTCATAAGTTGCCAGTAACTCCATAAATCATATGATGTTGAGCAATCAATTATTCTACAAAAAATGTGGATCTCTCCTTCAGGAAAGACACTGCTGATCTCTAGATAAAAATTACTTACTAAAGGGAGTTGCAAATCATTGCATGAGTTGACCCGAGGTAATGATTTTTCCCCCCAGTTTTTCATATTTGCCAAAATAGATACAGACATTTCGGAGTCCTACATTTCATTGTTCAGATCTAGATCTAGATAAAGAGAGAGAACAGTTTATCAGATGCATACAGACAGTAAGTCTGTGCAAATGTACACTGTTGTTTAAAATGTGGAAAACCCCCAAAATGCTGGAGGTGAAGAGATTTCCTGTTTTTTATTAAAGCACTTGCCCCTCCAGTAGGCTCTGCCCCTACTGACATACGTTTATGAGTTTTACTTTGGGCCATATGTGTACTGGCCAAAGCACTAATAGTACACAATATTACACACAATATTTATTCTACTGTATGTATAATAGACACAACAATATAGCGACAAAACCAGAGATCTAGCTGAGTATGCCAACTGTGTAATTTTAAGGTCATTCTCGTTAAGTAGACTAAATGATTTCACTAGGGACATTTGGAGGGATGATATTCAGAATATGGGTGACTTTGCTGCT
Organism: Epinephelus awoara; assembly: GCA_035609425.1. Classification (NCBI taxonomy): domain Eukaryota; kingdom Metazoa; phylum Chordata; class Actinopteri; order Perciformes; family Serranidae; genus Epinephelus; species Epinephelus awoara. Next base: position 23,084,941 of record CM069303.1, on the reverse strand, counting down.
CTACTTTTTTTGTTACTATGATTTCAAGTGTAGAACTGAAAGTGTGCTACTTTTGAGGGTTTTACTATCATTGTTGATATTCAGAAAACACTATTTGTTTGTCTGAGATAATGCTTTAACCATGCCATCATCCCACCTCAATACATCTCAACACATCTTTTCACAAGATATTGTAAAACATGCCTCTTGGTATAGGCTGACGTGTTCTCTTATAACATGGTGGAAGGAATCTGCGGTGTTTTGAGTAACTCCACTTCCTCAGGGAACGATTTATACATCACACAACGCCTGAACCAGGAGAAGGCCTGACAGCCTCAGAAATGGGAATGTCAGATATCTGACTGAGGTTTTCATGCCAGTTTTCTCGTTGTACTGAGTTCTGTGGTTTGGGTCAGGGAATACTGAGGCCTTAGAGAGATTCAATACAGACATTGTGTTGATGTTCTCAGAGATGGTCCGTTTGACATTTTGACACTACTTCTATTAGCTTTGTCCATTTCCACCACTGGCTTGTCAGTCAAAGTGAGAGAGATGCTGGAATCTCAGGTCTGAATATCTAATGACGGTTGGCTAATCATGCGTGAGGGTCCGTCAATTAATCATCTGACTATGGACCTTCATCAAATAACCAATTATGCTGTAAAGAAAGCAAGACCCAAATGAATGATTTTTACAGAAAAAACATGTTATGTATGATTAACATTGACATTTAGGTTATGGTAAACAGTTTCAGATCGCTAACAAACAACTAAACAGATTCTTTTTATAAGCTTTGACATTACAATGGGTAAAAATGAGGTATTGTTGCAGCACAGAGAAGCTGCAGAGAGAAACACAAAGAGGGATAAATTGGTAGATCACAACAAAAAAGTCGTCACAATCACAGTCACAACATCTTAAAGGACCTAAGTGTCAGAAATAGTCTCCTGAGATTATCCTATGATCTCCCAAGATGTGCAAATTATTCTCAACCTTCCCATATAACTTAAGTACATTCCCACTCTGAGTGATACAGTAAATGTGCCTGCAGAACAAAATTGTTGTCTCTAAAAGCCAGTTCAGCAGATGGGGGGGGGGGAGGTGCCCATGATAATGCATACTGGCTGAAATTACATGCAAGGCCACCATTCTAAAGCATTTAACAAAAGGGCCATCCAGTGGCATAGCATGGCATTGAAATGACAGTCTTGCCCTTGCATTGTCTGACACGTCACAAGATGGCAACGCAGTATCTCTTTAGCTCCTAGAGGTCACGGAGGATGGATGCACCACTAATCTCTGACACTCACTCCAGGATTGGGGGTGAGAAATCGACGCAAACTGGGGCTTTAGATAACTTTGCTATCCACCAGTGACCTCAAATGCAGAGACATCTCCTGGCCCGCTGTGCTCTGTCAACCAAATCCTTCTTACTGCTTGGTGACTTCAGACAAGGATACGTTGGCTGCCCCACAAGGATAAATCCGGGCAAAAAACAGACTATATATTAATCTGGTATTGTCTTTTTATTGTTTGGGGAATAATGCAGAGGAAAGAAATGATTGATCGGAGGGCTTGAGAGACTTTTATATTGTCAAAACGGTCCATTTAGAGATCTGTGGATGTTTCTCCAGGGGGCATGATCTCACAAATCCAAAGAACAAACGTGTCATCATGTACAAGTGTCCTGAGTGTTTCCTCTCAACACTAAAGAACAAAAAGTAGAAACATCAAGAACCTGCTAACTCACCATTTATGTATAAAAGATTGTCAACGAGTCCATCAATAAAACATTGATTAAATATTTTCCATATCATAAATAACATGAGTTAAACTGCTCAAATTTACTTTTTAAATTCTGTGTAACTCTATCACTTCCCTGCACTTTTGCACTTTGTGAATTGTAAGTCTTTGCTGTATTTTTATTTGCCTTTAAATCACATTGGATTGCCCTGGTGAATGAATGTTGCATTGCCCAAAAAATGCTTCTTTGGCAATAAAATTATGTCTGCTCACACAGGTTAACAGTTTTTGATGATCATGCAGATTTAGGTATTAAGTACAATTCACATACTGCGCCAACAAATGTCTCTGGTACAGACTCTGGTGGACGGATAAATAGTGCCCCAACTGTAACTGCCACTGCACCTCAAGAGGGAATATTATCAGGAAGGTTTGTGGTTTCATTGATTTCAAGACTGCAATCATCCCCATCTGATGTAGTGGGCTGAGGGAGGATAAGTGAAGCTCCGCAGTCTGCGCGCCAGCTCTGTTTGACAGTGGGACAACTTTCAGATAACTTCAGCAATAACAATCCACCAATTATTTCCTACAAACACCGGATGCCAAGTCATTGTCATTTTGTTCTTGACAATTATGTAAAACTGTCTCTAATTACAACATGTTGTAAGAAGCAGAACAGTTCCCCCCAGATACCTCTGTCTTGTTTTATTTATTTGGCTTCTATCTTAAAATGCATGTTGTTTTTTCTTTGAGTATCTGAAATCTGTGGTTTCTGTAATTAGTATTCTGATTGAGAGTGGTTTATATTTTCTTTTCCACTTTTGTCCAACAGAGCACATTTGAAGGTTGACCCCATTCCAATACTCTTCAGCAAAAAAAATGCATAACGTACAAAACAACTCTAATGGCCCTCACTGGAAATTATCTCCGTACAAGTCTCTAATGGTGCTGTCAGGAGTGAGTTTCAAACCATTAAGCAATTTGCGGTGAATCAGGGCACACGGAAATAAATTGAATTCACACTCGCTGTGGTTGAAACTTCTCAAGACAGACGGAGAAGAATATGCTCACACTGTATTTCTGAAAGAATAAGCTCAGGGAAACCAAAGCACTACCATATTTGGTTTTTTATAAAAGGCTTAATGAATGATGATGTTAACTTCAATGCCCTTTCCTCTTTTTAACCTGTCATGACAGCATAGACATTTCAATCGACTACGTGGATACTGAGAGCAAGAGAAGGAGAAAAAATCCATTGTCTCTCTCCATCTTTCATTCATCATGTGCGTATTTAGGTTTTAGGTCCAATTTAATACTGAAAATGTGCCTCAGAAGCCCTCAAAACTTTTGGCGCCTTGACATATTTATGATTACAGAGAGTTTATATATAGGCTACATGACATCCACCATGAAAATAAACATGATGAATTAATCAGTTGAGCTTTAATGGGTATGTATTTATGGAACTGAATCCCAAAGCTTACTACGCCTGTGTGCTGTGCCGTGCCAGACCTCAATCCACAAACCTCTGGGAGCAGCGAGGAGGACGCTTATTTGTGTCCTCTGGCATTGTTCATCACTATTCTTTCCGCATGTCAGTGGCACAGAGAGGGAAAGCTTTGGACTTTTTCTGCATAGCAACCCAATTACCACCCAGGAAAATAACTATATTGATTGTGACTACAAAAGGTGACCACACGTAATTACTTATTTTATGAAATAAGAAAGAGCTGGCAAGTTTAATTTCCTGATGCAGGTTTTTCATAGATACATTTCCCCTCCAACTGAGGTACGCTATCAACATTATTATTTTTTGCTGTCAATATTAAACTCAATCCGCAAATGTGAAATGAAATGCTGGTCACCAGAACATATTAATAATAAGAGATTATAATAGCAATTTATTTAATATAACTTTATCATTCTGTTTAACAGAAATAACGGTTAACTTAAGAAATATCTAGTAACTGTACAAATATTTCCTATCTCCTGTTTTTTAGGGGGTAATTATTTTTTAATTGAGCCATTACAACTACAACATTTAATGTCTTGGATATCAAATAAAATAAAATAAAAACTAAATTAAATAAAATATCCCAAACGCAACAGGATAAATTATTAAACTACTAGTTTTTAAATCGACAGTTAAATTGTCTTAATTATCCTTATTAGTAAACACACTGCAACAGAGTTAAATACCTGAAAAAACACTACAGAGACTACTGAATAAATGACAGAAGTGCTACATTTTTTGGCAAAAAATATTGTGATGTGAAGGTGCCCATCCCTCAAAATCCAAAATCACATCCACACACACACACACACAGAAACACACACATATACACAGCCACAGAGCCTACGCAGTTCACCACTGTCAGGTTTAACCGCACAGTACAGTAAGAGCAGCCCAAACATCCTGGCTGCATTTTATCTCCCTATTAAGGACTCTGCCAGCAGCTCTTCACTAGTAATGAACTTCCTAAACTAACAGTAGTCACCCAGCTTGGTGACAGTATCACCAGTCAACACAAACAATCAATCGCGTCTGCTGCAATAACGTTGAGAGGAAGTGCCTCCAATTTATCTTTATTAAATCAATAGGGATTTGATAGCCTTACCTGCAGTGGAGTGCTTGGCCCAGTGTTGGAGCTGTAAGTGTCTAGTGCATTGGGACAGGGGGAGATCTCTGGTTCACTTGTTGTTTGTCGGGGATGGGGTAGTTTGCTGTGTGGCTCGTAGCGACACTCCTAAGGGCCCACTGTGAATAGAGGTCAGGATAATAGACACAGTCACACAACAAAGACTGATAATCCTGTCTCGCCCCACAGCTCCCGTGTTGCAATCAGACATTTTAAGGGCAGTTAAGCTGCAGCGAGGGGCGGCTGAATGAACCGCGGTTAGGAAAGACTCCCAAGCTCCCATTATGGACAGTAACCGGTGTCAATTCGCAGCAATTAGACCACTCAGATGTGTCAGTAGACAGGCCTCAAATTAATAAATAAATAACGACGACCACAAGTGCTCGCTGATATAGCCTTTTGAGTCATTTGAGTCTCCCAGTGGTCTATTTCAGTGCAGAACACTTAGTCCTTCAAAAAGTGACGAGGTGTACCTCCTCCTTCCCACTTATCCTGGATGACCTTTGAGTGAAAATAGTCCTTAGTGAGCAAGTTGCTTAAATCTGCCTCCGCTGGTCGTCAGAAACATTTGTTTAAAGTGGCACAGATCCTTTAATGCTGGCTCATTATCAGTTTGAAATGCTGAGATAAACAAAACAGTAAGCAAGCCCACTTATACTCTTATTTCCTGCAGTACACAATTCAAATCTGACGTGAGCATTAGCCACAACCTGAGGAGCCTATAACAGTGAGGACAATCAATAAATGAAGGCATGGGATACATATATTTCCCATCTGATATTGAAAGCTGCTGAAATGTTTGGACCAAGGTTGTTGCCTAAGGCCTTGTACTAAAGGGGAGCAAAAGAGTAGCCTCGGGCTCACCACTGTGTTGCCTCTACTGCACAATGTTTTTTGGGAATCATCACAATCTGGAGGACGTAACCTCCAAGTTGGCCATGTGTATATGCGCCACTATTGATTTCGTATGTAAAATTAACATAGTATGGGAGAGTTATTTGGCTATAATATTCACTCATCCTAAACAATCTAGTAGAGGGAAAAGGTGATAACTTTTCTTATCATTTTCTGTGAGAACAGACACATAAGAGAGCCGTCTGACATGATACTTAAAATTAAATGATGCTACTCTGTGAAAATAGTTCATTGGGGAATTTCTTTTTCTCAGGGTCTCATTTCTCATATTGTGGTCTTTCACAAAGAACAAAGCAAAAGGACACAAAGCAGAGCTTCTGAATTTGATTAGGGGCACTCAATCAAGAGGAAGTCATTACTTCAGAATAAGGGGCTATGCTTTGCTGCCCGACTTCAACGGAATACCTCACCTTTCACCAATGCATAAATAATGTGCCAACTGTCTTTGATCTGTTGGAGGTGATAACTTCACAAGCGTGTGGACACCCTTCACTGATAGAAGAGGCTCTGCTCTGTCCAAATATATGTCAACAAGCATCACGCTCACAGGAATGTACCGGTGAGGAAAGAGTGAACAAAGGGGGAGCTATTCACGGACAAAGGCTTTACAATGTTAGTGGAAAGGAAAACATGCGAGAATGCATTTCTTTTTCTTTTTTTTTTTTAAGATTATTTTTTGGGCGTTTTGCCTTTAATGGACAGGACAGTGTGAGAAATGGGGGAGAGAGAGAGAGAGTGGGGGGATGACATGCAGCAAAGGGCTGCAAGCTGGAGTCGAACTCGCAACCGTTGCAGCGGGGCATCGCCTCTATACATGGGGCGCCGGCACTATCCACTATGCTACCGACGCCCCAAGAATGCATTTCTATTTGAATAAAGTGTGCAACTAATAATTATTTTCTTTATACATTAATGTGCTAATTATTTTCTTGATTCGTTGTTCAATCTCTGGTCTTTAAATGTCAGAAAACACTGAAAAATGTTACATTTTCAACGAGCCCAACCGTCCAAAACCTGTAAAGTATTCAGCTTACAATCGCAGAGACTAAAAGACCCAGCAATTATTTACATTTAAGAAGCTGGAATTTAAATGTGGACTAAACAATTAACTGATTATCAATTAATCCATTCATAGCCTAATTGCTTTACTCTAGTTCCAACTTCATAAAGCTGTTAAAGCGTCATTCTGATGCATTCTATTCTATCTGTATTTATTTCTTGAAAACAGTATCAAGGAGACAGGTCCAACCCTTAGGAATTAAGACTCTTTGCATTATCTTTGAATGATGTGGTTAGGGGTCACTTTTTTTTCACTCAGCTGAAAAGAAGTCACATTAATGACAGCTGCCCGCGGCTCCTCAGTGGCCGTATTGGACACTTCAGATTGTGATTCACTCCAAGAAATCACAGAAGCCTGTAAAAACCCTCTTCTGTGTCAGCGGGGCAGATTGGTTGACTGTTCCTGGACAGTCAGACACCCTGACACAGCTGAAAAGAGGAAAAAAAAAATAACAAAGTAAAGTCAGCACACAAAGCTCTCCTCTGAGAGGTCAAAGTGAAGACAAGGCCCCCTTTCAGCCAGAAAGAAAAACAAAAGACTGAGTGACTTTCAACACGCCTGCTCTAACCAAAGGGCCCAAACCGTGTGAAATGAAGGGTCACCATGTAATAATGGTGATATTAAAAACTGTTATAATTGCCTCTCATTTCCATTTCAGATTCAAGCATTGAAAAGATGACCAGTAATGGCCCAGCCCTCACTGAGGCAATTTATTTAATCCTTATTCACTGCTGTGAAGTGGTGAGGAAAGTGGACATGGCAATATTTAACTCTGTTTGTTCTTCATACATTCTTTTTTTTATTACATGATCCAATTAATTCATTTTTAAAGTCCAAAACTATGCAGCAGAATCTTTTGTGCAACCTTTAGGATGTCTGGCGAAATGTCTACAAGAGCAAATGCATCTTTAGTTCTTTCTATATTGCAGTGAATGAGGCAGAAAACACGTTGAGTTTAGCCAAGGGAACTTATTAGCTGAGCCTCCCTGGTGGGTGAACTTCCAGGGAAAAGGCAAGAGAGGCTCTGCTTCTTCTTCAGAGTTGGCTATAATGCCATGAGCATCCTCTGCTGGTATAGAAATACTTCAAACACCCAGCCCTTAATGAAACACACCAGAGAGGCCCTATACTAATTAATACACAATCTGCATGAATAACCCATATGTGGATACTCAGTGTTCAATCTTACGTTATAATCAGATCTTACACTGCACAATACTCTAATGAGCACATACATTAACTCAGGGGAATAGAAGGTTCAACTGTACTCAGTGTCATGATGTATGCAGATGACATTGTGTAAAACATCTGTTCATTTTTATACAGTTGGGTTGTTTTTTTTCACAAGAAGACTTCATATGTAGAGGCAAGGGAAATAAAGTCAAGCATTATGTATGAGCCCTTCAGTTTAGATGCACTAACAGAGTAAACAGTGTTGGAGACAGCATGGTCATATCACTAAGTTCAGGTTAAACCCTGTCACTCCTAGGGTTGCAATTAAAATCTTATTGAATTACTGATTAATCTGGCAGTTATATCTTTTGATGATTCATATACATTGTTTTACTTTAGCATCACTGTAGCTAAACTTGAAAGTAATGTATGAATAAAGGCTTTCTGTGTCTAAGTCAATATCATCACCCTTTACTATCAAAAGAACCATTTTTGGCACAAAAAAAAAGAAACGCAAAACATATTTGAGCCTCATAATGGAGGTAACAGAGCCTATAACGTCTAAATTAGGTCTAAATTAGTGTTCATCATTCATTAAAATGTTTTACCACATGGTAGTTCTTCTGCAGCCGGCTATTTATGATTATTTGGTCGTTTAACTTCATGGTGTTGACAGTGAAAGGGGAATGATTGAATTCTCTATTTTTCTCCAAGACCTTTTTTTGGATTTGGAATCCATAGCTGTACTAGCTAGGGAGACTCAAGACATGCCAACCCCCACATTGAGGGTCAGCAAAATTCAGAGGATATGGCAGCAGGCTGTAGACGTATAAATCAATGCACTTTTTTTTTTTTTTTAATTCAGTGTGTAGGCTACACATTTTTACAGTTGGAGAATTTAAGAATCACTTTAAGCCTACAATGTAGAGAAATAAAAATTAAAATGTTAAATTAAATAACCATTACTCATTTCAATATGATTTTTGTCACAATTATTATTATTTTTTTGTAGCCACTGGAGTGGGGCTACAGAGCTGCATCTACCTCAGAACCGCAGATTGCCCACCCCTGAGTTAGACTGGTGCACATTTATCCACTTGCTTCAGTAGGGTAGTAAGTTTATAACCTTTAGAGAATAACCCTCCTATTTATTTGTTTATTTTTAATTATTAAGATAGTTTTTTTAATTTCATTTTGTTCTGTTTTTATGATGGCTGTCTTTTTGTTGGGTTGTTGTTGTTTTTTTGTTGTTTTTTTCTACCTATACAGCTGTTGTCTGTATACAATAGAAAAACGTGCTGTTCTGTCTGACTTTTGTTTGTATTTTTAAATATATATTTTTTTCCAGCAATTAATCAATTAATTGACCCAAAATAGTTACCAATTTTGATTGATCTAGTTTTCTTAATTTAAATAAACATGGAACTTGGCTGTATATTAATCATGTACCCTGAAGTTCAGTGTAGTTTTGCATCATTGTGTGATCAGCAGACATGTTTGTCAATCCAAAATTACAGCAAATCATCATCTGAGGTAGCCTAAAGCCCAATCAATAATCCATTAACAATCTTAGCTGATCACAGATGGAAATATGTTGGTGAATTAGAATCAAGAAATTGCAAAGAAATGTTAAAGTTATGTTTGAGATACTTCAGAATTTATGTCTCCATTATATAGTTTGTCCACCAGAGAGCACTGACAAGGTTATTTTTAAAACATAAATATCACATACAAATACAGGGACTCCTTATCAAAAATGTTTGTTCATACACAAAATCCGTCATCAAATTTGTTAAACTCTCAAATATTGATTTCTTTAGAAGTCAAACACATCTAGTATTTGTTAGGCGATTATTTGGAGGTTTCACCCAACACTGACAATATGTGACAAAAACAATTCCTGTCAATAAGTGGTCTATTTTCCATACAAACCAAATGTCTAACCTGAGAATCTAAAATTTCTTGAGAGCTCGAAAAAGCTTTGTTAAAACTCAGAACTTTACCAAAATACTATTCCCAAAACAAACCTGCTCTGCTGACAAAGAACAGTTCTACAACTTTTTATTTTAATATTTCATTTAAAAAGTATTGAACAAAATACTCCAAAGTAAAAAGAAAAATGTTGCTCGTGGTGTTTGGGCAAACAGTCTGTAATATTTACCCGTAAACCAAAAACAAGAACCACTTGCAGCTGCAGTAACATGCACTGTACTGTATTCCCAAGATCCGTGGCAGAAAAGCTACTTGAACCATAAAATAGATTGCTAGGCCTATGAAAAACCACCATGTGGGCACAATAATAACGCATTGTCCACAGATACATGGGCTGTAGCAGTAATCTTCAGATCTCCTCAGTGAGGAAATATAGATATTTGTAAAAGCACTGAGGGGATTAGGCAGGGTTTTCTACCTCCTGCGGTACATGGCCTGAGTCATGCTGGGAACACCAGGAGCTCTGTGGAAGTCTGGTGAGGAAGGAGAGGATTTGACCTAGCTGCTGCATTATTCTGATATGACCCAAACAAAGCCATCAGCATGGGACCAGTGTAGGGGGTGCAGTCTGGGTCTGTCTCTTATCCTCCCTGTCTACAATGGAGATGAATATATAAACAGAATTTGCAAGAAAATCTTGGTTATGTTAAGAAGCAATGATCTCACAATTAAAAACGAAGTTATGTTGCTATGTGAACAATACAACACATCATAAGTAAATGAGTTAATATGTTCTGATTAATACAGTATCATTAATACTACACATGGTGGCTGCACTTTACTTAAAAGGCACATAAAGTGTGAGCATTATCTAAAAAGTGTACAGCATTCTTCTAAACAGGCTCTTCCCCAACCTATTAGTTCGCACAGCTGATGTACACATACAGCTGTTAACCCTCTCAGTGATTCTCCTGAGTTAATTCCTAATGAAAAATAAATTGAGTTGCTCCCTACACTTTTATAACATTTCCTCCTCAGAATAAATGGGCTCCTTCATGAGAAAAGACACACTGTTGTTAATGATTTTATAAGCAGGGAGCCCACCTGACATCCTGTTTTCTATTACTGTTCTTTATTCAATTTGCAGGGCGCGCTGCAGGTGACCTAACCTATAAAAGGGCACTCCAAATTAAATTATCAGAGCTCCTTGAAATTTTATAAATTCAGAATCGGCCTCACAGAGGGATCTCATACCAGAAACTAATGGCTTCACCTTTAGCTTTGCATAAATCAATCGCACCAAAGGTTAGAACACATCATGCCAGGATGTATCAATGCAGTTTTTAACATCATAACATGTAGTAATTTTGGAAGTGTGAATGGCAGGTGTATGAGGTCATACATGAGAATGTTTGTGTGTCCTTGCATGTATGCACACACATATGATTACTCAATCTGTTTTGAGGACCAAGAAGAAGAGTAAAACCCACCAATAATATTAAGTATGTTGCATAATGTAAAAATAAAACTATAATATGAGCATGTAATTTCATTCACAACTTTTGGAGGATTTGCTGCTTTCTTCTGTTTTATGCAACTGTAAAATGAATATCTTTGAGTTTTGGCAGTTAGTACAAACAAGTAAATTGAAAGATAATACCATGGGCTCTCTGACCTTTTAATGTTCTATATTTAGAAGTAAAACACATTTCAGACCAAAGGATCAATCTATTCATTGAGAAAATACTGAACAAAATAATTGAAAATTAAAATAAAATAAAGGCTGGAGCCCTTTTTTACGTATATATAGATTAAAAGATGCAAAGAAAAGAGAATATTAAGGCAGACTTTTCATATCGTTCAGCCATTACCTACTGGGAGGAATCATGATTATTTTAGACATGGAAATGCATTTTCCATAATGATTTCAATATGATCAGTTTCCGTGACTATTCAGCAATTATTTCTATTTGAATACAGTTGAAAAACTTAATATAAAAGCAATACTGATCATCTTACTTTGTGCAGTAGTGAAAAGTGGCAGTGTAAAGCTTTGTCACCCCAATAGGGTCCCCTTTATCCTTGAAAGAGCACGAGCTCTTTCCAGTGTCATTTTGTTCCAGTCGGTAACCTAACAAGAGGTTGGTGGCAGAAAAAAAAGCCCAATCAGTAACACTTGTTGCACCTGAGAACATGGAAATTTTAGACTTCTGTGTTCGAGAAAATGGAAAACATTGTCTTGTAAAGAAGTCGGGAATATGGATAGGATCATTCAACTGTGTTCAATCTGAGTCAGGACAAATTCCTTTATGAAGCAGTCATGCGTGAAGGAAATTCATTTGTAAATTGCACCCGATCTTTGGAGAAATTGCTCCTTTTTCCAATTCAAGTCCAGACGCAGAATTGGCACAGAACAAAGTCTATTTCGTATATGCAACTGCACAAGGGTTTCACCCCAGTTAAGTATATTTCACTTTGAGCACCAAACTAGGCAGTTTAACATTAACTTTTCACTTCAGTAGTATACTGTGCTAGTTTTTTACAAGCTATGAGCCAGGACCGGTTTTATTAAAAAATAGTAATAAATGTATGATTTTGAAAGACCTTTTTATTCTCTTGCATGAATTTAATTATTTGGCTATTTTAAGGGAAGACAAAGAAATAAGTAACCCCCAATAATTTAAAGTAAATGGTCTGTCCTCATCAATTCATGTTCAAGAAACAGAAAGACAAAAGGGAGACTTTCTCATCAGGAACACGGACCGGAATGTGTGTACACTTGACCTCAAAGTCCAGTTCGTTTGACTAGTGCAAACCGTAAATGGGCATGGTGTGTCAATCCATACCCTGCGTCCACTTGAAAAGGTGACCTCCACTATGGCTCATGTGTATTCGAGTATAGTTTGCATCAAGTGTAAAACCCAACTGTACCAAACACGGAAGTGGACCGCTTTTTATCGTAGGAGCAGGTGAGTAGAGTTGCAAAGGCATTTCTCAACTTAGCCCGCCTCTTCCAAAATCTGCGTATGTGTCATGCAGGTGCCATCTCATCCTCTGAACAGCATGGCCATGGGTGATACTGTAGAAAAGCAGGCAAGCAGTTGTTCTTGACACTGTCTCCAGAATATAAACCATGGTAAGCATAATGCGAATGTCGGCTTCATTATATGGGCTTGGGAACTTGTGATTGGCGCTCTTTTCTACACTGTAGTGACAACAAAAACAACTGTCACATAGATAATGATGCAGGTGTACTCTGATACAGACAATATAACTGATGTGAAAGCGAAGTGATGGGGGAGGTCCCTCAGAATCACATGGTCGAAAAAAAATATTGATGTTGAACTCTATGTGTACAGAGCTCTCTGGAATACGACACTTATTTGGAAGCAAAGAAAATAATGACATTTTTGTGCTTTAACGGGAATTGTAGCTCTGACTGGTAAATTCTCATTCCTCCTTGACTCAATAAGATTGAGAGAGCAGTGGTGGTCAAGCAGGCTAGGAAGGGGTGAACAGAGATAATGAGAACAAAGCCATTAGTCAAAGAAATAAAAGTTATTTTCTGATTGTTCCACAATGGTTACAGTCTGAAGCACAAATAAACACGCCCACACCTCTGCACAACCCTGCAGGAAGGTGCTGCATTGCCAGATTTTGCGTGAATTCAGCTTAAGCGCAGGCTTCATCATGCCTGCTTAGCTTCCCTGCTCTGTATGTATTTGGCCCAACCTCAACTTTGATCAAACATATACACACATCTGTACAGTAGCTCACAACCACACAGCAGCAGAAAGTTCCTATCGGCTAGGGGCTACTGTATTTTTCTCCTTACAGTTCAACTGTTGGAGCATAAATTGCAAAACTAGTGCTCAGTTTACCAAGTCACTACTTTGCTCTGCCATGTGACATCCAGAGGGCTCTGCAATACCTCGTGCAGACGTTAATGTTCTGTATGTCCCATTTCCTGAACATAACTTACAGCTTCACTTGAAGCCACTGACTCATGCTAAATATGTGTAAGGCAAGCAGATATGTTTTGTCTGACTATAGATAGACAACAACATGAAAGACATGATATTTCATATATAAATAGAAGATGAGCATATCCAGTAAAGCTATTGTAAGTAGGGTGAGTAAAGAGTGTTTCTGACAGAGCACATGTGTGTGACTGAGTCTGATTAACATTAAATTTGTTGCTTTGTTGCCTCATTAGACCTTCTCTTCCTCCTGCAAGGAGCGACATCATTTGGCATTTAGTTAATACATTATTGCCCAGAGATGAATATTGTAAGGGATAAGGGATGATAAGGGAGTCTTATACAACATGACAGTGAAACAGATATAAAAAGTTTTGCATTCAGAACTTGAAGGAATGCTCTTTGCGTGACTTTGTACTTGCAAAGCTTACCAGTGTCATTCACTCTATACCGACTCGAGTCTGACCCTGTCAAAGTAAAGTTAGGCTGCTTCAAGGAAGGAAAGAAAAAAATAACATTGAGCACTTTCTTTTTTTATTATTAATATAAATGAACTGCAGTCCTCCTCTCAACTAAGTGAAAGAAAGCACCTTTTCATTATGGACTTTGTATTGGTCAACTGCACTGTACACCAGATGTCCAAACTGCAGACCAAGACAACTAACCCCCATTCCACTCCGTCACAGTCACACACAGGAACTTTGATCTGGCGACCCATCCAATTACTTTTACCATTACGCCAAGTGGTTTCAAGTGTGTTATTAAAACCTGTCAGATATTTCCAGGGACATCCACTTTGACTCTAGAAACAATTTAGCAATAGCAGCAACGGTGGCCTTGAACGCTCCGGTGTAACAAATGGACGTGTGTGGTCCCGAAAGCCGTGCATCTCTTAAGCTTAACTCAGTTGTAGAATCACTTGCTTGTATACTGGCAGCTCGGCGGTCATATTTGTCTGTAAATAGCATGCAGGCTTTTTGTATGTGTATGAAAAGCTGTTTGAAAAAAAACAGTGGATTCAAATTTTGACAGTCCAGTTATTACTATTCAAAATCATTAATACGCAAATGCATTAAATTTCAGAACTGCTGAATATTTGATTTATTATATTACACTGTAAGTGCTGCATAGAATTGGTCGCAGTCCGTCCTTGGTGGCAATATATGAAAAAAAAAAAAAAAGGCAAAACTTACAGACTTTTTACTTCATTATAAGTATAGTCAAATTTATCTGAACTACCTCTACTGGAACATTTAAATCAAAAGTTCATCAAGGTAAAAAAAAAAAACGGTAAAACTGAAGGCTGAAGACCAATAGTATTTAGACTAAGTTATATAACAGTCAGGCCCTTCACACTCCATATGACGGCCATGTGGCACACTCGCAAGCTGAGGAGGAAAATGCTGTCTGCTGCTTTGTTCCCATTGTCCGGATGTGGGAGGAAGCAGACCCTAACCTGACTCCTGACCACCAGGCAGCTGCTTGAACAGAGAGCCAAACCCCTCCTTTTTCACTACATCTCTAAATCTACAGGAACAATAGAGTGTGTGGGTGGTTCAGACACACTTGCAGCAAACAACACTTGAACATCACGAGTTCCTGTCTGCCTTCACATCTACAGCAGTGACAATAAAGCTGTTTAACTAAACTTAAGGTCGAACTAGAAGGTGCTTGAATGTCATGTTAGATGTTTCATGTTTGTTGACTGCAGATACACAATACCTGCAAGCTGTTATAGTGCATTTTTTGAAAACAATGGAGGGTTTTATCTACGAGAGTTAACTTGCTGTAAAACAGAGAGCAGTCAAAGAACCACCCAAAGCAAGCCGCTTGCCAACAAAATGCCATATGACAGCAAATAAAACATATCATTAATTTAATTATAGAACAAGTTTTGATACTGCTTTTATATTCTAAATTTCATAAAAAATAAGCACTCCCTCTAGAATCAACACTCAATAGATAAAATCAGTAGTAAATTGTGATTTTAGACACATTTAGACAAGTTTGCGTGATTACAGACAGGTGTAATGTCCCACATCTCTAAATCATGAAGTGATGACATCATTCGCAATACCAGGACAATTAATTTAAATATAAATTATGTAATTACTTACACCTGTAGTTCTCCTACTGTGTCATGCCAAAATGTCTTTCATCAAAAAGGCCCATTGCGGGAAATTTTGAGGGGACTATATAGGGCAACAATTTCACACAAGGCAACATTTGGACACTAAATAGTAAACAGGAAGTGACTGGGGACACTTTCACAGTTCCTGCCTAGTTGTCGCTTGTCAACATCTAGCTAACAAGCAAAAGAACAGTTTACAAGGCTTCGCTACGAGTTTCAAGATCCTAAATTGTGTTGCATTCTTCATCTCTTTATTTCAGTGTTGTTATGGCTGCATTTCAAGTCACTTTTACCCTATAGCTGTCCTCCAAGCTGCAGGCTACCAGTTTCTCAGTAGCTAATGTGTATCAGAGAATGCCTTTCCTCCTCCTGTCGTTAGTTAATATGGAGACCCAGATTTGCACAAAAGCCATATACATGTAAAATGTAATGTGTATGGTCCAAATTGCAGCTACTGGTTGCTGCTATTGGTTACACATCTCCAAGCTCTATAACTAAGCCTCAGTGTTTTTGTCCTCGTGAAAAGTTTAATATTCAGACAACTTTTGGTGGCAAACAATAACCTCTGTTAGATGTGTGTGGTTATACTGTTTCGATACTGATTTTTAGTGGCCATGATATAAAACAAAAGTACTAGCAAAACAACTGAGTAATTGTATCTTTAAATTGAGACAGAGTAAACATGACATTTTAGCAGAGTAACTACATTCCCTCAGTCTGTTTTATGGTCACACATTACTTACAATCACTCTAAAAGGTCTCCACAGGACATTGGTAAATTCAGCTTGTGTTTTTAAACTTACCGCCTCCTGGCATGACAATGGTCACTTGGGAGCAATTCCGTCTGGTCCATTCCTGCTGTTATAAAGTCCACTGATGTTTCCATCGTGTTATTTCCTCTGTGGCAGCAAAACACATGAGACAGCACAAACCTCTGGTAAATTTAACTGGGATGACTGGACACTGCTGAGTTCCTTGTTAAACTGTGACAACAGCTCTCCAAGATTATTTCTGGTTTCTCTGCACTGGGCTGTTTATTCCCCTCTGGCATTTTGTCTCAGGACTGTAATGTCACACTGTTTTATTCCATAAAGAGCTAATAAAATGCTCTTCAAGCTCTAGCGTAGGCGCTAATGGGACAATAAGTTCAGACTTCTAGTAAGTTCATACTTTTGTCGACTCCTGTCTCATAACCATCTGCAAAACATTTCCCTTTTGTGGAGAAGTTTCTTATTTGACAAAGAACAGACGGTTAATATATATCTACAAAAATGGGATATACACTGAACAAAAATATAAACGCAACACTGTGTTTGTTCCCATTTTTCATGAGCTGAACTCAAAGATCTAAAACATTTTCTATATACACAAAAGACCATTTCCCTCAAATACTGTTCACAAATCTGTCTAAATCTGTGTTAGTGAGCACTTCTCCTTTGCCGAGATAATCCATCCCACCTCACAGGTGTGGCATATCAAGATGCTGATTAGACAGCATGATTATTGCACAGGTGTGCCTTAGGCTGGCCACAATAAAAGGCCACTCTAAAATGTTCAGTTTTATCACACAGCACAATGCCACAGATGTCGCAAGTTTTGAGGGAGCGTGCAATTGCCATGCTGACTGCAGTAATGTCCACCAGAGCTGTTGCCCGTGAATTGAATGTTCATTTCTCTACCATAAGCCATCTCCAAAGGCGTTTCAGACAATTTGGCAGTACATCCAACTGGCCTCATAACCGCAGACGACGTGTAACCACACCAGCCCAGGACCTCCACATCCAGCATGTTCACCTCCAAGATCGTCTGAGACCAGCCACCCGGACAGCTGCTGCAACAATCGGTTTGCATAACCAAAGAATTTCTGCACAAACTGTCAGAAACCATCTAAGGGAAGCTCATCTGCATGCTCGTCCTCATCGGGTTCTCGACCTAACTGCAGTTCGTCGTTGTAACCAACTTGAGTGGGCAAATGCTCACATTCAATGGCGTCTGGCACGTTGGAGAGGTGTGAAGAGAACTTCACGGATGAATCCCAGTTTTCACTGTTCAGGGCAGATGGCAGACAGCGTGTCGCGTCGTGTGGGTGAGCGGTTTGCTGATGTCAACGTTGTGGATCAAGTGGCCCATGGTGGCGGTGGAGTTATGGTATGGGCAGGCGTATGTTATGGACAACGAACACAGGTGCAATTTATTGATGGCATTTTGAATGCACAGAAATACCGTGACGAGATCCTGAGGCCCATTGTTGTGCCATTCATCCACTACCATCACCTCCTGTTGCAGCATGTTAATGCATGGCCCCATGTTGCAAGGATCTGTACGCAATTCCTGGAAGCTGAAAACATCCCAGTTCTTGCATGGCCAGCATACTAACCAGACATGTCACCCATTGAGCATGTTTGTGATACTCTGGATTGGCGTATACGACAGCGTGTTCCAGTTCCTGCCAATATCCAGCAACTTCGCACAGCCATTGAAGAGGAGTGGACCAACATTCCACAGGCCACAATCAACAACCTGATCAACTCTATGTGAAGGAGATGTGTTGCACTGCGTGAGGCAAATGGTGCTCACACCAGATACTGACTGGTTTTCTGACCCCCCCCCCTCAATAAAGCAAAACTGCACATTTCAGAGTGGCCTTTTATTGTGGCCAGCCTAAGGCATAGCTGTGCAATAATCATGCTGTCTACTCAGCATCTTGATATACTACACCTGTGAGGTGGGATGGATTATCTTGGCAAAGGAGAAGTGCTCACTAACACAGATTTGTGAACAATATTTGTGAGAAATGGTCTTTTGTGTGTATAGAAAATGTTTTAGATCTTTGAGTTCAGCTCATGAAAAATGGGAGCAAAAACAAGCAACAGTGTTGCATTTATATTTATTTATTTTATATATTTATATTTTTGTTCAGTGTAATATTCATGACTATGTTTCGTTAGTTCATTATCACCTGGAACTACCGCTTCTTCTACATCTACCTACCTAACTTTTGGACCTCTCACCAAAATCACAGGTGTGAAAACTCCCCCAGACCACGGTCCAGACCAAACAGCCAAACCTTGGTCCGATAAAAAGTGGTGGCCCCGGTTTGTTTCTGGTGTGATATTATTATAAAACTTACTAGTTTTCTTTACTTTAGAATGAGCTGTTTATATCTACACATGGAGCGGGTCCTCTTTCACGAAATCTGCCTTGTTGTTTCTACAGTACCCCAGAACAGACAAACCAATCGCCGGTTTCTGATGGAGCCATTTGTGTTTTCATGTCAGCCACCGCAGTTCTCCTATGTGCTTTGCAAATGGGTGAAGTATCAGTGAGTTGTAATTTCCATCCCCTACGGCTACATGCCACTAATGCTGCGTTCCATTTACCTCAAAAATTAGAGTTCCAGTATAAAATGTCAGAAAACCAAGGTGTTAGCAATACCAGTTCAAGCCAAGTTAGCCATTGTTTAAACAGTACAACATGACAAGGTCTTGTTTTAGAAAGCAGGTTTAGTTTGTTAACCCTGGGATGAGGGAAACTCTGGGTTTTCACTTCCACAAAGACAGGCAACCTAAACTCTGAGTCATTTATCATGGTAACTGACTCTGTGAACCTAACTTACTTGCCGACAGGTTTTCTTCAACAAACCCTGAGCCTCTCACTGTCTGCTCCCTCTAACAGAGTCCGACATGCTGTTTCATTTCCTAACTGATTCAGTCTGTATCAAAGCTCGTATCAGATGCATTAATTAGCGGCGGTTTACTGTCAGCATCAAAATCCTGGTTGGATATCAGTTTGTTACTCAGGACTATCTAAAGTTACCACTTTAATGAGCTGTGAGTCATTTCTTTGAACAGTTTTGCACTCACATTCAGATACCACACAGCATCACGTTACCCTTCATCTTTGTACATGGATATCTGCATATGTAAGCCTGTGCTTTATTGTCATCAGACCATCAGTGGGTCAGTGGGTTCCAAGATTTAATCATAAAATAAAACCTCTGCATGTCCGTGAGTGGAAGATTCTATGAATATATATATATATATATATATATATATATATATAAATATATATATATATATATATAAATTTTTAAACTCGGTATGAATGAAAAAAATCTCTCTGTCACTCTTGATGTGATTGGTCACACTAATGGCACATGATTCCAATAATACTGGAGATTATATGTTAATATTTCAAAGTAAGCTGTATCATGGTGCACTCTCAGATATGTGGTTTGAAACTGAGTTTCAAAAATAGATTACATACAGCCTGAACGTGTTTTAACAGCATTGCCACGACTGTTTAAATGAATTAAATTTGCTGAAGTGCCTTTAAATTGAGTCAGTGAATGCTGCTATGCCAGAGATCTAAATAGATGTCAAAAATTTTAAATTCAACATATTTTAACCTCCACACCTTTTGAAGTGCAAATCACCAAACATATTCATATATTCACATATTCCTGGATCAGTATGAGCTTACTGTTATGTCTCTGTGTCTTTGATTTATATAGGTTTTGTTTTTCATCTTCAGTTTTTGGCTCCTGTGATTCATCCCTGTTAGAGTAAAGCTGAACAAACAGGATTTAAAATGTAATGTGGGCTGTGATATAAACGGTGAAAGAATGGACACTAAATAAAACTTAGTTGCGTTGAGTTATTGACACTTTTCCCTGCTCTGACTCTGACTCCAGCTTTTTTTTTTATGAGAAATGTGCACAGTCACATATACACACAGTATTATCTCTATGTTTACTGGATTCAAGTGGAGGCTCTGCCTTCTATTTACATGTTGCCATGGTGAATTGTAGTATCAGACCTCCCTTAATGCTTACTTTTTTTATTCACTGTGTGCAAAAGCTTAACTCAAAGTGAACATACTCAGAGTTGATTGAACTGACTCTGATCAGCTGTTCTGTTTCTCCGACTTTCCGAGTTGAAAATCCAACTTGCGGGTGGTCTCAGTTGAAATATCTGACTGGAAACTCGTAAATCATGACTTCCCAGTAGAAATGGAACGCACCGAAAAACGTACACACTAGTCCTTTAATTCAGAGAAACAGACCAGATTTCTCCTCCGATAAATGCATTATGCTTCTGTATGTATGCCTAAATGTTCCACAGAGCAGGCACAAACAAATAAGCAAACCAAGCAGCTGCTTAGGGCTCCTGTGTGCAGCAGAGTGACCCCAAGAGCACTTGAAATGTCTCATAAACAGAGCCGCTGTTTTATCTTGGGGTGCATTCTGATCGCATACCTTTTCTCTTTACTTTTAGTAGGTACTGCAGCTGCCCTTAAAATGTTTGAACTGTTGCATGCAGTAGGCCTATGCACACAATCGGGACATACTACTTTCTCATAACATTACACCCTGAACTTTGACCCTCTTGCTTTTATATCCGTTAACTTGGAGATAAAACAAACGCCACTCACCAAATTCTCCAGAGATGGTGATCAACCCAGTGATCAGTCGAAAGTAATTCTGTAAGATAAGATTCTATCATATTATATTTGCAACAGTGATATTACATCTGCCGATCTCTGTCACTGCTATTTTAATAGTTATTGTTGGTAATATATACGATTATTTTATTCACTTATACAATAAATATTCACATTATTACTATTAGACTGCTCGTCAGTCACTTGAATAGGCTGTCATCCATCAATGCAACTTGTGACAGCTGTCAATCACCTATCAAGCTTCATCTGTTTGCAGCTCAGTCTTTGATTGTGGGTTTGAATAGCCAGGAAAGCTTGCTAGCTTGCATACTGCAAAATTGGACCAGTTGTAGTAGAACATCCTGGTATTTTTGGCATACACAAAACTTTAATGAGGAGATGAAGCAGAACTATCCTTCTGGCCACAAAGAAAGTAGAAAACACTATGAGAGTCAACTGCGGGAACAGCATTCAGGTAAACTGCGTCCTCTCCTCGCCATGTTTGATGTCAACAGCTAACGGTAAGTTGATGAGCTAACGCTAACTTGCAGTGCTCGAGGACGTGTGTCTTGCTAACCTACCTGTTCAGCGCATCTCCCGGTGTGTCTGTGTCGTGCTTGCTTGTCAGTCACCTCCAGGCCGTGTTCTGTGACCTGTTAGATGAAAAATTTAGCGTGAAATACAAGTATTCATTGCGGTTGACACTGCCGACGGGAAACGCCGTTTAGAGACAGCAGTTCAGAAACTATGTCGCGCGCACAGACTGCGTTCTACGGCCGCTCGCGAACAAGCGTTTAATGCGCATGCGCAAAGTGAACTCGCTCTCCAGGAGCAAGCGCACATTGAAGTTCATTTACGGCCCTCTGGCAGAAATCTACTCATTTAAACCACCATTTCTTTCCCGAACCTGAACCAATAAATCTCTATCTGGCAGAAAACACTCTAGGCAGTGTTTATTTATTACATATTTAACTGAAAATATTGATTAGCTGGGCATACTTTGCAATATGGATTTTCATCATGCATCCAGCCAAGGAAGTTTATTTAACAACAAAAGTCATTTTATTCATTCAGACTGTTTCTTTTGGGAGGACTGCATTTCATCAATGAGACAAAATAAGGCCATTGATTCTTTTTATTTATTTACTTTGTTATTTGTTCATCATCAGATCAAATGTCTCCTATTTCCCAACAGTGAAACCCTGCTCGGATGTTATTTCAGTGTCAACAAATATGTTAGTCTTGTAAGAGATCCCAGAGTGCAAAGCATCGAGTATTACTATACACAAAGTTTGCTCAACTATGTTGTTTGCTGTGTTGTTTATATGATTATATAATGCAATAGGCCTATGGGTATTGTCTTGTTGCATAAAATCAGCTTTTATATGTAAGTAAGACAGAGAGAAGAGTTTTTGGTCTCCAAAAGTACATTTCGAAACACATAAGCCGACAAAAATGCCTCTAAGGTTTCTTTTTTACTGGTCAGCCAAATAGCTTGTAAAAGACTCCTGAAATTGTTGTGATTTGTTGACTTTATAAGAGGATATTCTAGATCCTCTTATCTCCCCCTGACCAAACGCTGACAAACATGAAATGACAAAATCTCATTTTCAACCCAAAATTGAAGCTACTGCCTTTTACTCTTGTAATGCTTGTCAGGTGTTATTTCAGTTTGAGAGTGGATATTTCCTCTGAATGAACCGCAGGCTGTTTTGTTAAAGCAGCGCCATCTATCCTTAAGTGTAATGTAAATGTTGTAGGGTTCTCCGCTCGCACAGCAGCTGGCATCTCTGAACCCGCGCAGAGAGCGTACTTTGTCTCTTCAACCTTGTGCACTGAAATATTCAAGAGCTCCAAGTTTATGAGACAGTTGCTGCCATCTGTGCCCCAGCGTTCAGTCCTCCCATCATGGCTGAACATAAGGCCAACATCAGAACAGATATGTGTGAGAAGTGTCAAAATAGATTCACCAATGTAGTCTGTATTGCAAATCTCAATATTGCCTGAATAGCATAAACAACACTGTTCGTTTGCTCCCACACACACACACACACACACACACACACACACACACACACACACACACACACATGCAAAATTCTGCTGCTGCCGAGTCAAAATTTCCATATCCATGAGAGAGGAAAGGAAAAAGAGGAAACATTTACACAAGGCTGCCTCCACACAGTTGAAGAGACCTTTTCTCTTAGGTGTCTTTTTTTACAATGTCATTGTGGAGCAAGCAAGCTCCTGTGAGCTTTACGAATTTCTCACTAAATGAGAGATTTCCTGAGACAAAAAAGCGGAGGAGGAAGGGTGCAATCAGTCCAGGTTTGTTCTAGACAACATCACTTCCTTCCTTAGCATTAGGAGAGTGTCAGAGCGAGACATTCAGATGTGGTTTTCACCAAGCACTTTCCCAGGACAGTAATGCTGCGCAATTCTAATGGTGTCATTCAAAGCAGCTGCCTTTCTCAGCAATAAACTGAACGCCTTGCCTAAGCAATTCAAACCGCCTCCACAGATTGCAATACAGTCAACAAAGAACTTATCTTCCAAGTGAAACTATTCATCAATGAATGTGTTTGTGTGCCAAAAAGTAGAAGGCGGTTTGAAAAGACCTCAGTTACACCTGAATGGCTACTTCTCTTTTTTCACTATTGTCACCATTTCACATTTGAATTCACCTGTTTCCGAACTGCCAGTGCCGATTAAATTCTACCCTTTAAAAAAACAATCCAGAGTATTGACATTCATGGGCGTGGTGGATTAGCAGAATGATAAGTATTAGCACCTGAAACAGATAGCTTCGAGGCTTTTAAGAAAACTGGCATGTGCCATTAGGTAACCTAACACAACTTTGTTTTGTGTGGGTCAGTAACCCACCAGGAAAAACTAAGCAACACCCAGCCGGCTCACTTCCCGCACAGAGAATGGGGTCATTAGTCCATGACAGGTGTCAAAGAAACAAAAGTAAAATGTGTTGTTTTTTATTGCTTATCTTCAAAGGCACACGCAGTATATAACTGCGGCACAAAGGGCCTTAACGTTCTGTATTTGTTTAACATCACTGTTATTTCAGCCGTGCTGATAGAGACACACTGTAATTATGAGGCACGGTGCATAAAAGTGTGAACAATAGCAAACAGCACGATGTTTCAGCAACTTTAGCATGTGGTATCTTCAGTAGACGACTGCTTAGGAGGATGAGTGTTCAGGAGAAGATAGTTCATAAGAAAATTGAGAATAAGAATTTGGCCATTGTTTGGACCGGGCATTTATCCATGAAATGTTTTTCTTTCACTTTCCTTTCTTGTCATTAAACAAAGTGTGAGTCATAGATCTCGTATATGACCCAATACGGCAAGAAATTAGTTGGTAATCATATATTTAAAAGTGGTGAGTGACTATATACATCGAACGCCACACTAAAGAATCCGCATTACATTATTTGAAATATAAACTGAAATTTAAAGGCGCGTATCCCCGTTTTTTTTTTTTTTTCAGCAGCAAAAGCCTGGAAGAGCTACATATATTGTGTGAAGAACACTGAGATGATCACTGGAAGACACACAACGCTGGAATGTGTGTGTGTAAATTTGTGCACAGTCCTTTGCGGAAGGGAGGGGGTCGTCCTTCCGTGGAGTTAGTCGGTGTTGTTTTGGCCTGTGTTTACCCGGCCTGCTGTACATGTTCGAGTGAGAACAATGGAGTGATGGCTTCCAAAATGGCAACATGAGTCACAGTGTCAACAACGCCTAAAATGTGGCTGAATTCTGCTAAAATGTCCTTAATATTAGGTGTAACGTGGAACCTAATGAGAAAGTGTGTTAGATGCTGTGTGGTGAAGTGGTTTTGGTGAGGGGAGCAGGCTGCATGTTTTTGAAAGCAGATTAAAGATCAAGACAGGAAGGGCCAGGTTTAGGGAAACAGGAAAAGTGATGCAAGGAAGTGAACTACGTCACCAGCCAGCCCACCGCAGTCTGTGCTAAAAGTAGAATCGAGACCAAGCGCAAGTATGGAGTCTTTGCTCAAGTCACCAATGAAACTTGTACTTTTGACAGGTATGTGAGCTTATCTACTCTCTAGCATGGCAGGTGTCTTAGTAGTAGAAGGATCTGTACTTATGGGGGCTCTATGTTAACTATGGTGGATCTGGGTTGTGTGATGGGGCGGCAGCTGAGCTTGATATATCTGTACGTCATTTAAAATTAAACCTAGTGTTGGATTTTTTTTTTGTTTATAACAGATTGTGTCGCCACATACAGTGAGCTGTAATCTAAACTTGTACTGTGATTCAGTGGATCCTGTGTGATTATGTGAGTGGCAGGTTAACTACAGAGCAGAAGATAAAAATGCAATTTTTACTGGAACCACACACACCAAAAGAAGCAGCAGTGGCATCACAAAATGATTTGGACCACTGCTTTCATGGTATAAGTTAAACTTACTCACTCTCATGTCTGGCGCTTATGTCTACGCAGCATGGCTCTCCAGTCTGATGGACCCATGCAGCCTCTCTGACATTTGTGATTCTTGTCACCGACTTGCAACATGCAAGTCCCTGAACGGCTCAAACGACGCCTGCTTCTGCAACCAAGGATACACGGGAGATGGAACGACGTTTTGCAACGGTGAATATAAACACACAAAGCCATCCATATGTATTTAGTATTTGCAGTGATGCAAGAGTACAGCCTTGTGTGTATAGCTGCCATGGAAGCATCGACTATTTTTGGACGCCTTTGTTGTTTGCGGCTGCTCGACATAAGCAGACAGGAGTATGAGGCCAACATTTGTACACATGTGGCTTAATTTAACATTTTTAGAGCATGGTGGGTGACTGTGCAGTGCAAAAATAACCCAGATGTGAGCAGTTCAAAATTTATCAGGCACTAGATGTGTGAAAGCTGCTTAAGATGGCTTTTCAAAAACTGGTTCAGTTTTCATCGAAAATTTCACAAAAGGATGCACATAAACGCATATGAAACATTATCTCTCATCATTTGATCAACACAGATCAACATGTTTTGTACAGTGTATGTCCCTTATAATCTCAAAAATATGAGATGGTTAGCCCCACATGTGCCTTAGTCCACAGACATAGATTGAAATTAACCAACTTTTACGTGCAAGCAAACTTCATTTTCACCATCTAATTTTGATTTTAATTCCTGTGATTGAGCTTAATAGTCAATTTGGGCATTTCAAAATACGTAGGCACTGTGTGGGCGAGTTTAAGTCAAATCTGTGTAAGTAATTCCAACAACTTTATGTGTTCTCGTCCACCATACCCTCTTTGAGATGCAGTTTGTATTTGTTGGATCAGCTGTGGCATTTTGGAGCTCGCCAGCTGGTTGGCAGCTCACCTCTTTGAGACTTAATTACAGAGAAAACACTGCAATATAAAAAGATATCTCCGCCATACAGCTTTATTAGTAACATTTTTTTGCCTCTCGCTCGGCATTGTTGCTCCTGTTATGTTTCTGAGGCTGTTTAGAATTCCTGGAACCCTTTTTGTTTCCTGTCCAAACCCGATCACAATCACAGCGCAGCTTACATATTTCAAGGGCCAAAAGTAAGTCAAAATGTGAGTAGTGCAAACACTGTGGTGAATGATTTTAAAACAAAAAAGGCACAATGAAGCTCATGGCTCATGGAGTCCTTGTGTAGTCGCAGATTAAGGATGTGTGTGTTCATTTAATGCAGAAATTAATTAAATAAATTACTATTAGTCTATTGCTTCATTGGTAGTGCAAAGTCAGTAAAGAAAAGCAAAAATAAATGCGTGATTTATAGTATTACTAAGACGATCCATTCAGAATTTTTAATATTTTCTAAAGCAAACAGACGAAATCACTCTCTGTTGTGTACTTAAAGATAAACAAAGGCATCAAAGTTACTCATAAAATCTGTTGATACAGTGTTTGTGCAACAGTGATGGCTCAAGGGTCCAGTGTGTCATGGAGGTATTTCCCCTTTGCACACAGTCACCTCTCTCATCAGAGCAGAGGATTTCCCTTCTCGGACAGCTTTTGTTGCAAAAGGTACAGAGGAGAGGAAGAGCACAGCATCCATCACAGACAACAGAAAACAACAGTGGAAAGTCTTAGCAGGTCATTTCCAATAAATGGAGAGACCAGAGACGGAAGGTGCGTCTGAGAATAAAGCTGGAACAGCACTTTTTATAATGTGTGGGCCGCAGCAGCATCCGCAGTGAAATACTCTTTATCTGGTGCTTTCTGAAGCCTGGGCAACAAAGGGAAAAATATTTTAAGTAATTTGAGTTTTCAAGATCAAACAACGGCAAAAAAAAATGCTCAGCAGTCATAAATGTGAACCATGGAGGTTGCATATAGGGCTTAGTGGTGCCTGAGACAAGACCACAGCTGAGCTTCATCAAGTTCAAATCAACATCAGGACTCAGGATCAGGATCAAATTTAAGTATTCTTAAATAGTAATCTAAGTGTAAGGGACAGTTCAATCAATATTTGTATGAACATGCAATCAAAGCCCCAAGAATGATTAAATCTGGATATATGCTGCCATGATGATTGCATGGGGTCAGTTCTCTGGACATTAATACATGGATTAATTCTGGAAATCCACATTGTCGCTCTAGAAATAATCCCACCAAATCATCTCTCCTGAATTGATCTCTGAAGACCTCACATGTTTCAGCACACGTTCTGGTTTCTGCTTTGGAAAACAGATGTTCTTGTTAAGAAATGCTGCCATCATGTCCCCAGCATGTCATGCTAATTTCAGTGTTTGGTTGGTGTTATCCTTTTTCTACTCAAGCAGAGATAACTCACTGCACTATTTCAAGTTAAACAGAAAGGATTAACATCAGTTTCTTTGCGAGGGCTCTCTGGCCATTTCGCGTACTGTTCGGCAGCCAAAAAAAGAAATGAATTGTTGAAGGAGCGGTGCAAAGATTTTTGTTTCTTCACAGGCTGCAGACCAAAAGACTTGCAGCTGTTTGAGGGAGGAAAGACACACTGGTTACAGTTGCACTGATAATTCTCTGTTCTCAACTACAATTTTCTGCTAATATCTCTGACGGAAAGTTACAGAACAGCTGATTGCAACATGTTCAGGCATTTCTCTGGAGTATATTGAAAGGCCTTATGGGACATGAAGCAGAAGGAGGAGCAAGAAGGAAACTATTACAGTACATTTAGCGAAGAATGGACTTTAAAGGATGCATTAAATGTCATCTCTTAAAAATATCCTTGTTCAAATAAAGGGTCAGATAAACAAGTTTGAACAAGCTACAAGTTATTTTTTGTACATGCAACTGCTGGTCAGCAGGTGTTAAACTGCCTGGACACAGCAACATAAAAGCATCCAGTTAAACCTGCAAAGATGTGTTTTGTTTCTTTGCCCATCCAATGACGTTCTTTTTTCAAAGGGGCCGAACGTTTCTAAAGCCTATTTGAGTTATTGTAAACTCTATTTCTTTTAGCAACTAACCCAGTTTACTTCCCACCCTGCTCTTTTCACCACAGATGACAACGAGTGCCAGAATGTGACTAATATCTGCGGGGACAGGGGGAACTGCACCAACACAGCGGGCAGCTACTACTGTACATGTGTCTCTGGATACACATCGACAGGACTGGCCAAGTTCCAGCCCAACGATGGCACTGAATGCATCGGTAATGTCTGATTTACTGGCCCAGTATTCTAAATATACAGAAATTTGTTTTGGTCACGTACTGGCAGAGGACCTCACATACAACTAGGCGAGATATCATGTATATGTGTGAGAGCCACACAGCTTTGAGGACGCCTGTGTGTGTATATATGTGTGTATGTGTGTGTGAGAGATCTGTTTTCTCTTTCACTGTACTGAGGAGGATAAACGTGCTGGAGGTGATTTCTTTTTTTCCACCCCCCCCCCTCGGCCTTTAGCTTCCTTCCCATCTGCTATTCTGAGTAACCGCCCGAGATCTTTTGCTCCATTTGCAATAGAAGAACAACACCTTTATCCCCTGTTGTAGCATAAAGTATTCCTGCAGATATCCAACTGGGTGGCACACATCATTTAATCCAGCGCGGAAGCATGTAGCTGATTTTAGAAGCTGATTTATGAATATTCAGATGTGTAACACGCATGCAAGAATTGCAGTTTCTCTTCCAAAATCAATTATACAGCGTATTAAATGGAATGAGTCGGACTGCTTATGCCACATTCTTTATTTGTGTGAAAATAAATCATTAACTTTCCTTCACGTTCAGCATCACTTTCACTCATTCTGAAGTGGGAATACTGCCGAGACACAAATGCATGTGTCTGTGTTTATTTGCTGTTTACATTACATGTGTTTATGATGAGAGTGTGACCCTTAATCATATTTCGTTTATCTTTTATCGGAGCTGAACTCTTAATTTGCACCTTTCAGATATTGATGAATGCAAGTCAGGACCGGTCTGTGGACCAAACTCACACTGCCATAATACGAATGGATCTTTCTATTGCACCTGTCAGCGTGATTACATCCCAACTTCAGGCACTAAGCACTTTCATCCGGAGAGAGGTGTAAGATGTAAAGGTCGGTATGAGGATGGAACAGCTCACACGCACACGCACACACACACACTATCCTCACGCACTGGTACTTACATCCAAGGACATACATCTTTCTTCATCTCCTTTTTTTTTTTTTTTTTTTCAACTTTCCCTGTCACGCAGACACACACACACACACACACACACACACACACACACACACACACACACACAACACAGAACTGAATTTTTAACATTTTTATGGCGAATGTATTATGCAACACATCAAGTAAACGGTGCAATCTTAAGTTTTCTGATGTTTTCTTAGCTGTGATGATCACAAAGGGAGCCATGTGATGTTACATCTGTGCAGGTTTTCGTGCAATTCAGATTTTACTGTAAGATGCTTTGTCCTGTTGAAATGATGGAAATAAATTCAGCAATCAAAGAGATACTTTAGGTAATTGTTGTTTTCCAGAGCATCCCCAAAAATACTGCCATGACAACATCGGGTGCATCACACAGACTGTCAACAAAACACTTGAATATGTAAGTACCCCTCCTCAGGACCTCAGCCAAATAAGGTAAAAATAGATATGATGACACTGCCCTCTGTTGGAGGCAGAAAAGATGAGCATGAAGGACACATGCCACCAGCCAATGTTATCCAAATGCAAGAGGCAAGAAAAGTAACACCAGCATAGGTTTACGACTGACTTGTTAATGCATACCATCTACAGGCAAAGACAGTAATAGATTTTTGCAGTCTTTGACTCACAGGCCACCTGCAGGCAATGGTGTTCCAGTTTGTTTTCTAATCAATAGCTGCTTTGTACACACCTTTGTTGGCGAGGTTTTTAGAACTTTTCAGGGCTTTTATCGGTTTATTTTTTACAGGAGCATAAAATATCCTGCAGAATATGTTTGCGCTGCACAGACTATTGTTACGCATCCTCCTTTCCCCAGAGCTGTCCTCCCTGTTACTGGAGAGGGAAAGAGGTTATTATACGTCACTCTAATGCTTCGGTCAGTGGTTCCCCTTTTCCTCAAGAGACGTAAGTATGTGTAAAACTATTTGGATGAATTTATTGCTGATTGATTATTTCCTGTGAATATTACGAAAGAGATGAGTTTTCCTATATTTTAACCCTTTTCAAACCTGAGCTAATTGGTATGATTTCTTTCAGAAACATATGTAAAAAGGCAATGAGCAACTTGGTAAAAAAAAAAAAAAAAAAGTTCCACGAATAAAAATAAAAAAAGATTTCAATAATTAATTTTAAAAAATGGAAAAAAGCTAGGGAAAATATAATTATAATTATTATTACGTTAAAATTGTGTAACAGAATTTTACTTACTCAGTTTTTCACTAATTTTCTTTCTTTTTTTTTAATTTTCTCTTTTTAATAATTTCTTTCCAATTTTTGGGGGGTCATTACTTCTTTCATTGCTCATCGGCTTCTTCCAATGTCTATAAAAGAAATCAAGCCAATTTGCTCTGATTGCAAAGGATTAAAGAACTTTTTATAGGTATCATGTTTTTTTTAACAATCATACACAGTTAATAGGCTTCTTTTCTGACAAATCCAGTGCTTTCTTCTGCCTGACGCTCGGCTATTGTTCTGTTTGGCATTGTGGATGGCTAATAGGGGGGCCTTGTGACCCCCTGTGAAGCTTTGGCGACCCCTAGTGAGGGTCAGAACCCCCCGGGTTGGGATCCAGTGGCTTAACTGACGGACGTTTAAATTGAGGCTCACTAGCCTCAAACTGAATGTTAAGCTCAGTTCATTGATGTTTAGAAGGGGAATCAAATATTAAAGTGATTAAAAATGTCCAGATGAGCAATTTTCAGTTAAGTATAGTGTGTGAAAACAATATTCCACTTTTATTTTATTTAAAAAAGCAAACAAACATAATAGAAAAATAGCATCGGTAAACTGCAACACTCAGTGCCTGCAGGTGACACGTGTTAAAATGTCATTGTGTATTACTTTCATTATGGGTGATACTGTCATGTCCAAACTGCTCCTATGAGCCAAAGGTAGCCAGGCCTGTTTTGAGAATGATAAAACAAACTAACCCATATATGTGCACATGATTAAATTTGTGATTAAAGTACATAGAAAGAAACAATGAAGTACTGGATAGGATCAATATGTCGCAGGAATGTGATATCTTTAATACACCTCCCCTCCCCCCTCGATCCTAGATGAGCAACCTCACGGAGCCCCAGAGTCTACTAACAGAAATCGCCAAGCAGACGTCCGGCGAACTCACCTCAGTGGAAGTGATCGCATATGTTGAGGCCTTGCGTCGATCCACATCAACACTGGCTGCCGAAGAAAATGATTACGCTGTCAAACCATCTGTCGTCAACTCAACCCTTACAGTAAATCTGTGTTTACCATTCTTGTTTCTCAATCAGCATTTGGAGTTCTGCCTGAACTGCAGTTATGCTTTGAACTGGTTTATGGGGGGAAATGGCAGTGAATACAATCTGGTTCCTTGTTATTGTGTGCTGTGCAGTTCTGGGAAAGACCAATGTGCCGATGTGTAATATTTTTAGAGGAGCAGCACTTGTTGACCATAATGGGACACCAAAATTCTCCACCAATTGCTCCTGTGCAGTTTTAAAGAAAGGCGCCCCGTCCTGTGATTCAGTAGTAGAGAAATATCAGTGATGAGTTGCTATGTGAACAAATAAGGGCTTTTTTTTTCACATTTGGGGGGGGGGGGGGGGGGTGTCTGGGGATGCTCATATGAGCATCAAACTCTTAACTGTGTGGATTCTGGTGATTTTTTATGCACTTTTATGCACAATTTCATCAAAATAAAAGTCCTCTGCGAGTGTTTGTATTCAGAGGAGCAAATGCACATGTTCTAAATACTATGGGGAAGTGTCCTATGTATCCCCCCCCTGACATCTACGCCTATGTGCACATAAATAATAAAAGCCACATTATGTTATTGACACATCAAAAGAGACAACCCTACAGTAGATACACACAGCGACGTAACCGAATCTAATTAAAAACACATTGCCATACAGGCATGTGTTACATGCTGAACTGTCACACACACACACGTGACACTGATAAATCTGCTCTCCTACAGAAACTGGTGAAAGCAGTAAACAACTTGGTGGAGAAAGATGAACTGGTGGCTTGGAGCCGGATGAAAGAGGAGCGTCGGGAACATACCATCACCAAGCTGCTACACACTGTTGAAGAAAGTGCTCTGACTCTGGCTAACAACTACAAAACTCCAACCGAGCTGGAAATCAAAGCCACCGAAATGGGTGAGATAATTATTAAAGCAGAGCACTCTTCCAGACACTCCAATTATATTAAATTGTCCTGCCATTTATTCCCACCTGTGCGCAGAAATGTGAGGTTTTGGATAATTGTCATTTTCATACTTTTAATTCCTTGATATCCTTTTTTTTCTCCCTCTCTCTCTCTCTCCTCCACCACAGAATTGAAACTCTTCACCATTGATGCTCGTCACACAAAAGCCAAACTGGCTGCTTCCATGGGAGGAGATCATATAAATCTAACTCCAAAATTGAGACCAGAGGAAGACAGGAATGGTAAAGTAGCCTAGTTTACACCACCATCTGCGTGCTCGGGTGTACAGGGAGTACTGTTGTGCTATGTGTAGCCATATGCCACATATGTTGTATGCCAAAGAAAAATTATGTATTCAGAGTTTATTTTTTTCCCCACTAAGTATCAAAACATAATGATTTGTTTTTTGTTTGTTTCCTGTTTGCATATAGTAGAATTTGCTCCAATAAATTATGTCACACATTCCAAAATCTGGTCACCTGGTCCTCATGGCAACAGTTGTGCAGCATGCAACAAAAAGACCATGAACTCGTGTTTATATTGAAATCAAACCTGAGTTTAAGTCATGTTTTGACACCTTGTTACATGTTGAAATAGGGCCAACTATTATAGACAACTTAAAAAGTTAATTGTCAGTCTACACAGCTGGTCAGACCTCCACACTGACTCTACATCTAATATCTTCCAAATGTCATTCTGCTCTGTACAATCAGTGTGTTAAAAGTTTGATTAAACGTACAGTAAGTAGGTGACTAAGTCCTACTCCCTCCTGTCTTTGCTAAACTTTTTTTTGTCCATCAGGAAGCGTGTCAGTGGTGTTTGTGCGATATGACAGCATCGGTGACATCCTGAAGCCGAGCAGCGACCCAGGTGTCACCGACTACTCGCGCTATGCAGGGACGGGGGAAATCACTGTCAACTCCCAAGTCATCGCAGCAGCCGTCAAACCTGCTGACGTTTACCAACTTGACCATGTCACCTTCACTCTGAGACACAACGAGGTAAAGACCGCACAGAGTGCTGAGGCTGGCGACAATGTTTTCCCACTTCTGCACTCTTAATGTATGCCTTCCAAATGTATGCTGCTTCAGAGTGTCACTGTGTCTGTGCAAAGTTCAGCTAGTGAGGGTTTTCTTAAAAATCATGACCCCGGTATTATTCTTCCATATTAACCCCCCCATTGATTTGATTTATTTAAGAAGCACTTCAACTAAAAAAAAGCACTTAAAAAAAAAATCTATCTAGATGGAGGTTTTCTTCACTTCCTGCTCCCTTAAACTCGCTGCCACCTTTTACGCGTCTTACATGACTCATTTATCAGCAGTACGGTAGCTTCCAGTAGGATCCCGTTCACTTTGAAACATCAACATCCCATCATATATATTCTTGTCAGACTGGAGCCATTGTTGCGTTTGCTGTGAAGAATAGCTTCCTTATTCCCTCACTGACTCTCGCAGTAACTTGCTAACTGTTTCCATTAAAGTCAAACTCACATGGGGGGAGTAGTTAGCGCTTTGTGTGCATTTTTTTTTTTTTTTTTTGTTAGGAAATTTTAAGATTTTACTCTGAGTATTTCTTGCAATGACCTCTCAGTTTAAGGAGAAATGGAGGAGGAAAGGTGAATAGATGATGGAGGAAAGCGGAGTAATGAGGGGAAATAACCCTAAAAGTTAATGTACTGGTATTTTCTTTTAAGATAATTAAAATGTATGAGAAAGTGAAATCATTATTTTTGTTGGACCCTTGAGGCTTAAGCCTAACAAAGGAGGTGATGATTTATGTCGAGCGGTGAAAATCCTCTGTAAATTGCCTTTAAAGAGCAACAATCAATAATTTGGGCTCCATTTTCATGCAGACAATTTCTGCTAGTGAAGTGGTATTTTCCCGTGACGTGCTGTGGTTGTTTTTTTTCCCCTGCCTGCACCTGCTCAGTATTATTGTGACACACTCTGCTCGTGTTCATTTGAAAGATAAATTTAGTGATTTAAGGTTATAAATAAGTCATTTTTACACGTAAAATATTATAAATGTTTCACCAAGTGGGGTGCAGACAAACCTAATTGAATGTAACAACTCAACCTGAAACACTAAACCACACTTTTGTTTTATTTTATTTA
The DNA here is from genome assembly GCA_035609425.1 of Epinephelus awoara. NCBI lineage: Eukaryota > Metazoa > Chordata > Actinopteri > Perciformes > Serranidae > Epinephelus > Epinephelus awoara. The sequence goes on along the minus strand of CM069303.1, from coordinate 23,049,970 downwards.
TTTAAGACACCTAATTTTCAGTGTGCTTGTTGTGTAGATCATTGTAATGCAAGTAAATCTGCACATAATAATTTATGTAAAATATGTTGACTCCTGCTCTCAATATGCTCATGTGAATTTAATGATAATTTGGACCGCTGTACATTTGTACATCCCAATGAGATTGCTCTCCCACAGAAACACCCGGTGAGCTGCATTGTGTGCAGCACACATGATTGCACTTTATGCCCTGAGCCATTCATTTTGACCCAAAGTCATGCATGATAATTATTTGGCTTTTTTTTTTTTTGTATAATGAGTCATTAAGTTATGAGATGATAAAAATAGTGGGAATGCAAAACGGCAGGAAAATGTCACTAAAGTAAAAGTGGAGGATTGATCATTTTAATCCAAAGATTTAAAATATAATTCCTGACGCACTCAAACTTTAGATGGACAGTAATTCATCTTTAGTGCTGTTTTGATGAGACCTGCACAATCTGTTTTAACCCCCTGTTGTGGTCCCACAATGCAGTGCAGCACAGAAACTAATAAAAACAGCACCGTGAACAGTTAACAGCGTCTTTCTTCCTGTCTTTTTCTCCAAAGCCCATCGACACTAAAGCTGATGTGGCCAAGTGTGCCTTCTGGGAGTACGAGCCGGACAGCCTGCAGGGCCACTGGGCCACTCGCGGCTGCAAGACCGTCCTCGTCAACAGCAACGCAACCACCTGCTCCTGCAATCACCTCACACACTTTGCCATCCTCATGTCCTCCGGGCGAGCCAATGTGAGTGTTCGCACCTTAACAATACAGCCGTGCAAAGGTATTTAATTTTTTTTACATTTCTCCACTGAGGCTTTATTTTATTAATTGAAATTAATTTAGGTAAAAGGTTCATCATGTTTAAATGTATTTTCAGTGAGGGTAAGACCATATGTCTGGATCTGTATTTATATCTTAAGAAAATTACTTATTTATTGAAATTTTAGAACCTTAGATTTATGACAAATTTTAACTATATAACTAAATATTAACCTAACCTCAAGTGAAATATATTTATTATTCAATGCTTACAATAAATGGTTTTATATTTGGATATTACTCATATTTTATTTTATCATTTAAATCAGTTTTAATGAAGCTGCAATGATTACTCAAATTTCTGTCTTCTATGAAATTATTTGCTTATTAACTAATTTAATAATTGATAAATCAGTTTGAGTAATTATTTAAGGAAAAAAAGTCATAATTCTCTGATTCCATCTTTTTAAATGTGAATATTTTTTGGTGTCTTTACGACAGTAAACTGAATATATTTGGGTTGTGGACAAAACAAGACATTTAAACATGCCATCTTGGATTTTGGGAAACATTGATCGACATTTTTAATCATTTTCTGACATTTTATAGACCAGACTAATTGATTAATGGAAAAAAATAATCGCCAGATAAAATAATAATTAGTTTCAGGCCTGCTTATTACTTATATAATTCTTTTTTGCTCAGATCATATGTTGTTGCGGCCCTGTGAAAACATATGTATTGACAAAATGTGAACTTTTCATAAGCCTGGAAAAAATTGTGACAATTCATTTTTAGATAATCCGATGGGATTTTAGATATGATTCATCCATCTCAAGAGATAAGATTGTCTCGATCCATTTTATCTGGAAAATTCAAAATCTTTGTTGTTATAAATACACACTAACACGAAGATATACTGAATGTTATGACCTTTTGTCACTGAATTGCCATTGTTTATGTACCTCTCCGTGCACTTATTTTCCACCAATACAAGTTTTTGAAGGCCAAAACCTGCAGTTTGTGTTGAAGGTGTTATCAACATTGTGCCAGGTTTCAATATGATAAAGCAACTTCTTTCTATTTTATTTGTTAATACCAAGACCTATAATTATTAAGTTTCACTCAAGATAATATTCTTGATAAGTTGTGAGACTGCATTTTATGCAACAAACACACACACAAAAAACCCAATTAAACTGTTTAGCTGCTGCTAAAGGCAGTGTTACTCACTATACATATTGAAAGGGAAAGAAACTGTGGGAGATATCCACCCACAACTTTTAAAGATACACCTCCTGTTGTTTTATAGCTCTCAACAGTGCCCTTAAATTCCTACATTTCCTTTAGGGATTTGGAGGCACTGCTTTAACTAAAACAGGGGGTGTGTTCGTAAAAACAACCCTGAACTGAACGATTAAATTAATTTAAATTTCCCCACCTTTTTCCTTTAACATAAATCTGATGCAGCAGGACCTGAACTGTCCCTGTATGTAAGCCAGTACCCGCCCGTGTTATATCAAATGACTCCGAGCAGAAAACACAACAAATTACACCTTTAGCATACCCTGAGATAGTAAATGAAACCGCCTCCCTTTCCATTTGCTTCCCAGCTGGTGGCTCACTACACCATCCTGACCCGGATCACCCAGCTGGGGATGATCATCTCCCTCATCTGTCTGTCCATGTGCATCTTCACCTTCTGGTTCTTCAGCGAGATCCAGAGCACCAGAACCACCATCCACAAGAACCTGTGCTGCAGCCTCTTCATGGCCGAGTTCATCTTCCTGGTGGGGATCAACATGAACTCGCATAAGGTGAGCGCAGTGAAACAAAGGAAGTCTCCTGTTTGTTTATGTGTGTGTGTGTGTGTGTGTGTGTGTGTGTGTGTGCCTGAGCCGCTGTTCTGTGATTTCAATGATTAAAGCCTCTCTCGTTTGAGTTGTAAGAGCGCACGGGGTTGTGAAGCACACTTTAATTTCTCTCGCTTACACTCTAACTTGCTTCTTTAGTTGAACAACAGAATTATGTGTGTTAATTTAAGGGCTTCTTTGACACGGGAGCGCTTGAAGATTTGCAATAAATCTCCTGAATTAGGCCAAACAAACAAACAAATATGTGCAAATGACAATCCTTACATACAGGGACATAATAAGTGTACTTTGACACATCATAAAACTGTGAAATCTCCGTCTCCCTCTCTCCCTCTCTCCTCTTTTGTCTGTTTCTTGGCAGCTTTTCTGCTCTGTTATTGCAGGGCTGCTGCACTATTTCTTCCTCGCGGCCTTTGCCTGGATGTGCATCGAGGGCATCCATCTGTACTTAATAGTGGTTGGCGTCATCTACAACAAAGGCTTCCTGCACCGTAACTTTTACATCTTCGGCTATGGGAGCCCCGCGGTGGTGGTGGCCATCTCGGCGACGCTCGGCTCAAAGTATTACGGCACTGATAAAGTGTAAGTGGAGGGAGAGGTGGGAAAACAAAGGCTTTAACAAAGACCTCTTTTTTCAAACTCATTCAGCATTTCTCAGGGAGGGAAGATAAACAAATTACATTAATTATAAATACAAGAGGACAGAGATTAAATTTGGCCTGCGGGGACATAAAGGAAGTGGAAGATGCTTGCACTGCTTAGAAAGTATGTTAAAAAACTGATTTAGTGTTAAAGAAATTCTGATAGGTTTGGAGTCCGCTGGAGAGTTCGAATAGGAATCTATAAATAAAAGTAAGTCTGTTGTTTATTAATGTAAAACATAATTAAAAGATTGAGGTTATGCAAAAGAAGTGCTGATTGTTCAGTCCTGCGAGCAGAGGCAGCTTTCTCTATCCAATTGTTTTTGTGCTTGTAAGATAAGAAGGGTATGTACGGGCCCATACAATATTGTCATAATTAAGATTAGGCTAGATTAGTCTGAAGTGAAATGATAGAGGGTATTGCTTCTGCAGGAGGATTATTGCAACAAAGAGATCTTAAAGCACACGTTCAGTTAATAAAGGTGTTAAATAACACTTCCTCCGTTTGTGTTACAGGTGTTGGCTGAGCACAGAAAACCACTTCATATGGAGTTTCATCGGCCCGGCGTGTTTGATCATCCTGGTGAGACGTAGAAATGACTGTTCAAGTATTAACTGGAATCATCAAATAGGGATTGTTTCAAAGATAAATGCCCATTTGATCGTGTTTGTTTGTCATGTTTGTTTTTGTCGGTCTCCAAAAAAAAAGGTTAATCTCTTGGCCTTTGGAGTAATCATCTACAAAGTGTACCGGCATACTGCTGTGAAAAAGCCTGAAATCAGCCACTACGAAAACATCAGGTAGGATTACGTGCGATCTCGTCGAGAAGGTCAAAAGTATATTGAAAATCACGTTGTGAGTTCCTTATCTGGTGGATTATGATGGTGTCATGTGGTGTCCTTGTTGTGTGAAATTACAATTAGGTTTTTTTGTTGTTGTTGACTTAAAATATGAGTTAAAGTCAGTGTTCTCACCGCCAGGTCTTGTGCCCGCGGTGCCATCGCACTGCTGTTTGTTCTGGGAGCCACCTGGACCTTAGGAGTGCTGCACATCCTCCATGAGACCACCCTTACTGCGTATCTGTTCACCATCACCAACGCCTTCCAGGGGATGTTCATCTTCATCTTCCTCTGTGTCCTGTCTAGAAAGGTAACAAGTCTCATTTATTATTCCCATTTATTATGTGACTATAGTCAGACAACCAGTTCAGATCAAGTTGGAGGTTAGATGTTTTTTAAAAATACAAGTTTTTTTATTAAAGTAAATATGTGTTATAATTTTGTAAGTAGCAGTACCATGAGGATAAGATATGCATAAGATCTTATTTAGAAAAGTTACAATTAACTAAAGCTGTGAAATAAATGTCGTAGAGAAAGTATCAAGAAAATGGAAATCCTCAAGTAAAGTACAAATACCTCATAATTGTTTCTTTAATTTAATTTAATTTAATTTAATTGTTTGTTTGTTTATATTATATTATATTATATTATATTATGTGTTTTAATCTACATCCTGCCATCTTGTCTGTGTCGTTCCAGATCCAGGAGGAGTACTACCGGCTTTTCAAAAACGTGCCCTGTTGTTTTGAGTGCCTGAGATGAGTTAACGTGCACACAGCCTGATCACTTGCACTTGTACAATAATAGTCCGCCCTATAGCTTTGCAATATCCTGTGAGTCATGCGTTCAGTTTTGAAAACGTCGTGGGAGGAATTGTTAAGCTCAGATGTCTAATAAATGATTTCTAAATGTCTTGTTTCCTTTGTAAAAAAAAACAACCTGCCATCATCTATACGTGTTTGTAAGTGTTATGTACAATGCAGATAAACAACTGAGTCAACATTTCCACAGCAGACTTTCTCCTGAGAATCATATTTTTGCACATTTTCAGTTAAGTTTAACATCTCTGCAGTTACCAGCATTAAACCTGAGCAGCAGCCTGCTGTCTTTGTTCTTTCCTTGTGTTTGAAATCGATCTGTAAATTATTAAAAATGAATGTAGCAAACTAACACATATCTCTGCTGCTCACTTCCTTTATGTGCAGAATCAATGCTCTTGTTTAATGCATTAAACCCTCCCTTTGTGAACTCCACACAACTCAGTGTACAGTTTATTAAATATGAACTGCTGTGAGGACAGTTGCTCTCGTACATGATGGCAGTTAGGAAGGCCAATGGCCCCATCTACTGGAGCTAATGAGGAACTGTCCACCGTAGCATCTGACACACGCACACTCATGGCTTGCATCACTTTCTGATTATGTGTCTGCATGATCAAACAAATGTTCTTCTTCTTGTATTTTTTTTTTGTGTTGTAGCGTTTTTTGTGTAGTCCTCTAAGGCTGTGTGATACTGGCCTGTACATAAATAAATATTGTGGCTGAACCTTAAAGTGTTTTGCTTTATTGCAGTTCTCACCAAGCTCCATCCTGTAGTGTTGGACAATAAATGCATCAAAAAATTACTCACTTTATGAATTTCCTCCCATCTACAGTAAATTTACTTATATATATATATTTTTTATTTATTTATTATAATGATTATTTAACCAGGCAGTCTCATTGAGATTGAAAATCTCTTTTACAAGAGAGACCTGGCCAAGGTAGCAGCCAATTAAAACACATTTACAATGCAACAAATACAACACATAATACAAAAATCCACAACAAGCACATTGTGTATGATGCCCTTAAATTCATCACTGCCCTTAAATGATGCCCTTAAATTCATTAATGGCTCTATATTTGGATGTATGTGCCATTTTAGACTGTGACTAACCGCTTTTATAATGATTGGTCTGTGTTTTCTTCACAAGAAGCACGGACCAACCAAACAAGAAATGTTGGTGCACTAATGTGTCACATGCCTGTACACAGGAGCATGTTGTTACCTTGTTATTCTAGGTAATAGTTTGTTGGATGCTGAAAGTCCTTGCAGACACTGGTGAACATCTCTGCTGGTGTGTGAGGGAGCAATTTTTGTTACACAAACAAAGACATGCACTGTGTTTCTCTATTTTCTTCTCAGTTTAGTGTCGTTAAAATTAAGGACATACTTTGCAGGATTTGACTGAGATACTAGTTGTTATCTCTCTCGGTGACGCACTCTCTCTGTGTGGGGGTGTAGTTTTCTGCAGAGAGTCTGACCTCTGCCTGTATTTTCTTATTATTTTCGGTGTTCAGGATGTTTATAGGCGTCTAACCCTACAGGTGAGGTTGAGGCTTTACAAAAAGGTAGCAACCAGGTGCCAGAGTGTAATCAGCAGGCATCCAAGAGGCACAATGTCAAAAAAAAAAAACGCAAATATAGCGAGGTGGAATTCTAAATGAGAGTGAATCTGGGGTTGGCTTTTACCTTCACTTTTGCTAGTTAGTGTGTTGCGAACAGAGACTGACAATCTTGCATGGTGTGCCTTTACGTCCTAGCATTGACGTGTTTCACTTACTTTAAATTGCTTGACTTTAGCACAACCAGATTAAAAACTATAACTTACTGAGAGCCAACAAGTCTGTAAACATCCCCACTAGACCTCAGCTCACTTGAGTTGTCATATTACTGCAGAAAATGGAGTGAAATACAGAATTTACGATCATTAAGTTCTGAGTTTGGCTGACAGACGTGCCACTGAAACTCAAATCATGACCTCACCTAATCCAACTGATTTGTCAAGACACTTTTAATGATTTCTTCTTCTGTTTGTCCTCAAAACAAGTTTTTCAATCCAATTTCAGGACACACTTGTGATGTTGGAGACCTCTACTGGCTGCTGCCGAGATTAAAAACAGGAATAGCTGATGGTCAGGTGACCTGAATCCTGAGAATCAAAGAGGTGTGATGGCTTATGTGCGATTACACAGGGGAGCGCTGCGTTTTGCAATCCGAACACAACCCCAAAAGAAGACGAGAATAGACCCTTTTAGCTGATTGCTGCTCGGTGTCGTCACCCTCACAAACCGCTCTTATAAACAGGGCTGTTTGCGGAGCCCTTTAGGCTGCGGCAGATTGTAAAATTGGCATGAAGAGCAGCAATTCACCACACTGTTTGACTTTGTTGTATCCAGAAGGAGAGCTTTGTGATGCCAGGGGAACGGTATATACGCTTTAAGACAAGGAGTTGCGACAGATATTGAAGAAGTAAAAGAGCAAACCAGGCTGCATCTGCTCTGCCTTCGCTCCACGTGGCTGGGTTTCACAGAGGGAATAGATGTAGATCCCGCTGGGTTTACCCCTCCGTTCAGCTGTGAAAAACTTGTTTACCTCATTTTCTGAGTGATTAAAAATTAGGGTTTAACTTTACTATTTTTTAATACTTAAAACAGACTGTGTTGTGAGTTCTGTGCAGTGGTGGAAAGGTACATTTACTAAAGTACCCTACAAATTCAAGATACCTGATTATTTCCATTTTATGTCTTTTTATTTTCATTTTTTTTTGCTTCACTGAATCTAAGAGGCAAGTATTCCATGACATCTGTCTGACAGCCTGAGCTACTTTTTAAATTTTTCATTCCCTTCCTGTGCAATCAAATCGATATGTCTCAAGATGTGTGAACTTTGACTGATTTTATAAACCGAGGGATAAAATGTTCCTTTATAGATTGAGAAAATGATCCTACTTCTTACCAGGGACAGAGCCAGACGTTGTTAACACTTGGGGCTTAACCAAACCTAGGAGGGTCCTGGGGCATGCTCCCCCTGCTAGATTATTTCCCCCATTTCATGGCAGCTATATGCACTATTTCTCAAGCCATTTGAGATGATATAATGCCTACAAATTGTACATTTTTCAAAAAAACAAAGGGAAAAAAAAACCATGCAGTACGTTATTTCGTATCCACTTGGTCTCCTACTGCCTTCATCATTCTGACACCATATCACAACAAATAATTTAGGCTCTTGCTGCCTAACAAGAGGCAAAAAATGTCTGATGCTACTATTTCTAAGTCACACAACAGGGTAGAAATTTGGTGTAAACAGCATTACTAATTTTGAAACCTCTTTTGTCATACTATGCTGGAGTAGAGTTTACAGAGTGACCGTTTATCTAACAAAGCACCTACGTTTGAATCCATGCCATATTAATCCGAGCTGCTCTAATTGCAAATCGAGGATCTTCAACAATGCCACATAAATGTAGCCTTCAATACTCTGAATTGAATATGATGCCAACAGAAGAATATTTACTCAATATTAGATTTATGTAGGTAAAAACATAATAGGATCAACAACATGGGCAGATATTGTTATCTGAATAATAAAGCTGAAGGTGTTTAAAAACCTAAAAGATTTTTGCGGGCTTTTGTGTAAGCATTCAGGGCTGGAGCTCCAGAAGCTGCCCCCTCTGCTATTTTTCTGCTGCTTAAGCTAAATGATCTGTTTGAAAACTCACTGGGATCAGCTGGAAAATTCATTGTCACATGCTGAAAACAGGGCTGTGTTTCAGACTTTACAGAGATACGTAGTTCTTATAGAACAGAGACGCTAAAATGATCTTATAGAATATGTTGCATTGCTGTAGATTAAACTACCCAACATATAAAGGAGATAAATTAGCTCAATCTTAAGCAGTAAAATGCAACATACACATTAATTACTGCACAATCAATTCTTTAGATACTTTATAGACTTTGCTGATAATACTTACACACTTACTTAAGAATTGTTTTGAATGCTTTTATGTGCAGTTTTAAGTGCTATATCGTAGGCAACTGGACTTGCTTGAGTTTCTTGAAGACTTTCAGTTCAGTTCTGATCTAAAGAAGCCTCTTGAACGAGGTAAAACATCTTCAAGAATCTCAAGCAAGTCCAGTTGCCTATGACATAACACTTAAGATTACCATGACCTGGCTGACTGAGAATCAACATTTTATGTGTAGTGGTGTATTTTCACAGTGTGGCACTAGCACTTTTACACAAGTACAGGGTAAGGATACTTTTTTCTACCACTGGTTCTGTGTCCATGGTTTTATTTATTTATTTATCTTCAAGCACAATCAAAAAGGTTAAAATGTCACTGAGCTGTCACGACAGCTCATTTATTGTCATTACAAAACTGTTGAGACAGTTCTCTCGTGTCACTCCGACAATGTCACAGGTCAACATGGCTCTTGTGTGTGTTTACTTTAAATCAGTCAGTTGTCTCAACCAGACCTCTGTCCTGATCACAAGCTCTCACTGCAACCAGTTTCCCAAATCAAAACCCACGCTGGTATACCTGTATATAAAGGACGAGCCTGAAATGTGATCTCTGACTCCTCACTTTAAACATGAAGGGGCTCCTCTTCTGCTGCCTTGTGGCCCTGGCCAGTGAGTTTTCATTGATTCATTCATATGATTTTAGTTTTTAGGATGATATCACAATCCAGCCTCATAATTCTTTAACTTCAATTTATTTATTTTTTCTTATAAACATATATATTTTTTTTATATCTTGGGATCAAGTTGGAAACAAGGGTTCTTACTTTAACATGTTGTCCCCTAGATTGTAACTCATACATAAATTCAATCAAAATAACAAAATGTGCTGATCTTCTCATAAACGCTGACATAATGTTTGATTTTTATTCCTTCAGCATGTCAAAGTGTCCGTTACGGTGAGTCTTTCTATCATCATCATAAGAGTAAACAATATTCTTTTTCTAAAACTTTCCATCTGGAAGAAGTGAAATGACATTTCATTTTGGAAACATGTTCCAGACCTCGGCTTGAACCCAAAGAAAACCTACGAGTACAGATATGAGGGAATGGTGAATTTTGGCCTCGGGATGCCAAACCTTGCTGAGTCTGGTGCGAGAATAACGTGCAAGCTCAAGATCGCTGGTGTGTCTGAACAAACATTCCTCCTTCAGGTGAGACTGACCACACATTGTTCTACAAACTTTCTCAGAATATGTTTTAAAAAACTTAAAAATACTCACCAAGCATTGTTTCATAAACAGGTTGTTAATGACTACATTTTTTCTGATTAATAATTCAAGTAATTGGCATCACATCATTTGTCATTCATTTTTTATTCATGCATCATAAATACTTTGGAGGTCAATGTAATAAACATCTGTTGAAAGGTTGTTCAGCCTGTAATCTCCCCAAAATAACTTTTTATGGTGTAAATATGACGCACAGTTCTTTGTAAACCGCCTAATAAGTTTAAACTGTTGAGATTTTTAATGAAAGTGCTAAAAAAGGTTCTGAGATCGTTTGCTGGAAATGTCTGCATACAGCTGACTGTTTGTGCATCTATAACGCAGTACCTTCCTTTTTGTCATCTTCCAATCATAAACACATGATGCGTTCACAGGTTTTTGGATATATACTATCAGTACACACACCTGCTAGTTTCCTGTCCACTTATGTTGGGTTAGAAATGTCACCTGTCCTTCATCAAGACAATTAGGCAGTTTTCATGCTGACTTGGCAAATACTCGTCACTGTGGCACATGAGCACTAAAACGTATTATTTTGATCTCTGGTTCAAAGCTTTCAGATTTGGCCTTTGAGGAGTTCAATGGCTTCCCGGGGAAAAACAGCTTTAATGCTTCCCCAAAGCTCACCAAGCGTATTGCTGCCCATCTCATCAAACCCTTCATGTTTGACTACGCTGGTGGACACGTTAGTAACATCCGTGCCGCCGCTGAGATTCCTGACACGATTGTCAACATTGTGAGAGGGATCCTGGGTTTGTTCCAAGTCACTCTGAAGACCACACAGAGGGTCTATCAGCTCAAAGAGGTGAGTCACTGCTGACAAATAAACTGTTAAATAAACTGTTATCAATTAAATAAACAGCATCTGTAAAAATGTAATAAAACATGTTTAATTGTGTTTGCAGGCTGGCATCCATGGCAAGTGCCAGAGTAACTATGCAACCGAAGAAAACGGGGAAACAAAGGAAATGACCATCACTCAGGTTGTGGATGTCATTAACTGCAAGGAGAGAGCAGCCATGTATAGAGGAATGGCCACCGCTGTGCTCGATGAAGTCGCCAAGCAGGTCTGTTTATCTCTCCGCAGATGCATCTGATTCCACAATTATAAATGAAGCAGACCAAAGTCAGAGCTATTTTTGTTTGTGTGTCCTCCAATCTAGAGAGGGGAATCTGTCATTTCAACAGTGAGATATGTTTACACAGTCAAGCCAACAGCAGAGGGAGGCCTCATTACCAGGGCTCATGGCCTGGAGCAGCAGCATTTCAGTCCCTTCAACGTGAAGGGCGGCAGTTTCAAGATGCAAGCCGTGTAAGACAAGGAAATATCTGCACAACACGCCTCTCACCCGTAATGCTCGTCTGCCATACAAATCGTCTGCTTTAAATAACTTCTCCTGCAGGAAGGAAATGGTGCTGCTTGGCGTGAGTGACACAGCGAGAGCCGTCACGTTTGGGCCAATGGAAAGCAAGGGCAACCTTGTTTACAAGTTTGTCAGCTCAGAAGTTAATGTTCCTATTATGATGCAGAGCCTGGAAGCCCCAGTGCCAAAGGTGATAATGATATTCTGCTGCTACATGACATTCATTGGTCTGTAAAATCTTTCCTACTATGAGCAGGAAGCAGGAAGTTAAAATAAATATAGGAATAGCAGCGTTCAATTAACCAATTAGAGCTGTACTCTCTGTTCCTCTTTATAGGCTATTGAGCTGGTCAAGCATCTGGCTGAGGTTAATCGTTACCAGATTGACAGTGCAACTACAGAGGAGGCTATAAAGCTGTATCAACTCCTGCGAGCGATGCCTTATGAGGGACTGGAGGATATGTGGAAGCAACTTGCAGGAAATGAAGAGCATAGGTGAGTACGAGGTTATCATACAGTGTGGAAAATTATGAATACTAAAGAAGAAAACAAAGATTGATCAAGTTCTTAAGAAAAATATTAAGAATATAACATGAATTTTGGATGTAAAATGTATGAAAAAAAAATATGAAAAGGACTTCAATTGAAAAAAAAGGTCTCAGTAGCAGCCACACCACTTGTTAGGGGTCTTTCACCAGGGCCATGTTTACCTATTTAAAGGCGCTGTATATAAGAATGTGGCCAAAATGGTTACTGCACTCAAATTCAAAATACTGCCGCGAGTCGCGTCCCCCCCTTCGGTCGATCTTCGTCTTTTCAGCGGACCATGTGAACAAGTCCGACTTGTTGACTTGCCGTGCTGTTAACGTTTGTTTCTCAAAAAAATCAGTCGGGTCGATGACCCACCTGCACATGGGCTACAATGTGTGATCGAAAATGAATAACAGTTGAAAGTATTCGAAATGTCCATCCCCATCTAGCTATGATGCTAGTTAGCCAACTTTGGCTAAAGCTTACCTGTCGAGGAGAAGAGTAGCCACTTCAACATCCGATTTCAAATTCTTCTCCGCTTTCAACCATCTCCACCATTCAAAAGCATCTCCTATGTAGACCCTTGGTGTTTTTGGGAATCATAACGAGGTCGTTTGGGTTCAGTCACACCGTCATCCATTGTAGCTCAGTCGTAACTGTAACTGATGCTGAGACGGCTGTGGGTGGCCCAACAGGCCTAAACACAAATTCAAAACATAAACATGATTTGTAGACTGTAACAAAATGTTTTAAATACGAATATTCTGACTGTAGTATTGTTGTCGGTGAGATCAGTATGTTATATTAACATTATTCCTTAGTCTCTGTGACATATTGGGATGATTTTACGACTATCTGCTTTAGATTTCTTACATACAGTATATCTCCTTTAATATTGGGGCGCATTGTTGGACTCGGTGGGGTCAGGGCCCCCCTGGTGCCGCCTCGGTTGAAAGCACCGTGCTAAAGTGTCCTTTTGAATGATGAAAATGAGTGGATGTGCCCTTTGGGCTGCCCTTTTGAGTGGTGAAAACAAGAGGATGGCCCCTTTTGGATATTAATTAAAAATCAAGGACAAAGAATATTTTGCCATACATGACACGCTTGCTCCTTGCGCACCGATGGGGCCCCATGTCATGCAGTAGGTGCCCTTTTTTACTTTTTGCCCCTGTCCTTCAAACATCCTGAGTCTGTCACTGTTGGGGTGGGCTATATTTGACCAAGACAATTAGAAGCTAAAGCCGAACTATAGGCTGTAAAAGTGAACCACTACATCACTGCTGATCGCAACAGAAGACAATGAATATAAAGGGAAACTTTGCCAATATTGAACCAGCTGTGTGGCATCGCAGTGTGTGCAGATGAATGGCCCTGTGCCGCTGCCAGCCCCCGGACCTCTGCCATCGGACGGGCAGGGACCTCTGGGGGAAGTCAAACGTTCATCTGCGCACAATGTGAAGACACAGAGCTGGTTAAATATCAGCAGAGTTTCCCTGCTTCCCTTCACTGGTTCCTGTACAGCAGGGTCGGCCTTTTTTTCACTGTTATAATCATTAAAAAAGCAGCATGTGTATACATTCAGTGGGCTATATCTTCAGTAGCTAGCTAGCTAACCCTACACTTTTCAGGGTTTGATTTTGGTTTTGGAACAGGGAAGAAACCGGGTAACGAGTATCATTAATACACGACGTGCCCCAGGCACAACATTTAGCTCCAAATCCACAAAACCAGCCTGGAAATGAAGGAAATCTGAAATGACTGCATTAGAGTCAATGGAGCACAGCTGTGTTGTTGGGTCCTGGTCTGAGTCCGCCTGATGCTACGTTATGATTGACCAGTCTATAGATTTATTCAGGGGGGACAATTATATTAGCTGCTTAAACTTGACTGTAACCAGAAATTCAAAAAGGATTTTATTCAGCATGTCTTTGTACCTATTAAGAACACTGCAGGAAGGTTTGAAAGCGAAATTGCTTCATAGATAACCTTTAACCAGGCTTTTCACTACAGTATTATAAGATGGAGAACAAAATAGTTCAAGGCCATCTTTCAAATCTGATACTGATCCACTCAACTGAATGGTTAATTGAAGAGCATCCTCCCACTTAGTTCAGGAGGGATTTAGTCTGGCACATTACCATCGATGAATGATTTATTATCATGTGAGGCATGATGACAGAAAGGTGACGGCTGAGAGACTGCTTCTCTTGCTCATTAAGATTTAGGCAGCAACTGACACTTTGTATTTCATCTTGTACATGTGCAATTAAATGCCACATCTGAACTGATCCTCACACTTTTATCTTTTCAATTTCCTCCCTTTATTTTTTTGAGGGATAATTGTTATCCTAAGTATTGTCTGATTCAATCACTTTTCTTCTCTTTACTCGTTATTAGACGTTGGTTTTTGGACATGGTTGTTGAGGTCAGTGATGCCAGAATCCTGAATTTCCTGGAAGCGAGGTTCCAGGCTCAAGACATATCTACAACTGAAGCTCTGCAAACTCTTTTGCTGTCCATTAACCATCTCAAGGCCATTCCTGATCTGGTTGAGATGGCTAAAGTGAGTTAATACTAACGTATTGTTTCCACACAGTTTTGTTTGTGTCCGTAATTTATGTTATACACGTAGTACGCCCCCTAGTGTTTAACACAAGGAAATGCATCTCTTTACTTAAAATAAAGATAGAAAACACAAACTAGCCTAGCTACCGTAAAGTCAGCCATTGCTTTATGGATTCCTGTTCTGAAGCCTCGAGTTTGGCATTTTGATTATCACCATCTTGTTTTTTTGGGGACAAAATGGACCAAATTCTGATGACAAAGTGAAGCTTTGGATCTGACTTACACACTGTGGTGATGCTTGCAGACAGCCTGTCTAGTCAATGTGGCCCGTCCTTATTTATGCTTAATAAAATGTAAACACGTCATTTCACCCGTACATTTGAGGGAAATTAGCTGCAGAGACCAAAGCTGTTGTTGCACTAGACTGTAAATATAGTTATATTTGCTGTAAAGTTGGGCATTTTACATGGGCATATATGGGAATCGACTCGCATCTGGAGCCAGCCTCAAGTGGCCATTAGAGGAACTGCACTTATTGGCACTTATTTTATTTATTTATTTATTTAACAGAGATAGTGCACAGTTACTTAGCTGTACCAGAGTTAGCTATAAGCTAATTTTCATTTGTAGAGGGCTTCATTTTTCAGCCCCAGAGGTTGCTGCCTGATAAAAACTAGGGCTGTACTCAGCTCAGAATAATGTCAGTTGAATCCGATCTGGTTGTTCAGTATCAATATTCAGCTATTAGTTCCTTTTTTTCTATGCAGAGTTTGAGAGTGTGAATGGGGCTCAGGGAGACGTTCCGAGTGACAGTGACATTTATGAGATAGACTAAAAAAGTCAAGTTAGCCCAAGCTAATGCATGCTTACAATATTAACAATGGATCAGAAATGTACAAAAAAAAATGCTGACACTAGATATCAAATAAAAGCCAGAGACTGTTTCAAATCAAGTTGCTGTGAGCTGTAAATTCACCACTTCTAAGAAGAAGACGGACGATGTCACCAGAAGTAAAAAAAAAAAACTTAACTAAGGGTTCTCCAACTATGATTTGAATCTTTGACTGTCAGGGGGCAGCCCTAATAGAAACTATAAAAGGTCAAAAAGTCAACTTTGTCTGTTTTTCACTCAAAAACAGGACCAACAATGCATGGTGACAAATAAGTGAGGAGCTTGGCCTGCCAGCTATGTTGCCAATATATAGTGTTAAAAGACATATGAACCATCTATATGCTACACACCTGGCATGCTACCAATGTAAGCTTAATAAACTGTCCAACTGAAATAGCCTGCTAGCTTATTTGTTTCTAAGCCAACTTCCTGTGGTGCACATTAGATATGTCTGTCTGAAATCTGCAGCAAAAGTTACAGTTTTCAGTCTACTCTGGGCAAATTCCAAATCAAAAAACACAGAAGGAGTTTTGCCAACAAATTGGAGATCATGGAAGGTCCCATAGAAATGAACGGCTACGGTTTAATTGCGCACGTACACGGAGCTTTGTGGAAACGAGTTGTAAAGACGGAGAAATAGTTTGCATATTGACAAATGTCACCATGCAATCATAACAGATCATGTCAAAATGTCTCTGTCTCTCTTTCACAGATGTTCCTCAGCATGCCCTTTAGTAAATCCAGCATCTATCTGTGGCATACAGTGGTGCTTTCCTACGGCTCTCTGGTGTACAAGCACTGTGCCTATTACACACCTTGTCCAGTATCTGCTGTGCAGGTAATCAGACAGAGGAAGAATTTACTTTCCTTTGTACTATAACTTCTCTTGGTATATGATGAGAATTATCTGTGTGCAAAATCATAATGTAGTCTATTTGTAACAACTGACTGCACATGTGTTTACAT
Source organism: Epinephelus awoara (assembly GCA_035609425.1). Lineage (NCBI taxonomy): Eukaryota > Metazoa > Chordata > Actinopteri > Perciformes > Serranidae > Epinephelus > Epinephelus awoara. The sequence continues at coordinate 23,033,434 of CM069303.1, read as the reverse complement.
CTGTATTAGCCACTGCTGGACATGGCTGTGGAAAATCTGAGGAACGGCAACGAGGAAAACATGGTTATTGCTCTGAAAGCTCTGGGGAACGCAGGTCATCCAGGCAGCATTAAAACAATCATGCGCTTCCTCCCCGGAGTTGCTGCCACCCCTGTGGATCTTCCACCTCGTGTGCTGAGTGCTGCTGTGCAGTCTATGAGACTCATAGCTGCCAGAGACCCTCACAGTGTAACTATATATATAACATACAGGAAAAAAAGAAGACTTCTAAGATGTTCATTTATCACAGCTATATGTGAGGTTTTCATATGAATCATGTTTATGGTAATTGCTCTGTGTTCCACAGTCGAGCTAAAAATGTAATTTTCTGATAAGGTCAAATTCAAATTGGCAATGTGTTTAAACAAAACTGCAGGTTATTCTAATCCTGGAATTTAATTTTCTTCATTGTTGCAGGTAAGAATAATTTTCAACAATCATGTGAAAATGGCAAATCTGATTCATGCTATTGTCACGTTATCTTTGCATTGTAGAGGTACACAATTATCTCCCTATTTATATCTCCAACATTTACAGTAATCTGGATTTTTAAAGTTCATCGTCGCTTCAGAAAATAATGGAGACGGTGTTGGAGGAGAACAGAAATACAGAGCAGTGGGTGGTTGAACATGCAGTCTTTCTGAACTCCTAATCATTATAATATCTGTGTTTTCAGGTCCAAGACATCACCTTGAATCTGTTCGTGCAGAAGAACCTAACCACTGAGATACGCATGCTGGCCTTCATGATCCTGTTTGACACTAAGCCATCAATGGCTCTGGTGTCCACAGTGACTGGACATCTACAGGAGGAAAAAGACCTCCATCTTGTCAGTTTTGCATACTCCTACTTGAGAAGCCTTGCCAGATCCAGTACGCCAAACAACCAATTCCTGTGAGCGTAACAAGGCAGTTATAACCAGTTGGGTATTATTGTTTATGTCATACTATTTCCAGTGTTCTCCAGCTTTCAATCATCCATTTCTCTGTTCTCTACAACAGCTCAACTGCCTGCAGCGTGGCCGCGAAAATCCTGGCCCCTAAATTTGGTCGTCTCAGCTATCACTACAGCAAAGCAGTGCGCATGGACTGGTTTAATGGTATGCTCAAATACAGATTCTTAGATTCATCTGAAACCGTTGCATGACGATTTGCTTTTTTCCCCCGATACAGATGACTTCCTGATTGGTACTGCCGCTGAAGTCTTCATGCTGAGAAGTGCGACAAACATCTTCCCCACTGAAATCATGTTGAAAGGAAAATTTTACTTCATTGGTAGAATTCTGCAGCTTCTAGAGGTACGGCGCCATACACTGACACTTTCACTGAAGATGAAGTGTCTTCCCAATTGTTAATAGTAATCTTCTTTGCTTTTTATGCTGCAGTTAGGTGTCCGTGCTGAAGGACTTATGGAGCTGCTTGGCACCGGCATCCCTAGTTTTAAAGGAGATCTTAGTTTCGGTGACTTCCAGGCTATTCTAAATGTGGTGAGTGTGCTATATAACTGAGACTTTGAGGCAACAGCAGAACTGTGCTGTGATGTGTCAGCTATGTGTTGTGCTGTGCCATTTTCAGCTTCAAAACTGGGAAATTCTGCCCAATGATAAGCCCATCCTGTCCGCCTATTCTCGCGCGTCTGGACAAGAGTGGTTCTTTGCCGATCTTAACAAAGCAACCATTCAGGACATCATCATGGTGAGAGAATAATTGAAGAACAAACATTAGTGTCGAAGCTCAGTCAACAAAAACGACCATGTGTGTTAAAAGCCTATTACATGCTGTTCTCCTGTGATCCTGCCCGCAGGCTCTTAGTCCTTCTGCAGGGAAAGAGAGCCCTCTGTGGGCTGTGATTGAGAATCTACAGAAGGGAATGTCATGGCATCGGACAAAGCCGTTCTTAATCTTTGAGGTTCGCTACTTCCAAGCTACCACCCTTGGTCTCCCCCTGGAGATTAGCAAATATTATGAAAGCATCAATGGGATAACTGTTAATGGTGAGAAATCAAATCCTACAGCAAAGGACCACCCCACAAATCGACTTAGCACTGGTTGATGACTGAAATTATTATTTCATTTGATGTAAATCGTTATTAAAGTCATTTTTTTCTTATGTAGCCAAAGCCGCAGTAAATCCACCACTGACTGAACATCTTGGACAACTGTTGACTTCTGACATTTCACTGCAGTCTGATGGTTTCATTGGGTAAAATACTACATCCATCATGTTAAAGGTCCAGTATGTAGGATTTGGGGGCATCTGTTGGCAGAAGTCATTTGTATTATACATAGCTATGTTTCCATTAGTATATAATAATCTGAATTGTTTTTGTTGTCATTACCCTGAGCCGTTTATATCTACATACAGAGCTGGTTCTCTTACATAGAGTCTGCTATGTTGTTTTGCAGTAGCCCAGAAAGGGCAAACCCTAACCAAACACTGGCTTTAGATAGGGTCACTCACATCTTCGTGTTTTCATGTGGCCATCATAGTTCTCCTGCACTCTTGGAACACAGGAGAAGTTTCAGATCTGCAACCTCACCACTAGATGCCACTTAACCCTGCACACTAGACCTTTAAGCAGTTATCCTAGAAAGCAAACAAAATTGCTTTTGTATACTATTTAAAGCCATATTGTGGAGTTAAAACAAGTGAATTAACCTCTTTTTTTTTAGTTTCACAAAGGATTTTTGGGTTTTCTATGGGATCAACACAGAGCTGTTCCAGTGCGGTACCGAGCTTAAGAGCAAAACGCCCATTGCTATCCCGTGGAACTTTGCCGCCAAGATTAATGTCAGAGAAAAGAAGTTTCAACTCGACATCCCTTCATGCAAAAAAGAGTTTGAACTCTTTTCAGTCAGGTATGTTTTGGCATGTGGTAGGAAACAGTTTCACATAAGGATCAAGATCTTGAATTAATTCACAAACTCAAAATATTAATTCTTGTACTTCAATCAACACATTGTGATTCCTCCTTGCTTAATGGAGAGCAGCACATCAAGACCAAACTTCTGTTTCATATTGCAACTCTTGTCATGCACTGCTCTGAAGTAAGAGCCTGAAAAAGGTCCTCTTACCTATATATTGAAAATGAATGGAACTCATTGTATGCCATGTGGTTTATACAAGTGTGCTTTAAGTGTGATAAAAGTTACCCACAATGCAGTCAGTGTGCCATGTTTTCCTTTCCCAACCAACAGCTCCAATGTGTACGCAGTCTCCAGGAACATTGAAGAGCCAGCTTTGGCTAAAATGACTCCAATAATACCCACAGCCATTGATTCCAATCATGAAGTCGTCAGCAAGGACCCCACAGTTGTGAGGCCTGAGTCAGATGAGGTACAGTCATCACCTTTGTAAGATTACTGTTAAAGTTAAAATAATTAAGATTTACAGAACTCAATCTTTGTGATTTTCCCCCAATCCAACAGATCCTGGCAGCAAACACCTGGCATCCAATATCCAAAATGTGTACCGAGAGTAACATTTATGGAGCTGGTCTGTGTGTGGAGTCTGAGTTAAGGAGAGAGTATTATCACGAGGAATACCCCCTCTACTATTTCCTGGGATACACCCGCATGGCATTCAAAGTAGTCCCGGGTATGCACAACAAGTCACATTCACACATTCATACAGTACTGTGCAATCCAAAAAACATCACAAACTTGTATGGCCTCAAGAATGTAACAAATATTTAGCAGTGCAAGCAAAACGCTGCTTAACCAGCCCACTCTCACGGAAAAAACACCACATTGTTCAACTGTGCAAAGAGCTTATTACGATCCTATACTTACGTTCATTGTAAGGCAATGCCCCCTAGTAAATATTAGAGGAGCAGAGGAGGAAGCCATGTTACGTAGCATAAAAAGCGACAAAGTCTAAAACATGTTGTACAAATTTTAAACAACCACAGGACTTTCACCCAGGAGACCGGTGTTTGCATCCCGCAGTCAGCTTTGACTCCTTTTAACAACAACATTGCCTTGTATGTAAGTGTAGCAAGCTTCACTATCTATATTAGTGACATAACTAATTACATAAAGCTAAACCAAGATGTTTTGCGTAAACCTAACCAGAGAGTGTTGGAGCGAAACTACAACCATTTTATGATGTTAAGAATGAGCTTAAAATGACCATTAAAATAGTAATAGATGAAGGGGCTGGTCATATGACTTTCTTTTTTTTTTTTTCTAGGAGAAAGCATTGGCTAAAACTTGCATGAGACACAATGCACCTCTGGCAGGTTGTGTTCAGCAGTGTGCTCTGCTGCACCTGGAACCACACACAAGAGTGATGTCACTTTGTACTGACACACTTGTACATCACTGCAGCAACTTAAGCCACCAGAAGTCTGCAAGAACAAGATTTTCATTGAGAGTTAAGATACTCTTAATTGTTTTTTTTTTTATGAACTAGTACAGTACCTGTTCAAAACAGGCCAGGTGTTTGGCCTGAGGTATGACCGATATTTTCCCGAGGCTCTGCCTACAAGTCTGTCACTCGTGGAGCAACATTTAATCCACAACATATGCAGGCACAAGCTTCATTACATCTTTGTAGCTGCAGCTTCCACGATTAAAATCCAGTTTTGGTTGTTTAGCCAGTGTAGGGCTCCAGCTAACATCTGCAGCCAAGGACGGCTCACCTTTGGTGGGGTGTATTTCCTGGAGCTTAGCGTTGTTGTGCTTTCAGACTGGAGGTTTGAGGACGTATTTTCTGTGGAAACAGTTTTAGTCCGACTACCTGCAGCAGCAGTGTTCTTGTCATCTTTCCTCCCGACAAGTAAATCCACCCCTGAAAAAACACACCCAAGTCACAGCTACTCACAGTCAGAATCAAAGTAAAGAAGTAAGTAAGCTGAAGTGAGCTAAGCCGTTGTATTAGTTTATAGAGTAGAGCATGAATCTTTTTGTGGAGTTATATTCTGCTTGCGGTCACATTGTTAGTGTTATCAGTTATATGGCAAATGTTCACACTTTGAGTTGCAATGGCAGAGTTATGCTTATTCTGTGGGCAATCTGCTCGTGCTCATTGACTCCAGGAAAGTGAAGAGGAACTCAGTTGTAACATTAGTACATCCAGCGTCTGAACTGCAGTCAGTGAGCCACAGCTAAGCCGGTGTCGTGCCAGGGTAACTCGACATGGCCGACATGCTGCTCACTCTGCAGAGCCCGACGCTTCTTTGGGTTCAGAAACACAAGCCTTCATAATGAACGTTACATAGCTTATGCTTGAGATGTTTGAAAGATGTAAATTCTCTGGTCTCTTTCTACATCTGTGGAATGTACCATAGCGAGCGGTACAGGCCTAAAGCCCCCAGTGTCCCTGACACTGTAGAGAGCCAAATTTGACAATGCACATCCTTGGGTCTTCAGCAATGCACCATGAAGTAGATTGGATGAATGGTTCCTGACTTATGAGGGGGACCCACGCACATACACACATATAAGATTTCCTGCTTGTTTTGGTTTTGCATAATGTTTAAATTAAAATACTTTTACAGGAACACTGGATTGCATTAGACTGCACATGTTACTGTGCTGCCTGTATACATTTCTTTCTCAACTCTTTCCTAACATAGCCTGTATACCTTTATTAGCACAGGCAATCAAAGCTGTTGACAAAATTCACTTTGAGGTTAATGCTGGCCCGAGCAGAGACCCAATGAGTGCACGCCAACTGCTTGAGACTCTGAGGAGGCTTTCCAAGGTATTTGGCTACCCTTGCAATGTTATTATCTGTGCACCTGCTCTGGTGTTTAATCCATTCAAATTCTCCTGTTGCTTAATTGTGTTTACAGGAAGCCACCCAGCGAGTAAATCTGACCTCTGATTCAGCCTCGAGCGTCACAGAATCTCCTCACAGCCGTCGTGACAACGTAATGGAGGTACGCTCACACATGCTCCACAGAGAGTGACCCAAAAATGTTCATCATGTAAATTGTTTCAGCTGTGCTAATGATTCATGAGCCCATCACCATGAAAATAAGTGGTTCAAGTTATGACTGCAGCTAATTGTGTGCATGAAGCACTCCATAGAAAGTGTTGCTTTACTGTCATATACGATAAAAATGCTCAGGTGCACACATGACATAAGATGACTGATATGTTGCACATTTGTACGTGATGCACACCAACCCACAGCCCACTGGACTGCCTTCTATCATATTCCATAGGGTTCGGACTCAACACCTGAAGCTGCATTCAATATCAAAGCATTGGCCATGAGTGGCAACCAGAAGCCCGAGGGTTATGATGCAGCCTTCTACTACACGCCTGAGGCAAACATTCAGAACGCCCAGCTGATTGTGTCCCAGGTCGGGGAAGACACCAACTGGAAGATGTGCGTTGACACCACTGTGGATGCCCATGACGAGGCAAAGGTAGATATACAACACACACTATTTTATTTTTATCTGTGTGCATTAAATGTCAGAATTTTAAAGAATAATACTGCTATTATGTTTTCCCTGAAAAGACTAAAATAATAAGTCATTGCCAGCCTTAACCTTTAAAACATTTAAAGAAACAGTGTGTAGGATTTAGTGGCGTCTAACAGTGAGGATTACAGAACGCAACCGGCTGAAACGTCTCCCATGTGCCAGGCGTGAACTCTCAGCCAAAGTATCCGCAGAGGTCTCTTCCTCTTCAAAACAAACAGACCCAGTGATTTAAACCAGTAAAAACCTTTATTAACGCAGTTTCACATAAGAAAAAAACAACACTATTTTTAGTATTTTTAGACTATAAAGCCAAACCCAGTTCTTTTTTCCTAAACCTAACCATGTGCATGTGTCGTCTGAGGAAAAACAACGTCACTTTGCCGGCGTTACACTGACGTACGTCCCGAAACGTCAACGACCACTGCACCCAGGGTACCTTTCACACTGCATCTTCCATGACAAACGTTGATATGTGATGAGGTCGGAGTGAGAATGTGTTACTCTGGGCCACTGTTGAAATACGGCAGTGCAACATGACACACTCTGTGAATGAGGACCCACTTTCGATGTAGATATTAACAGCTCATTCTCAGGTAACGAAAACACAACGTTCTTAATTTCAGGTGATTATACACTAAAGAAACATACATATTAAACTATATTCCATTTCTACCAATATATATCCCCCTAAATCCTACACACTTGACCTTTAAAATCTAATAACCAGCTACATTTCATCCAGCCATCATCACTATCTATTAACCTTTCTCAAAATAGACAAAGTTTACCAATGCATAATAATGCATGTGAAGGTTGCTCTTAATGCTGACACACATGACTAGTGCTATAAAATCTCTTTATACACTACATTCTAATAGCAGCCTTGTAAGTGTCTGCATACTGCCTTTTATATATTTTAATAGAATCAAAAACACCATAAAAACAGATCCACTTGTTGTCTGTTGTTAGGATATATTTAGCCATATAAACCTGTTTAAATACACAATCTACGAACACACTGCATGATGGTTAAATTTCGACATTAAAAATCCTACTGATGGCCAGTTTAAGGTATTTTATCATATTGCACATGCAGGCCGAAGCCAAGGGTTTTGTTTGTAGAGACTTCCTTCATGATTGATCTCTTGTGTTTGCTCTAGGCACACATCAGATGGGGAGCTGAATGTCAGTCCTATGAAATGTCAATGAGATATGCAACTGCACATCTGCCTGGCTCCAAGCCAACACTCAAGGCCAAAGTGCACTGGACCAGGATCCCACAGAGCATGGCAGAGACGGGCAGAAGGTGAGCCTCGGTGGGAAAAAAGTGAAGTTTGTATCAGGGAAGATAAAATGTGAGGAGTAAGAGGAGAGTGAGCCGGAGAAGAAGAAGGTGAAAGATGACTTCGACTCGCTCGCTCTGATTTACAGAGCACGGTGGAAACATTTTCTGTGTTTACAATGATGACACAAACTGGTGTGTGTTGTTAAAGGAGTTTTTTTTAACCACTCCTAGAATTGAAAGCTACGTCCCAGGCATGGCTTTACTTCTCGGCTTCTACCAGCAGCATGAGAGAAATGCAGAGCAGGAGGTTTCTGCATCAGTTGTTGCCGCCTCAGCAGACAGCGTTGATGTGAAGATTAAATTCCCAGAGGTATTGGCGGAAACATCCACAACCTACATTTTTATGCAAAACTTGTAAATCCTTGCATTGTATATACCCTGCATTGACTGCTGTATTTACATGGATGTATCATTCATTCTTGTCATTAGTACACAGTCTACCGCCAGGCTATTCCGGTGCCTCTGCCACCTACGAGCTCTCTGGAGCCTCAGCCCGACATCACAAACACCACAATAGGCAGCTTTGGACGTGCATAAAAAACATGTGAGCTACATAAAACCAGTTTGATTAAGCATAATTGGATGTTCATACTAATTTTCTGTGTCTTTTTGAATATTTTATCATTGTGTGTGTGTGTGTGTGGGGTGGGGGGGGGGGGGGGGGGTGGGGGGGTGGGGGGTAGTGGAGGATTGCGCTGACAGATTTCTATGCAAAGCAGATGAGCGAAAACAAGCAAAGAGCAGTGCAATTTTCTTTTTTTTTTTTTTGCTTGCTTGCTTTTAAAAATATGTTTTGTGCTGCAGAAAGACAACAAAGCCCAGATGGGAGCCAGATGCCTCTTTTCACAGTGATAACGCCACAACCAAAATCTCACCACCGTGATGAAAGTGAGGATCATAAAAGATGCATCAGTAATCCGTCAGATGTCACCAGTTTGGAAATAACCTGTAAAGGTCCTGATTTATTCATCTGAAATCCTGTTAATATTTGAAGACCCTCTTTTAATTAAATATTGTGTAAATTCATGCTTCTGCCCCAAAATATTGTAGCTTCATAACACAGGATTCACTAAAACCTGTTTCAGCAAGTTTTGTTTTTCCTCTCTGATCCTGTCAATATAAATCTGTGCTTCATCCAAACATTGTGTTAAGTCTGTGTCCCAGGATTACAACCATGACAACATGTAGTGAAGCTCCCCCATGTTCAGTTTTGGCTTGTTAATGAACTAAGAAAGTTAAAAAAGCAGCTGGACTGTTGTTACATCTCTGACCAGATTAGATCATGTAAAAATACCTGGGGGCCATCTTTATTCTTTATTCAGGATCCCCATTAGTCATTACTGCAGTAACGTCATCCCATCAGTAGACCACAAGAGCAAACCATTAGAGGCCATAACGTAGGCTCATAGAATGATATGTAACTGCATGAACTATATGTGACTGCACAAAACATGGTTGTACACTACACACAAATACACATTACCTTCACAAACGTTACATCATATGCTCGTAAAACAGATTTCTTTTTTGATCATTGGTGCTCTTTGTTAGTATAGTGGTAATTTATTCCAAATCCACATGGCCCTGAACATCACAGTTTTCTTTAATGCACTGGTCTACGGTTAGGGTAAAGCTTGTCTGGTTTCATGATGGTGTCTATCAGCAGCGTGTGTTATCTATAAATATAGGTGTGCAGGTTTTCTTAAGACATGGATATTTTTTAAGTACTGGATCAGGCTGTATGCCAGTCTGTCCTCCACCCTCATCCATCCCCTCCACACTGTTCCTCACAGAGCAGTGAAGGACAAGACGAGCAGCTCTGTTTCGAACAAGCTGGACTAGGTCTCGTTTCCAGGCGCCAGACCAGATTGCTGGACAGTAGTCCAGGTGTGATAAGACTAAAGATAATAATCACATGCAAATATTCAAACCCTTCGTTCCAAATTATCTTCAAGCATTATAATGTAATGTAATCAATAAGGTCTAATCAACCTCCTTTATTTGTCAAAATGCTCAGCTACACCAGGCTAGTAAAAGGGAATGGGCGTTTAATTGGGATGAAGCTTTTAATTTAAGTTTTATAGTAACTGTTCATTTGCTTGTTTACCGTCGTCCTGTGTAGTTCCTATTTGGAGCGTGTCTACAAACTGGCTGAGAAGGTTGCTGTCGTGAGATACAAAGAAATGCAAGGTGAACTTTCTTGATTTACCAATATTGTGTGACTGGTCACATACTGTATAGTATATGTTAGAAAACAAGCTGTCTGTCAGAAGTCCACAGTTTGCCCTCGGGCCTGACTCCCCTGATATATGATATGACAGTAACTGTGGTGTAATCTGAGCTCATTACTAAATATTACACAATATCATTATGTTAGGCAACGATCAGCAGCACTGATGACATCTCTGGAAATCCAGATCAGGTCATAAAATCTTTTGATTCAAGTGTCAACCTTGTCTGATGCTAACTTTGCAGCATTTTTTTGTATTTACCCAAAAAAAACAACAGAAAAAGCAATTTGCATGACATTATATTTGCCAATTCTAATTTTCCTTACAATATGTAATTGATGGAGTGGAAACTGCACAAAGCACAATCCAATCGGCTGGCAGATTTGTCTGTTCAACCAGCCATTTGGCAAACAAACAGTCTTTGTTAACAGGTCCTGTTATTCTCTAAATATCCCATCTGATTGTCATAATACTGAATGTTGTGGGTGAGTTTTGGATTCAGCAAGCTGGATCATAAATGCCCTTTTTGTAGGATTTCTGCTGAAAGAGACGGATGTTTACAGGGTCTGTGTGACCTGCTCTGTTTGTTTGGTCAACTCACCCAACAGGACTGTTTGCACATATCAGCACACAATGTCACCGTGCATGCCCTTAAAGTTCACTGCGTGTGCTACACAGAGCGCTCTGTGTCCTCTGTGAAAACATGTCAGATGCTTATTGGATGGTTGAACTACATTATTTAAAATGCAGAGATCTGAAAGTAGAGGTATTCCTTTGTAGACGGATGAAAGATTGCATGAACAGTAATTGGCGGCCCTGCTCTGGCCTCTACCCAAATCTCAACTTTGAGTCGCAACAAATGGGATGTGTCACTAGCCAAAGATAATGATTGCATCCTAACCAAAGACTGGTTGTACTAACTACTCCTGGCTCGGCTCCTCCTGCCTACGCTGATTCAGCCAGATGGTGTGGAATCGCAGAGAAAAGACATCGGCATCAAAAGTCTGAACAGGATGAGCACAATTATAATGGCACCATTATGTTCCATTTACATCTCTAATATCCTGCGGGCTTTTAAGTGCCGGTTGACAGGCTGATTGCGAATCTGTTGTGCCTACGTCAAGACTCACATCACCCTCCTGTCATATGGAAGATCGGGACACTCTGACCTTGTGTTGACAGGTGAAATCAGCTGGTTAGAAAGCATTAGTGAATGATTGATCAGGTCATTTGGAGGAGGAGGGATAGGCCATCCCCTCCTTTTTATTGCTGCTCACTCTGTGATTGTGACTTGCCTCATTAGGCAGACTATACCAGCCCTGCTAAAAGCCATCTGAGGGTAGCTGATAATAAAAACCATGGCTACAGAAATTTTTGTCCAATTGGAGCTATTACTCCGTGTTGGAGGCACAAAAAGTCAATGCAGCTGAAGAGTTTTATCATAAAACCCACTAGTACAACAAGTGACACTTCTTTAGAGGAAATAATTAGGGGCACTTTTTGAACAGATGGTGTACGTTAGGAAGAATTAACATCCGTCTAAAGTGTTTTAAAAGATGAAACAATATGCTGTAAAATATAATTCCTAGAGAAGTCCTGTTTTTTGGCATTGACAACAAGGGAGCATAATCCCGTGGTATGCATGTGTGTGTGTGTGTGTGTGTGTGTGTGTGTGTGTTGAGCATGAGCACTAGAGGACAGTGTTTACCAGACATTAAAATATGCCTGGCACAGTGCTAAAAGCCTGGCACCAGTATTTGTTCAGTTCACAGAGAGGGCTATGCAGTGGATGTTGACACTTTGAGGATAAATAAACATATGTCTTGGCACAGTCAAAGTGCTCCTGCGACTCTGTGGCTCACAAAAAGAGGACACATTTTATTCTGATATAAAAATAGAAAATAAAATAATTACAGACTGTCGATATCCTTTGCATGCCATTAAGGCAAACTGTCCTCACCGCAGTATCTTAATGATGCTTTTTAGTCATAAACAGACAATTATGGTTTATGTTTTAGGGATTTCACAGTTGCATGAGCACTGTCATAGCTTAGCTGGTACAGATTACTCATTAGCGAGGAGAGCTGGTGTGGTGTCAGGTGAAGAGGAGTGCCAGCGGATGATCAATCGGGTCATTCGGTAGGAGTCATAAACCGGATTGCTTCTTCACCAGCACACAGGATCTGACACAAACTGCCTCCCCTTCTAATTTAAGGTACACTGAAGCGAGGCTCGCATGCAGGGTGAGATGTGAGTGGGCGAGACCGGTGACATCACTGACATTATCACTGACATTACCAAGTGGGCACACCTAGTCACTTCATGACACCTCTGGAGGGCTCAAAATGTGACACCACGCCTGCTGCTCGACTTTCACCGAGCTCACACCATTTCATCATCGCTCTGATGAAACGAGCTCGACGCCACGTTCACTCGTGTTAATAAGAAATCTTATTGCTCCGCACCAAAGCAGTTGTGACATGCTTTCAGGGAAGGGCAAATTCATTTTGAGACTTCACTCCTGAGAAGCTCAGTACAGCACAACCTCTCATTTGAAACATCACCGTCATTTTAAGAGTATGTTTATGATCGGGATCATGACACAGTTAAGACTTGTTATGTCAATATTATAATAGGCGATGATTACCATGCTGTGTTGTTGCTGTTATTCTGAATAGCAGCAGTGGTTGCAGCCTCTTTGGGGCTTTTGTGAAGACAGGACTGCCAACTGAGGTCAGATGGCTGAAGTGAGATTTGCATGCCACAGGCTGTGAGAGCCTCTGTCTGAAACACAGAGTTTCTATTGAGCCAGTGCAGACACTGATCATTAGAGAGGTTCATAAGCAGCCTGACGGCTACAGAAATATAACTTCAGAATAAGTGGAACATTCAATCATAATGTTCAATTGAAGATCTTACATCAGTCAGCAGCGAGCATTTATAATGTGAGTGCTTCTGTTAAGTTTCCATTTTGCAAAACTCTCCAGAAATTAAAGCTATTCATATTTCACTTGACAAGTAATCTGTATATAACTGCTCACTGAAAATTAAAATACTATCTGTGTTTATCTTTATTTCGATAATATGTGCAAGGAATTGGCGTACGCTGTCAGGTTTTGAGCAAAGTTTAGAAAATAGTTGCTCTGATAGAGTCGTACGGAGCCTTTTTGTTGCCAGTTAATTAAGCTCAGTGGTTTATTGTTGAGTAAAAAAATAAGTAAACAGATAAATAAAACAACAGTTCCTCAGTGCCTGTGTGAAATTAGTGATTTTTGTGGTTTGCCCCGAGCTGTCAGAGTTGCAACAACTGCACTGCTTTTGAAGCAGGGATGTGTTTTAATTGCATGCTGGAACAGACTGCAGCCTCGTGCGACCCTCGGCAGGACAAACATTTTTTCAGGAAGTGGACAGATTAGTGGATTATACATTTTCATTGGAATATAATTGTTATATTTCAAACTATGTTCCGGTGGATCTATCAGATAATACACTGACTGTGGGTACCCAAAAAGTAATTAGAAATGTTTGATGTTTCCAGAATTCCACAAGATCTGTTTTTCCGCAGGCTGTGAATCTTATTTTGGGTGTTTCTTCTGTCATTTCTCCGTTATTACAGTCTAGAGAACTTAATTAGTTGTAGGGAGCTCGGTGTGCGGAGAAGACACAGTTGAGTTTGAGGAGAGCTGTCATTTTTATAGTCCCCATTCTGCCGCTGAGTGGCAACAGAAGGTGCTTTCGTTGATGAAAGGTCTATTGTTAGGAGTAGATGGTTAGACAGACCATAACTAAAACTAGACTGACCAGTTTTTGTGGGAACAATGATGCCAAAATATAGATTTTTTTTCAACTGGTGAAAGTAGTAATACAGCTAAATTCCTAATGCACAGAGCCATATATAAGATTTAAGATTATGTCTAAGATTTGAGGCTTTTTGATAACCCAATTGCTGGAATAGCTTCCTGTAGTGATGATATTGGGGTGCACAGATTGTATATATTGACAGCACATTCAGTAGTGATGACTGTAAAAACTGAAATTCCTTTATTGAAATGCTACAGCTCAACAGAAAAGGGGGGTTTTTATGACCGTCTGTTTCAATCTGTGTGCATGTACAGATGAAATGGTTACTGGTGTCACGATAAACCTCGATAAAATGACATTTGGTATTTTTGTTTCGATTTTTAATTATTGTTAAAACCATGTTTGATTATGTTGCTTTAGAAAACTTGTAGTAAGTACTGTGCAGCATTTTTAGCCTTACTGAAAGCAGGGGTGTCAAACATACCGCCAGGGGCCAGGACCCACCAAAGGGTCCAATCTGGCCCACTGGATGACTTTGCGCACCTAATAGTGATGCACTTGTGAAGGCTAAAAAGTGGCAGGTTAAACACAGGAGCAAGTTAAACACAGGACTTTCCCTGGGAGACCGGTGTTCGGAAACGGGAACTTTAAAAGTAATTTAAACATATATCATCACTGTGTCTCTTTTCCTAAACCTAACCTCCATAACTTTACGTTTAGAATGTAAGTACATTTAGTAGGTTACTTTACGTTAAGTGCACAAGGTAATTCATGGGGCGCTAATTTCAAGGATCTCATATGAACGTTGCATGAGGATACATTGAGTGTGTATGAAGCAGGTAAACCCAGTGATGCAACTGGTCCCTTGTCCTCACATGCAGTGACACAGAAACACAAGCAAGCACTTCAAAGGAGGCTGCTTATGCCCCGATATAAAATGACACCTGGTGACAAAATTTCAGTCAGTGTCAGTAGATTTCTTTTTCACGCTTTAAGCACAATACCATAAGAACACTAAACCATGATAATTTCGGTCTCTGTAATGCTGATAGGAAATTTTCATACTGTTCCATCTTTGTGTGCATGTCTACTGATTCCTATCTACAAGCACACATACTAACACAGCTTCTGAGGCAGCTTCTGTGATATTTGTGGGAGTATATTCACCCTGCAAAAAGTACACCACAAATCCATAAACCCTGCCGGTGGCTCCAGGTTGCGGTGAAGCTCCTTGCAACCAACCTGAATAATCTGAACCTAATCCCTAACAATAAGGGTGTGCCCCCTCAGGGAACATGGGAGAAGTAGGCAGCTCGATGTATCAAAATGACTGACCATCTGACATTACTGAAAGCACTGGAGGACAACACATACACACACATGCACACGAAAGCATACACACTCCCTGCTGAGATGTTGACCTCAGAGCACCTATACCTCAGGCCCATAGTTACCAGTTTAACATGCACAGTTACACAGTGTAACTGCATGATGACTGCTTCCAAAAAGACATAAATAAGCCACCTATACAGCTAAATGCTGATTCCATGTCTCAAGAGTCTCATCAACATATTTACAATAGGGCTGTTTGCAACATGCATCTGGTTTGGTTGATGGTTGTAGCCGGCCGGTCAATAGTTTTGATATTCTTGTCTATTCTCTTTCTCAGAAAACCCTGAGAGCTCAGATCCTGCATTGACTGCAGACTCAGCAGGCATAGCAAAAAATACAAGGACATGCTCAAATGACTGACTATAGCATCCCTAAGGCATAACAGTTTTGTTTAAAGATCTCCTTTTGTGCCTTTCTTTCACACACACAGTTGAGATACAGACAGGAAACATGGGGAAAGTGCTTCTGTACGGCAGATTGAATCAAAACTATTAGTGATGGGAGAAAATGAACGACCAAGTCTTTATAAATGACTCCTTTTTGTGTCAGATATGTACCGGCTCAGCCTGTCGAGCATCTGAGTGATCATGAATCCCTAATGTGTCCTGACGTAGTGCAGTAACGGCACTGAACGAACGAACCAGGGCCAATTAAATTGGACTCGAGTCAAGACCTCTGCCAGCCAAGGCCAATGGTGCATTCAGGTGCTACTTAGATGGTTGTTCTTCCAACTTCGGAGTGTTCATGAGCTTAAAGGTGTGATGTGGGAACGTGCTGTGTTTTATTGTTCAAAGCGTCCAAACAGCATGTTGATATTTATTCAGGTGACCCATAATCATTTTTCAAATTATTCTGACCCCACATGAATGCAGTGCAATCAAAGTGCCTTGCCTCTCAACGAATGACAGATCGTTGGTCAGTCCATTTCTGTACCATCGTATTGAGCTCACATAAACTACCTACATGCTGAATCAATGCATTGAAATGGACATTTTATCTTTATTAATGTAAACTTGTACATGATGACTGGTTGAAGACAAGTTGTAGGGTGAGCAGCACTAGCTGTCAATCATGCATGCACTATAAGAGTGTCACCAGTCAGTTCTCCACAGCTTCACCCTCTCATCCAAACAGGCTCACCGCTGGCTCCAGAAATGCAAGATGGCGATGGCCAGAATGCCATACTCGAGGCTTCAAAACGGCAGTCCATGAACCAATGGGTGACGTCACGATGGCTACCAAAGTGACAACACATTTTGCGCAAAGTTTGATTCATTTCCATCTATCATCTCAAAGGAAGTGATAGTCCGCCCACCATTAAAAAGTATATTCCATACGTTAAGGGACATATTATGGAAATTCATCACTTTAATTGTTTTTTTTTCTTCTTTAAAGTGGACTGACAATCCCCCGTCTAAAAGTTCACGGCACGCTGGAGTCATTGTCCCTGTTGTATTCATGAATTAAGAGGTTTCCCAAATGTGCCTCTCTTACGGTGCCATGCTGCGTACATTTTTTCACAAGACCAACGGGAGCAATTTGCTTCGCATTCAGGGCTGATTGGATAAACATTAACTTGGTAGGCAATACATAATCTTTTGATCCTCCAACACCGTAATTCTGTCTGATCGCACAGCGGGCAAAACACATCACAGCTTTAAATATCCATTACTCTTGCTGGCATCTGCATTGTCTGTATTAGTCCTTTTAACCAATCAGACATAATCACTATTTTTACAGACTAACACAATGTAACTTGTCGATGTCATTCAGTTTCCCCCAGCAAGCATTTAGGAGCAGTGTTTAACTGAGGAGGTAACATACATGGTCAATAACCAGGAGGGGGCACTGTTGATCTTACCAGTGACGTAAGGAGCCTGTACTTGTGGAGCCTTTCATTCTATTTTTACTTCTTGTGAAATTTTTATGTCTTCCTGTACAGATCAGTGCTATTCTCCTGTTCCTCCCATTTGACCCAGAAATTCAGATACACACAACAAAACGAGTGTCATGTCAAAGAATGATGTAAATTTGAAGTCATACTTTACGGTGCACAGCATATGGGTGCAATTTCAAATCTTGTGGAAGCATCCCTTACATTCCAGTATCTATCTGTTGTGTGTAGAGCATCTTATTTGACTGACAAAGTAGCCTATCAGAGAGCTGTCAACAAGGCTCTTGCATAATGAAAATGTTTTTTTTTTCATAAACTTTACATAAAGGATAAATAAAGCAACTGAAAATCTGCTTCGCTGCCAAACTAGGTAACTCAGTCTCCTCTTTCTCCTCTGTAACGCTGCGATGCTGCCAAGAGATCCTTGATAATTGAGCAACAGAAATTGCACTGTGAAAGAGCAGTAGCGAGGCAAGTATTCAGCAGCCAAGAACACACTAATTCTTCATGTGCAGTCTTATAGGCGCTGTATTTATCGCAAAAGAAGGCCACTGATCCTCCCGCCTGTGAAGAGTGGTCGCCATGGCAACCCCACAGTTTATCAAGGTTCTGGGCAATAAAGACAAGGAGAGTCTACTGATGTAGCTCAGACATACATGTGATAAAAAAAAAGCACATTATGAGGTGTGATGGGACTAGTTGGTCTCCGGTTTTGATGTCCGCACAGCATCAGATGTCAAGAGAAAACGCAGACATATGCTCAGGCGATATAAATAATTCCAGCAGGCAGCTTATATTGTAGTTAGTAAACATATACATACTGAGGTGAACATATGGCAGGCCGACACAGTGATTAGAGATTAGCTGCATGACTGGAGGCTTGCAGGTTTGATCACTGCAAAGACCAGGATTTACACAGTGTAATACACTGATGCTGTGGCTCATTCAACCATACCATAACAAGATGCAATTAAGAGTTTCTTACAACAGGAATGGTTAACCCATCAGAACCAAGTGCTCTCTGTGCAGAAATTAGAGTTGGAGCCAAGAAATTTGGCCCAACTTGATCGGCTATCTGGGCTCGGTAATGGGAATATTCTCATGGAGCAAAAATATCACACTTACATTAAAGATGTATGGCTCTGTGCAGTTAGCCTCATACACCTGTTCACTTTCTTGCAGAGAGATAGATGAGAATATGATGATAGCTTTCTCATGTTTATGTGTCACATACAGAGCTTGAAAAAGTAAGCAAATAGCTTAGCTTAGCATCACGGCTGTGTGGCAGTGGCCACCCCAGAAGCTTTTCACAGGGGTGACCAAAAAGAGCCTGACAGTCTTGGGGTGTCACACCAAAACCAAAAGCGATGTACATACCTGTATACACACTCACCCACTTTATTAGATACACCTGTCCAACTGCTTGTTAATGCAAATAGCTAATCAGCCAATCACGTGACAGCAACTCAACACATTTAGGCATGTAAACATGGTCAAGGCGACGTGCTGAAGTTCCAATTGAGCATCAGACTGGCAAGAAAGGTGATTTAAGTGACTTTAAACGTGGCATACTGTTGGCGCCAGTACTCCAATGGCCTCCACAGTCACCAGATCTCAATCCAATAGAGCACCTTTGGGATGTGGTGGAACAGGAGATTCACATCATGGATGTGCAGCTGACAAATCTGCAGCAACTGCGTGATGCTATCATGTCAATATGGACCAAAGTCTCTCAGAAATGTTTCCAGCATCTTGTTGAATCGATGCCACAAAGAATAAACCCAGTTCTGAAGGCAAAAGGGGGTCCAGTCTGGTATATATAGCACATTGAATACATTGATTATAAGGAACAAGCCGGCTCAAGTTAAAAAGACTCTATTCAAAAGCAGAAGCCTGTAATTATTTTTAATTATTACCAAGGCGAGGGGCCACTGTGGGAGACATCTAATTGTATCAGGGTGGCCGTGTCACTCCCAGTAACCCCTTGGGGACACCACTGGGAAGAAGCAGCTTTGTTCCAAGTAAAGAAATGAAAAAAGCCTCCTAACACCTCTACAGCTCACTTAATAACACATTGTATCTTGTATGTTGTTTGTTAATCCATACACAAGCAGAAATACTACAGAGTCATGTCCTGTAATGATTTTTTGAAGAACAAAACCAACAAGCATTCACTGGACATAAGAGCTATTGTAGTTACAGCATTTTGTGTCCGGATTAAAGAAGACACTCCTGCCTCTAGCTACATAAAGCTGACGTTTAAATTTAAATTCCCCTCACTTTCTGTGTCAGGAAATGTAACTCTAATGATATAATGATGAACAAAACCATATTTTGACATATCTGTAATAGCATCTAATCCTCAGGTTGCTTGGTGGGCGTTTCTCACGACCATAGCCCTGTGTAGCCCACAAGGACATCTGACCCTTTTTTTAACAAGCACAAATAGCGTTGGTCATGTAGCCATTTGATTGTCCCTTTACAACATTCAGCATTTAGGAGAAAATACTGGTAAGCTAACTAGCTCGCAATTAGGCTGCTTAATATGCAAAATAAGCCTCACTCCAAAGTCAGGTGCTTGAACAGTGACTTGCAGCGTCAGATACAAGTTACAAGTTACCTTTCATGTCGTATGTGGACATGGAAAGTCCATGACCAAACATCAATATGTGACAAGGTCGGAGTGAGAATGTGTTGAAAATTTGGAAAAAATCATATTGAGATTCTTTTGATATGGGGAATGGTATTTTTGTGTTTCATTTTTGCTGAAAAAATATAAAAATGATGATGTGATTTCTGTTGAGGTCTCTATCAAACAAGCATATTCCCTTTCATCTGGAATATGATTTGTGGGCTGGGGCATCTCTGTAGCAGCACTATATGCTATGCTTCATTTATAAGCGTATGTTGTGACACATGTGGAAACTATTTAGCTTATATTATTATATTACTAATGTCTGCACAGATTCCCACCAGATGTCCCTACACTCTTTCTCTGTAATACACACACACACACACACACACACACACACACACACACACACACACACACACACACACACACACACACACACACACACACACACACACAAACACACACACAACTAGGATAACTGCTTCTCCAATTTGCATTTCTAAAATAAACAAAAAGTACCAAAAAAGCATTACAGTCATAACAGGTACACACAGTGTGACACCTGAGTTCATCTTGCACAGCCCAGCTCACTAATGGTGCGAGGTTTTAGCTCAGAAAACACACTCAGGAAAGTATTTTGAAACCTTTAGTTACGTCTTTCCTGCAAGGTTTTCAGACCAAATGGCCATCTTCCTTTCTTGTTACCCAGTCTTGCATCAAATAGGCCTACCTTTAATAACTGGACTAAAGTGGTCTTTGTGGACGGACTGCACTTTTGCTTTTGATATGGTCACATGGAGAAATAATGGCCAGAAATTGCAGCCCATTAGAGCTTAAAAATACTTTAAAGTGGTTTAGTTGCTGCTTCTTTGCTAATATGAGCTATTATATTCGTCAGAGGGAGTCACTGATGGCGCATGCACCATGTCACTGCATTGGTGGCTAATGTCGACTGGCTACAGGTTTGTATATCACCTTAATAGTTTCAATAAATATTTCAAATGCAAATTGATAGAGCAGGCATGATACAATGTGTTTGCCATTTATACAATGTGACAAGCCAGACACAATATTGTGATATGATGAAGCTACAAATGTGTTTCTAGCAGTCAACTTCATTTGACACACTGTTAATGAGAAGTAGCATAATAAATTATTGTGTCACCATGTAAAATAAATGAGAGAATTTCAATTTTGCAACTACCAAACATTTTTAGACATCCTGAGAGATGTGCCTAATCTGCGCTGTGCTTGGCATTTTACCGCAGGTCTGCTGCCACGTCTGCTCTCAGTGAAGCAGAATGATTAAAGTAACAGCAAAGTAACACTTCACACAACGACTTGACAAGTTGACTGTGGCTGCACTGCCTCAGACATAAATAGGTGTAATCTGAAAAACACACGCCACAGGGTGTCCCTTGAAACACAAGACACACATATGAGGGCAGACATAAATATCATAATCTGCCACGATTACCATGACAAACTTTACAATGACAAAGGTAAAATGGACCAATATCGGGTGCCAGAGACAATTTATCACGGCACAGAGAGCGCTTGTTCCTCGGTTCTTGCCGACAGACTCCTTTTCTCACCTTACACATTTTTCACCATCCCTGCAGTGACAAAGCCAAGCAGACTGCATCAATGTGTTGAATAACTGTGTGATATGACTGTCATGGATTCAGAGAGCACCTATCATCTATCAGCAACACTTATTATCAAAATGTCAGATTTGAGAGAATAATCTGTTTATGTGTGTTCCTGCATTTATTTATTGTCATCTTGGAAATCTAATCATTTGTACTGTTACAGAAAAATATTATTGCAATAAAATTTTACACTTTAAACCAACTTTAAAGATATGGTGGGTAGTTATATTTTGGCATCACTGGGCTACAATCCCATAATAAACTTTGAACATACTGTAATTAAAGTGGTCTGAGAGAAAACTAGATGCTTTAGAGAACCTAGGCAGTCAAAGGAAACGTTGGCCAATCATAGGTCATTTCAGAGAGAGGACATTCATACTGGCTGTTTTACAAATGCAGATGCCTGTGCACGACCCTTTGGTGAAAGCCTGATTCAATGGTGGAGAATCCTGCAGAAAAAGTCGCTTTTCTGGAGTTGGACTGCCTACACTGCAAAGCATCCCCCCAAAAAGAAGACAGCTTTATCAAAAGGAAAGTCTAAAAGAGAGTCTGATACATTGGCAGTATTGGCAAAGTGTTCCAGAGATGGAGGGAAAATGTTGCTAATAGTTTGGCCTTCTGCTACCCCTAACCAAAGGCTCGCAGCTGTTCACACTTATATAGTTACATTAGAGCTTCATAGCGTGCCCTCCGCCTCACTCCTCGGCACTTCAGACCTTCTCGTCAGCAGCCGCAGAAACCCCAATTCAGCCAGTGCAAACTCAAGGTCTGGGGGACCCTACAGCCCTGACTCACCGCAGGATCAGCAAACTTTCTGTTGCTGCCATTACACAGGTTAGAGTTGGTGCTGCCACTGACCACCAGCTTGCTGTGAGACAAGGTGCTGAGGGGTTTGTGTTTCACAGCGGCAGGGACCTTCGGGTGGCTAGCTAACAGCATATTCTTGCTCATTTGTGGTCTGATAAACGGGTAAATGTCCCAAACAGGACAGTAAAGGAAAACATTGGGGTACTACATACAGTGCGTGCATACACTCGTGGTGTAGGACAGGGAGAGGACATGGGAGAGCTGCAGGAGGAGAGTGTATTTTCAAATTTTCAAGTTTAGATTTTCTTATTCAAGATAGAAACTTAAAAAAAAAAAAACCTGACAGCATAAAAAGCACAGTGAAGACATGAACACAAGCTGTACCAAGAGAGCCCTCGCTCTTAGCTAAGCAGCCTTGACCTACATTAGATAAGTTCAAAGATTTAAAACACACACCAATCACGTTTGAACCGCAGGTAAACGTCTGGCCAATGCTATTTCTGAACCCATCAGCTATCGTCTGACAATGAGTAAGCTTTATATTACTTATGAGTTCATAAGTAATATAAATGAATTCATGTGTAGATATCTGTTGACAGAGATTAGCCAAAATGAAATGCCGCGTGGAGGAGGAAGTCTTGGCCTTGTCCCAATTGACTTTATCATTGTCAGATGATAGCTGAAAGAGTTCTGAGATTAACGACCAGATACCTGAAAAACTGGCATTCCCAGCAGCCTTAGTTATACTCTGTTTAGTGCCAACTGGCAAAGAGCTGAACCAAGATGGTAATAAGGGTAAACACTGTGCCTGCTGAACATCAGCATTTTAGCATTCTGAAGCATTTAGCTCAGCGCTGTACCAAAGAACAACCCAAGGCTGTAGACTGAAAGCCTTGTTTAACAGTAGAAACAGACCAGTTCAAGTCTTTTTGCAACTTTGGCATGAAGGAACAGAAATAGGCTGTGAAAAGTACCACTGGACATGCAGCATCTCAAGTCACTGGTGTTAAACAGCATCTCAGCAAACAAGTAAACTAACAAGAAAAAGACATTTGATTGGATTGTTTGTTGGCACAGGACAGAGAAAATTATACCAACAAACCAAACATCAGTAATGGGAGTAAACGTCTCACCCGACTGGTCTTACAGTAAGCCTCCAGTTACCACAGACAGTGGAAGCCTACAGTACGGCATATCACATAAACAGTACAGAAGAAAAAGTGAAGACATAAAAGTCATTAAATGGCTATAATTATGTTGTGCATTCATGTTCAGGATTAATGGGCTTGCTACTAATAGACTTGGCGGTAAAGCCCCTTCTCCGCTTGTCTTCATTTATAGCGCCTTAAGGCAAACATAATATGCATGCACTGAATCCTGTAAGATCTTACAATTAATGTGTGTATGCAAGCCTTAACTGAATAATTGAATGTTTACCTTCTAATCCAAACGTTTCATGAAATACGTCTATTGTGTGTTTGGTTTTAAGCTTTTACCACTTGTGTTACTGTCATCATAATTTAAGGCCCATGCTCTTGAGGTGGCATGTGGAAGGACCTGTTGTGTTTGCAGATTCTTAGGTGCTTTTTAAAGATGGAAAACATGAACACAGTGATATGAATTGAGCACCACAAATCCTCCCACTTGAATGTTATCACTCAATTGAATGGGCATTATCAGTGGTTATCAGTCTTACTGGTAGGGTTAGAGGGCGGCTGCTACACCCACCTCGGTTCAGAAGGTCGTTATTAGCCCATTAAAAAGTCATTATCTGCTGACATCAGGAGCATGTTTGTTAGGTGTAGGGGCCAAAACTATGTAGCTAGGTGGAGAATAAGATCATGGTTTGAGTTAAAATAAGGAAGTTAGTTACGTGACAAAATGAACAAACAAACGTGAAGTACAACAAGTGAACACTGACTCTGGTTTCACACGGGAGACAGAGAGCATTCTCCTGGGTGAAAGCCTATGTTGCTCCCATCATAATTACTACAGCCACGAGAGGTCGCAGCCTAACAATAGACACAGCCAGTGTGCTGATAATGTCCCTCTGAACCTAGTAGGTGTAGCAGTCTTCTTCTAACCCATATTTATGAGGCTGATAAGCACTGATAACACCCTTTCAATTGAGTAATGACATTTGTAGCGTTTTCATCAAGACAACGTGAACACAAATTTACATGTTTTTTCCTTCACACACGTGGCTATGCTTCGCCAACACACAACCTGGTTGGGTTTAGGTGTAAAAAGCATGCGGTTGGGTTTAGGAAAAAAGAACAAGGTTTGAGTTTACATGTGAAGGTCAGTGGTTGTTGGACCCATCCACCACCCCTCCCACCAACCCTACTTTCACCTTTTTAACTTTCGTTCTTGTCCCACTGTGATTCCCCGTGACGCCGCTGGGTACCGTTAAACAATAACGGCGACCAGCTGAGTATCATGCCGACATGAGAGGATGGCTTTTTTCACGGGTGTCTGACGCCAGAAGTCACTGACCAAGCGCCGGTTTTCAGTGACTTCAGAGTGAGACTGGGTTGCGGAGGCTGATCCAAAAACGGCAATGGCCCTATCTAGATCCAGTGTTTGGTTTGTCCCTTCCAGTTTACCATAGAAACACGGTGGTGTCACTTGGGAGACTCTGTAGGCAAGGACCTGCTCCCTATGTAGATATAAACAGCTCATTTCAAGGTAAAGAAAACACAAAAAAATCTTATTTTCAAGTGATTTTACAACAAAGAAAACCTTACTATATTATATTTCCTTTCTGCCTAGACACTGAGAAAACATATTTAGATATGATCCACGCATGTGAAAGTTCCACCTCTGTGGTACAGTGCACCTAAGGCCACTGCTGCAAGTGCAGAGTACGCCTGTCAGGAGGCAGGTAGACTGACATTCACTGAATTCACAGGTAATTATTCCTACCTATTTATAGATCTTTCCAGGACTTTTAATACTGTTGATCACACAATTCTCTGATGGAGATTACTTGGCACTGAGTCATCAGCCCACGCTGTGGTTTGTAAATGATGACAGACTCAGTTTGATGTTTTTGCTTTAGAGATTTCTATCGGTCGTCAAAAGGAGCTCTAGAGCTCTGCGCTTGGATCTCTTCTTTTAACCATTTATATTGTTGATCTTTGTCAAAATGTGTCAAATGTTAATCTTTGATAATGAACTGACAATACACTTATTGGGTCCTGTTAATGATGCTGATGCCTTCAGAACTCTCTCTGCAGCTATTACTGCTCTATAAGCCACACTATTTCAGTTCAGACTTAATCTTTGATTGGTAGTTAACCACGGGAGATATTGAGGAAGTGTTCCTTTAAAGCTACTTATTGTAATCACCACAGATGCTCATTTTTGAAAGTCATTATCAGGCAGGTGTAGAACTAAACAAGATTTCCTTGACAAGTCTGTAATTTATTTTAAGCAGTTCATTTTCTAACGTGTCCTTTGCGCAAAATATTCCTCAGTCTAAAGCTACTTTACATAAATACCCTTTTAAAAAGTGTTTTTCACAACCTCTGTTCTCGGAGGAACGTGATAAGGTCCATCCTTGATAAAGAGAGACTTCCATATGTTTTCATATTCTGCTTTTTCACAAGGCAATACAAAGATCAATCTTCCTTAAAAGAAAAATTCCACTGAGAATAATGTAAAATGCTCTCAGACAACTGGTGTTTACTGCTTTAACCTTTGCACTGTTGACCAGAGGTCACTTCCCTTCAAGGGATGATAACAGTCGTCAAGAGCAAGTGCTGAATCACATTCTCTGCTAAGTGCTGCTGAAAATTAAAATAATTCAAATGTTTTTTCCTTGTGCATGTGCTTGAGTTACTTTGCCGTGCACCTGGCCTTCTACAAGCTTAATTCTGTGTCTTGTACACGCTTGTACAGCACACCACCCCTTTGTTCTCGCTGAATTAATACTTGCTGTTACACTGCTAATCTATGGAGACAGATTTTAAAGAGTTCCTTCCTTTGATCTAATGTTTTCATTATGATGCAACATGGAAATTTCTGTGCAACCTCTGAGATCTGAACAGATTTCATAAGGGGAATCGCCAGGAGGTGAAGGAAAAATGTGATTATTTCGACCAATTTCTGGGTTTCTCTGTGATGGTGTGAAGAACTGCTCGTGGGTACAGAAAAATGAGGATGGCGCGCTCTAAAAAAACTTGATTTGCACATTTCAACCGCACAGCAATGAATGCAACAAAAGGTTGAAGCCTGGTTGAAGACTGATGCATGAGGCTACACCCATCAAATACATCCAATATTCAAATACTCTCTCTAAGAAGATTATCCTTTCCAGTCTCTTGGAATCTTTTATGCATTACAGTGTAACTTGATTGATACCTGAGGAACATCTACATAAAACTGAGCCAATGCATTAAAGTGTTTGCATTTCTCTCAGTTTATTCCACTGGAACGTTACTGCCATGACCTCCATTTAACACGGCTCTATGCAGTTACTACACATTACCTTCCAGCTCTTACACAACCTCACTCCCTCCTTCCTTCCCCCCGCCACTTCAAGAGAGCAAAAAAAAAAAAAAAAAAAAAGAGGCTGAAATGAATTTTAGTGTACTTGTGTCCTTCAGTGAACACTCTTCCCGTGAGGCTCAATATTTGGAGGATAAAAAAGTGGTGAAAATGGATTAATTACCGCGGTCACTTTCCACTTGCAGCCCAGGGGACTCGCCGTGGGACTGAAAGATTCACCTAGTCTCCCACCGCTCCTTCCATCTGCCATGTCACACCTACGGTTCACAGCCAGCGCACTGCAGCTCCTCCAGCCCACAGGGCACAGGGGCAAATTAGAAATACCTGGCTTGGCACAGGATGCCTGGAAACTCTGGAAACAAAACAAAGGTGAGGGTTAAGGGTTACATGCGGAGAGGGTGAGGTTAAAGTGGCTTGACAAGAGCTTTGAAGCCCACCAGTGTGTGAGTGTGTGTGTGTGTGTTCGCTGCTCCCTGTAAAAGCACCACAGGGTTTGCCGTATCTTTGGCAGTAAGCTCCCTGCCAGAGAGTGAATGTCAGCGTGGCAATGCAATGACCTCCTGCTTCTCCGAGGCTTGTCATTCACACAGTGGGCTTTTTTTCCCACTCCTTTCTCCCTTTTTCTCTGCTTCTACGGGAGTTTTCAGCACGTCTCTCTAGTGAGTCAAGCATATTGATGGACATTCAAGTGTTCTCGCACCAATGCTTTCACGGCGCCCCACATTGGCACTGACCTGAATTGAGAGAAGAGCACCTGGCAATGTGACCAATGCTGTCAGAGTTCAGCACATCACAGCCCTGTCATGCTCTACAGCCACATGAAATCCTCAAAGGAACCCAATCACTACTTTGTAAATGATTACATTTTACAGTACACCAGTTGAAGGGACATTACGTAACCTGTGACTAGACCACCTCTGTCTCCTATAGTGTGATACCTCATGGTTTAGCCTAATGTGTTTTGGTGGAAATGTGGATTTTGTTAACTGTCAACTTTTTTTCCAAGACCAGAAAATGTCCATGTGCACATTTTTTTGCATTGTGCACAGCCTTTCTTTGCTGTAAGACTTCAGATTTTTTTGAGGAATATGCAACATGTACACACAAATCTGACACAACGATGGCGCTGAAACTCTAACTGGACACAAGGACCTCTACAAGACAGGATTACAAGATCAGATAATAAAGCAGGACCCACTTTAGGTCCCTGTTGTGAGGTACATATTCCCAGACAAATTTTCGAGTAAACAGTTCACACATGATAAGCCACAGAGCCCCTGGTGTTATGGGGCCCTGAGGCACTTACCCGCATTGCACAGTTGGAAATCTATCCTTTCATGTGTGGTTAGGTTTAGGCTAAATAATAATAAAAGATTAAAAAAACACCGTTTAGTATGTTAAGGATAGTGGGAGCTCATGGTGTTGGTTAAATATTTATGAAAGTAAACACATCATGTTTCATGTTCCCTTTGACTTTTTCAGTATTTAACCAAGATGATGGCCTATGTGTTATGGTACCTTGAATATATTAAATGTGCTTACTTGCTATCAGCAGATACAAACAAATAAAATACTTTGGCCCAATCCCATTTCTTATTTTTAACCCGAACACAACTGCTGGAGCAAGTGCAGCGACTGTGCTGCTGGACTGTAGTGAAATTTTCGGTGTCATACGCCTTTAAAGGGGATGGGGGACATGGAAATATGTGGGACTGTCATGCACAAATCAGCAATGACAATGTAACATCAGGTAGCTAGCTAGTTAGCTACCAAGACATTGGCATAGGGGAGAGCGGGATGCAATCTAACTTTTGAAGTGGCTAAACAGGGTTGATCCCTTCGTGCATCTGACCAGTTGACCACAAAATTGCCGAACAGTGACCCATGAAATTGAGATTTTTTTTGACATTTTTTGTCATACTTGTTTATCGACTACTGAGATGTCTATGTACGTCACCAAATCCAACCATTATATCAAACCCAATAACTGTCTTGTTGCCTAAAACATAGCACCGCTTTGAACTATGTAACCAACTCCCAGCAAGCGTTAGCTAGGCTTAATGAAATTTCAACACAGCAGGGTTTGTGGTTATGCAGTGTTGCACCTGAGTCACCTAAAGCACATTTTGTCCATTTTTGCACTCCAGACTTATGTTCAGTTTGAACTAATGTCCTTAATTAAATGAGATTTACTTTGTATTTCTAATTTGTCAGGTATCTTAATGACACAATTTCAGTCCTGTCAATATTCATACTCATATGGGGTGTCGGTGGAAGGGTGGATAGAGCAGGCGCCCCATGTTCAAGGCTGTTGCCGCAGCAGCCCAGGTACGAGTCCAGGCTGTGGCCCTTTGCTGCATGTCATCCCCTCCCTCTCTCTCCTCCCTTCACACTTAACTGTCTTGTCCATTAAAGGCAAAAAATATTTAAAAAAAAAATAAAATAAAATAAAAATTCAGACCCATATTCTGACATGTGGATCTAGGTTACCCAATCTATGTACATCTGCCAGTCTAACCATGGAATACTGATGATAGACTAACAAATGGATGTATAACTGTATGGATACCCATCCTTCCTCTGATGTAGAGATAGTTATCTACGTACATCTATCAATCAATCTATCACAGATGAAAAGACAAAAGTATATCGTATCCACACAGACTATCTAGCCGTCTGTGTTGATCTTTCCATTCATAAAGCATTGGTGGTGGTTGGATGAGGGATGTACAGACGTTTGACATCAGTCACTGCATCTCCTCACTATGGTGAGGTCACATAAAGAATTAAAGATCAAAAGATCTCCTACCTTTTTTATGTGGCCACAGTGCAGCAAGCTGGAAATCACTTCCACAACCAACACCATCCATATCACAAATTATGTTGGAAGAAGCACAGGATTGGACATTTGAGGGTTTACTCCGTAGAAAGCCAAAGAATTGATACATCATGACAATTTATAATGTTTGATTACTGTACTGTAGGTACTTTGTGTCACTTCAGCTGCTGTTTCCAATTGCTTCTCCTCATAATCAAATCTGGTCACAGTCATGTCAAGTCATCTACACTATATCTACTATATCAGGTATCTACACTGCTATTATAGATGGATCCATACACAGTATGGATCCATCTATAATAAGTGTGTAGTGTTACAACTAACTCTCTAACTGTTACAATTAACCCCACCCATGAGGGACGCTGTAACATTTCACTTCTACTAGAAATGTGTATATTATTAGAATAAAAAAAATAATAATCTCAAACAGTTTTAATAACATTTAGCCCAAACTAAAATGTGTTAGATTGTGCCACGCTCTCCCCTACCAACCTTTTTGTTTTGCTGTTATTAAGAAAAGGACCATGATACACTGGAACTAAATTAAAGTAAATTACAAATTAAACTAAACTCAATTAAATACAATAAAATTAAAGATAATACAATAGCTTTGGGAATTTCTAAATTCTTATTAATGAATAGAATACATTTGTGGGTTTCTTTTGTTACTCCTACAGCCATCTTGCCAATGATATCTAATTACGCCGTTTAAAGTGTGAGTCTGAAAATCCTCCATTTGGACAGCCATGTAGCTCTGAGTCTTCTCCCTGCCCCTATTGGGACCCCCTATCCTGTAGACGTGAACACGCAAAATTGAGGGGTAAGGGCTGAGTGGCTCAGAGGTAGATCGGGGGTTCAATCCTCGGCTTCTCCAGTCAGTATGCTGAAGTGTCCTTTGGCGAGACACTGAACCCCCAATTTCTCTCGATGGCTGTTCCATTGGTATGTGAGAGCATGTTACTGAGTAGCAGGTGGCACCCTGCATGGTAGCCACGGCCACCAGTGTGTGGATATGTGTGAATGGGTGAATGTAACTCTGTAGTGTAAAAGCGCTTTGAGTGGTCAGAAGACTAGAAAGGTGCTATAGAAGTGCAGTCCATTTACCATTTACCATCTAGGTGGTGGTGGCAGGGGGTGTCTTGGAACTGGGTCTTAGTCTCTATATATTCTGCAGGTACAATCAGTATGAACATTTTGTGACTCAGATCATTATTCATTATCATTATTTTGATTTTAAAAAAAACATACTCCAGGCTACATTACATTTCTTCCTAAACATATTTTCTGTTGCAAAATGAGCTATACATACACATAATTTCTAGGAACCAGGATAACTTGACTTTAAATAGAAATGAGCTGGCAGGGGAGCAAGGTAAAAGTAAATATTGTAATATATATCAAATGCAAAATTTAAAAATATTAACATTTGTTCTGCTGCAGCGCTGCCCTGTCTCTTGCTCAACTGCTACTTTTATCCAGAAAACGAGCAAAAGGTCATAATGTAAGTTATGAAAAGTAGACTGCTCAGTGCCTGAGATGAATCACAACATGATTAAACCCCTGCAGATATACTACTTATTATGGTCATTTTTCTGCAGTGGGATGGTAAAAATCTGACTTAATGTACTTTTAACAGCTATAGAGATATATATGTATGTGTGTGTGTGTGTGTAAGCCTGTGTGGGTGGGAAAATGGAGGAAACAGATTTCTTTGTTTCTGACTCCAAGGGCGAGAAAAGATTGACTTTTATAGCAGATCAATATTAACTCCGGCGTGAGTTTCATGGCGTTTTACCCACTGCAAAGGTAAAATTCTCCATCATGTCCTCACTGTGAGATAAAGTCCCCCTCCTTTTTGAGGAAGTCTCAAAATGGAGCCTCCAGGCAGACTTTGTCAATCGAGCGGTTTGAGTGTTGCCCTCACCGCAGGCAGAAATCAACTCTCACACACTCTGGCTCGCCGGCGTTGGCAGCTCTACTCCCCACGAATATTTGTGGCAGATCACTGGGCCATCATATTATAGAAAAAGACACTGCAGGTTGGTCTGAGCAACAAACCAACGGTTTCACTCTAACACCATAATGTGTGGTGTTACAACCAGGGACCAGCTACGGATTTATATCTATTCTATACTATATATTTCTACTGGTTAACACGGCAATATTAATCATTCAAATCAATCAAAAACGGGCAATGTGGTAACAATATCTTCTTCAGTTCATTTACACATATTACCCACAATGTTATGATACACAGCTGGTTGAAATGGGCAAAGTATGTAGCACAACATGCTTGTTTTTGCCGCATTTTGCTCCAACATATCGACTATTGATAATTGTACCAATTCTTCTATCTTATGTTAACACAATAACAATACCCAGTATACAAATATTTCTTAAATATAGGCTTCCCAATTTTCAAAGTGGGTAACTAACAACTAGGGATGCACGATATGTATCAGGCGGCGGATGATGGGACATCATTATAATTATACATTATTCTGATAATTAAAATGATAACTGCTAAATAGCACCAATAATATGAATCCAGACTGCTTTCATTATCTTAACAAGAGCAGCATCTACACAGCCGACACAGTGTGTGGCAGTACATGTACCAATAAACAGAGAAGAAGAACTACAACTGCATGTTGCAGTGTGGACGCCTTCCACAGTTCCAGAGGAGGACAACAGGATTGCACCAAGGGTCTGATCCTCAGCTGCCCGACACAGGTTAGACACAGCACTGTAGGACAGTCTCCAGAGTGTTAGCACAAGCTAATTAGCAGCAGTGGCTTATACCCAACACTGAGCTTTTAAAAGACTCAACTCTGTCATTAAACTTATCAATAACCACGTGATGCTACAGTTAGCTATTATTTGAATTGTTACCTCTCTGGCTGCGTGTGTGTGAGACACAGCTGTTTCTTTTGTCTTGTTTTGAGATGAGTGTTAATGTGTGAACTGAATCAGTAGCTCATTGGCTCATCTATTGTGGGATGATGAGACAGCGCCTGCGTGTGTTTAGAAAAATGCAGTGTGGCGATGTAAACATTTCATACACCAGATGTAATGCAGACCTGCCCATGTGCATCCAACCTGTTCATATGAGTCACCTGTCAGTGTTTGTCTCTGTTAGTAGAGACTCCACTCTGCAGTGCTGTTTATGCACTTTACTGATACACCAGAGAATTACACAGTAACACTGGGCTTCTCTTACCTTTAACTATACATTTAATACTGATTAAAAGGCATTTTATTTTCACATCCTTGTATTTATAATGCTCATCTGTAGTGCAGGGTTAGATGGGGCAGAGGCGATGAGGGTACGCCTAATGTTGGCAGGTATAGAGTCAGATCTGTTGTTTGTTTTTGTTGTGTTCGCAATAGTGGTGTTTGATTTGGTTAGGTCAGGGCTATGGAATATTAAGTCAGCCTTTCTTACCTTCATGTGTGTAGAGAAATTAGTGGTTATCGTATCAGGTATCAGCCATGAGAAGCAGGTAATTATCGGTTGTCTGTAGGTCTGTTGTCTGATTAGCACTATCGCCTCACAGCAAGGGGGCTGCTGGTTCAATCCCGGGTGTGAGAGCCCTTCTGTGTGGAGTTCTGTTCTCTCCATGTCAGCGTTTTCTCCGGGTACTCCGGCTTCCTCCCCCAGTCACATGGAGGTTAATTGGTGACTCTAAGTTGCCCATGGGTGTGAATGTGAGTGTGAATGGTTGTCTGTCTCTACATGTCAGCCCTGCAATAGTCTGGGTGTCCAGGGTGTACCCTGCCTCTCGCCCAAAGTTAGCTGGGATAGGCTCCAGCCCCCCCGCGACCCTCAAGAGGATAGAGGTTAGAAATGGATGGATACATCAGTTGAAAAACTCTGTATCGTTGCATTCCTACAAACAACACAATTAATAAATGGGTGGCTGTAGATTGATGACTGCCTAGACTGTGAGGCTGATCTCCTGATTTCTCTCTGAGTGAGCACTATGTCTTAAAATGCAAATACGTGCCCTGTGTGTGAAAATTTAAAAGAACTAATTTTCCTGCCATAAAAGGATTACCTGTAGGAGACATGATTAGACAGGAGAGATTTAAACACAGTGCAGAGGGAAATAAGGACACTGTGATGCAGGAGGTGGACGGTCAGATACATTTTTAATTGTAAATAAATTGTTTCAAACTACTAATTGCCAGCCCATAAAAAATTACACAAATCTATGATAAATAATAATATTTTTGGTTTATCAACAGAGAAAATGTGTTACTTTTGTGATGTGCCCAAAACAATAAATGTAAGAATTATGTTAAAATGAAACCAACTGCCACATAAACCACCCACATAATCTAATATGTGACTCACTGCTGAATATTATACAGCAGTAAAAATGTAGTAAACCATCTCATGAGGCAACTTGTTTTTGTGGAAGGATTTTGTGAATGCTCTTTTGGGACAGTAAACATAAACACATCAATATCAGTGGAAAAAAAAAAGAAAAAAAAAAAAAGATATTGATATGTTAATGTGGAGATGTACCTTCTCAGCTTTGAAATGTTGTTCAAAACAAGCCTCTGAAGACCTGAAAATAGTTTGAGTGATCATGGGGTGATACAGATAATGCTGCCTTAGCTATCATAAAAATGTGTTGGGGCTTGTTGTTTGGGAAAAATACGCTCGTTGGAGTGCGCCACAGGATTCATATCAGAGCTCTATCCTCCAAGCACAATGGTGTAAAATATTATGCAGCCCAATGCAAGTAAAAAGACATCTCCACCTATAGAATATTCAACGCAGCCGAGTGAAGTACAAAAACCATTTCACTAAGGAACACACTGCGCTATATTAAATTACAGTTTATATATCCCATCTCAGGTGGCAAATACTGCTTACATCTAAGTGGTTCCACTATAGCGTACTGGGGTGACATGTTGTGAAAAAAAAAAAGACTCCTGACAACGAATGCAAACGCTTGAGCTAAATATATCACAAACACTGAATGTGACTTATGAAGAAAAGAAGATATGAGGGAGGGTGAAAGACAGGGAGATGAAAAGAAAACATGTCTCTGCCATAATAACTGTACATACGCTGTTAACATCCATATCATCCTTACAGTGAGCCGCGAGCAGATAAAATGCCATTACATTAGAAATCTGTTCTGCATAAATACACGGATGTCAAAATGTGCTGCTGTAGCTGTTTTCTGCAGAGACAGTGAGCAGTTACACTCTCCTCAAAAGCCTGTGTGTCTGTTGATTTCAGGGAGCAGTCACCTCTTTATGCTGCAGCTGCAAGAAGAAACTCAACCTGTACTTTCCCATCTATGCACCCTGTGGCAGTGTTAAATTCAATGTTTCCGCTCTCATACCCTGTCTGGCAGGAGCAGGGTTTGTTTTGAAAGATTGGGTCAAGACAGGAGCGGCTTAAGATCCCCTCTGCTTAAACAAGGGGGGGCCTAACCGTTCTTCAGACAGATCTCAAACCCTGGGTAAATGATCTGTACCAGCCGAGCTGTGCTTTCTGCATAAACATGGGCCCCTGTCAGCCATTTTTACAGTCCCAATCTTGCACTTGTCAAGCTTGACACAGTTTGATTAAACTTGTCAACACTCCTCTCTCCTCCTCTGGCTTCCGGCTGGTGGCGAAACGCAATCACCCCAGGATGCACCCACGGCTGCCGATCCCTGCCACTCACCTCGGGTCACTCTCATAGCACCGTGCTTTGTTCCTCCCCTGCCATACAGCTAACCTCAGCAGAACTGGAAATACAGCATTATCATATTATTTATGAGGGCTGGCCTTCTGGGATGCAGCTCAAGCAGGAATACCAATTGAGCTCTCCTGCCGTCCTGCTCCCAGGCCTGCCTCCTGGGCTAAGCACTTGCACTTCTGCTCCCCGGGTAGAGTGTTATCTTCAAGTTGAGGTTCAGTGGGTGTTATTTATTCACCATTAAGCAGACACTGTGCATACACTGTAGGTGCCTTTGTCAGAGCCCTATATTTGCAACCCAGGAGGGGAGCAACTATAAACCTGATTCGTGTTTTTTGAGATTGCCTTGCCCCTGACGATTCCCTGTTAGTTTGCGTTAATATGAGGATTTGGTTA
Source organism: Epinephelus awoara (assembly GCA_035609425.1). Taxonomy (NCBI): domain Eukaryota; kingdom Metazoa; phylum Chordata; class Actinopteri; order Perciformes; family Serranidae; genus Epinephelus; species Epinephelus awoara. Next base: position 22,997,747 of record CM069303.1, on the reverse strand, counting down.
ATATGCCTGAGCTCCACTGTAGCTCCCCGGTGCCAACAAGAGGATATGATCTACTGTCTGTTTTGGCTACAGACAATCCGCCAATCTGTTCACTGGGATGTGAAACACAGAGCTTCTCCCAGTGTTTGGACTGACAGATTAGGTTGTTAGCAGAAAGTCATTATTTCCAGAAAGCACACTAATCTGCAGGAGCTGTCCGAAAGGGAGACCTTTACTCACCCTCCAGCCACGGGATATTGTTTCAGAATTTATACTGTGAATGAAACTAAAAAACGTGATTGGTAATAGCATCAGTATCAGAATCACATCTGACTTCGATATTTTTCAGCCTGGACCCCATTTTCCTATGTTTCTGTGTCTTAGGGTGCTTTCAGACCTAGAGTTTGCTTGCTTTGGTCCGAATCAGGGACTGCTTTTGTTACAAAGTTGCATAATTGCCTAGAGTTGGTTTGTGCTCTCATGGCAGCATTTACAAGCAGACCAGATCAAATGCCTTGTGCGAGAAAGCTGCTCTTGATTGGTCAGAACTCCAACTCTTCAAGAAGGTCTCGGTTCAGTTGTTTTGGTGTTTACACAAGTGTGATTGCTGTGTTCACACCTGCCCAAATGAACCACACTGAGAGTTCTATTAAACAGAACCAAACAGGGCAGGTGTGAAAGCACCCTTAGTGACTGACAGGAACATCAATTTTTGAAACAGGTCCAGTATTGAGTGAGATCGCTGCCGCTGCAAAACAGGCTGCATGTTCACACCGGCAATTTTTGTCCACTAAAAGTGCCTGTTTTGCCACTGACAGGCTCAGACTGTTATTATACATGTCAACATTATCGAGAGGATCCTTACAGAGACAGACCTTTTCATTAAAGAGTAAGATCCTTTTCGTTTAACCAGAAACCGCCTCAAACTACTCTCCCCTAAATCCCACCAGACTTTACTTAAAGAAACAGTAATTTTATGATCGCACAACACAATTAATTCAAAGTCAACAAAAACAAAATGAAACCCACAAAAACATCTCTGTTTTTCTTTTCACTGTTCCAACAATCGCCAACTCTGGTTTGCGTGAAATAAACCCATAATTCACTGAGTTAGATGTGAACATATGCTGGCTCCATTCATGCTAAAATTACTGTTTAAATGAAGTCTGGTGGGAGGGCGATGGTGATTTCAGGTCTCTTTCTGCTTAAACAAACAGGATCTTTAGCTCAGTTTCCACCAAACACTTTCGGTATGGTACCTTTGGACCCAAAAGTAACCCTTCAGACATGGTACCCAGACCATATTGTGTGTTAAGCGTTTCCAACACAAACAGTACCCTTAAATGTGGGCGGGGTTGTTGTCACTCACTGCTCCGTCCAGCATTCACTGTGCATCTTCGTTACTGGTGACACAGATGGAAGTCTGCTCCTCTATTGTTTATTGTCCACAGAACGAGGCTGCACGCCAACATTTTCAGAACAAAATAAAACAGGCTGCAGTGAGAGTCTCTCTCAATAGGAAAATTAAAAATAGTGGGTTTGTGTATTTAGTCCTTCTCAGGCAAGCTTGGTGGTTTAGTGCTGCTGGAGCCCACAGGAACGACGCTCAACTCCGCTTTCTTTTTCCCCTCAAAGCGAAGATTAGAATATATGTGGTTCACATAATCCGGCTGAAATTAAACTCATACTAAAAGTGTATTTCATATAAAAACTGTGTTGATGGATTCACATTGTCAACTCATGCAGTGAGTTACATTACAAGTTAACGTTCCACCTTAAAAGTTGCTGGCAGTTGGCCAAATGAAATAAATCATCTTTTCTCAGTCTACAGCTGCTGCGAGAGGCAGCAAAACATCCTTTCTGAACAGTGGTTACATGAGCTTCAAAACCATCCACAACTCAGCCCTGAGCAGAGTGACCATCTGCTATTGACCAATCAACAGACTGCAGTGGTCACAGCTTTACCTTTTAGTACCAGATGTGTGTGCTAGGTACCCCAACAGAGGGGGGACCAAAAATGGGGACCGTTCCAGTGGTACCATCCACAACTTTTCACAGTGAAAACGAAGAAAACGTGTACCGAACTGAACTGAATTGAACCGTACTTTACTGCTCGGTGGAAACAGGGCTTTACCTTTTAACAAAAAGGTCTATCTCTGTAGGGATCCTCTCCATAATAAAATAACAATCTGAGCCCGTCAGTGGCAAGAACAAGCACTTTAAGTGGACGTAAATTGACAGGCATGTGTCCCCAGTGCTTCCATCACAAACTGCTTCACGGCTGCAGCTCTCTCACTCAGTACTGGACCACTTCCAAAAACTGTTCATACAAAAACATGGGAGAATAGCATCCAGGTTGAAAAAAGCCAAACCTACCCTTTAATACCTTCTGACTTTAAGTTGTAGAGGGCTGATGCGCAGCTGTGGTTACATTTGATTTTAATTTTTTAAAGCTTTAGCAACTGATAATCTGACCGTATCAAAATTTTACCTCCCCAGAATACGTTAATGCTGAGTTTATTAGAATTTAATAGTGTGAATTGAAAATAAAGCCTTTTTTGATGCGAGGACATTATAAATTCACTCATTTTAAAATTTCCGCTGTCTCAGTTAGATAAGCTGTCTGAAACCGAACAACGACCTACAGTATTGTACAGGAAATCAGAAAAAAACATCCCGAGGTTTAAAATATCCAGCGTTTCTTCTCTTTTGTGAGAAGTCATTTTGGCTCAGTCTGTTTTCTTGAATAACTCGTCTGAATTAAATTTCACCTAATAAATCTGCTTGGCATACACCGGCAGTATCTCTCGGAGTGATTGCACATGCTCCTAGAGAAAAAGGCTTTGAGTGTGTTCCTTTGCATGACAAAGAATTGGCCAAATCTGAAACATTTACATGGCTGAACAGTCAAAGTGAAAGGGACTCTTTTGTTTCTCTGCATTATTCGCCAAGTTCATTGTACGAACTTGAGCAGAGTTAAGTCGAGTGAACATACTTTTTTTTGGGGGGGGGGAATAGAAAGCACGAGCACTGGCCTTTTGTGGCGATTTAAGTCAAACTGGCTTAACTAGCACAATGGGGAAGTATTGGATTGAGGTAAAGATTTCACAATCTCCACTCCCCAATGATCCTCGCTCCTGTTCTACAGCTCAATTGTAACAAACACAAATCATATGGAGGCTGCATGCATGTCGCCCAGGACTGATAGTTGCAGACACATTGCAGAAATTGCCTCATCCTCCTGTGAGCTTTTTCTCCGACTGTCCTCAACCGCAAAATACAGAGAAGCGAAAGGTTGCGAGGCGGGGAGTGGCATCTTGGGAACACACTGGCCTCAGCAGCATGTCTCCTTTCATGCCTCATTCATTCACTTTATCACCTCATTAGACGAATGTGAAGGTGTGGAGGAGAAGCCTTGTCACCCTGAGACAGAAAGGGAGGAGCCGCACTCCATCTTCCCCTCCCCTGGCCCCTGCTCTACCCTCCGCTTGCTATAGCTGCGTGCCTGGCTAACATTGCTCGAGGGGGGTTGCAAGCTGCCATATGAGCACACTTCATCAGGTGACACAGAGCACACGTGGTTTTACCACGAGAGATTCAAGGATGTGGAGGACAATGAGGAAGCAACGTGAGAAATGCAGAATTCCAATTCTCCACATTATATTTATTGATTTTATTAAACTGATTAATTCATTTAATTAAAAGGTACAATAATATGTGCCCTAGAAATTTCTTCAACACCGAGCACTGTTCTAAAGGCTTTGTCTCATGATGTTTTGCTACGAAAATGGTTAAATTCAAAGAGCGTAGCGCCCAAAACATCAGCTTTAAGCTGCTTTAATTAAAAACCATTAAGCCCATACTGGTGAAATCCCAGTGAGTATTTACATATAAGCAGCTTTGTACTGTATGTGTGTCTATAAAGCTTTTCTGGTTCCACATCTGTCTCGACACAGCAAAGTTCCCCCCGCTGCCAAATCACCTCGGAGCGGAAAAATAGCAGTTGTGAGGATCATACAGAGGGGATAAATTGCACCTACTCCCTAGTTTACAAGAGAACATCGGTCAGACCTGCCCTGGATACATAACCCAGATGAAACCATGAATACACACACACACACACACACACACACACACCCCAAAACAGAAAAACCTGCAATTTGTCATTTTTGGGGGAAGAACTAAAATAAGTATGTCGCGACCAGATATGATATTAATCATGAGTACCATCCACACTGATTTGGAAAAGGTGAGGGGACAAACCATTGTCCTCACTGTGCCACAGGACGGCTGTGCAGAATACAAATGGCGCTTTTCATTCAACGTGTCAGGGGTCTCACACAGTCAGGAGAGACAGCGGTGTAATGTAAGGGTTTTTAGGAGCTCCATCATTATGCTCTGCCTTGTTATTGATTTCCTTTGGCCTCACGTTGTCTTGAGTCCCTCTACTACAAATTGCCTTCATATTATTGGGATATAGCCGCAGCACAGCCCACTCCACAATTGTTTATTAGATGCGTACTCGGTTCAAATTGCTTTTTGCAGAGAATAAACAATAAATAGCTATGATGAGAGAAAATCCCCTTTGATGTTTGAGCCGTAGCTTTTATGTAGCTTAGGGTTTATGTACAAATAGATACACTAAGACCAAATGCTCCAAGGTAAAGTATAATCCTATATGAGTATATTATGTCTCCTAGCTTCCTCCTCAATAGAAGGTAAGAATTAGGACTCTTTATAGACTACATAATGATTTTAAGATCAAATGCCAATATATCCGAAGCTATTACACATATTGATTTTGAATGCCTTTAAAATGGATGTCCTGTCACAGCTGTGGTTTAAATGGATATACAGGTGTAAGTCAAACTACAAGCTCTAATGCAACTAGTGGCTCCTCTAAGTATCAGAGGAAATAATCTTTGGCTTGAAAGTTAACCTTACAGCAGTCACTGGAAATATATTGGCAGGTGATTGTATGAACAATCTGTCTGACACCGTCTATCACAGGTCACTCAGGAGAAAAACATCGAGAAGAGCCTTCAGTGCCGTCTTTTGCTCTTCGTTCAGAGAAGAAGAACTCTTCAGTTCTGATGTAACTGCTGCTATTGCAGCATCGTTGCTAACGTCTTTGTGACCTGCCATTGTTCAGTCCCGCCAGGATTTCACGGGCTGTTTTTAGGATTGTTGTGGTCTGAAATGCCTGCAGCTGTTTAAAAAAACAAGAAGGTGATAAATGTTGCAGTGAGTTTGAGGATGGTTTTTGCAATGAAATAACAGGGGCAAGTGAAAATTTCCAAAATTGTTGCAATGCTGTGTCGGATTCAGAGCCCATTATCGTGGGCATTCAGTGTTTTGTAAATCTATGTGTGTTGGTGGGGATGGGCTGGCTGACAGCTGATCACCAACAAACATCCTATCATCCTATCATCCTATCATTTTCACTTTCTCGTCATACCGAAGGCGATCTTAAACTCTCTCTGTAGCATGTAGCCTGACTGGCCATTTCATCCGAAGGGAAAAGACTCAACTGATTTGTTTTTATTTACACTTAAAGGGATACGCCAACTTTTTTTTTGTTTGCGTGTCTTGCCTCACTCCCGAGTCCATGACAAGCAGGTAGATACCATTCTTTCGGCTATACGTGCAGTAACAAGGGAGAGCCGGGCAGAGGTCGCCCACCGCTAGTTAGCTTAGCTCAAATGCTTGGAGTCAATGGGTAGTGTTAGCCTGCCTCTGCCTGCAGTCATCAGATAACCTCTTCAGCAACTCTAAACGGTCCTGTGTGCTTGTTGTGACTCGTTTTTACCGCGTTATGTTACGTTATCTATTTTTAGACTAAGATTAGCACTTTATGTAAGTTTTGAAAGAAGTACATAGGAAACTAAACCGCAGTTTTCGCGCATGCGCAAACCACCGCGGACGTGCTTGGAAGTAGGTAAACAGAACAAAGCGTCTGTTTAGGAGAAGAAGAAGATTGCAACTACGGATTATGGCTGACGAAGATGATTTCTTCCACAACCTTACCTATCTGAACCAGGATATACAGAGGAGGAACTACATGTTTTGGAAGCTGAGCGTGCACGAAGAGAAGCTAAGCGTTACAACGTGAAAACAAAACACAAGTACTTGCCTCGTTTACTGTCTGTGTGACACCGAGTGATGGGATGGCCGTGTCCTTCAAGAAAAGTCTCATTGTTTGGGTTCTGAATTCCAGTTTGTCGAAGTAGTCGTCCCGTGAAAAATGCTCTGAGCAAACTAGCATCCTCTTGACTGCTTCTTGTGGGGTGTTGGGATCCTTGTTCAGAGCACCCAGCCAACAGATATCTTCTGCTTATTGTCGCAACCCCGTGCAGCGCACGTACGAGGCATTTTGTAAAATTGGGATTTATAAGTCTGTCTCTCTCAAAAAAAGTGTCAGTGTCCTACAAACTCCTTCACCGATCTACTGCATGAGCTCTTCTTCTTCTTCTCCTCCTTTTTCTGCTTTCTTCCTCAGCTGTTTACTGGCGCGCATGCGCAGAACTGCGGTTTAGTATCCTATGTATTTCTTTCTAAACTTACTGCAGTCATCAGATAAACTCTTCAGCAACTCTAAACGGTCCTGTGTACTTGTTGTGACTCGTTTTTACCGCATTATGTTACGTTATCTATTTTTAGACTAAGATTAGCACTTTATGTAAGTTTAGAAATACATAAGAAACTAAACTGCAGTTCTGCGCATGCGCGCCAGTAAACAGCTGAGGAAGAAAGCAGAAGAAGAAGGAGGAGGAGAAGAAGAAGAAGAGCTCATGCAGTAGATCGGTGAAGGAGTTTGTAGGACACTGTGACACTTTTTTTGAGAGAGACAGACTTATAAATCCCAATTTTACAAAATGCCTCGTACGTGCGCTGCACGGGGTTGCGACAATAAGCAGAAGATATCTGTTGGCTGGGTGCTCTGAACAAGGATCCCAACACCCCACAAGAAGCAGTCAAGAGGATGCTAGTTTGCTCAGAGCATTTTTCACGGGACGACTACTACGACAAACTGGAATTCAGAACCCAAACAATGAGACTTTTCTTGAAGGACACGGCCATCCCATCACTCGGTGTCACACAGACAGTAAACGAGGCAAGTACTTGTGTTTTGTTTTCACGTTGTAACGCTTAGCTTCTCTTCGTGCACGCTCAGCTTCCAAAACATGTAGTTCCTCCTCTGTATATCCTGGTTCAGATAGGTAAGGTTGTGGATCTTCGTCAGTCACGAAGAAATCATCTTCGTCAGCCATAATCCGTAGTTGCAATCTTCTTCTTCTTCTAAACAGAGGCTTTGTTCTGTTTACCTACTTCCAAGCACGTCCGCGGTGGTTTGCGCATGCGCAAAAACTGCGGTTTAGTTTCCTATGTACTTCTTTCAAAACTTACATAAAGTGCTAATCTTAGTCTAAAAATAGATAACGTAACATAACGCGGTAAAAACGAGTCACAACAAGCACACAGGACCGTTTAGAGTTGCTGAAGAGTTTATCTGATGACTGCAGGCAGAGGCAGGCTAACACTACCCATTGACTCCAAGCATTTGAGCTAAGCTAACTAGCGGTGGGCGAGCTCTGCCCGGCTCTCCCTTGTTACTGCACGTATAGCCGAAAGAATGGTATCTTCCTGCTTGTCATGGACTCGGGAGTGAGGCAAGACACGCAAACAAAAAAATGTTGGCGTATCCCTTTAATATGTGTGAAGAGCTCTGCCGCCAGTCAAAATCCCATGTTTCTATCACTTATGACGTCACCGGCGCTCGACCTGTGTATCCCAACCTCCTGAAAGGACTGATTGTTGCTCACCTCTCCATGTCGTTACACACACCAATACTACACCCTAAGGTGACAGTAGCTCCTCACAGGATGCTGATTGGTCCGAACCATAGGCAGTTCAGACAGAAGCATTACTTGAAGCCAAGATAGATTTTTGTGTGATCTTGTGATCCTGTGATTCTCACACGATCTTGTGATACTGCAAGAATATAGCTGCTGTGCAGGTGTTTCACTTTATCTGTGTAATTCAGCAGCATCTGCACACCTCTTATGCCTTTGGTTGCATTGCCAGTATGTGATGTTATTTTTGGTTATTTTATTCAATAACTCAAGCATGAACAGATCAGGTTTTGGTCAAGGTCAAGATCACTGTGATCTCACAAAACATGTTTTTGGCCATAACTCAAGAAGTCATTCACTAAATACAACAAAACTTCACACAAATGTCTAATAGAGTAAAATGATGGAGTGATGACATTTTTCATCCAAAAGGTCAAAGGTCAACTTCACTGTGACATCATAATGTTCTGCAAAAACACTTTTATGGCCTTTATTCAGTGCAATAACTCAGGAACAGAAGGGGAGACATGTGGTCAGATGATGAATTGGTGACACTAATCTTGGGTGTTCACCTTGAAACACTGTTGGTTGTACAGATCGTCTGTGCTGCCGGGTTAAAGATGTGTGTTTCATCAAAAAATACATCAAGTACCTTTTATCCCATTCATCAAAGTCTGCACTAGTTACACTATATGAGTCTGGACAATCAATCAATTGTTCAATCAATCATTACTTTGTCACATGAAGTTATACAAGATACAACTCCAGTGAAATATGATTCTGTTAGTTCCTTAAACTTGCACATTGTAGCTTAGTCCTTTTGCTGCTTGTTTCTTTCTTTTTTTTTGTTACATGTTTCCACACTGGCTGCAGTGCATGTGTTTGTGGCCTCCTGGATGGCTCTGGTAATCCATGGTTTCTGCTTGTGGAATGACTTAAGTATCATTTTGGGTCTGTTGTTTACAAATTAAATCCACCACAGACTCAATGAATTCAGGGATGTCATCAGTGGTGTTGGCAGTGGTGTACTGGAAAGTGCTCCAGACTCAGATTGGCTTCATGTCTCCCGTCACTGGGGGCATGCATCGTAGTTTGTTTACACATCTTGACCTCAACAAGATGGCCTTGTGGTCGTCCCTCCTGAACCTCGGCAGCAACTCTGCTCTGCAGCTGCCTCTGAACAGTGTAAAGCAGCAATCCAAAGTGTTTATTCTCCTTGTGGTGCAGGTTAAGAGGAAACAGGGCAGCACCTCATATGCACTCTGTCACAGCAGTCTTTACTTAACATAAAGCACACGCCTCCTATCCTTCTCTCACAAGTGTCTCTGCACCGGCAGATTGGCATATAGTTGAATGGTGCTGTCCAGGAAGTTTCACTGAAACAAATGATATAACAGTTCCTGATATTCTGTTGGAAACTGATGCAGGCATGGCAGGATGCTACCTCATCTCTTCCTCAGTGTTTACAGATGTTTACATTTGAAACCCATGACCCAGCGAGCAGGTGTCGGCAGAAGAAGAGTTAATTTTTTCATCCTGATAAGTGATTTGAAGCCATATGCCACCACTGTCCAATGCCAACCACAAACAGCACCACCAACACATTCAAAATAGACATAAGAGCATAAATTTAGCATAAATTTTACCCAAATTTAGCAGAGCTGACAGAGAAATGACTGGTGATCGAGTCTTCATCAATGTTAGGATGGATTATGACGCGTCATGGATGTAAACTGCAACTTGAATGGTTGGCGAAAGTGCAAGGTGGTAATTCTAGTTTGATTACATTGTCGTAGTTGCTTCCTTTCTTTTGTCAATAAACCTGTTGGCAACAACATAATGGCCTGAAGAGTCCTGATGAGGGAGAGGCGTTTAGCTGCCACAACGGATTTGAGCGTCACCAGGCCGCTGTGTCACTATTCCTTTTCTCCAAATACTTTAATGCTGACTTTATTAGCATCTAAAAGCACAACCCGCACTTTGAAATTTTACTCTGTCACAGAGAGATAAGCTGTCTAAACTTCTGGTTCGAAGGTGTCTGGATATGAATACATTTGCTTTGCTGTTTTGCAGGTTGTACTTTAATGTAAGAGTCTGCCTGTCAGTCACTGTGTACCATATAGATTTCTGGTGTGTATTGATGTGACACTCATTAAAAACTTAACCCCATGAACTGCCAAAAGGCAATAAAGATGTCGAAATCTGATGACAGGCTACATGTATTTTGAATTCATGAACTGTCAAGGCCCAAGCATGCCTTTCCCTTTAAAAGCAATTACACTGAAGCATAACTTGATCTTGAAGAGAAAATCTTTGCATAATTTATCATGGAACGCCATGTTTGGCTTTTATGGGGAGGATAAATATCTAGTTTTTAAACAATACATAGAGTTTCAGTTTGGAACATAAATACAACATGTTAAAGGGGAACAAGAGAAGTAAGCTGACATGTGGACATGACATGTTATTGTGACAGCTACACCGTGCAAGCTTTGGCAGCTTTGACAGTATATCTTATAATTCATTATTTTCTCTCTATCTATTTAATCTTTGTAATTTCATGTTGTTCATCATCGATTTTTACTCACAATCAAATGAAGGCTAAAGCTTGAAAAAAAGCTGCCACTGATTTATATCATATTGCTGGTTACAACATCACGGCAGATAATGAAAATATATATTATTTGCCTGCTTGCCTCCACGCTTTTCACCCTTTTATTGTATCACTAGTCATTAACTGGATCCAGCTGAAGGTCAGACATGAGACTGTTCTTTTTTTTTAATGAAGGATGATGTTTATGTTATTTATGGTGGAGCACAAGCAAGAGAAGCAGATAAATGAGATAAGGACTTGACAAAAGTGAAAGTGGGGCTTAAAGGTCCAGATTGTAGGATTTAAGGGGATATATTGACATAAAAGGAATAAGTATGTGGCAGCCTCCAGGGCTGAAAAATGAAGCCAACATCCAAGTGCCAAAAACTGCAGTTCTTTGAACATCCACTTGAGGCTGGCTCCAGAAATCAGTCATTCCCCTTAGACTCCCCCATGTTAAAATCCCCAACCTTACAACAAAAACATGTTTACAGCCTGGTACAAAATAGTTTTGGTCTCTGTAGTTAATTTCCCCCTTTGTGACAACTTTGTGGAATTTGAGGAACCTTTAATTTAAGGCAGGTGTGCTGAATTAAGTATGGAGCATGGAAGGCACCACGGGGTTACAGCCTTTAAAGGCTGTATTTTTGGTTAGTCTTCATTTTTATTGTTTGATGGAGTCGTTAAATACCCCACTGATTTGTACTTTGTTTTGTAAAGGCCTGTTTATTTGTTTGTTTGGGGATTTCTGTTTTCATTTTTTGAACGCGACAGTCAAGACTATCAGTTCATAGCGTCATCTTGCAACTCTCCACACATCCTGCAAATGAGTCAACTCTAAAACCAACCACAGCACCCTGGATCATCAAACAGTGAGTAAAACTAAAGCCAAGACAGTTAGTTCATCATATCTCCCATTATGGTGTCTGTGGGCGGCTATTTTTGAACTTATTTGGAAGCAATAAGGATCATTTTTTTCTGTTTATGTGCATCAGCCACCATAGATAAGCAGCCCGTCCATAATGAGGATTATTGGAAAAACACTGTGTTTTTACCTGTTTAAATCACCGGGTCCATTTGTTTTGGAGAGGAATAGACTACAGATAATTTGGGCCCTGGTAAAAACCTCCTGGATGTCTGAACTTAAATTATCAGAGAAAAAAGGTGAGCATACATTAGCAGCTGCTGGACTAACTGCCTGTCTCTGATGAGCCAAACTGTGTCAAAGAAACACTGATTTGTAACCTGAAGCTGCTTTATTCAGTCTTTTCACCAGTTTTAATCAGCTTGCCCATTTGATTTGGAGAGGAAGAGACCTCTGTGGGTAATTTGGCTCCACATAAAAACCTTTTGAACAATAAACACTGAAGGAATTCTAACAAAGAGAAGTTTCAGCTGATTGCAATCTGCAATGCTTGCCACTAGATGCCACTAAATCCCCCTAAATCTTTCACACTGCTCCTTAAATGTTGCTCAGTCACTGATTTTTACTGACAATCAAACTAGGGTTTTAATTTAGCATGATTTGTTTTGCTTTGATCATACAAGTGAATCGACTAAACACTATTGTTGGTACTGTAGCTAATAAAAGCACATTATTTACTTGTGTGCTCCCATACTTGCCTTACTGTAGCAACAGTCGGCACACTGATCCAAGTTTATGGACATAAAACTCTTACTTTTAAATGAAAAATGATGTTAATGTCATTTATAGATGGGGCACAGAGGACAAAAGCAGAGAGAGGAGATAAAGAGAGCGGATACTTGACAGAGGTGAAAGGTAGACTTAAACTCACAATTGCAGTTGGGCAGCAGGGTGCTGAGGTGAGTGAGGTGAGAAAATCTCCAGGGTAAATACACTGAACCCTCACACCTCCATAGGAGCTTTTCCGTAGCTGGGCTGACCTGTGACATGACTGTGAAAATAACATTTTAGTATGGAGAATCAATAATCTCTACATTATTTATTCCATATTAGAGCTGCATACATAACAATACTGACTGATTCTGGATGTTCTGTAAGTGCTTCAGCAGAAAAACCCAGTTCTGACTGATGAACGTGAAATGTCATAACCTTAGAATTTGTCCTCATTAAAATTGGCAACAACAGACGCCTCCATAAAAACTATTTTTTATAATCATTATTTCAGACCCATCAGAACAGTTTGATTATGCTCCTGCCACATATTTCCAGGCAGATGGACTAGTAATTTTGAGGGTGTCTTTATGTGCCTGAAAGAGTTCAAAAATATTTATTAAACTGCGAATAATGTTATACGATGAGGAAAAGGTGTCCAATTAAACACTGAACAGGTTCAATTAAAGATATAATTGCCTTAGGCAACAAAAAAGGCTGACAGTCAGGAGAGAAAGACTTGAAATAATGGTACCAAGAAGCAGCGTGAGTATTCAGATAAGGACGCTCTTCATTTCAGCGGTAATGTGTGTGTGGTCAGACTGCAAAACTGTAACTGTCCAGCTGAGGAAGAAACTGGGGCTTTTGACTGTTCTCAGAATACAGACGAACTTCAAACCTTTCACACAATGAGGCGTTATTGTATGTTCTAAATTGTCTTATCGGGAAACAACTTTGAAAAGAAAACTGACAACTACCCTTACAGACTTCCTGATAGCACAAATTAAAAGCATTTTTAATTAGAGGTAAGCAGTAACTAAGTTAGAAAGATTAGTCCTAATGGAAGTGTTGTATTTCAATTTAACTCAAAGGTTAATTTCAGGTGATGATTTAAAAAAAAAACAAAAAAAAAAACATATCGACACAACTTTGGAAAATGCTCTCTTTAAAAGATATGTGTGAAATTGCAAATGTGCGCCCCCACTGTGAGAGTTGCTCATGTGAATACTGATGGACTCTAAGCTGAGTGTGATTACATAATTAGTATGGCATTCACAAAATATCATAATCATCGGGTCTTTATATCATTACAAATTAGAGAATGACTCAGACCTTGGTCATTTTGTGGATGCTTTTATCCCAAACAAGACAGAGCACATTTAATTTGAACATGTGCATTCCTGGAGAGAACAGCAGTTTTTCAATCATAGCCCAGCTATTGTAGCTAGCTCTACATACCACTATAAGAACAATGGTATTTCTGGGTTTTTGTGCCTTCTATATGGATCATCAACTGTGACATGTAGCTTAAGCCTCAGTCTTTTGGCTTGATATCTTGTATGTGGCCATCAATGTAACTGGTTGTATTAGGACCCACTTGCAGCACACAGGAAGCCAGAAACAGTTGGTGATAATGTTTAATGTCACGACTCAGCAGGTACAGGGCAGGACAAGTAAACAGCACACAAAACAGTTCAACACTCCAGCTAAGTCTCTCCACAAAGACCCTGGGTAGCCCTCCTGGTTTGGCAGGCCACAACAGGCTGGGAGGCAGGCGAGTGAGCTGTGACACCCAGTTCAATAATAGGCAATGGTATCATGTAGGAGCCAGCAGGAGGCGTAATCATGGAGGTAGAGGATCTGTAACAGGGTAGGTACACAGTCCAAGCAGAAGAACCAGTTGGGGACAGACAGAAGGTGGGTCGAGCACGTACACACAATGGCGAGTGTAGTGACATAAAGAAAGTCTAGGCACAATCACATTGTAGCATCGTCATCGAATATAACACCAAACAGCTATAGGCATACAGGAATGAAAGTAATGGTAAATGGGTCCAACAACCACCGACTTTCACTCAGGTGTTCGCTTGCTTAAAGTTGACATGGTGTCCCAGAACATCAACAACCAACACAACCAGGGTACCTTTCACGTTGGATCTCAACGTGGAAAGTCCATATCGACACACATCAATTTGTGACAAGGTCCGAGTGAGAATGTGTGAAGAACAATTTGGTAACGAGCGTCTGTGAGACTGAGGTATATACTGGCTGTGAGTTGCCTTAATGAGGTGGGCATGACTAGTGCTGAGGCGCAGAAAACCAGGGTGAATGGAAATTTACTGACTGGGAGCTGGCTGACTGAGCATGCAAAAACAGAAGGTGAACAGGAATGCAGAACTTGACAATCCAGTACACACTTAAGACCACATTGATTAGGGCGCCCCTGTAGCTGAGTCCTCAGCGGTGGTTTGGGTTCAGTCTGACCTGCAGCCCTTTCCTGCATGTCGTCCCTCTCTCTTTCCCCCCCTTTCATATCTATCTGACCTATTAAAAAAAAAAAGCCCAAAAAGTCATTCCTAAAAAAAGGACTGCTAATGTCGCGATTCAGGAACCCAAGATTGGACACAAAAGCAAAGAACCGAGGCACAGCCGGAACAGTACAATGATTTAATGTAGAGCGAAGGGCTTACAGGCAGGCAGGTACAGGAACAGGTAGGCAAAGGTCCAGGTTACGGTTCAGGTTCAGGTAACAGAAGCTGAAAAGCAATAGCACAAGACAAGAAAGCAACACTGAAACTTCATCGAACTGGAGTGGGTAAAAAAGGGCGAGTATATGAACTCAGAGGCTGATGAAGGAATGAGATGCAGGTGAGATGGGGAACTGCAGAGCAGGAGCTTTTCTCATTTGCCTGTTTTGTGCCTCCTTGTCTTCTTCTCCTGTCTGTGACCCGGATATCGATCTCAGTGTACCATTTTGAAGGATGGCTAGATTCCTAAAATGCATCTCGAAGGGAGAGGAGCGAAGATGAAGAGTTTTATTCCTTGTTTAAGACTTTTCGGCACTTGAGATGTATAAAAGAGGCGTAACTGGCATGACAACACAGCCACACGTCATATTTAATTGACGTTACTTTAAAATGATGGCCCTGAAGCACGGATTTCTCATTTTTTTTAATGCCTGTTGCCTTGACTCCCCTCTCCTCGTGTCTCTTCCTTTGGTGTTTTGTATAATGCTAATGTGTCTCCTTGCTTACCTCACTCGAGTCTCTTCCTTGCGTCTTAGCTCCTCCAGGCAAGGATGTAAGAGAGAGATGTGGGGAAGAGATGCGAGGACTGAGGAGCTGAATCTGCCAAATGATTTGGAGGTGTCAGCTGGAAGCGACTTCAGTTTCTTTAGCACATGAGGAGGAGCGCCGTTCTTACGTCACTTAACTCTGGTAACATTAAAGACTTTCCCTCAGGATACACCAATGTTTCTTCATTCTAAGCTCCTCCAAAAGCCTTCTCGGGTGCATTTAAGGGATTGGAAAAGCTGCCACGATGGGGGAGGAGGAATGATTTCCGGGTCATGAGAGAGGAGTGAGGATGTGAGGAAGCATAAGTTTGCATAATGAAAAGCACCACCTCCTCTGCTCGCATCTCAGGTGAGAGGGACTAAGATGTGAGGAGAGGAGGAAAGGGAAAATAAATGAGGATGTACAAGCCATGAATAAGAAAAGCCCCAGATGAGGGAAGTGGGAACAGGTGTGTGAATGGGCGGCACAGTGGGTGATGGAGAAAGAAGAAAAAGTCAGAGGGCAGCTGGTGGATGGATGGTAAACGGCAATGAGGGGGAATAGGGGACGTGGCTGGAGAGGAGGGACTGAAAGACAGACTGTTACATCTTTGTTTTTAAATAAAGAAACATCACAAAACAATCAAATGCCAGTCAGAGACGATGTTTTCAGCCAACTCATGGGCCTCAATCTCTATCCTCCTGAGACCCTGTGTCTCCATATGAGGACATTACATTTTGGGTTTGCTTGACCTTATACTTCATTCTACTTAACTTAGACCTGTTGATCTCATTCGTGGACACTTTTTTTGTGCCATCTAGTGGTAGTGACACCACAGTACACTTATCCATGTAAAAACAAGATGGCAGCCATCTCTGCCAAGTTACAGTAGTCTGCAGCCGATCCCGACACAGAAGAGGACAAGGTCCAAAACTTGATCACATTTTATGGTTGTTATTTATGATTAATATTGTTTGTAGTTTGATATGGCAACAAATTTGACCAATTACAGCAACGGTAACAAGCTAAGATGCTGCAAATTAGGAAGTTCTCGTTTGAAGACAATGGGACTTTATTGTCGTCTCGTTTGAGGACACTGAGACTTAACTATCGTTGACGGTGTTACGTTTTTTATACTTATAAGGTCCTATTGATCCCAGATAGCTAGGAGAAATTAAAAATGCATACAAAACAAAGGTTTGAGTCTCAAGAGGCAATAAAGAGATTTTGCATACAGCTGAGCCCTGTCTCACTCTGAAACTATCGAAATCCGGTGTTTGGGCAGTGACTTGCGGCGTCAGAAACCAACGGAAAAAGGTGTCGTTTAATGTTGGCGTGACACGCGGCTGGTTGCAGTTATAGTTTAATGGCGCCCGGCGGCATCAGGGGGAAACACGACAGGACAAGGATGAAAGTTAAGGCGGTGGGAGATGTGGTGGGTAGAGAGAGCATCCCATAAGATTCTAAAGCCAAACCCTGTTTTTTTTTTCTTCCTAAACCCAACCATGTGTTCGTTGTTGAAGGCAAAAAAAAGTCAATTGACAGTGTTGTACCGATGTAGTGCGTACATTTTGAAAGAGACTGTATATTAACGTTAAATTTCATGTGAAAAGTAAAGTGTAATTCCAAAGAAGACAATGCTTGCAACAGGCAGAAGGAGGAGGAGTGAGAATGTGTTGTATAGATGCATACATGTATCCAGTATCTGTAGGAAATGGGACAAGATTTTGGTATAGGAAATGTTCTGGTTACTGTTTGTAGTATGTTTGTAGTCTCAGTAGTATTGACCAATAGCATATAAATGGCGGGTTAAATCTGTGTGGAGAGTTCGTTTTCTAATAGCCTTTTTGAAAAATGTATCTGAATTCATATGCAAATATCAGCTTAAAGAGATTACCCAAAATGACAGGTGCACAGAGGAGGAAGCCTTGGCTCAAATATCCACTGGCTACACCTGATCAGCCTGAAATATTGGCCCTCACACCCAGAGGCTTTATCATTGTCAGACTAAAAGCAAATGGGTTCTGAGACTGTGTGGATTTAACATATGCTTATTTATTACGCATTTTGATTGGAAAATTTGCTACTGTAATCATTAAAGTCTGCACCAAGTACTGGGCAAGAATGTAAAGTTTATCAGGTGTAGAGGCAGTAAAAGCCTTCCCTGATAGTGTTAGTGCCGTGTTACACAGGTCAAATTTTGAAGTATCTCTCAGTGAATAAAAGTATCTTGAAGCTCTGAACTTAAGTATCATGAGGGTAAAGCTTCTGTATATCTGATGGAGAAAAAAAACCTATTAAAGTTTGTATCACCAGGAGCGATGATTTCAATAATTTGACAACCACATTAAATCTCACCATCTCCTCTTGTGGAGCTTGACATTCATTTTAGGAGCCTGCCGAGCATTGTATGCAGCAAATATGTTCACACGGGATGCCCCAATCACATTCTTCATGGATTAGGCCTCATCTACTATCAGAGATCAGGGATTAGAAATCTAATCTGACGTTCAATCACACACAAAGACAGATGGAACGATTAGTTAACTACACTTGAGCAGGTTTTCGCCAATCTTTTCCCCGACACACTGACATGTTTTCACTTCGCAGTCAAATGTCCATGTTTTCACACAGGTTGCCTCACAAATCCGTGTACAGCCGCAGAGTTATTTCTCCTTGAGTGGCGGGCCACATAGAGCAGGGACCTCCCTCAGGAGATAGAGAGCATTTCATTTCACACTGACACGTTCACCTCTATCCTCACCATCCCGCTGAGGGTTGCCGGGGTTGTCAACCGTGGGGAAATGAAAAAGGAACTCAAGCTTTTGCCAGAGTCAAAACAACGTGAAAACTACATTTGTGACCACGGAGCAAAGCTGGTAACAAAATCGCCTGGATCTCTCCAGTTGGGAAACTTATTCATGTTGTTGTATTTCAATGTCCCTGTTCCATCTCTCACTCTGGTTTGCTGCAAAATGGCCTGAGGAATTATATCGCCCCAAAGTAAGGGGTAAACACAGGGGGTATAAGAGACAAGTTTTGCTATATAGGAGGAATAAAACTGTAATGGCTTGTTCCATTCCCCTTTGTATTTAGATGCAAGAGGTGAGCAATATACTGTAGCTTTGTTTGTCTTTGGTCAAGTCAGGGTCAGCCTTCCAATAAAGCACACATGGGGGCCGGTCGCAGTCAAATAAATTGGATTTTATATGCTTGCCGTGAATATAAAGCTCATCCAATCTGGAGACTACTCTGCACTTTTTAGAGCATTCATGATACCCTCAGGCTTTTCATCTCCAGCAAAGCTTTGGCATATCACTTCTCATTATTTCTTGCTGAATCTTTCAATCTAGCCAATTCGAGGTAAAATACGACACATCCGTTGTTCTCCAGAGGTTGAATTTGCAAGGTACACTGGGTGGGAGAAAGAAAAAAATAATAATTCAAAGCATTAGCTGTTGTTTCCTGAGCTATTTAGTCACATCATTTATTCTTTCCCTATTCCCCTCAACATTCATTCATCTGTTAATGAGCACGAAACTGATAGTCCTTTGTCATTCTGGGGACACAGGGTGATAGCTTTTATACTCAATTATCGACTTTTTTCTCACATTAGAGGGCACACGTGGTTGTTTATTCACAGCTGCTTTTAGAAGCTGATAGTTATGATCAGCTTAAATATCATTTGGTATCTGTATAGATATTAGTTGTAGATTTTCATTTCAAATGTCTGTTTATTTATTCAGAGGAAAAGTCTCTTTTTGTTGATGAACTAAAAAAAAAGCAGATGAGCCCACATGATGACCAACTCTGTGGCTTTGTCAAAAATTCCATACTATCATGCTATTTAATACGCTAAAACAGTATGTAAGATTTTTTAGTATGTCTGAAACTTTAGTTTGAAACAGGCAGAACACGAACTGCATACCATTTCTGGTGAAATATCTCAGTCTGCAAACATTGGACACTACTCCAGTATAAATATCCCTGTGTGCTAGACAACAACATTCATAACAGCGACCAAGACAGCTCTGTAACATCACTACTGCTTTAATGTAAAGGTCCAGTGTGTAGAATTTAATAGTTTTGTAACCTTAGAAGGAGCCGTTTATATCTACATAAGGAGCAGATTTTCCTCTATGGAGATTGCCATGTTGGGCCATTTGTGATTTTGCATCTGCTCCAGTAGTTTGCAGTCCATCTGCAAGGAGAGTTTCTGTGTGGAGATTTAACTGCTTTATTCAGTGTTTTTACCGGTTTAAATCACTGGGTCCATTTGTTTTGGAGAGGGAGAGACCTCTCCTGGTAAAAACCTCTTCAACGTCTGGATCAGAAAAATGGTGAGCACACCACAGAGAAAGAGAGGAAGGTTTTGAGAGGAAAGGGCCTCGGCAGATAATTTGGCTCCTGGTAAAAACCTCCTCAACAATGAAAACTGAAGGAATGCTAACAAGATGAAGTTTCAGCTGATTGCAATCTGCAATCTTTGCTGTTAGAGTCCCCTTAATCCCCCTAAATCTTTCGCACTGGACCTTTAACTGTAATAGCGTTTAGGTTGGCATGGGTTACCATGGTTACGTGTCTCCAATCGGAGACATTACAGCTCAGTTCGTCCTAAAATAAAAACACTACTGTTTATTTACACATAAGTATTTTGAATGATAGTACACATATTGGGTAGGTAGTGTGTGGCATGTGATTTCAGATGCAGTGCGTGCTACATGCAAGCCGCAACCCTTGAGGCAACAAAAAAAAGTGCCAAAACCTGCAGTTCCTCTAATGGCCACTTGAGGCTGGCTGCAGAAGCAAGTTAATCCCTTAAAGGGATACGCCAACATTTTTTTTGTTTGCGTGTCTTGCCTCAGTTCCGAGTCCATGACAAGCAGGTAGATACCATTCTTCCGGCTATACGTGCAGTAACAAGGGAGAGCCGGGCAGAGCTCGCCCACCGCTAGTTAGCTTAGCTCAAATGCTTGGAGTCAATGGGTAGTGTTAGCCTGCCTCTGCCTGCAGTCATCAGATAAACTCTTCAGCAACTCTAAACGGTCCTGTGTGCTTGTTGTGACTCGTTTTTACCGCGTTATGTTACGTTATCTATTTTTAGACTAAGATTAGCACTTTATGTAAGTTTTGAAAGAAGTACATAGGAAACTAAACCGCAGTTTTTGCGCATGCGCAAACCACCGCGGACGTGCTTGGAAGTAGGTAAACAGAACAAAGCCTCTGTTTAGGAGAAGAAGATGATTGCAACTACGGATTATGGCCGACGAAGATGATTTATTCGTGACTGACGAAGATCCACAACCTTACATATCTGAACCAGAATATACAGAGGAGGAACTACATGTTTTGGAAGCTGAGCGTGCACGAAGAGAAGCTAAACGTTACAACGTGAAAACAAAACACAAGTACTTGCCTCGTTTACTGTCTGTGTGACACCGAGTGATGGGATGGCCGTGTCCTTCAAGAAAAGTCTCATTGTTTGGGTTCTGAATTCCAGTTTGTCGTAGTAGTCGTCCCGTGAAAAATGCTCTGAGCAAACTAGCATCCTCTTGACTGCTTCTTGTGGGGTGTTGGGATCCTTGTTCAGAGCACCCAGCCAACAGATATCTTCTGCTTATTGTCGCAACCCCGTGCAGCGCACGTACGAGGCATTTTGTAAAATTGGGATTTATAAGTCTGTCTCTCTCAAATAAAGTGTCACAGTGTCCTACAAACTCCTTCACCGATCTACTGCATGAGCTCTTCTTCTTCTTCTCCTCCTCCTTCTTCTTCTGCTTTCTTCCTCAGCTGTTTACTGGCGCGCATGCGCAAAACTGCGGTTTAGTTTCCTATGTACTTCTTTCAAAACTTACATAAAGTGCTAATCTTAGTCTAAAAATAGATAACGTAACATAACGCGGTAAAAACGAGTCACAACAAGCACACAGGACCGTTTAGAGTTGCTGAAGAGGTTATCTGATGACTGCAGGCAGAGGCAGGCTAACACTACCCATTGACTCCAAGCATTTGAGCTAAGCTAACTAGCGGTGGGCGAGCTCTGCCCGGCTCTCCCTTGTTACTGCACGTATAGCCGAAAGAATGGTCTCTACCTGCTTGTCATGGACTCAGGAGTGAGGCAAGACACGCAAACAAAAAAAATGTTGGCGTATCCCTTTAAGATCCCCATGTTAAATGCCCAACTTTGCAAGAGAAATACACATGTCTACAATGTTAAACATGGTAAAAAAAAACAAAAACGTTTGGTCTCTATAGCTTATTACAACATTCATGACAACTGTCAGGGTGAATTTTTATATAACTCACCTGTTTACACTTTACAAAGGCTTAAAGTAACACATATTTAAGGGTGGGGCTGCTTGAGTGACAGGCTGTCTAAGAGGCATCACCACAGTTCATGGATCAGATGCACTCCTCACTTCTACACAGCTCCACCCTCTCGTCTTATGGTCATTTCTGACTCGACAAATCCAAAATGGTGACAGCTGATATGCCAAACTCAAGGCTTCAAAACAGGGTTGACAAACCAATGGCTTTTATTTTTACAGTCTTTGGTCCCTTTTCAAAAGAACACAGAGCGGCCCCTCGGCTCATTTTGATATGATTTGCAACTGTTCAGATGTGTGAACATGTTCATTCAGTAATCAAACTGATTGTTTTTGAAGAACACAGATGGACCTCATTGTTTCTTAAACTGATAAAATACAAAATACCTCTAATGATGTACACAAAGCTACTAATGAGCAGCCACTCTGATGTCCTTTTTGGTATGCATAAGGCAACGTAGGTAGTTAGAGCAGAGGCTCTGGAGGTGTGGTAGGTAATCTATTTCTCTGTGCCAGAAGGTCAGACAGATTAAACCCTGCTATGAAGATCCCAGTTTTCCATGACAGCTGTCTGCAGGGGAGCCGCACAGCTCTAAAACTGAACTCTCAATGAGATGTAAAATTAACTTCCCGTCTCCTGGTGTGAAGGTCAGGCTATTGTACCAAAAAGAAAAGTCGCTTGACGCTCCCTCATTGTAACCAATGCATTTTTCGAGGTCCTCATTCAAAGGAGGGAGACTGAAAAAAAGGCTGAGTGAATTGTGAAACGAGTCAATGGGCACTAAAGTGTATATTGTAATGTATGTAACAATGTTCATGTATTAGATCCAGATCAAGCTCCTGTACAATTGGAGTACTGGTCATTGTTTCAATCATAAAATGACATCTCTTTTAAAATATAAATTTCAATACCATGCATGCTACATTACCAGATTCCCCCTGAGCCCTATTATGCAAGAGATATCTTTTGCTGTCTGCTATTGAATGAGAAAAATCACCCTTTGGTGATAATATTTTTTCTCCCTCATTTCACTCAGTGCACATGCTGTATTCAAACTTAGCCCCTCTTATCACTGTCATTTTTCACTGGAATAATCACAGATAAAACTGGGCTCCATTCATGTTATTACTACTATAAATATTACTTTGTTCTGAAGGTTTTGAAAGAACAGATTTAGTCATTTTAATCACAATAACATATTTTATGTAATAAAGACATTCAAGAGCTTAAGACAACCGTTCTGACCTTAGCTGGCCAGTGATTCCACCTCAACTTGACATCTCCTTTAAAAAAATGGGCTCAATATGAACTGATTATCTTTAATGACCTTGGTTGTTGTTTGGAATACCTTAAAAGGTCACATCCATAGGCTTTGAGATTAATTACCGACAAATTAAATTTGCCGGTGACATTTAAGCTATTTTATTGCACAGGATGTTATTTGCAACACATAAAAATTACATGTTTTTTTTTAATTTATGGCATTACAGGTTAAGGTGCATGCTGGAAAGAGCATATATAGATATCTGCATTTACTGAATAATCGTGATTTTCATATAAATTTGTCTGTGATCATTTGATGAGGCCTATTAAATTTATTTTCATAGAAACCTGCATAAAAATGTCTTTTTTTATGCGGCCCAGAGACTTCCTTGACACTCATGAGGGGGCAACTGAACGATTGGCACAAACCATCTTGTTAGAATAAGCTGGGTTCCTACAATTTTGCAAACATCATATTTTGTGTTTTTTTCAAGGACTTTCCAGGCCCAAATTCCTCAAATTCAAGGACCCAACATGGCATAGTTTGAGACACAGATTGAAATTACCTACTGTTAAATGGCAGGCTTTACACATGCTCACAGAGAACACTATTATGTAAGCTGAGCAATAGAGTCCACCAGGGATGACGTTTTTCTGTAGGCCGATGCGGGCGTTAGCATCGCGCTGGGTGCCTCATCAAAAAGCCTGTGAAATTTTTCCTTTGGATTACTGTTGTGGTAAACAAATGTTGATGATGCTACAAGTTTTGTTCAGCAAGATAATCTTCACAAATGAACACCACTTTCATGATTATTGAAGTCTGAATGCAGTTGCTAGCAGTAAAAAGCTAGCGTTAGGCTATAAATGAACTACAGTAGAGTCGCATGATGTAACAGCACCACCATAACAAGACTGTAAAGCTGTGGTCGGTGTGATGACATTCTGTAGTCTCATTTAGCCACTTGTTGGCAACTGCTGTTTTCAGGACACATAGAAAATTTAATGACGTATTTTAAAACCTGAACATTCCTCAAGCTTGTGTTAACCACAGGCTTTATTTGAAGCTCATGAGCAAATACCCATTCAAAAACCTACTGACTTTGAGACGACGGAACTGGACGCTCTAAAATGCTAACTATTGAGGGGGATTGCAGTACAATCCAAGTCTCATTTATCCAGTCGTATGCTCAGGACTTCCCAAACACGCATTTTCACTAAAAAACCTTGGAAGTTAAAACTGAACTGAAAGTGTCTCTCTTTAAAGCAGGATTCCAATACTAAGATTTTTTAGGGAACATGGCTCCAGTCCACATATTGAAGTATCCTTGGGCAAGATACTGGCCCCCAAATTGCTAAAACCCCAATAAATCAATACATTCGTCATGTGAGAAAAAACAAAGTCGTCTTTACAAATTCAAGGTATCACAGCATGGCAAACTGAGCAAATGGTCACTCTGTGGGTCAAGCATGTCTTTATTCATATTCATATTCATTCATATTCATATGCTCATATTCCTCACCTCTGCACAGAGAACTTTGAGTGAACTGAAAAATTAAAGCCTAACTATCAAGGTGGCAATAAAGACAGGGAAACAGTTTTGATAAGAACTTCTTTAAAAGAATCAACTCCTACTAGGTTTGCTACGTGCAATATTAACGCTGCCTCGAGGCTCAACAGGCTCTAGTCAAAGAAACCTCTGCCGGAGCCAAAAGCATCAATGAGGGCGATTGTGATGGTGCATGTTATGCTCACAGACAGGTGCAGGGAAAGTGTTAGAAATAGAGATCATAATGAAGAATGAAGATTAAAGCCTGCTGAGTGACAATCAAATCAGCTCCGGTGTATAGCCCTCACCTCAGATCACCCTTTTGTGCATACTTTTCTCTGCTGCAACTTAAAAGGAATCATTTCTAGGAAAGAAAAGATGCATAAAAATGACAAAGTTTGGTATTAAATGTGACTTATGCTCACTTTTGCTTGAGTCCATCCACTGATTTTCATGATCACATATGATATATGGCCTGTTTACTTGACACTGAAGAGCGAACTTCCTGCAGACACACAGTGGTGGGATTGTCATCCATCAGAAAAAAAAGATGCAAAAAGTCTATTTCATTCTCTGCTTCAAAGTGTCTGGAAAAAAAGTGATACTGTGAAAGATTATATAACCCCCTTCCTGATTATTCATAAGATGCACCATGCTTCCAGTCTAGATGCTTAATATAGTGACAGTACCTGAAAGGACCTTCTGTCCTGTGATTATGACTAAGATGGTAGCACAAAAGGCGCAATACAAGTGCTGTCGAGTACCCCAGCCGCACCGGCAGCATAATAACAGTAAAGAATATTCCTTAAGTTATCATACTTTCAATATAACAGTCATCACCACGTCTGAAAAGTGCTCCCCAAAGTTCGTGGACATCCATTCAGAGAAGCTGCAGAACGGCAGCACGACTAACTGAGGAGTAGTTCCTAAGTGACTCCTCGGATATAACTTCCCTCAGTATGAGTGCTTCTTCTATTTACTCATTCTGCACAAAGCTGCTTTATAAATGACGGAAAGTCTTGTTTTTTTTCACAGAGAAATGAATTAAACATAGCAGAGCAGGTTTTCTACATCGAAGCCCCGTACGAGTCGCTTTAAGTAATATATGATTTTGAATCGACCTTGTATTCTACACAAAGAATAATGTAACTGATTTCACTGTGACTTGTACTTAAAATGGTTTATTCGAAGAAACGGCAGTTCAAAGCGTTTAATCTTGGCAAAGACACTAAACATTTACCCTGTGTAACAAAAAACTTTTTGGTACATACAGAGGGGGGCTTTGCCATGCTAGCTCACACAATCAAAGAAAACAAACAGGAGCTGCTGCTTTGCCTGTGGCTGGTGTTTGAGCAGAACACAAAAAAGAAAACCTACGGAGCAGGAAGGCAGCGTTACACTTTCTTTCTCACACAGTAAGGTTCTTAGATGGTTTACACTGCTATGCAAACAAAGAGCTTTGTTCATTACAATAAATTCAGTGAGACAGCATGAATAAAACATTAAAAAAATGTTTGCCTGCTCAGGAGTGAAAGTGTCAAAATTATACGGGAAATTTGATTATTTGTTTAAAACACTAATTTAGGCATGATTCAGCCTGTCAGCCATCATGTCAGGAAGGATCATATACACCATTTTAAAGCTACACTATTCAACACTTTTAAAGTCACAGTGGATCAAATCGCTACAATATGTGTACTGTGAAAGGGGTCCCCTGTAGTGAGGAACCTTCACAGTATTACCACCTATCTCTGCAGTACACATCAGCTCTGCAGAGGATTTCAGTCTATTTTGGATCCAAGTACACTCTCGCCAACCTTGTTTCCAGCTGTAGCAGGCAGCTGTTTCCAGAGGAAAAAAAAACAAACAAACTCTGATAAGCCCACTGTACACTACCTGCCCGGCACCAAAGGGGAAAAGGTCAAAGATAGAGACTGGTGAACATGAGGCATGGATGGATTACTGAACAGGCCTGTCGGGCACAGGTCAAAGGGTCCGCAGTGTTGGGGGGTCCCCTGGCCTTCACGTGCAATATGTCACTTAAATCAACACGTACCGACCAGGAAGAGACACAAAATGAACACAAAAAGTCACAAAACAACAAAAAAAGACACACAATTACTGACAACAAAAGACAAACAACCATAAGCAAACACAAGGTGACTTAAAAGAGCCACAAAGCCAAAAAATGATGTTTAATGACTAGACAGAGATGCAAAACCTCCACAAATTCTGAGTGTCTTGCTCCCGTGTAGGAAAGCTGGTAGGGCCCTTGGCATATCTGTGCCCAGGGACCCACTGTAAACTGCCAATGGCACGAAGCAGGCTGTTCTCATGCACGGTTCGTCTGTTTCCCTATGAAAAGTAATGCAAAAAAATTGGTACATAGCCTACACAATCATAAGCCAGTAATTTTTTTATTTATAAAAAAAATTTAAAGATATATTCATGACATGCAGCAAAGGGCCATGGGCTGGACTCAAACCCGGGCCGCTTGTACATGGGGCGCCTGCTCTATCCACTAAGCCACCGACGCTCCCTTAGCCAGTAATTTATGATCATTCAATCATTTTGCGTTACTGCTTATCCTCTTGAGGGGGGCTGGAGCCTATCCCAGCTGACATTGGGTGAGAGGCAGGATACGCCCTGGACAGGTCACCAGACTGTCACAGGGCTGACATATACAGTCAGACAGCCATTCACACTCTCATTCACACCTACGGCCAATTTAGAGTCGCCAATTAACCTGCATGTGTTTGGACTGTGGGAGGAAGCTGGAGCACCTGGAGAAAACCCACACTGACACTGGGAGAACATGCAAACTCCACACAGAGGGGCTCCCCCCACCCTGGGCTCGAACCAGGAACCTTCTTGCTGTTAAGTGACAATGCTAACCACTGCTCCAATGTACCACCCATTCATGTAATAACCCACAAATTTGGGAAGCTGCGATCAATGTGATGACCAATGCTCTGACAGGAGTAAACAACAAAGTGGCCCCCATGAGGAGGCATGTTAGGGTGGTGGGTTGGTTATAAAACACAGGACTTTCCTCCAGGAGACCGGTGCTCAGAACCATGTGAACTTTGAGTGAACTCCGAGTCATTTTAAGGAACCTCATCACAATGTTTATTTTCTCTAACCTAACCCATGTAACTTTACGTTCAGTTCAAACCATTGTATGATATGTTGCATGAAGGAGCATTTAGCAGCAAAACATTGGTGGAGACCAAAACCAGAGCTAAAAGGTGAGTGACTATTAGACATATTTAGACATTAGACATATCGAACATTCACCAAAGATAAGATCCCAAATCAGTGTAATCTGACATGTGTTTGCCAACATGTTACTTTATATGGTGAAAATAGGTCAATGTTGTGTTTCCAGCTTGGTGCACTGTGCCCCCGCAAGTGGCCAAACATATAATTAATTGCAGCTTTAACCAAAGCTTCTGACTAACCCAACAGCATGTAATGTCTTTACATTCAGTCTTTCAATGGCTTTAGTCTAAATCTCTGGAACAATCAATCACCACGGTGGACCTGCCCCTCGAGGTTGCTTAAGAGTCATCTTGAAATAAATAAATGAAGGAGCCCTTTGGCAATGTTTCACAGACGGGGAGCACATTTTGACATATTTATTTCACTGCTTTATAATCAATATATGTAATTTCATCACATCAATCTCATCTAGTCTTTAATATGTTTTGCCTGTAAGTTATATATTTTAAATTGACTGTAGTTTAGGACAAATTAAACTTGCAAGTGTAGGTACAAATAGTTGTACGGCGCTCTTAGAAATAATCTGACTGCTTATGATCAGTAAATTATCAGTTTAGTGTTGTGAAGGTTTCATGTGTGGCTTCACCCACTGTTGGTTCCCAGAGTCTCATTATTATATAGCCTAAAGCATATTTGATACACCACGGACCAGTCTGCATCCAGCCAACTGGGCACTCAACTGTTCCAGACAGCTGTTTCACATTTAAGTGATGAGAATTAACAAGAAACTACACTATGCCCTATAAAGATGTCAGTAACGTCCCAGTGTTGCCTATTCTCGATATATTTTGTGACAAGATGAACTTTTCACTCCCTCCCCCTTTTAATTTCACTTGTCTGAATGTGCTGCACATCCCGGAGAAAGTTCATTGTAAACGCCACTCTTGGGGGTAAAAGATCAGTTTCCTGCTATATTTAATGACTTCGGAGAGCTTTTTGAACTATCCGGCATGTATGAAATGTGGTAGGTGCTGTCTGAAAGTACAAATCAGTTATGACTCATGAGTGTTGTAGGTTTTGTCCCACATGGGCAGTGCAGGAAAAGCAAAGAAAGGAGAGGCTCAAAATAAATCACCGCTGCAGGGCTACATATATCAAACTCTAGAGTTCATTCAAAATGAGTTTTGTCCACTATATCTATGTTGCACATTCGGACTTTGACAGTAAGGTACAGTTTGAGAAATGTAATACATTACTTTCTACTCAGACAAGTGGCAGTTGTTGAACTATAATGGAATTTCTTATGTGAGGGAACTCAGGGCAAAACCAAAGGCATCAAGGTTGCCTTGTTTTGTGTTTCCTAGAAGCCTTTTTTGAGAGCTGAATGTCACAGCTGAGATGGTGTCACTTCTGAATTTGCAGGTGGAGACATTCAGTCTATTCTTTGTTGTAATTCTCTGCCATCATTGACTGCTCACAGGTACAACACCTCTTAAAATACCACACACCACTTCATAGACTATCAAAGGCTTATCAAACCACCATCCTTTTGCAGGTGAATTTTTACATTTTGACATTTTTCAGTCAGCTTTATTGAAATGTCAGCAGCATGTAATTGATGTCTCCTCTGTGTGTGACATTCACTAGTGGTTTTAATTTTTCTTTTAAATGAAGGTTGCGTCACTTGAGTCTTTTTACCTTTATTTTCGGAGGCATCTGTGCAGGAGGGAAGTCCCCGCTCTGCCACCTCATGACCAGGGGTGGCTGCCGATAAGAAGTTGTTGAATAGTTTCAAAGCCCGTTGTTTCACTTCTGTGAAGAAATGTGGATATCACTTGTTATATATGTTTGGCTGAAGTCTAGAAAAGTAGAAGTTGTCCATCTGAAAATGCTGATTTGCAGTCTTGAACCAGACTATCGATGAAAAATGCCAGTTTGCTATATGTAAAAATAAGACAATTTAAATCTCAACACTGGATGGGGCTGCTCCACATCAAGCTATATAATTATTTCATTAATTAAAATGCAGTCATTGTACATTTGTAACTAAAACAAGGATCCTTACACTGGGAGATCATTTACATTTTTTTCCTCACGGATCTGTCTTATGTCCCGTAAACCCAAGGCTGCAGGGGTGCATTTAATAGAACTGCTCAGCATTCACATTTTGGTGTTTGTTGTGATCGATTGGCACACTTCCCTGCAGGATGTCATCCATTATCATAATAGCCACCGAATCACTATTACAGAAAAATGACCATGCACTTACCTACTTCAGGAAACAATAGCTTTCATTATGCTGCATTACTCAGGTTAATAAATTAGCCCCATAAACGGAGGTTGTGTGTAAAGCCAAATCTGCCCGAACAAAACAGTGTGACAACATGCAATAAGACAGTGAAAAAGCAATAAAGGATCTGTGTTAAAGCTTTTTAGGTTCGAGCTCATCATCACTCACTCACATCAGTCAAAATCAGATAGCATATGCTGCACTATTTTTTGCCACATCGTTAGCATGCAATCAAAACAATAACCACAGTTTTAATGCTGCACATCTTTTTTATAACCACTAAAACAGGCAAACAATGCCATTCTTCTTGAGTTTATACTTTGCTTTTAAATACACTGTGAAGTAGTATGCATTTAAATTTACAAGGGAAACATGTCGTCCAAAGAAAAATGGTCACTCTTTTTATGTCTCACTACATTCAGTCCCTATTAAAGCAAATTGCACACATTGATTTCACTCTGGCTTTGAAAAGACTGTCTGGTTATGAAAACTGTGAAGAAATGTCTGAGGTATCCATTACTCAAAACCGCTCAGACGTTGTGATAGTCCAGCGCCTGATCTCTTTCATCTTGTTCATAATTCCTGAGGTTATTATGAGTTGAATATTAGAGGCTGCCAGTCTTCTCTCCCCTCTGCACAGCGCACTAACACTAAATGGAGTCATTGTAATTATAGCTTTCATGCATGGGAAGGTTCATTTTCTGAGGTAACTTGAAGGGCTCAGTGAAAAAAAAAATTAAAATAAAAAAATTAAAATAAAAAATCAATGTTGTGACTGACAAGAGAAGGATGAAAAATATCTTTCTTTCTCAGCCCAAAACACCTCTGTCACAAAACCAGAGTTTAAGTGTTGGTATTGATGGCATTACCACAGCTATTAACAGTAGAGGGAGCTTCAGTTATGCAAATTAGAATTGTGTTTGTGACAAGATGAACTTTTCACTCCCCCTCTTTTAATGCTGCTTGTCATGGAACATTGGTTGTTGACTCATTTCCAACACAGTGAAATGTCCCTTGTAACCTCTGGAAACCAGCTCCCTGGCTCTGTCACAGCCAGGCCTTCAAATAGAAATGTGTCCCAACTCCTACACCCTCATACCACTGCGATAAACAATTTATCTCCTCATATAAATAATACCCAAGATAGAAATGGCAAGCAGAAGGCATTCATGGAGAATCAAGGCTCCTTTTCTGATTTGAAACCAAAGGCAATGCAATAGTCTAAAGCTGGTCTCGGTGTAAAAACTGAAGCGGAGCGTTCAGGTGTTCACAGTCATTCACCCTATTTAATTTCAATGGAGCAGCTCCAGACGGTGCATCTTGATAACATCACGGACTGCAATCTTGGCTCTGTGGTCTGTGAGATAAGATTTTAAGATAAGATATTGTGAAACTATATTGATCCTCTAGGGGAAATTAATAAAAAAAAAAAATAAAGAAAACGTATAAGATTACAGAGGGAGAGAGTTTTATATAGAATTCAGAGGAAGTGGATACTTTTATATAGGATATAAACTCAAAACTGGAAAATAAAATCAGCGTTACAACAACAGATGACAGTGCTGAAACAACACCACGCAACTGCTGCATGAGATACCGCTGACAGCACCAATTTAAAATACCCCCATAGTTAATTTTGTATACAAATTTCATAAAATCTCAAAGCAATCTTTAAAGCACATACTCTTTGAAAAACTGACACAAGCTCACTGCTTCATATAATTTCTTCTGTTGCTATTACATGAAAAAATCCACAGGGAAGATCTGTGAATATTTCATGTTTATAACAAGTCATGTGTCATTTGCAATAATTCAGAAGAGCCATGCTAATATGTAACCTCTCTGAGAAATGTATGTCATTTCCATGGTTACGGTCTGTTAAGTACTATGTAGGCTAAGTCAAAAGGCTTAGAACAGCATAATGCAGATGGCTCCTGCTGCTAAACAAACTTTGTAAGGGACTGTTCTTTATTTATCAGAGGAGGGGGGTGGCTTCTTTTTTTACTTTCTTATTTTGACCCTCCCCGAAGCCACAAATATTTGTCCTTGAGCCTTCCTGAATAACTGGTGGAAAATGCATGACCCTCCCTCCTCTGTGAATTAGTTATTCGATTTTCAAAACATACCCTTTGGTGTTGGAAAGTTAAAAGTCAAAAGTTGAAGCTGGAATTCTGGAGCTGAAAAAAGCCTTGGTTTTTCACTCTTTCTGTGCATGTATGTAAGTTTTTATTTTTGGCCAAATTTTAAATGAGGGTGCTTTCAGACCTAGAGGTAGCTTGCTTTGGTCCGAATCAGGGACTAATTTTGTTACAAAGTTGCATAAGAGTTGGTTCGTGTTCTCACGGCAGCATTTACAAGCAGACCAGATCAAATGCCTTGTGCCAGAAAGCTGCTTTTGATTGGTCAGAATTTCCATGCGGGAAAAATCCAGGAAGTAAACAAAGCGTTGAAGAAGAGTACACTTGCAAGACAAATGTGACACTTTCTAATGTCACAATGGAGGGACAACTACACTGGTTGATTTTAGCG
Organism: Epinephelus awoara; assembly: GCA_035609425.1. Taxonomy (NCBI): domain Eukaryota; kingdom Metazoa; phylum Chordata; class Actinopteri; order Perciformes; family Serranidae; genus Epinephelus; species Epinephelus awoara. Next base: position 22,965,233 of record CM069303.1, on the reverse strand, counting down.
CTGCTCATCATGGACTATATTGCTGTCATTGTTCATTTTAGTCAAACCATACAGTTTGAAAACGAGGCGCGGCTCCAACTAGAAAACAATGTTTTGATGCATTGGATGTGCTGAATGTGCATATTAAGGCAGTACAGGAGGAGGTGCACATTAATAATCCTCCAGGACTGTAACATGCTCATGTTTAACCCAAACAATGTGTCATGTGACTGCAGTTGGTTCGGATTGAGGTCAGAACATGTTCTCACCACAAAGGAAACGCACCAAATGCACCAGAGTTCATTTGTAACCGACCACCTCTTCAAGAAGGTCTCGGTCCGGTTGTTTTGGTGCACAACAGGAGTGTGATTACTGTGTTTGCACCTGCTCAAACTAATCACACTTACGAAGTTGAGTTTGATTGAACCGAACCAAACAGGGCAGGTGTGAAAGCACCCTGAGACATAAAGTGATTTTGATGAAATTTTTTTTTGCAACTCTCTTTACTTTTTTCACACAGAGGTAAACAGTATTTACACACAAAAAAAGTGCAAGAGAAGGGTTCTGTGGTGCCTATAATAACCCCCATCCCAGTGCAATCCATCCTCCTAGATCCCACTCCCGCCTACTCGCTAGATTGGATCCCTCCCAACCACCCACACAGACATATCAGAGTAAAGAAAGACACAAAAAAAAAAAATCATTATTTTAAACTCAGATTTGTTTTTTGGGGGGTGTTAATTGCACACGATGTGTTCAAGGACCGTTAGAAAGTTGAAAATCCAACGATAATTCTTGTTTTTATAATTTTTGTCCATGAAAACTGTGTAAATTTGGTGATTTTTAAAGAAAACATGCATATTTTCTTTAAGAGTCTGCGTAAATTAAATACAAAATACAACCATTTGAATGTGTATGCCCCTCCCCTACGCCCACATAAAACATAAGTCCCTCCCCAGTGCTTAAAAAATTACATGCCTTCCCTCTTTGTGCACCACCCCCTCCACCTTCATAAGTAAGGAACAGTCCCTATGTCCCCCATGTGTGTGTGTGTGTGTGTGATTTTAGTTTCCTAGCTTAATGAAATATCACTCTAATATTCCCAAGACCTCCCAAAGGGAAATTATAATACCTGTATTTTGTGTGTCTGGCTTTTCTTTAACCCCTTCACATAAAGTTACAGTTACACTCACAGGCTTTAAATGATGCCTTCAGAAGATGAATATTAGTTTTCTGTGATACTGTGGAACATTTTCCATAGTTTTCCTATGGGATACACCTGCGTCACAATCAGTATGCTCCACATCCCGCAAAAGCTCACATTGTTCATTTCCTTATGAGGAATTAAATAGGGGGTGGTTCTCCAGTCGATATCTTTAATTGCTCCTGGGTTGTATCGATACCTACCGGTTTTACTGCTCCATCACGAGCCACTGGGAACGGGTTGCCCGGGAAACGGCCGCATGGCAACAGGATCAGAGCCTGGGGGTTGTCTGCTTCTAGGTCTGCTCCCATTTTACATCGCATTTCCTCACTAGATGGTGTGCGAGCCACTGGAGAGTACACTTCCCCGCACAGTGGGCTCTACATCCAGCAAAAACAAACCTGGGAAACTATATACGGCGGAGCATTTCTTTACGGCGGCTGCGAGGAGGAAAAGTGTGGAAATAAAGCGTCGTTTGCGTCTTCTTTTTTTTATTTTGAAAGCCAACTCCTAGCTCTGTTGTTTTTGCAACACAAGACTTGGGAAAAAGCGGCAACAAAACACAGCTGTGATGGACATAATGATTGCGGTGCAGGATGCTTGTGTCTCCGGTCAGTGGCTTACTGCGATAATTCTCAGCCTGTGCTGCTTTCTGCCGTCCTGTTTGCCCGCCGGACAAACTGTGGACTATTCCTCGGTTGAAAGTGTGGTGAGCAGACAAGGCGACACGGCTCTGCTGAGGTAAAACAAGCTAACACAACTTCACTTTCTCCCGCTCGCGCTCACTCTCTGTCGGAGTTCTCCGGAGCTCGCGACCGCACACACTCATTAACACTGCCTCATCGTGCCCAAACGTGTCCACTTAACTTACTTTTAAACGGTGTTATCGCCCAGTGTGAGCGATAAACACACAACAGGCCATTTTCCCTCCATCCCGTCCTTGTTGTCGCCCTGGCTGACAGGGGGGGCGGCCAGTGCAGCCGCGGCGGCAGCAGCTACGCAGGCAGGACGCCGCTCTTGCGACAAGTGCACGGTTGCTTACCAACTAAAGTTTTCCAACACACTTTCCCTTTGTGTGCACCACATAACTGAGCCCGTGTGTTATTTGGTGATGTGTTTGCTTGTGCAGCTTATCGCAGGTGGGACGACACCGCCTGAATTAACCAAATTAGCCTGCCGCCGCTGCGTGTGTCGCTTGCGTTATATTCACCCATCCCCACAGTTTGAGATGCTCTGGGTGCTAAAAGGACAGCTGAGGGTGCTATGTGGTGTTTTCTGGTGACGTCCTGTCAGTTTTGCTGAGTGTTCAGTGTGATGTCGCAGTTTGAAATCGAGGCTGAAGAGTGTGTTTGTGGTCGCTGTTTATCAGAATCGAGTTATGGCAATGACGCGCTTTCTCCCCATCCTCCTCCTCCTCCTTCCTCCTCATCCTCCCTCCATCACGTCCGCTACGATGCCAGCTGCACAGGTAGCTGCCCAGCAAGGACTAAATTAACCGGGCATGGGCGTGGTTTGGACCGGTGCACTCAGGAGTTTGTGTTTATCCTAGTCTCTCTGCATGTCATCAAGAACAGTGTCAAAATAATAGTGCTTCTAATGCATAACTTTCAGCACCACTCCTGCAGCTTCCCTCAGCTCATAATTGCAAAAATCTCTATGTTGTCCTTTTCATTTCTTCACAAAACTATACACAAAACACACAAACACACACAAAAAGATGCAAATCTTTGGAGGGCTGTGATAATATCTTGTTCTACCAATATCAAATATCCGCCGTGATGGCTCCGAGGAAAGGCTGAGGGGGCCGGCCTGCCCCATTTCAATATGAATTCTGTGGATGTTGACTCTGAGAGATGCTCGGCGTGGACCTGAATACAGAGCAGCCAACTGTCTAAAGTTCCACTCAGCTTGGCTTTTAGTCATTGTTGCCTCACACTTGATTGCTGAAGAGCTGAATTGTTTCTGTGGCATAAGGTCATCATGAGTGGTGGTATGGAGATGAGTGTCTTACTACGAGGGTGGATTAAATGCGTTGGTGCTCATCAGAGCACAGCATTACCTTGGCAACAGCTAAGGGGTGCTCACTATTTTTATCATGTTCCCGATCCGTGCCTAAAGGGCCGTCCCGTCAAAGAGACTTACACCTCTGACAGTCTCTTTAGCGAGGGCGTCTAATTCCCTGGTGTCAATCTGGGTTGGCTGTGATCGGTGGTAGAGGCTTTGCCTGAATCCGGATGGTTTATTGGACCAGAGATTATCCCCGTGCTATGAATCAGCTCAATAAACAAGTTGCCTCCCACCCCCCTAAATAAAGCAACACACTTTACAATCAGGTCATCGCCTCAGTAAATGCCAAACAGTTTGAAGATGCTTTCATTGCCAGGTTCTTAAGTTAATTAACGGGTTATTCAGCACTTGCCGTACCCATTCATTGGCTTTTTTTTTTCTCCACTCACGTGAAATCTGCCGCCATTGTGAAGTTATCACTGTGCCGCGCACGCACCTGTTGACCTAATAGAGATTGTAAACCTCTCTAACTGCTCTGCTTGCCTCTCTGGATTGCATCTTGTTGCAAAACACTGTCATCACCAAAGTGATGATAAAGACCTACTTTGTCTTGGTACAGTCATTTTCTCAAACCACAAGGAATCATGGCTCTGTCTTTTTTCTCCTCCTTTCTTTTTTTCCCACTGGTCTTAAGAGCCAGGCATCAAAGCATGAAGCACTTCTTTTAGGAACTCAGTGCAGAACACACTGCCTGTTTGTTGAGGTTCTCTATTGTCAAGACCCCCGACTATTAGAGGGCAATTTTGCTGTGCCCCAAAGCTGATTGCTGGCTAAAAAATGCGAGCATTCTCAAATACTGACAAACCCAGAAGCACGCAATTAGTCACTGCCTCTGGATTATGGAGTAGCTCCCGAGAGGTGCGTCCGCTGTCATGTGTTCATTCCCCCCACCTCTTTAATTCTTAGCGCTGCATTACTGCTGCCCTGATTCATGTTGGACAGAGTGGGTCCACATCAATTAAATGATTGGAGCTTCTTGAAAATGAGGAATGGTCCACACGTGTGTCATCACCCTTTTAATCTGTTCTGATTACTTAAAAGCTCAGCCATTTCCAGCCTCCAACAAAGACCCCTGTGTTTGAAATGCTGTGGCTTCTCCACTGTCTTACTTGAGCGCATTCAAGTTATGCACATATGCTGCATCTTTTTACATACTGGAAATCTATGAGCTTCCATAGGGAGCACATTGTTTTTTAAGGGAGCGACACATCCCTTTCTTCCCCATCCTTTTGCAGGTTTCATGTCATTTGGATTCAGTTGAATAAACCTTGACTCTAACCAGTAAATGACTCATCTGGCTATGCATTTGAGGGGGACAGCCAGATGAAAAGACAGTTCCCCATGCTGTCAGGAAACACACGGTATCAGTGGCAGCCTCTTCCACATGGATAAGCAGCTGTAATCAACAGCAAAGAGCCAGTGTCTGTAAATTTAGTCCAGGCAGACTGGAATCATAAGCATAGGCTGCTATCATCCAGTTGTGATTTGCAGCACTATTCTTAAAGTATGTCTCTCTTTTTTATCTCTGTATTTTCTATTTTCCCAATGAAATATGTATGATAGGATGAGAGCGAGACAAAAGGTACACTGATCTGATCGTGCTTTAGAAGCTACATTTCATATTCTTCAAAGACAGAAAATAGGGACCAGGGAAATAAATAGGAGCAAGGCTGTACACCCCAAGAATAAGACAATGATCCGAGCGTATTTTTGTCATTTAGTTTGACAGTTGGCCCTCAGCCACGGGGTAGGGCCTGCACCACCGGCCCCAGTCTCTGTAATGGTGCAAAATTGACCTGTCACTTGTTTGAAAGTCTGGTATTCGTATATATCTAAAATCATTGCCTCATGTCAACAGAGCGGTTGATGAAAATATTTTCTGGCTGTACATGATTGTACTAGAGCTGTGTTTTCGAGCCTTATCCAGGACAGAAACGGTGCCATGTATCATTTTCCTCAACTGTGTCATTATTATGGCTCTGAAAGGTCTTGACATTTACTATAAGCACTTGTGCCAGAGACAACATCTAGTTTAAATGGCTTGGTGTCCCCGCCCCGACGCAGATGTTGGTAAGACGGAATACAGGAATATTAAGTGACTGTTCAAACTCCACAGGACACAATATGAAGACAGAATTGTTGACTGTCTCTTTAACACAAACTATAACCATGGCTGAGAAGCATCCTCTCCACTTTCTGCATTTCATCACTTTTTTTAATTAGGCCACAGCCAGTTCTCTTAAAAAAGTATAAGCATGGCTACTTCATCTCCAACAGCTTGGTTGGGGATAGTGTGCACATCAGTTAGCTGCCAAATATCTGCAGTTTCATGCACTCATTTGAAGGGGGGGAAACCTGGTTTACCTCTTCTGACACATCTGTGGGCACACCTGAGTCTGTCACTGTTAATTAAACGCCAAAATCCCCTCGCCTGTTTGCAGCACCACATGTTTAATGCGATCAGTGTTGCTGTCAGCACAATGTTGCTCTCTTTCACAGTCCTTATGCTCATCGTGGTCCCCGCATCTCAAGGATCAAGTGTTAGGCGAGTAATATGACCTCATTTTTTGGTGAATGAATAGACACTATCATGATGCAAAACAATGGGCACGGGGGGAGGGGCTGTTGTCGGTGACCGGCTCCCAGATGGAGCCTCCCAGTCACAATATATAACTCACGGTGGAAAAATTGTGTCAAAAAAATCTGACCTTTCCTTTTAAACAGTAGAAAGCAGGCATATTGCTACCGTTGTGGGTCTGTGTCCTGGCGCCCAAGGGAAGCTGGCTATACTAAAGTATTCATCAGATTCATTACTCTGTCGTCCATTCGCAATAGATGTGCTTTAGTACAGATGGAAATCAGCCAATAAGGTGACATGCGAGAGCAGGGGCTACGAAGGCTTTCATAGCAGCTGCCTCCTTTAAGACCTCCAGTTAACCTCCTCCACAGCATCCACTTGAAAGTCAGAGCCTGTCATGACTTTAAATTGTTTCATTCAGCTTGTTGGTGAAAGCGGCCTGATCTCTTTTTGATGAAAAAGGTATGAAGATGCAAAGCTATCTATGAAAATAAGTATTGTCCATAACAACCCTGCAGCCAATTTTAATATCAAGGCTTGTGATAAACGCTTCTCTGAAACGATACTCTTTCATCACCCAAAGACGAGAAGTTATCTCAGATACATCTGCTCTTTTTAGCCTTCAGATGCATATGGTAAGGTGTATGCATCTCTTTTTAAAACAGAAATAAAGAAATCCAAATTAGAGCTGGGAGGTACTTTATTTCTGGAGTCTTAACACGTTGCTGCCAGTGTTGTTTAGTTAAATGCCATGAATTATGGCCTCATGTTGTAACTGGGGCTAACATACATTGAAAGCCAAATTTGCACACTGTAAACCATTTCCAAATGAATTACATTTATAGTCGTCATTTGTCAGGCAAGTCAATCCATTGTACTTTCGAAAAATTAAGCATTTCTATTTCTAATATATTTCAATTAGCGCTAAAGTGATTGAGTGCCCCGGTGAATTAAAGCCTAAATGGAAATGCTTTCTCAAGGTAAATCCTTTCGAGGGAAATAGATGCTATGCTAGGTTTTAAAGCATCTTTCTAATATTCTTATAATCACTACAATTATAGGGGATGGGGAAAATGATTTGGGGTGGAAAATGGAGCTTTTACCCACACCCAGCTGTGAGCATCCACATAATTGCAATAATTCTACAGGAAAATCTCAGAGGAGTGTTTTTGTGTTGTGAGAAAGCTATAAGCCTCAAAATTAAACTTGACAGAGAGTGACTGGAGAGGCAATAACAGGTTATCTTTCCCGCAATTTTAAAGTGAAGTTACTTGATGCTGAATTTTTCAGAGGAACATGGCCGCTGAGTTGGAAGAGGGTTCTTTTTTTTTTTTTTTACATCAATGAAAGTTTGGCTTGGAAACGGTTTATAATTTAAATTAAGCATTGGGCTGTGATTTGTCCACTTGCTATTTACAAGTGTAGTCATTACATGAGTGTGGATACTTCCAGTCAAGTGTTGTGAATTTTTAACAGACTGCTTAAGCAGATAGTCGACTTGTGCATTGATTTTCAATGAGCTGTATCAGAAATAAGACTTTCTGTGCATAGTTTATGTACATACTGTATATGCGTATTGTCTTTTTGTTCAGAAGATAAAACTAGCTCTCTCTGACAGCTATTCCAGAGTAAATTTCTTTTTGACCAGCTCTTTTGTTGAACAGTGTGCAGCCTTTTCTGCTCCAAATCATATGCCAACACTTCCAGTCTTTCATCACAGAGCGCTGCAACGATTCCTCAGAGCCCCTTCAATTAAAATCCTTAATCAATCAGTTAGCATCTCCTTGTGTTCCATGATAATTAGTTGTGCTACTCTGACAACATTGTGTAATCTCATCTGGGCCTCCTCAGTTGAGCCTAGTTATATACCAGCAATTCCTGGTATGCCTCTCATGTCAGCAGGTTATAGACAAAACTTGCTGACATCAGACTTTGAAGCCTTTGTGATGGCGAAGCTTTGAAACAAAGAGTGCAGGCGTTTGGGTGGTACACTTTACTTGGTATGCTGAGCATGAGAAACACCTCAACCTTTAGTAAGCTTCTGGGATACGTGATATTTCCTGCACAGAGATCTCTGCAGGAGGCATAATCATATATCCCCCTATTCAGCTCTGTTTAGTCCAGTCAGAGGGTGAACCTGTCATGCAGTTTGATTGACCAAAATCTCCATATATATCTCACCAAGTCAAAGTGTTTCTGAATGTTTTGAGCCTATTTCCAGCAAATGTTAGTTGCAGAAGTGACACTGAATCATCATCATCATGGGAGATATTCCCCAAGGATAGAGTGGTTGATGTCATTATCTCCAATGTACGATCTTTATGTGTGAGCATGGTCTAAGGCTGGAGGGACTTCAGGTAAACATTAGTTTGATCCCAAAGGAATAATAAATCAGAAGTGTTGACACTTGGTTGTCTTAGCGGTGCCCTTCAGTGAATTAAAACAGTCCAGAGGGATTTCAGCTCTTGTAGAGGGTATTTTCTTGTCCTTTAATGAAATTCAACATCGGTCTTGTATCTTGGGTTTACCCTAGAAAATGCATTTCACTCAGAGGAACCATAATTTCAGAGTTAGGAACAGTAAAGCTGGCCTGTAGGCTTTCCAGGACATGTTGAGCATGATATATGCGACCTCACGTCACCTTGGAACTAACACGCATACAGCATCAGGGCTTAAACGATTTCTTGAGAAATAAGAAAAGAAAGTTGAGTAACTCGATTACTGAAGAATCATCAATGCAAATTATCTGCTTTGAAGCATTGTTTAGCCCATGTAACTAAACAGCGCAGTGTTTTGAACGGACTGCGCCTACGCTGTGGACACGTGACATGAATAAGATACCTCAAAATCATACATACATGCCTAGAATAGAAGACGTGATTTGATGGGGCGGATTGCAAAAGAGAGAAAATAGCAATGGGCGAAGAGAAGACACAGGCCTGAGAAAACGACACACAGTGGCCAAAGTTATGTCTATTGTAAAACTACACTAGCTTACCACAATAGCATGATGTCAATACTAAACAGAGAGCATCCAGTCAACAGAGCGGACCTGACATACAGTGAGATTAACGTTAGCATCAGTGGAAGGCGATATTGCCCTGAAATAATATCACGATATTCAGAGTATTTTTGCGATAACGATATTTGTGACGATATGACAAATTAGTTAAAAAAACAACAACAAATTATTATTAATTTAAGAAAACAGAATTGCAACAAAATAAGTGATATAGTTTTATAGTTTGCCTTCAAATATTCAGTAAGAACTAAATAAAAATGATCTCTCATTTCTTTAGTTTGTAAACAACAACAGTAACTCAGTGAGATTCAGATTCTGTATACAATATTAATAGTTCAACAAAATAAAATCTACCACAAATTACACATTTAAACAGCTCCCAAATACAAAATAAAAAATACCCTGGGATCTATATATATAAATCAACAGGTGATACCGGTAACTCCCGGTAACTTGCTTAAAGAGTCTGAGTTGTCCGGGGCTGTTCACCCAGGACACCCAGGCCATAGCGACGCCAGAGTTTATCCCACACTATTGAAGCTGCTCTTCTTTTTGGAACCACCGCAGAGTCGGAAATATCACAGTATCACAGTATGAATTTTCATATGATATTAAAAAATATACAGGTATTATCATGAACGAGATGATATGGCACACCCCTAGTTAGCATTAATGTTAGCCTGCAAGCACCTGGAGCTCTCCGCCCAACTGCTGGCTAAAGTCAGATAGTGCGAATTCTGGGGAACCCGCCAGCAGATGAACGTGGAGCTCCGGGCAGCACGGAGGGAAGCCAAACACTGTTTAGCTGCACAAACTGTCGACACTGTGTTGACAGAAAGCTTTTTAAATATCAGCAAATTTTCCCTTTTTAGACCATAAATTATCTTATTGTGTATCTTGTGTATCTTATTATTATTTATTGTGTTTATTGCTTTTTAGAGAAACTGAGCTAACTTAGGGACATAACTATAGAAAATAAAACTCTACAGTCAGTTTCTGAAAGCCTGGGCGTCATTCGTGTTATTATTATGATAGTCAGATACACACAGAGGAATTACTCCCCTCACAGCGATGCATAAAAATTACACAAAATCTAAATATTAGGCAATGGAAGCAGCAGTTGGAGCCTCTGTATTGTGGGCAATTTAGGGAATAAAAAATGTTCATTTAAGATACCTGTCTTATTTTCTCTTTTGTATATTTACTATTGTTAGATTATTGCAACAGCATTTCTTATCTGATTATTTGATTAATCGACGCATTAATCAGCAGTATGCTCGATTACTAAAATAATGGATAGCTGTGGCCCTGTACAGCATAACGGCTTTTCGGAGCAAACTAAGGGACTATATAAGATGATGAAATAAGTTGGATTCTTAAAGACTTGAAAAAATGTCTGTCACTTTTATGGTTGCCATAGTCCCCCAGATTCAAAGACTATCAGTGTCTCTTTTGAGTCGCACGTATTTCACTACAGAGAAACCTGTATAATTACCTTGTCAGTGTTTTCAACGGTCAAGCAAGGAAATTCTCCAAATTAAGAAAGACGCATCGACTGTAATCTCTATTTTAGCACTTCAGTAAGCTCACTCATATGTTCACGACGGCTGGTCTCTCACAATTGATTAGAAACTCCAGCAGCTAAAGGAGATACGTATTGTCATAATTCATTTGGCTCTGTGTTGGCATGGCTAAAGAATTTTAATTGGAGTCGCTCTGAGCAGGTTTTGTGTTTTGTTTTTTCTCTCTCTCTCTCTCTCTCTCCTCTCTTTCTCCCTCTGTCATCTGCATAATGTGTGTGTGGATTTCAGACTGCTGTAAATGTTTGTTGGAGCCGAGTAATTGGAGAGTCTGCATTGGTAATTATTAGTAAATGGAGGAAGAAGCAGCGGAGCAAATCAATATCACTGAGAATGGTGCTACCTTTTGTTTCCAGTGGGGTCAGGAGTTAAGGTAACAGAAGTGTCATACTGCACGGAGATGAATAAAAGCCTCATTTGTGAGAATGATTCATTAGTATTGTGCAGAGTTTTTGCACACGACCTGATATTCTATATGGTGTTGCAGCACTGTTGAAATACTGACGCATTCTTTGTACTGGAAAGCTTTTCGTTTCATTTTTCGGGTTGGTGAAAGGCAACCGTGACAAATGCCCCTATTTGATAGTCAGTGCTTAATTGTAGATTCATGACAGTGTATTAACTCTTTGCTATTTTGCACAGATGGCACAAATGGTTTGTTACTGTAGAGTAATCCAATTAAACAGAACAAAATCTGGTGTTGCTCAAGTTTAATTTAAAACAGTCCCCTTAGTATGTGACTTATGGGAGCACAGAACGCTGTCATCAGTCACAAAGGTTAGTGCTGTGTTATTGAAAAAGCCCCCGACCTCCATTGTTTAATAGCATGTTTAGTGATGTGTACTCAAAATCTGGTTTAACAAACCCCTCCGAAAGCATTCAGTTCTTTTATGAGGGAAAAATATTTTATTTGTGCACAACAGACTGTGAAGCTCCCGAAGAAAAAGAAAGAGGATTTAATCCAAACATAGCGGGAAAGCTATGACATTAATAGGCTGTCAGGCTTTGTCCCAACCACACCATGGCAGGGAGATTGACTCAATCTGTGCTAATGTTAAACAGAGAATTCATCAGCTGATCTGCGAGACTGCCACTCATTAGGATTCTAATTTTAGACTCGGGGGGGCTTTTCGCTATTCATAATGGGACTGTGATTTCTCCACACTTATCTGTCTGTGTCTCTTTCTCTCCCTTTCTCTGTTTCCCCTTATCTTTACCTACCTCTCTCCTTTTCTCTGCAACTCTACGCAGCCAATGCAAATGTAGTCATGATAAGTTACCACCTAATAATGGATGAGCTGTCTGGTGTTCTCAGTAAACACTCAAGAGTTTGTTCTGTTTTTAGTCATTTGCTCTGCTCATAGCTGTGTTCTGTTCTTTGTGATACGCAGCAGTCACCTCATTGTGCTTAATCAAAGGGATCACAATAAATCAGGGATTAGAAAAATAAAAGGAGTAAACTGCAGCCAAGGCCCATATCAGTCATCAAATTATCAATTACCAGTATCCCTTTGGAAGCAGCGGCTGGAGGCTTTTAGACAATCTAATCGCCTATCGCCATTATAATAGAGATGTGCAAATAAAACCGCCTTCTTTGCTACTTGGATTGTGCATATGTGCACTCACATATGAGTCATTTCATTTACATTTGCTGTATAATTGTGAATCTCTACAAGGTGACAGGTAAATAGTGGCAGATAAAAATGTCTTTTGCGGACAGGGAAAACACACAACAGGGTGCTAACACAATTGAACACCCATTCTCTCACCCATAAACACAGGGAAATCTGCTTTCAAATGTAACCTTAAAGCTGCTTTAAAGTTTTTTATTTAACATTTATCAATTACAAAATCTGCATAAGCCACTCTTCACAAAGGCATAAATTAGACCCATCACACAGCACTTATTTAAAAAAGAAAATATGTCACTTTCAAAGCTGGTTCACCCATTACTCCTGTGATTGCCTTCCTCCAAAACAGCAGTGAAGAACACCAGGAGCAAATGACAGGGGTTGAGTTTTCATTAAAACAAGATTATGACAGGTGTGTTAACTGCATGCCAAATTAATCAGAGCATACAAGGCCAAATTGCCTCCCAAGTTACCATATGACCGGTTGCTGACAAGCAATGTAGTATTTAAAAGGCTATTTCTTTAAATGGAGTCCAGGGCAGCGCTCGCTTCACATTAAAGGCACAGCCGGGGCGACATTACATCAATTCCAGCAAACTTCATGGAGAACAGTGAGGGCAAAACAGCATCACCAATCTGTTTTAACCGCATATTGTCTGGTGTAGCTCAGCTGAAAACACAAAAACACAGAATTCGTCACCACGTTATGTCGTTCACCACCGAGCCTGTTTGTAACGGTAGGCCTGCCGACGTTATCTTCACGCCACCAGATAACAGACACCTGACTGTCCTGCTGTTATTACAGACCTGTGAACTACCCACGGACACTTGGGTCTTTCAACGAATTAACATAGGGGAATAACTGGATATTTAGTGTTATTTGGGGGATTAAAAACATTTTTTTTCTGACTGGCGGGGGTTTCCTTTAGCATGGAGGCCCTTTAATGATTTTGTGAAAATACATCCAACATTAAATAACAACATTCTTCACATTATTGATGTCTAAGTGATTGTAATGTAATTTTTTTAAGTGCATAGATTTCAAAAGTAGCAGATAAAATATTTATGTGGCAAACAAAAAGCAGGCAGGAAAAAACAGCAGCAATATTGACCAGCTGTATTGAAGGTCCTGCTTCTTATCTCTTACAGTCTGCAATCAGAGTGTCTTTATGAAGAGTATCTTTTTGCTTTGGTCACTTGGGTCAATATTGTCTTAGTATGTAGTATTTGCTGCAGAAAATCTGTCTGGGTCAGTATGAGATGCCGGGTAAACGGTGTTGCCCTCATGTAGGAGGTTTGATCTTTGTTCAAACTGAAGTACAGGCCTGTTTCACGCACCTCTTCATGTTATGATCTCACTGTGGCAGTTTCTTTCTCTTTGACGTAAGCTTAAAACTTAGTTAGCACTTGTGAATACTGCTGACGAAGGCTACAGGAAGCTGTAGCTGCTTCACAGTAAAATCCTGACAATGTTTGGTCAGTGAAAAGCTTTTATTGTGAAGAAAGAAAGACAGAACATGTCACTAGATTTTTGCTACTAGTAATGTTGCCCAATTAATGATGGTGAGGACTAGCTGCTTTGTCAAGAGGAATAAACACCAATGATTTAAAAACCAAGTGCAACTAAGATTCCTCTGCTTTTTTATATAATTATAGTCAACTTTCCCATTTCTGTATATGATGATAACCCAATTAATGATGGGTTTTTCCTTTACAATGAAGTTTGGTATCACTATCACCATTTGAGTGTTAACACCCAACCATCCAACTTTGTGGTAATACAAAATTTATACTCCAATATCTAGACCCTGCGTCCTCATAAATGGATGTCACATTTTGGGTTTACTTGACCTTATACTTAATTCTTACTTAACTTAGACCTGTTGTCTTTGTTTGTGGACAGTTTTCTGTGCCATCTAGTGGTAGTAAGAGCACAATACACTAATCCATGTAAAAACAAGATGGCAGCCATCTCTTCCAAGTCAGTCTGCAGCCGATCCCGACACAAAAGTGGGCAAGGTCCAAAACCTGATCACATTTTATTGTTGAAAAAAAAAAGATTAATAATGTTTGTAGTTTGATATGGCAACAAATTTGACCAATTATAGCAACAGTAACAGGCCAAGACACTGTTAATTGGAATGTACTCATTTGAAGACATTGGGACTTCATTACCGTCCTACTGATCCTAAGAAGCTGGGAGAAATTAAAAATGCATACCAAACAGAAATTCAGCTCTCAGGAGGATATACTGACATCTTTATCTGTGGTCTAATTATGTTTGATGAACATTTTGTAGGACACATTGTTTTGTTAGCTAAAATTTCTAGAGCTGAAACAATTAGTCGATTAATTGAGTCTTCAAGACAAAATGCCAAACATTAACTTACTTCCACTTAATTTTGTGAGGATTGTTGCTTTTGGGAGTTTAACATCAATTGGAAAGACATCACCTCAAGCTCAGAGAAATTAGTTTTCATATTTGTTTTGATGTTTTGCATGTTAAACGATTAATTGAGGATATAATTGTCTGATTAGTTGATAATGAAAGTAACTGCTGCCTGCGTCCCTAAAACTGGCTCAATGTGCATGGACACCCAACCAGCACTTCAAGACTGTAGCCCAGGGTCTTAGCAGCAGAATAAACTGCCCTGCTCTCAGACTCACAGAGTATGAGCTTGGCAGCATTTAAAGCTATGGAACTAATTCTGAGGCTCTTGGACCAGGAAAAAGGATAGTGTTTCTCTCGGGAGATATTTTAACTATCCTCTTTAACTCCATCAAACTTACATGCAAGCTTTACGTAACAACATGGAATTAACCTCTGCTAGGTTCTCTGTAGTGATGTCAGGCTCTGTTTCTCCTCCTTCTTATACCCAGTTAGCAAAATGAAAAGGGGGGATTACAGTTCCGAGCTAATTAGCATCCAGTCCTAGAGCTACAAATGAAATGTATTTGTAGATAATACAGTGTATGTACCTACCATACCTCTGTCATGTTAAAATGTGCATGCCAATTGTTGGATTTAACACACACTCTTTCATCTTACTGTATTTTGAGAAACACAGTCAGGTGCCACAATAGAACTTCCCTCAGGCATGCAATCAGTTTCCAGCTCCTACAGTACGCTCTGCAATCTCTAAAACAGCCAGTTGTCTTCAGTAGAAGTGTGTGGGCCATGTCTTTCTTCTGCAAACCTCAATCCAGGCGCTGTCTTTGATTCCAGCACAATGCCCCCGCTGCCTTCCTCTCTGCACTGTGTGAGTGTCACTTTCATTTCAGAATATTCACCCTCGTTTTTGCCAGTGCAGTCGCTAATGGGTAGTCTTTTCAAAGCCCGGAGAGGATAATCCTGTCATCTTTGTTTTCATGGCCACCTCAGGGCCATTCAACAAGTTCAAAGGAAAAAATCTGCAGTGCAGTGTTTGTAAGGTTCGTTCTTGCTGTTGTGTTCCATATCTGCCATCACAGGCAGGGCTACATGTGGAAACAGGTGCTGTGCTGAATGACTTCAGTGGCATGTACTGGCTCACTTAAGGGAATATCCGAGCCAGATGCTTTATTATGTTGTGTTAATGCTGATGCCAGTGTGCCACAGCACAAAAGTGCAGGGGTGGGAGGTGGTTTCTTGAGACAGTTGCACTCCTGGAAATTACTGCCTTCACAACGAATTTTGGCTTGTTTTCCAATTTCTCAGTCAGATGTGTTGACATGTAAAACAACCACCTGATAAACAGCAATATTCTCCCTGACAGGCCAATGTGGCCATTCAAAGATGATTACTTTTTCAGTCTCTGTGGATGCCACAGACTCTTCTGATTTCCACTCTAAAGTATTGGCTGGGTATTTCTTTGGAACAAAATGATTCACCTTGAGGGAGCGGCAAAGTTTGATTTGATTGTGAGGACTGTGGGAGAGAGCAGATTGTGCTTTTTCTCTGATGAAGAAATATTTTTGGGTAGTGTATTCCAGATCATCGTAAAAGTCAGAAGTGTTTACACTGAGGGAAAGCCAAGGCTTCCCCGCTTGTTCAACACAAGAATGGTGATGTTGAGACGAAGTGATATCAAGACTGATGAGGAATTTTATGGACACACAAACAGTGAGAGTGCAGGCATCATTATTACAGTGCAGAATAAACCAGTATATAAGTTAAATAGGGCTAATTTTAGCATTGAGTTCAGGGCAGTGTGGTCGTGGTTCAACCTAAGGATCCATTAGCATTACTGTGCAAGAGAAGGGAGGTCTTACAAGACATACAACGTATTTTGGCCAGTAGACAAAAACACTTCACTTCAGCTCTATCCATTATCCTACAGCAAACTGATATACGTTTATTTTATTTTTTTGTCGTTTATTATAACAGGTAATTATTTCAGAGGAAACACCAAATGAATTATGCAGAACTTCAGTCGACCATGTCTCTAAGAAAGAATGGAAAGAATAAGTGTTTATACAAAGAGTGGGGAATATAAACAGACGGGTTGGAAAGAACAGAACTGACATCATTAAGACCACTAAACTCAAAACAAAGCGGCTTTCCACTTGGAAATACTGTGTGTTGACGTGCACTGTGTACATTTGACTATAAGACTTCCTCAGCACTTGTGTAGTCTTGCAAAAGGTTTATTCAGGACATGTCTTTGAATTTGATTGTGTAAATTGTGATTTTAATTATGTTTAAAAAGAGCAAGGACAACAAGCTGAGTTAGATGACAGATACATAATACAGTCAGTTAGTAAGGAAGCAATTCCCCTTAGTTTGACTTTGTCTAAGTGATATGTATCAAGGAAAATCTTGTTTTGTGTAGGAGTACAGCATGATCTGATTTAGAAACAAAGAATTACTTAATTGAGTTTATTTCATAAAGGATTGGAAGACGGTGGCAAAAATACAAGCCTCTCAGACCTTGTAAGGGATAACACAACAAAGTTCAGGACCTATTTCATCATGGTTTGTGATGCTCCATCAGTCCTTCCTTGTCACAAGATGGGGACACCAGTTCAGCGTCCAAAGGGGGAAACATATGACCAGAATGTGCCACATCCCAACAAAACAATCCACCATAGACTCAAATAAATAATTGGTCTATTTTGTCAGTTTTTTTATGTAACTATAGGTCATAGAATTTATGTTCATCCACATATTTGAAATACATGGAATTTATTAATAGTAGTTAACTGTATTCAAATAAATGCAACATATTTGATATGCAGTAACAGCCTATATATTAAAGTAAATTTGGTAAATTCTATGAGTTTATAGTTATATAAAAATCCTCAAACCATTCACCTCAATTTTATTTGAATAACATAAATCTTTTTTATTTTTAATTTTTTTTTTATATACTTTATTAATCCCTGCATGGATTGTCGGTGCCCTGCTCAGGGGTGCCTCAGTGGTGCCCGGGGGCACTCTCCAGCTACCAGTCCACGCTGCATATTTGGTCCAGATGGGGACTTGAACCTGCGACCCTCCGGTTCCCAACCCAAGTCCCTATGGACTGAGCTACTGCTGCCCCAGTATCAGTTCATTTACAATCAATCTACACTCTTCGTACAATCTGCGTACATGTAATGTTAACAAACATTTATAAACGATCTATATCAATAGTTGGCTTTTTGGAGTGTCTTGCTTATCTATAAAGTGAGTAGTTTGCAGCATTGAGACTGATACAAGTCTCTTATAATCCACAAGGTTAGATTTTGCAATAGCTGTGACGTTGGGTCGACACAATGTGTTTTTAGGCTTCAGGAGCTATTTATCTGCATGGTGTGTCTGTTTGGGTTTTCCAGGGCATAAAGTGGAAGCTTTAACAAAAATATTACATGTATTGGAAAAGCCTTGAGTAACTGACAAATACCGCATGTTCCATCAGGGTTTATATATGTGTGTGGAAGCAAAAAATGAATACTGTAATGGACTGACTCACTGTATATGTGACTATATAGCCTACTGTGTGTGTTTTTGTTTATACAGTATGGTTGTAGTACTTGTCATGGTGTATGATAAAGTGAGATGCCGCTGGCATAGCTGAAGTAGGCATTTCACCGTACTACATCTGACAGCAAGGAAACCTTCACTGAGGGAATGTTCAGAGCACTTCATATGGACACTTGCCAGTTCCTCCAAATTGATTTTTATTTTCCACGATCAGCTCGAATATGCACTCCTTGTGTGTCAACTCAGCCGCTGCTTTGCCGACTAAATTATTCCACAGATAGATATATTTTTTTATCTCACAGTTAATAATAGGGGGGATACAGTATACAGCCGCATGAATAATTCATGCAGACATTCCTTTGTAGAGATTAAAAACGGAATAAGAATAATTCACGCTGTAAGCTTACATAAATGGTTTTAGAAACAGCTAATCAACTAGCGAGCCTGTCTAAGGCAAGGCAGCTACCTAAAGTTGTGAGTTCGTCCTCAGAAGTGCCTGCTTAAATCCAGATGAGAGCCAGCCAGAGAATAAATTCAAAGGCTTCTGTCCATATCATCTCCACCTCCTCCTCGAAATAAATTCTTATGATTTTCTCCTGGACGTGACAGGCCGAAGCCTTCCCTGGTTTACTCAGCCACTGAGGAAGTGACAGGTCCTAATTACACAGACTGGGGGCCGAGAGACACTTAAACATTAACAGTTACGTGGGGATAAAAGCAGCAGATAAAAGGAGGAGAATAACAGGGAGAAAAAACAGGGCAATAGAAAAAATGAAACAGGGAAGGGATTTAAAAGCCAAAAACCGACATCATTTTGCTGATAAAGCAGGCAAGAGATTGAGTTTGTGGAGAGCAAAAATGACAGTAATGGTTCTTTCGACTTGTTTCGATATCGTAATCAGATTTAGAGTCACATCATGTATATTTATTCAGGATGGTTTTTTACATAATACCCTTTGTGCTCACCAATTGCACAGATCAGTCATGCCTCAGTGCGCACCAACAATTTCTCAACCCATAAGCTGAACCTTTGTCCTTCATTGAAAACCAGTGAACATACAGCAGACTGTTATTAGATGTCTTCCCAACCATATGGTTTGCAGGCTTAGTAATTGCCTGGGCCTGCATTACAGAGCATTGTGGATGAATTCATGATCTGAACATGCTGTGCTGTTTAGCAAACAGTTCTAAAGGACACTGGCCTTCTGTTTACTCCGCTGTAACCCTCCGAGCTCTAAATGGATTAATGATCCTGAGGTTGTCAGTTCAAAACGCAGGCACAGAGGATACTGCTGATGTGTCCTTGAGCGAGGCACTTAATCTAAGTTGTGTCAGTTAATATCTATCTTCATAAATGCATTATACACATATCATAGGTTATGTAAGTCACCCTCGATGAAGTCAGGAGAAACAAACAATGTGAGCCCCAGATAGCACCTTGGCCCACAGCACAGTCCCGGGGAATATCAAGTGGCTGTTGTCTGGGTTGCATTGCCTTGTCATTGTTTGGAGTCCCAATCATAATGTATTCTGTAGGCGCATAGAGGCCCCCTTTTTTGCAGGCAGATATAAATAGTTGCACCGTTCCTCATAGGTTCTCATCTTCTGTCAATATTTATGGCTCCTGATACCTACCTTAGTGTATGACAAATGTTAAACACACTAAACAGGGCTGTGGTGTGTTGCTGACATGCTAGGGGGCTTGTGGGCATTGCTTTATCGGGGCAGCATAGCTCAGACACTTTTCTGAGTGGGTGGTTTGCTCAGCCCTGGACCCCACGTACTCTTGGAGGGGAGTTTGCAGGGTTGCCCAATTAGTGCTGAAAAGTGTAGCAGTGCGTCAGCAGGGAAGTGTGCACCAGAGGAGGCGTGTCATCAATCATCACTCCAGCTCCAGGCTTGTTCCAACCCTTTTCCCTATCTGGCAGAAGGAGAAAGAAGGAGAGGGAAGAATGACAGTGGCCAGCCAATTCCAGGAATGACAACAGACTGCACTAGAACTGACTGCACTGAAGTCTTTGGGCATCAATAAAGGGCAGTTATTTCATTTGATTGTTGATCGTTGTTGATATAGTTTAAGGATAAGTCAGGTGACATTCTGTATTTTTCTTATTCAAAACTAATCCCATGAAAACAGCATAACCTACAGTGAACTAATTACAGACACACCGATTGGCTGAAGATTGGTATTAGTAGAAATTTGTCAGCAAAAAAGATGATATTTACTGATGGTAAATAATAATAATAACAATAATAACAATGTTTTTCTGTTTTATCACATCACTTTTGTGCAGGCTAAAAAGCAGGGCCTGAGATTAATATCATCCCATCGTCCCAGGCATAATCGAAAACCTGTTTGGGACAAACAGAGACCTTCCCCCAGAAGACTTCAGGACAAAAAGACACCTTAAATTACCCATTAAAGCAGCAGGGGATGCAGCCTATTGTTTCCCTGATAACGCTACATTGTGAACACTAAATCTGTGTTAAAATTAGTAGGAGAGCTAGTTAATGTTAGCTGTTAGCAGCCTGTGACTAGAGCTAACACCTAACTGAGGTTGTATTAAGTTACATCATGATGTGTTCAAGTTCCTTCAGTAAAAATGAGTATTGGATGAAGTTTCATTATAATGTTATGATGTGTAAAATGTAGAGCAACTTGAATAACTAGAGTTGTTTGAAGGAGAAATTTGCAAATGTTTTCTCAGCAACATAAAATAGATACCAGTATTAGAGAGGGAAATGTATTATATATAGCAAAAGGGCTTTTGAAGCAGTTATTTCAAAAATAGTTTTCATGTGAAAGAATGTTATATTAAGGTTGTTTCATAAATTTGCAAGGTTGAATTTGTGCTCAGTCAAAGAAAGTGTCATAAAGGGCTGTCAAACTGTTATTTTCATAATGAGGATTTCTTTGTTTCCCTGACACAAAGGGGGGAATAAATACCACACACAAAAACAAAACAGAACAACAACCAGAAAAAACACTGGTATCAAATTGTTATTTTAAAGATTGGTATCAGCCCAGAATTTTACAATTAGCGCATCCGTAGAACTGATCGTAATGTATATATCCTGTATAGTCAGTAACATACAACATCAAACCCACATACACCTTCATACTGTTACAACTACTCACCAGCTCACCAAATCTATTGTAGAAAACAAACCACAACAATTGCAGTACTTACTTCTGTTTGAGTATGGTTTGCTCCACAGTGTCCAGCTGTTAAAGGAAGTTATTTCACCATTATATGGGCAGGTGTGGATCAGCAGGTAGAGTCAGGTGTCCACTGAAACTATGGTCTGCGGTTTGATCCACGGCTCCTGCTGTCCGTGTCGAAGTGTGCTTTATCAAGACACTGAATGCCAAATTGCTCCCACGGTTGCTGCCATCAGTGTGCATGTGAACGGGCTTTTAAAGATTTATTTCTGGAGTGGGAAAGAAGGGGCTTGGGGCTAAGAACAGGCTGGGGAAGTGCCACATAAACATACATAAAAAAATGAGTAAAATAAACCGATTTATGAAAATCAATAGTGCAAGATATTAGTAATCCACAAATTTTTATTTCTACCAAAGCTGTTTAACTGGAACTATAAAGGAATTAAATATGGCAGATCATGGAACATCATTAGTGCTGTGTGTATGGGTGTGTTTGTGGTCACCAAACGCTGCCAGTATGCAACGACATCATGCATCATGACCTCTGACAAATATTGTTCATTCAACCTTCTGATGTTTACAGCTCCTCCCTTCCCTCCCGTGTCACCCATGTATAAACCAACTGTTCCTCGTTGGCTTTAACACTGACACATAGTGTGACACTGGCTCAGAGATTTGTAACGTTTCCAAAAATGGGTACTTAGCTCTGTACGGAGGGCATAATGATAATGACAGTTCATCATCATATAAAATGCCTCTCATTTAGGGAGACATCTCACTGCTTTGTCACAGTCTTGACAGTGTCAGCACCAGCTAATGAAAGCTTAAAAAATCTTCTCTGAATATTATCTTTGAGGCATTTTATCATGTATGAAACTTCTAAAAGCCCCATACTTCTGAGTTAAAATCACGGTTATATTTCCTGGCACGAGTCCTTTTGTTCATTTTATGCCCTCTGCTCTATAGCAGAGAACGTCCATGTGGAAAATGCTTTAAGATAATCTCCCCTTAGGGAGGTGTACAGTAATATAATACAGGATAGAACAGAAGCTGCCCTCACATGGAGCACTGAGACAAGGGCTGTGATACAGAGAATTTAGCCAGATGATATGATATGATGCAGTTATGGCTTAATTCAACCTTTCAAAATATCTGCATGCCCAAATTGGTCATTCTGGACTGTAATATCAGGACCAGGTTTGCAAACATGATATGGCCTGTGGCTCACTGTCCAACTGTCTGACATCCACCCTTCATAAAGCAGTCATCAACATTAGCTGAATTGCGCAATTAAGTTTTTGCCCCTCCATTAGAGCAATATTTCATCACTTGCAAATTATCCTCAACAACATTATCTTGATGTTAATGTCCATATGGCATTTGTGATGACTGTACCACTCCCACTGGCAGGGGTGTAAAATGTTATTGCACCAGTGGAGATTTCTCTTGATTAGGGAAAAGCAAATGATATGACACCATGATATCACTGAGGCTGGCCAGTTATTTTATGCTTTTAAGGTCAGAGTTCAATGTCACTGGCTGTGTTCAGAGAGCATGGCCTCATAGCAGAGCTAAGCAGTATATCGACTTTTGAAAGCATATTGATTTATTTTCAATACAGATATAGGATGAGATAATACTGTTTGTAGTGATACAGTTTAATGTTGTGTCGCCATATCTATTGTAAAGCCGTGCCAGTTCACATCTCCCTGCTCAAACACACCCCCACTCTCTCCAGAGAGAGGGACACAGCGCCAGTACTCTATTTTAATCAGTCTGTTAATCAGTACGTTCAGGGCTATACAGTGTCTGAAATCAACTTGCTGACTTACTGGCCAAGGGGACTGGTAGAAATTGCCATTTTGTGCCTCATCTGCATTTCCTTCAGTACATTTCATTGATTTAATAAGGTATTATGTTAAATACAAACTTGAACAGGCCAGACCAAAATTTGAAGCAAAATTATCATCATTTTTTTAAAATGTTTAAAGTCCTGATCTCAATATTACACTTAAATACTTGATATTAAATGTAGACCTGCTTAAGGATCAAGTAAAAGGAAATTTGATGCTTAATCATTTAAATCAACTTACACCTCCTTATCAGACTCCTCGCTCTCTACCCCAATTACCTTCTTCTTTACATGGTCTATGAGGTCTGGCCTCCTGCTCCTGACCTGCAGCAAATGATAGTTTAGTGGAGTAGCTGATGTCCTGTATTGTAAACAGTGCCAAAAAAACTAGGCATGGTCACTGGAGATGGTCACTTTCACAGCAGAGTTTAGACACAGACAGCAGAGGACAGAAGGAGCGTGCCTGTAAACGACACCATGAGGCGATAAAAAATGTCCTTTATTGTTTTTATGACATGGCTAATATGGTACAAACATTCACCTGGATTGTGGCCTATAGCCGTCCAAGATTTACTTGCCAAATGGAAAATCTACCTGCATTTGGCACTTGGTGGGTGTTAATTTCAGACCCTGAAAGACCTATATGTCGCACATGCTATGCAAACATCGATCTGTGCAAAAAATTACCACAGTAGCACCCGTGCTAGCTTTGTGCTATGTGTGTACGAGACAGAGCAGTTTTTTTTTGTGTGAGGTGAACCAACAGTGCATTGCTATGCTGCTTTGGTAGCTGTAGTCTGTCGTGTGACCATGAGACAGTGTCTGGATGTGGTTGTCAGATGTTTATATAAATGAGGCGCAGTAACAATACAGACATTCATGAGACGTATATAACACGGACAAAGTCTCTCAGTGCTATGTAAATAAATACAAATAGATAGTGTGTATTCTCGTATACCAGTCTGTATCCCTTATGAATTTGGATTTTTTGCAGGTCTGTGAACGCAGCGCAGGCAGAGCTTTTTTTATTTTTTTTCCTTGAGTAGCAGTTTGTTAAGTTTTGAGTTGCAGGGTGGATAATTGATCAGTCGATCTGATCAGAGCTGATGAGATAAGACTGATGGATGACAGGAGCAGCTGTTTGTGAGTGAAAGCAAACTTACTGTAAGACCTGTTACAGTGAACGGTTACGTTTCACTTTCACTGTGCCTGTCGTTCTGCTGCTTTGTCTGTGAAGCAAATAATAACTTAACGGTGTGTATATTCCAACGGCGCACCTAATTAACAGTCCAGCTCCAAAAATAGAAAATCTAAACATGGCGGCAGATGTTGTAATTGTGGATCTATCACAAATAACTGAATGTGTGAACTCTGTATTTTGAAACAGGGAAGCAAACCGTGTCTTTGACTGATGCCCGAGTCACACTGCCAGTGTGAGCAATGCGTGTGAATCAAGGACATAGACTGTAAAAATAATGAACGTAGCAACCATGATGTCACCCATTGGTTTGTGGGCTCCTGTTGTGAAGCCTCAAATTTGGCATTATGGCTGTTGCCATCTTGGATTTTTGGAGCCAGAGGCGACCATATTTGGGCAAGAGGCTGGCACTGTGGATGAGCGAGGGCTGGATGTGACTGAGGAGCTGAGGACACTGTGGGTTGCAGCAAAAATAGACAGTGAAAACTGTTGATAGTCATGTATTGACAGTTTACCAGCACCATTACTTACTTCACTACATTTTCAGTGTTTGTATTTGTAGAATATCTCACAGCAGGACAAAAATTTAAATGTTTTTAACTCTGAATTTATTGTTTGGGTTTCAAATTCAAAGCCTTCTAGTGTTTCTATGGACAAAATCCCTTAATTTGTTAAAACAGGGCTTTTATTGTAACATATTAATGGCTATCATCAAAGGCAAACTCAATATAGAAACACATGGGCTGGTAGGCAGCTGCGCCGCAACAGCAATGCTGTCTGTGTGAACACCACATGCGTGTGAGCCACAGCAGTTCATCAAGGTAGCTGTCAGGCACAGGTGGCCCAGGCATTCACTTCATAGGACATACAGAGATATATATCATGTATCGCCATTTAGCCACAATATACTGAGATATGATTTTTGGTCCATATCACCAAGCCCTACTTCATGGCACCGTATGCTCTTCATAGACCGTCACACTCACATGGGAGAAGCGTGCAGTTTTAGACAAAAAGTGTCCGTGGGAGAATAGGATCTACTGGCAATAACCTCTTCTTTTAACCGAGAGTCATGTAAAGGCAGGGCTGACCTACATGCTGTAAGGAGGATTCTCGCTCTCTTGTTAGTGTGTACTGGTGGGGAATTGAGGTCTTTTCTGTCAGAAGGTGATACGTTGAAGCTGCAGACTATCAGCTAAGCCCAAGGAAAGAAAATAAGAGAGGGAGATGGAGAGAGCATGCTCTGTGAGAAGGAGCCAAACACTATCCAGCTCATATGTGTGTCTGTGCACAGATGTGATTGTGTAATATGTTTGCGGGGAGGTGTGTACGTGGATAAGTGTGCTTGTGCGTGTGTGTGTGTGTGTGTGTGTGTGTTCATGTGTGAGAGACAGTAGGAGGGGTTGACTGACAGGCCTATCTCCCACAACACTATGGAGCTCCATACATCATTAATCGCTGACAAAAATGAACATTCTGCTGTATCCTTTGAGGGCTAAAAGACCATACTGCCGGCTTTTCCTATTGTAAGCCTTGTGTGTGTGTGTGTGTGTGTGTGCGCGTGTGTGTGTCCACAATACAAGATGTGTAGGTGAGAATCCACTACCAACCAGGTTTCTGACCTGTGTGTTTGGTTCAGTGCCACTATGATGGATGACATGGTTATCAGACTCTCGCCTTCAGGATGGGGGCTGTCCTATCTTGCTGTCAAGGTCAGTGGTTACTAGGCTTATAACAGAGTGGCAACCTAGTGAGCTCACTGAAATGCACCCTATATTCCATCAAACATCCATCATATCAAACAGATTCAGTGGACCCACGAAGAAGCCACCCATTGGACGAATCTGATTCCAACAGAAATTATTGTAAACTATATAGGATTACAAGTATGGGATTATCTGAGGCCAGCATTAGCTGAGTGTTATGATTATGATGATTAGATTTGTT
The DNA here is from genome assembly GCA_035609425.1 of Epinephelus awoara. Classification (NCBI taxonomy): domain Eukaryota; kingdom Metazoa; phylum Chordata; class Actinopteri; order Perciformes; family Serranidae; genus Epinephelus; species Epinephelus awoara. The sequence continues at coordinate 22,939,068 of CM069303.1, read as the reverse complement.
TATTTATTAAGAAATAATGCAGCTCTGTGTGTGAGGATACATTCCAAAAGACAGGCATCTATGTGTGCCAGTCAAACGGCAGCTTGGTTACGGCTTGATTGGGACTAATGTTGAGCCAGGGAATTAGCCTCTCCCATTAGTCCGCGGGGAGTTGATAACAGATTGCAGGCTTTAATACTAAAATAGCCTCACCAGAAATGAGCATATACCATAGCTACGACTGCAAAATCCATTTATTGAGTAATCACTCAGTTGTGAGATCAAAGGCAGCATCAAGACATTATTCTGCATTTAGTTGGACACTGAGACATAAAAAATGATGCTTGTTTTCTCTGAACTCGCTCAGGTTTCATAAAACAAAATCTGTCTTTGATAGATTGGGGTTACATAAAAACAACCATTAGCAGTTAGTAACAGGGTCTGGTCTTGGTATAAGTACATGAAAAAATAATCTTGTAGTATTTTTGCCTTGCTTTGCTTTTTTAATACCTCTGTGGGCTTGTTCGGCTTCTCACAGGCCAGACTGATGCTTTACACATTTCTGCAAAGTTAGAATTTTCTCAGCTAACCTGCTGATCACAATTTTGGTTGATTGCCTTCCGGAGGAGCTGCTACAGCTACTTTGAATCTCATGGGCCAGTGAGATTACTGTCCTTAATTCAGCAGTTTCTATCGTCTTCACTTTCAGGCTCTCCTACAAGTGATGGCTCTGCTATGCCAGAGCAGGTGTGACCACAGCAGTCTCACTCAGGTGCATTGTTTTGTCACTGGCTTTGTGTTGCAAGCAAATTAAAGATCATATGAAATACAAATCTTTAGGTCACCTTTCCTACACCTGTGTGTCTACCGTCCTCTGCAATACCCTCATCTGTGTACAGCATTATTGCAACAGGCATCTGATAATATGTTGTAAGAGTAGACTTACAGTTGTCTTAGTGTTCATTTGTGCTTGGCGTTGGAGACATGTAAGGACACGAATGCAGCCTTCTGTCTGTGCTCTGTGGGGTTTTTGTTTACAGTATTTGTACCCTTTTTCTGAAAGCTTGTGGATACAGAAACAGAAACAGATCAGTACCAACAGGGATCATGGGGGCAGTGTAGGGTAGTTTAAGCAAGATACAACTATAGAAAACAACAATGACATTTATAAAATGGTGGAAAGGAACTAATCTGCCTTGTTAAAAGGTAGGCCTACGTTATTACAACCTTCTCCACTGTAGTTTAAGCAAGATACAACCGTAGGACACAATGAAGACATTTGAATGAATGAATGAATGGAATTTTAAGGAATGGTGGAACAGAACGAATTGGTAATATAGTGAGAAGAATTCTCCGTCCACATGTCGCGCAGTCTACGGCCATCTACAACACTGCCTCCATTAAAAGATAGGCTGACATTATTACGACCTACTCCTCTGTCTCCTCTTTTGTTGTTAACGAAATGGGCCCTTAGGCGTACATCAGGAATGCAGATATAAAGTAGGGATGGGTGCATTTTAAATAACTTCCATATTCAAGTATTCACATTAAATTATTATTGAGTATTTGCAAAAAACAAAAACCTAATATAAGATAGGGCTGCAACTAACGATTATTTTCATTGTCGACTAATCATTTTATCGAAAAATGTGTTAAAATGTTGAAAAATGTCGGTCTGTCTCTCCCAAACCCCAAAATTATGTCATCTAATGTCTTGTTTCGTACTCACGCCAAAGGGTTTTGGTTCACCGTCATGGGAGAGTGTGTAAAGCTGTGTAAATATTTGAACGTAAGAATCCAATCCAGTCCAATCCACTTTATTTATATAGCATACTTTAAAAACATAAAAGTTTGTCAAAGGGCTGCACAGTGATTTACAATACAAGACAAAATGGTTAAGAAAAGTGAATGAGGATTAAAATAAAGATACAGATAATAATGATACATTTTTTTTTTATATTTTGGGGTACTTTCATAGTATTTTCTATGAAAAAAAGACTCAAACGATTAGTCGACTACTAAAATAGTCACCGATTAATTTGTGTGAAAATGCTTTGCGATGTTAGCCTACCTGTCTGTGCTGCTCACACTGTAAAGATTGGCTATGATACTCAAAGTTTAACGCTATACAGCTTTTACTGCACATTCATTTTGTTTATTTTGTCGAAGTACTTCCACTCTTACACTCAGTCGCTATACTGCCTGTAACGTTATGTTGCGTGATTTCAAGTGACTGAAAAGTGCATGTTATTTGCGGGTTCGCAGATCTATCATTTAACCTATTTTGGATCTTTGCTCATAGTCATACAGTAGATCGTAGTCACATCATTGCATCCCACACAAAAAAATATACATTTTTTAATATGGAACAAGATAGATAGAAAGTATATACGTACATGTTCTCTTTTACAAAGCCAAAAAACAAATAGATTATATGTTGAACAAATGCTGACAAACCAAAGTACTTGAGTGCACATGCCTATCCGCAGTATGAAGAATGTGACAGTATTCCTCTCACTGTAGTGGTAGGACTCTGCACTCATGGATATTCAGTATTGTAGGAACTAAACAAGATGGTGCCCATTAATTTGAATGACAATTGCTCACTGAGCACTGAAGCCAATATAGTTTTCTTGCTTCATGGTTTGCTTCTGCGTGCTGTGGCCCACTGCACACGTGCATGAGTGTTTCTGTCCCTGGCTACACGTGCTCAGTCCTGCTTGGCCCATAAACACACAGGGAGGATTTCACCGAACAAAAATTACTCTTTAAAAATGTGTAATACAAAGAGTAATAATTTATCTTAATTGTCGTTTGAGGTGTCGAGTCAACAGTTTTACAGATGTCCCTTTTAAAATGGTGTTCATGGGTTAAATGCTTTTAGGGCCACAGAGGATTTTGTGCTTCAGTTACACGGCTGGCCTTATTGCATCCATGACTACACCCCAGTGATTATGCAGTTAACTAGCACTTAGATCATGAAGTGTTTTTCCTCTTCTTCTTTCTTCTTCTCTTCCTACAATCTTTAAAACTTCTCCTTTGACTAGACAGAAAAACATAGCATATCAGTGGACAGCTTGAACCAGGAAGCAGTGGCAGGAAGTGTAATGTTTGCAAGCGAGTTTTCTACCAATAATGTTCCTGATTGTTCAAGAAAAATTGTAGATTCTTGCTTGAGATGAGAGAAAAAAGCGGTAATGAGTTTAACCATGCAATAGGTGTGTATTATGTGCTGTAGTACTGCAGTAACAATACTGGGACAACCCATGTATTTATTGTTTTGCAAATTATGAGCTGGGGGAGGGGTTCATTCATGGCTATAATGTAATCAATGAGAGAATCTTTGAAGATGAGGCTATTTTTGGAATACATGTATGGGGGTGGGATGCGTCGGCCTTGTTAGTCTGACAAGTGGAGGATTAAAATACCTCTTAGAGGCTAGACATTCTACAGAATTGTTATCATACATGTTCTGCACCGTATCAACAGTGTCAACGGTCAGTGCACCTCTAAAAACAGTCACCGGAAAGACATCTGTGCTGTGAAGGACTTGGCTGGTTCGCAACGTAACCAAACCCCCGGATGATGGAAGCAAAAAGCAACCAGAGCTCTGTTCAGCCATGCTATGCTAAGCTGTGTGTAAAAATAGATTCCATTAAGCCCTGATTTTCACAGTGCTGATATGATTTGCCTCCGAATGTATAGGGTGAGTGCTTGCAATAACTCTTGCTAAATATTTTCTCCAATCATACCCTAAAAAAGGAGGCTAGCAGGATTGCCTCCAGGCTCTTAAGACATACTCTCTGTCGGATGTTTATAGTTAAATGAATAACGCACGGTAGTTGAATTGTGTTTTAGCTTTATGTTGTGAATATTATAAATTATTGAAGAAATACCTCCCATCCATCTCAAGGTGTCCAAGGCTCGAATTAAGAGCATGGAAAGCATTCTCTCCAATCAAATAGAAAGCATGTCAATGGAAAAACCCATTACGTTTGCCTTTAGGCGCTTTCCTATTTAACACTGTTTTCTTTAATGGGGTTATTCAGTAAACCTTGCGGCCATCTTAAACTAATTGCATGTTTCATAAACTGATAAGGAAAAATCACACAGGTTACAGGCTGCAGCCCATACATCTTATTTAGATTCCTGCACTTCTGTAACCATCCAATTTAAGAGCTTAGCAGACTTTACTTCTTATCAGCCATTTTACCTTCAGCTGAAATTACATACTCTATAAACCGGGTTTGTGAGGGCTAGATTTGGTTTGGGCTGTACAAGGCAATCCAGTGCTGTGATCCCAGTCATATGCATGATGAATGGGGATGAGTCTGAATCATAAAATCAGTTCTGTGTTGTGTTGCCTGTCAGTGTTTGATGAGGTGAGCTTGTTGTATCTTGTGCAGAATCATCAGCCCATCCCCTCAAACCCCGCAGAGTACAGTATTGTGTATTGGTGTGCATGCATATTTGCCATTGGCTCATTTGAATGTGTGCGATGTCGGTAATGAGCAGCCAGAGCTGGTGAGGCATAATAATGCCCAAGGAAGGGATGAGATGGATTCTCTGCTGGGTGTTTCTCTTTTACCATTATTATCCTGGTTGCCAAGATGTTAAAGTCCCGGATGCTGCAGCAATTTACATGGGCCTAATGAACCTGTTAGCTTAGACATGCATTCCCCTGCTACTCCCCTTCACTATGGGCACATGGGTGGAGAAGAATCAGGCCCAAATCCATCATTTAATAAGCTTTAGATAACAACATCATGACGGTTAATATGTTTTTGTGCCAATCTGGCGCTGCTTTTGGAGCTCTGCCGTCGCCCTGCATGTTACAATGACTTTATGCAGTGATTGGATGTGCTAAGCAAGAGGAACAATTTTCTCCAGGAATTTTGATTGGTTTTGTCATTAAGGAGATTAAGGGGAAGAATAACAATTGATCAGGACTCTGGTACGTTATTGAATTAAACCAAATTGTGATGTGTGTGCTGCTGCACTTGGATGATTTTTTGTGTTTTAATAAGTTGGAAGATTATTGCCACTAATGCAAAACTTATTGTATAATTTGGTTTCCTACTCACTGCCAATGAATATTTTTTCCTCTCAATCCAGACACTGGGGGCTTGTCTGGAGAACACTTCCAGACAATAAGAGCAATTTCTTGTTCAACACAACAGTACCCTCATTTAGCTCCAACTAATTATGCTTAACAAGGTCATTTGGTAACGGGCAACTGTCACAAAAATGACAATGGAGGTTTGGGTAGAGCCAGTGTCCTCATACGAAATGCGATTATGTCATTTAGACTGCAATTTCATAACTTTGCTACCCATCGATATTCTTTTTTCTGTGCCTGTCAACCCTTTGTCCAAACTAACAACATGTTTTAAAGTAACTGAATTGCTGCTTCAAAGCAATTACTTGCACTATAGACAAAACTGCAGTCTCAAGGCCTCTAGATGTTATGACCTAATTTATTTATCTTTATATTGTTTGCCAGTAGAATTACATCAGACTTCACTCAGCTATGATTTTTTATGTAAACAAAGGGTGGAGACAGGGCAGTCGGAGAGTTTGTTTGGAGTGAGTTTGGACAGAGGACAGAAGTTGGAGAGCATCAACATAAGCCAGTAGGTATATGTCTTAAGATTCCAACAGAAGCTGGGTATTTAGCCATGTTTTGGTTAAATGTGATTGCCTGGTTTATTATGCTGCAGGCTTGGTTTGAAGAGTGTCTATAGATACTTTTTCTCCCCATGAATGTATTGAGCTGCTGCTGTAAAAGTTTGGTAATGTAACCGAGCAACATATCCTCATACAATGGTGTGTATGATGTTCTATTTAATCTAAAGTAATGTACTCAAGGTAAAATTACAGTGGTTAGGTTTAAGCAAGTAAAGTTACTGTGGTTTAAGGTTTAAGAGTAGAAACATGGTGACAGATCACAGTTCTCATAGTTCAAATGGTGCCAAACATTAGTCTCTTTGGGAAGGTCCAGAGGGAAAGTCCTGTGTTTTGTGACACATCCACCACCCCAGCCTAACACCTTACGGGCCCACTTCCTTCTGTCTTTATTCTTTATTACCATCAGTGCACTGATCACATGATTGCAGCTTTTCCAAATACATGGGTCATTCACAAATCACTGGCTCATGATTATGGAGTACATGTACAAATTTTGATGCATTACTTTTCGTAGGAAAAATAAAAACAGTACATGAGAACAGTTTTAACTCATAAAAAAGTGAACCACTTTGCTGAGCCAGAAAAGCTAGACTTAATGTATTGGGTGGTCTTGTTTTAAAATTTTGCCCTTACAATTAACAAAAACAGGCACTAGTAATAAAATCAGGTGTTACATGACCCCTGAGTTTACAGACTAGAATTGGGCATAGTTGACAGTATTTATGTGTGGTGCGACGATGCCCCCACTGGCCAGCGTCCACTTCACTACGTTCCTCAAACTTTCTTTGGCATTTTAATTCTAATTAAATAAACAATAGACTTGCAAAATGTCAAGAAAAGTAATATTCTCACACCTATTTTCTTATTTAAAGCGATAAATACAACCTTTTTCTTTCAGAATTCACGTTTCTCTCTTTCATCTAACTATAATTAGCTTGATTGCCTTCTTAATGTATTTTAAAAAGCTGGACTGAAACAAAATTAAACTCAGAGTAGTCGTGTTAACTGCTAGCCCACTGTTCCACTCAGATCAAGCTCAGCTGCCTGTTTCGCCAGACTGACCTCTGGTGGCGCATACTGTGCACTACATGGAAAACATTCTTTCTAGTAAAACTAGTCCATACCCATTGGTAGCTTTGTCACCTTCTACCTATGCCAATCCACAATGTCTGTGCCGTTTCACATAGATTGACCACGTCAGTGAGTAGAAAAAACCGTGGGACAGACAGAATAACTGACTGACAAAATGACACACTCAAAGTTTCCGTGATTATGTACAGCATATGTATACCATGACTTAGTCATACCAAAAATTTTGGTATTTACATTGTACATGTACATTTTTACATTCGTCCACAGGGGGAGCCACAGCGTTCGGTCGCATTTGATAAATTTTTAAGCATTTTTCTGTTGTTATAGCACCACCTAGTTGCCAATTAGAGTTAAATTTCTCCAGTTACCTTAAGGCGTCCTGTTCTACATATCTACCAAGTTTAGTAAAAATCGATATGGCGGTTAGGCCTAGATAAGAAATTAGCTCTCTAGCGCCTCCATTTTGTTTGGTGGGGTCAATAATGGAGGGGTCCCCTCAGATTATGTGTGGTCATATGCCTACAAAGTTGCGTGGTGATCAGTGAAACCATTGAGATGTTATACACCTTTATGTGATGAGCCATGCCCCACGCATACAGAGTTTCATGCAGATCGGTCAAACTTCGTAGGAAGAGATCAATGTTTTTCAAAGAATTCAAAATGGCGGAAAATCTATATAACCGGAAGTTATGGGTTCTTGAGACAAATTTGTGAGGAGAGGCATCTCTGTGCAAAGTTTCATGTCTCTACGACATACGGGGCATGAGATATGCCCATTCAAAGTTTGCAATTTCAATCAGTTGCTATGGACCATTTCATTGCTATTCTGTTGCTTTGGTCCCTGTTTACTTCCTGTCAGCTTCTGCATTAACATACATTCAAACAGGAAATACAAAGGGACCCATTTAGAATGTTTATGTTGTCCAGTTTGAAACGGTCTATAGCGCCCCCCTTTGGCCAATTGATGTAATATTGCTTGATTTGCATCCTCCCATGACCCTCTACCACTGTGCCAAATTTCACATTGATTGACCAAGTCAGTGAGGAGAAAAACGTGGAACAGAGACACAGACACACCCACAGACAGAGTTTTCGTCATTATAGTAAGATCATACTGTTGGGATATCTAAATACCCTGGTATACTGTAATACTGTGATACTGCCTGAGCTTCGTTGAGACACATTTTACCACAGTATTAGACAACCAACAAACAATATAGATCAATGCCAAATTCTGTTCATATTGTATTTCTTCTATAATGTGGACATGTAAAAATTCTTGTAATGCTAATTATAAAATACTGTACATTCATTTTTATTCCTGGATCTTGCACTAGTAGCATCATGATATCCCAGTAGATTAGTATATTAATATTATACATTTATAAATGACCATCTAAATGCTAACACGTGGCACATGCTGTTAAACTGGGCCACATCATAAATGCTGCTGTGATGAACATGCAGGAAAGCCAGAGTTTTGTTTGGTAACACTCCAATCTTCCTTGTTGAGAGGCCCAAGTGATTTCACTGAACAAGAGAAAGAACTAAACACAAAGATTGCCAGAATCTCTCAGAAACCTTCAGCTTCTTGGTCTACACAGCACATTATCGCCCACCACTGTTTGGTCTTTTAAGTTAAGTCAGTTGGCACGTAAACAAGAAGAAAAACTCGAGGAGGAAGCAGGAAACTTAAAAAAAAAAAACTGTCCTCTGTTCATCATTTAACACAAATTGTTTGTTCCAGCTTACCTTGCACGCACCAGCCAGAGTTTTGGATTGTTTGACTGCCTCTTTAAAACTGTATACCAGTGTTGACACTCCTGGAGGAATTGGATTGTTTTTCACCCTGCTGACCACCACTTCAGTGAGTTAAGTGCAACAGGCTCTAAGCCTAGGTGGAGTGAAGTAAATAAGTGCCTCTTCAACCCATGTTGTGCCCCCTGTTGGCTGTCATCAGGAAGTCAGGTTTAGACTCTTGGTTTGCTGACTCCTCTCTGACTCATGTCTTTCACCCTGTCCTCAAGTCAACCCAGCTAGATCCCACATACACTCCACAGGCATATTGATATCTTTAATTGCAGTAACAGTATTTTACTCTTACTGATGCATTCCTATGGAGACCTTCCAGTGATTAAGCCAATCTCGGAATGGAGTATTTGCTCTATCAATAAAATTACTTACTCAAATCACTGTTATGAATCAGAGACCTTGTTCGTGGGCGAAACCTAAGCTGAGCATAATCCTTGCCAAATGGACTGGCGATTAGCTTAACTAAGGACTTTTTGGTCCCTGCCAACACACAGGCTCTGCATTTTAAGCAGAGGAGCATTCATTGAATTTCTGTATTCATCCAACCTTCTGCCGCCTCCTCCCATACAAACAGGCTAACATGCATGCATATACATACACAAAGAAAAATGTGAATGCTGAAAATTTCTTAACATTTTTCTGTATTCACAACACTGCTTTTCAATGATATATAGGAAAGTGCGACACAATTCAGTCTTGCCTGGCATTAAGGAATCTGCCGAATTCTGTCATGATAATTGACAATGTACAGACTTACCCCTTAGGCTACAGGCATTCCCCTCAAACACCTCACATCTATGCTCCGTAGCTCTGATATTAGTAGGGGTTTTGGATGAGGTGTTTCCTAATGTTTCATGGTGAAAGCAGAATGCCGAAACTGCTCCTGCTGTACAACCCAGTTCTTTCACCCACACTCTAAACTAGGAGAGGGAACCGCGCGTGTACTGCATGAATGCGTGTACCACCACGAGACAGATAGAAAAAGGACTGTCCCTAAATCAAGCAAGTAAGCACAAATAGGGCATGTAAAATATGACTATGCCCAGAGGGGCCTCTTCTCTGTGCAATGTATTTATTCCAATATTTGCAGATGACTGAAAGCAGTTAAGTGCTGTGGCAATTGCTTATTTCCCTTTGTCAGGATGATGAATGTGGTCGCACCTATCGGTCTGTGCAGGGGTTCCAATGTCCTCTGACAATGAAGGATTGTCCATTTGTGCCATGGACAGAGCACATCAAAAAGGGTGGATAAAGCCCTGCAGGAAAGCAATAACAAACACTCCCTTGTTACTGTCATTGTTTATGACAGAGGGATTTTAAAGCACGACATTTTCCATGTCATCTGCAAACATTGGAGACCCGACATCACCTGACGTTGGCCCCGATAGGAACCCAAATATAATTTATCTATCAATGCTAAGTTAATATGAGCTATGTCAACAAGGGACGGAGCAAATAACTGATGTCAATATTATCGCCATCCCTTTGTACCTTAAAGCATTTCTGAAGCTATGGTGCATAAAGTACGTTTATGGTTTTATGTTATTGAAAAACAGACCTGGGTTTCTAATAAGACTAAATTGCTCTGCTTATATGGGCTACAAATGGTGGCCAGAGATGACACCATAAAGTGGTGGCGGTTGTTAAATGAGACTGAACAATGCAATGCAATAAAAGCATATAGCATCCAAAGATTTATTTGCCAACAACTCTGATTTTCCTGGAAGCTTCCATGATGGAGCACTTTGACTAATATCTATCTATCTATCTATCTATCTATCTATCTATCTATCTATCTATGTTGCGATTGAGAGAGATACTGTATATTCTGTACGTTTTACTACCGTCTTCATAACCTCGTGTTGCCCTGACAATTCTTCCCTTGTGAACCCGATCAATATCTCTCTGTCTCTGTGAAATGTTTTGCACTATCATCACTTAAGCCTTTTGCCAGTGGTAGGCTGTTTGGCATTCATACTATGGCAAATGTTGATGTTTGCCTGTGTGTTAAAAAGGCTTGGACAGTGTTTCACCTCAGCTGTTATTGCCTGTAAAGATGCCAATGCTGGCTTGGTGACTGCACCAGTGACTGTATCCAGTGCCATTGATCTGCTTTCTAGAAAACTGCGACTTCTCCCTCGTGCGGTGCCAGATTTTACCACACTGTAAATAACAGTACAGTGCAGCCAAAAAAATGAGCAAGCATTTTACAGGATATAGTGTTGACTGTGTTCGTTTTTGTCTTTGAAGTTAGGAAGAATATTGCTGACCATTTGGGAGCTAGTTTCCTTGCTATATTTTAAGTTACTGTCATCTGAAATGTTTCTGGAGGCTGACTAATGGCAGTGATTTAGAGAGTTAAAACCTTGGATATGTCAGGTGGATATTTTCATCGAAAATTTGAAGGATTTATCACTTAAGTACTATGTTGCATGCTTGTGGTGCTATTTTGATCATAGTCAAGGGTGTACAGCTTTGTCGACGGCAGGTCAATGAAACTGTGTACGGACACCTGTGGATGAAGGGATAAAACAGACCACTCCAGAACACTTAAGATTTAATTGATTATTACAAGATACTTTGAGAGCAAGCCAGAAGAAGGCAACTTTCAAATCCTTTTTTAAAGGTGGCTGAGAAACAGATGTCTTAGTGAGGAAGGAAAAATGAAACTGAAGCAGTTGCTGGAACAAAGAATCACTAAATATGTTACAGATAATACAGTATTCCATGCAGGTAACATACAGGTGGCCTCATTGTGTTTGTGTGATATCAAGCTTAATTCAAACGTGTGAGTGCAAGTGTGGAAATAGTTGAACGATTGCCAAAACAGCTACAAAACATATGAGCCCTGTTTCAATCACATTCCTCCAATCTCTTTCCTAAATTGCACATTACTTCCATTGGGATGGGTGCAGTTCAGCAGTGAACACAGACAATGGAGGAAGGATGTCAAAAATGTGGAGAAAGGAATTTGTTGATCAGTTCAAGCTCTAACCATTTAAAGAAGTATTTCACTGATGGAACGATGGCCTTTTTATAAAGCAAGGCTGTTTATGCAGTAGAAAGACACAAATAGTTTTGAAATTGGTGCTACATGGCCAGGGAAAACAGAGGAAAAGGACTGTGGCATCCACACCAGACCAATAAAAGCTCCCGCTGGTGGGTGACTTAATGCGAATTTGTCCGTTTGACACAACGGTGGCTGGCTACCAAGTGATCTCGTATTACAGTTAAATGGGAAGCTAAAACATGTTTCTGAAGAGTCTAGTTTTGCCATATGATTTGGTTTTTTTCAGCCTGTTTTAATTGTGTAGGAAACATGTTGGTTCCCACTTCAGCGCTGCTTAGTTTAACCGTTTAATCAGATTTCTGTCTGAGTTATGGAGAGTTGAAGGTCTGTTTCTTAATAATAATACAATACATTTTATTTACAGAGCGCTTTTCATAGTATTCAAAGACACTTAACATTAGTGAGAAACATCATAAAATAGACTACACTAAAACACACAACACTATCCACACATTGAAAGCTGCTTTGAAAAGATGAGTTTTGATGAGTGATTTGAACTGGGAGAGGTCGGTGCAGTCTCGAATGTGTTTGGGGAGAGAGTTTCAGAGGGAGGGGGCAGCTATGGAGAAGGCTCTGTCACCCCTGGTCCGGTGCTTTGTCCTGAGTGGTGGAGTCAGGAGGTTGGCATCAGAGGAGTGGAGATTTGCGGGAAGGAGTGTGGCGGTGAAGCAGGTCAGTGAGGTAGGAGGGGCCTGGTTATGGAGGGCTTTGTGAGTGAAGAGAAGGACTGTGAATTGGATGCATTGTGGGACAGGGAGCCAGCGGAGGTTCTGAGGAGGAAATGGGCCGCTTCCATGCACTTTGTGTCTGTGATGGCGGCATGGGAGGGGGTCAGTATGATAATGTGGAAGTACAGCCTGTAGTTGGAGCAACAGCCTGGGGAAAACCAGCGAAACCACCCCAGATGACCTTTGTTGCAGGGGTGGGGGTGGGGGGGATTCAAGGCAACGGTTGCATGGAGGGACGTTGACCACAGTTCATTTACACATACTACCCACATTGTTACAGTACACAGCTGGTTGAAAATCTGCAAATTATCCCTTTAATCATCACTGTGGAAAGAGAGAGTTACGAATATTAGTCAGCACAGGCACTACTACACTACTACAAACTACACAATGACTTCCTGCTGTACATTCGTTTTTTTTTTTTCAGGACCAGAATGTTAAAATTTAAAGTACTCCTTTGATTTTCTTGTTGTAAGAAAAAAAAAAAAAAAAAGACTTATTCTTTTTGTAATAGTGGTGTGTCTGCCTTGAAACTACCCATTGAATCTAAGGTCTTTTTAAAGTTTTGAGGTACAATAATTGTCAGCTAAAAAACTCAGCATGCCCCCCCCCTTCTCCTTTTATAGCAGTCATTTGCAGTGACATTTAAAAACACAGCAAGCATTGCCTGCCTTGTCATCTCAAGAGTCTTCACACAGTCTAGACATTACACAAACACGCTTGTTTGGGGCTTGTCTGATTTAACTTGAGGTTTTAGCTCTGTTATTGAGCACTGTAAACTCATCTGTAAACCCCAGCGGTCCCAGGCAAACAGGCGGTGAGTGACTCCACCCCACACCCAGCCTTGACCTATCCCTCTGACTTCACTTCCCTCGCTCTCCCTGGCGCACCGCCAAGCCTGACCTGTCACTTGGGCGGTGAGTGGTGTGGGTAAACTGCTCAGCAGCAGAATACCCAACCAGGCACATACTGATGAAAGGAATCACCTCACACACACTTCAAAGCACAAACAAATGAGGTAGAGGAGTGGACCTGAATAGGGATCAGTCCTTTTGAAAAAAAAAAACTGTTTTAAAGTATGATATCAATCAATCACAAAATCTTTCCTGCACTCTTTGTTACTGTAGAGTTTCCATGGTTACTTTTTTTTTTTACTGTTAACGTAGTGTACATCTTGTTCTCACCTCAATAAAACATCACACTCTTAAAAAGCCACAGCATGCTGACCCACTTTTTGTACTTTGGAGCACAGCTGTCATTTATAACTGATGTGCAACTCTTCAGCTGTCATTATAGATTGAGGACTATAATGTGCCTTTCCACTGTGTGTGTACGCGCTATACATGCACATGTATTGGATGTAGTGAATGTAGAAGCTGGGGAGAGGAGACTGAGACGAGAGAGAGAAAGGTTGACAGAGAGAGAGGGATTAGGAGGACCTGGGCACAGATGGCTGTGGGAGGCAGATGTCCCCACTGAGCTGTTCAGGGTAGTCCCTGCCAGCTCAGAAACGGTAACAGAAGTACGCAGAGCAAATAGGCTACCTCAGAACGGGTGGCTAGATTTGGGAAAGCAGATGCTAAAAAATGCGTTCCATCCTCAGGAAATGTCACCAAGAACCACTACATTGCAGGAAAACAGCGGCCCTCTAAAGAATTGCTTGAAAGTTTTAAATCCCTCAAAACATGCACAAAAAAGGAGAAAAAACATTTCCGATGCAGTCGTCTTAACAGAGATCTGGTGTTTGTCTTTAAAGCAATTCAGCATTGGAATAAAAAATTTCAGCAGCACAGCATTATGAATGTTTTGGCATTATGACCTCCTAGCGGACTAAAAATAAATAAAGAAGAGCATTAGTTTTTCCCAGTGGTCTGGGTTTATAAGCCTTGCACCTCATGCTGGTTGTGTTGACACAGTACCACAATAATGAAGCATTTCTGAAGCTGTTGCAGAAAACATAGGACGTGCATGTGGCCAGCTGGTCTACATCAGCTCTCTTTTATAATGACCAAACAGTCACGTTCAGTCAACACATCGAGGCGGCCTTAGTAATCTGACAAGCTCTCACTCTCACGTCTGATTGTTATGCTGCTGTTGGAGGTTATGTTACTCCTTCTGGCTATACTATCACTGGTTGTTGTGATTATGTTTTCCTTCACCTCTTCAACCCTAGATGTTCTAGTTTCTTATCATACTTGTGTTGGCATCTCTTCCCTTGTGCATTCTGTTGGCTTCTGTTCTGAAAGACCTTGTGTGGACTGTGGCTGTAGGGATAAATTTCCTATCTATTGTCTTAATAGTAGTTAGATGTTTGTTTATTTTATTACCAGTCTAGTGTCCTGTGGATACAGTTGCTTTCCCATATTTAGGAAACAGTTTGACATTTAAGATTTGAATTAAAAACCTGTGTGAAAAGAGATCTTCCTTGATGTTTTTCCCATGTAAAGGATGTGTAAATGCTTAGGTGTGGGAAACATTATATATGGTTAACACACCATGGCAACACAGTCTCACTCCCAACTCTTCAAATATCGACGTTTGGTCAGTGACCCTACACGTCAAACTATGATTCTCTAGGTACCCCTCCAGCGTCAGTTTTGGATGCTCTTTTCCACATGAAATATACAGTTATTTTTTAACCTTTATTTATTTCAAGAGTGTCCTGTTCAAGACAGGCAGCAACATAAGTCAAAGACAACAAAACAAAAAATACAGAATGAAAATATACAGCTCTAAAACAAGCAATGTAAAACCATCAACGCAAAAAATGGCAACTACACGTGATTACAAAGACCAGCTAAGATACATTGTGACAGTTTAAGAAGGGACAATATTTCTATTCATTGGAGTTCATTTGACTCATCCGCCTCCCCTCCCAGATGCCCTGTGTGGACTTTCTTGCTCTTTATACTACTTCACTTGCTTGACTATCGAAAGTATGTTGTGTGTCATACTGCCATTAAAGGAGGCTTTGGTGCTGGTATCTGACACTGAGAGCCACTGACTAAGCGCCTGTATTTGATGACTTGAGTGAGATGGAGTCAGCTTGGGTGCCAGTAATGATCATGCAATGATGAATGTAGAGCTGAAATGTTAAGTCCATTAAATGATTAGCTGATCAGCAGAAAATAGATTTTTAATTTTGATCACTGACTAATCGTCCTCTAGTGTCGGCTTCTCAATTGTGACAACTTGCTGCCTTTCTTTATCTTGTGTATTGGACAGTTGGTTGGGCAGGCCAAAGGCTAAACATTTCAGCTACGGCTTTGTAAAATTGAGATAGTATTTATTTCTTCTTACTATTCTCTGACCCTTTATAGACTGAGCAATTAATTCATTAATCTAGAAAATAATCAAAAGATTATGTCATGATGAAAATAATCGTTAGTAGGGGTCTTTCATAAATGTCCCCATACATAGAGAAGAGAAAAACCATAATAAGTTATCAGGTCTACTGTTTTCTGTCCACAGATTAAACCATATTCCAAATGAAATAAAGCATAATTAAAAGACTCCCAGGGTCCCGGCAATATTATAGCACTCCGAGCCCCATGCATGCTTGTCTGGGCTTTGTCAACCACCCACAGCTTGCCTCAGTTTGATCTGTGGGTCTTTAATACACAGCAGAAATGCAGTTATATGCCATATTTATATTCTTCTCTCCTTCCCAGTTATTGCATATTATCTCCCCTCTCTTCTTTCCATAGGGGAGGAATTACACAGACTTGTATTCATGGTGAATGTCAAATGCCAGTCAGTCATTACAGGCTCACAATTGGTGCATTAATAAGAAAATGCAAAAACTTGGGGCTGTGAATGCCCCTCACTGTTTTTTGTTGGACAGCAGTGGACTTTCAAGGATGACCTAAATGTGCCTCATAGTAAGACATTTTTTTGTAGCTTTCCTAGAAGTGTTTGCTAAATTGTCAGTCCCTCTTCATGCTGGAATCACAGGAAGGTGGCAGTGTGCAGTTTCGAACCATTGGTTTTGAAGGACAAGGTAATTCGATTTGGGAGATACATTGTTGGTGGTCTTTGTATCCATAAGTAATTACAGTCACCTAACAGATACCTTGAGGGACAAAGCAGTGTGCTTTTTAGTCAGCTATTCTATAGCCCTCTTCCATATTAGTGATACATACAGGCTATACCAACAGAGCTCTCCACCAGGAGTCCCTAAGGCTGTGTTACAATTAAAGTACAAGGTTAAAGTCCTGTTAATGGCAGGGGTGAAGGCCTGTTTACTCTGTTTACAATAATAGCTCTCCTTTGACACTTCAAGGTAGTGCTAGCCTCTCTAAATGAATGAAATACAGTAATATATTGAAAGGAGGATGATCTGAAAAGACACATATTGATGTTCCCTTCTAGCTCTACTCGGACATTGAGTGCATTATAGCTTGTCACGAATATCTGTTTGTGGGCATCAAGGCAGTTGGAATTCAGTTACTGCCCCAAGCAAGGGAGTTCAGAAATCTTGGGGTCTTGTTCACAAGTAGAATGGAGCATGAGATGGATCGGAGGTTTGGCCTGGCGTCTGCAGTGATGCGGTTGCTGTGCTGGACCATCGTGGTGAAGAGTGAGCTGAGCCGGAAGGCAAAGCTTTCAATTTACTGGTCCATGTACGTCCCAACCCTCACCTATGGTCATGAGCTCTGGGTAATGACCGAAAGAACGAGGTTGCGGATACAGTTGGCCGAAATGAGTTTCCTCTGTAGGGTGGCTGGGCTTAGAGATTGGGTAAGGAGCTCGGACATCTGACGGGGGTTCTGAGTAGAGCCGCTGCTCCGAAAGGGGTTAGTTGAGGTGGTTCAGGTATCTGATCAGGATGCCTTCTAGGGGCCTCCTGTTAGAGGTGTTCCAGGCATGTCCAACTGGTAGGAGGCCCCGGGGCAGACCCAGAACAAGCTGCAGGGATTACATATCTTGTCTGGCCTGGGATCGCCTCGGGGTCCCCCAGGAGGAGCTGGAAAGCATTACTTGGGAGAGGGGCGTCGGGGATACTGTGCTCAGCCTGCTGCCCCTCAGCTTGTGCTTTTGATAAGTGGTTGAAAATGGATGGATGAATTGATGGATGGGCATCAAAGCTTCAGTGAGAAATATCCCTGTTTAATCGAAGCTTTAAGGGGGGAGGGATGAGAGGTGAGGACACAAGTCAGACTGTTTGAAACATCGGTTTTAAGGCACCTAAAATAATGTGACAATTAGCCACGTTGTCTGCATGCAGGTCAGAGTAACACCAGCCATGACAGCTAGAAAAAAAAGAATACTTTGAAAGACGGATGAGCCGTTGCTTACATTTTCAAGTGATTTGCCACAGTTCTTGTAGATTTGTGATGTGCCAGTTTCCTTTGTCTTATTTGGCATTCCACTTTTTGATGGTCATCTTTGCAAATTTTTAAACTTTTCCAGACGCTTGACCTTTTCGACATCTTGCAAGCGTCTGGAGTAGTGGTCAGGTGAGGTCAAACTGTCCCAGTTTCAGTAGTGCTGGACTTCTGGCGACTGATGTAAGACGAGAGTCGGAGTCACAGAAGTATCATTCAGCTGAAATGTCCTTGTCTGAAAATAACTAAAAATAATTAAACTTGATGCATAATGAATCATGCTGGATTGCTGTTTCCTAATTTATGGACTATATTGGATTTTTGGAGTTGGACGTGGATTACTATGGCAACGATCTAAGCTTTGGGTCAGCCCCGGAGTGCTTAGCAGATCACATCACTTGGCTCACTCTCAGAAATACTGTTGGTCTGATTACTTTGGAAAGATCCTAAAGTGCCTTTCTGGAATTAGAAAAGCTTGGTACAATGAAGTGGATTGTATTATTCAAGAAGTCAAACTGTGCCTGCTTTGCACCGCAGGATGCCCGGAGCGAACCAAAATAACTGCAGTGATTTAAAATGTGTCTTAAGCCTGCAGCATGTTTCAATTTCATGAAAGAAATACAGACTCATTCATCTCCTAAGTGTTTATCACTGTGAGTCATTGCTACAGGAAGTTCAAATGAGAACTGTTTACCAGTAAATCTGTTCAGTTGGTGTTCTCCTGTCCTTTGTTTGGATCTGTTTTTACGATGGCTGAATGTTGGAAAAATAATATGCTGTTTAAGCATAGGTGCACTGTGTGTAGTAATTCTAGTAGTTATCCTTATGTAGTGGTTGTGATTCACTGGTGCTGATTTTGTGTTCCAGTAGTGTGTTCACAGAAGCGCTATCTGTATAACTCTGCACCTCAGGAAACAGATTCCCAGACAATATTCTGTTTGTCTGACAGGTAATGGCGCAGTAGACTGCCTAAATGTTTGATCGTGCATTGTCTAGCTTGGTTTTGAATGTGACATTTAACAGTATCTGGGTGTGAGGCGAACTCAGTTTTGATGTGAATGTATTACACAGAGCTCATTCACATATTTATAAGGAGGAATTGTCCGGGTTGGAAAAATGCTCGCCCATTACGCCTCGGAAAAGGCTACTCTTTATCCTCTCAGAAATCCAGCTCTCAACTTTTTATTCAACCACTAATTTGTGAGCCCCATTCATTTTTATTCACTGGAAGTAGCATTCATTCAGTCAATGTCCATTCTTGAAAAAAAAAAAAGAGAAAAGAATCAATAATGTGAATTAATCCAGAGATTACTTGTGTAGAGCTTTGAATGATTTTCTGTAGATGAATTAGATCTAGTGGAAAGACTGATGTTGACTTATGCTCAAATTTGAAATAAACAGCTTGGACATATAAAGGGTGGAAGCGAGGGAAAAGCCTCTCCCTATTGCTCACGTAAGAGATGACTTTTTCCCAGTTACATATTGTGGACGGCTTTGACTCAGCTGCTTTCCACGCATGTGAAACAAGACAAAACCATTCAACCAAAGCCATTCAAGCACGGGTCACTTCATTTGTATGCACTGGCGGAGAGGAGGGCAGGTGCACCTTGAGGGGGACCCAAAGCTGGAGGGGACAAGGTGATGGCTGTACAGGGTTTGTTGTAATAACTGCTTTGGTAACAACAGAGTGGGTCCGTTGGTTTTATATGTAGTCAGGGGTCTGACAGTTTTCTTGCTGCTCCCTCGGTCAAAGGCGCCATCTCAGTGTCAGTTCAGATACCGAATGATAGTGAAATAAAAAAGAAAAAATCAGAATAGATCAACTTCAAAGTCTCCACACTTGAAGTGAGATTTGGCGTTTCTATTGGCTGTGAGACAGTTTTTATACTGTTCTCTGTGTCTGTGATGTTAGGTGTTGGTTTCAGCATTGGGTCTGTGTGGATTATAGCTGGAAGGCTTCAGATGTGTCCCTCCGGCCACAGTCGACAGGATTATTTTAGGGATTAAGAGCCTGGTGCTCTGTACCTTGGTTGCACAGCACTACAGTATGTCCTCATTCTCCCTCATTCTCTGCAATAACTCAACACCCCACCCCTGAAATACCCAGCCTCCAGCAACCAGACACAAACCTGCACCTACGCTCAAGGGACAAGGGAGCACCGCTGGTGCACAAAAGAAATGATTAGGAATGGATTGGACATTCATGGGAGACAAACAAAACAGCAAATTCTCGCAATTAAGAAGTTGCCAGTTAGTTTTCTGTCAATCAACTAAACAACTCATCAGCTCCAAAATTTGCTTAAGCTCCAAAATCACATTTTATGGCAGGAAATTTGTCATTCATGTTGAATTTTTTTCCAAAAATAGTGTGTTAGTTCTGAATTAAAGGACATTCAATTTTATTTTCTATCCACATAGCGGAAATACTCAAGTGAGACAAGGACAGTGAGAAGGATTTTTTCCAAAATGTACTCGGCCTTTTTTTAATCACACAAGTACAAGGTCTTGGGTGCATGGGCTGTGTGGGCGCGCTGGTAAGTGCGCCTGCTATTTTGGTTCAAGTATGTGCAACAGTGCAAAGTGCAAAAAGACTGAATGAAGGTGAATATGAATCAAAGGCGTGGTGATTAAAAATACTCTCCATCTGTTACATCATTCTCATTGTTCAGGAAAAAACTGAGCCAATTGCAGTGACACATGTTGCATGATCACAGTAGCTCAACAAATGAGGAATCAGCTTCTGTTTAATTTAATTTGTGTTTTCGTCTGTGTAGGATGCCCCGTGTAATGGTGCTGCAGTCTGGTATGGCACTTTTCAAATCTGCAGATTTATCAACATATCTGTTCTGCTGCCTTCAGATAGCTGCAGGGATTTAATGAACTGAAGGAGAAGCTTTTCATAAAGTAGAACACCTCTTCCTAACATACAGCGAACAAGAAAACTGGCATATGGAGTGAGAAAAAATGTTAAGACATACTACTTGTGGGAATAACATTTAGGGAGTCTATCGAGCCTAAGGAACGGCACGCTGTTGCTCTGAAAATAGGCTGGAGGTGGAGCAAGTGCTACAAACTTTGCAAAAAGAGAGCCAGGGTGAGCAGTTTTTCAAACACGCAACATCTCACTTAGCCTATTCACTGACCCACGGAGGATATCGTCATTTTGAAAAACTGGAAAATTCAGATCGATTGCATCGTGTACAGATACTTAGGAAGAGGTGATAAAGTGACTCTAACACACAGTTTTTTTGGGATGAAACTCCCTCCTTTTGTGCCTCAATCCACCTGTGCATCGTGCGCTGGGCACCAAAATTCCACACAGACTGTTGAAGCCCATTTCAAAGTCAGTGTTGCATGGACTGGTCATAGCACCACCATGAAAATAGGGCCCTTATTGTATTGTAAAAAGGACTCTTTTTATCCTAATACTGAGATAAGGGGTTTCAAAAGTAGTTTGTTTTATGCTTTCATTATGAGATAGATAGACCAAATCACAGTGTTTGTTAACAATAACTTCTGGGTAGACAACCCCCCACATCGCATACATAAAATGTAACGGCGCTGAGCAAGTGCTACCTCAATTGGTGATTTTTTGATACTTTAGTTACTGGTCTACCACTGCCTCCATCAGTTAGTGTGTAAGGTAAAGCCGTGAATATATTTTAAATACAGAGTATGCTTAACATAATATTGACCTTTTTTTAGGGTTAGGATAAGGGTCTTTATAGGTGGCTGGGTTTGCTGCAGCGCTGTCCACAGCAGGACATTGCTTAGCTTCCTTGCTGGTAGAGTCAGTTTATCAAAGACAATAATAAAGCAACACAGTATATTAAGTAAGCACAGCAGAGAAGTCAGATAGCTATATAGCTTTAAATGTAACAGTTACGGCTGAAAATAACCAAGTTTGCCAATGTCACATATCTTTGCAATTGAAATCAATTGCCAGTTGTCTACCTGGGCGTGACTGTTGTTGATAGCGCATTGTCATGGTGATTCGGTCTTACTTGGTAATGCATGGTAATATCTTTAACTATCTGTTGAATAACCTATTAATCAAAGAAAATTAATTTGCAAATATTTTTAAGATTAATTAATTGCTTCAGTTATTTTTTCAGCAAAAAAAGCCAAATGAAAGCAAAAGAAATCACTGGTTTCAGCTCTGTGAAGAGATGCTGTGTTTTTCTTGTGTTCTGTGACAGTCAACTGATTAGGCTTTTTCTGGCTTTTGGAGTGTTGCTCAAAACAAGCAATTTGGATATGTCAGCTGAATTATCGATTTATCATGAAAGCACTAGCAGACTAATTGATAAAGAGTGTTACTTGCAGCCCTACATATCACCTTTGACTGTGCGACTCCCTCTCTCATTTCTGTCACTCCTGTCATTTTTTAATGTGACTAATAAATCAAAACTATTAGCAAAAAAAAAACTCGTGACTTAGCAGTTGAAAAGACCTGAGATTTTCACACATTGATCACACCTAGCCTCCTTTCACTGGTGCTTCAACATCCAGTCAGTCAGTGTGAAATACATTTTTTTTCATTTGAGGATTCATTGGACAGTTGAGCTCTGTTGAGGGCACTGAGTCGTTGTAAAGGTTGTAGAGCTTACAGTGCAGGTACAGTAATCACAGCATCTCTCTCTTCATGTGTAAAACGGCAAAAATTGAATGAAACATCCGTCCCTGACTTCACGATTAAAGGGTTTTCCTCTTACGTTTTTATGGCTGTGTCACTCTCTCATTATGCTCTTCAAAACACTTATTTCATTCAAGCCGGTTAAGTGGGTGCTGCTATTAACAGACACACAAAAGCATTGTCTTTAAGCAGATGTCCCACTACAATGATACTGTGCAGCACTTATTTTCTGGCGCACTCCAGTTCAACACTGACTGGAATGTGAAACATTCCAGGTGGTCTTCTCACTGGCTGAAGCCTGATTTATACTTCAGTGATTAAGTGTCATTCAGCATGCTGCAGGAGAGAAATGATACAGGGCTGACTGTTTTGATAGATTTGAGTGTTGCTTTTTTAGAGCGATCACAGATGTGATCATCTGTGTCAGACAAGCTGTGATTGAAAGTGGAATTTTTCAGGTTTTTCTTGTACTTGCCTTTACCAGCCACCTTGTTGTCCTACTCTATAACACATCCTCTAATATTTCCCCTCTTACAAAGTATGCAATGTTTCATCTTACTGTGAGCAGAAACCTCAGCAGGGCTTGGCCTTTGGTTGCTATAGTAACAGTGCTCTGTCTCACTCTGTCATCATGTGACAACGTTATGTCAATGGACACAATGTACTGCCGACTAAATTGGCCTTTAGCTATAATCATCAATATATCATCAATATCACATTGTTTTGAGTTTGGAGTCCTAAATAAGTCATAATGTGCTCTTCACCAAATGTAATGCCATTTTAACAACTGAGTTGTTGTACATTAAATTTACAGAAATCATCAATCCTGTAAAATTTATATTCATTTGTTAAAACACCTCCATTGAAACAAATGTGACTTAATAAAAAAAAAAAAAAAACTGGTGCTGACATTGCAATTTAAGTTCAATCAGGAGAGACAGAAGAATGAGGTAAAGATAATATTTAATACAAAATATGAGTGTACAGATTAACAGATAAATTGTGCTGATTAAGATTTAACAAAAGTCTTTGACGCCTGGACACCAGAGGGAGATATTTTGTGATTGAGTGACATCTGAGCAGCAGCAGGATAAATCCTCCCATGGTGGTGGTGGTGGTGGTGGCTGATGACTCTGAGGCTGCCGACTGCTGAGGCAGATGAGGCTGATGAATCTGTAAAGACTAGATGGTGACGGGGAGGTAGAGGGTGCGTACGAATGCATAGAGAAAACATATTTAAAATTAGGAGCAGTAAGATGATAGGCTGACAGAGAAGGTGTGTCGCTGTGCTATTGGCTGATTGTGAATCAGCTGATGACTTAAATGACCTACGCAGACCATGACACCTAGGGATAGTGAGTGAGCATATGCACAAGGAGTAAATGGCAGGGTGAGAAAGCATGAAAAGTATCTTTTGACTTGAATTTTGCTAGAGCTTCATATAGCACCATTAACCAGTAACATGTACGTGTCTGTCCTGTCTTGTTGTATTTAACTCATATTGGAAAAAATGTCTGTAACTTAAAATTGGTTAAATTG
The DNA here is from genome assembly GCA_035609425.1 of Epinephelus awoara. Classification (NCBI taxonomy): domain Eukaryota; kingdom Metazoa; phylum Chordata; class Actinopteri; order Perciformes; family Serranidae; genus Epinephelus; species Epinephelus awoara. Next base: position 22,915,197 of record CM069303.1, on the reverse strand, counting down.
GTTTCGGGGAAGGTATCAAGTATTCTCAAGTCAGAAAGACTCAAATCCAGGTAAAGTCATGGGTCATTGGTATGAGTTTTTTGATTTCGTCAAGTGGAGTCTACAGTAATCAAACTTGTAATAAGTTGTGTGACCCATGTCTGACCCTTCCCCCCTCCCTTATTCAACATTTCACTTCTGACCACAAAAGAGATAAAGTAAAATCTAAGACTCCATCTCAGTGTATTCATTGGAGAAAATAGGTAACTGTAAGGCTGACGTTGTTTCCCTTTTAATTTGAGTCGGGAAGAACAGAGTGATAATACTTAGTTTGCATGGGGTCTGCATGGCTTGCAGTTTAAACATCCTGTGTGTTTATTATATAACTGTTATATAACAACAAATCTCAGACTACAGAGGGACTCGTCCAGAAGTATATTCATTTCTTCTGCCAAACGAAGGGAGAAAACTGCTGAATATGATCTACTAGACTGTGAAACACTGAAATATGTTTGCAAGACGAGATCTGCGGCGTCGGTGCCAGGAAGAATATTTACAGTTGAGGAATTGAGTAAACAGTTTTTATAAAACAAATAAGAATCTGGGTCAGAATGATGCCCCAGTGTTAATTATGGCATCCGATCAAAGAGCCCGAACGAGTTTGGCTAAACGGATTACAATCTGCTTCTCTTACCAGCTGCCATACTGTAATTAATGGTTTGTCATCATTCTCCATTCATGTGAGGTGCTCAAACACCAGCTTATCACTTTCCTTTTTTGCACATTGTGCGTAATCACTGGGGTTTGAATTGAACTCTGTTATTAGAGAGAGCCAAAATACAAAAAAAAAAAAAATAGCTTGTAATGAGCCTGGTTCCTCTGCAGTCACTCGTTAGAAGCGGGGATAAATAAAAGTATCAATTAGTGCACGTTTTAGATGTCAAAGCTGCTTCAGAGTAGATGCTCCGAGGTCTGTGGAATAATTACCTCAGCTTTGTACAAACCATGGGAAGTCTGTATCCTGGTGGGCTCCTGGAGAAAAAGGGGCTTGATGAAAGCAAAGCCCATCTTAGGTGTTAGCAGTTTTGTGCTGCTATGGCTGATTGAGGGGATGAACAAGGGAATTGTGGCAGAAGAAAGCCCGAGCTGACTTTGGACAGAAAGTATCAAAGCGTGGAATGAAAGGATATGCAAAAAAAAAGTTTCTTTCAAAGAAATGAAAAGAAAGACGTACAAGAAGCCAACTACTTAAAGATGGAGTGCGGAACTTTTGTCTCCCCCCTCTGGCAGTAAGAGTAAGTGTAGGTGTGCTCACTGCATCTCCCCCGCCTCCAGGAGTGCTCCTTTTTAACTTTAATCCTTCCTCTGACCTTTTTTTTATCTGGAGCATTCAATCCAGACACTTTATGTGGATGCTTCTTAGGATGTAGCTTCCACCATACTAGTTGCTGCTCTGCCGCTATGGTCTCTCCCCACTTCCTGCCGTCTTAAGCTCCGGCTGGCTGACAGAAAACATCATCACTTCCAGTCCTCCAGTGTGGGAAAGTCACCATAGACACCACAACAATATACTGCTCAATACAGAGATCTCTCTCTGGCAGCTTTAGGCTCTATCAACATTGTGTAAACTTGTTTGGCGACGGCCATCTTTAAAATATCTTAAATAACAAAAGATTGTAATCTCTGAAATCCTCGCGTGCTTTGCGCTGGCATTAAGAAGGATCTGTTCCAGCTTAAATTTATCTGTAAAGATGACAAGCAGGTAAACAGTCCGGCTTAATTATCTTGTCAGTGACACACCTCTCCATCTAATAAGAACATGCAAACTGCATTGAACATGTGAGAGTTAAACAGTATTAAATCTCTGCAGACATATTGAGTTGACAGAATTCATTTCAGGAAGTATGTTGATGTTTGAGGCAGATTTAAGCCACTGACAAATACCAATCCAATTTAGTCTCAATACTGTGAACATGTATGTGTGTGTGCATGTATAACTTGTGACGAGTTCCAATATAGTTCCTTTTCCTTTAAGAAAGCAGCTACAAAGGAATCAGCCTCAGTAAACAACAACACCTTAGACAATGTACTAATGTAAAAATGGCCTGCATTGACACACATCTTTGTGAGGTGGTGTGTATATATACAGGCATCTGTATGACTCCTTGGTGTGAGATTACAAAGACGGTGGGATAACAATAATAATTTCGGGAGGGAGAGTGCAAAGACACTCAGCAGTGATAAGCAAGCAGCAAAAATAGGGAAAGAACATCAAGGACTGTTTCATCAAGATGAAGGAAAGTGTTGAGAGTCCAAGCAGAGATTCTGGCCGGGTGACCGAATGTCTGGCACCACAGCTTTGTTAATCCCAAATCTGTCCTTGAAAGGTGGCTGTTAAAGGTTTGTTTCCTTCTTCTTCAGAGAGCAGCAGCAGTTGTGGTCAGCAGTATATATAACCATATATGCTGCAGGACTGGCTGGAGACCATTTGATCATTTCTCGAGCTGTAAAAACCCGTCACCATTAAAGCACATTGTTACTGACAGCTGGCCACAGCTTCTGATCTCTTTTGAAGGGGTTCACTTTTTTAACAGCCACCTTTCAAGCCTACATGCAGTGAATGTTTGATTCAGAAAGGACAATTTTTGGGTGAGAAAACAGAGAAATCAATAGCAGCTACACTGGAGAGAACATTTTTTATGGTTACCCTGTTTTACAAGGATATAATGATGAAAGCCTGGCAAGTTGTTGACAAGTTGTTCACATCAGTGGTTGTGGGCTGAACACAGGTGCATTGTGCATTAATGTTCAGGCCTTAAGCCGGCACTCTCAGCACTCCCACAAAAGTGTGTTAAATTATTAGTCACTGAAGGCCTGTGATCGCCGAGGTAGGTAGCAAGCCTCGCTACACTTTAAAGTTGTTTCTCTCAAAGGCAGAAAATGCATCTAAAATTAGCTTTATTTATCCGTTTAATACATTTTTACATAGGTCAAGTTTTAAGAAATCTTGAGAGCTAAATTTGCACTTGACTTTCTTGTTGTCAAAAAGGAAACAACAAACAAACAGAAAAGGAATAAGCTTGCCTTGAGGCTCCTTCAGTAAATCCTGCCTGAGGGCCTAGACCTCCTCCGCTCAGGTGGTCAATGGGCTAACTAACCGACAGGTCTGTGAGGATTTTCCAACAAACCTGCACTTCTCTCTTGTGTTGTTCTTATTACTATCCATTCTCCATTGTTTGCCACTTATTTGTCACAATACCTCTAGGGCAGTGCCTCCTCCAAGGGGAGACCAGCCTGGACTAGACCATTGTCCTCTACCCGCTTCCCTGACAGACATTTTCTTGGCATAGTGGGTAAAGAGCTTTGTGGTTAGTGCCAAACTGATTTCCTCCGTGGCTTTACTACTGGTGCTGGCAGTCTGCATGGCATGTTGACAACAGCTAAAGAGCCAAACTTGATTGCCTCTTTTCCTACTCATTATTACAGTGTTTGTCACAGAATATGATGCGATTTCTTACGTCCAAACAGCGCTGGCATGATGAGTAAAACAACCGCCTTTCAACGGCGGTGACCCCAGCATCATCATGTTGCACAATTTACTGACCCTTTGTCCTTGCAATTATTTTTCAAAAGTAAATTGCGTTGAGCTCGGTAATGGTCACACAGGAATCAGAGTCTGGTCCCTGAATACAGCCTTTTCAGAGCCAGGGATGTGTGATGATTCGTGTCTCGGTTTAAGGCCTATTCTTTCAATTGATGATCACATTTTAAAACTGTGCAGATACAGCCAGGAGTTTTGAATTGACAAGTATAAAAAAACATTATTTATACAGTGTATTTATGGTCAGTCTACAGGATATTTCAATTCTTGTCCACCCTGTACACTGCATAAGTATTTTTCAGTGGCTGCTGTACTCACAGAGCATACTATACCTTTTAAAAGACTTAATATATTATAAGTCACAGGTCAATGGTCCTCATATTCAGTTACTTAACTTAAGACCCAAGCTTTTCAGGGCTCTGAAAGGTGAACATCCCCATAACAATGACACGGCACTCCTGTATATTGAGCTACATACTTTCCTTCTGATTTTTTTCTTACATTTCATTCACCGGGGTCGTATGCAAGAAAAGAAAGTTTTGTTAAAGACTGAAACATTTTTCAAATATGAATCCCAAGCGTTGTGAAGTCATAGATGTGGGAAGACTCGCTCTGAATCAGCTGCCTGAATATAGATACCTACGTGTGCCAAATCAAACCTTTGACTTGTCAAAGAAAAGAATGACAAAGAAGTGCACTTTCACCAAATGTCTCCGCCCATTTAGAAGATCCAACAACAACAGAGCAGCCATCCTTATGCACAGCCATTACTCATGGCTCTAGCTATTTTCGCCTCAAGTCAAATCAAGTGTTAACACAGTTCTAACAGTTTGCGTCACACTCAGGTGCTGACATTGCTGTTACTTGTGACTCACTTTCTGGCGCATTACACGTTGATACCTATAACTAGTGTTTTAATGTATCAGGCAAACATATTTATTTTACCTCAGGGCTTCTTTTTTTGGGAGAACTTTGTGAACACACCATCCTGTGCTAAAGATGGAGAGAATGTTAATTAGCAAGAAAGATAACGACAGTGGGCCTCAGTCATGAACAGTGCGTATGCACAAATATGTGCTTAAACATTTGTGTATGTATACTAACATTTAATGCACCAATCTGGGATTCATCAATATTTTCTTATATGAATTTTTGTGTACTCTGCAAACAAATTTAATCCTGCCTCAGACCATGTGTACGTACAAATGATGAAGGCCTGGCTGTCTTTAAAAAATGTAAACACACCTTTTGACTAAATGCAAAGCATATTAAAATCTCAGTTGTTGAAAGAGGCTTTAATAGACAACAACATTTGAAACTGTTAATTTACTAATTTGTGCACATATTTTGCGCCCTGTCATCCTTATCCATTATTGTCATAATTAAAATATTAGACTAAAAAACTGTGTTTCCCAGTCCAAGGTTACAATGGAGTATATAAGAATGTCTAAACTGAAATGCAACAGTTTTGGTTTTCATTGGTTTTATTGAATCTGTCTGTAATGATCGGCTATTCCCACCAATTTTTAGTGCCATGAAATTATTATGAGTAGTGACAGGCATCTAGAGAATGTAAAATATTCTGATTCATCTCCACTTAGGAAGATAATAGGGATGTCAGTGGTTAACCGCTGAGAATATGTCTGGCTGGTTACACATGTCTTTTTGCTACTCTTCAGTTACTGCACTGCGCACCACCCAGGTCTGGCAGCAGCTAGCTGGGGAGTTGTGTTGCTCGCTAGTAACCCTATCCTGATCCAACAGTGTTGCTGTGGAAAACGGCTCAATTTTAAACCCTAAACACCCCTTAAGCATTGTTGACTATGTTACCACTGTTAGCTGTGTCAGCACGGCTACTAGTGCTAACATGGTAAACGATGCTAAAAGGGGTTTGTGTTTTAAATTTAAGCAGCTTACTTACCATGGCGGCCTGGGGGGAAACTGGAAGGTGGGCACGATGTTTCCACAGCAATGTGTTCAGCCACCAGCAATACCAGCTGTAATTGCCAAATAAGCGGTGCTGCTAGCTAGCTAACGTTAGCTCCCTCACAACCCAGGTGAGCCTAGAAACCTGTGAAAGATTGAAGGTTGGGCAGTGGGCAAGTTTTTGCATGTTAATGTGGCTGGCCGGCTGTTTGTAAGCCAAGCCAACACAAAATCTTGTATTTCACGTCTTTTTTGTTTCTTAAAAATCAAAACTAACAACCCTTGCTTGAACAGAGTGACAAATGGCGTATTATCTGTTTTGGACAGCCAAGACAGTCACAGACACTCACTGACAGCCCGACACTGGTGTGTCAGGGCCTTAGTATGTGAGTAAACACAACTTCATTGCTTTTGCCATGATACACCTCTAGGCAAACGTGTTCCCCTCTATGGAGAGACGCAGGTGTGGCAGTATGCTGATTGCAAATAGCGGGCACACGCCTGTCAATTTACAGTGATTCTGATTCTATAACACACACACTGTGGTGAAAACAAAATATGCATGTTTCATGAATCTGATGCTAATTTTGCACATGTGCTTATTTTTATGCACAGAGTAAGAACTGTTCTACGTACATATAGGTGAATGAGACCAAATGTCTATCATGGAAACAACAATATTCAGTCAGCAATTTCAATTTCAAAACATCTACTTTACACGGTTTCTCCAGATCTAACTGAAATCTTTCTTGTCACTATAGGTGCTACCTATTGGATGGGATCTCTAAAGGAGCCTGGCTGAACCGCTCAAGCATCATTTTCGCAGGGAATGACAAATGGTCTGTGGATCCACGTGTTTCCATTGTGTCCAGCGTTGGAGACAAACACGAGTACAGCCTTCAGATACAGAAAGTGGATGTAACTGATGACGGCCAGTACACGTGCTCCATTCAGAGCGAGCGCAACCCACGGCCAAAGCTCCTCAACCTAATTGTAAAAGGTGCGTATATGTAATCTCTGTTATTCTGTGCAAGCTGTGTATGCCCTTTTCCCTGAACTAGTATTAACCCCATTTTCCAACAGTAGCTACCGATGGATTTTTTTTGTGCCCCTCTGTGAGGCATGCTCCCTGATATTTGGCGTAATATTTTGAACTTTATTTGCTGTTACTGCTGATTTTCTTTCTTCCTCTGCCTTTTTTAATCCAACATCTTGTTTGTTACTTATTACACGGATCATTTAGCCAACAGACTTTCCATAGTGAATCCGACAATGTCTTGTGTTGTCCATGTACCTAATGGTCACAGGTGTATGTGGCACCATCTGTGCTGCGAAAATGTCTGTCAGTCTTATACCCGGGGCAAGCTTGAGCTATTTTTTGTTGTTGTATAAAATAATAAAACTAATTTTTTTTCAGAAGAGAACTTTCCTCCGTAGAGGCAAACTGACATTGCAGGGTACATTTTGTGCCCGTGGGCTATGCAACTGCAACACAAAGTAGAAGCTTGTTGGTTTAAATGACTGGAGGCAGACTATGTACTGTAGCTTTAATCAAGCCTCCCTGGGTTTTGTCACAGCAGGTAACAAATAAGATGTGTCTTAAGACTCTTAAATTAATTTTGTGTAGCTGTTGCGTATGTGTTGTTGCATTGGTTAGGGTGTTAAGGCATTGAATTTCAGCCTTTAACAAAATAAAAGTGCCAATGAGCTCTTAAGAGGCTGTCCAAATTGGGCTTCATCTTGTGGATCTCCGTGTCTAACAAGGTCAGTAGGTGTATTTGTGTTTTATGGGACATTAAGAAGGCTGTTGTGGGCACAGAGAGCTAATTGGTGACAGCATCCTAATTGTTACTTGTTGGGGTAATAGGGTGGTGGCTGAGTTTGTATGCTGATACCTCAGACTGTGGATTAGCGGCAGGAAAACAACCTCACAGAAAAATCCATCTTCCGAGTGCCATGTTCTATTTCTTTAATAGGCTGACGCAAAGATTTACAGTGTGCATGGTCCACTTGGCTCTGCATATGTTTAGGATGGAATATTAATGATGTTATCAGACAGCCCGTCAGATGAAAACACTCTTTTTTTTACCTTCTGTTTCTAATTTCAGTATTTATTTCACAACACAGTGTGATGGCCTGCATTCATTGCCCACTGTTAACACCCTTGTTGTATCCCTGAGCAGATATCAGATGTATCACAAGTGCATACAAAATAATTCTTATTCTGTTCAAGGTTCTTAGGATTTGAAATGAACATAATGCTGGAATATGCATACTTTCACACCAGCAGTGTCGTATTAATAGAAGAGTTAAGGGTCAAATACACTGCTTGTAAAAGTGTGAGCTGTGATATGTGAAATGCGCAAGTGGAAACAGCTCTCCAGCTGGTATTGCTATTGTGACATATGGAGCGAGCTGAGGAAATTTATTTTAAGGGTGTGATCATACATGCAGTTTGTTGTGTTTGGTCTAAAACATAATTTTAAGTATTTGTTTTGTCTTTATCCACACAGCCCTGGTACAACAAACACTAGAGGTTGTATAAAAAAACTAAGAGAAAACAGAACTCGCATCACTTTACAAACAACCTGGACAGTGTTTTGGTAAGCTGTCATCCTGTGTGGTTGCAGATTTCACCGGGGATGAAGACAGTAGTCAAAACAAATAATCATTTACCTTCTCAGGTGTTCCTACCTGTTAAGAAAACATCAACAATAGCACAGCATGTGCAATAACCCAGAGAGCAGTGCACTCTCAGCTCATTTTGTTATTCCGTATTTTCTAACCTGCTGGCTATCATATGTCAACGTCCATCTTCTTGCGCTGTACTCATAAAACTGAGAGGGAGTAGGGGTGGTGCTCTGGTTTGCTATGAACATGCCTTGAGTGTTTTTTGAATCATTGTGTGTGTTCATGTGGTTTTCTATAAAACTGGCAGGAACACGGCCGATGATGAGAGAGCAACTCACCTCACTCCCCTTGGTGAGGTGAGGGTGAGGAAGCCTTTCCGTTATCAGCGAGTCACAGAATTAAACCCTTACAGAACAATCCTTGATTAAGATGCTGAACATTTACTGGCTCGCTCATTGTTTGTTGATATAGATGCACCTTATTTCGATGCCTGATATATAAATGCAATGCTCCATCAGCACTTGTCAACTTGTCAGGGCTTTTGCAGTTACAGCAACTGTCCCACAGCTGAAAGGTCACAGGGGCGATCTCTTCCACTGCCAATGTGTCCATCAGCAGTCTTATGTCTTGTTAAAGTTCTCTCAAGCAAGCAGCCCTTTCTTTTTGCACCACACTCTCTCTTTTACCCCAATGTTCTCTCCTTGTGAATGGTCAAGTCACTCTCTGAAAACCCATCCATCCAACTTAAAGGAACACTTCACCCGCAGAACGACCAGTTGTGTATCAGTTAGTCATGCCGTGTTACCTTGACTTTGTGAGGAAAACTTTATTCTCTTGCACATCTTCACGGAAATCAGCAAAAGCAGTGATTTATTAATTGTGCAACATGCTTGACAACAGCAAAACTGCATAACCCATGTCTCATTTATGCAGTCATAACCTCGGTACTTCCCAAAGTCCCAAGTTTTGCGACAACCTTACAACCTTGAGTGAACTGAAAGTTAAACTTATCTTTGCTCTCTTCAAAGCCAGACTCCAACAGAAACAGCATGGTTTTGGGAAGTACTGATCATACTGCTTGATAAATGAGACTTGAGTTATACTGCACGCCTCGTGTGAGAGTTTGTGAACAGATGTTTTGATATAGTTTTGCTGTTGTTAAACATGGCCCCCGATCAATAATAAATCAGTATCTTCGCAGTGTCCTGTGGAGGCATACAAGAAAAGCAGTTTCCTTTCCTTCCCATGAATTCAAAGTAACACAGCATGACTTACTGATATTTTGTGGAAGAAGTATTCTCTGCACGTGCTACATTTTAACGTGAAGGCAGTAGTGGGCCTTTACTGTGAAACTGTAAGTAAGGTTAGCTGACTCAATACTCTGAGTTGAGGGATCAGGATAGAAAAAATCCTAATGGTGTATCCCCAGATGTTCGTTGGCAGTAGGGATGCACTGATTGTGAAATTCTGGGCTGATAGCGATATTGAAAATTATTATTATTAAAATTATGTTTTGTTGGTTTTACTGTTATTTAGTCCCCTTTTGTGCCAGGGAACCAAAGAAATCCACTGTGACTAATTTTTGTTAGAGCATGTTTTAATGTAAGGGTTAATAATAAGTTATAAGGACAATAATACATTAAGTTCATTTATGGACTGTAAAGAAGAAGAAGAAGAAGAAGAAGTAATGGGAATTTGGATGTCAGTACTTTGTGTTTGTGTTGAGAGACGTCATTACCCATAAACCTTTGCTGCCCATACTGCTTGATGAAAAAGGAGGAAAAGGCAATGTTTTTGTTAGCAGGGTAGAGTTTTAGCTCAGGTCTAACAAGCAAGTTGTACCTGCGTTCACGAGCTGGAATGTACCTTTGTTTATGTTCACTCAGTTCCGTTTAGACGCCAAGTATAGAGCCTCATCTCGTTATTTGCAAGCTAGACTGAATTACAACAAAATCGAGTACAAATTCATTCATACACATTTATGAAACAATCTTTAAAATAACCTTCTTTTATGTGAAAAACATAAAAAAATACTGCTTCAAAAGCCTTTTTACTGTGTATGATATGTTATAATTCCCTCCCTTTTAGTATCTCTTTTTATTGCTGCGAAAATATCAACAAATACCTCCATTAAACAACTGATTCAAGCCCTGCATTTTAGTCTGCACAAAATTGATATGACACAACAGACAACATCGTCCACTGCCTTCGGTGAGTGTAATTTTATTTGCGAATAGGCCGATGGCAATCAACAAGGCAAATTTTGGCCGATGTGCAGCTGATAAATTGGTGCATAGCTGCCGTTGGAGTGTTTATCACGAGTGCCCTAAGATGGTTTAAGTGAGGTCTGGCTGCAAGTCCAGGAGCTGTGACAAGAAACTCCCAGGATGGATTAGTCGATGGAATTGACTATATGATGTCTCATCCATGTCTACTTGCTTGTTTCCTGTAACTTACTGTGCTCCGGCTGTCAAAATTGCCTCATTTCCCGTCTGTTAAGTCGGTGGAAGTCTTTCCTGATGTGCAGTCCTGAGAGTGAGTGGACCGCACAGTGGCTGAGTTACAATTAATGACATTCACACTGACAGTTAGCAGAGCTTCTTTGGCTCAAACAAACAGTCACTTTACCTCTGCTTCGGCGACATTTTACAGGTGCAACATGCCTCTAAATATAGGTGTAATAAACCGAAGTCAGCTGCTTGGCAGGCAGTAATGGTCACTACAGGACCATCATGTTTTTGTAGATGTTGCCTTTCTGAAGTACATTCTGTAATGGGAATCTTACCAGGGGTGTTTCGGGTCATGGCAGCTCCTCACCAGTGGCCATATGGCCACAATCAAACCGAAGCTAATGTGCCAGCTGTCAGCCTTTATAATATGTTTTGCGATGCCCAGAATGGATGTGACCTCGTGGCTAAGAATTGGCAACAGTCTGACCTACAAATGCCATTTGTTGCTCTGCAGTTCATAAGTATAACATGTTTGTAATTTCACTCAGAGGTGTCTGTGACTTCTGCTCTGAGACAGCCGTTTTGTTCCCACAGAAAGTTTTATTTGTTTAAATGAAGCTTCATAACACATTTAAAACCAAGAGTCTTGACAGCAGTGAAACAATTGGACAGCCAGACAAGAAAACAAAAATATCATAAAGTGACAACAACAAAAAGCGATGTAGTCACGCTGAGATGATGATTAGACAATATAACAGTATGAAAACAAAGTTGAACATAGAATTCCATAAATATGCTTTGTACGTGTTACTTTCACTGTTATCAGCTTTTAGCTAAGCTTGATGGTGTTATGATTGTGTTAAATCTGCTGCTGTGGAGTCATCAGGCAAATGGGTCGGCAGCCGTTGAGACAGAGCTGTGTATCAGAGTGTGAGCTGCAGGCAGGAAGTATGTCGAAATACAGATGACTCACTCCAGCTGATAAATGCCTACGGTCGCGTCTCTGACAGGGTTCTCAAGGTAGTTAAAAATGCGCTTCATTATATTGCCAGCCACTCTGCCATCTCTTTATTTGTGCACAACATATGCGGGCTGCTACGGCACCCCCGTAACTTCACACCATATTGTACTTTTGTTTATTTGCTTTGTCAAAACTCTGTGTGTTGTGAATCATTACCTGTCACTGTGCGATACTTGTGTACACATGCTTAAGCCCACTCATGGAGAACGGAGGGATTTCTTTACAGATGAGATGTAGCAGGGGAGCAGCTCTGTCATGTTGCAGAGGCTTCTGGGAGCACGCTGTTTTTTCATCTGCTGAAAGGAAGGGAAGAAAAAAGCCAGACACTTTAATCTGGGCTTTTCAGTCCAAGCATACAACATTTATTAATGCTGCAACACGAATGTTACAGTTGAAGTAAAAGGATTTCATGGCATTGGGTTTTTTGGCACTTTTGCTTTGCTAGACAGTGCACCATGAGGAGTAACACAGAAAATGGGAGCAAGAAGGGATTACTGTGTATGTATGGAAATATGCAATGGTCTCAACTCATTTCAAGTGCATGGTAGGGTCCTTGACCAGCTCATCCTCCGAGCAATTATGCTCATCTGGAATGTATGTATCTATGTCAGCGGGGGGTGGGTGGCTTCCTTGTGTTTGGTACGGTTCTGCCAACACATGTATTTCAATATTTGTACCAGTGTTCAGAGCATGGACATGATAGGAGAATGCTAAAATACAAGTGTGAAACTGCAGCTGTGTTTTATAACTGATGATGGAGATGGAAATATAGTCAGCACTTGGCTTCATAAATCCTTAAATTCATATATTTCTGATCAATGATGACTTAGTGATTCAGGAAACCCACTGAAAATTTGAAAACGTAATCATGCTGCGTCAGTTTTAAAGTCTCTTCCCATGTGTTTTTTCCCTTATTCAGTCCCCGCTGCGTCAGCGAAAACCTTTTAACCATTAGCGGCAATGAGAAATAACCCTTCCTTACTTTCTTTCTAACCCCAGCGGACGGGGGTTTCCCCTTACCTGAACATCACAGCAGTTTTACAGCAAAAGGGATTTGTAGTTATCGTGGCACTTCTTAACACATGAATCACATGCGGCTGCAATAGAGGCAGGAGGTTAGATATGGCTGTGCCTGCTCACTCATCTCTCGGAATCATTTAATCTCTGCGTGACATTTATCCCCCTCAGAGACCTCGTGCCACCTCAACAAATTAGACGTTTGCATCTGTGCTTCCCCTCCACCGCCCCTCCCCCTGGCTTAGCTTCATTGCCATTAAACGGCGCACATGAGAAGTGAGAAAATTATGGAATTCAAAACACAGTATATTTTAACTGCTCGTTCTTGTTGCAAATGAAATAAATCCAGAGCTCTATATGCTGGTGATGAAAAATAAATCAACCTAATACAGTGGGTGAGAGTCAGTATGATACACCGGCAGATACACAGACACAGAGACCTGTGCGAATATTAATGATCTGCACGGTGATGCAAAGATGCAGCTCAGCTCATATTTTATATATATCGCAAAAGTGTTGTTGCAGCATCACACCAATAAGTTGGGGGGTGAAAATGTTTATCACGAGGCACACCTTGAGATCTACCAGTGCCTAAATGGGTCTCTCACATAATCTCAGCCAACAGCAATAATCATTAGGGCCATCGGGGTCTGCTGAATGACTAAAAGGGGTCCATGTTTACCGCCAGGTACATTTGGCACAGGTAACCGCTGAGCAGCTAAACCCTTTCTTTAAATACTTGACTTAACAAGATTAAACTAAGTGGGTTCTGCCTTGTGGCCGTGCGCTGATTGCCGAGTAAAACTGCGATATCACTGACAACCATATGAACTATGACCATTACCAGCGCCTGGTCCACATCAGCCAAGCTCCTCTCCTCTTGTTTTACAACTCAGATGTATCCCTGGACTTCATCTGCGTATCCTCATCTCCACCATGCACACGCTGACCTATTTACAGTCTACCCCGACCATTATCTGATGCAGGATACAGAGGAATGAGAGATTGGTATCAGGCTCAACCCGCCCTTCTACACATCACATGACTACCCTCCTCCTCAGCCGCCATTCTTTTTCCTCCCTCTCTGTTAATTAAGATTGTAGATGTGATAATGTATTAAATATGCACAGCACCTCTCATCTAAGAATATCTTGTCACAGAGAGGAGGGGGGGGGGAAGAGGCATACTACTTTCCCTGGCAGTGACTGCCTACACAGGCACTGGTAATGTGTTTCAAGCTTTCATCACTAAAACTCAGAACTGTAGGCCGAGGTGTCGAGCTTAAAAATTCACTCAGAGGAATCTCACTGACATATTGTAGTCTGAATCAGTTTTTATGAATACAAATTGGCTGCTCCCAGCATGCATCTGCCACCAAACTATCACAGGATCATGCACTATCGAAATGAGCAGCAGCGTGTCTTTAAAGGATTTTTATGTAAGACTGTACAGATGCCTCTGTGCGATGTAGTACTTCATAGGGTTAATGTTTTCAGAAATGTGAAGCATAATCCTGTATGTGATGAAAATGCTTTGGACATTAATATGGATCAGAGCGGATACACGGAGAAAACTCGTCGCCCACGCCCATGGAGTGAGTCAGTGTGGGAAGAGTGTTTCTCAGCAAGACGTGAAATGGAGGGTTAAACCTCCAGGTCGTCGCTCCTCTCTTTGATGTCAGGACAGAGATAGAGTATAATTACAGAGTACGGCATAATAAGGCCCAGCAAATCGCAGTTTATTCTTAATATGCTATGATTCTGTCACTCTCATTAATTGCCTCGAGCATTTAAAATAGATTTCATTTTCTCATGACCTTAGACTGAAAGTACAGTCCTGTCAGCTACACTTTAACACAGCTCTTTGAATTAATCCAGAGAACGAACACCTTCTCAATGACATTTCTCCCTCATTCACTTGTGTGGATTCCTCTTGAGTATTAGCTGTATCAATACTATGCAGTTTAAGCATAATTGCAACCTAGCTCTACCTTGCTCTATATTCAATTAAAAATAGATTGCACTGTGTGAACATATTGGTTAAACCATTTCCCATTTAAACTTGATGTCAAGTAGCTTAAACAGTTTGATGTTAAGTCCTCTATATTTCATTGGAATGTAGTAGGACATTTTGTCAATAGTCTCTGTGACTCACCCAAAGATGAAATTGAATGCTGCTTTTAGACTGGCAATTTGCTATAATAGCCTATAAGTGTTATAAAAAATGAACTGAAGAAGTCGTCCTCCTAACTCAGTAGCCATTTCAGTAAATGAGGCCCCCACCCACAGGTGTGCAGACTGTATTTTTTAGCATAGATATAAAGTGGTTATTATGGTTCAGCCAGAGAGGTTTGGGCTTGATGTAAACCACTGTGGATTGGAGGGCAGAAATTTTATACTCCTTTGATACTGCTTTGAAAGACTGAGTAAAAAAAATCTAACTAAAATATCAAAAGTAGTAAAATCAGTACCTAAATTGTTTTGACTGAACAACTCAATACTGTAGGATTGACTATTAGTGCTTTCACAAAATATTCACACAAAGAGATTTTTTAATAATCATCAGTAATGTGGATATAATGACTAAGGCCCAATCACACAGAAAGCATTTTAGTAGCTGGAGTCGCTTTATGTAATTGTTTTTAATGAGAATTTAGCTTTTTACTTGCTGTTTTTGTGTTGCAACTTGCCTCACGTTTTTGTGCTCTAGGCACCTGGCGTTTTAGCCAGAGCTCTCTGAACTCCTTGAGTTGACGTCATCTCTTTTTCGTCTTTTTTCCCATTGTCCAATTGGATGATTTGAGAGGCGGGCCTTCTGTGGTGGTCACGACAACAAGTTTACAGTTGGTAAACAATGGAGGAGAAGCTAGTGGTAGTGGTTGCTGGATACCCAGAGCTATACAGCCCGACAATAGGCAGCAGACATCCTAAAATATACCTGGAAACAGCCAACATCGAGGTGAAGCTCCTGGACCAACTGGTGGGACCCTCTTTCCACCCTCTTTTTAGGGCCTCATGTACCCACACAGATCTCTGTTTCCCTGTGCCCAGCAAACTATTTCTCTCACCCTCAACCAGAGCTACAGCAAGTACCCTCTGCCTGAACATTTTAGTGACTAGCTACTAATTACTGTGGGGAAAAAAAGGTAGATTGATTACACAGGAAGGTTAGTGTAACGACGTGATGGGGTGTTGCCTGGCAAAAAAACAAAACCAGTGCGATTCACCTCAAATTTTGCAACCTGCAAAACACTCTGTGTCTTTAAAACCAGATAAAATGTCAACAGCATATGACAATATCCAAAATGTAAGACAATATCTAGTCTCATATAGCAGTATCAATATAATATCGATACATTGCCCAGCTCTAACCAAAAGCTCATTATTTCATCCCTTCATACTATCTCCATCAGGCACAACTGGGATATGTTGCCATGGTTGCATGTGACAGTATTCCAATGACATTTGCTGAGACAAATGCGTAAGCTGGTGCTGCAGTGACAATGATCAAAACAATTTTTGCTCAAATGCTATTAAAATCCTGTTTAATTTGTTAGTTCTTAACATAATTATGAATTTTAGTTAACATACATATTGATGTTGGAGTTATGGCAAGTTTTATACTTTGGATTTAATAAAGATATACTGTAGTGTTTGTAAAAATGTAACTATAGGTCAACTTTAAAGTAAAAGGAGATCACACACTGTGACAGCCCTATTATACTCATGACTGTATGTGTGATAAGTACAGAGAGAAGAGGGAAGTGAATTGTTGTTACCGTGCCCAGCTGGAATAACTGTGTATCAGGAGTCTCAGTGGAATAATAATGCATTAAAACAGCGCAGCCTTGCATTAATATTGCAGGGAAAATCTAGAGAGAATATGAGTGTGTCTAAAGGAACAGATTTGCCATTATGGCCCCTGACATTTAGTTAGCCACTAATCATTGTCAGTTGTGTGTGTGTGTGTGTGTGTGTGTCTGTGTCTGTGTCTGTGTCTGTGCGCTTGTGAGTTTGTGATTCCTATCTTTGCCCCTGTAAATTTCTGTCTCCTATTATGTGTTTGCGTGTGCATGCAGCATTACATGTGTGCCTCTTCATGCACTTGTGGGTAGGTGATTGTGTGTTCGTGCACTCGCACTAATGTGAGTCCTCATCACGGAAATAGCTGATATTAGCCATGCTTAATTAAAATGAGTAAGGACAAAGGTCAGCCACTCAGCTCTCACGTCTCTCTTCTCTAGAGAGGGAATAGATACAACACGAGCAGAGAGTAACTTGGGCATTTTTATTTAGCCACTTTGAATAGTCTTTACAGGTAACAGAGCTTAACTTAAAGGCAGACTGTCAAACTGTCACTACTGCACATTTATTCTACCGCATTTTCTTTAACCAGCGTAGCTCAAAATGTCAGAGTTTTCTTCATCTCAAATTCAGAGTGATCCATTATGGAAAGCTTGATTGCTCCCTGCCTGACGATTCTGGACCTACTTTACTCACACTGAACAGCAGAGTGATGTTTTTGTACTCTTTGTACTTTGAAATGCATGTTTACAATTGTACATCAAAATGAGCTTCAGATTATAGTAATGGGGTTGTTCCAAAGCAGAAAACGTAGACTCATTCTCTGAGAATTTTCTTGGACGCTGTCCCACTTCAATTATGCCTCCTTTCCAGTGTATTCTCTATATGTCTGTTCTTGCGGATAACATTCGATTAATGGGTAGGACATGTTCATCTCTCTTGTCACTCACTGTTGCAGATAGTAGTAATAATGTAGTGAAACACTGCAAGTTGTCATGGGGAGTTTTTGATGGGTGATGATAGTCAAATAAAAATACCAGTGGATCAAGCAACGTCAGAGGTGTCAGCATGCACAGATGTCTAATAACACAGTGGAAAATAAAATATAACCTCGAGCTGTAAAACCTCACCAGAGGCAGAGAAAGTCAATCATCAAGTCAGTAATAACATTTCCACGGAAACTTGTCCATCGTTACAACAACGTAGTCACACCATACTATCATCACTTCATTATTCACTCTGACATCTTGTTCATATTACTGCGTCAAACTCATCCACACCGTTTCTGTGGCAATTTTTCTGGCACTATTTCCTGGCTTGGGCACATTTCTAATCCCACCTACAAAACTCAGATTGGCCTGGTTGTTTTTTCGACAAGGGAATCAGCCATCAATGAGCACAATACCTGATCTGTTTGAATTGCCCATAAACAGCCATAAAGGCTGTGGGCAGATATCTGGCGCCAGGCTAATGCCACTTCTCAGGAAGTCTGGATATTGTTTAAACAATTAAGATTCCAGTACCAAAACCAGTACCCTGAAATTGATACCAATACCATTAGAGTATGTCATTCAATACCCATTATGTGTAGCCATACTTTCGGACGTGTCCGGTACACTGAACTGCCAACTGTGTTAAATACACAGCGCTCGACTTAACCACACGACAAGCTGTATGGTAGCTGTAGCTGCTGCTGTGGGAGTGTAAGCTCTGTGCCGCGGACAGTTGTGAAAGTCCACCCAGCTGCACATAAACAGTGATAGGGCTAACTGTTAGCATCACATGGCAAATGTTACCCAGTGGCCATTAACAGGTTTAAGAACAGAATCGAGCTGTTTGGTTGTCGGTGTGAGTTTAGTGGGATGTTTAACGGCTCTGTGTTGGAGGTTAGCTTGTGCTAATCGTGCATTGACCATTGGGAGAGCGGCTTTAGAGATGGCAGCAACAAAAGATTGCTGATCTGGCTGGAAATCAGGATAGCCTAGGTTCAGACCCCCAGCGTTTAAGGATCAAATGAAGGTATCGTCTGGCCGAAGTCGTTTAGATACTACTTGGTAATTGGTTATGTTGGTTGTTACCTTAAAAGGTATTGAGTACCAATTCCCAGCCCTACTACTCACCATGCTTGCCCTAAGTCTCTTTTTCGAAACAATAGTTCTCAGTCACTCATTAATACAAATCACTTTTAGGTTGCTTTCCTTTCCCTCCTTGTTAACAAACTGAACACTCCCTGCAGATATTTTCCGTTAAACTCAGACCAATGTAAGTGCAACCCATGGTCATGGGTCAGACTACAGATAACCAAAACAAAGCCAAATCTTCAGTTGGATTTATAATTGTATGACGTTATTTCTCCACACTGTCCAAATTGGCCATCATCCAGTTTTGTCTTTGCAGTCTGTGCGGCCTCCTCTATTTTGTATGTGTCTGTTTACAGTGTAAAAAGCGGGGACAGCCTTTCCATACTGTCACATCGGCTGGTGAAAAGAGATGGAGGTTCAGAAGGTGCATCAGAAATAATTTCCAATGTTGGATGATTGACAGTGTGAAGGTGTTTAATATAGAGCTGAAACATTTAGTCAATTGACAAAAAATTAATGAACAAATATGCTGATAATCAAATAATTGTTTCAGTATAGGCCTGTTTCCACCGCAGGAAGGACAGAGTTCCAGACCTTTTACAGGGGCTAAACAAGTCCCTGCATCGGAGTAGGTACTCAGAACGGCCCCGAAAAACTCCTGGCTGGGGCTTGGGGATTACTTGGTGCTGATTGGATATATTCAAGGGGGGATGTGACGTCAACAGAAAGCAACAAAATTTTTAAAACTCAGCAGACAAGAGTTAATTCATTCATAGCTTCCACTGCCATGTAAACAAACTCGATAACCGGACAGTGAAAAACATATTCTTTCCAGCGGATATCTTAGTTACAACATTATTGAGCTAGCAAAGCAGTTTTGTGTTGCTATGTGTGGTATTTATTCAGTTTGGGGAAATCACGATGTCTAGAAAGCATCAGTGGCTGCAGCTGACAGGGACAGCTAACAGCAGCAGCAAAGCTAACATCAGGACGTCATTTGTTAAAAGCCTCCTGTTGTCGGATACGACATGAAACTACTCCAGTTATCTCAATCATGTTGTAACTAAGACATCCGCTGGAAAAAATTTTTTTCCCCGGGCCAGTTCGTGAGTTATTACAGACACCGCTATCGGCTAACAGCTAACGGTGTCCTTACGTCACGTGGTCGCACAATGATTACATCACATCCAGAACACGGTAACTTTACAGGAACCTTCCTCCGACTCTGCTCTCAGTGGAGACACGGTGGTTGAGAGGGCCGAGCGAGAGGACGTTCCTGTAGTGGTTCCTGCCCCTTAAATAGTACCAGGAACTTCTTCAGTGGAAACAGGCCTTATTTCTTTACCTGAAATGCCACTGGCTCCAGCCTCTGTTCGAATTCTAAATGTCAGTGTTTGCTGGTTTTCTAAAATAATAAGGTCGATACACAAAAAATCTCTGGGAACTGCTTTTTTTTTTTGCTATTTTCTGGCATTCCTTTGTTATCCATATGATTAATCGATCAATCAAAGACTGATCGGTAATGAAAATAATTAGTAGTTAGCTGCAGCCCTGGTGATACAAGCTCTGACTGCTTTTTAGCCATATCTATTTCAGTGTCATGACGGTTTTAACAACATGTCTGTCCTTAAATTACAACATCTGCAAGCATTAACCGCCCACACCAACGTCTTAATCTTCCTTGTCACCGTCTTGTTTAAAAGTCTATGAATTAAAGTGTGTGTGGGCGTTAGATTTGATAATGCTTAAGTCAGTCAGTGAGCTGAAATCTGAACTGAAAAGTGTGAAATTCATAAGCAAGAAGGAGAAGGCAAATGGACATGAACAAGGGCTATATATGGCCCTTCTTTTTTTGTAAATGCTGGTGTGTTTATGCAGACAAATTTATTAACTGTTTATTTTTTGGGGTGATTTTTATTGAATTCTGAACATGCAGGCCGCTCTGGAAACGCCATGGAAGATCAGACGATCACACTGAGTGTGAAAACAATCTAAATTCAGAGTTCTCATCCACCAGTGGTGTCAGGCCATGGCTTCTCTGGTGCTGAACAGTTGGTTCTCAAAGGTGTAAATCACAACAGAGACACGGGTTCTCTCACTTCTGCGTGGATCCAAGCACAGTCCTCTAGGCGGTGTTTATCATACAATGCAACCTTCATCAACAGTGGGGTAGCTGTGAAACAGATTTGCTGGGGGTGACGCATTGGCAGGCATCTCAGGGATACACTGGCCTTAATTGGGCAGATAAATATCACGGGCTGTGCTCCCTGGCCCTACAGCACTGTTGCATACATCACCCTGAATGCGGACTGACCACCAGCAGTGGGGTGCCGCCTTCCTGTCTCATCCTTGAAATTCATCTGGTGCCCAAAGTGCAATTAAAGAGCAGTGAGAGATTTCCTCCATCAGTCAGACTTGACTGG
This sequence comes from Epinephelus awoara, assembly GCA_035609425.1. NCBI lineage: Eukaryota > Metazoa > Chordata > Actinopteri > Perciformes > Serranidae > Epinephelus > Epinephelus awoara. The sequence continues at coordinate 22,894,265 of CM069303.1, read as the reverse complement.
TAGCTGTATTCGGGTCCAGCTACAAACACTAGCGTGGCAGAGGATTATCAAAGACACAGCAACCAGGCAAAGAGGAGAAAGAGAAGAGACACTTTTATATTTTAAGTGATCACTGATATGATACTGGTATGAACATCAGTGTTTGAACAAACAGTGCTCCAGAGTAACGTCGTAAACAAACAGCAAGATCTGACATCTGTATTCTGCAAAGTACAAGCTCAGGGTTTTTAATAATGAGCAATTTATTGAATAGTCATGACTTTGGCCTTTCCAAAGCCCTCAGTGGGTACGAATTGCCCCTTATTACCTACATGTTGTTTAGTCCAAATCTTCCCCTACCAGCCCAAGGGGCGGATTGAGAAGAAAAGCAGTCGATACCGGGCACCGTCACAGAATGTGGCAGCTGGCACACACACACATACACTGCATGCACACACCTTCAGTGTCTGTGGGTGTGCACACCTGCACATACCACACACACACACACACACACACACACACACACTCACACTCACAAACGCACGCTCGAGAATAATCACTAATCCTCTTCAGCACTTGAACCTTGAATTGTTTGGCAGCCAGTGCTATTTATCATGGACTTATATGACTCACCAATGAGAGAAATAAATCAGGACAGGGGGAGACAGAGAAAGAGAGGAAGAGAGAGTTTAACAAACAATGCATGAATGTGTTAAGACCCTCTTCCCACGAAACTTTGCTCAGAGACAATCCACTGCTCCTCCTGAAAAGTCTGGCTTCTTTCCTACCTGATGACACAATCAGAGATATATATTAATATTTCACGGTAATAGCTTAATGTCATTACAAATGGATGAACAAAGACAGGGGACTGCACATGGCTCCGATGGTGATGGGTCCTCGAGAAAGCCCGAGCTTGGATATTTTAAAAGACACTCATCATAACAAACTAACTATATCAAGGGCACTTTGAGAAGTATGACAGGTGACAGTTTGTGTGCTCAGAAAGGCTTTTCAGATCTTTGAGAATTCATTTCCCATGAGCAACTGGGGAGTTTCAATAAAATGACATGTCTGTAAACACAGATGCAAGTTAGTGTTTTATATATCATCAACTGATAACATGAAGTGATTGTGAATTTTGAGAGATAATGGTAATGTATGACTCTGACTACAGTAACAGTGGCACCAAAAGCCTTCCGTCTGTCTCGACTTGAGTAGATAGTTTGACTCAGACAAACTGATGAGAAAAGGGCCAGTAAAGAGCAGAGCCGACCACCAGCTGAGCCGAGCTCCTTCCCCGTGACTGGATGTGGTGTGCGTCTGTTATCTGCCAACAGCTCTCCCAATTAATCACGACCCGGGTTCTAAAGTTTCACCTTTGACCTTTAGCGTTACATCAAGGCTCAGTGACAGATGGAGACTTTGTGATGTCAAGTCAGATCATCCAGTGCACACACACACACACACACACACGTAAACACACATTGGCCGAGAGCTGAGATGCGCAGAGGATCACCCATGGCAACGGTCGTTGGGTCAGCGGCTGATATGTCATTGTTAGAAAGCAGCTTGCCCTGTGACAGTCCCAGTGTTTCGTTTTGACAAGAAACTATTTGAAATAAGTTTCGTGCGTGGCCGCGTCTATCAAAGACACTTTGTAGCCATGCTGCTAATTGAAAACACCAGTGATCATTCTTAAAAGTGAAAGCAGAGTGGTCCATGCTGAGGAATTTTGTTTATCATAAGCAAGATGCCGAGGCTGAAAGACACTGATTAGCATGAATAAATTAGAAACTATTTCAATAAGTGGGTGATAGCTTATCTTTGAATTACATGCCCAGCGCGGCTCTCCCATTGAAGATTAATTGCCTCTCACAAGGTATTTCGAAAAGTTCATTTTCATCAATTGATTTCCCTTAATTCATGAATTCCCCAGAAGCGCATGAAATTGGTAACAAGCTCTCCATAATCACGCTTTCTGCATCGTTAACTTCATTGGCAATTACTCATCATATGTATTGGTTGTGACATTTGCGGAAGCATGTTATTTTTGCACCATTAGGTCATGACAGGAATATTATCATAAACTAATGGTTAATTACAAGTTGAACAGAAATGGTGTTCATAGTTTCCCTGGATTTCTGTACGGAGCAAAGCTTGTTTCCAGCATGTTAAATAGTGGAACGCTTTATTCTTTTTATCAATCAGCCTGATCAACTCACCGTCTGCCAATAAAATTACTTACTAAAGACCAATTCATGCACACAGAACAATGAAACATCTGACAACAGAGGCTGTTCCAGCAAATAACCAAGAGCCTGGACATGGGGAAAAATGTTTCTCTATATGACTTTGGCAACGTCAGTACATCTCAGGGAACATTTTGGAGGCTCGAGGTAGAATTGTTCAATGCTTTTTCTTTCTCCAAAGCTATCATCACCTCACCAGTACATTATTGTTACCACAGTATTGGGGTCATTTCTGTTTCAGTCAGAGACAGGAATGCTGCCTTGAAGCAAAAAAAAAACTGGGCCACTGAAATAAACCGAGAGAAGAATTTAAGTTCAGGGTTACAAGTAAAGTAATAGGCAAAGACTTTACTGTAAGAATTTATGCCAGGTGCGTTTACAGTGATACAATGAGATTAAGTTGCTTATGAAGATGCAGCAACAGAAATAACAACTAGGTCACACCTACACAAAAAAACAACTACAGAGGAATCCCATGTTAAAAACAACAATTTGTACTGGCATCATATTAGACCATTTTAAAAACACGAATCTCTGATCTGTTGCAGTTGAAGCTTATATACAGTATTTCATCATACTGTACTGTTCTCACACTATCACACCCCATCATTGGTCCCTCAGGCGAATTCCTGCAGTACATTAATAGGGTAAATCACTGGATTCATCATACGTAATGATACCATTATGGAATAATGTTCATCAGCTAATGTGCACTTGCTGGGAATCTATTTGTGTCTTTAGTCGTTTGCTGTCTGCTACAACTCCTCACATCTCCATTCTATATTAACCTACCCAACATTTTAGCCACAAGGAGATCTTAGAATATGAAGAGATGCCAAAAACCAGACAAGCAATAAGGGCTGATGAGGTTTTATGTCTCTGCCCTGCCATTCCAGCACTTAGTCCACCTCCTCTATTGCTGCTGGGCTCAAATAAATGGAAAGAAAAAGAAAACATCCCTTTTTTCCCGACTATTTTATTGCTTTTTATTATTAGCGTATAGTTGTGTGTGTTTTCTGTTGAAAGTGATTGAGATTGATATGTTTAATAACGCTATGAGAGAGTAGCAGGTGATATTGGAGATAAAGCTGGAGTGACTTTCAAAGTTTATGGGCTTGGAGTCAAGAACGGTTTGTTATGTATTTGAAAGCATACACTTCAGGCACTTGAGCATGTTCCAGTGCACATACATAGACATACACCATGCTGTCAGATAGAGTTAGTTTGATTTACGGTTTTGCCTGTCCAGTCCAGTGTACGGATTTAAACCGGTTTGATTTTATGCAAACCAGCTAAACTTGCATTTATCATTAAGACACATTCTGGCAAATTAAAAAGTAGCCTATGACGGCGCTAAATCCGACTTGTATTGCTTTGGTAATAAGCTCTATGAAAATGTAATATTATGCTTGTTTATAAACGGATGGTGCCAGTAGCGTCTGTAAGGTCGTGCACAATTAACTGCTGAGACGAGGCCGGCAACATGAAGTTTCAGCAGAGGTTGGTGGGGGGAAGATGCGCACAGGGCAGGTTGTGTTTGTCTACTTGAAATTTTATGTAGGTTATTTTGGGTGACAAGATGACAGAGATCTCTCAAGCCCCTTTATACTGCTCAATACTGTATCATCATACAATAGGTCATTTCCTACAAAAATGCACATACAACAGTTCTTATGATATCTAAAGAATTAGCACCCCATGGATGATGTGAAATACTCAACGTAAAGTCACACAGGTTAGGTTTAGGCAAGTAAAGTTGCATACTTAGCTTAAAGTTACGTAGGTTAAGTCCAGTTCAGACCAAAGATTTGCGACGAGACGAAACTGTTTAAGAATGTTGCGATGTGAAATAGCCATCTAAGCGTGACTCAAGCCAGCTGATGGTGTCACCTGCAACTCCGCTGGTCACATTGCTGGTGGCTGGTTTTAGAACGTATGTCACCTATTTAAACAGCCAATTGGCTTGTAGTGAAATCCGCTGGTCGAGTCAAAATGACCGCAGATGGCATGTTCATCTGCTGCGTCAGGTACTCTGTCCCCGCTGAGCCCTCTGTTTCCGTCCTCATGTGTGCTGCTGTCGGATGGTGGGTAGCTACTGCTGCTTGCTGTATGTGCTTATGCTCCCTCAGATACACCCATTCTCAATGAGTAACTGCGCTGCTTACTTCAATTATTGTGACATATTTATTATAAATACAGTCCATTTGATGCTCGTTATGTTTTTCCCCATTCATCACTACTACAAATGTAGCTGTATCATATATTCAGCCACAAAATAAGCCTGAAAAGCTGGAAATCAGGACAGAAGTACAGGGAATTGTTGCATTGGTGTGAACTGGCAGGTTTTTAGAGCATTGCAGATAGCAAAGAAGTTGTCGGATAAAGAAAGGGACAGAACCCGGATTAACATTGGCCTTGCATTTCCAAGGTGGAGAGCACTGCGAGAGCTAAACGGACTACAATTTGACTCAGAGCTGTATAATGTAGCCCGGCGGGCAGCCTGGTGGGCTATGTTTAGCCATTTCCCTGCCTACTTCAATGATGATGGTACCTGTAATAAATGTAATGTATTTGCTGAGATGGAGACATGGCTCAGTGACTAGAAGAGCTGGTAGAAGTGCTCCATAGCTGTTAAGTTACTCCAGTAGCCATAGTAGCTCTAGTGCTAACTCCAGGAGCTAACGCTAACGTCTCTACTCTTCTCCGAGAAGAGACGTTGCATGGCAGCTGACTACTGCTAAAGCTAACAGGAAAGCAGGGAAAGAGATAGGTAGAGGGAGGTGTAGCTTATGACACACTTTGTTTCGGTCTACAGGCAGTGCACAACAGCAAACCTAGCGGTGAAACGGTTCCGCTTTTTGCCCCTTTAAGATAACTCCAAGCTCATGATGCTGATGCATGGTTATGTGGGTTACATTTAATAGTGATTAATTACTTTTTGTAGACATACCTACAAACAGTGCATGAGAACAGCCAGACGTGGTCAAGATGGTGTGCCATTAATCATCCTTGTTGTTCTGTTTGAAATGTCCGAATGTAAAATAAGTGGCATTGTTGTTTTGCCATTAAGCCGGCAGCAGAGCCAAATCTCAGTATGTTTAGCTCAGTAGCAGTGGCTGAGTCAAGCGCGACACCTTGTTATAAAAATGTGGTAAACCAGTCCGGTCCAGTGTTTGACTTTATATAAAACCGATTTTAAAAAAATGTTTAAATTGGCTGAACCCTACTGTCAGTGTTTCTGGGACACATTTTAAATCTAAATAGTCAACTTTGACCAGCAAATTTACACATACTATTTGTACACATGTTTTTTGTGCAGTACATATAAGTACACTGACTGACCCCAGCCACTAGGGTTATGTGTTTCTGTCACATGTGGTGAAAAACCTTGCCAATAATGACAAATTTTTCTTTCTACTTGAATGAACTTTTTCCAAAGTTAAGTACTACAAATTATCTGGGCCTGCTTTATGACACTGCAAATGGAGGTAATCCCTTTGAGTAATACAACCTGTCACTGTTTATGTTTAGTTTCCGTGTCTGACACCTAATTAACGGGCTGAAAGTTGGTTCTTTCTTGCTGCCTGCAGTGAGGAAAGGGAATTGAAAACCTTAAGGAATAGCTGTGTGGGAACTGTCTCATTACTGAGGTTTATATTACGCCCTACAAACACAGGTATATTTTACAGGTATATTATAATCCATCTGTATCAGTGTCATCTTAAACAAGCTGCGGTTTGGGGAAGCTTTAGAGTAGGTATGTTTAGAATTGCACATAGCTATTCAGAGATCTCCTCAGGATTTCTTCACTGCATCAAGGAAAAGCTGAAAAGTAAAACTCAAATCTGCACCTAATCCAATTTCAAAGTGCTGCGTGTCGTTGATTAAGGACGATCCGTACTCAGATCAGTAGGAATCTGTATTTTAATACGACCATCTTATTGTGCTTGGATATGCTCGGGGCAGTTTCAGCACTTTCGCCCATTTCTGCGTTTTGTGTAGGATGGTTGTGGACAAATGAAGGAGTGGAATTACAGAAAATGAAGCAGAAATCTCTTTGCTTTTCTCCTGCACTCCCTCTCAGCTCTCAGTGATTCCTCTACCTCCCCGGCACCCACACCGCTGTCCATTACAACAAGTGGCTGGGCTTCCCCTCTGTGCTCTAATTGGAAAGCTGGATGGCAGTAGGTTTAGCCAGTAATGGGGTCCTGCAATTTGGTAGCAGAAGTCATCCTGGAGAGACCTGTCAGAATTCATAGAAAAGCCCAGTTGTGTGCATCCCACTTTGCAGCTCCAGAAGAAAACCCCTGCATTTTAATAGTGCAGCTGTAAGCATTTCCGTAATTCAAGGTGGCGTCATTAGAGGCTTATTTATTCACCCGAGGCGTCTGCCAGGAGGGAGATGACGCCGCCCAGATCAGCTGTGGCAGCTCACTCTCAGCACCTCCCGCAGAGCTGGAGAAGAGGAAATTAGAGAGGAATGGGCAAACATGACAATCATAGCATCGTTACTGAATTAGCACCTAAAGAAAACAACAAGCTGTGTGAGTAGGTATGGAGAGATGGGTTATAATGCTCTGTTGTTCAAGGGGCAGTGCAGTCACGACTGTCTCTGATGTTTCAAGAGGTGCAGGAGGTGTAAAAGGGATAATATAGGGCACTCAGAGAGATGCACCCTAGAAAAAAAACATGGTAATGGACTCTGCAGGCTTTCAAGGTAATGTGGTAACCAAGAAATTGGCAAGCAAGGATTTCCGCAACAATGTCTAAAAGGCTTTTCACAGCGGGGATGAACATCCATGTGAATAATATGCACCGAAGACATGAACACAATCTTTCTCTTACCTACTTTAACCAAGTAGTCGCTTGTAGTCACAAACAGTAAGTGAGAAGGGTACCAATTTGTCAAAATGCTCTGATGTAAAGGTATTTCTGAATAAGGACATTTTTTCAAAGAAACGTTTGACACTTGGGAAATATGCTTATTTGCTCTTCTGTGGAGAGTTAGATGAGAAGATCAATACCACTCCCATATCTGCTCATAAAATATGAAACTACAGCCTGTAGCTATTTAGCTTAACAGTAGCTTAACACAAAGACTGGGAATAAGGGGGAACAGCTAGCCTGGCTCTGTCTAACAGCATCACAATCAGACCGCCAGCACCTCTAAAAATCTCCAATTAACACATGATATTTCATTTGTCTGATCAGTACAGAAAGTGTAAAAATGACAATTCGCAGTTTTACGGGGAGCTATGTGCCAGACGATTTCTTGGCTTGAGGCAGTGACTTACTGCAGTCTTCAGTGTTTGCCTGGCACCTGATCAGTGCCAAGAAATAGTCCAGCATGTAACCCCTTTGTAAAATTGTGGATTTTCAAATTTACGGAGAGAGCCAAGCTAGCTGTTTCCCCCTGGCATTGATCTTCTTATCTGAATCTCCACCAGAAAGTGAATTAGCATATCCCCCTACATGTGGAAGCATTCCATTAAGAAAGTTTTTGAATAAATCAATACTCTGTCATAAAGACATATTTAGCATTTTGCTACCTGTCTCTAGCTTTGAGTGTTAACTACGTTTAAGTGTAAAAGCATTGCAGTGTTTTTACTACAGAAATCCCTGTACATTAGGGTAAAAGCGGACTGCTTTAAAGGAGCTCTAAGTGATAGTCAGAGCATTAATATTTCTGCAAAGCACTATTTGTTATGTAAAGATATAGTGGAGTGCTGCCGTCCTGAGCAGACGACGAAGTCCGTTTTTTCTTGTGGTGGACGATGAGGTTCACGTTAGTGCATGTGTGTGGTATCCCTCTGGCTAGCTAAAAGCCCTCAGTTAACACTGTTAGCTCCATCAGAATTGTTAATGTAGATAGCACTGTCAGCCACCTCCATGTTGAGAGTCGCGTGCCTACAACCTCTGAATCATAAGCTGTTCCCCATATGAACTGTCAACAATGGAGAGTGCAGGAGACATGACGCAGATTACACAGCGGTCACTTATCTGACTTGTAATTTGGTCACAGGGTTTCTTGCCGTTCCTTGAATTTGTCCGACAATTTGGCGCAACCCCTTACCGAAGTTCCCAAGTGTCATAGTCTCTCCAGTTAGACATTTTTGTTGACATCTTTGTGTAAAGGATCCTTCTCAATTACCTGCTCTTTTGTCACATGGGCTCAGTCGAACGTTACATGGATTTTGTTAAGGAGCTGGGAGGTCTTTTCAATGTCCGATCCAACTGATTCAGACTTCTGTGTTCTCACACACAGCTTCTCCAGGTTTGCAGTACACGTGTGAAAGGGACTTTAGATTCGCTCTGGACATTATATGGAGCTCTTTTCAACACTTATTGGAAACTGTTTTTAGTACTTATCGCACTTCAACTATGTTACAGTCTGCCAATACCTTGAATGAAAAATTGAAAATATGCACTTGAAGCGCACTGCCAAACATTGATTGGGTCAAGGTATTTACTATGCTGCTTCCTGAGGAAGGGCACTGACATTCAGTACGCCTAAAGAATCCATGTTAGACTCTGTTCCTTTCATCCAATCCAGGTGCATTCTCTCTATTTTTGTATGAAATGCAAGACAAAAAGAAGAAAATGATCCCAGCCATTGTGGCCAGAGGTTGAATGTCGTAATTCTGTATGCAAATTTTGCACATATTTGCACTGAGTTTCTGTATCACACCAGTGAGATGGTAATGCCAGAGCTGCCCTTAAATCCTGTTCACTGTCAGTGTGCTCACTGCAAGGCTAGGACTGTGTCCTTTTTGCTGTGTCGACTTTTAACATTGCCACTGATGATAGTGTGCAAACTAAACAAGCCACCACTCATACACACATACACACATTCATATGCATAATTGTAATCCAGTCCAAAATTACCCAGTAATCACTTTCACCATTTAGAGCCAGCACAGAAAAGTAAACATGAACTGAACACTTAAACTTCTGCAGCCACTTGGTAACTTGATTTTCTCATTAACGGGTGTGGAATTTCAAATAGATTTAAGTTTGTATTTGCCAAATGGAAACCCCCTTCAGTCCTCAATATCAAGTGTCCATCCTATGGCCCCTCTGCAACAGTGCTTGCAATGTCTCAGCACTGTAGCCTAGCAACGAGACTCTCACTTATATAAGATCTTGTTTAGGATGCTTTTTTTAATTAGGCACAACAGATGGCTGAATCATATTTTGTTTATGCATTAGCTGTGTCCGAAGTCCCTCTATCACTCATTCACTATTCCCTACATAATAATAAATGCTTCATACTGAACAGTGAGCAGTAAATTAAGATTGAGGACATGTGAACCCTCATTTTGCACCATGGCTGACAGCCGAAATGCAAAAGCAAAAGTAATATTGTAATAATAAGCAATAGTAACAAAGAGTTGCAATTAATTTTGTTCTGTTTTGGGAATTTTTTTATTTAGGGTTGCAGTGATATACCGCTTTCAAGGTATACTGTGATATGAAAATTTACGGTTATCATACCATGAACATTTGCTTATTTATGATATTTTTTAAAAGCAACTGGACAAAGTCTCACCTTTATTTAACTATTCTCAAAAAGGAGACTTTTTTTCAGGCTTATTTTGTGGCTGAATATAATTTGTAGCTTCTTGAAATATGAATGAAGATAGTGATAGTGAGATACTGGCTACAGTTGCGTTTGTAGTGGTGATGAAACAGTGAAAACATATACAAAACGAGCATCAGATGAACTGTATTCATAATAAATACGCCGCAATTATATAAGTAGAGCGCCAATTAATTAGTCAGTTAGAATGTGTGTGTGGAGGGGGCATAAGCACATACAGCGAGCAGCAGTCCGACACTGGAACACTGTGAGGACGGAAACAGAGGGCTCGATGGGGATGGAGCAAGCGAACAAACCGTCTTCGGTTATTTTGACTTGACCAACCGACTCCACTACAAGCCGATTGGCTGTAGAAACAGCTGACGTGCTTTACGTTCTAAAACCAGCCGCCGGCGATTTGACCAACTGAGTTGCAGGTGACACCATCAGCCGGCTTGAGTGAAAGTCAGACGGCCAGTTCACACCACTGCAATGTTCTAAAATGGTTTGTCTTGTTGCGGATCTTTGGTCTGAGCTGGGGTTAAGGGTCATTCTGACTGATATTAGTAATAATTCTGTAATACTGTGATATTTTCTGAGATGGTTGTTCTACAGTGAAAATCTCATACCGTTGCAACCCTATTCTTAACCTTGCCATAATTCAAACTTATAAATATATTTGTGGCGACTCAAATTGAGATGCAGAGTAAATATCCCCACACAGCAGTTATCTCTGTCTTTACCTCAAGCAGTTATCTCTGCCAAAGGTCTGAGCTAATTGATGTCTAACTAGAGTAGTTTTCAAAGACATGAAACAAAATCACGGGTTATTGTTTGGTGAATAAATTACTATTCTGTTCGCCACAGACGTTGTATTTGTTCTATTTTTGATTGTTGTCACTGATCTTTTATTCTGTTTCCAGGACTTCTTTGTTATTCTCTGCTGGAGCAAACAATGTTATACAGTAAAGCATCCAAGCTACAGTAGCTCTGAGCTGAAAAACTGAGGGCTCTTCATCTGAACCTTTGAAAACCTCTCAGTCCCTGCTAGGGAGAGATAGGATCAGTAGACAACCCCAACATTTTCAATTTTGTGCTATCAGACACTGAGGAGATGTGTCAACAGTGGGGTCCTACAGCAAGTAAACACAGGAGTCTGACAAGCAATAACCTAGATTCAACATCGCCTCCGGTCCTCTCCCACTGAAGGTCCGCCACTTTCATCTCATTTAGATCCAGATCTGTTGATCAAAAATGACGCCTATCCCCCCGCAAAACAGAAAACACCAGCGCTGAGAATGTTTTCCAGGGCACTCCTTCATATCATTGAGGGCTGTGCCTTTGTGTGGCTGGGTCAATACAGTCTGGGGTGGTACCATTTGAGAATCATAAAGGTTTCTTTTTTTTCCTTGCATGATCGAGGTTCCAGTTATATGAGGATTGATGCTTTTAATGATGCACCATCCTGTATTTGTCTGTAGGCTATTTGCTCTTAATATACAATTAGTGCTGGTACAGTCAGTACACTCAGATTGTGGCGCAGTGTTTATGGGCTTAATGTTGATGAGTAGTCAGTCCAGACCACAAATCATTATTTTCAGTGCAATAAAAAAATTATTTTCTTTTTATGCCTCCATGCCGGCGACAGCCGTGGCCGCAGGCATTATGTTTTCTGTCTTTCCATCTGTATGTAAGTCCGATTCTCATGAATGTGACATCTCAAGAACACCTGCAGGGAATGTCCTCAAATTTGGCACAGATGTCCACTTACATTGGTTGGTTCAAGGATGAACTGATTAGATTTTGGTGGTAAAAGGTCAAGGTCACTGTGACCCCGTAGACCATGTTTTTGGCCGTAATTTAAAAATTCATGCATTAATTAGGACAAAATTTAACACAAATGTCTAATAAGATGAAGTGATGACATTTTATAACCAAAAGGTCAAAGGTCAGCTTAACTCTGACATCACAATAGTCTGCAAAAACACTCCTCTGTCCGTGGCAGGAACAGAAGGGAAGACATTTGAGTTAGATACATCTTGGGTGTTCACCTTGAAGCTATCCTGATTGTATAGGTCTTCTGTGCTGCCAGGTTGAAGATGCATATGAAGCATCCACATTTTGGATCATGAAGCCTCTTTGCAGTGACATCCATATTTAAAGCATTGTCTGCTGTTATGGCTACATATGGACAGAAATTGATGTAAACTTTAACTGCAATAAGGCTAGTTTGCTGGCAGAAACCAGCTGTGTGTGCCATATTTAAGGAGGGAGGATAAGAGGAGTAAGGTAAATCTAAATCAGTGCTAAACATATGGTGGATATTGTCATTATTCATACTGTATGTCCTTAGACACATCCTCTATAGTGCTGCTCATAATAAGAGTGAAGAGGAGGGTGGCTGCAGTTAAACCGGACAGAGCTCAATGACAAAAGAGACCACGTGACTCTAAAAAAGTGTAGGTGGGTCTAAAGAGGAACTCTGGAAATTGTTGAATCAACTTTTCTTTTGTTAGTTTTTAGCAGGCATCAGGAGGGATCAGAGGGCAGAATAGTTTGAAGCCCCAGACGACTGAGAAGCCATTACTGTAAGGCACAGTCCACTGCAGAAAAACTCCCTCAGAGATTCAAATCTTGCAGATTAAAATAGTGTCTCATAAGCCTGTATGTGTGTGCGCCCGTGTGTCTGCATGTGTGCTCGGTTGAATGTGTTTAAATGCCTTTGTGGGTGGCTGCATGTGTGTCTGCGTGTGTTTGGAGCAGCCTAAATACCGAAGCTTTTAACATCAAAGCTCCAAGAGGATTTTAAGTGCCCAGAAACTTGTCAATTATTATTGTAAGTGATGTCCAGCAGGGACTGTTGATGAGCTGCCCTCAATAGAAAAGAACTTCACTTTTCTTTCTCGAAAATGTGCTTTTCAGGGACTTTATGGATTTATGATACACAGCTTCCAAACCGCCTAAAGTGGTTTCAGACCTATGAATCACTGCCCACATCTCATTTTTTGTTGAGTGATTCAGAAAGGTCTGGTTTTGTTCTTGTGAATAGCTGTTTGAGAAACGACTGAGCCAATCAAAGCCTTTGTGGGTGGGACTAAGTGACTGCCAAGCTCTGTCAGGAAGTATTAAACACAGTTACGGTCAACAGCTTAATCACCGCTCAAGATATATTTAACAGATAAACACAAATTAATCATGCTCATCATGATTTCATTGTTTAAAAAGAAATGTGTGTGTATCATGCACTGTAAGCATTGTAACACATTGGGACACTACTGATAACATGCCTAACATTTGCTATGGACTATTTCAAACTAGACAACATAAACCTTTTAAACAGGTCCCTTTGTATTTCCTGTTGAAATGTTTGTTAATGCAGTAGCTGACAGTAAGTAAACAGGAACCAAGATGTTGCTTAGTAACAGATAAGCAATGAAACAGTACATAAAGCTATTGTAGCTAATGCTGCATTCAAATGCAACTCATGAGTTAAAGTTTACGACATGGGAAGTCAAGTTTACAAATTCGTGAACACGGAGCTCTCAGAAGACTTCCAATTATGAGGTCATAAATACCACAACAGGGGGGCATTCATATGGTCTCCTCTTGTGAACGTGGTAAACATGACCCAATATGAATGCCTTTAATAGTATACCTCCGAAAAACATATTAGCACGCAGCTATTACCTGGGGACCTCTAGTAATTTGTAATAATTGCGAAAGTCATCCGTGATCCTAATTCTGTGCAAATCTGCCATATCTGTTATTATTCCAGAAAAAATGACACTGCAAATTTCCTACCATTTTTCACCAAACACAGAGGTCATGTGATAATATTAGTCCTGTGCAAATAGGCATCATTGTGATTTGGGGTTGTATTTAATTTTTCTGTTGTTTTTATTGTTTGTTTTGTTTTTCACACCTTTTTCTACCTTTTTCCTGGTTTTGTTATGGAGGCTGCATTGGCAATTATAAATGAAAGTTTGGACATCATTTTGATTGCAAACTTGAGACCCATTTGCAGAAAAACTTAGCTCAAATCCATCAAAAGAGTTTTAGACCAGAGGTTTGATCCGGTGCTCTTATTGTTTTTGAGGCTATCGCTGTTCTGCCTTCACAGGTTGTCCATCCTTGGCATCACATCCAGGGGATAATGTCAGTAAATTTGAGTAAAATACAGACATTGCTTATCCCATGCGACTAAGCCGCATGAACCACAGATGTGGGGGGGTAATTTCCGAATCACATGAAGTTCCCTGGTAATACTAGTAATGTGCAGACAGGGCCTTAGTCCCTAGAAATGCCTATTATTTTGCGTTTGGCAAGGGGAAAATCAAATCCCTCCCGCTGCAGAGAACATTTAACGAAATGGCAATGTCAAAGTGAATCATGGAATCTGAATAGAAGGTACCTATAGTGAGATTTTAGCAAAGTGAGGGGTTATTTAAGTATAGCATGTACTGTATATCCTCACTCAAAACTGGAACACAGGCCAGCTCTCACTGTTAAGACACCCACCATACCTTCCTTTCCTCCCTAATGTATTATTACATATGGATGATGTTGGTAGATGAGGCACAGGTTGAAGATTTGAAATGCTAATCTTGTTTCTGTATTTCTTTTTTTTCTAGTTCCTCCCAAGATATATGACATTTCCTCTGACATCACAGTAAACGAAGGCAGCAATGTGTCGCTCATCTGTACAGCCAGCGGGAAACCTGAGCCAAGCATTTCCTGGAGACACATAACCCCATTAGGTGAGTTCACTTCACCTCTCACATACCTATGCTAATGAATGGCTAGGTGGATAAATGGATGGACGGACGAATGGATGGATGAATCGAGAGAGGAAATGAGGAAGCATGGACAGGATCAATAGGTGATAGACTGAGGACGAGAGAGGACTGGTAGTTATGTTGCAGATAAAGAGATGGAAGGGGGGAGGGGCGGAGCGAGAAATGGAGAAGGTTGAATGGATTCATGACAGAGGGAGGGAGGGGAAATGGATAGATGTAATAGTATATTCAAGCAACCGTACAGTTTCATGGAGACAAAGAGACCTGAGTACATATTGAGCTCCTGCAATAATGTTGCCATTCAGCCTTGTGTCGTAAGGGTGGAGGCCATGGCTAATTCATTGTTTTTCTGTGAAACAGTTCAGGAATAGTGTCCACCCACTGACAAACAGACTCCCTTCAGCTCTAAAGGATGGAGAGAAACAATAGTAAGATAAAACACTTACTTGTTTACATGCCTAAAAATAGCATGTTAGATCCAGCTTTACAATTTAAAGCAAGTGGCTGAGTGTCAACATCTCCAGACCATCAGATATACTTTATCCACTTCAGATTCAACCACTGGTCCATCCCACATGTTGAGGCATGTCAAGTTAATGCAACCACTTTCTTCACCAGGCTCCCCATTTAAGAAATTCGCACTGCCCAAACTTTTTTTTTGACATAGTAGTACTAGCATAAAGATGACACAAACCAACTTGTGTACGGTAAACTTATGATCTTCAGTAAGCCATTTCATGAGCAGCCTGTGTTTCCTGAATCATTGCACCACATGTTATCTAACAAATCCATCTGCAGTGTCTTAAAGACAGTCTTTTGAAAAACTCATCATTTAAAAACAATCACACAAACACAGCCACAAGCGGCAACGCTGGCTTGAAGCCCATTGACCAGCAGAAGGAAGCAGCTCAATTTCCACAATCAAAGCCTCAAGCAGAAGTGAGAGGGTTTCAGTCTTGACAAAGCCGAGCAAATTCACTTCAGCTGGAAGGAGTGAGACCATTCACACACTTGTTTCATGATGACAATGTATGCAGCATTTCAATAACTGCACAAAGTCCCGCCTTCTGCTCCCTCTTCTTGGGTTATGAACAGAACTTGGTGGGAACATTCAGGAGGTTGTGCAGGATGTCTCCACTGAGTTATATCAGTTATGCCCTAAGACAGCTGGAGTCAAGGCCTTCTTCCTTCTAAGTCCTGCCCTTAGTGAAAACCTTTAATAAATGGTGGCCATTTTTAATTGTTTATTTTCAGACTTATTTATAGCAGGATTGTATAACTTCCTTCTAAAAAAAAAAGATAAACCTTGTAAACGCTTTAGACTCTATGTAATAATGACATCACAATGATGTGAGTTTGTCAGCTGGAGGTAAAACACAACTCCACCACAGGACTGTAGCTACACAGCAGTTTTGAAATGTCGTCTTGTTGTGTTATTGGGAGCCAGAATGGAAGGTGCTGATGAATGGTTGGGTTAATCACACATTCATTGCCCAGAGTGCGCTCTGCTCACTCCAAGAGTGCTCTGGATAACTGAACGGTACATTCAGACAGCATTCCAAATTTACAAACAGTTCAGTTTGTTTCACAGCGCTCCCACAATTGGTATGAGTATTTCTGAATGCACCAATCGCATCCTCTTCCTCCACTGTCTAAAACAAGCCAACACAACTTGCTAGCTAGCACTAGCTAATGTCTTTGGAGAATTGTTTTGCCTCCAGCTAAGCCCCGCCCACCTAAAGAACATCAGACTCTTAACGAACAGTAAAAGGGTCTATATAATAGTTTGATAACAGTAAGTGTATTTTCAAAAATGTTGAACTGTTCCTTTAACTCTAGGTTTCGGTATTTCACCTTCAGGTTTTTACATGTGTCCGGCATAATGGAAAATGTTCTTTCAGAAGACCATTTCCCATGAAACTAGCCACCTCAGCAGTCTGTAATAATACTGTATATATGAGGAGACTGAATAGCTTAGTTTCTGCCTCTCAGTATGGCAGCTGTTAGAGGCTGTTAGTGACCTTAACTGCAGGACCTCCATATGGGTTTACTTTAAGTAATGAAATCAGCAGAAGAAAATTATATCCCCTTTTAAAATACAAAATGTCTATCCTGGAAAATGTATCCACATGCTGTGTAAGTGTTAGTATTAAAATATTAAACAAATTATTCCTGCGTCTCATCTCCATCCTTGTACACTTACATTTTAAACTGACACTCTTCAAACACTTGCACAACAAAAGACTTTTTTTTACTCACTTAAGGCAGTAATTAATGTGTTACCACACAATCAAACGTGCTGATGTGTATTTAGGATTTCTAGTCTAAAAATTGCAGCTCTCATCACTGCAGGGGGACCTCCGATTTGCTTCTTCAGTTTGTAAACTACCATTTAAGGTGCATTAACAAAGATTTTTTTGTTTATTATCATTATAATTTATTTAGGTGGCTCCTAGTCAGAGCACACATACACCATTAAGTGCTTTGAATACTGAATCCTCCCTTTGAAAACTCATTCCAAAGCATTTAACTGTTGCTGCAAAGCCCCCACCCAGCCACTTCTAGTCCTCCCTCATTTTCATATTAATGGATTAGAGCATGCTGTGCTTATCTGATAGCTGTGAGGATGACTGCATTTATCTTATGGCTGTCAAATCCTCCTCTCTGGTGTGCTTGCCCTGATTGCGTTAGGGGAGTTTTCAGAAGATGATCAAAAGAGCCATCCTCAGAGTCCGAGTGGCAGTCACTCATTCTACTTTGAAGTGTCCACACTTTGAAGTATGCCAGGGAAGAAATGATATGCTGGTCAAATGAAAGGGCCCGGGACTAAATGTAATCACAGACTGTCTCCCAGCACATCAGAAAGGGAGCCATTTGCCATGGGATCTTTGAGTCGGTTATTGTAGTGAGGGCGATTTGTCCAAAGGACGTGGTACAACTGAAAGGTTGTAATAGGCTAATTACCTATCGATGGAATTCCATTAAATCTGTTGGATATGCAGAACAGTCTGCTTCGACCAGTGCCCAGGCAACCTGAATGTGCAGCCACAGCATATGGTAATATTTATCTCAGTTATGAATTACCCAGATAAAAGCAGACCCGCAGCCACCGCCTGAACCAACACATTCTCACTCCCACCTCATCAAATACCGACGCTTGGTCAGTGGCCCTACATATCTCACTATAGGCCCGTTTCCACTGCAGGAACTTCGGGGTAATTTTACGGGGCCGGGGCCATTGGTGCGTGTCTCCACCGCAGGAACCACCCCTGAAGGACAGAGTTCCGTAACTTTTACAGGGGCTAAACAAGTCCCTGCCTCGGAGTAGGTACTCAAAACGGCCCCAAAAAACTCCTGGCTGGGGCTTGGGGATTACTTGGTGCGGATTGGACATACTCAGGGTGGGATGTGATGTTTTGTAAATAACAATACTGGTTATCGTAGCTGGGCTAACCGTTAGCTGTTAGCGGTGTCTGTAATAACTCCAGTCACGGTCCGTGAGAAAAATATTTTTTCCAGCGGATGTCTTAGTTACAACATGACTGAGCTAGCAAAGCAGTTTTGTGTTGCTATGTGTGGTATTTATTCAGTTTGGGGAAATCACGATGCATAGAAAGCATCAGCTGACAGGACGTCATCTGTTAAAAGCCTCCCGTTGTGGAATACGACATGAAACTACTCCAGTTAGCTCAATCATGTTGTAACCAAATATTTTTTTCACGGACCGTGACCAGAGTTATTACAGACACCGCTAACGGCTAACGGCTAATGACCAACGGCGCCCCTACGTCGCCTGGGTCAAAATGGTCGCGCAACAATTACATCACATACAGAGCTTTACAGGAACCTTCCTCCTACTCCGCTCTCTCAGTGGAGACACGGCGGTTGAGAGGGCCGAGCGAGAGGACGTTCTTGTTGTAGTTCCTGCCCCCCAAATAGTACCAGGAACTTCTTCAGTGGAAACGGGCCATATGACACTCTAGGTACCCCTCCAGAGTCAGTTTTGGACACTCAGGGATGGTGTTTACATATATTGTGTCTTTTCAAAATAAACTTTCATTTTCACAGGAAATGTATAGTTTCTGCTTGTTAATTACATGTGGGCCCTTTTCAAAGTAAACTTAATGTATATGTAAAAAAAAATACTTTATTGTTTGTTGTTGTTACTTCCTTAGGTTTAGGTAACAAAAGTACATAGGTAGGTCTGGAAAAAACATGATGGTTTGGCCTAAAGTAAGTACATTTGTTACTAATGTTAAGGAATGTCATGTGCCATACATCACTAGCATGTGCTATATCATCTCATTCACAATAACAATGGTATAATTTTTAACAACATGAAAAATTCTTATTGTGATACTCGTGGTATTTTGACAAATTGACGTCATACTGTTACCCACAGCAACAACAAGCATGGCTGAGAGCAGAAGTATTACTCACTCCGCGGTGGTTCCAAAAAGAGCAGAAGTTTCAATAGTGTGGAATAAACTATGGCGTCCTGAATGTTTTATGAACAGCCCCGGACTTCTCAGACTCTTCTAGCAAGTTACCGCTCAGAGGGAACTCATTCAGTGGCTCCTCTGGCAGCAGCATAGTGTCTCTCCCTCTCCTCTCTCGCTGTGCGCATACGGGAGTCGGTGTCGTCAAGTGATTTTGTAAACCTACGTGCCTTCGTCTCAACAGAAAACTACATTTCTGTGAATGTGCGATAGTTATGGTATCATAACAGAATATAGTTATCGCAGAAATACACTGAAATACTGTGATATTATTTTAGGATCATATAGTCCACCCCTATTACACACACCTGCACCCTACGTTGTTGTTAAAATAAGTCAATTAACTTTTGGTTTCACATAGGAAACAAACAAGCGTCTCCAGGGTAAAACAGTGCTAATGCTAAAACAGTCATCATTCACCACATTTGCTTTGGAAATTGATGTCTGTGGCCAACCAGGGTAACACAATTTATAAAAAAAAACACTTTAGTATAAAGAACGGGATAACAAGTTTTTAACATAAATTAATATTTTCAGTCAAACTTTTTGTACTGTGAGGGTATCGAACCATGAGTTTTGTATTATAATCGTACTAACACCAGTTATACCTAATTATACCTTAATTAGACTATATTGTTAAACACCCAGCACCAGTTTTTTTTAAGCCTGATTGGCAGAAGCAATCCCTTTCATTGCTTACTCGTGAGGCCAAGCAGGTAAAATGGCTGTAAAATGACAAACATGTCTACATGGCAGGTTTTATTTGCTGGCCTTACTCTCCTCAACACTCAGCCATTTTGGGGTGGGGGTGGGGATTTTCTGCACTGTAGATAGTTCTGCTGCAGCAGTCAGTGAAGTTTGACAGGATGATAAATTGCCCTGACTGACTGTCAAGTTCCTATTCCCACTCCGACTGTTTTGTGTTTGCATTTTTTCCTTCTCTCCCCTTCCTGCCAACCAGCAAACTGCCAGCTAATAATAAACTTTGTGCATCCAGTGAAGTGTGGCCATAAACTGTTTATTGAGACGATAATTTGGCTCAGTATGTGTGCATATAAAGTCAATGCATAGTCTTCAATTAGACGGATGCAAACTGAAGCAAGTACTTGTAACACACAGATCATCTTTGCTGACATGCGACTAGGAGAGGAACTGGTGCTAGCATATGTCTGGAGCTTAGTGTGCTTAAAGAATCGTTGCTGTTTTGTGTAATGGTTTAATTACCCGTGGAAAAATTGTGCTTGACAGTGAAGTCCTCAGGAGTTTGGGGTGATTGCTGCATGATAAGGTCGCTCATGACTGGAAAGCCTGCCCAAGTCCCGTTATCAGCCGGTGAAATTTGGATGTGCAAATAAATGTCTCATGCTCTCTTTACCCTTATTAACCACTGTTGATGTGCCCTTGAGCAAAGAGTCTACCCCCAACTGTTCCAGTGCCGCAGCTCGGTCACCAGTTGGAAATAATTAATGGGACACTGCCAAGTTAGTGTGAATCAATGAGATCATGTTGGACCCTGAAGCTTTTCCCTCAGCATTTTGATGTTCTCAAACAGCTTGTATAGTTAAATAAAAGCTGGATTTAAAGGAGAAATACCATTAGAAAAAGAACATTGCTAATACTCCCACAAGCCAGTCTGTCATTATTAATTTAGCTCTTGACAATACTATACTACTAAATTCACAATATCTTGGGTGACATGTCAGCTTTTCAGGGTATTGCTTACGTATGGAGTACTGTGCTGTGGTTCCTCACCACTATTTCAGAGGTCATAGTGAGGGAGGGGATGAAATAGCCTTTAACATAGTCTGTTTCAGTCCGGTTTGGTTGGGTGGATGGCTGGGCAAAATTGCTTTGATAAGCTTTTTCAATTGAGATTTGAATCCATGGGATAGAAGTGTGACCTTTGAAAAGGCTGACTAGAATACTAGAATTCATATTTGATTGTTTCCTGTGATAGGACTCAGCTGGGACACATTTTTCCCTCTCTCTTTCCAAGCAGCTACTGTACATATATCAACTACATAGTGTGTGTTTTTTTTCCCTTGCCTTTTCATTTAAGTGCACATCTTCCCCAAAACATCCCCTCAGGACAGACACAGACAGCAGCATCCTCCATACTGACAACTCACTACAGTATGTGTTACTGTAGTCTACTCAAAGCTGGATCCAACAGCACTGGTTTGGTCCTGAGCTAAGTGGCAACAGCAGGTGCCTCTGTACAGTAGCTCACTCTGTTTCAGTGTGAACGCTGCAATGAATTATTCAAACTTGACTTTATATCACTGCTATATACCTTGGGTTGTGCCTGCTACGTCGCACTGGAATTTGGCAGCTCTTTAAGAGATGCAAAGTAAGTTTCAGGCGGTCTGTTCACCAGGGATCTCTCATTCAGCACTGGGTTCCTTTCCTCATAGTTTGCAATGAACTGATGCGCAGTTCAAGGACTGACACTTGAGCACGCTTTAAACATGATGGGAGGTGAAAGATAAAGAGGTAGACGCTGGCATTTTAAATTTCAGGTATCAACAGCAGAAGCGGTGTCTACTTCCCCATTCAGCTGTTGAGCTGAGTACTGCGAACCAAAGAGGTGCTCGATGGGCACATGCTTTATTGGAGTGTTGGTAACATGATGAAGAGTAGACCCCCATTTTTGTAACTATAATGTGATACTGAGTTATTGCAACTCAGCTACAGATGATTTCCTTCCAGGCAGCAACTTTAGTTTTTAATTTTCACTACATAACACCCAGCCTCCTGATGAAGGAGGCTCCTCTATATTAAAATAAATGAACCTTTTTTAATTGTTAGACCCTGAGACATCGCAGGACTTTGGAGCTACAACTGAATATTTTCATTAGTGACTAATCTGGGTGACTGTGGCTCAGCAGGTAGAGCGGGTTGTCTACTAATTACAGGGTCTTTAAAAAGTTACTCAAAACATTACATTATGGGGCTGCAAGACCACTTTAATGGTAGAGAGACTCTAAGTTATATTTTTTGCTCTGCATTGTTGCTGTCATATCTTTTTAAAATGACTAAGAGTGAAAACGATATATTATTAGTTATTAATTCTGTATATTACATGATCATATTTTTTATATAAACACTGTACAGCAGTCTGCCTAATTTCCACACAGTGCTTTTGGATCAAGGGCAGTAAAGTGCTTTCTCAAATGTATAAGTTAATACTAACCTTGTGTATGTGTATAGACTGATGTATTTTCTATTGGTTTTTGTTCCATTCTTGTTGCAATTCATCAAATCCTGTAAAAGTAAGTTATTCTGAATACATACAAAATGAGATTTGGTTAAATACAATTTCTATTTTCTGTTGTATTCACATACTTATTGCAGTGTGTTAAGTATTCATGCTTTGGCCAAGCTCTGCAGATTGATTCAATACCGCGCACTGTGGCAGCCCAGACAGTTAATTAAACAATAAGCACAGTTGAGCCGTGGTATGGAGTCAACTGTTTGATCAGTTGTTACACACTGCATTATGTTCAAATATAATGGTAAAGTAAAATGTATTTTATATTTTTAACTCAAATCCTTTGAGGGATTCATCCACCAGTACCTACAGGGAAGATTTGTGGAGCCCAGCAGCTAGGGTGGAGGCCAGCAATAGTCGTGTTCATCCTACATATGAGTGACAATAACCAAGTTTTATTTTGAAGCAAATCATTCACCTTTCCTTATTAAATCAACAAAAACATGCATTGTATATATTGTTGCATCAGTACAGTGTCGCCTGATTCATAATGTTAACATGAAAACCCCCTCTCTTGAAAATGGTATGACTCATTTCACTCAATTACACCATCACTTGATACCCTGGGGCTCTAAAAGACATTTTCCCATTGACTTAAATGGTGAAAGAGACATCTTTAAATCATTGGATACATTTCTTTGAGTGTCACCACCCCTGCAAAGTGACTTGTTTCAGTATCCAGATTTGATCCATGCGGTCCGATAACATTTGGAGAGTCTAGTCACACAATTGAATCTTTTTATACTCATTTAAGTGAACAGAGCGCTGAACTGGAAGTAGCCAAGTCATTTCATATGCAGCAACTGGACCAATTTGGCTTCATGCTCCACTGAGGAATAAACCAGGCCCTGCCCCCAACGCCGTATCCAGTCCTTTTGATTTATTATGATCTAAACTAGGAGAGGAAGAGCATGTGCGTGCATTGATATGGGTGGAGCAGATTTGGGGAGGACCAATTCACTGGTCCCTGGATGGGCCTGAATACCCATTGTATTTAGTTCATAGTTATAACTCAAAAATAAAAAATTAAACTACTTCTTTCCTAGTCTTGTGTGGTGAAACCTAGAGAAAGGAGTCACCCATTATTATTCTGCTATAGGGAAAAAAAACACAGGGTTGTTTGTTTTTTGTCAGAACCAATCACAATCATCTTGGGCGGCGCTAAGCCCAGGATGTAGGGACAGTGTCCTTACAAAATGGAAGCTATTCGAAGGTAGTCGAAGGGTGGGAAAATTCCAGCAGAGATAGCTGGCCAGTGGTAGACTTACAGCCACAGTCTACACCAGTGGTTCCCAAATGGTGGGTCCAAAAGTGGGTGGCCGGCAAATGACTCGCGACTGTGTCAATTAAAAAACAACAACTTTATATTGAAGTACAGTGAATTTCCGGTACAGAGCTTTTGTTTTGAGGTGCCGTCTCCTGCTGTAGAGTGAGTGACCAACAGAGAGCTACTTGACAGAGACAACTAGCTCGGTAACATGGCCAAAAGCAAGTGTGACACTGAATATATTAATCTGTGTGGACCTTGAACTAATGACCAAGGAGAAATCTGGAGCCTGTGGCTGTACATGTTGGGAAGCACTGGTCTACAACAACTTCATCTCTGACCTGACATTTATTTAGTGCATATACCATACAGTTTAAAAAAGAAAGCTAAATTAAATTTCTCAGTGATGTGCACATATGGTATACAGTATTTAATCAACACAATTATTCTGCATTAGTTCTAATGCACAGAAATAATAAAACATGTTGATATAATACTTTTCCTCAGTCACACTACTGTAGCTGTTTACTCAGTCTGCTTTTTTTGCTTTGTGACGGATGCTGCTTTCAGCCTTGCCTAAGCTATTTTTCTAATCACACAGTCACATAGATCTCTCAGCCCAGCTCGGTCTAGCACCTGAAATAGTGTTTCCCTGCATACAGTGCATTTGGCTAAATATGTCAGCACAGAAAGTAACTGTGAGGTAATTCTACGGGTCACTGAGGTGGCAGCACATGCAATCAGACATGACTTAAGGCTCCTTCGGCCCAGTTCCACTCTCTGGATTTCGGCGGCCTCAGATTGACAGCGAGGGAGCAGGGTAGGGGTTATGTATCAAGGCTGAGTAACAGCCTGTTTTTCAGACAGGCCCTGCACATCCTGTGATTCTACCCCTAGTTCTGGCCCACACCTTGAGTTGGGGCCAGAAGGCAGCAGCACACAATGTAGCAGCGTGGGTTGTTCTCCATTTTCAGGAGTTAAAAGGATAAATTGATGTAGAAAATGCTGCTCTATGCTATAATGGATTCTTCAGCGATGCCTGCCCTATCTGCTTATTGCAGCCCTGAAGGAAGTGTACTCACAGCTCCCCTACACAATGTGGGAAATTGCTTACTGCAACGGGACTTAGCAAGCATTGGCGCTGAATGTGAAATTAACCTCGCTATGATTTCTTTAATTTGCTTGGAGTGACATCTCCCTCAGGTGAGAAGGGCCTCTGTCAGTTTCTCAAATATCTCTCAGCATACACTCACAGACAACTCATGTTAGGTCTCTTGGTGGTTTTACGTTACTTACACCAACAGTGGAGGTTATTTTCTACCATCTTTTATTCTTTGTATTTTCTCAGCGTACATAATACTGTGCCTGTTACTGTTTCCTGTAATGTCAGGGTTCGGCACTCGACATGTAATGTTCTTCAAAGTATATATCAAGGATGCGTTTCTTGTTTAATAACTCCTGTGACCTTTGCAGAGCCCCCTTCCTGCTGTAATCAATAGGAATACCATTTGCAGCCAGGGCGGGATGATGCAACCAAATATATTGGGTTTCATTAATCAAGAAAAGACTGCGGCCTAATTAGATTTTTCAACTGGAAATTTGTTCATTTGTTTCAGAATTGTCAGTATTCATGTTTTTGTTCAAACAGAAGACAATAGACCATATCTGCTTATGAGATAGATATTACAGTAAAAGGCTTGCAAAACAATATTTTTCTTGCATTAGTTGTCATAATTAAGCCACAGTTAATACTTTTAGATGTGGATGATATGGGCACAAAATAATATCCTATTGTTTTGCTGCATATTTACAGCAATTTTTACAGCATATTTATTTGCAGTTTAAATTAAAATAATTCTCCTTGGTAGTTGTCAGTAGTCAATAGTGGGATGATGAGACAGCATACACCAGATGTAACATGGACCCGTCGATGCCCAGTCAATGCGTTCATATGAGTCAGCTGTCAGTGTTTGTCTCTGTTAGTAGAGACTCCACTCTGCAGTGTAGTTTGTACGCTTTACTGATACACCAGATAATTACACAGTAACACTGGGCTTCATCGTTTTCCTCTCTCTTACTGTTAACTAAATTTAATACTGATTAAAAGGCATTTTACTTTCACATCCTTGTATTTATAATGTTCATCTGTAGTGTAGGGTTAAATGGGGGCAGGGGCGTTGAGGGTACAGGGAACAGGTAATCCTGTTGTCCTCCTCTGGAACTGTGAAAGACGTCCACACTGCAATATGTTTTGCCTTCTACCCAGCATGCTGCAGTTGTTGTTCTTCTTCTCTGTGTTTATTGTGCAGCTCCTAAACCAGGTTTAAATGTACATGTACCGCCACCCACTGTATCTGACTGTATCTTCATCCTAGCAACAGAATTTGTCTTTTGGTGCGAAAATTAATTTGGCAGCAAAGGTTCAGAAACAGGGAGTAAGCCATATCTCAGTGTTATCTTTGCAATCATACTGAAAATTGTTCAGGGGGAAGACGAGTAATAATGGTGGTAATGGTTATTCATCTACCTCTTCAACCTCACTGCACTCACCTGCGGGACTGCGTGTAAGCTGTATGAATTGTCATTAGTGGAGAAATTCATACTGTGATTTCAGCTGTATAGTTAATATTATTATCACTTCTGGAGGGCTTTTTCATTAAATAGATTAAGGCATGTTACAGGCAACACAGATGTATTAATTTAGTGGTTAAAAGTGAACTTGAAGCTTCCCCCCCTTGTTCAAGGCAACATTCAGATAAAGGAACACTTGAGAAAAGCAGAGTGCATCAAAAACATTGTTAGATGAACGGTAAGAAAAGAGGTTTGGGATGTAAGAGCACAGTAATCATACTTGGTGGCATTTTGTGTGCTTGGCGAAGCTGATACGATCATGGTGATGATGTTTTATCTCCCACCATACTTCATTTTGTTTAACTTATCTTGGAGGTTTGACTAATGTTTGACTATCTCAAAGATGTCATTGGAAGGTATTTTCAGGCTGAATCATCAGCACAATGCTCCACAATTTTCTTCATGAGCACTTGCGAGCTGTAATACTTAGCTCCATCAGCCTAATTGGGAGCCTACATGCCACCTGTGGATATCACTAAAGGGTACTGTTAAATGTGGGAGTCATTATTACTCACACCTGTTCCTCATGGTTGTGCCAGTTACATTGAGCCTTGCATTTAGAGCGTCTGAATTGTGCAAGCAGACATTTTGACGAGCAGGAAAAACACAGGCGGGACTGATAACATTAATAATGGCTGCAGTCTATTTAGAAATGCCAGTGGCACTGTATGTATGCAGGCTTACTGGCATGGCTTACCTCGCAAGAACTGAGCCGTCATTAGTTGGTTGATTAATTTCATTAATTACGCCTGTGCTTCACCTGCTATGTCAAGTGAAAATGTCTGACACGAAAAGGGTATTTTTCCATGTTAAAAAAGCACGGTGTATCTTAGCATTTGTATGGTCTGAATCCCTGTTTTTAATTACCATAATTAAGATACAGACACTTAAATTGTCCTGCTGTTTGAACTGGATATAGACTGACATTATGCATCAGCCCTGCTGTGAATGATCCCCATTCATTTTCATCGCCCAAGTCTTCAGTGTATCTTTTATCTGTTCTGCATCCTCAATGTTCAGTGATACAGAACTCACTTTGTCAGTTGTATTTATATCGAATCAAACGCTGGGCTCTCATTTTCAAGCCAGTTAGCTGGAGGCACCAAAAATTCAGCCAGAGATGCTGTTTTATATCATATGGTCAACCAAGCATAGGGCACCCATTTTGAACCCACTCTCTTATCATGAAAGCTACACTTGTTAGTGGCGGTTGAGAACTCACTTTCATTTTCCTCTATTGATTCATGAGCCTTAGTTGGAATTCTAATGGGCTTTTTTTCTCTTGCCAATTTGCAACATTAGCAGGATACATATTTTATGTCTTGTTGTCACTAAATTAAAAATATGTTTTAAAATGAAATTAAATTAATACTTTCAGTGATCAGGTCTCAGACTTCATTAAAATGGCATGACTCATTGGACTAAAAGGCTTAAAGGCCACAAGAGGAAAAGAAGATGTCTGCTCTCTGGTGCCATACAACTGGAAATCAGGTGGGGCGGCATCAGTCTGACTGCCTCCAAGAAAACAACTTCAAACCAAATTGAATCAGACAGTATTAGGTGAAATAGATACTGTATGTCCAGTAAGGTGAAGTTTTATTCTGCTGGCAGGAATTACATTTCCAGTTTGGGTCTCTGCGATATGAAATAAAAGCTCAAACTTCAGAAGTAATGTCAGGAGATTGAACTAAAAATGTAAAAATGTCTTTGATGCATCTGTTAGGGGTGTTTTTTTGTACAAAGCAGGAATTGCGATCTGTCTGAAACGAGCTCGTGAAGGAACATCGTAACAGAGTTCAAATACATTAAGCATATTCGTGAAGCCTGTGTTTCCTCAACAGAGTAGGATCTCACATCCGAGGCTATAAATGTACCAGTCACTGCGGTTATTTCTTTAGCCCTTGTCTGAATCAGTTAGGAATGGCTGCTTAAATGCTATGGGGATCAAGTTAGCATGTAGCATTTGTGTTGCTCCTTGTTTCCGTCTGGTTCCACACACTGGGGTGATGCAGGCGTAAATTAGTTGACATGTTTGAAGTATTCCCAATGATATAACTTACTGTTGTGTAGCAGATGTGACACACCGTTGTAGTTTCACACCACTTCCCCAGATCGTCCTCATAGTTCACAGCAAAACCAAAGTGGCTTCCGACACCAGACCTGTAGGTCATCGGAGGATCTTCTATTTCTGGTGTGGTAATGATGCTATGGTTACATAGCATGTTGCCTGTTGCGTCATGTGGGCTGCCTTGTTGAGCACTTGCATTAAACACAATTTAAGCTGTATATTTTATTTTCCAAATGTAACAGGATAGTTTAATCTATTGTTTGGTTTGGAATGTGTAAAAAAACGAAAGCCTTGTACCAGCCTTGTTCATACATGAACATGTATTGCTATACCCTTAGTACCTGTGCTCCCTTATGCTAGAAATGCTGTCTGATGGCTGGAGATATTCAATGAACTGAAAGGAAATGATGTGGGCAACGTTACTTTCCAGTACAAACTCTGTCTGAACTGCATTGAAAGTTTACTCTGCTGTTCACTTAAATGTGTACTGTATGAAATGTTTACATCAAAGTGAAGTGCTCACCTCAAAATCTGATAAACTGTTCTCGACCTGAGAGGAGATTGTGACTTTGCAAAGGTCTCTGTGTGCACTTCTCTCAACTAAAGCCAGAAATATTGCACTTTAGTTTCTCCTTAGCAGGTGGAATCACCTCCTCGATTTCAGGTCAAACTGAGTGCAAAAGTAGAGGCTTAGAAATAATACTGGTGCCTTACAAATTGTAGTCAGTGGGACCCAAGCTCCTGATGCCCATGAAAATATGTGTAGAGCAAGGGGCTGATCAACACTGTTAGACAGAAGGGAAAAAGACAGTCTTTGTTGTTATCCTGTGGTTCTACCATGACACGCCACTATTTTCTCAAACGTATATTTCAGAAAGAAGTTTCATTTTTATGTAATTATATTGATTATTATGCGAGCAAATTCCCCCAAAGAAGGCAAAGAAGTGATTCACTGTGTTTCCCAGGACAAAAGTTCCTGTGCTTTCCTGTGGAAACCGCTGCATTTGATTCAGCCAGTTGGTAAATGGCAATGGAAGCATCAGGCATACTTGGCCTCATGGGTCACTGCTTTAGATTTCATTGCCCTAGTAAAAGACACAAGTGGCCACAGTGGATTTCCACATCCTGGGTATCATAATTTCCCATTACAGTCAAGTACATTGGAGCCGTGCATTCAGGGCGGTGTATAGGTCAACCATGTTAACTGCTTGGTGCGTGTATGGGGGGTATACACAGGGCACTGAGACATAAAGTCCTGGGAAAGTCTGTACTTATTTTATGATCCATAACTGAGCAAATGAAGTGCATTTACGTGGCACCTGTTTTGAGCAGGCATCACAAAGTCCGTCACAATAAAAGACCAAAGCAACAGACTTAACCCTGCTGTGTCGGGTCTGTGATTTGTAGCATTGATCACTGTATGCAGTAAACAAGCCAGACACACTGGAACCACTAATGGCTCACAGAAATCCATAAAAGCTGTGTTTGCAATATGTTTACCTTCATTAAAAAGATCTGATTTTATGCTTTGTCATGCGAATGTCCGTCTGACACACACGCCAGCTACTGCACATGTACACAACCTGCTGTCTTTCTTTAAATCAATGGTGCATAATGAAACACACAGTCAGTGGCACATGGTGCAGACACACACGGCCAGGAGAATGAGCTAAATACAGTTAAATATTTGAGGGAATCAATAGGTGTTGTAAGCCGGGCATCAGTCACAACTAAATAATGTTTGATATTCCCCCCAATTTATTTGCCCAACCCAGATGTAATCTGAATTTAAATCCCATATGCCTCATAGTATTGAAGTATGTTGATACTTATGATGTTGGTACAGATGTCGACTGTAGAGATGTAAATATACGGCCAGTTTTAATCTCAATTAAATTATCCGTACCATGTGGAGAGCAAACCAGTGCTGTGCCTCACTCTGTACCATTCTGAAGGCTTTTAAATAGAGTAGGTCAAAATATGGAGACCCTTTTATTTTATTTCAAACATGTAACTTCCCACATATGACAGAGATTACATTATATTCTTTATTTTCTAAGCAGATAAACACAGAGTTTTTAGGAGAATGGGTTGTTGAGGTGCCGGCTTTGGCTGTAGCAGCCTAGCGTAGCAGGAGACCTACTTATTCAGTGAAACAGATAATATCCAGTCCCTCTGCATCTGTCATAGCTTTAATTCTAGGTATATTACTGAGGGCCTGGGTCTCTGCAGGGATACGGCATTGGCAATGACTCGCACTGAAGCCGCTTGATGTATTCACACATCAACCAAACTGTTTAAGTTGAATTTAATTTCAAAGGACTAATGCGTTTTGAATTAGATTTAGCTCTGGAAATATGTCCCTTAAGTACAGTCAAGTACAACATTTGATAGGTGATGCCTTTACTCCTAGATCCCAGACGTTGCGGCTGGTTTTGAAAGTATCTCAAGCCGGTCCTCTTTTATTTATTTCCTGCTTTAGAAAAAACATACCAAAGTCAGATTTCACAGCATATTATTCACATAAAGCGTAGGCATGTTTGTGTGCGAATCCCATAGATAGGGTAGCACCATGTTAACCTAGCCTGCATAAATCCCCTTTATTTGGGACATCAGACTTGCACTGCACTATATGATGGCTATACTGACACTTCCCACACTGCACCCCCACCCCACCCCTCATCAGCAGGATTAAGTTTTAAAAAGTGCTCCCTTGCTGGTGCAAAGCCCGGCCATGAGCCACGCACCCCCACAAAAATAGAGCTCTTTGTGTTGTTTCTCCGTCCCTGTGCTCTCTTGGCATATTAACGCTTCTGTTTTTCAGACACATCCGGTGCTTGTTTGTGGATCAACATTTTTCTTTTCTTTGCTGTTGTTTGTGTAGCCACCAATATCTTTGCCAAGACTCTTGGACTCCATTGTTGTGTGAGAAAAGACAGGAAAGCTCATTATCGACAATGCCTTCAGTTTCAAGTTTTTGTTTTTTGTTTTTTGTTTTTTTTGACATAGTAGCTCGTAGATAAGAAGCCACCAGGGTTGCAGAGTAAGAAGGTGGCAGTATATAAGAATTCAGCTCACTTGTAGGGGAGATTGGCAGCACAGAATGGCAATGTCTCCACTCATGAAGCCTGGATTGTCTCGATTCTGGCTCCTCTTTTTATGAGATATTGCTGAGTCAGTGTCAGGTCTCTGAGGCTTTCTGAACTGTATGTTGAGCTCAGTTTTGCTTGATTGTGCACTCTGTTTGATCCCTGGTGCCTTCCAAACGCGTCCACACATCTTCCATCCCAAACCACCATTACCACTCTGAAAAGTTGTTTATAAATAGATTTCACACTGAGCACCACTGGGTTGGAAATTAATTCTGGTCAGGGTAGAATCTGCCACAGTTTCTCTAATACACATACACAGTGCTGCCTGCTGAGATCCTATAACCGTTTTATACAAGCACACCCAGTCAAATTGGTTTCATTATTAGTATTCTTTTGTTTCTTTTGGTTTCTTTCTTTGGTTTCTCTTTCTTTGGTTTCTTTCTTTCTTTTTTCTGTCTTTCTTTCCTGGTCCGTTCATTATCTATCATCAGACGAATTTAGATGCCTAATTTTTTTTTGTGATCCTTTGCAGGTGGCCTATTACTAAGACTGTACTTAAAATAACTTCACTTATATTTTGTTGTCTCTTAACTATACTTGACACTATACTCAGGGTTGGGACACAGTATGGCAAAGCATTTCATTTAATTTCAGTAATTTGCAGGTCTGGAGATAAGATAGTATGTAAAAAACAATATTTGTGTTTCCAGACTGTTGGCCCCATTCTGTTTTCCAAAATATAAAATTAAGAATTTCTAAAACCAAATTTATCAGCAGGCAGCTGGTGCAACCAAAATGTCTACCACTGTGAGAGAGTGCATGAGAGCAAGCTTGATGTTGTGGAAAGCAAGGCAAGAAATATGGCGCCCAATTGAACACACGTTCCAGAGCTGCCTACCAAATCCAGACATCTGAGAGCAAATTTTAAAGATAAAGATTTACCAGAAGTCTTTGCCAATTGGACACCAGAGAGAGATATTTTGTGATCGAGGGACATCTTAGTGGCAGTAGGATGGAGTCCAGACACTGGTGCTGACTCTGAGGCTGATGGCTGATGAGGCGTATGAAGCTGATGAATCTGTAAAGACTGGGTGGTGATAGGGAGGTGGAGGGCACAAGAAAGAGCCACAGCAGAGAAAGAACCATGTTTAAAATGAGGAGCAGTAAGATGATAGGCTGACAGAGAAGGTGTGTTGTTGTGCTATTGGCTTGTTGTGAAGCTGAAGAACAAATGATGACTCAATTGACCTACCCAGACAATGACACCTAGAGATAGTGAGTGAGCATTCGAGCAAGAGGTGAAGAAAAAGGTGACAAAGAATGGCAGGGTGAGAAAGAAAACATACAGCCAGAGCATGAAAAGTATTGCCCTCCTGACTGAACTTGCCTGAGCTAAAAAAAAAAATGCAGCAATGTCTTTGAATTGCACAGAATGAACGTTTATGATTATGTAGTGATGTCGTTTTCAGAAAGTAAATGGACAATCTTTTCTGCAGAAAAAAAAAACATAGCTGCATTCACTGTTGCTTCCATGGACACAGTAAATAAACATATGTCATGAAATTAAATTATTAATAAACTCATTATTGGTTCTTATTCATGATAGAGACTGAAAAATACGGGAGGAACAATAATATAATATTAATCCTAAAGTTAAGGCAAAATGATACAAGTGTGGGTTGCACTGGTTAGTTTACTTCCTCTACAGGCAGAAATGTTTGTAAAACTTTCAGCGTAGGAGTTTGGACTCAACGGCGACAATGGCTAAATGCAAGTTTTCCAGGGGTGGTTTCAACACTCCCAAATTTAAACCCTGGTTGGGTCTAGTATTCCAAATAGGAAAAGAAAGCTTGATGCAAACTTTGTGTAAACCTGTTCGACATCTCGAACAGGGGGAACACAACAATTGTAAGCCATATGCAAGGACAAAAGAGCCAGAGTCACAGCGTTTTTGGCCCAACTCAACATAAAAAATCTACCAAGAAGTCTTGTGTAGGAAACCCGTAGACCGTATCTCAATATGGCTTCCTTCCAATTTTCATACTCTCAGTTCTCACCCTCGCTTTATCAAAAAAGTAGTATTTTACTACTTTACTTACAGCACTATAGTATTTTATGGTTCAATGTTTATTGAAGTGGACATGTTTGTGTGGATCTGCGCTCCCTCCAGCTTTTTAGGTGCACTCTGCCCCTGCTAATATGCCAGTCATGGTGCTGTGCTGCTACTGCCTTTGGCCCCTTTAGCTAACTATAAAGCACTGACATGTGCATTGAGCCATCGAATCTGTCTGTCTTCCAGGAAGTAGCTCTAACTGCATGGTGTGGAGTTGAACAAATGATGAGTGGATGACTGGGAATACACCATTATTCCATTTCCTGCCACAGTATCAATATAAATGGATCAATGCACCGCTAATCCTCTGCTATTTTAGAATGCTAGGAAGGTAATCAGGAGTTCAGGACAATACTTGAATGCACTGCGTCTTCTACTCAGGCTGAAAGCTTTTTATTCCAAATGAAGACTTTCCACACAATAACCACAGGCTACAGAAAGCCTAGAGCTATATATGTATATACATATATATATATATATATATATATATATATATATATATATATATATATGCATATATGTGTGTGTGTGTGTGTGTGTGTTGGGGTGTGTGTTTGTGTGCTTTGTTTGTATTCTTTGTAGTCACAGTGTAAGTTCTTTGCCTCCATTTTTCTATTTCCAGCCAGGAAGTATGACAGTGGAGAATATCTTAACATCACCGGCATCACAAGGGACCAGGCTGGAGACTACGAATGCAGCGCTTTAAATGACATCGCCTCTCCTGACACCAAAGCAGTAAAAGTCACAGTCAACTGTAAGTATATCTCTTTCTTCTTCCTTGCTTCCCTTCTTTTTTCCGCGCCGGCCTCGCAGACACATGAAAGACACCGGGGCAGTCTTCAATGATACCAGTGTCATGTCCCTGACGGTGCACTTCAAGAAAGTACACCTTCCAGAAGTTTGAAAAAGTAGAAAGCCGGAACTTGAAGTTTCTTAATATTTAATGTGAGAATTCCCTTTTTGTCTGTGCATGTAGGTGATTAATTCACACTAAGGAAAGGTCTGACTGTTCTAAGCACTATTCCATTATGCAGGTAATGAGTCTTTCAAAAGAGTGAGGAGACAGTAATGAGGAGCCAGGGCATTAATGAATGATACTGGGCTTTAGCTGTCGTGGTCACATGGAAATCACCACTCGTAAGTATGAGCAGGAATGGGTGCTTGACAATTATTGCCATTCCCTCTCCTTTTAAAAGTGCTCCTTTGCTTTACTGTTATTCATGGAGGTTTCTGCATAGATGCCCTGTGCTAAATCTCACTTTTGGCAAAGCTTATCAGGCAGTCGGCTGGAGAGACAGAGGGGAGAGGAAGAGTGAAAGAAAAAAACACGCCTCCTGGCCCAGTTACTGAGTCATATCCTGAAAGCTAATCATGCAAGTTTTAGGAAATGGAGTTATTTTATTTCATACAAAGTATTGATGATTTAACTATCCTTTTTTGGACTTTGAGCCCAATAATAATTTC
Source organism: Epinephelus awoara (assembly GCA_035609425.1). Taxonomy (NCBI): domain Eukaryota; kingdom Metazoa; phylum Chordata; class Actinopteri; order Perciformes; family Serranidae; genus Epinephelus; species Epinephelus awoara. Next base: position 22,859,254 of record CM069303.1, on the reverse strand, counting down.
ACTATATTTCCACCTCTCTGAGTTAAGACAGCTTTCATTTTGCCTTCGTTAGAAAACCAAGTTTGTGGCCATTATTTCTGTGTAATGCCTGCCTCTAATGAGCTGGGTCTGAGTGGAGTTTTAGATGCCAGTTATTTATAGCTCTACTGAGACACGGGTTCAAGGATAAAAAGTGCTTTGACAACTGGGAGTGTCGTTATGTTACAGAACAAAGGAGATATTCACAATGATTGATAAGGCATGTCATAGTCAGACGGCGCATTTTAAAGCCAGGCAGCAGGGTTATGTGGGTTTAGTATCCAAACTGAGTGAATTGATTAAGAAGACTTTCCTTTGCTGTCAGGCAAAGTCACCACAGCCTGAGCACCGGAGCGGTACTTTGGGTGGGAGTATGCTGTAGTTTGTCAAGTGTTGAGGCAGTATTTGCCCGCTGCCCAGAGTTATCAGAAGCTGACAGAGCTACAGAGCTGTTCCTGTCATTGACCAGTTACTTATTCTTTATTATTGACGTGTACTGCAGAGGAGAATTGTGCGGATATCTTTTGTCGACTCCTTTAATAATTTTTCAATGGTATGTTATAAATTGGCTTATGAAAACTGTTTATGGAGTCTGTTTAATATAATATTTTACATAATCCTTTACGTATAGCAGAGATTCAGTTGCTGGGAAATGTCTCTTATACAAAGGAGGTAACAGTATAGGCTATAAACTCGCACACATTACTTCTGCCTTCTGGACTGAGAAATTGAGGTTCTGTATCTCACCCAGTCTAATTGTAACACATCAGTGGCCTTTCTTGGAAATGCTATGGATTATAATATAGAAAATAAAGACTCTTTTTTTATATATCAAAAGCGCAGTAGGATCCTGAGTGAATACACTAAAGTGACACTTTAACAGTCGATGTCCATTGGAAACCATTATCTCCAAAGTGTTTCTTTTCAGGAAGTAAAACAGCTTGTTGCAAGATCTATGAAAATACATCTCTGAAATAATCCAATGGGGTTTTTAAAGGATTTCATGAACCTGAGGGGTAGGAGAAATATAACCCATGGAGTAGCATGTAAATCATTATCATTAAAGATAATATCCAGTCTCCAGTGGACATGAGATCTCTTCATGTAGCAGCTCTCACATCTACCATGTCGTCCTGACAAGTCTTTATTCAAAACCTGTCTGCAGTAATTAGTTCAGTAGCCTGTGTCTCCACATAGAGTAAAAAGCCAGAGCTCCCTCCCACTTAATTCATTAATGTTTCATCATCATTCTTGACGTCCTGCTTGAGCTATGGCCAACATGAAAACTCCATAGTCAGACTTTTCTGTCCTCACGAGTACCTCACACATGAAAGGTCCTGTGTTTTATTGCTGCTGCTTAGCATTTGAAGTGCTGCGCAACTGTGAGACCTGCATAAACAAAACATGTCGCTGACATTAAAGCAGCAGAAAGCAACTTCGGTTGTCAAGACCTTCAAATGGCATGGAGAGGCGGCTGTTTGAAAAATCTTAACTTCAGTACGCCGTGTCATGTCGCTTTAAATAGTCAGTGTTTCAGCTCTCAAAATATTTTGTATGTGGCATGTTTCGTGATGCCTGTATTTTTCCATGAAAGTTGCCTCATCCCTTCTTCGTGGCGACTTGTGACATGTGCTCATTTACAAAGATAAGGGGCAGAATAAATGAATTAAAGTTGTCCACTGGAGCGGCTGATATGGCCACAGCAGGCAGAGCCAGAGCCAGCTGGTGGCCACTCTTCACTGCCTCCTCTCCACCCCGGTGCAATTCTCCCTCTGTGAAGGAAAAAGAGAGGCATTTGGACCATATCCCAATCCACTGTATCATCCATGCTCTCCTATCACACATCAAGCTATATTCACCACGCGCCCAGGAGCGGGGGGTATTGATGAGGGCTCAGTATGCCAAACACTGAATTAAGATAAAGACGTTAGCTGACACAGAAACTCAAACAAGAGAGGATAATTACACAGCAAGAAGCGAGAAATGAACGTTATTAAAAACATCACACTGTATGGGCACGTGCTCATACAGCTGTTTAACTCAGCTGACAAAATCAGCCACTGAACTTCGTAAAGGTTCTCCTGGGAGATTCTGCAGGTGTCACTTTTACTCTGTCAGTGAAATGCGCTGTCTGACAGATTTTTTGGTAAATAACCTTTTAAAATTGCCACAGAGAATGATGAAAGAGGGTGAGACTATTTTTCTTCCAAAGATTCAGATTTGTCCGACGTTAGATTGTGTAAGAGGCTATGAGGGCGTACACTGACCTCATCAGAGTATCAGCACTGCTCCTCTCAGAGTATCCTTCTTTTTAATGGCAGTTAAATTAAATTAAGTCATAAACATCAATCAGTCATGCCTGCACTATTTCTCTTTTATCGCTCTAATAAGACAGCAAAGGAATGAGTGACACTGACATTTCATGGGTTAACAGTCTAATTAAATACATGTCCAAACAATTTCTCTCTGCTTTCAAAACAATTCCTTTTTTTCAAGCGAAGAGTATAGTTGACCTCTGGGCTAATTGCAGATTAGGGCCACTAATTAAAATAAGCACACCAAAGTAATGAAAACAAAATTAAGCTCTAGCATGTTTGGAGTTTTAATAACGCCAGGCCTCCTATAATGCTAAGCCTGCCATTTGGCTTCCTATGATATGATGAGTTAGAGGCAGAAGGTCTGCGGCGTTGTCATTGTGCCGCTATTTTTAAGTGTTAAGTCCAGTGCATGTAACCTCTGTTTGAATTTCTCCCAGGCTCAAAAGACTACATTGATCAAACAGCGTTAATTAAATGCCTGGCCCTGCCTTTGTCTCCTGCCTTTATACATCCGGTGATGAATGAATGACGACTGGATACTTTTATGAGCTAAACCTGAATGATGGCAGTCATCCAGAGGGTGATGCTGCAATGAGATTGGCTGAAAAGCCCCACTTGGCGAAAGGATATTTCAGCAGTGATTTTACCTGATGAAATTTGATCTCTGACCTACTTTTCAAATTTACATATTCATCTTCACTGCAGGTGGGTTCTGTTATTGGCTGAAATTCTCACTGCACAGTGTGACTCAAAGGCATAAATATCACATCTAGGTGCCTGAGTCGGAGCGATGAATGAGAAGGAAACAACCGTGGAAAACCTCCGCCTGAGATAAAAAGACAGCGTTTGATTAATTAATGAAGCCACCTTGTTGTAGAATGAAGGCGTCCTTTACTAACTACATGCACATAAAACAATAATAAAAACCCGATTCTTTCTCAAGCTGAGAAATCAAAAGGTGTCTGACCTTCAGTGTTGTTAAGACGGAGAGAGCTGGCTGCTCCCTCTCCTAATTGAATGAGTGACACCACAGAGTTTGAGCATCATAACGCAAGATGGGATTTGACAGTTTGCACAAACTTTAGTCACACGTGGAAAGTACACAGACAACCAACTGTCTTGTCGTGCTACATTTTATTTGCTCGTCACTGTTTCAGATGCTTCAAAGCCAAAGCTAAAGCCGTTCGTAACTGCACCAGATGTTCTGATCGTCTCTTCATCTCTCGTCCTGTAATAATAGCAAAGCTGCCACAAGTCAATTTGAGGGAAATAAATGTGTAAAGAAGACAGATCAGTCGAAGCCATGTTAGCACCACAGATGTTTGAATTATTGAGGCAGAGTAGGAAGAGCCTGTTTTTTGGGGGGGAAGCTGTCTCTATTTTATCTATGTTGATGCAAAATGTTTTTTATATGAAGCCACTGGTTATGTAACAGCCGCATTTCGACCGTTAGAGCAGAATATTAATGGCATGGTCTTTATCACACATCTGGAACTTTAATTGGGTACCTCTGACACGCCAGATTCAACTTTGTTTTGTTTTGTTTTTCTCTCTCGCACTCTTTCCTCAGAGAGTCTGTATGATCTCGTCCCTTCCTATCTCGATGTAAGGTTCAGGTTTGAACCGGCGCAGGCGGCTCTCCCTCTTCAACATCACTTGTTTTCCTTCGTGGCAAGGTTACACTTGCTTTGCAGAGTGAAGCTTTGCCCTGTGTGCTTCCGAGTTTGCCAGCCATTTGTACGCCTCCTTCCTCCTCCTGTACCCTGCAGCTGTGAATTCTGCTCACATATCCACCATGGCCATATTTATAAAAAGAAGAGCACCTCACTTTTTCCTCCTGCTTACAGTAATTGGCCAACAAAACTGTGATCATTTTTAATTAATTATGAGCATGCACATTAGAAGTGCTGTCAGCAATTACAGCCATAGTATTGATAGATTTGGGGTAATTGAAATGCAGGGGCATACTGTGAACACTTCACATTCTTTACATCACCTTGTCTTCTGTTTGCTCCAGCCCGGCCTTTCCCTCTAAAGCTCCCATCATCTGGGCCTGTTTGGAATTCAAGCCCTGCCCTGTTAGATACACCCACAACATGCCCCTCTCACTCCCCTGACAGAGTTGTTCTGGGGAGTCATGACCATCTCAGATAAATAAGAGGCTAAAACTGTTTACTTGTGGTTATGAGACACATCTCCATGACCCCCCAGTATTACAATGTCAAGTCCTGACAACAAAGTAAACAACTATTAGTGGAGTGTGAGCATGTTTGCACTGTATTAGCATTTCTCATTAAGAGTCATTACACAGCGTAACATCTGCATAGGTCTACACAGCATTTACATTGGTATGTCCTACGTATTGTGTGTGCGCGTGAGTGTGTGTGTGTGTGTCCAGATGTGCCTCAGTGCGGTGTTTGGATAGATCAAAAGTAGAGTAAATCTTGATCCACAGTTCAATGAAATCTATTATTGGGAGTGTTTTAACATCGGGCTCTGAGTCTCAGCTGAGCATTTGTCGACAGTTTGCAGTATCCATTGAAATACTGTGGCTTACAATTCAAAAGAGAAGGCTTCCTAGAATTGGATTCTGATCCAATCCTAAGTAGAGTTAAAGCCAGTACCCTCAAGCTGTTTGGATGTAAATCCATCTCTCTACATCTCTCCAAAGCTCTCGTCTTGATTGCTATTTGGATTCCTTGCTGCACGCGGGGCATGAATAAGTGAGCGGAATCTTGATCTTCTGCAGAATAAATGTTCTCGCTAGTACTGTTTCAAAACATATTGACGCACAGCAACTTCATCTTTTAGCTTGGTCTGCAATTTTTTTTCGTGACTGATCAAAATGACTTTATAGAGCTGACAAAAGACAAATGCTTGAACACGGCAGGCTTACATCAAAGTGTCTGTAATGTGGATGTTATGTGTGTTTACACGGCTGGGGGTGACATACTGAACTCTCCTGTGGCAATAAAGATGTCTCTGTGTGTCCTGGTTGTGGTGCGGCTCTCACTGGAGCAACTCCACCATCTTACACGTGAACTCAGTCAGATAGGTGGGGATTTGTGTACCTTTAACCATTTAGTGTTCAACACCGACAATAGACTGAATCCCTGGTGCTGTCGACCCACACAGTCCCGCACACTAAGCCGGTTATTTATATGCCTTGCATTGTATAAAAAGAAGGAACACAATGTTCCCTAGCTGTTCTGAATAGAAATCTTAATTAATTAATAAATCTTGGCAGCAGAACCATTCCTGACCGACAAAAAAACAGGACAATGAAGCCCACAGATGGCAGTGGGGAACAGTGTCTCTGTGTGTAAGCTGATAAGTCATGCACTGATGAGTCCATTTCTTAATTGCAATGAAAACTCATTTTCAAATCTGGCTGGAGAGGTAGGGTTATTAATTGATCTTTTAATTAAAAAGCTTGCGTTCTATGGGTTCTCTTGGCAAACAATAGTTTGTAGCTAAATAAATCATATTCAGTCTTGAAGCACACCAATTAATCATTAATAGTCACATGAGGATTGCTTAAGGCAAGCGACTCAGTGAAGCCCTGTACATTAAGGTGCGATGCTCTCTGAACAAACCCTGTCCATTAATATTAGATGGAGAGAAGGTCAACCATTTTATTCATCATTAACATGCTTGTATCCATGTATGTTGTAGAGGTGCACAACTGGAGACACCGTCTTTGTTTTGACGACAGGCTCCACATAATGCAGATGTAATGGGAGTCGGTTTGTGATCGACCCACAACTGGCCATTTGTCACCCGACGGGGTCTTACAGCACCCATTTTTCTGCCATGCCTGTGCTATTCCTGGACCCAACCCCTTACCCCCATCTGGTGGAGTCGCTATGGCTCCAGGCATGATTTACAGCACCACCACAGCATGCTCTCGACACTAAATTACCTGGATTATTGGGCCTTCATGAGTTTTAGTGCACTACTTTGCATTACTCTGGAAATCCTGATGGTGCATTGCACAATATATGATGATATAGGAGGCGTCAGCATGTTGAAATTGGAATTATCGGATTGGAGTGGACTTTATGGCTGCGCTCTGTCTTAACGGATCCCAGTGCCAGGATCTAAATTGGAAAGACTTGATATTATTGATATGCATATAAAATCAGAGCATTTTGGACCACCTACAGAATTATGGGAGGTATTTTTCTCTATTCCAACATGTTGCAACAATTGTATAACTTTGGTGGTGGTGAAAAGGACAATTACTAGGCCCCGAACTACTTTTGAATTCATTTGCAGCACAGAAACTACACTCTAGTAAACTTTTATGAGAGGTGCCCTTGATAAGATAGATGATGATAGATGACCCATACGCCTGTACTGACATTGGGTCATTTGAGGAGAAATCTGGCTTTATATTCAAAGTTACCACTCCATAGTTACACCACTGAGACGGATGGCTTATTATGCTCATATCAGTGTTGAAGTACTCTGTATCTGCCTTTTTTGAAGGTCTTAGACTCGTCTCGGAATGAACCACATTTTGCCTGTTCTCGTCTCGGTCTCAGACAAAGAGGACTTGGGATTTAATTTCAACACCGGTCAAGACCACGACTGCTGGGTTTTAACTGCATTGTCTGTGCAAAAAAGGGAGTGTTGAATAGAGATGGTTGAGTTGATTTCAGCTTGTTAGCATTTGTATTTTTTGGCTTCTAGAAAACACACATAAAACCCACCTCAGCAATGCCTCTTGATTATGTTACAAGACATTTCTCACAGTACACCTATTGATACACACATATTACAGTAAGAGGTGAATGAAAAGGAATTGTCATGTGTCATATGTTTTCTGTTTGAGTTTTCATGGTAATGTGGAACCTTTAGATCAATTTGTGGAGTGCCAGTGATCTGAATGATCCACATTTTACTCTTATGCACTGGTCTGGTCTTTGTCTTGTCTAGGTCTCGATCCACTCTGGGGTTGGTCTCGGTTAAGGTTCTCTTTACTAAAACACTGACTCTGTCACTGTATGTCGATCATTCATTCATTCATTTTCCATAACTGCTTATCCTGTTGGGGGTTGCAGGGGAGATGGAGCCTATCCCAGTTGACATTGGGCGAGAGGCGGGGTACACCCTGGACAGGTCACCAGACTATCACAGGGCTGACACATAGAGACAGACAACCATTTATACTCACATTCACACCTATGAACAATTTAGAGTCACCAGTAAACCTGCATGTCTCGGAATGCAGGGAGGAAGCTGGAGTACCCGGGGAAAATCCAAGCTTATATCCACACAGAAGGGCTCCCTCACCCTGGGTTCGCACCAGGAGACCTCCTGCTGCGAGGGGATAATACTAACCACTGCACCACTGTGCCGCCCTGTTTGTTGATCAGCAAGATATTAAATATATAAAGACAGAGTAATTGCTTAGTTCCTTTGTTGTTTTAATCATTTTTTTCTTGCCAGGATTTTAACCAACTTCTAATAGAGGACAGTAATCCAAGTTAACCAGAAATAGGAAATCCTTTGAGTCTAATGAAGAAAGCACAGTGTTCTTTTTGGCAAGTGCTGATCCAGTTGGTAATAAATAAAAGGGAGCACATCAAAATGCTCCAACTTCAAATATGAAATACAGCTACATGAAAGAAGCAAATATAGACAGACGGTTTGCCAGTGGTTTTGAGTTCTCAGTTTTAACATGAAAGATAGTGGCTGTATGAGTGAGGTTTCAAGTATTGACACACCTGCCTTGGCTACCATGTCCACTGTCCTAGCAACTGTACAGCGCGACAGCCAGGTCACCCTGGCGCTTTCAGAGGCTTCAGATAATCAATGCCCCCGCACAATGACACCAATGGAGGATTACAAGGATTCAGTAAGCTTCTGTCGGTCGGCATACTGCATTGATTTTGTCATGCTTGTTATTGGCTTATATTTCTGTGCTCTGGAGCACTGTTGCAATTTACTTTGCTTGTCCTCGTCTTTTTCTTAAGGTACAGTACAGCTCTTCTCTGATGCACATCGTCAAATGCTAAACACTGATGTTACTTTATCACAAGCTTTGGTAACTGTCTTATTCTCCTCTGCAGATTATTGTAGCTCTTATATAAAGATGCTGAAGGACCTGTAACATTTTTGCAGGCTGTCTTTATGGTGTGGTTTCCATTAATGTCTTTGTGATCCAAATAGATACATGTCTGAAGCAATCTGTGAAGTCTGAACAGATCTGCGAAGTTTCTGAAGCGAGACTGAGTCAGAAGAATGTTGATGCTTTGAGTTTGGGGTATTTTATAGACACAGGAGTGCACACAGACAGCATGCACACGCCCACACACACACACACACACACACACACACACACACACACACACACACAGCCAGCACAGACATCTAGTCAAGGTCTGCTAATACCCCCCAGCATGGCATCCAGCATTTCATACAGTGATATATGAACAGGAAAAGCCGCAGCATAACCCAACGCTTGATTCACTGTCCCAAGTCCTTCGGATTATTCAGCCCAGCCGTGAAAGAGAGGAAATGGCTGTATAATTGGCACACATATGCAAGGACAGAAAATCAACATACACTAGTCATAGGAATGTGCTCATTAGGATGCAGCAGAAGGGTGGAGGAAGGGCATCCATCATCACAGAGCACACTGTCACCTCAGTGCACCTCTCCTACATGATCATATGCCACATGTACAAATGGTCACACGGATCTTTTTCACCTCGTACAGATCTGTTGCATCACACCTCATCTATCTATGCGGACTTTCACAGGATTACAGGATAATAAAGCACGTCGCTACTTCCATGTACCTGTAATACACATGAGAGCTGTCTTATTCAGTAGGAAGAGACTATTCAGACATGTTCATTAGATCCATTCGTCATTGTTTTAAGTCTGATCCCAGTTAGTACCTCGGGATTTGTTGTCCAAGGCTGCATCAGTCCACACTGAGGTCGTCTGTTAGGAACATCTCCAAATGCAATTGGATGTAAAGGTTTGCAGGCGCTTGGCCAAGCTCTTCCACTGGATACAGACTACAGCTCAGACTGACAGGGCGCTCTTAAACGCTCATTGTCAGGAATATAAATAGTCCGCATCTAACTTTCAGACAAGTCTGGGCAATTTACTGCTAGCTGCAGGACTGACCCCAAGAGTGTGAGCTTTTTCCATGTATCACAGGCTTTTAATCAGAAGCTGTTTGAGTGGCACAAAGTAATTTTGCTTGTATTGTATGTCAGATGACTGTGTATCTGATTGTGTGTTTAGAGCAGTTTTATTGTTTGTCAGGCTGTGGGGAGTCAAGCCAAGTCTACACAATGCACAATGTCAGATTGAGCTCTGTGCCTTATTATGATTGGTTCTCCTGTTTCCTTGCCTGTGTTGATTAATGGAGAAGCCAGAAAGCAGTCACGATAATACCAGTGGGCATGAACCCCTGTGTGTTTTCAGTTCTGTGAGGAAAAGTGCTACTTACAGAAAGCACAGCTTGTCCTCAGTCTTTCAAAGAGGGTCATTTTTATTTTTTTTGTCCACAGTTTATGAATTCAGCGTTACTCCGATAAGGGCCAGTAATTACAATTATGACAAGTGAAACATTTCCCCCCCATTATGTGACTAAGGGAATGGTAAGAGGGCTGGTTATTCTTTTCCTTCTTTTTGTCTGACTGGTTTTGTCCAACCTCATGCTGTATTCAACAAAATGCCATTGTTGTAAGTCTATATAGCTTCAATTCATTAATTTAATTCTTTCAAGGCTGTGTTACTATAAGCAGAGTAAATATTTGAAGTACAAAAGGACTGGGCTGCTTCAGAAACCGTTCATATGTAAGGCTGCCTTCATGACACTGGCAAAGAGATTTACACCACATTTCAACACATGAAAGGAGCCTCATTTTGCATTCACAGAACCTGCCTGTGCCATTGAGTCTTTGAACTTCTATTAAGCCATTTATCACCATGCAGTGCAATTCATTTCTTTTTCGAACTGTGGGGATGGATGCCCTCTTCCCTCCCCAACTCCGCCTCTGCAGACTCTGAGCGTTGAGTTTACACTATGTAATGTGTGCACTGACCAAGATGTCGGAGGTTGCCTTTTTCAAATTCAACAACCCTCCTTCCCCAGTTCTCAGTGTCTTATTATGACTTCGGCCTTATAAGATTGTCCTTATGCTGGTGATAACACTAATGTTTCTCTTGACTTGTATTTGTGACACTTATCTCTTTGTCTTCTCCAGTTGCTCCGTCTATCCATGAGATGAAAAGCCATGGAGTTGGTCTGGGACGCACAGCTCTGCTAAGGTGCGAGGCAGCTGCTGTGCCCTCTCCGACATTTGAGTGGTACAAGGGTGAGAAAAGGTGAGCCCAGATTGATTGTATGAGCTGTCTTGATAAAGTGTGTTGGCGTCTACTGGACGCAGCTGCATAATGTTTTGGTTGCAGAGCAACACCTCACCTCCTCATTTTTATTTTGTTTAGTTATTTAATGACATGTTTTGGGTTTTTTTCACAACATATTGTTTCAGTAACGGACGCTTGTGTGTCTGCACTTCACACATCTTAATTACTGCACGAGCCTTACCTGTACTTTGCACCTGTGTTTTCTAAAAACTGTTTATCAGCAGAAAACTGTACAGTTCCTCCTCCTGCTTCACACATTTTAAGCAAACAAGACAGTTAGTTTTGCTCTGTGTAAGTAAAGACAAAGTCAATAACAGCTTGAATGCAATGTCAGATATAAATACTGAAAATCTGCATTTATGTGCATTGCAAAGTGAATTTCATACTTCAGAGACGTGAGACAGCACACAAAGATATGGGAGCAGAGAACTACGAGCGAGGTGTTTCAGTCACACGTCAGGTAGACATCAGCACACCAACTACAATGGCAAGAGGTCATCTCCAGCAGCTGTGATGCAGCTGCATCCAGTAGATATTTGTTGTTACTCCACCAGTGTAATTATGAATGGATACAATTGAAGTGTGTGAGCTCACGTTATTTTGAAATGGATACATCTTGCCACACTGGATCTAGTAAGCACCATGGAATTTGACCAATCCTTGGAAAGCTTAGTATATTGTTTTAGTTGAGGTTAACAAAATCTGAATTGTCCTGATGCACTATAACCCAACCAACCTGTGACAGAAGCATACATACCAGGGGTGTCAAACATATGGATCTCAGGCCAGAAAAGGGTTCGGTCCGGCCCACAGGATGACTTACACACCTAATATTAATACACTAGTGAAGCTAAGAGGTCTCAGCTTTCAAGAGTAGAGATGCACCGATCTAGCTTCTTCAGTTTCGATACCAATCCTGATGCTGTGGCTTTGAGTATCAGCCGATACCCGATACTGATCTGATACCATGGTTGACCTAAAAAGCTATACACCTTTACATGTAGAACAGAAAAGACTAGAGGCATCAGGCATTGATGGCATCAGGCATTGATGACTACACTAAGATAAAATTAAACAAGATGAAACAGATCAATGCAATGATGAACTACTTATTTTTAACAAAAATAAACAATTGTGCAGCAGCAGTTGAAATAGTGTGAAATACCTCCACACAGCACATTCTCTCCTTTGTCTCCATGACGTATGACATAGCTCGCGTCACAATAGATTTAAAGGGAAAGGATTGCCTCAGGTATAGGTTGCCTGTTCCGATACTCGATCCATCTATGTTGATGATATCAGGGCCGATATTCGATCCAGATATCAGATCACCTGATAACCTGATAACCCTACTGCTAAGGCACTGACAAAACTTTAGATTTGTAAATGGTTTGTAAGGCAGGGGAATAACTTAACCTGCTTCCTCAGTGATGTCCACTTTAGTTTGGTGTAGTGATGCCAGCTTTACCACACGAGTGGAAATATATGGAATAATGTACATGTATTGACAGTGCGTAGTCGACTGAATGTGTAAAAACTGAGTCATACTGTTGAAATTGTACTTTTTTTCTAAAGACATCTCAGGCTGTTAATCATCTGTTTATCTGTTGACTAATAGAGGGGGAAATCTTGGAGAGCTGTTATTTATAGGTCATTATGCAGTGGTGTTATGGCCCACTTAAGATCAAACTTGGCTGTATGTGCCCTGTGAACTGAAATGAGTTTGACACCTTTGATATATACAGTAAACAAACGCTATTTATTGCTCATAATTAATGTTTTCACTGAAGGTCGCAGGGTTTGTAAAGATAGAATGAAGTTGGATAACATTGGACTTTGAACGAGAATCTTTTGCTGACACAGCAGTTATTAGGTCGCACTTGTTTGCAGACAAGCGTGAACGTGTGATAGGAAAAGTATGGTTTTCATTTCTTTGCTTTTTCCCAGAGACAGTGCATTTGTTTGTTCTGCCATTCGTGCGTCCTCTGGGGAGAGCCCACATAAATGCTCCTGCAGGAGTCACTTGTGCCTTGTCCTCACCTTGCACCCTAATAAAATGTTTGCTGGCAACTGGCTTAAATCAGTCGCGGCACATACATCAATCAGTCTAGATTCAAGTGTCAGTTCTTGAATTTAAAAACCAAATTACCCCCATTACCCATCATTTACCCACTCCTGGTGAGCACAATTTCAATCATCAGCTCACACTGTGCTAATTGTAATTATGGGGTGGATTCAATTTATTCAAATTGCTAAGGAGGCAAGTTGGCATGATTCTAGTCTTTACTTAATTCAAGGACTTGTTCTTTTTGTGACTTCTTACATGGCTTAATGGTGATTTCTTCAGTCACTCCTCATCCTGAAAAGGACATTATTAGAGGGACTTAAGCACAGAACATATAGCCTCTGCACAACATCAGCCCTGACTTCTTTATTGCTCCTTTTGGTCTGATATCAGACAGAATTGTCAATTTGTTACACTCCATTTCCATCTTCAGTCTGACATTGCCTCCACTCTAACCGATTTCCCCGGGGGGGAGGTGGATTTGATTTTCCCAAACCAATCACTGGAGGCCAACATATCCCCCTGAATCAATTTAAGGCCACACTTATGCGCAGTCAAGCCAACATACTGGTTTGGCAGAGTTTTAGGAGTGGAGTGAAGTAAAAACAAACAACAGGGTCGGGTGATATTGAGGAAACATGTCGATTTAGAGTACCCTTGATAACAGTGTCTGTCCCGTCTAGAACAGGCGCCATTGTTGTTATGCTCCTCATTGGTTTTGGCATACAGCTTGACAAGGCTTGACAACAGAGTTAGTCCCTCCCATGGTGCTGATTGGTTAATCATTACTCCCCCCACAGCGCCTGATTGTTCATCAACCATGAAACTGCTGTTTAATGTCATGAACAAATCAGGCCCTATCGACACTTATACAGATATTTCTGTTCACACAGCCTTCATTTTACGAAATATCTACGTACACACTACAATGCAAAAATGACCAATAGCTTGCCCTGGAGAGCTGTCCACTGTCTCCCATTATCGGTAGCAAAGAGTACAGACTGGGTTATCTTTCTTAACACACATACTGGAGATCACATCATCATTGATTACCCTCTGATATAAGAATGAAGCACCTCATTCAGTGATACATGTGATGCTCTGGACATGCAAAAGTGTCCTTCTAGTCCTCAACAGCTATCCCAGTCTCAACATTGTCCCACCAGCTGCTGGTTCAATCAGTCCTGATGATCCCAAACTTGTAGTGGACTTTAAACAACGGACACTGAGGTGGTGCAAATGACACTGGGTGCAGCAGATGCCTCCATTCGTCCATGAAATGGTGCAGCAGTACTAACTCTTAGTGTAAAGTAGTCATCAGACCGTTGTTGTAATTGTGTCCGGCACATGCTCATTGCACAAAGCAGCAATTGGCATGCACGAATCGAGGAGATGGCGTTTCTCGTTTCTCAAATGCTTCATTTTTCATGTCCACATGGATACAAAAGTCTCTGTACCAGTGATCTCAAACTGCGTGTAGACCAGAGCCAAAAAGCGTGGAGGAAAATATCAGTTTACAAAATATCTGTAGAGGCGTAGACAGGGCCTCAGTCAAGTCAGTCAGTTCAAAGGTCTGGATCCAGGCATCATTTACTGTGCACAGGGAATGAAGGCTACTTCTTATTTTGGCTCTGTGTTGATGCAGCCATACCATCAGTGTAGTGCTTCTGCCAGTTTGTCTCTATCGGAAGTAGTGTGACAGTTTTGACAACCCAATCTTTCTCTAGATGTGTTGCTGCTTTCATTCTTGAATGGAAGTGGGTGAGTGTTTATGTGTGCGTATGCAGGGGTAGAGGGGTGGTGTGGGGGGGTGGGGGGGTTCTTTCACTATGACAGAGGGGAGCATTGAGTAGTCTGATGTTGAACTAGCGACGAGACAAGACTCCCGCAGAGATTATCAGTGAATGTTCAGCTAACATTTGAGGAGGTCGCTGTGGGAGAGGGAACAACAGATTTGCGGATATTTGCTGGACATAAGGTCACACATAGTGTTTCAGCTCAGAGTGCCTCTCAGAGACACTCGAGCCAAGATCATGGGGGGCCACAGCAAGGCCAAGATAGAAACATGTTCCCTCTCTGGAGGTTTTTTACGGGTTTGTGATGCCAAATGTGAAACAGTAGCAGTGACAGAAACTGATGAAAACAAACTCAGCTTTAATATCTACAGTAATCTCACAATCAGGATGCGCAGCATATGCCGTTATAGAGTGAATTTTAATCTCTACAGGCTGTTAAAGATCATCACCAGCACCAAAGTAAACAATTTAACATTTGTCAATTTCACCGAGCAGATGCCTGGCACAACTGGAATAGAATTTATTGTAATCCCCCTGCACCTGCAACACAACGATGAACAACATGTCAAGTGGCACCCAGCTGGTTCATCTCTGGGTCATTTCTCTCCCTTCCCAGTCCTTCACGGCATTTCTCCAAGGCAGACGTGACAGGCCAAGGGATAAATAGATCTGTTGAAGAGGGTGATGAAGTACTGTACAATCTGAAGATCTACTAAAGGATGACAAACATTTGTACCGTCCTTGACTCCCGTCACCTCCCCCCCTGACACTTTTGTGTGTGGCTGAGAAAGAAAAGCTTCATTTGTTGTGCTTGTGCTCTGTTTTCAGGATTATCAAGGGTCAAGGCATCGACATCAAGAGCCTCAGCTCCAGATCAGTCCTCACAGTGACCAACATGACAGAGGATCGTTACGGGAACTACACATGTGTCGCCTCCAACAAGCTAGGGACGGCTAATGCCAGTGTGCCTCTCATTCGTAAGTTGTCATTCTATCTGCTTGTGGCTAACTGGAGTGGTGAGGAGTGAGAGGGCTGAGGGAGTGTTGTGGATGTCAGTGGGGGTTTGTGCCCTCAGATGTGTTTTCATTTTGGCTGCAGCATCCTTGATATAGGACAAAAGGTAAAGTCAAACCCAGTGCTGCAACTGGGTGCCCATACATAACCAGTAGAAATGGTTTCTTACTTCCAAGTCATACGTTTTGTAAACATTGATTGTTTGTTATGGTTGCGAAATTTGTATGTGGGTGTGTGGGTGTGAGCGTGGGTGTTTGTTGTTGTGCATCAGCTTTTAAATTCTACATCTGCATGTGTACTGGACAAAAACACCACCTGAGAAATAAATTTAGCTTTGAGGTTACAGCATCGCAATTACAAAGCCAGCTACACAGGTCAGCAGTGCTAAGTTGAATGCCAAGTAGCAGTATGACTCAGATTTTAAAGAGGTCTGAGAGTCAGCCCTTTCATAGTTTTCAAGACGCCATGAGGCATCTAACAGAGACCTGAAGAGGCCAAATAATCAGAGGCCAAGCTGCTGGTGCATCAGTATTAGACTGCAGAATTATTTAACATAGTTAAAGAAGCGTTTTGCATAAATTGAGATACTAAAAAAAAAAAAAAAACAACAGATTGTTTGCTAAACACCCTGAAACTAAGACAGCAAAAGTTTCCACAACAACAGGCACAAACAGTGGTCTACCATGGCAGAGACCCAGGCTGAATCCCTGGGCAGCCGAACCTCTAGCTCGGTGGAGCGTCCAGCAAACACAAGTAGCTGTGTTCACTGGTGGGAAGCCAGTGAAGGATAATGTCCATGTCACTGCACTGGGAACTTCTTCTAGTTGGTCAGGGTGTCTGCTCAGAGGGAGAGATCTTGGACAGATAATATGACCCTCTGGCCACATTATACGCTCCTGGTGGGGGCTGGTGGACTGAATATTAGAGATGCACTGGTCATGGTGGTGGTGACTGTGGTAACTTAGTTTACAAGTCAGCTTTTACCAAGTGGGGTCCATTGGATAGATTTCGTAATGTCAGTTTATTCCAAGGCAGCAGAATGTTTTAACACTAGTGACTGAAAGGAAGATAAAATGTTAAAGCTGAGCTGAAAGGGAGCTGTCAGTCAATTACACCCCCACAATACTGAGAATTGGTTTGAGCAGCCAAATAAGCTGTTTTTGAACAAGGTTTTCTAATAGTTATGAGCATTTATTTTCACTTAGATATTTCTGGATGCTTAATGAGACACTCATCAAGCCAAGTTTCCAGTGGTTTTCAAGAAGAGTTCCAAATATGTTTGTTATATGTGTATGCAAATATCTTCGGCTCACAAAATTCACGGTTCAGTTCGATACGTCACAGTAGTGTCACAGTTCAGTATGTTTTAGTTACAGCAACAAAAGTATGATAGAAATCATTGAGTATGATGTTTTTGACTTTGAACAATGATGGAGCTATACCTGAGTAATGCATCTTTTGGGCTGTCCTGTTAGCAGCATGAAAAACAAAAACAGCTCCTTACAAACTATTAAATGTCGTGTTGCTGTTGTAAACTAATACAGATAGAGCTGTTTTGTTTCTGAAATGCCAGAGATTTTTTCAATCGAACTAACTAACATCATAATTTGGGCTTTTATTTTGTAACAGTCTAGCTGAAATGGGCTCCTGAAGGAATATTGTAAAGCATGTTTGTAAAGCCTGTGTTTTCCACTACAGAGTCAAGTCTCATATCTGCGGCTGTAATTGTAATGTTAACATTACCAGTCGGCTTCAAGATTCTTTTGAGTCATTTGGGAAATGGCTGTCTAAATACTGCAGGGAGAACAGTAGCTTGTAGCTTGTGTTGCTCCCTGTTTTCCACCAATTGACACTGAGAGTAGGTGTTTATGTGGTGATCTGGAGAATGCAAGGATTAGGCCGATCACGGAGTTCTTTCTTAATGCACGTAAGACAAGCTTGGATCAACAATGGCTACATGCAGAAACTATGTGTGATGAAGTGAACAGAGAGAGACACAGTTTGTATAGGATGGTGGTGGCACATATACTCTTACCTAAATGGTGCTTTACCAAATTAACTTGGCCTTGGGCCAACTAAAATTAGTCTAACTTGTCCATCTAGCACTTTTGACGCCATGATAGCTGTCCTGGTGGAACATGATCCTCAGGGGTTCTTGACCTAGTATCCACTGGTCAGTGAAGATGTAAAAATACATACTACCAGACACACTGGAGTTATGCTGATGATATGCTGAAGTTGCCATGTTTGAAGTAATTCCACTGATGTAACTGCTGTCGTGTTGCAGATGATACATACCTTCTTTATTTTTTTTTAAATCCACTGCTCTCTTGCCATCGTCCTCATAATAAACAGTGAAACCAAAGTGTCTGCTGACGCCAGACCTATTGGTTATCGGAGGATCTTGTATTTCTGATCTGATAATGGCGTTACCACCCATATTGCAATGAGCTAGCTTAGCATAGCTGCCTCCCAGTGTGTCTCACTGGAGTAGAGTATTCTGGTTTGGAGGTGGGAGGGGCAGACGACATGTTGTGTGTTCATAGTGTGGGCGGCCTTGTTGAGCTCGGTGGCACTGAGAAAATTACAGTAAACACGACTCAAGCTGTGTATTTTTTTTTTTTTTCAAATGTAATAGAATAGTTCAACATATTCAATTGGTAATGCATACCGAACCGAAAGCCTCCTACTGAACGGATCAATACAAATACCTGTATTGCTACACCCCTATTTTGTTTTGCTGTCAATTAGCGTTCCTAGAAAGAAAGAAAGAAAGAAAGACAATTGAAATCAGCCAAAATTGGGATCAGCAGGTTAGACTTTTAAAAAATCAGAAATTGGCCAAGTAAATTCAAATCTGTTCATCTCTACTTCATATGTATTTGAGGAGGCCCATGACGGTCAATCTGGAAATCCATCAGTAAAAAAAAAAAAAAAAACTTTTTTTTTCCTTCCTTTACATCTGGAGGCACAGCCCGGAGTTTTTCGACTAATGGAAGTGCAGGGGCCTCGGCAATTGCTCACGCCCTTCGCTTCTGGCGGTGTCCCCAGGGAATCGCTGTGTTGTGTACAAATACTTCGAGTAGAATACCAGCAGAGTTTAGCTATTTATTACATTGTCCACGTCACTATATCACCATGTAGACTAATCTGACGTTTGTTAAGTCTATAAACACAATGACTGAACAAATGTTACTATTTCTGTGTGCACGTTTTGTAATTAACATGGTTATCGTAGATTAGCTGGGCTAACCGTTAGCTGTTAACGTTAGCCGTTAGCGGTGTCTGTAATAACTATAGACTGTATAAAAATAAGGTAATAACTCAATAAACGGTGAATAAAATATTTTTTCCAGCGGATATCTTAGTTACAACATGTTTGAGCTAGCAAAGCAGTTTTGTGTTGCCATGTGTGGTATTTATTCAGTTATGGGAAATCATGATGTTGAGAAAGCATCAGTGGCTGCAGCTGACAGGGACAGTCAGCAAAGCTAACATCAGGACGTCATCTGTTAAAAGCCTCCCGTTGTTGGATACGACATGAAACTACTCCAGTTAGCTCAATCATGTTGTAACTCCGACATCCGCTGGAAAAAAAAATTATTCACGTTGACGAGACGCAGTTTTGGGTGGAGCAGTTGTTATGGACGCGGAGCTTGCTGTTTCTGTAGGTACACATTTCCTGGGGACACCTGCATGTCTCGGCCACGCCCCCTCCAAAGCGCACTATCGTTCAAACTCAAAGCCCCCCCCCCCCCCCCCCCCCCCCCCCATGACGGTAAAGTCTTTACCCAGGCCAACAGCAGAGAAGGCCATCGTCATATGTGCAGTACAATGGGAGTCGACTATTGTGGAGAAGAAAGGGCATGACATGTATAACTGGATGAAAACCTTTATGATACAGCCCAAGCAAAATTGTACTTTATGACCTTAGCAAAGCAAGTAACTGTGGGATCAGTTAATCTGAAAAGCCTGATAAAGAAGCAATCACACAAAGGCAGATGCCACTGAATGAGGTGACCTAGGTTGACCCATGAGGACTGAGAAAGGCTGTGTGGTGTAAGAAAACTGCCTTTGAATCGTTTTGATGGGTTTGAGTTTAAAAAGCCTCCAAACAATAGCTGCCAACTGCTAA
The DNA here is from genome assembly GCA_035609425.1 of Epinephelus awoara. Classification (NCBI taxonomy): domain Eukaryota; kingdom Metazoa; phylum Chordata; class Actinopteri; order Perciformes; family Serranidae; genus Epinephelus; species Epinephelus awoara. The sequence continues at coordinate 22,839,511 of CM069303.1, read as the reverse complement.
AAAACACAGTAGTTTTAGACTTGCAGCCATCTCAACAGTCAGTCACAAGGTCCGCTGACTGGAACAAGAGGCAGTATACACACTGGCCTGCACAAGTGATCAGTCTATTACAGGGCGTACTGGTGATTTCAATGGCTGATTGAAGCTCTTAAATTTGTGAACATTAAATAGGCCCGTTATGTTCGGGAAGTTCGGGAACATAGAAATTATCAGAAAGAATGAAAGCACCTTCAAAAATGCCCTTAGGCTTATTCCCATTGTAGTGCTTAACAGCCAAGGTCTGTCAACAGGTCAATTAACAGCAAAGAAATACAAAGCTTTTTCGATCTTGGTGCACAGTCAGGGTTACATCATAATTTTCCCGTATTTCAAAAGAAGAACTCCTCTCCGCTTTTTTATTTTCTTTTTCCTTTTCAAATTCTAGTCTGCAGTCCACAGTTGCTTCATCCACTGCATGTACTCATCTGTGAATCTCTATGGGAAGTGGCTTTCAACCACTTTCATTGTTGAAAGAACAAGACACTTTCCCTCCTCTAAGAATGTTACAATATCTGTCTACACACATTCACGAACTTGTTCAAGAGCACTCCACTTTTTTTTCTACGAGCCGTCTCGGTGAGCCATTTCAGTTATTTTGTCCACCATCGAAAAAAAGCAGCGACAGCAAGGAGTTGGGGAACATGTTTTTCGCCAACGTTTTAGAGCGACTGTGGGTGGAAAAAAGGAAAAAATCCATTTAATGTATTCAGTGATGAAATATGAACAGGTGAATTAAATTATTCACCAGTTTGCGCTGCACCCTCTGATGATAACATTGTCCCTAGCAGGCCAGAGACTCAGAATACAAAAGATATTTCTGTAGAGTTGGCAATTGTCAAAGGAGCTCTCCACTCTCCTGTTTGTGTATGCACAAAGAACATCAAAGGCTTGTCTCAGATCCTCAAATGGATGATCTTAATGTGACACTAGCGAGGCCTCAAAGGCAGAGCTGCAAAGAAACCCTCAGAATAGTCAGAGGAGGCAGCTTCCTGTGCTGCCACCCCCAACTTCTCTCTCCTCCATTCCCTCTCTTTATCTCTTTGTCTGTCTCTCTATCGTGGCTTTGTCTCTCTGATTCTCTTATCTCACTCTCTTACTCTCTCATTCCTTTGTCGTCACCCCCCCCACTACCATCCTGTCTCTCATTCCTCCTCTCTATCATCCTCTTTCTCTCACACACACGGCGTCTCCTCTCCCTCCCTTCCTCTCTCATGATCTCCACTTATGGAAGAGAGGCCAATTCTGCTGTCGCTCTTAATGAGAAATGGCAAGCAATCGCCGCAGCGCACTCTCACCGGTGCGTCGACGCAAATAACAAAACCCAGAGGTTAGATTTCACCACGGGTGACTTTGGATTGCTATTTTAGAACCAGTCGATAGCTATTGATGAGCAAGATGGGAAGGGGGAAAGGGGCATGCATATTTGATAGAGCATCATACATCGAGGAGAATTTTAAGTGGGAACACAATGTGGGTGGTTTGCGGTGGAGGAATTGAGTATTTATGTATGTATACAGTAGTTTCTTTGTATGTTTCTATTACACTATGAGGTCCAGTGACAATTGAAGTCAAGTGAGGGTCATCCCCATTCAAATAAAGCCACTGGGTAAACAAAGATTAAATATAAATGGAAAAACATTCAGGGCTCAGTTTCATTAGTCTCCCGTCAAGATGCTGAAGTTGAGGGGTGCTTATCCTTCAGTGGCGTAAATCCTTTTTGTTTTAACCTAACAGCGTCAGTTTAAATCAGTCCAGGAAAAGGTTTGCTATTATCACTGATGAGATGAACTGTGACTCTGGAAAGCCTTCTCCCAGGGAAAGTAAACACTTTTGCCTTCCATCCAAAGCAGCCACTGGAAGACAGCTTGTTTGGTTTGCGTTTCAAATAAAACAAGGATGAAAAGCAGAATTTGCAGCTTGGCTTTGTGCACATGTTGACACGGTGGGTTCTGACTAATTTCTGCATTTTTTGAAACGAGTTGGACGGCCGTGTCCTCACTGTGTGCTGCTGTGCTGGTTGGGATTCAGTTCCTGCCAGTTGTGTTAGACCATGTGGGTTTTTGTGCTGTTAAACCATTAGTCAGGGATTGTGATCTCTTTCAGCTAAGTACCACTTTAAGCTGTGTGTTTAAAGCTGTGGTAAAACACAAACTGGGTTCTTTGGAGCAGAAAGAAAGCAACCTCTTTGTCACTACTTGTTGGAGTAGTGTGTGTGTGTGTGTGTGTGTGTGTGTGTGTGTGTGTGTGTGTGTATGTGTGTGTGTTTGTTTGTGGGCGCACAAAGCTTTTTATACCTGATCGCTTTTTGAATAACACAATACTCAGTGTCATCAGTGAATGAACAAATAATACAGTCGAAAAGCACTCGTCACAATTGTCTGTACTTCTAAACAGTTGTTAAGTTACAAAGGTGTAATGAAGTGAATATGATAATAGGCTTGAATAATGGCATAGAAATAATCAGAAATAAACATGAGAGGGTTTTTGTGCCTCCCTATATGTTCGCAAATGGAATATTTGTATTTAATTGATTACAACTGAACCAGAGCTTGCGCAGGACTAGTTCCTGCTGTGATTTATTTTCAGTCAGTCAGATTTAATCACAAGACACAGGTTTTCTCTCAATAGCTTCACTGTAACAACAGAAAAGTAATCAGGTATCAGCTTTCAGAGAAAATTATGGCATAATTGGGTTTTTTTGTCAGTTTGAATTGTACAAAACCAAAGCAGTAGCACTGGAACAAAACAACCTGCAGTGAATAAAAAAGAAGGATGCCATTTTCATACAAAAGCAGGAGCGAGTGAGGGCAGACATGAGCCACAGTAGGTTATCTGCTGATTTGTTTTTTGATTTACTCATTGGGTTTATTTGACATGGCAGTTAAAATCATAGTCAATGCCATGAATTAGACAGAGCTCAATAGTATGTTGTTTGTGGCTACATGTTACAGTCAGCCGGTCTGTTGTATGTACAATATACAGTAGTTTCATTCATATGTCCACAAGTTTATGTACCATTAGTGCCGGCGCTGTTTGCAAATGTTTGCGTAGGAATTACTCCAGCAGTCTCCGCAGCGTGAGCATTTCAGTCGGATTTGCTTGCAAAAACCGACGACTGACTGCATTTAAACATGAGCATCTGTGTAAACTACATAAAATTTGCTCTTAACTGAAACAAAGTTATCCTGAAAGACATGATATTCTTTTTGTTTGGAGTATGTGGAAATCTGGCACAAAAGCAGAGTAGAAGAGGAAAGAATGGAAGAAAAAAAAAAAGGCCCTGCTGCTTCCACAGCCCCAAACCGTTACAGACAGGAGGGGTAAAATGCTTGGAATTAACACACCATGACGAAATGTTGATAATGAATACAGCCTGCCATTGAACAAGAACACAAACACACGGAGCATTACGAACGTGCGTGTTGCATTCTGTGTTAATTGTTCATCAGCATAATCTTCAGTTAATGATTAATCTATTAAAAAACGTTATTTTTGTTTTACCCGTTAACAGTTGTACTGCTGTGCTGAGTGAGACCCACTTTGGGGTCTACTACATTCAAGGCTGTTTAACAACACTTACAGCTGCTCTGAGTGTATTTTCAGACTCCTCAAACACTCTTCAAACCATCTGGATAAAAACATATTCTAGTCACTGCAACAATAAACAAGTATTTTTAACCATGTTGTGCATTGTTTTCCTCATCCAAAGATGGTAGCCAGAAATGGCAGATTTCCTTGCTCACTTTGCAAGTTTTTCCTCCTGAGACCCTGTGTCCTCACATTTTGGGTTAACTTGACCTTACGCTTCATTCTACTTAATTCAGACCTGTTGTCCTTGTTTGTGGACACTTTTTGTGCAGTCTAGTGGCAGTAAGAGCACAATTCACTAATCTATGTAAAAACAAGATGGCAACCATCTCTGCCAAGTCAGTCTGCAGCTGATCCTGACACAAAAGTGAACAAAACCTGATCACATTTTATGGTTAAAACTTGTTTATTTTACTGTTGTCACATTTAAGGTCATAGGGATTTTAGTATCATCTCATTTGAGGACATTGGGACTTAATTATCGTTGACAATGGTTAGTGTGGGGATGTTCCTGGCGACTAATTTCCTTGTTGACTAAACAAAAATTTTAATTAAGACTAGTCCTCTATAGTGTTGTCACGATACCAAAATCTTTGTTTCAGTACCCATACCAATATGAATTTCGTTACTTTTCAATACTTTTCGGTACTTTTCCTAAGTAAAAGTCCTTTTGGCTACAAACCTTTAGAACAATAAATAGTAGGGGTGTAACGGTACAAAAAAATCGTGGTTCGAAAGTACCTTGGTACGGATGTCATGGTTTGGTTGCTCAAATGTTTCACCAAGTTGGTGTTGTCTCGTGTTGTCGCCCTTTGCGAGGCAGACTTTTGATTGTCCTTTTTCACGTGCGCCAGCTGCGAATATTGATACAGGTGTTGTCATACACACCACTTGTGCAATCTGTGCTCCAATAGAAACAAAAAAGGCATTTGTGTGCATAAATGAGTAAAATAGATTAACTAAAATAATGAATTGAATCAATTTCAAAGTACCAGTATTTTCCAAATGCAGTATAGTACCATTTGGAATACTCTAGTACCGCGGTACTATTTTAGTACCGGTATACCGTGCAACACTAGCCCTCTAAAAAAAGGAATACACTCAGAAAACAATCAAAATTTAGCATACAACATATTCCATTAACTTCCTAAAGCCTTTACCTTCAACAAAGTTAAGTGGAAGCAAATCTTGCGAGGTCATTGTCATGATGAGCTGTGTTATCTTCTCAGACCGAGATCACATCGTCTCTGGGTGAACAATGTCAAATTGGTCGGACGGTAGCTAGCACTGCTAGCTGCAGCTGCGTGCTAATCGCGCGCATCCCTAGTTAAGTGTTTTATATTTATCGGGTCCTACTGTTCCCAAATAGCTAGGAGAAATTAGAAATGCATACCAAACATAAATTCAGGTCTCAGGAGGATGTAACTGATCGTAAATATATATGTGATTGTAGAAAACAAGTGTGGCATACTCTGGCTACATATGCATTTATTTTATTTTGATGACGTTGGGTCGTCTTCAAGATCAACAACCATATTGAGACTCAGGTAAACTGATCTGTTATGCGGACCACACCTATGTCACACAGCTGATGATAGTAATATCCTGACAACATTTTGGTTTAAAAGTATTGATTTATTGAGGGCCTCAAAATTGTTTCTATGCTCAAGCCTAATGCTGTGGCATGACTATCTAACCACTGTCAGCTGTGTGACTGTGTATGTGACTGTGATTTGCTCAACCTAACGGTGCAGCATGATCACCCAGTCATCATCAGCTGTGTGACAAAGGTGTGGCCCATATTACAGATCAGTGTATGTGTGTCTCAGTATGCTTGTTGATCTTGAGGAAAGTTTTCATACAAAGTTTTATACAAAATAATGGGTTAATAGTTTGTGTTTACAGCAGAGCAACAGTGAGTGCTGCTGAAACACCGTTTGGGTTTTTCAAAGATTACTGGGTATTTATTTTTCATTAAACTGAATGCTCAGACCTGTGACTTGAATGTAACAGTAATACATGAGGCACAAACCGGGGCTCCTGCTGAGACATCCATAAGTCATGCATCCAAGTTTCTGTAGACTGTTGTCAGGCCAAACAGACACCCTATATAACCTTTATTCTTTAATGCAAGTTTCCAGGGTATTCTTGCTGAGAAAGAGGATAAAGAATTTTTTTTTTTTTTTAAATGTGCCAAAGCATCTGCAGGTTCTGTTTCTGACAGTCTCTTCTCGAGTGTACACATATACAGTACTATATGTACACACTCGCACACCTCATGATTTCAGCTGAAGTATAACAATCACCAAGCTGGCAATCCCTATTTCAACTTCCCATTTCATGTGCTAGATGGAAGTGAACTTCGATGAAAAGACTGAGGCTGTTCACTCCAATTTTCTGAGGAGTCCTCCAGCTTAATTGGTCAAGCTCTTATCCCCCAGCCCACCTCGGCTTAGCCCTGGAGGAGATTTTCTCCGCCTATACCTCTGCCTTCATTTCCTCCTTTCTCCTCTCCCCTCCTCCCCTCCCCGAGCAGTAATCGGAAGAGACTGATGGGGAAGAAAAAGAGTTACTCTCTCCCTCTCTCTGTCTCTCCCACCTCTCTCCCTCCTTCTCTCCGTCACTGCTCAGCCTCCCTCAGGCAAGAGAGACACTGCTGGCTACTTGGTTAATGAACGTCGTGTTCGTTTGTCACGCTTATCAATCACCACATGTGTAGGTGTCATTTCGACATGTCTCCTCATCTGCCATTGTTGTTGATGATGTTGTTTGTTCCCACACCGTGTGATTGTACCTGAGTCATGGAGCAGAGATGCAGGAAAATGGGTGCTAAAGGTGAAACCCGAAAATGTGTGTGTGCGTGATTGCAGCTTAAAATGCAGGGAAATAATGCTGAAGCCATGTGGGGATTGGAAGGCATGTTTTAGCAAGTTGTTTTCATCTTTGGTTGAAATTGCTTTTTCTTCTGTTTATTTGTCTACATTGCTCATAAACCCAGCTGGATCCCGGCAATATTCATCGCTTTTTTCCTGATTATGTTTCAAGACTTTTTAAGATGAACACAATAGAGTATTTTGACATAGCTTTTAGGTGTTTCAGTTTTCAAATAGCCACACATCAAAATATGCAGAATAAATTCAACATGGCGAGGTTGCGGTGTCCTTTATTTTCCCCCCAAAAGCACCCTTACAGTGTTGCGCCATTTACCTATCATTTGAATGTCTGAATTTCCATATTTAGGCAATCAGAAAAGCCATTAACATTTTCCCGTCGCACTGCGATGAGGAAATGTTTGGCGCTGTAGCCGAGTGTTCATCCTGCAGCCCAGCGGGCAGTGGACTTTATACCCACCCACCCTCACTGACTCCTGTAGGAGGCCAGATGCACTGCTAGGAATGCTCATCCCTGGATGACTGAGCTCAGTGGATGCTCACAGGATGATACACTCTCTGGACAGCATTAAAAAGGACATAGGATGAATAACTAATTTGCTGGCCCGCAAATTAACACAGTCTCTAACACCGACTACTCCATCATCATCATTGAGGGATCAGTGAGGAAAAACTATGACAGAATAGCTAAAGAGTTTACACAAGAAGCGTCTCCCTGCATGAAGAATACTGCACTCAAATGGAGCAGTGAAGGGAATCAGAAGTATCTTTGGAGCATCCTCCTCCTACCTTTTCCTTTAAGGGGTACTAAGTGAGATTTATACTTCACTATAGCACAAAGATGGCCATATTCTGTGTGAGGGGTTTTGATAGGATTAGGATCAATATTATTGACTCAGCATGTAATTCATGAGGTGCTGGCTTTTGGCACAAATACTCGACAAATCGAAATGTTGAACACATTTTTGCCTTTTTGCTGCAAGCTCCTTTTGGATCTTTGGTTTTATTAGCTCGCAACATGTATCTCCGAACACTCCTCACATATCGCACAGTGTCTGAGTCTGGAGTCCTAAAATCACAGCTTTGGTGTTAGCTCCTCATTATGCTAGTGATGAGCTAAACTCTGAGTGGGGCCCCCACATGAACACTGGTTCCTACAAATCATGTCCTATAAATCTCTCGCATTATCCCGTCTGCAGAGAACAAAGAGAATAGCAATCCATGAAATGAAATAGCTGTGAAAACTAATGTGTTTTATCTTGCAAGTGAGCAGGCTGTGCAAGGTCGACTGCCATATACAGTGCGTGAAATGATGCGTTGCTCAGCTGAATGAGAGAAAGAGCCCAAGTCAGTGTAGAGCTATGAGGGAGAGATTGCATGTCAAAAGATATGTTCCACAGTAACGGACGAGTGTCTGAGAGCTCAAGAAATGATTCACTGGTGAATTCGTACTCAAGTATTAATCAGATAGCACCCGCCTGCCTGTTTGAAGAGAGAACTAAAAAGAAACTGTCTCCACATACGGGCTCCCCCAGGAGTACTTAAAGTGGAAACATTTGTGGAAGAAAAGATGTATTCGACCATTTCTCCACCAATATACCGAGGGAAGAGGCATATCATTTCACGTATGAATACTGATTCCTACACAGTTTCCCCATCAAAAAGAATGATGAAATCAAATGAAAGCAAATGTTGTATTGTTGTTGGCATAACGATGGCCTTTTAAACAGCATCACAGTGATTACACAGTTGTTAGAGCACCTCTGAAAAGTGACAGAGAAGCCACAGATTGAAAGCAGGGTGTGGACGACTGTGCACCCTTTTGCCCCACAATTGAAATAACCATATTGAGTTTCCATGTAAATGGATTAAAAATGGAGAGTCTAAGCAGGCTTCTGCACTATTGCATGGCCTAGATACAGTCGTTCTCTTCAACAACATGAGGTAGTGTTCTTTTTGTGTGTGGATGTGTGAGGTGTAATCATGGCTGCCATGGTTTCCCCTGTGACAGATAAGCTCCTCCTCCACCATGAAGTCCTCTGGAAGACGGTGGTTTTTACCTTTTGTGAGGGGTATAAATAGTTCTTTCGCTGCGGGTGTGAGTCGCACTGTTCGTGTGCCAAAAACGCAAAGCTGAAAAAAACCCTACAAGTCCGACCACTGCATCACTTTGAGTTGAGCTCACATGGTAAGGAACAGCTTTGCTTTGCCACAGATCCCAGACTCCACTCCCCGAGTGAGTCACTGCACAAAGCTGGTCACAGCTTATCTCGAATTAAGTGCTTGTTTACCAAACAGAAAGCCTTGCTATTTATTTATTTGTCTCAAACTTCAGATCACATGAGCACTAATGTTTACATTACAGTGATATCTTTATAGCAAAGTAGCATTAAATAATTGATGCTGCACAGCGAGTGTGGATTTGGCTGTTTCGCTTTGTAAATCGGAAATCAAAGGAATTGGCAAAGTAGTTTTTGAGTCGACGGGCGGCACGGTCATGCAGTGAACCCGGTGGCCAGCTGGGGCCCTTCTGTAGGCTGTTGGCATGTTCTCCTCCTGTGAGCATGGGTTATTATTGGATTCTCAGACTTCCTACTACAGTCCAAAGACATGCAGGCTAGGTTGTTTGGTGACTTCGATTGCCCATAGATGTGAATGTGAGTGTGAATGGTTGTCTGTCTCTGTGTCAGCCACGCGATAGTCTGTCGATATGTCCAGGGTGTGCCTCACCTCTCGCCCAATGTCAGCTGGGATTGGCTCCAGCCCCCCTGCGACCCTGAATAGAATAAGTGGTTACAGATAATGGATGGATGGAGGGATTTTTGAGTCCTTCAGTAACCTTATCAACATCTATGTGTTGCGTCATAAAAATCATACATATCACTTTTATTTCCTGCACCTTTTTGCATCTGTCATCAGTCTGTTAGTTTTCACATAATTCATTCTTAGCTAAACATGTTGCCTTCTGTAACAACAATCTGCGGCAACATCTTTACCATACATGTGACGTAGCATAAGATCTACTCGCTGTGACATTTTACTCGTGCACTTCAAAAGTAAAGAAGATGTGTTTGCTGCCGTCCTTCCTTGGACACTCTCAGCTCCAGTAGTTTGACACACTGGACTGAACATTTCTGGATGTGACATTATTCCATCTCCCAAATGCCACCAGTGGCTCAGCCTGAAATGAGTTCATAAGGTAATCAGATTGGGACTCTTGAGTTTCGTCCACAGAGGGATCAAAGGCAGACTTAAAGTTCCCTCCTTTTTTTTTTTTTTTGCTCATTCTTCCGTCGGTTCATACGCCCTAAAAAGGAGGACATGAAACGGAGAAACGGCCAGTTCTGTAGCATACCAGAAGTGTGATCAATGTTTTTCACCCAATCAAAACACCCCTTCAGGCCTTTGGAGCTGCCCCAGGTGCCCCTCACTTTTTTTCGTCCATGCAAATCCGAGGCAACTTGGGGGGGATAAAAGGTGTTGTTTATGAGCATGTGGGGGTTGCATCTTGCCACAGAGACACCGGTCCTTAATGCATGGAGAGGATTTGTCTCCATTCCCTGTCCTTTTGTCCTTGCATGCACTTTTATTTTTTATTTTACGTCTCCATTCTGTTAATAATACATGAATGTCCTCTTTCCCTCCCCCTCCCCCTTCCCCCCCTCTCCTCCCCTGTAGCAATTATTGAACCCACCACCACTAGTGCTGTCTCAAGCCCAGGTCAGTATATGTCACCATGCTGTACACCAAATCAGCAAAGAGGTCCGCTGCCTCATACTAACCTGAGCCGAAATCCTCTCCTCCATCTTGATTTATTTCAATTGGCTGGCTGGAATGCCTGCTAGGTGTACAGCTTCATTGTTTGTCCTTTTTTTAAATTTGCATTCCTGTTTTTTTTTTTTTTTTAATTTTGGGTTGGCTTCTACAGCCTGGCTCCATATACCTCCTGCAGCCTGTGTCATCACAACACCCTGCCCCCCCTTTCCTTTCATTAAAACCCCACCTCCGCCACCCCCACCCCCACGTGGAGCAAACAATAGCGTCATCAAAGTGGCTGTTCCATAGGCCTCTCTGGGTCTGATGCTTTTCATAATGCTGATGGCTTCTTCTTCTTCTTCTACTACTTGTCTTTCTGGCTTTCTCACCACAAACACCACCTCTCTCCTGCTCGTCAGTGCTACCTAAATGCAGTATACATCAAAGGCAGGAAGCTGTTGGTGGCAAAGGCCCTTGGTTTGTTGTTTGCAAGATGGAATCTCTGCTGTCTTTGTACTTTTATCACTCCCTTTCTGTCTTAATCTTCCTATATCCCTCTCTCCCCGTTCTGTCTCTGTTCTTTCCTCTTTCTAGAACAATCAGTTGGCGCTCTGCCACCCTCTTTAACCTGATCTCCTGCTAGTGCTGTTGTCGGTGCTACACTGTCAATGTCGCCCTTGTTTCCCCTCCTCCTCTCACTGTATTCTGCCGCTTCCACATTCCAGCCCAGAGTAATCCCCTCTGCCTGGTCGTCTTTTCTCCCTCTCTAATGGTTTTAAGCAAGTCACAGAATGTAATCTCTCGTACTGGTTACATTATTTTTGCTTAATACTTTTCACGCGCACAGAAAACACGCAGACATGCACTCACACTGAAAAGCTTTAACTGGCACGGACACAAGCAACAGCCACTGAAACAAAAAACATGCTTAAATATTCCAACATGCACCTGCACTTACAGTACACTCGTAATCACATGTGAGGATTCATAATGCATGATGAATCCGCTAAGCGTTTTTGTGACTTCTCATCCAGCTCTGTGGATAGACGCCATCGTTTGCCTCTTGCGTTTTGTGGAGCCACAGCTCTGGATTAGCACGTGTTCGCCTGCATTCTCTACCTGTCTATCTGAGCCAAATATAATTATCCATGGAGATTCTGTCAGATAACAAGTTAAAATAAGCTCTGCAGCGACGAACAGTCCTGGCATGGCCCTGAACTCTCATTTGATGTAACGCTTGCAGAACAAATGACAATTTCATGGTCCAAAGGAACACCACTGGTTTCAATCGTGGAGATAAACTCACTCAGCGACCCACTGTTCTTGTTTTGTTCCAATTTGTATTTGAAGTTAATTTTTTGATGGCGCCCTCACTTAGTGGCTTGGCACAGGGAATTATTTTAGATCCCTGTAAACGGCTCTTTGTCCCAAACATTGTTTAATCAAGTTTAATAATTAATTTTAACAGTATATTAACTGCTTTTATTTCCCCTGTGAAGGAGTTTGGAAGATGTGCTCCCAAAATAAGGAATGAAATTCGAGTCTGTAAGTTAAACGAATCAGGAGATCTGAAGTGGAAAAATTGTTCATCCCCCGCTGCACTTGGAGTGCATGTTTCAGCTCATTGATCAAGGGCAAATGACAAAAAAATTCAAATTACATAGAGAAAACAACGTTAATAGGCAACATCACTCATCGTGCTTTTACATCTAACCTTGTTGTGCCAGTGCTACTCTAATAAGAAGCAGTTCAGGTGGGCCAGTATGTTAATGTGTAGGTTAATTAGATCCTATTTGCATGCTCGATATTAGATTGTTGTGACTCAGAGCTTTTGTACTCTGATCTTTCAAAGACACAACTGTGGACATCCTTCTGCCACAAGGATAATTTGCACAGTGATCCCAGCTTGCATTTGTATTACCAGTCAGCAGTAACACTTGAATAACAGAAGTCTGATGGATTACATATTCTAAGCAAGTTGCAAGACTGGGGAAGTTGCATACTGATATGAATGGAAATTTAAAGCTGATATGCTAAAACATGCAAAACCAACAGTATGACACTTCAAGTTAAGCTGATATTCTGATTCTGGAAGATATACAGTATATACAGTATGCTAAAGCCAGAAAGGTAACAATTAAGCTGTAACTGGGATTTGATCGACTGAAACTAAACCACCACTAACTATATCACTGAATACAGTGTAGATTTATTGGATAAAACATGAACTGTAATGGTAATGCTGTTAAAGCCTTAAGGCTCTATAAAGGGCCATTCACATGCAGCGTCTTTAACCGCCTGGAAAACGCAAGGTCGGAGACTGAGTGCTACTTTTGTGCCTTTTTTTTGAGCCAGTTTTCAAGAGCGCAGTGGCGTGTTGCATCTGAGGTTGCTAAGCCACACACCATATCATAGCCTATTTGCTTGAATTCCTGAGCTGAGAGCTGATCTTCCTCCAGGCGCTATTTATAAGTTTGTTGGCGTATCATCCGTGGGACCGATGAAAAACTCTGCCACAAGCTAATATTTGCGGAAGAAGGGAAAGCACCTTTGAGCGTGCCTGCGGCTAGTCTACATTGAAAACAATAAATTTGAGGGGGCAAAAAACGCGGCATGTGTACGGCCCCTAAAACAGCCCTTGTCACAAACTGCTACTGTTGGAGCTATATTACAAACCATACTGTATCCATGACTCTGAAATGACCAGTTGAACATAACCTCATATAACAGTTTGTGTGATATCTAACGAAATGGTGCTTCATGAATGGCATTGTCAGGTTGTGTACTTAATGTGAAGTTACAGACTTAATGTAGTTTCAGAGGTTACGCATGTAAAGTTACGTAGGTAAGATTTAGGGAAAGAAACATGGTGATGACGTACCTTAAAAGGACTCAAAGTTCAGTTGGTTTCACATGGGACACGACCAGTCTCTTGGGGCAAAGTCCTGTGTTTGTTTGATCCATCCACCACCCCAACCTGCCTCCTAATGCAGAGTTTTGCTCTTTATACTACTTCCGTCTGAACTCCCATCAGTGAATTGGTCACATGATTGCAGCCTTACCAATTATGTGGGTAATATATGAATTCTGCTGCATTACACTTCACAGGTATATGTATGAACAGTGCATGAGAACAGCATGGCCAGTTTCACCCCTGACTACTCTGTAATGCTGACCAAATTGCAGTAAGTTGTTTCTATTGATTTGTCTGTAACTTGAAGCTCTCATCAACAAAATTAAAATAGTTCATGGCTGACGCCCATAGAAGCAGGAAGCCCTTTGACCTGGTTATCCAAGAAGAGGCCTGATAGTGAGATGACATGATACAGTACAGGCATCCTGGTGGCCAAATCAACAAAAACCCAGACTGTTCACACAACACCACCCTTCCTATGAGGAAACTGAGAACTTGTGCATCTTGTGCAACAGGCGGCTGAACGTCAGCAGCGGTCAGTGCACTGTTCTTGGCTGTAGCGTATTGGGGAGGCGGCATCGAGTCTTTCGATGCCAATAAACTGGTATGGAAGTCCAGCTCTGTGGTCGGGCTGGAACTGCACAGTCTGGAGGCAGTGGCAGAGAGGAGGATGATGGACATGATGAACACTGTCCTAAATAACCCCTCCCACCCGCTCGGTGACGAGCTGTGGCAGATGGACAGCACATTCAGCTACCAGCTCATCCCACCAAAGAGCAAGGCGCTATGCTTCAGGCGCTCACTTGTGCCCACTGCCATCACAGCAACTGTGACCATGGCCTTAAGCCAGTTGTGACCCCCCCAAAAACACCCACACCTAACCCACTCCCATTCAGCCAGACCTGTCACACTCACTGCTCACATCTCTGACTGCTCCAACAGCCAGACTCAGTGCTGGAAAATTGACTTTTTCTACATCTGTTGAACAATGATCCATGAACTTCATAATAAATACCGCTCTAAATGATATCTGCATCATAATTATCATTGTTTATGGTGGTAGTTGTATTAAAGGAATAGTCTGACCTAAGAATATGAAACCGCACTGTTAGATTTTTTCATAACACTTTCAAACATTCAACTGGTCCTGGATATTTTAATGTTTAAACCTTTTAGATTTAAATTCTATTTTGTATAATTTTCCCTTCTGACAGTCTGTATTTTTGACCTCTGTCATTCATATTTCACCCGTGGGGGTCAATAAAGTCTTAATTTATCTTGTTCTTTCTTAGCATATCTCATCTCATAAATGTCATAGAGATATGTTCACACTTGTCAGGAAACCACGGACAGAAATAGAAACCATCTGCCGCCGCTACTTGACAGGAGCTTTAATCTACCGTGCCACGAAAGTTTCTACCGCCTATGTATAAAATGGTAATATGCCACGTTTCATTGACAATAACAGTCTTAAACTTGTTTTATCATCAACATATGGATTTGTATGTATTTACCTTAACATGAAGCCCTGATCTAATACTCCAAAGCAGCTGGCTCTGTGCCACCCTGTCATCCCAATGAAATGTAGATCTGTGATAATAGCATATGCTCCCACAGGCTTTCACTTCTGTTTATTTCCGCAAATCACTTGACAGTAGAAAAACAATGTTCTTAACAGTGTGCTGAGCCCAATTTCTTGTCTCAGCAAGGCACAGTGTACAGTGCTACTGGTTCAAGGAATTTTACATGCATTATACATAATGTGTTTGACTCTCTGATTCCCATGTGTCATGTTAACTCCCAAATAAACAAAATTCTGGCAGCCCGAGTGGAGCTAAGTGAAGATGATCCACACACTGTTTCACTCCCCTATTAATCCTGTTCTTAGCCCTCATTTCTCGCAGTGCATTATTTTTTTCACCCCAATATCTGGTGTAATCTGAACTAATTACGGAGGAGGAGGTAACGCTGTTGCTGTCGTCTCGGAAGCCTGGCATGTGAAGCATTTACTTGACCCTCCCCCCGACCCAGCATGAATCATAGGAGATTAAAGGAAAGATTAATGAGTCCGTGAAGGTTTATGCGTCTTGGTAATATCATGGAGTAGGTCATAAAACACGGATCTTGTCTTCAGAGGATGCACGATGGAGCAACATTTAGGAATCCAGAATGGTGGTCTGCATTTTTCCTCTGCCTGTTTTGCAAACCAGTTTCTGTATAAAGATGTTTTGAAATTGAAAGTCTCACAAGCCTAATGAAGACCATTCTCTGATTGATTCAGAACGAGAGCAGTTCATACATCTTTCTTTATTCGAGGTCCAGAGCAGAACATCAAAGAGATAATCTACCTTATTAAGTATTCTTCCAAAGTCCTCCAAAATTCAAAAGTCACTCACTCAGCTCCCCCAGGCTCAGGGAGCTGTGTTAATCAAATTATTTTAGTGAGCATGTAAAGCTTCTTTAATCAAAGGAGAGCTCGCTAATTTATGTCTGAAAGTGGGGTAATGTCTTCTTTGTTATCTGATGTTGGTACAAGTTGGAACCCAAGGCACATTTTGTTGATATTACACTGTGAGAGACCTTCTCAATAAATAAACAACTTGGCATTTTTCTCTTAAGTTCTAAATTAATATTCTCTCTTGGCCATCACTTTGTAAATATTAGACTAACTATTACTGGAAAAAGCCCATGCACACATTTAGTCTGTCTTTGAAACCGTGTAATGCATTACTTTGCTGATTAAATCTTCATCTGACTATTTTCAAAATACTGTTGCAACATTTTGTAACTTTGGCCCTAATACATAATGCATCTTTAGCTGCGTGCATTAAAATTTAATAACTTTTGGACTTTTTATCACAGTTCCTTTTTCATGTTTGGCCTCAGTGGGAATTAATAGTGATAAAAGAGTAACAGTTTGAAATAACATTTTAAATTAAAGTTTTCAGATGTTCACCCAGTTCAACTGAGGCACTCCATTGTGGATGAGGAGCAGCCTCTCTGCTGAGCCTGAACATTGGTTGCTATCAGCTATCGGCTTGTAATGAAGGCAAAGTCACTTTGAGATTCACTGTTATTTCTTTGTATCTGAAGCAGCGTCTTTACTTTGTCTGTGGGTCTATTGTCAATATGGTGTCACATCAAACAAAAGTTCTGTTTCTTGTCATATTTCGACATGAAAGCCGAAACATCAGAGCCATTGAACAGGAGAAACTGCCACCCATATTCACTAATTCACTGCAAATTATTTTACATGCTGACCTAGGAGCTCATTGCTCTATAAACAGAACAGCATGTATATATTACACTTTTTTTTAATAGGCAAAGTGTTCCCAGTCTCGGGCCCTTCAGCAGTGATCGCTAAGTCCTTGCAACATTTACAACATATGCTCCAACATATGCTACATGTCCACGTGGACTACTGCTGATAAATGATTAGAATTGATAACCTAAATAACGGGCCACCCTGAATTAACTGCCCATGGAGAAAAAAGTAAAATATTCACAGGAGTCATGGACGGAAACTAAACGAATGTTAAAGGTATCTTTGGCTTTAAGACGCGGTAATACATTTTTGCTACTGCAGTGTGTCCTTAATTTCCATCAGGATTACTTCTGACATTGTGCAGGAGAACACTGATACTTAGAGATTGATATTGGATTCCTTGGATGTCATTGAGTGAGCTGAATAGATCCGGCTGTCTTTTGTTCCCCCCCAGGCTCAGTCAATCACCGTCAATCAGTACGCATCACCAATTACATAACACTATCTTCATCTGTTCCACAATTCTTTTCAAACCAAACTTGGTTCACATCCCATATGTTGTCTGTTCAGACATTTCCATCTTTAGCTGATAAGCAGTCAGACGCACTAGAAGAGTCAAACTGAACCAGGTACTGGATTTTAAAAGGGGCTTTTTTTCCTTGGTTCTGACTTCACACACAACGCAGACTCTTGTCACCTTTCTCCTCCTGCAACCCTCAAACCCCTACAAATCCACAGTCAAGTTCATGAACTTGCACTAAAAATATTCTAAGATTTCACACGTTACGGATAAAGTCGTCATCATGAGATGACCCATGCAGGACTCCTGAGTGTGTTCTTTCAAGCTGTGTTTCAGCAAACTACAGCTAAAAGAACTCAGTGGTAACAATGCTAACGTAAACAGTTCTTTTTTTAATCACTTCTGTAGCCCGAAGCACGAGCTAGAAGTGCTAAAGTTGAGTTGCGTCAAGTGGCAATTACAGCACAGTCACCAATGTGACTACTGAAAGCTCTGGTTTGTGACTCACCCCCTGCTGCTAATGACATTATAAATACACTGCACTTATGAAATATTCAATAGGATGGAACATCTCCCACTGATTAGCTTACGTCGGGGTCTTGTCTGAGTAGGCTGCTACTGTAAATCCTAGTGGACTGGACCACAGCATTAAACTGCTTGAGGAGCCTCTACAGTAAACAGCCCTGCTTCTCTTTACCCAGCATGCCTGGTGTCAGACACACTGAGCTACCCACAGATAATCCTTTTTGGCAGTGCATTTTCTACCAGCCTTATCAGTTATATGGTGGCAAGATCAAGAGCCGTGCGAGCCCCCCTCTGCACCCTCCTCTCGCCACTGCACCACCACCCCAGACTCCTGTCCCGTACGGTTTGTTTTGAGGTGATATGCTGACCTTCATTTTTACCGAGTCCTAACTCCCCCAATCTTCTCTGGAAGGGCCTGATAAGCAGATGGCATGTCATCTATCATACTTGACCCCTAGATCCCCGGACAATGTAAATAGACGATGAGTTTTGTCCTGTGGAACTGGAAGCCAGTGGAAAACCTGTTGTTACAGTACACGGATTCAAAAACACAGAGTCTGTGCTCAGGAAATAAACTTCTTTCTTTGCTCAGATGTGTAATATATATCTAATGAAAAGTAAATAGTAAAACGAAAGCTTCCGGTGAATGTGTGTTCAAAACTGCTCATAATGCACCATGTTATACAGAATACATCCAGCACTTAGTAACAACACTAATTATCCATTTTTATAGCACTCTTGAGCTTTACGGCATGATCCTGTGAAATATCAGAGTGTGCCAGTGTTTCCAGAGTTCATTTAATTGATCAGTGGTACCTGTGCCTTACGACAAGATTTACATTACCCTAACAACATTTGTTTTCTGGAAATGAAAGCCATTATTTTGATATTATAAGAGCACACACTATGATTGCCATATGATCTTCTGTTTTCTCTCTGTAATTCATTTTAATGGGTGTGAATGAAGGGAAGTGTTATTTTTGCTATTTGGCTGATTGGTGCTGGGTTGTTTGTGTGATATTAGTCATTACGGGGTTAGGTCTTTTTTGCTGTGGCTGCCTGGGCTTTTTATTACAGTGCCCTAAAACACATTCTGAGTGCTAATACTGATTAGTTAAATGTGGGAGATACCGACAATGAAATTGATTTTGTGTTTTACTGTGCCGGGAAGAGTGCTTTAAAACAAAGTGATGTCTCCTTCTCCTCATTTGTGTTGGTTAATTAATTGTGAAACACTTAAGATAGCCTTCAAAAAAAAAAGAAAGGAAACTTTTTAAAAGCCTCGGAAACACAGAAATTAATATTGATTGTACAATTGTTTCGATACACAAAACAAAACATGATACATGGATGAAAGGGCCAGTATGCCTCGGCATTATGTCCACTTTGGATGATTTGCAGCCACCGCTACCACCAGTTTCTCCTCTGTGAACTTGTTATTGCGAATACCACAGAAGGCCCACCTCTCAAATCATCTGATTGGATAATGGGGAAAAAGAGGACATGGGGTGCTTTTCCAGTCTGAGTTGAAGTTTTTTCACTTATAGGAGAGGCAGTGGTCTGTGAGGCTATTAAATACATTTGGAGAGTCAATTATAGTCACTATATGAGAGATTCGTGCGGGTCCGTCATTTTTAAAATATCTTTGTCGTGTGCTGCAGTCTATCTTGCTTGAGCTATGCTATACTGCCTCAACGATCTCCAGTGGGTACTTATCCATTTATCCGTATCCGTAAGCTTTCAGAAAACATGCACAAGTAGGGATGAAATGAAGGCAGAGTAGAGACCCATACATAGAGATACATATCTAACATTAAGCATAAATGAGTCATTAATGCTCCTCTGAGGGCCACTGCTGCTCTAGCAGTAACACGGTATATCCCAATATGTCTCTGATTCCAGACTCATGGGCCCGAGCCTTCGCTGTTTGTCTCTGCCCCCCTACAACGACTTGTTTTCAGGGCTGCTTTTCACCTGTTTGTCAGTCTCAGATATAAATGTCCGTGCTGCGCTTCCCCCCTGTTCTACTTACCCCACATCTCTCTCACGGAGTCTCTCTGCCTCTGTGTTTCCAGCTCTATCGTTCCCTTGCTCCCACATGTACCACTCTCCTCTCTGCCTCTGATTATCTCTCCCACTTCGCATCTCCTCAGGAGTGTCGGCCATTAAATGCAAACCTGGTCATGCTGTCAGTCCCACGCACACACAGAAGAAACACAGCGGCGCACACAGAAACCATAATAACTGTCTTCAGAAGAACAAGAAAACTGTTTCACAGACTTCACTTTTTTCTCTGCTCATATTCCATGGATATTTCTCTGTATTTGTGAGGATAATATTGGTGGTGGGTATTAAAACTGAGAACTGTCAAAGCCTTTGCAGTTTTTTAAATTGTGCAAAAGAATCTTCTTTCTTTTATGTGTTTATTCCCACCTCTTATTCCAGCTCTTGTTGCAGGCGGTGCTTTTATCCCTGTCGCTGTCACTTATATTCTTTTTCTCTAGCATAACTTTTCAGAGTTTGCAGATCACCAAATCTCACACATCTCGCGCTGTACCCGGAAGATCAAAGCACATTATGCATTGTAGCGCACTCAGGTCTGTGACATCCTTCCCGGGTTTTGATGTTGTATTTACAACTGTTTTTCAAAACCTGCCTTCTTACTCTTGAATTGAAAGTTTGGCAAATAAGAAGAAAAGACCACAAAAGGGAAGTCACCGTTAAAGGGAAAGGAAAAGTGTTTTTTTGTCAATTCAAATCTTTTTCCAACTTTAATTGGCCCTCTCGCCACGGCAGTCAGGGCGATTAATAAGACGATTCAGTTGGAAAGATGAGTTTTGGTGCTCCCAACAACAGACAGGACTCTGCAGTTGTGGTGTGAGAGCTGGAGCAGAAAATGGATAGTCATTTCCTTTTATGGCCACAAAAGGCTGCTGTAGAGATTCAGTCTTGGTCTATAATTGAGACACCAGGGTATATTCTCTTTCTGGACAGACTCTAATGGTTAGTGCATTAAGGAGGATGATTGAAGAAAGCAACACACTTACAGTAGAGGCTGCGGTAAATCAGAAAAGATGGCTTTTTGGCCAACTTGTAGATTGCAGTGGGTTACACTGTGCAGTGCTTTAGGTCTTCCCTCCCTCTCATCTCTGGTGAGAGCACTCTTCAGCAGAGTTAAATGGGTGTAATTTTGAGGCAAAAGAGAGAACACTTTTAGTGGTAATGGAGAGAAGGCTTTGGACATGTTGTCATTGCCCTTGGAAATACAGTAAATGCACTCCTCAAGCCTCGCTCAGTTGTTAGGAGGCTCTTCACTGCATCACTCTCAGATTTTGTATTCAGCTCATGAGGGATGAGGAGCTGAGGCAGTAGCTTTCATTAAGACATCAGCTGGACTGCATATTATTCACAGACCTGCAGGTTCAAGGTGCGTAGTCCTGCCATTTCTAACAAAAGCCTCACATCAGTGTTCATTTTTTGGGTTTTATTTTTCTTTTCTCTTTTAATAAAAATTCACATTTCAGTCATTAGATATTTTTCTGTGGGTGAAATTTTTTCCTTGTGCATTTTTAATTTTTACATCTTCTTAGAATTAAGAGGCTACACCTGTTGCTGTGTCTGATGTGTAGTTACCATGGTGACATGTGTTGTGCTATCACTAGGTTAGCAGAAAATTTGCAGATTACTTGTTTTTACCAGAATGTTGTGCACACAATGCCCATGTCACTCTGCAGTGAAACAATAGAGCCAGTGTCCTCAGAAAATACAGTTAGTTTGGGGCTTGATTCATTTTTAAGAAACAAAAAAAGATGGGAAACACAGGAGGCTTTTCCTTTAAGTCTGGCGCTCCTTTGACTCAGTGGGTTTTAGTGCTGCATTTCAAAGTGATATCCATTTAAATGTGGTGAGATTTTAATGCTTTGCTACGTAAAAATCTTGTCTTTTATTTTCAGTTGGCTTTGCTGATGTGCAGCCCTGTAAATGTGGAAACATGCCCACTGCCCGACCTCAAGTTTCCACTGCTTTCTTGCCTGCTCTGAGGTGCGCAACACCTGAGTCGAGAGGAAGCTAACCTTAGCTAGTTAGTGATGTAGTCTTTTTTGGGCAGTAAAACCTCCTTTAGCATTGTTTACTGTGTTAGCACCACTAGCTGTGCTGACACTGCTAACAGTGGTAACACAGTATACAATGCTAAAGGACGTTTTACTGCCCAAAATTGAGCTGCTTACTCACCAGGATGATCTGGAGGGAGACCAGATGTTGGGCACAATGTTTCCACAATGCTGCTGGGTCGGGGCAAGCTAACTAGCAGTAATGGCTAAATGAGCCTCAACCAGCTAAAAATATTCTCTGCAATTAACCGTTGACATTCCTAGGTCACACATTTTCCACTCACTCACTTTCCCTCCTTGTCACTTAGCACTGCTCCCTGAGCTCTCCACTGCATGCGTCACCAGTATTTACTCAGATGTTCACTTAATACTATTTATATGCTGTTTATCTTCAGAGTAAAGCACATCTGAAAAGGTAAATGCAACCGCATACCTTTGACAAGCATATCTAAATACAAAAATTTCCACCAGTAGCTTATAAACATGAAAGATAGCTAACTGAAGATTACACCCACATCCACACCTCTTGTTATTATGACGTTAACATCGGCTTCCCTTATGTTTTTGTGGTTTGTTCCAGCTGTTCTGTTATTATTTTGTGGAACTGTCAGTGGGATTGTTCTTCCTGAATTTAGTCCATAAATATGTAGTTTTTTTTTCCTTCTAAAAACGGTAACATATAAACGGTTAACATATCTTTGCATTAAAAAGCAGTTCGATCATTCTTCAGATTGTAGTTTAGCTTTTATTTGATCACCAAAGCTGAAAACACGTAGTGACATTAGAGACATTAACACTGCCTCACAATACTGTGATATTACTGTGAAACACTGAGCACAGCGTCTGTCAGGCAACTCGCATTTCCAACCATTTCCTGCGAGCTTCACTTGTGACTCGGGGTGTCGGGACTGGGTGGCTTGTTGTGTGCTTTCATATATATTCATATATGACAGCTGGCTGCCAGCAGATTACTGGTCTTTCATGTGATTGTGCCAGGGGGGTTGAGTCTTTGTTGCCAGCCATCCTGATAATAGTTAAACCACAGGAATTCTACCCACCCATGACATGTCTTATTCCCATGTTTTTGAATCTTAGAGGGACGGGGTGCCTATATGTCAACCCATGATAAGTTTTTGGAATTACACAGTAATTAGTTTGCCCATTCTAAACAAACCCTGACTGACACTGACAGTGGGAGACGCCTGAGGAGTAAAGATACTGTGCCCACTGACTCCAAAAAGCAACCTCTGCTAAACCCTTGCATCCCAAATATGCACAGAAATTATTATTCTGGGATTTGTTTCACTTGTATAAATCAAACATACAGACATAATGATATGGAGATGCACTTAAGCTACTGTTGTATTGTTTAAGACTGTTGCTGAATCATTTTCTTCCTGTCTTAATTCTGCAACAAGATTAGTGACACTTCAGAGGTGGAATATGTTTGTGCAGTGTTTTAGTTTCCACGGTGTATAAAAACACTAGAAGCAGCATCTTATTATTTGATCCATATCATTAATCATGTGCTGAGCTGATGGGAAGATGATGTGATGGTGAGACAATAGAACTTTGTCAACCGTCAGACTTTTTATTACACTATTTATACTGAAGGTGTGTCCTGTTTTATACTTCAAGTTGTATTCGATCACTGTGTGCAAACCTGCAGCACTTGGTATGCAATATTTTGGCATCAGAATGATAAAGAGCTTCGAAATTAGCCAAAATCCAACAATTTGCATCCAGTTATTTTGTCCTTAAACACTTTCTCAATGGAATTTCCAGAAAATGTTTCACAATAAACATCCATATCACAATGTAAAATGACACTGTGATGAATAAGCCGTTCCATGTTGCCCACCTTGGTTGTTTAGTGAGATAAAATATTTCTCCATTGAGCCATACATCTGCAACACTTTAAATCCCCCTATTTAGCCCTAAGCTGCATGTAATCATTTAGAGATGGTTTATAGCGCACTATAATGAGGACATAAGCAGATATAAGTGTTTAATAATGTTGTCAACAACTGTAACTCCTCCTGTGTGCACCCATGAGGCTTGTGTGAAAACAGATAATGAATGAAAATTTGAGAAACAACGTCTTCATAGGAGAAGTTGACGAATACTGCACATTAATAACCACTTCAGAATGTCTGCACAGCTATGTTCAACTACATAATAGTGTGTTTCATACCACTTAAATATTTGTATACTGCTTATAACTGCTAAATATAGGACTCAATATATGCAAAGAAAAGATAAATGTATTTAATACGGCAGTGCATCAAACACAGTCCAGACAGCTCCATGACACCCACTGGATTGCAGCAGGGTTCACCTCGAAAACAAACAAATAAAAAAAATCTAAGAAAAGTACTTGTGGGCATAACAGGTTTGGTTGGGACTCGCCTGAGTTCAATCACTGTGTTCTCAGCTCTCTTCCATCGATTGAACTTTAACTCAGGCTTACAGCACTTGCATGAAAAAGCCTGTCAGTCATCAGAGATGTGACTGCATTGCCACTGATTTGCATTTCATCCAGCTTTGGCTGAAGCAGAATTCAAGCTCCTCTTTATCACAACAGCTCAGACACAAACAACACAACTCGAACCGCGTTTGGTCTCCACTTTGTATGCAAGATCATACTGGAGGAAATGTGATAGCGCTGCTCACTAGTGCTGCTCTTGAGCAGGGTGTTGGTTTTTTTTGCACTTTCCTGTCTTTGGCCACAGAGACATTTCTAAATGAATCCTGTTGACTTCCTGCACTTGTATCACCCTCCAAAATGTGTTATCGATTATGTGGTTGCAAAAGCACTGTCCTTACGGCACAGCAAAGACTTTTGTCTAGCATCTTTTCAAATCACACCCAAGACACCTTCCCCACGTCCTTTCTTTAATTCTTTCCTTACTTCTTTTGTCAAGTTTGATGTCTTCAGTGTCGCCCCTCCGCCCTCTCAGGATGAACTCTGTGCTTGGTGCAGCAGTGCTGCTGCACAGTGTTGTTTTACTCTGGCAGACAATTATCTCTGAGACGCCCAGACAGAGAGAGCTGCTCTTCACGACAATTTCCCCCTAACCTTAAATCAGTTCACACTGCCCATCACCCACTAAATGGCACAAACTCACACACTAAATCACGCTGACACACACAGGTGCCCCTAAAGCATTTTCTCTCTTTTCATTTCTCTTGTATTTATGCTATTAAAGCTGTGTGGACTCGTGCTAAAGTTCATCTAGCACACACATACACACTCTCAACACCCACACGGCTTCAATCACTGTCACAAGCCTCAGGAAAAACCTCTCAATCAGCTTAACAACAGATGACAGTACCTACAATAAACCATCCATTAAAAGCTGAACATATGCATCGCCTCCCCGCTCTGTTTACCGTTCCTCACGAGTCTTCAAAATCTTTTTATTGACAAACCACACCTTGAAGACCTTGGAGGTTTTTAAACGCGGTTAGAAAAGGTCATGACATTCAGAAATGGCATTCTCTTTGGGGAAATGGCTTGGATGTTTGGCCGTTAAATAAGGTTAGTTCTATCGGCTCGATTTCCGACCTGTTTGGCGTCCTGGGCGCTGCTCAAGAGTGGACAGCTCTCTGCTAGTACTGAAAGCTCTCAGCGCAAGTCCCTGTGTTTGATACACTCCCCTAGAGGCTAATAAAGAGTGCAGAACCTGCTCACACACACACATGATAACACACACATGATATAACCACTTACATGCTGAGTATGTTCCCATTTGGTGGTGGCGGTGGTGGTGGTGTGTGTGTGTGTGCATTAGTGGTGGATGGCTGGAGGGTTATTGCTGACAGTTAATGATACACTTCTTCATGCACACACTCATGCACACGCACAAACACTTTTATGCATCCTGCGCCGCTCGCTGCTATCTCACTTCCCCGCTTCCCTCCTCAGTTCTTCTCATGCAACCGAGGAATCAAAATGCATGTGCTCAAGGGTAAAGCCTCGAAGGCCCCAAACAGAAACCATTAACCCTTTAGTATTCCCCTGGCCTCGCAGCTGATGAGTTATTCAAGGCTTTTGACAAGGATCCACCCTCTTTACATCCACTAATGATGAAGAAAGGTCAAAGAACGTGCTGAGAGATGCCTTTGGCAAAATAATCTCGGGACTCAATACACCAAGGCTCTATCAGCCTGTGAAGTGATAAACGGCCCTTTTTTAAATCCAAGTCCCCCCTTCGTGCTGAATTACTGTAACGTGTTTGAAACAATCAATGGGCTGAGCTACTCACAAGCCAGAGTCCTGTCACCATTGACACTGTTAATTAGCACTGAAGAATCCCAGGCGCTTTTGTCTGAGCACATTTGAAAGGAGACGGAGCGGATTAGACCATTTTGCTTTACATTTGTTATTCCTAATGCCATCTAGCATAGGGAGATCTTAGTGATGGTGGGTGGCTCCCAGTGGGCCTCTTGCCACAGATCTGAATCCCAACATGAAACAGCTATAAAAAAAAAAAAAAAAACTGGAAAGGGGCCCATGTGGCTTTCACCAGAACAGTAAGAGATCCCCAACACAGATCAGGATCAGAGACGTATTCCCTACTCCATGATTGTTCATTTGCATCACTTTTATACGTCTGCCACTAAATTTGATTTGTGTCTTTTGCTTTGTTTGTTGACATTTGACTGATTGATTTTGAGATGACTAACACCCCCGGTCTTTGTTCCCAATCACACCAAACCAGACCAAAAATCAAAAATGTACTTGGGTGTTTTTTTCACAGTCTAACTGTATTTATATGGTCTGTCAGTGAATTAAACAACAAACAAAAGAGTTGCAGCATGTACTATTTTTGAAAGAACTGTTGATGAAAAAGGAAAGTTTGCTATAAACTACATGAGAGAAATTGTACTGTATATATGTGAGCCATTTTTCTAGATGTGCATCTTCAGTGGGAAGCAGTGGGGGTGGGTCTGTGTGCCACAGGCAGGCGGGGAGAGGACTGGGAGACGAACCAACACATTGCTAGTTCTGGTCTTTTTTAATGGGATTTGTTGACAGTAATGTAGAATATCCCCAGCTGTATCCTAGCTATAGAGGTTTGATTTGATGCTGTAGGTCTCCACATTGACTTCTGTTCCATTGTGTTTTCAAGGTGAAAAATTATTCAATTACAATGTACATGTAGCTGAATAGTGTTGGGCTAATGCAAGACAGTCATCATGAGTCATACAAGGAGAGAAATTAATGGTTATTTGTTACCTTACACAATCTGTGGTTGACTCTCGCTGTAGGTTTAGCAAGTCTGCAATTAAATCCTGGAAAGTGTTTGTGTGATTGTGTTGTTGTTTTGACATCATATTTCCAGCTTATGTCTAAATTTTCCGCGCACTGCATGTGTTGCTTGGATACAATACAAGCCCTATTGAAAATAGTGTTTTAACAATACTTGTGTTGATTAGAAAGTGCAGCCTGAGTTAATCTTGTGTCACTCTTTTTCCTCGCACATTATCCAGGACAAATTAACAATGATAGAGGAGCTCAGTGATTGGATTCGGGGTCTTATTTACTAATAAAACAGCAGTTTTGAAATTGCTGGTGGAACACAGATGGCATTAGCCCCTTTTATGTGACGACTCTGTGACCCTTTACATACTGCCATAATTGCCTTTAATGGTATGAATGCAATATAATTGAACTGACATTTCCCGCGCTCACATTCACTGTCACGAGAGCAGCGAGTCAACCTGATGATGAATACTGTATGTAAATGGGGATCCATCTGCTCTGTTTTCAGCTACAAAGGCAGATGTGTGTGTTTTACCAGACGCATTGATATTTGCTGCTCCTGGTACCCAGCTGAGTTGAACCAGGGGTCAATCCACCGGTCCAATTTGTCGCAGACTTATTCCCCTCAGTGATTCCAGTCAATAATGTTTGACCTCATGTGAAAAACAGGAACACAAAGGCGGAGAGAGTGGCACTCACAGACTTAGGAGCTGCAGTCACCAAACGCAGTCCCACATAAAAGGCAACGAGCATGTGTCACCATCATCGGTTCTGGTATTTATGCAACCATGAAAGTTGCATATCGATAGTGTCAGTGTGGCAGAGAGGATAAGCCTACAGAGGAAAGGCTAAAGTGGATTTGGAGAAGGGGGGAGGGGGGTTGAATGTGGAGAAGCAGATAAGAGTTAAGGGTTTGTATGTTTTTTTAAGGATCTGACACATTTCAGTGTGAGGTGATATTGTCTGCATCCAGTCGTTTATTGTCATTGTACAGAGAACACACAAGTCAGCACTTCCAAATAGAAGTCTGAAGCCTGGAACATGCTCAAATTGGATGTGCGTCACGTTTAACTTTCAAATGCACCCATTGTTTTTATTTGGCAGCATCTTGTGGCGCATCAGTCCACCTTGACTTGTGTACTCCTAAACGATGGGGTTTTCTGAAGCACTTAAAAAGTAGGTGTGAATGTGAATGCGAATGGTTGTCTGTGTCTATGTGTCAGCCCTGTGATAGTCTGGTGACCTGTCCAGGGTGAACCCCGCCTCTCACCCAATGTCAGCTGGGATAGGCTCCAGCCCCCTGCAACCCTTAACAGCAGTTTGGAAAATGAATGAGTTTTAAGGTCCTTGTGATTTACTTGAGCATTTCCATTGTATGCTATTGAGTACTTCTACACCACTACATTTCAGAGGAAAATATTTCACCACTATATTTATTTGACAGACATAGTTTACAGTTACTTTTTTGGGGAAGCAAAAAACAGACATATTTGAATTTTAAGGAAATTAAGCCTGAATATATTGGTTCGATTGCATTCAGGCTTGAATGCCTATCCTGTCTTAAATTTATTTATTTTTTTAAATAAATAATTAAATAAATAAATAATTTGAATTTGACTAAATTGAATTTGAGAAATAGGCTTAGATAAAATCAGATCCAACTTGACCATTTACAACATTAAAATGCTCCTTACATGTTATTGCATCACTGATACTAATCCAGTAACATTCACTCTATAATATGAATTTTCTCCAAGATAAGTACCGTTACTTTTGATACTTTAAGCATTTCTGACAAAAATACTTAGCGAAAACTTAATTTCTTCATTGTCTGTGTTGTTTGTACAACTGTTTAAAGAAGGCCCGCCCATCATAATATAAATCAGTAATATGGATCTTTGGTGTTTAATTCCTCCTGTCTGCAGACATGCCACAGAAATGCCATAGCAACAATGTCACACGTCAAATTCACTCTTAATTTCTGCCTTAAATACTGTCTCCAGATTAACTGCATCTGACACTAGTGACTTAGTTTTTCACCGTTTTAGTGCAGCCCATCTCCAGGACAACAGACGGGGGCTATTAAGAATTAATTAGCAGCACCACAATTAGTTTTCTACTTTCCATATAAAAAGGGATTCATTCTCATTTCAGACCGCACTCTCTCAACGCCACATGTGTCAAGAGGGTCATTTAAGTAGCATTAGGGCACCGATTGTGTTTCGTATTGTGTGTGTGTGTGTTTTTTTTGTTGTTGTTTTTTAATTGCCCGTGAAGCTGCAGCGTGCACTGTGACGGGAGATACTGGAAGGTTGTGAATGTTTAAATCCAGTTCTGAGACCTTGAAATATTAACCACTTAACAGATACACAGTGTGTGAATTAGAAAGGAAGGCATTTACGCACAGAGACCAGGTTGAGTTGTATGTGTGTGTGTGTGTGTGTGTGTGTGTGTGTGAGAGAGAGAGAGAGAGAGAGAGAGAGAAGCAGTGTCTGTACTGTCTGAAACTGCTGTATAAAATACCCCTCTGAATCAATGGTGCTCACTTCAGGACTCTATAGCTTTTATCTGAACCTCCCGCAGGCAGTCAGCAACAAGGTGGGGAGTAGAGACTGGAGTGCATTCACTGCCTCAGGTTCTGTCTTGGCGTAATAAAGGAATATTTCATGTGTGACACTCACACAGCCTATGGGCGTACACTATCTAAAGCAGACTTTGAGCTAGCAATAATTAACGTAAACATATGGCGTGTGCCTCCACTGAGTTGTGCCTCTCCTCCAGGCAGCCTCAAGTGTTATGCAGCGCCTCAGCTAGAAATAATCCACTGCACATGCTAATCACTTGGCAATTGATTTGGCCCTTTTTGGTCCAACAATTTCTGTAAACCACTGAATTGATCTGAGAGAAATCAATTAACAGCTCAGGGTAGGTAAATATGAACAAGAAATATGGATTGCTCTGTATACAGTATGACCATCTGAGCAAATTCTGGCTGCAGCGTGTGTGCTTGTGCAGAGATGCTCAGCGCGAGCAAATTCCAGTCAGGTTCGACTAGCCCCAGGTGAACTGTGATAACCAGGCAGTCTGCAGTGATAAAGTTATCTTATATCCATCAAGAAGAAAATGCACTTAACCCTCAACATTCAGGCCTGCTGTGTTATCAGCACCATAATGGAAATTGATAAAAGAGAGCTGTCTTATCATAATCCTACATACATAACAGCAGGGAATTGCTATTTTAGGAGGCTACAGGCGAAGGAGCCCGGCGTAACGGGGAAGGCAGGAAGAGAGGGTTGCCTCCTGGTTGGAGATCAGATTTTATCGGGCTGTATTGATGGAGCAGCTCATGGAGATGCAAGTAGCGTCGGTTTGTCGTAAGACATTTCTCATAACTGGCCAGACTGTCGCTGTCATCACAGGGGCGCAGTAGCTAAGCAACGGCTGACTCAGCGAAATCCTTGGGCCTGCAGCAGGACTCGCACAGAAATAAAACCCTGATAAGCATTAAAAAGTGAGGGAGAGACGGGGGCATTGGGAGTTATTAGAGATAGTGGTAGTGAGAGAGACCCAAATATGAGAGGGAGATTATTATAGAGACAGTGAGAGGAAGAGGAGAGCGGAGGGGGAGAGAGGAAAAATGAGGCTGCATGAACTTGCTACATGCTGACTCCATTTGTTTGCGTCCCTGTGCATTTTATTAAGCCTCTAACATTAAACAGATTTAGCGAGAGCAGCCAAAGTCATGGAGTAATTATGCTTTTGGAAATGCTGTGATTAAAAACCCTCGCTTAAAGTATCAATCCAACACTGTACTGCTTCTGTTTGTTTTTTTTTGTTTATTCCCAGAACGTGCTGATGTGGATTTACCCTCTAACTTCAGAAAATAAAAAAGGAAAAAAACAAACCTACAAGGGAAAATTCATAAAAACATTTGAAAAATGGAGATTTATCCATCAGGCGTGCATATAAAGTACATCATTTGCAAGCTCATTGATTTCCTGCATAAAGCATGTCCTTGAATTGATAGGTGCAATAAACATACGTGTAGGTCACTCTGAATTTTGGATGCCAGACTCATAACTTCAGTATTCATTTCAAATAAAAGGGAAAGCACATACGTTTTGTGTTCAGGAGCGGAGGAGGAAAAGAGAGACTGTAGAAGCGAGAAGTCGATCAATAATGAAAAGGAACAGTATCTGTGTGGAGAACGGCGTAAATGTCCTCTCTGTCGGGATTCCTTCCTCCGGCTCACACTGTGCTGAGGGCTCTCTTATGTGTCCAGATACCCCACAGAGGCGTTGATTAAGTCAAGCTGAAGGCCAAAGCCTGCCTGCAATCGAAAGCCCCCAGCTCACTCAGTAAGCTATCAGGTGACACGTCTCTCCTACTCATTCACTTTTCAGTCAGATACCGATGCTGAGAGGAGCTATTAGGGGCCGGGCTCCAGCCCCAAAAAGCATTCTGCTGGGTGTTGATAACCAGCAGGTACCAGGATGTGGAGGGAAGGAGGGTGGGAGGGAGGGCTGGGGTGGGGATATGGCAGTACTGGGAGGCGGAGGAGGGTAAATGATCTCTGAAGGCCATCTTATTAATGGAGGCTTTTCATTACTAGCACTAATGCAAATGATTGGTGGGGCTAATGAGCTCGAAGGTCCGTGTGAATGAGGGCTCTGTGGAGCAGCAGTGTGTGATGATCATAGCGGGAGACGAAGGTGATGAGTTCTGAACATCGTATCTGGCCATGATGAACATTTTGCTTGTACAAGAACAGGAGGAATGGAGAGAGGAATGGATGAATGAGCTGATGGGTCGGCAAGTCAATTGTGCAGCAACTCAATATGGCAAGCTGCTACAGGCAAGAGTGTACAAGATGAGTGGCGACGGAGGGGACAGGCGTATTTCACTGTCAGTGGATTGAAGTGAGGTAAAGCATGGAAAATGTCTTGATCGCCTTCTATAAAGTGCTCGCACACTCTCGGTGTGTAAGCATTTAAAAGACGATGGAGCGCGGCACATTCTTTGAAGGCGCGGCATCCCCTCATCAAATGTCATGAGCGTTGCATGATATTCCATTTATTCTCTTTACCGAACACCAGCGTGGTTTCCCCCGGAAAAAAAACAACCTGCTTTTAGTTTGTGCTGTGCTGTGTTAAAGACACCCTTGGTGGTTGCTGTGAACCTTGCATGTAGAGGGATTTAGCCGATTTACAGCATGGTGTGTACAGGATCAGTTCTGGCTCAGGAGTGTCTCATGTGGGCTCTCCCAGGGGAGCTGCGGGGGGAGAACCAGAGGCCACTGATTGATGGTCAAGGACACTGAACCCCTCCCCCACCCCTCTGCTCAGAAGAGCCCATCTCTGAAGCCGTGTCCTCGGGGGGATTGGGATGCTGCCTGGCTGGCTGCCGTCTGTGCGCCACTAGTGACAGCCTGCTTGGAGGATACGACCAACTCAAGGGATGAATCATCCCCTAAACGACAAATAACCGAATTGGAGACTTAATCCAGCACAAAAACATGGCCGAATTTGTTCTGTACTTTTTGCCTCTTTCATTTCAAAGTGTGCGCAGAACATGTACGTAAGCAAACACAAGGTTGAGGAGTTCTCAATGGAGCTCAAACTTTACAAGCCCAGTATGTGTGATGGTGAAGGGGCTGACAAGAGGAGGGGAAAGGAGCTCACACTATTACTTAATGAGTGACGATGTTCCGGTGAAATACAGTGCAGCGCATAACACTCGAGATGGTACTCAAAACAAACCCCGCATTGAGTGTCACTGTTGCATATTTCAGTATGATTCATTATCTGTGTCAACAGTGACTGAGGTTCAGGGCCTTAGCATTTGTTGTGCATATGATATGTGGGTGACAAAACTGCTGTCGATGGAGATTTGGGTGGGTAGGGGGAGGGAAGAGAGACAGAGAGACAGGCTCATACTCCCGGCACACTATTTAAAGCTGATGGCTTCAGTCCAGAATCAGAGGAGAGAACCAGGGATTGTTATTTTCATATGACTCTGGCTAGAGCAGGGGAGGCTTTAGTTTTTCATTTCAGTTCAGTTGCAAAACAGTAATTGAAGCGTATCGCTTTCATCTCCACTTATCTCCTCCACTCCTCTCCCTTTAGAGCGCTGCTTGTCTTCCCTGCGTTTGTGCATCTTGACACTGTTGGTTTCTCTATGATATATTGTCTGGGATTCTGGTACTTCATTGTAGCTCAGTGCTGATGTACATGGCAATTAAATTCAAACCCCAAAGAGGTAGAGCTCAGTCAGACCCCCCCTCCCTTTCTTCTGTCTGCTGTCCGCTGCTGCTGCAGCCTCGCTCTCGCACCCCTTTCAATCACTGTCTTTTTCCCCCCTGCTCTCTCTTCCTTTGATTCCCCCTTCTTCTCCCCCGTATCTGTCTTTCTTTTGCACTCGCTTTCTGTCTGTCTCCGTCTCTTTCCCCTTCTATTCCCTTCATGTTAATAAGCAGAGTAATGGTGTTGCAGGCAGTTCCTGGTTGGGGAGTTAATTAAAATGGCAAGTTACAACCCACACAGTCAAAACAATGGAGGCCCCAGCTTTTTCGCAGTGACACAGGGAGATATTAAACAAGCCCAAAATCAAACATTGTGAGGAGGCAGCAACCCAGTAACACTGACTATCCCCCAACCTCACTTAACACTTCTCCTCCTGAAGTACTGAGGGCTTTATTGTTACGCTCTCCAGCCCAGTCAACATTAGTCATAGCAGAGATCCAGTAATTACCTTCTGAGCTCCCTGAACTGCTGCATGAAAGCCAGTTGTGTACAAGATATTAATGTGATTACTGCAGCATTTACCCAGCCAAAAACTACACTGACACTGATCAGATGAGAAACTCAAGAAGGGAAATAGTGACATCTGCCTATTCCCCACCCACCACCACAAACACACGCACACACACAGACACACACACATAACCCAAATGATTTTGCTAGCGTGGCTAGCACAATGCACCGCACTCAGGCTCAGGCAACAGTGGGCCGGCTGAGCAGGACAGGAGCTGTTGCTATGGTTACCATTTCTCGGCTCGCTCTCACAGCCCAGGAAAACTGTGTCATTATCCTGTACTTTGGATAGGAGAAGAGAGAGAGAGAGAGAGAGAGAGAGAGAGGGAAGGGATACAGAGGGAGAGAATGAGGTAGAAAGGGGAGACAAAGATAGAAAGGCAGAGACAAGGAGAAAGAAGAGAGAGAGTGAGGGGGGGGCTGCAGTTCACACAGGCCAGCCGTGCATCTAACACACACATCATCAAAATTTGCACCCATTTGTGCTCCTCTATTCACCACCTTTCCCTTTTTTCCCCCCCCTTTCCCGTCTGTCAGTGGAGCTATAGTTTTCACTCTAATAGGTAAACAACTTCAGTGCCGACAAATAATGCTCGAAAATAACAGGTAAAAGCAGTGCCGTGTCAGATGATAATGGGGTGCGCGTCCCCCCCCCCCCCCCCGGCATCTCCTGTGAAAATTGTCTCCCACAAGCTATTATGTT
This sequence comes from Epinephelus awoara, assembly GCA_035609425.1. Classification (NCBI taxonomy): domain Eukaryota; kingdom Metazoa; phylum Chordata; class Actinopteri; order Perciformes; family Serranidae; genus Epinephelus; species Epinephelus awoara. The sequence continues at coordinate 22,805,117 of CM069303.1, read as the reverse complement.
GGTAAAAAAAAAGATCAATCTCTGCATCATTGTATTTATTTTAACACACCAACAGCCATATGCCACTCTTATTGAATAAATACCCGGGCCACAATAATAACTGCACAGTGGGATAACAGTCCTTTTCTGTGTGACTCGCTTCTTACCTCAGAAATGTGCCAAGAAAAGGAATTTACGCTGTATGTTCATGATTGCATCTGTGTGTGTACAGTAAGCGTGTGTGGCTATTTTGTTGTTCGCTTTGCTCGGTGTGTTTGTGCAACGTGAGGTCCACATCAGAGGAGTTACATTGTGAACTAATTACATGGCTGTGTAAATAGAGGCACCCTGCTGATATGGGCTGTGCACCACATGATTTCCCCTGGTAGAGCAGAGCCTGTTTGCACTGCCTTGCTGTATGTGTATGTGTGTGTGCGCCTGTGTGATTGTGTGTGTGTGCAGGCATGCATGTGACCTGTACATGCAGGTATGTGCGCGCGCGTGCGTGTGTGCTGAGGGAGAGCATGTTTTGTAACCTGTGAGGTGTGCTTTATTGAGCTACAAACTAAAAGAGTGTGTCTGTGTTGAGGAGGCAGAGTAGCCCCCTCCAAATGAAAGGCTGCCCTCTCCCTCTCTGTCCGCCTGACGCAGCTCTCCAGAGAGACCTGTTCATATTACTGTGGCTGTCTCCTGGTCAGAGAAACACAAACAGCACAAAACAAAGCCGCCTTCGATAGGAATGTGAAGAAAAGACCTCGTGTAGCCCTCATTTATTCTCCTCTCTCCACTGATGGCTTTTCTTTTTTTGTACCAGCAATATGAAAGACGGAAAGTGTTTTGACACAAACTACAAAAAAAGATGAGATGGAAGAAAAGTGTTTTAGATTATTTTAGAATCTGTGGTTGAAAGTAACAAAATTCATTTCATCAAGCGCTGCACTTAAGTACAATTTTGAGGTACCTTTACCTTAATGCTGCTTTTTACTGTTACACCACTGCGTTCAGAGGCAAATATTGTACTTTTACTTCCCTGTCTAGCTTCTTCTCAGAGTAAAGTCCCCGCACGCACACACACACACACACACTCACACAGGTGTTTTCAATTACTTGTGCCGATTAACCCTGTAGCTCAGGAGGTAGAGCAGGTCTTCCATTAAGTGTCCAGTCTGCATGTCGAAGTGTCCTTGAGCAAGATACTGAACCCCAATTTGCTCAATTTGTTTGAGTGTGTGTAAATGTTTAGGTGAGCAGCACCTTCTATGGTAGCCTCGGTACACCAGTGTGTGATTGAGTGAATGTGGCTCTGTAGTATAAGGGTGCTTTGAGTGGTTGGAGGTGCGATACAGTGCAAGTTAAGTCCAAAAATACACTTTAGTATGCTGATTTGGCCCTTAAAAAATATAACAATATTTCAGGCTGTTTTTGTGATAACAATATTCTTGACGATATAACAAATTAGTTTAAATAAATAAAAAATTGTGTTAATTTAGGAACATTTTTTTTCCACCTGGACCTTTATGCTCTGCCATTTCTCCTCTAATCATCATGCTGTAACCTGTGAGAGGCTGTTATGATACCAGAACTATTGCACATTCACATATATGTAGTGTTTTGTAGATAATAAGCTTGTAAGATACAGTGCGTTGTTAAAGCTTAAACCAGTGGTTCCCAATCTTTTTTTGGCCTCTGACTCATTATAAAAAGCAGTTTCTAGTTGGTGCCCCCATCAGATTTCAGATGTCATTGAGCTGACAGTGCAGTGAGCAGAATTCCCCTTCTCACAAGTTCTCATTTAAATAACTATTCAATGGTTTAAGAGGTTTATTTCAGAGAGCAAAGATTAAAGAATATTTCAACAAATAAACACAGCTATGTGTTGCAGAATATTGTTTTTCCTTCCTCTCTCCTAACCTAGTACCCCCTATTGCGTTCATGTAATTTTATGCAAAATGTTATCCATAATTATTGATTCTTACTCATTTATTTCTTTAATTTTCTCTGTTTAAAGCACCTTTGTCAATATTTGTTGTTTTTTAAGTTTGCTTAATCAGACTTGACTTTACTGAAGGGCAGAGTATCTGCAGAAAATACACCACCGCACTACTAATACTTCTGTATCAGTCTTTTTGGTTGTTTTGTTTTGGTTTGGTTTGTTTTTGGATTTTTTTTTTTAAGGGGAATCCTGCAAAGTATATCTTTAATCATCTCATTGACCCTTAAATTTATCATGTGACCATTTACAGGGCCCTGACCCAGGTTGGAAACCACTGGGCTAAACTTCCCTTATAAAGCATTTTAAAGTAGTTCAAATTCAACCACCTGCAGCAGTAGTAGCTGCTGATGTTTTAGCATCATCAATCTAATGATGTGGTGTATGGTAGCGTGTCAGTCACAGGGGCCTATTTTCTGCTGAATGGGTGCTTTTAACCTGCTTAAAGTTATTCTGTTGTTACCTCTAGTTGTACTTAAATACTAAAAGCAGTAGTTTTATGTACTGCAGTATATTTACATCCTGGTGTTGGTACTTTTATTTAAGAACAAGATCTGAGAACAGCTCTTTAGAATATGCAGTATAACAGCAGTCGTATGAAGTAGGAGCTTCTGTCAGAGATGGCGAAACCAACTCCAAACAGTCAAAGTGGGGTTGTAATTGCAGTTTTTACAGTCTCATTTGGAAGAACCATACCGAGCTGACTGCGGGCTTTGAAATAGTGAAAGTGCAATCACAACTAATCAGAGCTTCTCTTGTTTCCTGCCCACAGCGCCCAACACTGCACCCTATGGGAGCACAGGAAGTGCGCACGTCCCGCTGGCCTGCCGATACCTGGTCCTGGCTCTCTCCTCCTTCATCAGCGTGTACTAGCAGAGGCCAGTCCAGACACAATGACTGTCGAGAGCATTTATGAATCCTTTTTGACATTGCTGATGGCTGGAATCCAATCTGGTACAGTTTGTTGAAAAGCCGTGATGGGGAAAAATAATCAGCGTTATTTTGTGTGGGGAAATATTTCTTTTCTTTTCTTTTCTTTTCTTTTCTTTGCTTTTTGGTGAAATTTCTGTCATGTAAATACTATGATGTTTTTTTTTTATTATAATTATTATTATTATTATTATTCCTCTCTTCTTTTCTGATTGATTGACCACCTTGTGAATCAGTGCTCACCCCCCCCAGCCCCACCCCACCTCCAATCATATCAAAAGCCCCCAAAACTTCCCAAATGAGTTACTTTCATGCCTCTATCTCTGGGAGGCGATGGCGCAAAATTGACATTTTCATCCGTTTTTGTACATGGCTAAAAAGAAGCAATTGTGCCAAGTCTCTCAGTACACAGAATTACCATACCAATGTTGTATTGAATGTATTATGGGTTGTTGAACAAAGGAAAGACATTTAGATTCCTAACAATACAAATTCTGATTATGGAGTGTGCTTAAAAAAAAATACAGAAAAAAAAAAGAAAAAAAATCAAAAGATGAAAAAAGGCAGGGCTTTTTCAGGACCTGTATTGTCATGATTACTCAATAGATGGATGAACAGTGTTGAAGGTGTGCTTTGTTGTATTCTGAAATGGGTCCTTCAGTTACTATGCCTGCCTAACGGATTTGATCAGGCAGCCGTCAAAGTAGCAAAGTATACTGTATTGTATCTTTATATTTTAATATAGTGTAGGCTTTTGTTTTAAAGTGGGACCAGCTTTTCTCATTTGACCAAGAACATTAACTCAGCTCATGACTTTGTACAGTATGAAGGGAGGAACATCGCTGCCCTATGTTTACATTTTTCTTGAGACTATAAATACTACAGTATATACTCCATACTTTTTCTTTCAGAGAGTCCACATATACGTGAATGTCACGACAAACTGTTGCAGTTGAGAAGAAAGAGCAGAGTTCAGCTGTTGTAAGATGCAGTTCTCTGAAGCACGCCACCTCCAGTGGGCGTCTGAGCAGAGCGTTTTTTTCCTCTGAGTTTGTTGTGCACCTACTGACCATCGACTGGCTGAAAAACTCCACACTGTAGGTCGCTTGAAGTATTTTGGCTTCAACTTTTGGCATGATACTTAGATAATGGACTCTGGGAAAGCAGCATTCTGCAGCACGGTATTTTACTCCGCTGTTTTTCTTTACAGATAATTCAATACTTATATATCACATTCGCTTTTACAGTAAATATATGATTGCAACTAATAAAGGACATCCAGAGAGCCAAAGGTCATGTAACTTAAGATTTCTGGCAAATACACCAACACATGGTATGAAAAAAAGTACAACAATGAAACCTGCTTTGCCTCCAATCAGATTCCTTCTCATCCTAACTATGTGCAGCAGAACACAGAATAAAGCTTATGAACATGCTCATCAGGACAGACATGGCCTAAGGTGCTAACAGCTCCTCCAAAATGAGAGTCCATTGTCTTCAAACAGTTGATCAGTGTCCACAGGGCCCGTGAATGTCCAGCAGAGAATAAATTAAACCATGAGGTCGTTTAATAGGAGAAAATGTGGCTTTTTGTTCGCTGAAATCAACCATATCAAGGCTCAAAAACAACATTATTGCCAGGGTTTACTTTCTGACAAGACTGTCATGGCATATTCATCCTCAAGTATCTTCAATTCATGGTGTAAACAGAGATACTGTACTGTAATGCCTTAATAGTACCATTGACATCAAATTAACCTCCTTCAGAAGGACACTTCCAGAAGCTCTCAATAAGATATGACTCATTTGTTAAACATGTTACTGCGTATTGAATGTTCATAGACCAGTAGCTGACTTATCTTTCAAATTAGGCGTTATATTCACTCAAAACTAAATTTCTCAACCTATGACTCCTGCAGGTATTTTCAAATAAGCCAGTTGCATCTGATTAAAAAAAATGCAGTATTTGTCGTACAGGTCGACATGTTTGCAGGTCTTGTTTGGATTTGGATTGTGTTATATTTTGCCCCGGGATCGAGGGACTAACAGTTCACGCAGTATTTTCACACGAACTTGTAACTGCAAACCTATAGAGAAATAGCCATCGCAGTTAAAAGACTTAAAGCACAAACACTGTTATTACTTTTACGTTTCGTGGTGATTTGTTTCAAGGTCTGCTAAACTTTTTTTTTTCTTTTCTTTTATTGTTTGTACTGAAATTGTTATCGACTTGTTTTACAAATTATGAAAATACTGCACCATATGATCTTGTTTAAATGTTAAGGTATAATGAAAATGGGTCAGAAGTATATTTATTCTCTTCCTTTATGAAAACAATGTATAAAAAAAATTACATTTGAAACATGTAAAACTGGATATGTGACATTTATTTGAATGAGGCACAGTATGGCATAGTTTATAATGTTGTCGGGTTCATTTAGATGCCATAACTGTTGTTGATTTTTTGTCAGATGAGTACATTAAAAAGAACAATGTTTGCAATCAAATTACCTACTTTTTGAAACAGAGAGGGTGTGAACCAATATAACAGTATTATAGAACAGAATCAATGTGTGTATATTTGGAGAAAAATAGGATACCTTTTGATCTTTAGAGCCAGTGTGTAGTCATAGTTTTCACACACTTGCGTGTTTGACGATGTGCAGAGAGTATGGTTGTGCTGCATGTCAAAGTTAACCTGTGTTTTTGAGGTGGCCATTTTACAGATATTCATACTTTTTATGAATGGAACCAGTTCTGTTTTGTTTTTGTTTTTTCTCCAAATCCTTTGGTTCTTGAACCTGGTCTAAAAATACATACCTCCTACAGACCAGCTGGCTATGTTTGTTTGTGATTTATTTGAATCAACTTTTGCTGATGAACTAAAACAACTGCTATACAGAGTCATAATGATTATTGTGGCACATTGGTGACAGTCTGGAGTTTTGTTGGTTGCTTGTCGAAGCAGTCAAGACCATGCTAGTATTCATACATATGAAATGTACTGGATGTTGATTATTTTGAATAATGGTATTAACAAGTCCCTTTTATCGAATCACTATTATTTGCAATAAAAGTCTTCATGTTACAATATAAACCCACATCTGAATTCATGAGCACTCAAAGGGGTTGTCATCATCACTGAGACAGGGTTTGAGCCAGAGCGCGCCGTCGACACAATGTCCTCCTTAAAACATAAAATGTCTCATCACTACATCCTCCCTGCATCAAACTGGCCCCCTAAAAATCAAAAACAGAATCAGTGCTGTCAGCAGACTTCTCATTTCTAGATTTTAATAACTGTGTCATTAATTGTTTCTTGAATTGCCTCAACTACAAAATACATTGTTGGCTGTTGCCCTGTATATGTGCATCGTTTGGGGACTGCCCATTGTTCTAAAGGCCCAAATTCCCGAGGCCCCGTTAGTCGGAAAAATGTCCCATTGGACTGAAAGCCCATTTCACTGACAGCTTGTTATCCCAAAAACAAACAGCCATCGCTCCAAAGTGCAGTTTCTCCTAAAATACACACTCCCTGCAGTTAGACAACCCAATCATTAGAAAAAAATGTTTGTATTGTACATTTCTGTAATCCACTGGTTTGGAAAAGATCATGGTTCGGCTGAAAACACCCATTTTTGGCGGCACAGAGGTCGCTGGAAAAGCAGAGATGGGTCGGAGAAAAACGCCCAGGTTCAGTGGCTCAAACGCTGCTGGAAAAATGCCATGAAGGGTTGTTAAAGATATTTGGAATTCATGGCTCAAACGCCACGAGGGAAACTGAAACTCACTGCAGGAGTGTGTCTTTTCAGACAAACGGGCCTTTGGAGCAATGGGCATTTGTTTGCAGGGTAAAGGGCTTTCGGTCCATTGGGCCATTTTACGGACAAGTGGGGCTCCTTAATTTTGGGCCGTTTGAGAGGAAAAACTCCCCTTTTTAAAAATGTAGCAGGTATCATGTCTTTTGGGGTTAAAATAAAACAGCTGGGTAAGGAAATGGCTGGTACAAACTGTGTTATGTTGGCTGACTGCACGTGCCAAAATCTGTCGTAGCTAGACAGCAGTCGAGCGCTGACTGACAGCTAAAGCCACAAACTAATATTTTATCACTTAAATCAGGATCTTTTTATGTTTAGGACAGATTGTTCTGACTTTGACATTGTAACGTGAGCTAATGTTAGCTAACAATACAATGTAATGTCAGCTAACGTTAGCTTACACTACAATATTACGTTAGCTAATGTTAGCTGACACTACAATGTAACGTCAGCTAACGTTAGCTAACACTACAATGTGACGTTAGCTTGTGTTAGCTAAGACAACAATGTAATGTCAGCTAACGTTAGCTAACACTACAATATTACGTTAGCTAATGTTAGCTAACACTACAATGTAACGTCAGCTAACGTTAGCTTACACTACAATATTACGTTAGCTAATGTTAGCTAACACTACAATGTAACGTCAGCTAATGTTAGCGAACACTACAATGTGACGTTAGCTTATGTTAGCTAAGACAACAATGTAATGTTGGCTAACGTTAGGTAACACTACAATATTACGTTAGCTAATGTTAGCTAACACTACAATGAAGTGCTGCAGGGCTGAGAAAGCATTTTAGCACTCCCAGCTTGCTTGTCTTGAAGTCAGTGGGTCTGTTGGTTTTTGGTTAGATGCCTAAAATAAGGTCTGTGGTTTACACAAGCTAAAGAGACTCTTGTTTTTTGTTCTAAAGCATAAAATACATCAGTAAATGCCCTGCTAGTATATTCTGAAGCTTTTACATGTTTTAAAAAGATTGCATTTAAACTAACTATCATAAACTTGTGTTTGCCACAGAGCTTGTTTCCTGCAATGATCCAAAATCCAATGGAAAAATCCCACTGGCTTTTTGTTAAGGGAACCAGGGGATGTTAAAATTGTGTTGGCCTACAAATAAACTTCATCCTGCAACACTTTGTTGGATCAATTTAGGATTAATTTAGATGATAACTGATATTTTCAGCCTTAATTGTCAGATGTGACTTAACAGAATTTTGTAACTTTTACCAGATACCAGATTTACACCATGATTAGAATCATGACAAAAGTAATTTTAAGTGTCACGGTAATCTACATATTATCACTAAATCCAAGCTGCAGTAAATTGGTGTGGTTTTGTGGATACAGATGGATTATAAACTCTTGAAGTGTGCTTGAAGCAAAATACCGATTTGCCAGTGGCGCAGTGAAACCCTGGTGAAACAAACACTGCCAGGAATATTCTCCAGACAGAGGCATGAGGAAAATATCAGTGTGTTTGTACAGTGTAGCCTGAATTATTGAGTCATCCTAATTTTGCCGTATCATGCATATTTGATCCCCTCCCCTCTGCCCTCAGACGCTTCATAAATCCTCCTGAGCCCTGATGACCAGAAGTCACAATACATAGGATTAACCACCGTTTGCACCGCATCCTCATCGCTGACTGGAGTGTGTCGCTCAGTTTATGTGATCTGAATATATTTACAAACATGAATTACTGCACATTCAGTCCCACACTGGCCCCGGTTATACCTTTCCCCGACAGCACAAGGCTCTGGAGTATCCTCTGACCTGAATATGCTTCCGACTAAAAGATCCGCGGCTGTGTGACCTACCTCATAAAAGTTCAGTTAAAAAAGTCATGTTGATGTACAAGCTGAAAAGAGGCCACGCCACCCACTTGCAGAGATCACTGCCTCACCTTGTGCTCCCAGCTGACAGCGGGGGGAAAAAAATCTCTCCACTTTTAAATTTAAGATAAGAGGATTTTAAATATTCATGCGAGTGCGTATTATTACGGCCCCACATTCCCCACGCTGAATTTTTAAATTGTCCACTTTCAAAGCAACCTCCTCCTCTCGTATCAGGATCATGCTGTTCTGTTTGCATTTATTACAAGTTTGGGTTCATGCAACAACTGAATCTTGGAGGGGGACAAGTACTGTACTGAATGTGCCTTTAAAGTATTTTATCAATCATAACCAACCCTCATTTAGAGCGTTAATGCTCCTGCTAAACAGCTAAACATTACATACTTAATATCTCAACAACAAAGCAAACACAGCACTAATTAACCGTTATTCTGAAACATGTAACCCCAATGTAGCATAGAATATAAATGAATTAAACAAAGTTAAATGTCATCATCATCATTAGAATAATTAGGATTAATGCATAGTTAAAGTGTAGTCATGTGTGTTTATCTAGCAGGGAAACAGAAGCAGGGTTCAGCCTGATTATCGTCGGGTCAAACTGTTCACACAAACTCTTCTTACGCTTTGTTTTCACCTCTTTAATAATATGGGCAGGGACGTATTTGAAAAGCACGTTTATTAATCTTCTCTGTGATTGACGTACTGTACCTGACTCTATCATCACATTTTACTGCCGCGCTGAAAATACAAAACAACACAAACACAGCTTGTGTTTAAACAAACAGAATTATTTTTAGGATGATGTGTGACTACGAGTGTCACTGCAGGAAGCGTCATGACAAACGCAGACGCTGCTGTGACACCCTTCAACAGCACCAACGGGAGCACATACTGTGTGTTGCCAATAAAGAGTTGATGAGGTGATTCAATATATTGCAAGTGGCGTTTACAGCCTAAGAAGGCAGACATGAGTAAATACTGACAATGAGTCGTTTTGTATCGCAGCTAACGCAAATGCTGAGCCTATCAGCGTGCATCTTCAGCACATAACGCTTTACAGTGTGTTGTGATTTCACCACTCAAATGCTGAATGTTTGTCGTTTTTATTCTGCAAATTAATATATGTAAAACTGCAACATCCTGCAGCGAAAATGAGGCAGCGTATACTGGAGGTTATGGAAATGATTAGCACGGTGTCAAAGTGCTGTTCACAAAGGCGTCTGAGGCCGCGACGAACAGAGCGGAGGAGTTGTGAGAGAGGGATTCCTCCTGACCCTGCGGTTAATGAAACCCTTCCTGTGCCTTTGTCAGTTTTAACTGTGAGATTGTGTCATACTACTCACTGGAGCTGCCGCCTGGCTCCCGCAGTCGCCATCCCACTTCCCTGAGCAGCATACTGAGTTGTCAGTATCAAAAAAACCTCTGTTTCTTGAGTGCTAGCATTCAGTTTGGGAGATATGTTTGTTGCACAGCAGGAAAATGCTATCCCTCCTGTCAAACGCAGGCAGAAAGAGGAAAAAAAAAAATTGAATTTCTTTCTCTATAACCAGTCTCCGGGCAAGTTTGATTCAGCTCTAAATGGGAAAAAAGAAAAAAGAAAAAGTTAAGGTTTTTTTTTGAAACAGGTCTCTTTCTTTTCTCTCAAACATTTCAATTGGTACAAAAACGGTGATTTCTGACTGGTGTGACTCTCCGTTTTCTTTGAAATCCTTCTGATAGTGTTGCTGGCAGCTGCCAATGTAGGGAGGGGCTATTTTAAAAAGAAGTTGCATCAAGTATTTGTCAACCTGTCCCTCATTATTTCCACTGAACTGGAAAATAAGTTGCCAGCCAATGATGCAGAGCCTGAGATAATGCCTGGGTTTAAAAGCAAGCTATCTAAGCCAGGTCTCTCCATGACGCCGATGACTAAATCACACACTGCGAAGTGTTTTCACGTAAAGCTCCCGGGCACTTGTCAGTTTTCATGAAGGATTGAATGGGTTTGCCATGGAGAGAATGTCATCATTTGACTGACAGTAAATGTAATCCTGTTTCATTTGTTTTCATGCCCCAGCAGGCAGATTACACATTGTTTTCTACACACTGAATGACACAGCAAATCACTTCTTTGTAGCACCGGTTCATCGTGTGTGTCTTCAGTGTTGTGTTTGTTTAAATGGAGTGACCTCTAGTAGAGTTCAAAGTAACGAGGTGCAGCATTTCTTCTGTTTGTTTCTGTAAATTAAAAATATTTACTAATGCCATATTGTTTTCTTTTTACAAAAACTGGGAGTGGATATTATAAAGTTGGTGGGAACATCCTAAAAGTTTCTATATGGACTTTTATTTCAATTTTTTTTTTTTTTTTTAATTTGTTTTTTTTACATTTTCAAATCATCATGCTGAAAAATAATATGATGAGAAATCTGGAACGGAAATGTTTACTCCAATGTGTATGAAGGTCCTTTAGCCACCAGGGATATAGTTGTACATTTATAGGCTCTAGATCACTGGAATGATATATATGGCTTTAAGTGGCATTGATATATCTATATATAATATATATAAATATATATATTGATATTTGTCCAGAAATAAGAAAATTCATGTACTTTAATTACTTTAAAGCTTACATTGTGTATAGCACGTATGCAAGTCCATTTTCATCATGTTTGATGTAATTTTGTAGCAGTGGTTTGATACTAATAAATGGCAGTTGATGATGGAACTGTAGATTGTGTTTGTGTTGAACTGATGTGACCTTCACAACGGCGACGCACCGCGCTCACAACACTCTGATGCTTTTATATGTGTTCAAGAGGAAAGGGCTTGACTGAACACACTTGCTCTGGGGCCACGCTGGAATAGGATCATTTATGCATAACAACATGTTACAGGCTAAAAATATCCAAGTCATCCATCTAATGAGCAGACGGTTTATGATCAGAGTTACTTGTTGGAGAGAAAAACTAACATTCATTTTGTTGACATTTAAAATGTTTTCAATGTTTTTTGTTTGTTTAGTTGTGTCCTTTATATCAGTGGTGCTCAAAGTTTTGGTAACTGGGTGCCAAATTAGGGAGCCGGCACGTCATCAAGGGACACGCAGGTTCAAGACATAAGATATCGGTAGTTTGTAGTAGTTTGCGCAAACTCTCCAAAAAAGTAATGTAATTAATTACATATTCTGTGATTAATTCATCTAAAGTAATTAAACACTTCGACTGTCGCTGTTAAAGCATATAGAATATTCAATTCAAATGAATTTTGGCAAATGTGTTGTAGTAAAGCTGCTTGACACAATTGTCCCCTACCACCAGAAATGGTCTGCAGTTTATTGTAATCCATTTTGTAAGAGAGTTAGTTAGTCATGCTCAGTTTGCATCTGGGAGGAAGCCGGAGTACCCTCTTGCTGTGAGGTGACAGTGCAAACCACAAGACCACCGTGCCACCTCCGTATTATACAATAAAGGTTAATGAAATGACGAGACAAAAAACGTAAACGTATAAATATTAGGTAAAAATCGTAATTATAAAGTCATCATCAGTGCAGGTCATCATATATGTCTCCATTAAATCAGACTGAATATGCCAGCTTGAAAAGGTGTGTTTTCCGACGGGATTTGAAAGTGGAAAGGGAGGCAATATTGCGAATGTCGTGGGAGAGAGAGTTCCAGAGGTGGGGGTCTTTTTGTGATTAATTAATTGAAATGAACGTGTTATTTTGACAGCCCTACACTTACCAATTCCGTGAACTACCACCAGCTTGCCAGTGTTACATCTTTACTAATTGTCATGAGATTTGACTTGTTGACAAGTCTTATAAAGTCAAGTGTCATAATGGCGTTAAACATCAAATTCCTTGAGCACCAAATTTACCTGTTTGCAGAAAAGGCAGATCATTTCCTGTCACCTGTGGTCTGATCACGTTAAGATTGAATTATTTTTTCTGAAATGTCCTTTTGTAATTTCCATGGTGGCTTTTTCATCTCACTTCCACATTAAACTGTCAACTTGTCCACTGAAATCGTTGTTTTAGCTCACAGCGCTCACACCATGAACGAACATATGTCTAATCCCCACAACACTTACAGGGTGCCATTAGTTGCCAAGCAACCAGTAGCTTTTACAAGTTGTCATTCCCAACCTGACGGACGCTTGTTAGGGTGGGTGCAGTTTGGTGCAGTAACTGAGTACAGTATTAAATGTAAGATATTGAAAGTTAAAGTATTTAAAGCGACCGCGGATGTCTGGGTTGCCACACAAAATGTTTCTAAGGGCTGCCGTTGACCCTCAGGCCTCACTTTAAGCAAATATTCTTAACATGTATACTAATGCCCTTGACCTTCTGTAGTAAATAAAAACACCTATGGGCTTTGGTATAAATTAAAACAACCATTATATCATTGGACTAAAATTGTTCTTCATCCAAACTTATTTTTACATTACCTGACATGTGAATTACGACATTATTAGCACCAGGAGACCAGTGTTAATTCACCAGGATAAATGTTGGCATTGTGCGTTTCTGCAAACCACAGATATGTTACAGTAGTGTGTTTCATATGCAGCGGATATCATGAAACAAAACTTGTTATGTTGTTATGTTTCAATTTTTAATTTTATGATGTGACAAAGCTATGGTCAGTGTGTTAACATTAACCCTTTCGTGCATAGTGGTCACTACAGGGAAGTTATTTAAAAGCCATTTTCTTGTGGATTTTGATGCTATAGTTGCATGTAGGGATCCCAGTCCAGGGTTTGTAAGTGCAACACAATCTCTTAAAACCAAGATGGCCGACGGAATGCAAGAAATGTTGTGCAGCTCAGGAATTTATCGCCAATCCTACAACAACAGGAGACCCTTGCAGGTAAATAAAATTTGTAAACATCACGCAACATCTAAGAAGCAGTACAGTTGGTAAAATTTCCAAGTATTTATGTTGGGAAAAAATTTCAAAGAATCATCTGTACACTAAACTGGACATCCTGCATCACTGGCTATATTTTAACTACAATTAATACCATCACTGCAACCTTGTATTTCAGCCTTGTGTTGCATTGGTTTATAGTTGAAACTTAAACACATGCTGTTCACCCAAATGGACATGAGTCCAATCTCATTCCAAAGTTGTCAAAACCCAGCACTTGGGCAGCTACCTGCGGCGTCAGGAACCAACAAAAAAAGGCATCTTTTAACGTCAGCATGATACGTGGCTGGTTGCCGTTATAGTTTAACGGCGCCTGGCGGCATCAGTGGGAAACGTGGCAGGACAAGGACGGAAGTTAAGGTGACGAAAGCCCGAGTGGGGCGGGCGAGAGGGATGGTGGATGGGTCCAACCAACACCAACTTTCACTCAAGAAAGCTCACATCCCGTAAGATTCTACAGCCAAACCCTGTATTTTTTTTTTCTAAACCCAACCATGTGTGTTTGTTGTTGAAGGGAAAAAAAAAGTCAAATCGCTGCATTGTACTGACGTTAATTTCCTGTGAAAACAGAGGGGTGTATTGCAAAAGATGACAATTCAGGCAGAACTTGACACGGTGTCCCAGAACGTCAACAACCAAAGCACCCAGGGTACCTTGCACGTCGTATGTGGACGTGGAAAGTCCATGACCAAACGTCGATATGTGACGAGGTCGGGGTGAGAATGTTCTGGTAAAAAAACTGAAAAAAATTAACCTAAAAATTTTGTTTTTCGTGCTTAAAGAGGAATATAAACAAAAAAATCTTGACCAAAGTAGTCATAATTCATACATGAAAAGGTTGTGTTTGGGCTTTAAATACCTGGTTTGGTCGCCACCAGAATGACTGAACATGTCCTGAACTGTTGTTCAAGAATACTTTTTTTTTTTTTTTTGCACAAACCTAATCAGACCTTTACTACAAAATTCAAGTCTCAAATGATCAGGAAACATTCATGCTTCGTTTGAGGGAAGTTCAGTTTGAGGGACATGTTGGAAAATCAGCTTCAATATCCCACTTTGACTAACTGATCAATGGTTCAACAAACTTCTCGCCATGAAAGTCTGGAGTTTATGGGCTGTTCTGGGTGCACTGTTCCGTCCTGACAGCCCTTTCTTTCCAGCCCCTCTAAAAGCCAGTCACAGCGGCGATGGGGAGTTTGATATGATGACAAATGGTTAAACCCAGTGGCTGAATTATTGACTGGAACCAAAATGTGAGGACAGAACTCCTCTGGGACGAGAGTTGAGTGGAAGCTGCTCTACACTCTAATTGCCCCCCGCCCACCTACTCGTTCCTGTCTTGGCAGCCCTGTGTTCAGTGTTACAGAGCACTGATGAACTCTACAACACACTTTAAGTGTTCCAATAATTAAAGCCCACTGAGATTGTCAAGATAATGCACCGCACAACAATAACCTGCGTAAATTCAAGAGACTTAAACAACAGGTCTGGTCACATTGCTTAATTGCAGTGTTCTTGCAATCGGCATAGCCTGAAAGGTTTTTTTTTTTTTAATGTGATGGTCTACCCTTTCACCTGAGGAGACAGCTGAGGCAAGTGCAGACATTGCGGCTCTGGAGAGAATATGCAAATGTGAGGAGATGGAGTTTATGATCCAGAACTACTCTGCTCTGAGATGGAACAATAAGTGACGGCAGCTGAAGTCAGGAAAGAAGAATCTGCAAAGTATTTGTGAAATAAAAGTGAGAATAATGAGAGCTGTGTCTCGGCAGATCCCTGCTCTAACATGGCAATTAGGACGACTGTGACGAGCTGGATGCCCGTTTGGACGTTATGCCCTCGGATTTTGATGCAGCAGCGTGCAAGAACACAACTGTGCTGTTTTGCATTTATTTCAGATACCTCTGCTGATGACATTTAAATAGGCACTTTAACACCCCTGACTCCTAGAAATGACGCGTGTATACCACTAATTTGCAACAGCAAATACGCTTTGATAGAAACGTAATGCTGCCCTGATTAGGTTTTTTATCACATAATTAGAAAACGTTGCTAATGAACAAAAAGTTAATAACCTCAATGCAAAGTGTTCTCGACTCTGTGGTGGAATGAGCTACCGGACTCAACTCAGGCAGCAGAAACAGTCTGTCCCCAACAATGGCTGATATTTTAAAACATTTGACATCCACATTAATTAGAGGGAGATTGTGAGCACCAGAGCTGGAGGTAACACATCACAATAATATATTACATTTTAGCAGTAACTTAGTAATATAATGTATTACCAAGACTATTTTTGGCTAATATTATTACATTTACAATGTCACATAATGCAGTATCATCCGAAATAAACTGTTAATTGTTTTCATCTATTTATCCACACTGATCCACACTGCTCTACTTCCACCAGTGCATTGTGTCAAGTCATTACAGACTACATTATAGAAGGGTGCCGGTGATCATGCCGCACTGTGCGTTATCATATTCAGTGTGTTTTATTAATATACCCGAAACATCTACAATATATCCCGTTCTGCTTTTGCGTCCTAAGGCTGCTAGAAAGTAGCACGGATAAGTAGCACGGTTTGTGCTTTCCTAATCCCTGTGATCGGCACATCTGGGTGATGTTAGTAGCCTATATGTGGGATGTGTTTCCATTCACATCCCCTACAACTGCAGAGCAACACCGGCACACAGTCCCATTCTTATGGAAAACTTTCTCTCCAGTGCTGTTGTATCTGACCGGCACACCAGGAACCAGCATCTCCGGTGTGTTAATTCACACTTGTCATAGTGACTTACTCGCACGCCATTCCGTTTGTTGTGCTAACCTCAATATTTGTTTGTTACCTGCTGTGAAACAACATGACCCTCATCTGTTTATAATGCCTGTTCGTTCTTATTAGGTCACTTTGGTGAAAGTAACACAAAAGTAGTGTAATAAGTAACTTATTACTCTACACAGAGAGTAATATTGTAGATTGGATCTGGATATTCCATTAGATAAAAACATGATTTGGATTTTGGAAATGATTTTGATGATTTTTTTTTTTTTTTTTTATTCATTAATTTTGACTTTTGGACTTTAGGATGCTCTTGAGGGATTGGAAACGTCTGGCATCCTCTGTCAGCTGTGCCAGCGACATGGTGCTACTATCTTAAAAATACATATGAAGTTTGAGGATGTAGGATCAAAATATGAATATAGATTTTTTTTTTCAGCAGATATCTTAGTCATAACAAAACTGATCTAGCAAAGCAGTTTTGTGTTCATACAGTATATGGGGTATTTACAGTAGTTAGTTTGAACCCCAATGATCTTTAGAAAGTATTAAGCTCATGTTGGCTGGTGGACTCAACAGGGACTAGTAAACAGGCGTGTTCCTAGGTCGTTATTAAGGTTTGACCTACTTGCTGGAGTAGTAAACTAGGTTTAATTAAATGTCGGAGCCTACTGACTGATTGCTGGTTTTCCGGTTATTAGTCAGACCCTGTGTATTTCCATGGAAACAACAGACACAAAAAGTTTTTAATTTTGAGAGCTAATTGTTGGTAATAGTTGAAAAATTGCAAAATCACACATGAGGGTGTGCTTTAATGTCATTTATGGCACCTCAGTGGTGCGTACGGACCTCAGCGCAAGCGCCTTGGTTCTGACCACATCACTGTAGTGCCACAAATGACATTAAAGCACACCCTCTTGTGTAATAATGCTTATGTAACTTATTATTTTCAAATGAAGGTAACTAGTAATAGGTAATATATTACATTTTGAGAGTAAGTTGCCTAATACTGGTGACCACTACCAAAGTACTGAGAAAGCTCAAAGATCAAAAACAGGTGAAATACTGATGTGTTACTTTATATTAAGAGGAACAGTAGCTGCACTCTCTTGTGGAAACAAAGATTATTTCAATAAAGTGTTTAGTTATTTGTGAGGAAAATAAGAACTCTTTGCTGGTTACAAGAACATCCAATCACACTAGGACATTATGGAAAGACTTAAACAAGTACACTGTATATAATGGAAAAAAGGACAGTATTTAAATTGACCTTTTTTTCCACAGATGGGCTCCAATCATGACATCTGTCCCAGGGAATAATCCCAGATTATAACCTTATTGAGATGTGTATTAACCATAGGCTGTACTAAATAATGGATGTAGCTACTGGGACATCACCCATTGTTTGTGAACTACCATTTTGAAGCCTTGAGTTTGGTCTTTGAGCTGCTGCTGTTTTGGATATTTGGAGAGAGATGCCCCACAGACAATCTGTCAAGCCTTGGTAAAATTTAAATGGTTGAGTTATATAAAGATTCACCCACTGTACAGTTGTCATGAATGGATAAATTGGTTATAGAGACCAAAACTGTTTTTGTTCCAGGCTGTTAACATGTTTATTTCTGCTGTGAAGCAGGGCATTTCAACATGGGGGTTTATGGGGATTGACTCCCCTCTGGAGCCTGCCTCAAGTGGCCATTCAAGGAACTGTAGTTTTTAGCACTTCTGCATTGAGGTCATGTGAGGCTGCCGCTTGGTTTCACCATAAAATCCACTGGTTGTGCTTGTTATATACGAGTATGTGTACAGTACATCATGTATGTGCATGTTAACATCTACATAGCTATCTTTATGTGGACCCCCTGCCATTATCATAAGAGGGCTCACACCAATATTTTTACATACATTTTTTCATGACGAGTTTATGAATTTTATTTTGCCCCCCCAAGGCTCCTATTTCAAGACTCCGTCATGTGTGAGTACATGAGTACATTTTGCATCTACATCTCAATTCATCTTGATAAAATGACACGAGTGCGTTATTTTTATGTTCATTATGTGACCGCCGCAGCTATTCTGCCGCAATTCTCTGGCAAAATACACATGCCAAGGCGTAGACATATTGCGCTGTTCTAACCGTACAATAAACATGCAATCAGCACACACATTTGCAGTTTCATCAAGATGTAGTAAAATTCAAACACACAGAGTCAGGGTGCCTTACATAACCATAAAAGTAAGCCTGGTGGGTGCTGTCATCAAAAGTGTGCCTGCAGCCGCCTTCCTGAGATGAAAAACAAATGAAACACTTTGAGGCTGAGCTGATTCCCCTCCCGTTCTGCAACTCCATCTGTCACTCCCAGCGACTTATTCTGAGCAAGAGTGCTTTCCTGCATGACCTCCATCACAGCGGCGCAAGATGAACGAGGTGGGTCTGGTCTCTGTCCTCTGTCTTCTATGTGCCAAGGCAGCAGGGGCACCGAAGCATCGAGAACACCTGCAAACTGAGAGTAATGAGGCAGCAGGCCGCACGGCCGCCCATCCTCCCTGCACTAATCAATCCAGCTAGCCATTAAGGGGACCAAGGAGAGCTGCAGCTAGTTAGAGAAAGCTGCAACTCCATACCTCTGTAAACCCATGACTTCTTCCTGAAAGTGTTCATCTGTAGTTTCTTTAAGATGGTCGTTAGTTTCATGTTTTTACACAGCACTTTTCCTGTGACCGCTTCTGTGGTTATATTGATTTCCAGTTGATTAAATTTGAGTTTCTGACACAATTTCTGCCTTTTGCAGCTAATTATAACTTTCTTTGTCGAATTATTTGTCATACAACAATCCATGCATTTATCAATAGTATAAGGAAAGATAAATTTATGATTTTAGGCCAAATAAACAAATTTAAAGGAACAGTGTCTGGGATTTAGTGGCATCAAGCAAACTTCTCCCATGTGCCAAGTGTGAACTCCTGGTTAGGGAGTCCTTCAGTGTTCATTGTTCAGGAGGGTTTTACCAGGAGTCGAAATATCCACAGAGGCCTCCTTCCTCTCCAAAACAAATGGACCAGTTAATTAAAACTGGTAAAAACACTGAGGGAAGTAGCTTTACGTTACAAATTAATGTTTCTCCATTGCTGTTTGGCTGGTTGCAGATGGCCCACCACATGCTAAAGTTTGCTCACCTGTTTTCTATGTCAACTGAAGCCCCGTTTCCACCAAGCAGAACAGTACAATTAAGCTCAATTCAGTTCGCTTTTTCCACTGTGAAAAGTTGTGGATGGTACCAAAGGAACCGTTCCATACCGTCCCCATTTTGGTCCCCCCTCTGTTGGGGTACCTAGAACACAGATCTGGTACTCAAAGGTGGAGCTGTGAACACTGCAGTCTGTTGATTGGTCAATAGAGGACGGTCACTCTGCTCAGGGCTGAGCTGGGGCTGGTTTTGAGGCTCATGGAACCACTGTTCATACTGTGGAGAGTTTTATTAGTGAACTGTAACTGTAAGATGAAAGGATGTTTTGCTGCCTCTTGCAGCAGCTGGAGTCTGAGAAAAGATAACTTCATTCACTGGGCCGACTGCCGGCGACTTTTAAGGTGGAACATTGACTTGTAGTGTTACGCAATGCATGGGTTGAAGAGGTGAATCAATAAACACACCTTAATTATTCCATATGACAACCTTGACCGTTCCAGTAGTTACTATATGAAATATACCTTTAGTAATGAGTGGATTTTCGTGCGTTTATATGTATTAAATTTGACCGGGACAGCATATATTCAGGTCCTCACTCAGAGAATTGGCTCACAGAATGTCGCTCCTGTGGGCTCCAGCAACACTAAACCCCCAAGCTTGTCTTGGAAGGACTGAATGCACAAACCCAGTATTTTTAATCACCCTATTGAAAGAGACTCTCACTGCAGCCTGTTTTATTTTGTTCAGAAAATGTCAGCATGTAGCCTCGTTCTGTGGATTTGTCCATTCTGGGATACTGGACAAGGACCTGCTCCCTGTATGATATAAATGGCTCATTCTAAGGTAACAAAAACATAATGGTTCTTATTTTCAGTTGATTATGCTGGACCTTTAATTGAGTCCACATTGACTTACCATCTACAGTATTGATATGAAAATGTGCACCATTAATTTAAGCACGAGTTAAACAGAGACTTTTTAGGTGCATTAAATGTTCATGGTTAAATACAGACGCAGGGCTTACACACTTCCTGAGAGATTATTTTCGGTTAGAAGTGGTTCCCATCTTAATACATGAATGGAGTATGCAAAAAGATGTTTTCATTTCGATTGAAACGCCCATCTTCTCTCTATTCCACCCCTTCAATCTCGTGGAGTCTCCTTCTTTGCATTTCCATTCTGCTCCTGCCAGCCTCCAAGACAGAAGCCAGAAATGCACTGGAAAAAGACACGCTGTCACACGGTGCATATCCCCCCCAAAAAATAATCATGCCACCGTGTCATTACCCAACCTCGACTCTCTCCGAGCAATCACATTCAAAGAGCATTTTTCAGGAGCTCCCTCCCCAGCACAACTAGTAAGCATGGCTAATGGAAATTTAATCAGCAGCAAGAGAGGACAGCAGGCATAATGCAACAGATGATAAATAGAAGAAAGATGCAAATGGTATTTATTTTAGACAGGCCGTGCTGACAAGCCTGATAATGCCTCCTCATGCAGTTTCTCCCTGAAGCTTCCTTTTGATGGCTCTGAAGTGGTATGCACCATATTTCACAGCCTATCATTTATGGAATAAATTGTGTTATTCATAGAAATGTTTTCATTTTTTTTCTGAATATCTCTTGTCAGTGGTGCTTGAGCGCCATGGCAGCGGGCCTAAATTAATAAAGAGCAATGTAAATTGCTGCAGTCATTACAAACCAACATTACTTCAGAATTCCCAGCATGACCACATATTTTAAGACAAAATTGTTCCTTTCTGAGCCCTCCTCTAGTATTAACAAAGTTTGTACTTTGAGCTGAAAGATGAGACCTGAATGCTCTTTCACCTGTGCCTCCACAAAATGGAGTTACTTATTATTTACTTCTCTGAAAGTGTCTATGCCGTGACATTTCTTGCAATGAATCATGTATATGATTCATGCAGCCTACACATGACGCAGATTCAGTATTTTATCTCAACATGATCCCTCTCTGGATTTTATCAAAAGTACCGACATGTGTCATTAATCTATCCAGGGACTAATATCTCAAATATCCATTCACAGCTGGCTTAACACTACATCCTCAGCTGGTGAGATTTCAGGCTCAGATCAAAGGGGATTGGTATCGTTTGGCACATTTGGCACGTTTGGCACGCATAATGGAAACCCAACCTGATTTGATTAACACACTTACAAACTAATGAGTTCACATCCCTCTCAGCCAACCACAAACATCAGATAGGGAGTATATATTCAGCATCTGTCATCTTAGAAAAGTCAAAAGAAAAGAAACAGAGTGAGACTGCGAGAGAGAAAGAGAGAGCGCGCGCGCACGAGAGAAACGCAACATTGATTTACAATTGTGGTGACCTCCTCCCAGGCTACCCTTGCATCATCAGCCCGTGGAGGTCTGCTCGCAGTTCTGTATATTCGGACACTGCGAGCTTGGACCTCCCGGACCAAAACATCAGTTTCCACCTGAGTAAACTCTCATTACGCCTTCGCGCGGCGCATTTAAAGGCGAGGAGGGGGGCTCATTTGATTGGTGTGATGTGTGTAAAACCCACTCCATGCCTTCTCTTCTCCCTCTTTCCGACTTGTGCAGGTAGGAGGGACGGAGGTGGGAAAGAGGAGTAGCTGCGCCAGTGCACACAGTGTGCCAAACTTGCAAAATCCGCCAGGCCACACCCAGTTGGCGAAGCGCAGATGCGCTGCGCCTCCGCCTCGCCCGGTCTGCGAAACTAGAGGCCTCAACGTTTTAGACACTGGAAAAAGCAGCTGACAGGTTGTTTTTTGTCTATGTTCTGTTATCTATGGACTTTGTATGGGAGTTTTCTGTTTGTGTTCCTTGTTTCATGTTGTTGTCTTGTGATTAGTTTTCGGTGTATATATATATACCTGTGTGTTTCCCTTTGTTCCTTGTCAATGAATCTGCGTTCATTCTTATGCTCATCACTGTGTTCAGGGGGTTTTCTCTTGCTGAGGCCTGTACTATGAAGCCAGTTCAGCTTACCCAGGGTATCTATTATCTGGTTTGACTAACCCTAACATTGGCCGTCTGGATAACCCATGCTACAAAGCTGGTTATCAACCTGTTCAGTCAGCTCTTGGTTTTCCTAGCCAGCCACGAGTGCGTTCATATTAAAGAGGTGGAGGTGTTAATTTCGAGCCACATCGTCAGAACCGTGGGAGGCTGCTTCATATGATATGACGTTTTCTAATAAAATATTACCTGTTTTTCCTAGTTCTTATCACATACAGGTAGGTGCCTCATGTTATTTTGAGCTGCAGTGACAGAGTCAGAGTGTAAAATAGCAACACTATTACTGCAGACTAAAATAAACAAGTTAAAGTACTGATAAAATCGTGTTAAATGTTGTAAATGATATGTTTGTTAGAAGCTCTGTTTTAAAACCAGTGGAAATAGAGCCCTGGAACAATGAAATGATTCTACTGATCTATAACAACATATAGGCTGCTCTTTTTTATCTGAGACTCTTCAGTAATCTGATAAGACAGAGTTTGGACTGTTGACAGGTTGTGGTCTGATACTCTGAAGTTACTCTGCTCTGGAGCAGGTTAGCTGTTCAGCATCAGTTACCATGGTGATTTATCCTGGTAAAAAGAGAACCAGCTTCGTAGTAGTGAAAACCCAGTTAACCTTGACGTTACGTTGCAAATCCTGCTCCAAATCCAGCTTCGTAGTACAGGCCTTTGGTTTATTTCAGTATAGTTTTGGTTCTCCTTTCTTTTGGACTTTGTTTTGTTGCCTGCCTGTTACGAGGATTTCCATCAGCATTAAAGCTTGCCTTTTGTTTAACCCTTGACCTGCCTCCTGCTCTGCATTTGGGTCCTTCCTGAACTGATTTACGATGTTCTGGAGCGTTTGATCATATCACAGATGGTCCTTGGCCCGTTGTCAGGGAATCCTACATGTTCACATTCACATTTAAAACACTTTCAAGATCTGAGGAAAGACACTGGTGTGCCTGTTTACAGCACAGCCAAACAAACTCAGGTTGTTTTAAAGAACTCTGTCACTAAATCCACAGTGGAAAAAAATGACATTTAATTTCTACATCTAGTTCTGTGTTCTGCAAATTATTTTGATGTGAAGCAGCAGCAGCAGTAAATGTTGGGTCAGCACTAACGTAAAGACTCCCTGTAGAGTTTTCTTGTAAATAGTCAAAACTAATGTTTACATTCACTGTTACTCACCTAAATTTGTTTTGTGGATCCTTGAGCTCTGACAACCGAGCTGAATGTATTTTTTTCCCCCTCATGAAACATTTATAAGTATTCTAAATCTGGAATCGTTTACATCATTGTTAACTTGCCAGCAGTTTCCTTCTTGTGCGCCTTTGCTGGTGTTGTACAGCATATCTTGTCTTGTTACTACCTTCTGTACATCAGTGGAATAGTGTGACACCATTTGTAGGACTTTGTAGCAGTGAGTGCGCATGTATAGCATCGTGTGTGTGCATGAGATAAAGAAAGTGGGGACCCACTCAGTGCTGCTAGAGGTCAAAGACTCTACAGGAAACCTTCAGTACACATGTGATGCAGTGTTAGGAGAGTGTGCAGTGAACAGTGAGAGCGTTTATATGGACATGAATAACCTGTTTATGAGGCTTATCTCGTTTATGATCATATTCTCAGTATCGATGAAGAATAGTAGTGACCCTCTTACTGATTACTGAGGGTTACTGTGATAGTCACAAAAAAAACCCAACCTACTGTACATTTACTACCACATGACAACTGTTAATTTCTTCTCTGCTCCGATCGCCAACAGCTGCCTGCTCTGAGCTCGTCCTCCGTCACTCCCTCTCTGTGTCTCAGCCACAAACACACATGCTCCATACTGAGCTGACGTTATTGCTCACAACAGTGACTCTACTCTTATAACACCGTCCTCCACACCGCTGTCAGCCTGTCACTGTAACTATCACTGCGTAGGACACAGGAGCAGTGGATAGGGACATGCAGGCCTTTAACTGAAAGACAAAACTCTGTGTCTTCTACCACTATTGTCTGTCTTTCTGTTACGTCACATGCAACAGTATTCCAGTTTCCACAGTGCTCCAGGTAGCTTATCTGGGTTTCTGAAAACAATATATGGTGGTTACATGCTCATACACATAAACAGAACACTCCAAAAACCAGATCATAAATAGATTATTCACATCCATGTAAATACACTCACTGAGATACATATTCTGTCGTGGTGCTCGACTATATGCTGCATAATCTCTTGTAAATCCTTTTGTGCAAACATAGGCCATTTGAATGGCAGGGTCCGCCACTAACAATGAAAACCGCTATATAGAGAGGTGATTGCACAATGTAAATACATTGAATGGCTATTGCTGAAGAAAGGCAGACCATAAACAGTATCATAAATGGGGATTATGACGTAAAACTTCAACTAATAGCCCAGGTAATTATTTGCTTCAGTCACTCAACTCATCTCTATTTGGGACAGGTGTATATATGGGACAGGTCTTTAATCCCTTTCACACAGAACATTTGCTCAGCAAAGATGGGGAATATTATAAAGTTACTTATTTAAGACAGTATGAATATTACTTGTATATAGATTAGGCTATTGCATAGTATGTCAGTTACAAATCATCGATTAGATCTGACCCTTTACAAGTGGACCAGATAAAATGCCTTGTGCAAGAAGGCTGCTCTTGATTGGTCAGAATTTACAGCGGGAAAAATCCAGGAAGTAAACAAAGCGTTGAAGAAGAGTACACTTGCAAGATAAATGCTTCACTTTCTAACGTCACAACAGATGGACAACTACGCTGGTTGATTTTAGCGCTGGTCATCGTGGACTATATTGCTGTCATTGTTCATTTTAGTCAAACCATACAGTTTGAAAACGAGCCGCGGCTCCAACTAGACTTAGAATCTGTTTATTTGCCTTTAACCTGACATTGTTTGCACACATTCTAGCACTGTAGGGTTACAAAGGCAAACTGTTTGATATTAATAATCTGTTTCTTTGTCTTTGAGGTACCGTGGTTGTTTGGAAGGTCCCCTCCTGGTCAAGCAAAAGGTGTGGCTGAGGGCTGAGGACTGAGGACTCTTAAATCCTGGCGCCAACTCTTTGGACCAGACCATGTCCTGCTGGGTCATGGGGGGATTTGGGTTTAGTTAGTTTTGTTTTGTGTTTAGTTGTTGTTGCTGTACATTTTGGTTGCCCCTTGTGTATTATTTGGCATATACATATACATACTCCCTCGTGTGCCATTTTAAAAGGTCATTTTCAAGGGTTTTTTGGGGGGAGGGGGGTAACTCCTGTGTCCTTGTTGCCTCACTGTTAAGTCCGTAACAGGTACATATTCAAACTTCATGACTGCTTTAGAGGTGGGGAGTCAAAGTCAGTAACTTTTTTTATCTCTCTTGTTTGCCAGGCCGGTTAATCTGAATGAATTAATGTCTTCTTTGGTGCTCATGGTTTCAGTTAAATGAACTGAACGATTGAATTGTGAATCTAATGATGTGTAGCATCTCCATATTGACAAAAGTTTAAACATTTATATTTGTATGTGTGATCTAAGCAGCTTATTACTATCTCAACTGAAATTTTATAGTACATGAAAAACCTGAGGGATTATAATTTGGGGGACTTCTTCTCATGTTGCCTAAACATTGTCTCTTTACAATGGTAACCATGTGATATGACTGAAAGCTCCAGAACGGCTACAAACTGGATCAGTCTTGAGATTATCAAGTGTTGTGCTGATGTATATACATGTTAGGTATGTTCAAGTCCATCATGGTAAACTGTGAAATGGCTGCAGATTAAACTGTGTACATTTTTAACCCCAAACCAAGTTTTATTCTGTGTTGGATGTATGTTTACCGCATATTTACCTCTGAAAGGGCTCCATTGTGTCTGCTTTCACGCTGATCCAGCAGTCATTCTGTCCTGCAGCCCAGGTGCATCTGCACTACAGAGTAACACAGCATGTCATTAGCACTAATATAGCTGTCAAGGGAGCTGCAGAACTGTTGCCTGCACAAGAGTGCAGCTGAGCTAGTTTGCTTGTTATGCCTGTCCCTCTCTTAAGTTTCTTGTTTTTCCTCGACGGCTTGAATCTGGCTGATACCTTAGCTGTCAGTACAGCTGTACAGCTGTACAGAGCAGCATCCCTGCAGAGGCATCGCTAATCAAGTCTTGTTTTGGTCCTCAAAAGCTAGCGGTTGGACTTCGCTGAATAGCTTCAGAACTGTCGACACTGTCACACATCTCCTTGAACTGGCAGCCCATGAGAGGGAGTAATTAGATGAATCCTGGCACTGCACGCGCCCAGCCTCTATGCTTCATATAGTATGATCCTAAATTTTAAAAAGCACAGCTAGGGCTTCATATAATCTTAAAAGTGTTGAATATATAATAATGTTAAGTCTGTTGTGCACCTTCATAGCACCACATAGAGAATGCCGGGAAATGCAGGCAGTCATTTAGCAGCAGCTTCCAGCTATATGCTGCTGCAGATTTCTGGTTTGACATTGATGTATAATCTCTCATAAACACCTAAGAATTAAAAATAATAAAACACCAGCCTCTCTCTGGCTCAGAGACACAGGACATCTTCAGCAGGCTTCACGATTCCTAAATGAAGATGAACTAAGTGGAATCTACTGAGCATATTGGTCTGGGAACAAATGCGGCAGAGAAAGAGCGTGCTGCACGACGTCCTGCTGAGATAACACAAGTTTCCCTGTCATGATTCTTTTTTCTCTTCTCATAACAGCAATGTGGCAAAAACACAACAACCGCAGGACTGTATTTCAGACAAATACAAGTAAACATAAGAGACACTCCTATCATTGATCAAGCTAAGCTGCTCTTGAAAGCTTTTTTGTTCGCATTTATCTTTCCAGCGTCCCACTTTAAATGGATTCATGAAAGTTTGTAGAAATGTGACATCGGATGTCAAACAACACGGACCGAGCTCAGCCCACAGGGAAACGATGGTGATAATTGTGTTTGTTGGATGATTAAGACGGTTTCAGAGAACAAGTTGTGCCTCTGTGCCTTGGTAGCTTTCTGTTGATTAGAAAGCCATCCATTTTAATGGCTTCTCTTCTCCCTTTGTTAACTAGGCACCTCTCTGTACAAGAAAATGGCACCCAAATGAATGGCATGCTATTAAAGGGGAAATGATAGCTCAAAGTAGCAAAACAAAAGAGACATGTAAATGTTTGAAACATGGAGATCTTCTCAGCATGTTGCTCACAGTAAGTATGTTTTTCAGAATTGTTTTTTTTTTTTAATTGTGAAATGTTGGTTAATTTTTAGACTTCCATTATGCTGCTGCAGAACAGCAGACCTTTTGTGATGAACAGAAATTGGGCTTTTATTCTTCTGTTACTTTATTTTATGTGTCACAGAACATATGTGGCAGGTTTTCCACATAGCTGCTCACCAACAATTTCCCAAGGTTGTGACTTTTAGTACTTATTAGTCGTTAATAATTGTTTTAACTCAGACAAAAATGCACCGGTTCAGTCTGTGGGTAGACTGGCCTTCGGAGCTCATTTTGGTGAAGCTTCTGGGGCCAGCACTTTCTGAACAAATCCATTACCTGCTTTTATCCGCTAAAGAGCACAAATGGCTCTCTCTCAACATAAGAGCTGTCCTTGTGACATCCCAAACATTCAGCAAAACTATTTGACAAAAGATATAAAAAGGATTTATGAGGTGTCCAAATGCAGTGTTTGATCTGAGTGAAGCAAAACCTCCGTTAAACTGTCGAATTAACATAAATTTACTGGGCATAATTACCCAGTAGTGGCTGCATTTCATAACGTGGTAAAATTACTGTAGAACTAACTACAGCCATTATTTTCATACTGTAAAATGAAGTGCAGTATTATACTCTGATTATCTACCATGCTGAAGCACAGTATTATACTGTTATGAAAATGTTACTTTAATTTATTTTTACAGTGTTACTGATGCAGTTTATACTACTGAATTTATTACAATAAAATACTGTTAATTTGCTGTTGATGTAAAATAAGTCTCAAAGTTGATTTATTATTGCTCTTATTTATTCAGTTTCTTTCTTTCATTTATATTCATATAATTCACTGAGGCACATCTATTGATTGGTGGCATGTGTGAAACACTGTTTTGTTTTTATGTGGAGCATAAAAAATAAGAAAATAAGAAATAAGAAAAAGGATAACTGAAGGTTTAACTGCACAAAAAATAATAGCAATTATTTATTTTAATATTTCTAATATACAATATTTATTATATATAATTCATATCATATTTATTTCATTTGAACTAATAATAATAATGATAATCTAATAATGTGGAAACAATGCAGGTCTATTTTTCTTAAAATATAACCCAACTGTGCATATCTAATAATTAAAAATGTGTCTTTTTGCAGGTTAAATGTAGTTTTGAAGCAAATCAGAGTTTCACTCCTGTCCTCACAAAGCAGAAAAGGATGTGAAGGAAAGTTTTGGTGTTAAATTGTTGCAAAAACATCCCAAGGACAAGGTCAGGTTGGTTGGTGAGGATGGCAATCGCCTACGTGCACCTCTAAAACTCACAGATTAACACATTTGTTAACACTAGTGCAGTGCCAGCTCAAAACATGCCTGTTCAGAGTGGGCCAAGTGCTTGGCCTGTGGCCTGCTGTATACACCACCACTCATACAAGCAACTTCACAGTCAACACTGTGCTTCCTGAGGTCCTGAGCAACACGTCTGCAGCCCAGACAGCTATAGATTTATTATGATGTTTAAATTCTGCTGCTACTCTAAGGCATTGTGCAGTGTAATACAAACAAAAAGCACCGAAGAAATATGCAATTTGACAGTACTTATTGTGTGACAGACAGGGACATGTAACTAGTTACATTGCAGATTCAGATTTATTCACAAAATATAGCAATTAAAATTTGTCACATTATTAATATAATTGCCCAGTATTATATTATAATTGAAAGCTCAATTTTGAGCAGATGTTAAGTAAATTAAAGAACAAAGTGATGATAATTCCTCTCTGTCAGTGCTCTCTGTAAGTAGAAATTTGAATGCAGGTTTTCACTGTGTCGTATTAATAGTTTTATTATCAACAATGAATAGTTTTACTTCAGGAAAAAAAGCTTAGAGCACTTATTCTGCCACTGCCAATAGCTTACTGACCTTCCCAGTTACAGAAAGAGTGAAAAGTAACATTTGCCTGGGTCCCCCGTATCAGTACATCCGTCCCTGAAAACCACATGCATCACATCCACTCTGAAACACAGTAAAATACACTAAACAGATGTATTAACATCCAAACAGGCATATTAATCGCTTGCTTTAAACATCATGGTTATTGATTTAATTAGCAGAGGTATTTTGCCAGTGGTAACATTATAAGTGTTGTAAGTTAGTAGCCAATTGCAAACTCACACACATTGAGTTGCAAAGGCGGAGTGGCGCTTATCCTGTAGGCTCTCCACTCATGCTCATTGACTCCAAGGAAGGGAAGGTTTGCCTGTAGGCAAACCCCGGAGATCTTGCCTCCGGAAGAAGAGCAGAAGAGCTCTGGTTTCCGGTTGTAGGCTGTTTGTAGTCTGCGTGATATTGACCAGTCACGTTTGAGCCGGCTGCAGTTGTTGCCAGGTTAAACGGTCCATGCGGTGAACTAACGAGGTGGAACATAATTGGCGTCACTGCAAACTCTGAATCCATCGCAATGGTTCAGCATATTTACTTATATATAAACAGAAGTCGGAAACGGAAATTTGCCTCCTCCGCCCAAATCAAACCGGAATGAATGGCTGCTGGCTGTATCCTAATATTTACTGTACAAACATGACAGTGGTATAAAACATTGGCAGGAAGATGAATGTGCATATTTCCTAAAATGTCGAGCTGCTCCTTTTGCACTTTAAAATGACACGGTGACTTCCTGTGGCTATGAGAGGGATCACTAAAGCAAAGGTGGAAGTAATGTGACCTTTTTTTTATTAAACTCTTCAGCTGGTGGTCAGGGTGGATGGTTGGCTCAACAAAGCCTTGTCATCTCAACAGTTCAAATCCCAACTTGTACCAACAACAAACAGTGGTTTCCTATGAGCATGAAAAGCTAACTCCGTAACCCTAACCCTTTACCCTCTTTCTACCCCTGACCCTTACCCCCTGACCCTTACCCCCTGACCTTAACCCTTTCCTAACATTAACACAGTAGTTTTAGCTCATCTCATTCAGACTTAAACCATAGAGGTGGCAACTAGAAGTCATTTCTCGTAAAGTTTGTTTGGATAACTTTTGAGGACACTGACATGTTGTCATGGTATGAGAACTTTTTGCAGAGACAATGCAAAGCAGAAGTTTGAGGGTAAAATGTGCATTTGACAGTTGTTTTTGTCAAATGTTCCTCAAAGTGTTGCCTTTAAAATCCCCTTTCATTATACAGCTCAGTGTTTCTCAAACACACCGACCCCGCACGATCTCTGTTGTGTTTCTCTTTGTTAAAACAGACCGCTTTCCACAGAAAGCTAAATGACAATTTGTGGGCAGCATTTGATCCGGTGGAAACGTGCGGAGCTGGTGGGCTGAAAGGTTCCCCGCTACCGTTACAGAGACAGAACAATCTCACGTGGGAATAGTGTGTCCTCCCTCTCTGTCGTTTCCATCTCAGAGCTCGGCCAGCTCTCCCTCAGGAGAAACTTCAACAGAAAAACAAGGCGATTAGAAAAGCAGCCCGCAATACAAAATGACTCACCATGCAGTTTACCTCCAGACATGAGCTTTTATACCAGCCGTAACTTTGCCCATCTCCAACGCATGCACTCGCTCGCTTTGTCACAGAACTTGACATTTCCAAGTAATTACAGGTGTTTCTCATTATTGGCTGTCTGAATTGAGGCTACTTTCTCTTGACACTGGCATATGTTTAAAGATAAAGCATCATTTAATTACTTTGTGACTTTCATGTGAGGCCTGTGTGGATATGCTCGTGTTTTAACTTTCCACCTGGACATATGGGGAGCTGTGCCGCCTCTGTGTGGTGTTCAGCACATGAAACGATAAAACGATGAAACATTTCACACATAAAACTGGCTCATTTAACCACCCCCACATGGAAGAAAATAAAACATTGAGGGTGTAATTTCATGTTCTATTGCTGGTGTCATATATATGCTCAAATGTAGCACAGATCAGTAGGACCACCAAAAACCCATATCACTGAACACTGCAGTACTGTCAGAGACAATGGAACATCTAGACCTGTGCCTGTACACTTTTCAAAGGCAGAGCATAACACTTCGCTTTCAGCTACGTGGGATCTGAGATGATAAGACATCATAAACTCTTCTGCATATGTACACCTGGCACCTGGGCCCCTTCAGGCCGTAATGAGGAGTTTGACATTAGAGCTTTTTGTGACTTAATACTTTATGTCATGTCTTTTTTACATTAATGCTGCCATTTGTATTTTGTGTTCATCAAAATGTAATGTTGTAATGTTCCCAATAACGATTTATAATAATAGATAAATAAACAAAGGCACCTCTGATAAGTAGAATATATATAGCAGCTATTTAGCCTGAGTCCTTTATGAAATGCAAATAATTGGGGGTACATGATTTGACTGACTCCACCACATCCCAAAGGTGCTCTATTGGAGTGACATCTGGTGACTGTGGAGGCCACTGGAGTACAGTGGACTCATTGTCATCATCAAGAAAACCAGTTTGAGATGATTTGAGCTTTGTGACATGGTGCGTTATCCTGCTGTAAGTAGCCATCAGAAGATGGGTACACTGTGGTCATAAAGGGATGGACACGGTCAGCAACAATACTCAGGTAGGCTGTGGTGTTTTGGCACTCTTTGGGCCCCTTAGTACCAATAGTTTGACCACCAATAAACACAACTTTTGGATAAATATTAAGTTGGTACAACTTTATTAACATTTTAAGGTGAAAGCAAATCATGTTGGTTGTACTAAACTAATTAAGTTTGTCGATTATAAAAGACTCATGGGATTTTTTTGGCACTTCAGAGTGTGCCAAGAAAATATCCCCCACACCATTACACCACCACCACCAGCCTGAACCGTTGATACAAGGCAGGATGGATCCATGCTTTCATGTTGTTTATGCCAAATTCTGACCCTACCATCTGAATGTGGCAGCAGAAATCCAGACTCATCAGACCAGGTGACATTTTTCCAATCTTCTATTGTCCAGTTTTGGTGAGCCTGTGTGAACTGTAGCCTCAGTTTCCTGTTGTTAGCTGACAGGAGTGGCACCTGGTGTGGTCTGCTGCTGCTGTAGCCCATCTGCTTCAAGGTTCGACGTGTTGTTGGTTCAGAGATGGTCTTCTGCAGACCTTGGTTGTACTGAGTGGTTATTTGAGTTACTGTTGTCTTTCTATCATCTTGAACCAGTCTGGCCATTCTCCTCTGACCTCTGGCATCAACAAGGCATTTTCACCCAGAGAACTGCTGCTCACTGGATATTTTCTCTTTGTCACACCATCCTCTGTAAACCCTAGAGATGGTTGTGTGTGAAAATCCCAGTAGATCAGCAGTTTCTGAAACACTCAGACCAGCGCGTCTGGCACCAACAACCATGCCACGTTCAAAGTCACTTAAATCGCCTTTCTTCCCCATTCTGATGCTCGGTTTGAACTTCAGCAGGTCGTCTGGATCATGTCTACATGCCTAAATGCATTGCCACATGATTGGCTGATTAGCTATTTGTTTTAACAGGCAGTTGAACAGGTGTACCTAATAAAGGGGCTGCTGTGTGTATATTGGTTTATTTCTTCTCTCCAAACAATGGTCCACTGGTTTTACTTTAAAAGAATTTAAGGTATCAACTTGCATTCATCTTTTTCTGTAGTATCAACTCTGGTGTTAATAAGTACATCCCATAAGTCTTTTATAATCTCACAAACTTAATTAGTTTAGTACAACCAACATGATTTGCTTTGACCTTGAAAATCTTCATAAAGTTGAACCAACTTAATGTTTATCCAAAAGTTGTGTTTATGTTTAGTGGTCAAACTATTTTAATGATTCCATCCCACTCAAAAATGTCAAAAAATCTCTTTGATTTTGACCTACTTCATAAAATAAGTTGTCAATAAGTTAATGAAAATATTTTTTTATGCTGAAAAACTTGTTTATCTTAAAGCCTCAGTGTGTAAAAATGGTGAGTAACAGTGACATCAGCAGTCAAATTGTAGACCGCAGGGCTCACTCGCGTTCACTTGTTCACCCCTCCCGTCGGGTAAATGACGGTGGCAATCGTAGGACAAAAAGACAGAGATGGCATCATCCACGATTTTTTCGAGTTTTTCAGGAGTAGGCCTATCTAGCGACGAGGTAAATATCTATTTAGGAATCTAAACCATGTTATGATGTTGTAGCGACCCTGCAGTAAATGTTCTGTTATAATGTCAATGTTCTGGGAGTTAATGGCATGTTTGGGATTGAACGAGTATAGGTAGGGGGGCGAGGTGCGAGCTGGAGAGAGCAAGAGTGCACAGCTGGAGTTACAGCTAAGTTCTTGTTTGTTGGTTGTTTTGGCGTAGTTATGGCCAACAGTAACCTGTACTGTTCAGAATAAACGCCAGTTTGCCGAATAACTGCGTCATCCTTTCCACACGTCCTGATGGACCCTGCAATATGTTATAGCTTACCAGTGACATATAGGTTATCTGTGAGATATATGTTAGGAGTGTTTTATTTGTAATAGTTTTGGTAAAACGAGCAAACATTAGCACAGTAATGCTGAAATAACACGTTTTATGTGATAGTCACGGCACAGTGCGGCAAATATAGGTTGGTACGATTAGAATATATGCGTCTCTCCAGAGTGTTCTTCCACAGGAGTTCAAATAAAATAAGCAACGCCGATATTCACTTGCGTTTTGTCCCGTCCTCGCTTATATGATCTTTTTCTTTAATTTGGTGGCGTGGTTTCCCTCTTACGGGGCAAAACATGTGTGTGGTCCTCCAATTAAAGTGCGACAGAATCATAAAAGTACAAAGCAGGTTCACGCAGAAGCACCCCGGATTGAGCTTCACCTTCTCTAGTGGTAAACGCGAAGCGCGTATATCCCTTTCAGCCACTGTATTCAAATATGGCGATGCAAGAGGGCAGCCTCCAGCACACCGTGCTCTGCCTGTGTATATATAGAGAAATCATTCTAAGCCTATGAGAAAGCTTCCATTTGTATGTCAATTGCATTACACTTTAGCAAATATATATTTATGAAAGCAATAGTTGATATTTGCTAATAAACAACCACGTAAATTACACATTGTAACTTTAAGCATTACATACTAACCCCATTAATAATTTTATAGCATGTTTGTGTATATAGAATAATCTTCTTTAAATAAATTTTTGTGCCTTTGGTATATACATAGCTTTCATATGTTATTGGTGCAGATGCTTAATAGATGATGTATTTTCTTACTGCTATTTGATAATGATAATGCTACAGTTTTGTTATGTCACATGTGCTTATGAGTATTTAAAGGGAAACTATTGTATTTTTTAACCTGTTTTTGTGTCTGAGTGAATATTGGGGACGACAGTTTTTTCAGTTGGCCCAGTATTGAGCGAGACCACTGCAGCCGACAGCAGCAATACAGGCTGCAATGTAACCACTCGGGGCATGTTGGCAACGTCCATTTATGTTCACTAAAAGTACTTGTTTTTGCCACTGACAGGCTCAGATAATACTCAGGAACGATTCCTTCAGAGACAGACCTTTTAAAGAATAAGATCACTTTTTATAATAGTAATCAAAGTCAGCAGAAAATAGAACCTACAAAACACATTTTGTTCCTCTGAGCTAACTCTTAATTCACCCAGTTGGATGTGAAAACATGTCGGATCTATACATGCTAAAATGACTAAACAAAAACTAAATACTCAAACATTTCATAAACTGTTATTCCCATTCGTCACTTAGACACAAAAACATGGAAAAATGGGGTACAGGTTAAAACTAACTGAAGTTACCCTTTAAGATGGCGACTCTCAGTATTTATCAGAAGTCTGAGGAAGTGCCTGGTGCTTGAAACATTACACAGCCAACATCCTTGTAACGGGAGCTGCTTGTTGTGCGGATCTATTTGTTTCAACTCCACCACAGCACTCATGTCTCCCAACAGCAAGAGCTGTTTTCAAACAAACGCATCTCGCCTGGTGCAGATTAGGCATGGCGAATTACAAATCAACCTATCCTAACTCTGATCTCTGTTCAGGCAACGTACTGCCACTGTTTTCATGTTTTGATCCATCTTCTTAAGATAGACTGATAACAGGGAGAGACGCCTGAAATGGAAGACGCCAGCATGGGGTCTATGGGTGCAAAACTCCCCCAGAGCGGCCCCCAAAGTTCGTATCTCCTGCATCACCACATCAAGTGTCTTTGCTGAAATGTCAGAGATATGACAGGTGATAATTTACAGCGGCAGCTGCGGGGCAGAGGACAGAGCACACGCACAATCTCCATCGATTACATCTGTGTGTGTGCATCCCTTTATGGCACAGATAAGCAAGAGGATGTTGGTTTTAGCACTGTCTTGGTACACGGCGTACATCTCATCTCTGCTTGACAGCCTGTTATGAGCTCTCTCCAAACACGTCATTGACGAGTGTCTTAGGCTGCCCATGTCTCCTTGAACTGAGGATAAATGACTGTGTCCTCTTGAAAGCTTAACAATATAAATGATTTATGCCACCCAAAAGTCCTCTGGGTGATTCATGGCTTGCCGCATGTATAGCTGTAGCTAGCTTTAAATGCATAAACAGCTGAGCTAACGCAGTAAGGCCAGGGTACAACATAGTGTGAGACCATGCATGCATGCACCTGCTTGCCTCAGATGAAGAGCTCTACCTGTGACGTTTCTGCGGCCAGTGGTGACAAACCAACTCCTCGAGCCGGCCGTGCATTCGTGAACCTGCTGTCAACTTCCATAACACACACACCACTTGAAATCTGTGTTGTACAAATGTGCATTTGCATACAGAAATTGTTCAGGTTGATATTTCCAGTATTAGGGCAGCGTTGTAAGACACAAACAAAAAC
Organism: Epinephelus awoara; assembly: GCA_035609425.1. NCBI lineage: Eukaryota > Metazoa > Chordata > Actinopteri > Perciformes > Serranidae > Epinephelus > Epinephelus awoara. The sequence continues at coordinate 22,768,578 of CM069303.1, read as the reverse complement.
TGACAGAGCAACAAATATTATGTCAGTTGTAGTCTACTCATGTGGTTTATTTGCCATGAAATAAAGAAAAAAATGTTTGTGCTAAGACTGGATTGGAGAAGTCAGCGCTGTGATGAAGTATAACTGCGTATTTAACAAATGTAACCCTTTGCAGAAACAGCAACTGCTTCACATTCTGGTGTTAATTTTGAATAAAAAAACAATTTTAAGGTCAACTCAATTAGCCTACATCCCTTTTCCAAATTGAAAACCCATTTGCATTTGCTTTTCAATACTCTGAAATCATTCAGCTGTGCAGAATTTGTAATGTGGTCATAGGTGCCAAAGCTTAGATATTTCTTAATTACAACATCTAATTGATGGCTAATGTTTCGTAGCAGGCAGGAGAGTTGTTGTTAGTGGTGCAGTGGCATGAAAAGGAGGAAGTAAAACTTGACTATGCTTGAGCAGCTGAAGTTATTATTTCATTAGACCTTGGGATACACGTGTGGCGCCTGATTTGGGCACACAGCTATCAGCCTGGAAAATCACGCAGAGATTGTGTTTACATGGTAATCGGCATTCAAAGTGCACGGGTCATGATCAGGAGAATTAATCTAATTACCATTATCATTATTTTATTATCTGATAAATTGGCTGTCTTGACGAATGCTCCCTGAGGATAGACACGTGGAAAATGGCAAAGTGCAGAAAAAAAGTCTGAGTGAAAGTGGTTCTGCTGGGGTGATCAAATTAAAACTACTTTGTCAGTCATGCCTACATGTACACGTGGGGGCAAGGACGGTGTGAAATTAAGGTTAAAGTATAAATTGAGAAGACCATGAAGAAACTACTACAGGTCAGGTGATGAATCGGTGATATGATGGGGCTCATTTGGCTTTTAAAGTGATGTAATGCAGTGGCGCCATCAGAATTTTTTTGTTAGGGGTGGTCAGATGGGGTCACTGTGTTATGTATCTATACTTGTCAGGTAGGGGAGAACATTGATCGTAAGGAGCAAAATATTTAGTTACTTATTTACTGGAGATTCACATGTACCCATAGAACCCATTTTCATTCAGATATCTTGATGTGAGAGTTAAAGGTAACCCTTTGAAAATGGCCTTGCCAGTTGTTCCCTCACCAAAATGTAGCCTAAATCTGGAGTGTTATTTAACACCTTTCCTGACAAGCTATGCCAACATGGTTGGTACCAAGCCCAAACCCCAGGGGCTTAAAAATGAAGTCAATGACGAAAACTGCAGTTCCTCGAATGGCCACTTGAGGCTGGCTCCAGAAGCAACACATTCTCACTCTGACTGCGTCACATATTGACATTTGATCATGGACTTTCCCTGATGACTTATGATGTGCAAGGTACCCTGGGTGCGTTGGTTGTTTACGTTTTTGGATGGCACTGTTAAACAATAATGGCGACCGGCCGCATATTATGGTAACATGAAAGGGGGGCTTTTTTTGTCGATGTCTGGCGCTGGATGTCACTGACCAAGTGCCGGTTTTTGATGACTTTGGAGTGAGACGGGGTTGCCAGAAGTGAATCAATTCCCATAGACCTCCCACGTTAAAATGCCCAAATTTACAGCAGAAATAAACATGTTTACAGCCTGGTTCAAAACATGGTTTCGGTCTCTATAGCTAATTTCAACACTCATGACAACTGTACGGTGATAAAAAATGGATGCCTTAGGTCGCCTAGGTTGACAAGATGCCATACTTTTGCATTAGCTTAAAAAATGAGCACGCCACAACCTTAAAGACAGTAACGTTGGCCTCCAATTACTTTTCCAAGGAAAGCCAGTGGGGGCAACTGTATCAGGGTGGTCATGGCTCCGTCCCCAGTCCCCCCTTGGGGGCGCCACTGGTGTAAAATTAATAGTACTATAATAAAACACCTTATAACAATGACAAAAGGAGCTTTGGCTCAACATTAAATGATCAGTCACATTGCTGCTGGTGACCATTCCTTTGAAATTCTGTTGCTAGGAAACAGCTTGGGTCAGGGTTTATTTCCTGCCAGCTGTTGACAGGACCCATTTAGACTACAGTGTTTAAAACCGAGAAATTATCTTCAGGAGCTGCGACTGGTTTGCCTGCTGGAACAAACTCAAATGGATCACAGTGGGCTTCTCATTATACAAATGGAAGGTCATTCTTTCTGCACACTCTTAGCTTTTACTGGAGTTTATTTAAAGGAGGATTGTTTCATTGACATTTCTCCTCAAAGATGTCATATGGCTTTACCTTTTTTTTTCAATATCTTTTTTCACATTTCTGGTGTTTATATTGGCCGACATTACGGCAAACACGGCTTAAAACTTTTCCATTGGAAGAAACATGCCACAGCAGCACATTTCCATTGCTGTAAAGGTTTTGGATTTTCAGGCGTTTTTGAACTGGCATTGTCCTAATGGAAATGTTTTGGGCTGTTGTAGGACATTTGTCCTTGTCGGCCACTGTAGCTTTTTCAGGTGCAGTGTTGAAACCACCATTACGTGGACAGGAAGTGAACACAGTTGTACAGAAAAGTTAGGTCAAGTTTGGTTTGATGTGGGTCATTTGTGATCACCTCTAAAATGCCTTCAGTCTGGGTATTCCCAAAGCTCAGAGAACGAGGAGAGACCTTTCTTTTCCTTAATTAAGATGAGACAAGATAAGATAAGTCTTTATCTTGTCTTATATAAAACTGAAGTAAAAAAAGCAACAATAAAAGAACAATTACTGAGAAAATTACAAGGCAAAGTGACAGTCAGCAGCATCCGTCTTAAATGACCTCACCCATCCTTCCTGTAGGGTCTCCTATAGACTCCTGTCATCCTGTTCCTATCATCATGACCCACAAAGCTCGCACCAGCACATGTGACCAGATCTCCAAAGTGGAGGATTTTGCCTCATCAGGCAATCGACAATTCAAGCAGTCATGAAAATCTGCAATTTTCAGGTGTTACGGTACAATTGTGAGGCCACAGCAATCTTTGGCCTAAAAGGTTTTTGGGCAGGACTAGAGCGCACAAGCAACAGTTTATTTTCCTGTCCTTCAGAGTCCTCATTGAGTCATAACAAAGTGCATTTGTATGGTGAGGCCTTGCCTGCCAGTTCTGTTTTAGAGAGCCTAAACCAAAGCGCTTTCACACCAGTCGCTCGCTGCTTTCCAGCGGGTTGCGGTGGTTTCACCATATTACAATTCACCATCATGCAAAAAAATTGGTGACAAGGATACGGCGCTGTGACACAGCTTAAAATGAAAAATGGCTCTCTTGAGGAGTAAAAACTATTTTCCCACAGCATGTCTTTGTCCCTCAGATCAAAGTCTCTGTTCCACACTTTGAGCATTGATCTGCCAAATGTTTGTGATAACAAGTCCTTCTGTTGCCTGGACACCACTGCACCTTTGAGTACTGTATATTATCAACACAAAATCACTGATGAGTAAATTACATCATATTTAATTATATTAACAACACAATGGTAGTTTACAACTCTTTGTAAATAAGGACAGGTAGCACTGGATCACCTTTCCTGGCTTAAAGAGCTCGGGTGGCTGTGGCTCAGAAGTAGAGTGGGTCGCCCACTAATTGATCTTTCGCTAACCCCCACCCCTTGGTGATGGTCGCACAAGCTGTCACAGTAAGCATGGAGACCACACTGTAACTAACTGCACTCCCTGAAGAAATATTAGAATATTTTTGGAAAAATGAAACAGTGATTCCAGAGAGAAGCAGACAGAGGGGTCTACAGTCTGTGTCTGAAGGATATATCCAGGATGTCAAACTGACTCAGCAGCAACAACAGGTTAAAAAGACAAAGACAGTTAGAAGCTAAAGCCGAACTATAGGCTACAGATCACAGTGTAAAAGTGAACCACCACATCACTGCTGATTGCGACAGGAGACAATGAATGTAAAGGGAAACTTTGTCTATATTGAACCAGCTGTGTGGCATCGCAGTGTGTGCAGATGAACAACCCGTGTCACTGCCAGCGGGAAGTCAAACAACGTTCATCTGCACACAGTGTGATGACACACAGCTGGTTGAATATCAGCAAAGTTTCCCTGATGTTTTCCAACCTCTCCAGGTAACGAGTATCATTAATACACGACGTGCCCCAGGCACAGCATTCAGCTCTAGATCCACAAAACTTAGCGAAGACCTGTGGTTCGATTCCTGGCTCCTCATGTCACATGTTGAAGTACCCTTGGACAAGATACTGAACGCCAAATTGCTCCTGATGGCTGTTTCATCAGTGTTTTACAGCGTGTGAATGCTTACTGAGTAGCAGGTGGCAGTATGTATGGTAGCCCTGGCCACCACTGTGTGAATGTGTGTGAATGGCTGAAAGTGCAAAGTGTAAAAGCGCTTTGAGTAGTTGGAAGACTAGAAAAGTGCTGTACAAGTGCAGTCCATTTCCCATTTCCTTGTATCATGGCATCTACAGTATCTATTCACAGGTCATTTCACTCTGATAGGAACATTTTTATTGGGAACTTCTCAGGGAATAACAAGGTTCCAATAAATGCAAAATTTACATGTGGAACCAGAACCAGAGCAGAAACAGGGTTTCAGTTTTATAGAGTCGTAATGAATCCTCTGATAGCTGTATAATTAAATGGACAGTTACCACTGAGCTTGCTGTTGCTCTCCACATTTCATGCTTTGTGTTATTTTTTTTTTGTTTGTTATTCTGCAGCCTGTGGAGTCAGGGGCTCGTTAATGATTTCAGGGCGGATGCGTAAAATAAATGATGACCTCTTGGCCTCACCTCGGTTCCTCCACAGCGCCTCCACATAATAAGCAGTTAATCGCACTCCACCACTCTCTTTCATTTGCTCTCCTCTACTGTATTTTAACCCCAGGATGGGCTGACCTGTAGAACCTGGCAGAAAGCTGCTGACTGACAGCATAATTCATAGTTGCCCATAATAATTGGTTTAGCTCTGGCCAGTGGAAAACACAGAGGACAATGGGTAATGTTTGTAGGTGTGATTGAAAACAATAACAGTGTGCACACAAATGGACTAGACGGGCTGCCATTTTGCCCCCTCATCCTGCTCAACTGTCTAGACAAGGTTCCCAGATGTTTTCATGAGAGGCATCAAAGGACCGCCGTCACGTACATCTCTGTTTGTTTTTTTTATCCTTTTCATGCCCAAGCATTTGTTTGGCACGTCATCAGACGAGACCTCCCACATGAGTTCACCTTGCTCACAGAACAAGTACTGTGCTCAATCTCAATTCAGGTTGTTGCACCTTCGTCCTTCTTACTTATCGCCTGCCTCGCCATCAAGATATTCACAGCACCTCCCTGTCTTCACTTACAGAATGCGAACTATATTTAAACTTGTTAATATGGAACTCAGTAAAGTCTTTTTGCTTATTCCAGGAGGTACCCGGGTGTCATGGGTATATATTACTCATGCTTCTCATTGCTTTTCAATTAGAGGAGAGAAGAACAGGTACAAATGATCTGCTGGCCCGTGTTGCTTTTTAAGCCTTTGCGTCTGCGTTCACTGTGGGACCTCAGACGGTAAATAATCTGAATGAGTTATATATAAAGCTTTACTCTGTGGATGCTGATATAAGTGGGAAGCCCAAACAATGCAGCCTAATGAATGGGGCATACAGTACAATAGATGTTTGACAGAAATAGAAATGTATCAGCGCGCACACTGCTGTCCATCTTTCTGCTCTACGCATGAATACAGAACACTATATTTTTGTGTCATGCATTGAAATGCCTGAAATGATACATTGTGCACACAGTGTGTCATTTCAAGACAGAGACGCTGCATCTGCTTTGTTACTAAAAATGTACGCAGCCCCTTTGTATGGATAGGAAACTGGTCCCAAGCATACAGCCATGCTAATCATACTTTCAAATCAGCCCTTGAAATTATGCATGTATGTTATTGCTTTCTTAAGGTTGTTGTGGCAACGTGATCACTGCCTGTATTATTTAGAAACATTTCTTTCAAGTACTGAAACACAATATATACCGCGCCGGTTGTGGCTCAGAGGTAGAGCGGGTCGTCCGCTAATCAGGGAGATTGGTGGTTCAATCCCAAGCTCCTTCAGTCCACATGTTGACGTATCCTTGAGCAAGATATTGAACCCCAAATTGCTCCAAATGGCTGTTCCATCGGTGTGTTAAAAAGGTGGCACTTTATGATAGCCTTCCCCATCAGTGTATGAGTGTGTGTGAATGGGTAAATGTGACTTGCAGTATAAAAAGCGCTTTGAGTGGTCGGAGGACTAGAAAGGTGCTATACAAGTGTAGATCCATTTACCAACTTCATGTCCATGTCCAGACTCCTGTCTTAGGCTTAGGCAACAAATGCAGTGTGATTAAGGTTCGGGAAAGATCGTGATTTTGGTAAAAAATTTTATAGAAAAAAGGTAATTAAAAAATGCTGTAGTCACTATGATTGAATACTGTATTGCAAGATTCCCTATCTTGGTGGAAACAACTGAAATACGATGTCAGTGAACATTTTGCTGTCAGTAGATAACAGATACATTTCAATCAGGAGAGACTCGTTCTGAGACCAAAGAATGTTTATTTACATGTGCACATAAGTGAGAAATGTGAAAAGTCTTTGGCGATTAGACCCCATCTTGATGTCGTCTATTCCAGGAGGGTGCAAGATGTAGTAGATCAGGGATCCCCCCCAATGGAGTCTAGATGCTGGTGGTGTTGATGAGATGAGATGAAGAGGGAGCTGAGGGTCTGGATGTGAAGAGTAGTTGGCTTTTGATGCGCTCGTCCTGGGCTCTGGATAAGATGACTGGAGGTGAATGGGGTGGAGGAGGGCGTGACGATTCTACCTAAAATGACAGCCGACAGGAGCAGAGAGGAGAACAGGTTTAAAGTTTGGCAGTAGCAACATGATCTGGCATGCCCAGGTCAGGGAACGCCACATCATGTTGGCCTTGAGGTCCACCAGGAGGAGCTGGAAAGCGTTGATGGGGAGAGGGATGTCTGGGTTGCTTTGCTTGGCCTTCTGCCCCCGCGACCTGGCCCCAGATAAGCGGATGAAAATGGATGGATGGATGGATGCATGGATGGATGCATGGATGCATGGATGGATGGATGGATGGAGTTGCAACATGATTGATTAAAGGAGATCAAGGGAAAGTATGACTGGCTAACCAGGAGGGGGAACACTCATAGTAAGCTGATTGGTGAGGGTGAGAGAATTGTGAAAGGATATAGCATAAAGAAAGTATTCCTGACTGAACTTAAGCTAAGCTTAATTAATTAGCAACATTTACTCACTATGCTAACACGAAACTAAATTCACTCTACATTGCACTTCCCTGAAAATGTATTTGCTGTTTCAAATTAGTTCTGTATACCCAGCCAACATCTGTATGTGGGGCCTTGTGGATAGTAAATGGGCTGAAAAGTGGGCCCTATATTGGATTGTTCATGTGTTCCATATTGGCCCCATGCAAATTGCCTACATGGGTGGGTTTGCTCGAGTGGGCCCCACATGGGTCGTTCTGTGGCTACCTTCATACAAAGTGGGTATGGGTCCAAAATTGGCATCTTATCTGTGGCCCACGGGTAAACCATCCATGTGGGCAAGTGTCATGGGGCCAATATGGAGCCCATACACAGTCCCATGTGGGGCCCATTTTACAGCCCATTTACTACCCACATGGACCCCATGTGCAAATGTTAGCTGGGTACACAGATGTTATTTCTAGGAGGCAGGGCTGCTTTAAATACTTGGTTTAAATTAGTGTGATGTGAGAGGAACAGATGAAAACTATAGTAAGGTATTTGCAACAGTATCATTCAAATCTATTAAGTTTGAGCTTTATGTCTGTATGTATAAATGACTACAGCAGTAATCCAGTGATTACCCACAGCCACAGCACTCAGTCTCATTATGAATGGGATCCCACCAGGGCTACAGAGAACCATATGTAAAACTTAAAAGTAGGGTGAGTTTGACTGAATAATAAATTATGTTAAAGCAAAAATAACGAATTGTAGGCCTAAACCTTAAAACTCGACTGTTGTGGTCCTTCAGCTTCTTATAATCTTGCTTAAGTTTCTTTAGCGTTTCTTCAACTTCGACTCCCGCTAAATTTCTTCCTCGGCAAATATGCTCAAAAGAGCCTGGACCTCGTCGTCCATCCACTTCTCATAACTCCTCTTCTTTTTCTCCATTCTCCAAATGATCAAAACACACACATGAAGCTTGTAGAAATCAAATAAGTTTGCAGCCGCACTGGCAAGTGTGTGTTCCACCAGTTAGCGTTCAGCACACAGACCCGCCCCACAAGAATTCCTGGGAATCTGAAAAGTCCTACCCCCCTACTAGGTACTTTTATCAGAGAAAGTTTGGGGTTGAGGGAAATTCTGTGGTGGAAAAGGGGCTATACATGCCTCTACACCGGTGATAGCTGTGGCTGTGGGCATTATGTTTCTGGTGCAAACATCCACTAGGACTCAACAACAAACTATTTTTGACCGTAATTCAAGAATTACTAATTACTACACTAATTATGACAAAACCCCACACAAATGTCTGATAGAATAAAATGATGAAGTGATGAGATTTTATATCCAAAAAGTCGAAGGTCAGCTTCACAGTCACAGGTCAGCGTGATATCAAAATGGTCTCCAAAAACACATTTCTTGTCAATATTTAACGTCACAACTCATGAACAGAAGGGGAGACATTTGGTCAGACACTGAATTGGTGACGCTAATCTTGGGTGACTACCTTGAAACTGTGCTGATTGTATTCTGTGCTGCAAGGTTGAAGATGTGTGTGAGCCGTATACTGTATGTTTCAGAAAATTAAACTGTAGCTGCAGCTTGAGTGGTTTGCGGAGGCAAGGCAGTTTAATGTTTTCATTTTTCAAAATGAATGACAAAAAAAATATCTTCTGTATTTCTTTTGTTGTCCCAGTGAATGTGCTGATCTGTGACCCTAAAACTAAGGTTCATAGTAAACCGTGAAGTTTATGTGATGTTATATTCCTATATTAGAGTCCCCTTCACTAAATGTGATTTGCTTATTGTTACTTCACTTGGATGTTTGACCTTCACATGGCAGAATGATGCATGAGCAGAGCGTGACACAAGAAGGATGTTTTCACATTCATCTGTTGACGAGGGAAGGTTTCTCTCTGCGCTCACGTTAAGGCTCGCATATACCAGCATGACTGGTTTTAAAGCCGGTCGTGGTTTGGTGTGTAAAAATATATTAGCATATTTATAAATTCTGTACTTGTTAATGAGAGAGAAGGGGTAGATGTAATTATAAGAATTTTTAACAGGGAACTTTTTTTGTGAATAAAAATATATATATCAGACACAATTAATTATCCAAATGTTTATGTCATTAAACATGCCTGGAGGGGATCTTTAAGTCAATACATTTGGCCTTGCTACACAAGCTGTCTCACCAGACAAGTGCAACTATATTGGACGATTTTGCAAAATGAATAATTCCAATCCCAATTCCCACAAAATCTGTGCATGGCAGCTATGGTACAGTCATGACACTTAGTCGAGCTCTGGGAAAGGTTTTAAACAAGTGAACATTACTTGCAGAAGTCAAATGTGCTACATGCTCAATCTCACTGTCTACTAATTCTTCCATCAGCCCTGAACACTGGTGTTTGACATATTAAATCATGAGGTGCTACGAACATAATTCACAGGGATCCTGGGCTGAGCTACAAAGGAAAACTTTAGTACTGTATTTTGTCGAGATTTGTTTCTCCGTAAATGATGTCACTCCCATTCTTCTCTAACCACCCCTACTGTATGATTAAAAATGTTCAAAGAAGAAAGAGGAGCTGGGCTGAAAGTGCACTCGCACTGTAATAAAAAGTCCCATATGGTTGCGCAGAGGGGGCAGATACCTCTGCTGGCGAGATTGGTGTAATCAAGGTATTCAGAAAATCACAATTGAGCAACAATAGAATCAGCCACGTGTAGCAGTAGATGTGAGAGAAGTTCAGCTCCTCAATTTTCGAGGACAAAGCAGCCATTTATGCTTTGTTCCACGGAGGGTGAGTCTGACTTAAGCAGTGACACGTTACCTGGGTAGAATTATGGGTATTGTAGTTGATGGCTGAATGTGCTGAGCTGAGCTAATGTAAGGACACTGCTGTGCTGTGTGCTTTCTTCTCTCAGATGTGCACAGTATTTGTTTTAATACGTACAGAAGCAGATTTGAGATGTGATATATATAAGGAAGCAGCAGGAGGGAGTGATTTGGGGGGGGGCAAAACAGGAATGAGAGTGTCAGGTTGTGGTGACAGCTCAGGCTTTTGATCAGTGCCTCTCAGTGTGGCATGTTGTGGCCAGTGGATGATGTGGGACTGGAGTGACAGGAAGAGATCCATGCATAGAGGAAGAGCGAGGAAAGGCTTTGTCACATCTGTTACTCACAGCCCCTCTGTCAGGATGTACACCAGCTGTACACTGGTGCATGAATACACTGAAAGCATCACATCATGTTGGCTGTTTATTTATATATTTATTGATTCGCCATGTGCACCCACAATAAATGTGAGCCGTACATTGTGACTCAGAGTAAAACACCAGTAACGTGACGATGTTTACAGCAGTAAATGATGGTGATGTCACAGCAACCAAGCAGACAAATTCAAGGATGTGAAACATGATGTTCGTATATCTCGTCTAATGTATTCTTGCGGTGTTTACCTGTCAGGCTGTGAAAGAGACTGTCCAAACTTTGCCTTCTGTTTCTCGCCTGGACACGCCGCTGGTCCTGCTGCACCCACCGAGCAGAGGAAACAAACTTTCCTCTGAGAGTGAAAGGAACACCTTCACTGTCACAAACACATGTTCTTCACGAAAGGCTGGACACACTGTCACTTCAACAAGCAGCCACTGAGTCGACTGGAAAAACAAGCCCGCACCTTCTCACCTGACAGCCAATCAGGACAACCGCAAATGAAGATGGTGATGCTGCGGCAATAATGTCATAGTTATCTCTCTGAGTGAATTCTGCTGCACAACCGGCTGCAGGCAGTCATCCAAAACACCATTTGAGAAACTGATTCCAATTAACGATACACTGAGGAGTTTTAACCATTGGTGGAGCTACGGAGCAATGTTTTAATGGACAGGTCCCCATTTTGTTTGTAAGTCATGCAGGCAAATACCAACCAACCACCCCTGTTGACAAATCAGTCAGTCACAATTCATCATTAGATTATGCACACATGCTGCCTCCTTTTTTGATGCCCATCAAAACTTGTTTATTGGATACTTTTTCGAAAGATTTGAAACATCCCAGACACCCCTCAGTCGACTGAGGTTCTTCAAGTCTAGCAGTCTTCTTTCATTTTTTGTTTGTCAGTCCGTGTGCAGTGTATGTCTTCTGGAGTTTTCATCCCCAGATTTACCTGCAGAGTGAGCACTCCTCTTTTTCAAGCTGCGCTCTCCTACAGGCAGCTGTGGTCCAAGACCCAGGTTGAGTATGAGTGAGATGGAGGCAGCTGCCTGGAGTAAGAGAAGTTTTGCCCAGTCAGGCTTCAACATAGCTTTATCTTCTGACTTCTGCTTTGATATGTTAAATTTAAAGCTAACAGCAACTTAATATGATACAGTCCAGGGACGTAAATATAGACAGTGTAGGTCCTTGCACACCTTGCCACCTCAGAAATATGCCTATGTTCAAAGAAGAACACATCTTAAAATGCAAATGCTGTAATCTGCTATATATGGCCTTGAGAAGGCTAACCCATCTCTATCTATTGCAAAAAATAGCTGCCCACAGACGCCATAACAGGAGATATGATGAACTCACTGTCTTTGGTTTAGTTTTACTCACTGTTTGATGCCGTGGTTGGTTTTAGAGTTGACTGATTTGCAGGATGTGTGGAGAGTTGCAAGATGACGCTATGAACTGATTGTCTCGACTGTCGATTTAAAAAACTTAAAACAAAAATCCCCAAACAAACATTCCCCAAATAAACAGGCCTTTACAAAATCAAAGTTCAAATCAATGGGGCATCAAACGACTTCCTCAACAATAAAAAAAATAAGAACACACAAACCAAAAACATGGCGGTTAAAGACTGTAACCCTGTGGCATCTTCCATGCTCCATACTCAGTTTCTGAGATGTTAGATGGTGCGTTAAAGTCACTCAGAAATAATAGGACACTAGGACTTGCTAGAAGTGGCCTGAAGACTGTCACTGTTCCAAGTAGCAATCTGTAACAAAATCATTTTTTCATTCTACATAAACATAAACTGTAAATAAACAATTCTAAAAATTCATTTAATGAAAAAATTCCTATTTCTTTTGGTATTTTTGTCATATACAGATTTACAGTGATGATTAGTCATATGTATGTTGATGTTGTCCATGGTCAAGTCTGTATTTAATCGTGATGATACTATAAAATATATGGTAGCAAAATCTGGCACTAGGGCCCTTCATAATAGTGTGCACTGGGGCCCAACCTAACTGTCATTTGTCTCTGGCTTTTCTTTGATAGTGTCAGTAAAAAAAATGTTGTCACACATTTCCAATCCATTGTTAGCGTAGTTAGCATGCAGTAGCTCAGAGGGCTAACTTGGCTTGTTTACTATATTAAAAGGAATACCACAGTCATCCTAACATCCCCCTGAACCCTGTTCAAACTCTTAAACTCTGTCTGAAAAGAAAGGAATGAGAAGTTATATATTAGTATTGAACGGCCAAATCTGATTCGACTGACATAACTGTGAGTTGTGTTCAGCCCTAGAGAGCTGCAGAGATAGAGGGTAGATATTATTTTTGTTTTTCTTTCTATTTACATCATAGCCCTGCGATTCACCAGATATTCACCGCACCATTTGACATGCCTCAAAACGTCTGACAAAGATTGTGACCAAGTCTTTATTAGACCGACCACACACAGTGCAGGGAAGAGGAAAAATACTGCTAGCGAGCAAATATGGATGTAAACAATGCAGGTTTCAGAATATTCAATGTTTTTTCATTCATTTTTCTATGAGGTAGGAAATGCATTCAACATCTGTCAGGTATCAACGATACGATTAAGTGTCAGATTATATCAATCGTCATGCGACAACCTAATGTTACAAATAAGGTGGATCTAACACAATAACATAATGTATGCACGCCTGCAAGAAATGTATAATACCTGTCGTATTATTATTATGTAGTTTTATTCAATCTCTGACAGCCACAGGCACCTAATTGTCTCGAATGTCAAAAATATTGTAATTATTTTTCTCTCCGTAAAGCATCATGATGTCTTTGGTAATGAAAGATGGCATGAAGGAGACACGATAGCTCCTGAACGGACAGTCGCTTGTGGCTTTTCATTTAATACATGTTGATGGCACAAGAAAAAAACAAAACAACAATCACTGAGTGTGCAGTGAAGATGCCACATCCCGACATTCTTTGGGATCATTGTCTGACTGAGAAGTAAATCACCCTAATGAATTATTAATAACTCTCAAATTTGTTTCTCTCTGAGCACAACATCAGATTGTGTCACATCTGCAAATATTTAGTCACTCAGCTCTTGTGGTTTTCTGATGATCCTTATCCTAAGTGCCTCTCTGTGCATCCAACAACTTGGAGACACCAAAAATACCTGTGAGTTCAGTGCCTAGAAAAACACCACACCAACAGAATACACATAATAGCATTTTCTTTTCCCAGAAAGAGCTGCTGCGGCTGTGTGAAGCAAATGACGGCTGTGAAAGCTCAATAAAAGGTTGTATTGTGGGAAGATGAAAACATTGTAATGTTTTTTGTTTTGTTTTTTTTTTGGTCTGATTTTGTTTCAGCTTTGTACTAGCGTGTGATTGTTAGAGAGGAAAATGGACATTAGCGCAAGAAAATGGTGGTGATGATGAAACCCGAGATGAGAAAATCACCATGCTCCAAATATTAGGTTAAAGACACACACAAGAATAAACTGCATTGCTTTACAATTTGACCATATCGTCTGAGGGGGGAAAAAAGGCTTATTGTATTTCAGCTACTTTGAGGCTAAAGCTTGATGGCGAGATAAAAACAGCAGAGGATCAAAGTGTAACCACAACACGCTGCCAGGTCAAAACACTTGTGAGTATACATACATGCATGCATGCATGAGAAAGAGGAGAGTATGCAACCCTGAATGAAAGAAACCTGGTAAGACAGTAGCGTTTGGTGTGACAGGATAAAAAATCATCCTCTCCCACTGGCCTGGTAATCCTCAGGCGGATAATTAAAAAGTGTGTGCCACAGTCGAAAGCAAAAAAAAAAAGAAAAAGAAAAAGATTAAAATAAATAAATAAGCGAGGAGAAGGGAAGAGGCTCTGCGCAGATCCCGGGGGGATCCATTAAAGAATGTTTTCTTGAATTGAGGTTAGGTGCATTGATCTCTGTCGAAGCTGGCACAGCTGAGAGTTAACACTCCCTGCCTGCGACTCTGACTCATTTCATACATTATTCCAATTAAATCACTGTGGCCTGCCTGGCCGCCTGCCTTTATGTTTTCTAGGAAAGCAGGAACTGGCACCTGCCACATTACCTCCACTGTCTTCAGACATGACTAAAGAGAGACATGCTCCTGTCCAAGTGAAAGGAGAGGAAAGAGAGGGGGGGGGGGGGGGGGGGATGGCTAACTAAGGTGATGCTTTGTCTCCAGCAGCAGAAGAAACGATCGAACGTCCACCATGATAGATTAGACACATTAGGTACACGTTAATAGGTGCACTGTCCTATACAGTAGGCCTACGTGTCATTGTATGATATATTGACTGGTGTGAGCACGGCCATTGTTTTTGTTGCCATTTGTACAGAACGTGAAAGGAAAGCCATTACTTTGAGTCACTCCGGGGACATTTACAGGTGGTTGATTGGGACATTCACACACACTCTATGAGTCAAGTCAACCATGAAAGACTGTGTGCTGAAAACTTTATCGTGTGCTGTTTTCAAAGCTGTATTCCATGGTTGCTAAGTGGCAGGGCGCTGCAGACGGCAACACATAACGCTACTAATAACAATCTCACCACAAGCTCTAGTATCTGTTCTGGAGCTTTGATTGTGTCCCAGGGTCCTGCACAGCTGATGGCTGAGAGAGCTGACATTCAACCTCAAGATGTTTGTCTGTGTTTCTCTCACTTATTCACTCTATCTATCTACCTACAATATGTTCTGATTTGTAAGGGAATACTTATATATAATATATCATTTCTTGTGCTATGTGGCATCCATTTTTGAAGGTTCTATATAGACACTAATATTGTTATATCCCAAGGGCCTATCCCATGTGACACTGGACGAGAGGCGGGATACACCCTGGACAGGTCGCCAGACTATCACAGGGCTGACACACAGAGACAGACAACCATTCACGCTCACATTCACACCTACGGCCAATTTAGAGTCACCAATTAACCTGCATGTCTTTGGACTGTGGAATGCAAACTCCGCACAGAGGAGCTCCCCCACCCCAGGGTTTGAATCAGGAACCCTCATGCTGTGAGGCGACTATGCTAACCACTGCACCACTGTGCTGCCTAAAATATGAATGTTCATTAATAATTTCTTACCAATTTCCAAATCCTGTCCTAAATGCCTACTGAGAAAACAAATGCATTACCTGGAATATTTCCGTGCACATGGGGGCAAAAAGAGAGAGACACTGCTTGAATGTGTTATCATCTGGAAATGCACTGTTGTAGGCTAAAGTATTTTAAGTATTGTTTTCATTCCAACGACTGTTGGTGCCTGACACTGAAAGTCACTGACCAAGCAGCAGTTTCGACGACTTCAGAATGAGACCAGGTTGGCTTAAGAGGTTCTTTGAGGGGCAGCAGTGCTATAAAGAACCTCAGCCTACACCAAAGGAAAGCTGAGGAACCAACATTTTTATGTGTATATTGTAGTCTGTCAGTATCTGGTATTTAAGGCTGAGTAGTAATTCAGTCTCCTAGAACTAAAACAAATCATGCAACCAGCATTATCGTGACGTTACTTAGCACTTAACACAAGACATAACTTATTCTGTTGTAGTTCTTCAAGTATTTGGTCATAAACCATCACGTTGGAGATTTAGTTTGACATGATGATAGCACTAGAGAAAGTTATTACAAATTCTTCATCTGGAGAGCATGACTGTCATCCCAAAATGTTATGCCAATCCATCCAAGAATTGTTGAGATATTTCAGTCAGGACAAAGACGTGGGCTGACTGACCACCTGCCATCACTGCCATCCCCAGAGCCAGTGACCCGAGGTGGGACAAGAGTGGACACCAGCCCTGGACCGAGACACAGCCCTATCCAGACCTAGACCCAAAACTAATAAACTATTGAGAACATTCAGTTTTGATGGAGTGTTTCTATTTTAGCCTGCACATCATTTTTTAGCACTAGCTTAGTGACTAGGATACTTCCAGACTGACTGCATGAGTTAAAGGTTCAGTGTGTAGGATTCAGTGGCATCGAGCAGTGAGACTGCAGATCTGAAAATTCCCCTGTGTGCCAAGTGCGTAGGAGAGCTACGGATGAAAGGGTGAAAAGGCAAATGGCCCTATCTAGAGCCAGTGTTTGATCTGACGACGCGTTTGATGAGACGACGTGATGACCTGCTCTGTGTGTAGGTGTAGATGGCTCATTCTAAGGTAACAAAACACGGCAATTCTTTTTCTCAGGTGATAAACTGATGAAAACATAGACAGATGCCCATAAATCCTACACACCGGACCTTTAAATCATCTCATGTAATGCCACTAAGCCAATCAAATCTATGCATATGATAAGCTTTGTGATTCGAGTGAGTGAGACACACCAGAGAGACAACAGTTGGAGAAACAAGTGAGTCAGAGAAAAGTAATTTCACATGGCGTGTTCTAAAGAGAGAATAGTAGACAGCCAAAACACAGCTTTTAATCAAGAATGGACAGACTCTTACATGTTCATTTCTCCCACGAGCGGCTCAAAACCAGTATGTCTCATCATGTGTTTTGAGCCTGTGGCGATTATTAAAAGTGGCAATGTGAAGCGCCACTATGAGGCAAAGCACCGAGCATCTTCTAAGCAAACACACCCACTCAAATCCCAGCAGAGGGCACAGAAAGTAAAACATTTTATATGTCGATGAATCATAACCAAGTTAGATATTAGGCGTGGTGGGGAGGTCTGTCCATCCGTCCCCCCTGTTAAAAATGTACAAATCACCCACTGCCAAGATCCACACCGCTGGCTATAAATACATCAATCACATACCAATATCTGTCTTAGAAACCTCCCAGGACTCCACCTGCGTACCAGTGGCAGTCTAATCTGGGTTAGTGTCAACAGTGGTACAAAACAATGCTGATTATGAAACCTTTAAGGGTTCACAATGTGCTGCATGTTGCTTTATGGATGAAAACAACTTGGATCAGCAATCCACTGTTGAACTGCCACACACAAATTTCAGTGTCAAACGAGCAGAGAAATGGAGGCATTACAGCCGCCGCTCAATAACACAAAAACAAATTGTTTCAGTTGTTTCCCACAGGAGCAATATGCACAGAGCTAACTGACAGTGGGATCAAATGGCTTTTTTTTCCCCAGCTTGTTCCTTTCACCTTACCACGCCCATCCGGCAGGCACAAACAAAGACAAAAACACACCGTAACACCACAGTGCAATCAGACCCAGCTATGTGATTACAGGCAGAAAATGTATTTTCATGTTTCCTGTCAGACTAGGGGGAAGATACGAGCAGCGGCGTGTGCAGAGAGTCTGATGCATGCTCAGGTCACTAAACCAGGCAGTTTTCAGCCCAGCAGACAGACTTTACATAAACGTTATTCATCAAGCGGCTTTTACAGATATGACTTCAGTGGCCCAGCGAGGATTGGCTGGACACAACACCCACATCAATCATCTTCTCTTCTCAGTAAGAGGGATTAAAGCAAATGCCTTCCTACAAAGGGCAGTGCATTTGAAAGCCTCACTCCATTGTAAGTGATCATTTGATTTCTTTAACAAATATTTAGAAAGGAACTCTCAGTCGCAACTCTGCTGTGAGTATTGAAATCAAGATATCCCTTTGTGGAGCTAAGATATTCTGCCACACACTGATATGATACATTAGAGGGTTTTTTTTTTTCTCCCCCTCCTTTTCTCCGAAATAAAGGAACATTGATTCAGCATGCCGAAATTAATGCAAGACGGAAGAGAAAGATGGAGAGGGAGACACGAAAACAAGACTGAATCAGCTGGAAAGGGCAGCAGAGTGGAACATTTGACTAACAAGCAGTTTTTGAATGCACATTGCTGTTGTCTCAGTAGAAACGCGGTGCCTCCCGGTCCCATACATCTATCGATCCTGCGTGGCTGATGGAGATGTCAAGAAAAGAGGGGATAGACCTAGAGGACAAGTCAAAGAGATGGTAATAGCCAGAATGAGAGGACGGAGCGGTGTAATAGATGGACAGGGTATAAAGAGGCACATTGCTGCTTTCTTTCAGATCCATACACAGCAAACTATAGATTGGGGGCATATGCTAAAGCCTGTCTGTAATGAACACGCACACACAAGGTTAACTGCAGCTTTCACTGGAGGAGAACACAGCTCAGCACATCATTGTCTCCTAATGGGAGCAGGTTGCATTGTCTCCCCAGCGCTGCATGGGGGCTTGCTTTACGCTGTGTGTGAGAGAAACAAATACACAGTGCATGTGGCGGTGGGAGGGGAGTAAACATTCATTAATGTAAGGGTGGAACATGTGTAGCTGCTGCATGTAATTTGCGTGCTCTATTTATGGCCAAGTAAGCTCAGCCCCAAATACAGTGTGAACAGTATTCTTTGGGTTTCTTTGTATCATAAATATGCAAATGCCGCTGTCTTTTGATGCTGCTTGTTTTTACATCTTAAACTGGCTTTCACAGCGCACATAGCGACAACTCGCTGCCTCTGTGACATGCATTTGATAACATGATTTTTCTTTCATGGATTCTTATTCTCCATTGACTCAACTGTAATCACATTACAGGCAATCTAGTGAGTCATTTGACCTTCTCTGTATTCATAATAGGGACTGAGCTCTAATCTAATGTTATGTAATCTAATGTTTTATATAATTACATCTATTGCCTGCTGTAGACAACACAAAGCCTGAAACGATCATATCTCCTAGTCGAGGCACATTACATTATTACATGTGAAGAATTACAAAGGATTTTGACCGCCATGTTTTTCTGCCTAAGCAAAAAACTGCACTATATGCTCTGCATGGTTTACAGCTTATAGGAGCATGTACTGCTTTATTTACACCCCATGAGAAGTATTTTGAATATTCATAAATACTAAAAAAAAAAAAGAAAAGAAAAAACTAATCCAAGATTTTCCTTGCGTCCCCACTTTCAGCCTGCATCTGCAGACTTCCTGCTTGTGAAAACTAATGGAAAATGCATGCGGGATTTTAGCAGAGGCTCCGATCCATTTTAATCCTGAAGGCAATTACGGCGCGGGGTTTTAGGGTCAGTAGTGCTGTTGATTGATGGGAAGAAAAAGTCACTTTAACAAAGTGCCTTGAACTTCAACCACCTGGCTGCAGCGCAAAGGGTGTTGCTTGATGCGCCGAGACAAAGCTTTAATGCTTTTTTAATGCATTCAATGAAAGAATACAAAATGGAGAATTAATGGTTGTGCCTCCGATAGGCCCTATGTGTCAATATCACTGATGCCTTTTGAATTATAAATTAATTCCTTAATTTCTATGGATCATTTGCTGAACCCGGTAATGTGGCTGCCACCCGCAGCACTGATGATACACATTTCAAAGTGGAGGGTGTCATTGATCAGTGACATATTTGCAATGCCTGAAAAGCCAGGTTTGTTTGTGGGGAGAATCATTCGCTCCACTGTTTTCTTCTTGCTCCCTTTTAAGAGCCATGCTCCGTATCCTAGCAACAGGACTCACTCGCCCCCTCCAATCTGTAGAGTTGGTGGCAGGAGCAAGGGCGAGAGCATAGGACCCCTGCTGTCTCCTGTCACCGTCACACCTACTGGTCAGACTCAGCTTCAAGTAGACAACTTTATGTAATACTGAGGCCCTAATTCAGGTCTGTACGCAGTGGTAGCCTGTAATAAAGTATATTTACTTACTATACTTCACTCGCAAAATGACCATTTGTATGTCAGTTAGTCAGCGTGTTACCTTGTGTTGGTGATGAAAGCTTTGTCCTTCTCACAGGCGTCCACAGTGAATAAGGAATCAAAGAAAGGCGATTTTCTTGGTGACTTGAAGTAAATAGACTTAATGACCTCAATTCATGAAGAATGTTCACTTTCTTTGGAGTCTGTGTTTAATGTGGAGGCATTTGAGAGAAAGAATGTTCTCTCTATGAATTCAAGGTAAGGTGAGTAACTGTATAAAAATGATCATTTTGCAGGTGAGGCTATATTTTAAATATAATGTGTAGGTAACTGTACTTGAGTATTTCCATTTTGAGCTGCATTATACTTCTATATCACTAACTTTGGGGCAATACTGTGCTTTTTACTCCCCTCCATTCATCTGACAAATTCTAATTTTTGAAAGCAAGACTTTTACTTGGGTTGTTGTTAGTATTATGTTATTTCATGGACTTTGAGGATTTTCTGTTTGTGTTCCTTATTTCATGTTATTCATTCAAGTTTAATCTGCTTCCTGTTTTAATCATGTGTTGTCTGGTTTTACTTCCTGTCTTTGTGTGTTTTCCTGCCTGTCTCTATCACACCTGTCTCATTAGTCCGTCCCTGTTCCCAGAGTCTTCCCTTCACACCTGTTCTGTATTAGTCTCATTTGCTCCACCCTAGGGTTCCCCACCACACCCTAGTTGTTAGTCAATCCCCATTTCCCTCCTTTTGCCTGAACCCGGTCTCACTCTGAAGTTGTCGAAATACGGCGCTTGTGACTCACTGCATCAGAACCCAATGAAAAAAGGTGTCCTTTAATGTTGGCATGACATACGTGGCTGGTTGCTGTTATTGTTTAACAGCGCCCAGTGGCTTGTTGGAAATGCAACATCATAAGAACGAAAGTTAAGGCGGCGAAAGTCTGAATGGGGCAGGTGGGAGTGGTGGATTGGTCCCATAAGATTCTAAAAGTCCATGACCAAACGTCAGTATTTATCAAGGTCAGGGTGAGAATGTGTTGCTTGCCCATGTCTACATCCTCCAGCTGTGTCTCACTCTTGTCATTAGTTTTCTGTGTATATATACCTGTGTGTTTCCCTCTGTTCCATGTCAGTTCATCTGCGTTTATTCCCGTGTTCATCGCCGTGTTCTTGGTGTCGTTCCCTGTTCTGTTTTCTTCCTGGTGTCCTGAGGTCATCGTATTATCCTGGTTGGTTTTCAGTTTAGCTTTCAAGCTTGATTTTTGTTGAACCTCAAACCTGCCTCCTGCTCTGCATTTGGGTCCTTCCTGAACTGACTCCTGACAGCTCCAATCAATATTTTTATATTTACAATGAATCAGACGACTATGTGTTACGTGAAAGTCGTTGCCTTTGAACCCACAGAGAATTATCATCCAACTCTGTAGCACTCTTCAGCTCTACGGAGCATTTTAGCATCTTTTTACTTATTGTTTTGGTTTAACAGCTGGCAACCTTACAGTGTTGTTTCACTTCCACTGCTCTCATCAGCATCAGCTCCAGATGCACCAGGCAGCTGTTTTCAGGGGAAAACGCTGATAAGCCCACTACACACTGCTCTGCTTAGCACCAACCGACAGAAATTCAAAGTTAGTGATTATTCAGTGCAGTGGAGCATCCTGCCTCTCTGTTCCTCCCTCCAGCCACATCTCCACTTCCTCAAACCTGTTCATTGCCATTCTCTACCTGACCACCAGATGCCCTCAGACCTTTCCTCCTGTTTAATCCGCCTGACCTTCTCACCCACCTGCTCACCTATTTCCACTTTCTCTTGTCAGCCCTGCAGTATATAACCAGCCCATATCCTCTCTTCATGCCAGTGTGTCAAAGTTTCCACGTGTTGTACTGCTGCTGTCTAGTCTCTGTCGTCTTTATCCTGTTATCTGCTGCCTAAAACCTGGAATCAGAAAGTTCTTACCCACCTGTTTTGAACCTCTGTTTGATGTTTTGGATGTTGGATTTCCTGCTTGCCCCTTTGGATTTGCTTTGACCCTTGTCTCCTTCATGAGTCTTGTACCTGCTCGCTTGCCTGCGAGCATATACCCTCACTTTGCCAATAAATCCCTGAACTGATTCAGCCTGCTTGGCTGTCTGCTTGTGGGTCCGACCCCAGTTGCCCTGCCACCAGCCATGACAATAGTGCAGCATTTAGCAGCTGAAGTGTCAGATATGTCCTGCAGGGAGATAGTGGAGGCTAGAAACAGAGCTAAAAGGAGAGTGAATATTGGTGTCACATTCTTCAGGTGGATAAAAAAGAACTTGAAATAAACGATTAAGTTGCTCAATAACTGCTGGATGTGTAAATAGGCAACTGCTTGCTAATACGTTCAACATACCAATTTTGGAATGTGAATGTGGCCAAAACTATAAACTAATGCAGGCTTAAAGGAGCAGTGTCTAGGGTTCATAGGATTTAGTGGCATCTACCGGAGAGGACTGCAGATTGCAACCAGCTGAAACTCCTCCCATGCGCCAGGCGTAAACTCTTGGTAAGGAAAAAAGAACAGCGATGTTCACAGGACGCAAACAACGCTCTCTCAGGTGAAAGTTGGTGGTTGTTAGTCTGATGCTGCAAGTCATTGCCCAGGCACCAGATGTGGGCAACTTCAGAGTGACACCGTGCTCCTGATAACTTTGGATCCAGATGTTCGGGGGGTTTTTACTGGGAGATGAATTAGCTGCAGAAGTCTCTTCATCTCCAAAACAAACAGACCTGGTAGTTTAAACCAGTAAAAACACTGAGCGAAGCAGTTTCATGTTAAAAAATCTGTTCTTGGCAGAGGGGCTAACTACAGTGGCTGATGCAAAAACGTGAATGGCCTTATCTAAAGCCAGTGATTGGTTTTTCCATTCTGTGCTACTGTAGAAATATGCCAGTGTAACATGCCGATTTCTGCTGCTGACTACCTGCTCCCTATGTAGATATAAAGGGCTCATTCTAAGGTAAGGAAAACACAATAATTGTTATTTACAGGTGATTATACACTGTAGAAAACACACTTATCATATTTTATGCTGTGTCTGCCAGCATGTCATCCTAAATCCTGCACACTGGACCTTTAAGTAAATGATGTGTTTACCTCCTCCATCACTGCGGATGTGTCTCATGAGCCAAGTCACTAAACATCTGCTTCTTTCCAGAGACCATAAACTGTAGACTATTTCTGGTTACTCCAGCCTGTTGGGAAAGAAAAACACCTAAAGTCCAGATGCCCATTATCGTGCAAAAAAACTCCCACTGGAATAAAAAATAATATATAATGGTGCTGGCCCCGGGGAAGATTATAATTCTCACCATCGCAGTATTTGTGCCTCGATCCCCTCATTGAACTCAACAGGAAATGGCCTCGAGTTGGAGATAAAACCGGGACGAAATGGAGAGCTTATCAGTGGCTGAAGAACAACGTAAGCCACTGTTTGAGCTGTACCCTCAGACTGTCCCTAATGACCTCTGTGCATATGAAGTAAGCCCTTTGAGCAGACCATTCCTGTGCTCCACCTCTAGTCCCATTGCCCATGCATATTACCAGACAAAGAGGATCAACGGGACAGCAATCTGCCGAACTCCAGCGCAATGTGTGATTTCCTAGAATGAATCACAACACGCTCCAGGCATGCTTTCTATTCAAAATACTTGTGGCCTCAAAAGCTCTGTCCTTTCCTTTCAAGTCTGCAATCACCAACCATCACATTTGTTGCGGAGCAGACGCACAGAAGTCCACAACAAAGACGAGGAAAAAAGATGAATGCTTTCCTGCTAGTATGGGATAATGTGGAGGAAGTATTAGAGGGTACAAGGTCTCTGCGATAGCCCAGTAAATGAGTGGTTCTTGCAGGGAATGGGTCTCATCAGGCCATCATGTCCCCTCCTGTTGAGTCATCAGCTGAGGTGCTGATTTGCCCTTCTTTCCTGACTCCTCCAGAGTGGGCATGTAGTGACCAGGCTGCAGCAAACGGTGAGAAAGCAACTATAGTGCTCCCCTGGGGTGTGTGAGAAAGAAACAGCTGAAAGTAATTATGGGTCTTGCCAAGACAATCAAATCTACTGTATGGAAAAGCATTTTGATTTCTGTTTATTTCTTTGGGCAGATAATTACGAGAGGGCACTTGAAACAAGTCTTTGCCTCAACAAGAGTCCGGAGACAGTTTTGTCTGATTTGTTTTTATAGTTTGTTAACATGAACGACACCATTGTGTAGTGATGAGAAAATCAAAAACCACAGCATTCAATATTTCAAAATAATGTTCTTGAAGATGCACGTCTGCACATTGTGCTAGATTTCCCGCACCACCATAGAGTTTGTGTCGATAAACAGTCTTTCCTCACACGAGAATCTTGGATGCCCACAAACCGCAGGCACAATCACAACTTATTATTTTCTCCAACCTGTCAAAGGATATAGATTAGCCATCACCTGGCCATGGTCCCGAACTCCCAGCTCTCATAATGGCTGACTGAAAAGCTGGCATAATTTAACCTTCACCTTCATGTGGTGATAACACTCTGTACAGCGCTGCTTTGTACTGTGTTTACTGTTTGTTAACAATAGAAAACTCTGTCACGGTAGCTCGGTGAGACGTTCGCAACGCCTCCATTGAAATCCCTGTGAATGTAATGCACAGAGGCCAATTTTCTTCGCACACTAAGGCAGAAGAGAAACAACACATTCGACAAGTTTATTTGGATGATTTCTTTAAAAATAATTTGCAGCAGCATGTCACCGTCGCTCGTGTGGATAAAAATAGTGTAATCAGCACAGTATTTTAAATAAAGTGAGAATTTGAACAGACAGCAGAGAAGTGGGCCGTGCTCCATGAGTCATATGAGGAGTTACTATGGTGAATTTAGTCCCATATTTATTGTCAGCATTTCAGATTAGTAACAGTAGAGATGCAGACAGGAAAGAGCAACAATTCACAAGTATTCTAAATATGACAATATTCAAAATTCGCTATGGGTTGTTTTGATATCCCGAATCACTTATTCCGAATGTAGCATTTTCTGATTGAGACATGTGGGATATGCTGGTATTATGTGGCTTTTAGGAGCATTCTTTGGACATGTACACAACACATTTGGAATATGCGTCTCAGTTGAGGTTTTACCGCAGTTTGCACCACATGGCTTCTTCCCTGTTTACAGTCAGCTCTGTGTGTTGTCATGAATGCACTGTATACAAACTTATTCACCAGCAGTCTGTAAGTCTGTGGGGTGGAGATATGACCAAAAGAAAAGCCCACATTTCAGATTGGATGGAGAAACAATACTACTTTTACACATTATGAAAGACCTGAATATGAGGTTTTTGGTATGTGCAAATATCAAAGCGCCAAACTTTTCAGGAAGGTGGGTGAAGGAATGAAAGAGGGAGGCTGCGTTTCTAACAGCCGAACAAATCTGCCACTGGTGGGCAATTTGGTGCAAAAAAGCAAAATGATACAAATGGCTGCTGCAGTAGGACCAGCCCATTGTTCTGACAGACCCAAATTCAGAAACACCGGTACAGCAAAATGAAAATAAAAATAAAATAAAAAATAAATTAAAATTAAAATTAAAATTAAAAAATTCTAAAGTCAAGTAAAGTAAAATAATAATGTTTTTTATATAGCACAATTAATGCATACAATCCAACACAAAGTGCAGAACATAAAAGACAGTCAAAAAGTCATTTGTTATAGAGGGAAGAAAAGATGATAAAATCATATGATAAACTAATCATGATAAATAATAAATAAACAAACAAAACAAAAAAAGATAAAGTAAAATTCAGTTAAAACTACAGACACAAACGTCACTGGAAAAGCAAAGAGGGGTTGGTGGGAAATCCATGCGTTCACTCCGTTCAGTGGCTCAAATGCAGCAAAGGGTGGGTAGAAACACCTGAGATTTGTGGCTCACATGCCACCAGGAAACACCGCAAAGTGCCAGTAAAAACACCCGAAATCAATTCAATTCAATTTTATTTATAAAGCCTGATATCACAAATCATATTTTGCCTCAGAGGGCTTTACGACATCCCTCTGTCCTTAGACAGGAAAACGTCCCCAAAAAACCTCTGTAACAGGGAAAAGTGGCTCAAACACTGTGGGAAAACTGAACTTAACTGCAGGTAGTGTGTATTTTTGGAGAAATGGGACTTCAGCGCAATGGGTGTTTAATTTTGGGATAACAGGCTTTCAGAGGAATGGGCTTTTTGTCAAATGGGACAATTTTGGGCCGTCAGAACAGTGGCATGGCACCTCAGCTGTCCCACTTTCCCATATTTTGATGTGATGAATGACATGTTAGGGAACGTTTAATAGGAATATTGTTTGTTCTTTTTACAATAAGGGCCAAACCTGAATATTTTGTGCATGTAAACATAGTCTTAAACATAGACTGAGATTGACAGAGTAGTATGGCATGCAACAAATGTATCATTATTGTGTCATAATCACCACCACAATGCCCCATAGTTATATTTTGTTGCCATAAAACTGTCGCCTTTGAATATATTTTGAATCCCAGATGATCACAATCTGCCATTCTCTGTGAGGAAAGAAACTACAAGTATTTAACAGCCACTTTTACAGTCTGCAGAGGGTGAGTATTTGAGATCAGATAGATTTAGGGAGGGATATCACTTTAAGCACACCACAGGAACAAAAATAGTCACAGATTTTCTCTTGATTTATGGAAAATTAAGTATTCTGCGTCTAATTTAAGTGCTGTAATCTTCATGTGATGTTATATAAAGCTTTTAAAGTCTGAAAGGGTGTCGTTTGAGGCCTTTTCCATTTAAATGTAAGCTATTAGCCTGTTGTGTTCACTCTGTGCTCCTGTCCCAGACATTTTTCAAATTATGCTGTTTTCATATTACCGTTCATGCGTGACATAAGCTGCCGATAAACTCTCCAGAGACTTATATCCACGAGTCGCTCATAGTTGGTGCAGACTTTGCATTCACAAGACAGTCGGTATTCTATCTCCCTCCTCTTCGCCCCTCCCCAAACCACCCCACAACTCACAAACCCTTATTATTTTTCTAATAGAAGATAACTGTTATCAGTTCAATGAGAGAGGAAATAATCAACACAAACAGAGTTAGCAATTAGCAATAAAACTTCCACTTCATTTGCATGCGGTAATGTTGCAGTGTTTATTCTGCTGGTGAGACTGGATGTGCTGTGGCCACACAATTACACACAGCAGCCACAAGGAAAGTTATTTAACAGGTATTTTATATTGTGCTCTTACATGGTACATAAATAATACAGAACATAACATGAATATACAAATATCGCACATACTACATGGGTACTGTGATTCAAACCAATACTCCCCTACCATTGACCTCTTATAACGTAATAAAGCATTTAAATCTTTTCCTATATTGTATGAAGAAGCACTATGAGTTAATCCCTAAAATATAAATATTAATGTATACAATGTGCGACGTCAGTACATTGTAACAGCTGCTTAAGCACATATTTCTAATTGGTAAAAATGTCTGTGTCTCAGCCGTTTCTGTGTATTTTGAATAGTGTATGGTAGTGGACAATACCAAGGTTATTATTATTTGCAACAGGTATTGTGCCATAAGGCGGCTTAGTGCCATGACAATGGAAGGAAAAACGTTGTGCGTAAATACAACATGAGGTTTGTGTCTGTTTGGATTGTAACAGGTTTTAGACTGTGTTATGCAGTGTTAAAGTGTACTGATGTGATTATGATGAGAATATATAGAAATAGGACATCGTAATTTTGAAGGGACTTGTTTTGTATTCTCAGTAAAACTCATTCAGATTTCTCCCTGCCTCGTGTGAGTACTGTGGATCTGCACAAAAGGAACACTAGTCAAAACTGAGACATCTCACAAGTGGCCCAGGAACTTTGGTATGTTGAAATGGCCACTATATAAAGACTGTCAACAATTGTCTGTCAACCTAATCTGTCATATAAATTATGTAGTTTGGAGTAATATAGGTAAACATTTTAGTGGTGTATTGCAGATACAAATGGCTGAATTGAGTTTTCTCAGCAGGGAAGCTGGGCTCATATGGTGAGGAGCTCGGACATCTGGAGGGAGCTCGGAGTAGAGCCACTGCTCCTTCACATCAAAAGGTGGTTCGGACATCTGATCAGGATGCCTCCTGGGTGCCTCCCCAGAACATGCTGGAGGGATTACCTATGTTATCTGGGCTGGGAACGCCTTGGGGTCCCCCAGGAGGAGCTGGAAAGCGTTGCTGGGGAGAGGGGATGTCTGGAATACTTTGCTTGGCCTGCTGCCCCTGCGCCCCAGTCCTAGCCTGGTTCCAGACCATAGACCCTCCCACTCAACTGAGTAGGCTTGCATCTCTGGTCTGGTATACTGCAATGAATTTGCGATTTATCTTGTCCAATGAACGGACCAATGAACGCCAGGGGGGGTCTAGCGATTAGCCAATCAGTGACATTTTAAACAGGCAATGCTCGCTTGTTTTCGGCACCCCCGAGGCATGGATACTAATGACATCAGATTCTGGGTGAGTCGTTGATCTCTACTGATTGGTTAGGGAAAAATCAAATTCCCTCCCCCTTGTAAATCGCCTTCAATGGAGGCGATGTCAGACTGAAGGTTCTGCGAGCTTCAGTCTGACACTCAGGCTACCCCAGTCCTGGATATGTGGATGAAAATGGATGGATGGATTTTAGTGCCAGTTAGAACTAGAATTACATTACAAGGTTATTAAATCACAAAACTATTCACCCATTAATATTTAGAGCAAGTGATCCAACAACACTACTTTTAATCACAGCAGCCAGAATACTGAGATGCTCCTGGCCAATGACTAATGAGTATTGTAATCACACTGAAGTCATTTTAAATTGCATGCAGTAGGATATGTAGCAGCACCAGTTTGGAATTGGATGTTGCCCAAAACAATGCTCTGAAGTGTCTGCACTGCACTGCAATATAGACTGTGTAAAATAATGGACTTGGCCACAGTGGCATCACCCTCTGGTTTTTGGACTGCTGTTTTAAAGCCTTGAGTTCAGCTTTTGACCATCGCCATCTTGATTTTTTGGAGCCAAGTGACCATATTTGGATAGGAGATTGGAGCTGTGGATGATCAAGGGGCAGATCTGACTCCTAGACTCAAGCATCCCTGCCTTTAACTTTGCGTAACTTCAGACCTTAATTAAATGTAAACTGGTGAGTTATATATAAATTCAGCCCCTGTATCGTTGTCATGAATGTTAAAATTAGCAAAGGAGAAGGTGTTTGTTATGGAGACTGACTCACTTCTGGAAATATATATAATTGATAAAGATGTTTATCAACTCAGTCTTTATCAAAAGTATCAATGTAATCATATGTTTAAGGCCTTTATTGTTTAAATAAACATCACACAAATGTATTATAAACAAACCATATTTGTTCTTACATTTTTGTGACTTTTATCCCTGATAACAGAAAATAGTGAACCTCATGTGACTAATTTATCTCTAACTTGTTTTGTTTTTTTCAGTGCACTGTTGTATTGTTTTTTCAAAGACTGGAGTGCAGCCTGAGGCATCTCAAACCACTATAGTTATTTTCCTCCTATTTGGTGTCGCCTCAGAGGAATACATACATCCTGTTTTTTTCAGAGCTGGGTCTGCTTTCAGAGACCTAAAATCAAACCAATTAATTGCCCCATATTTTTGACAGTGACCCAGATTTTATGTTAATAATGTCATGTAACAGAGTTAGGCTCATACAGTACACAGCACTCTGAAAACACGCTCGAGTTAGTGTTGTTTTAACACAGTTTGTAATTATACAAAATCACATTTGCTAAAATTCAGATTCAGTGAGGCTGCCCTTTGGAGTGCCTGTTTTAATAAAGCTTTTATTAAATCATGATATGTTAGTGCCTTGATGGGACACTTCCATGCTTTATCTTTGCCCTTTTTGCCCTTGGTCAATTCAAATACCTCAGTGTACAGCCCTTGATCCAGACTAAGTGCCCCCCTAAGTGCCCCTGTAGTCAGTCCAGGTGCCCTGCTGATCTCTCTGCTTAGTTTTATTGCTCCTGTCAAATAACTTTATGAGAAAAATGAGCCCTTAACCTGGACCTGCAGAAAAGATGCCCCTTTTTAATTTTAGGCATTGTCCCTCAGAGAATCTATGGGCACCAGTGTTCCCATTAGATAAAAATTAATCAGGTCAGTCTGGCTCCTCCCAGTGATGCATCGCATCTCAGTGCCCACATACAAACAACTGATCATCACTAACGGACGTCTACACTGTTCACGCCAACCAAACCCTCCCCACCTTCTGTCTGGAGCTGCGTCTAACAGGATGGAGTCACTGTATGATGGCAGAGACAGTCAGCCAGTACAGGAACACAAAACAAGATCAAACAGGACATGTGTGCCTGTTGAGTGCTGTGATGGAGATGCCAGAATAAATGATAGCTTTATATAGTTCTGGAAAGGACAGTAGAGGCGATACCTGCACGCCAATGTAACTGGGCTAGAAAGCCACAAAAAGTCCACAGGCTAAAATCAATGCAAAAGTCGTCAATTTATTCAAGACATCTGCACACAAAAAGTACCCAATTAAACTGGTGAGCAGGTGTCTCCTCCACTGTCCTCTCTTGTTTGTCCATTGTACCGACGTAACCGAGACAAACTTTTTTGTTGCCCTCGGTAGGTGCAGTTTCACAGCAGCCCTAAGATTAAAAACAGCTGTGCGGAACTTTTTACCATTAATAAAACTGTCCCTAGTTCGTATCACCCCCCTTGAAGATCCGCATATTTATTTGAACCCAACAGCGACAAAAAAGCCTTTCTCTATATGGCTATTTAGCTTCATTATATGACGACATGGAAGTTATAAGCAAGCTAAATGTAATGTTAGCTGATGAGAACCGCTTTTGTCTAGTAACGTTACAACAAACGCCACAAAATTATCTGTGACTGTGACCATGAACACAAATATACAGCAGGCAGTTGTCCTCAGTTTATAAGAAATTCAGAGCTACACCAGAACATTTATGATTTTCCTCGCGCTCTCCAAAACAAATGCATGCAGTAATTGCCAGTTGCAGTTGAGATTTTACGACACCAGGCTGTGGGTGTCATACCGCTTCGACCAAAGGGGGACACTATAATCAACGAAAACGTAAAGTTCCGCACTGCTGCTTTAACATATTTCTGCAAACCACGGATGTGTGTTGTATTTGTACGTTTTTGCAGCGTATATGTTTTAACATTGTGTTCTTTACATTTCAGTTTTAAATTTTATGTTGTGACATTACTGTGCTTAATATGTGGTTAGGTTTAGGCACAAAAAAACACATGGTTATGGATAAAATTATATTTTGGCTTTAAATACTTAGTATTGTCGCCACAACCACGGCTGCAAATGTCATGATGTCTCAATGAAAAAAACTTTGCTGGTTTCAAACAGTGGTCTGCAGCTTGGCATCTCCTCCTCCTCCTGACGACAAAAGACGTTCTCGAACCAAAGGAACTTTTTTATAATTCTAAGGACCACTTTTTTGTTGTGTCTGTACCGCTAGATCTAGGAACAATCATAGTTCCTGCATTGCTGTTTTGAGGAACATTTTTAGATCCTAATAGAGCCCATTCAGAGTACTTACTCTCCCAGCACAAAAGGAACCATGTCTAACATAAGCACATAATGACTGGTCCAAGCGTCGTAAGTTTTACATTGATTCATTGAACGCAGCCAATGGAGCTCCAGCAACCGCCATTTATGAAACCTATTAGCAGTGTAAACTACAGACAGCACAAAAACACAAACAGCTCATAGTAAAGACAGATGGAAAAAAACACAGACAAATGGATCGAAAGTGAAGTCCAGGCTTTACTGAGGATATAGGTAATGGTGGAAATGCAATGTGATTCTGACTCATCAGAGCAAAAGTAACTTGTGGTGTCAGGAACCACCTACAAAAGGTGTCCTTTAACATCGGCATGATATGCGGGTGGTGGCTGTTATAGTTTACAATGTACAATGCCAACATTTTCCTCTGGTAACAGGGCTGTGTTATTACAATCTAAGTTAATATTAAGTAAAGGTGTAGCAGTGTTATTTCAGGCCTTCTGCCCTCTCCTCAATGCTATGTGGTTAACATAGTTAGTAAAGTTGCTGATTGGGTTGAATAGCTATAGAAATGACTTTACAAGAATTGCCCTATGTGTTTTATTCAGTAGAAGCTGAATTATTTTCTGTGGCTGAGGATTTGATGAAGGCTTTTTGGCCGTAGCACCATGCCTGTCTTTGTATGCATTTAAAATAAGGGACTTTTTTAAAGTTTATAAATGGGACGAGCGTCACGCAGCCCTAAGAACTGCTGCCTTTATGGTCGAAGAAGCAAGAGCTCTGGTGTGGGAGTAAGCCAAAGAGAGAGTCCTCAAAACAGTTTTGGCACACACTAAGAAGTCTCAGGGGAGAGCAGTGCTTTGCCCAGACGGTATTCAGCAAAGGTGGGAAATATCTGACCTTGACTGAATGTACAAAAACATTTTGAAGAGCTCAATTCTCCAAGGCGAGCTTCTCTCCTGCAAAATGTAAGTTTCCATGTGTGGCAGCATGAAGATGCAGCAGGAGGTGCGCTGCTGGTTGCACCACTTTCTCTGCTTCCCTGGTCGACACACACAAAGACAGTTGCCATTTGACATGAGAAGAAAATTGAAGCCAGTCAGGTTGAACATCAGCCATCTGGTAGTTGAAGCAAAACTGGCACCTTTATCAAAGGAAAAGCATCCAGCCTTCAAGCTGTACAAAACTAAATAATAACTTTCACTGGGTGCTAACAAAAAATTGTCAACAACTGACTGATCTGAAGTCCCGCCCCCCTCGGGTGCTGCTGCAGACAAGTTTGACAAAAAGATGCATGGTGACGCCAGTTCCGCTTAGCTGGCACTGTATTGATTATTAGATTGTTTATATTGCCTGTCAGGCAACATGGCTTCACAAAACTAACAGCAAGGGCTACAGTATGTGATGGAAGGATATAATCACAATGTAGACTTTTATAAACACAATGACAAAATAAAATTAAATCAATTGAAGCTTCTGGTCTCAATGAAAAGATGAGAAATAGAGTCCAAGATGATGAGACGATCAAGCAACATTGCTGCTGCACTGCTGTATATGTGTTCCATGTGTTTATCACTGACTACAGATCATGGTGCTGAGGAGAAAAACTATTATGTTGTATTGGTTATTCTTTAAGCCAGTGGTTCCCGACTGGTCCGGCCATGGGATCCTGATTTGTCCTTAGTCATTAGATCAAGGTCCTCACAGTTTAATATATTCAGCGTCATACTTGCATTGTTGTTGAGCTAGTTTGCTAGTTTGTTTATTTCTGGTAGGTAGCTGTTCATCATTCACTCACTCTACAGCAACGTCTGACACTTCAAAATGCTTCCGTTTTACGTTATGGTTTCATAACATCTTGCCGGAGGACTACAGTTGCGAATTAGCCGGCTGGCTAAAGCTGGCACATTTACAGTAATGTTGATTAATGTGTACTGCCCTTTTTATAAATAAAATAAACTGAAACTGAAACTGAAAATGAATTGTACTTCAGAATAAAGTGTGTATTTTACAAACTTGACACATTCACAAGTCACCGCGGTCCAAACAGAATGAACCCGAGACACATTTTTGGACCCACCAGTTGGGAACCACTTTCTTAGGCTGTGACATGCCCTGACATATCTTGCTGCCTCTATGGTGCTGACACTATTTTCTCCAAGAAGATGTTGCATTTTAGTCTGGTTAGACAAAGTTTACATTTCATTTTTGTAAAGAGCTTTGTTCTGGAGCGTCGATGGCTTGGTGGGCAGAGCAGGCGCCCCATGTACAAGGCTGTTGCCGCAGCAGCCCGGGTGTGAGTCCGATCAGATTAGAGAGGTGTATATTTTATCCTAAATACGTATACATTTAAGATGTTAACATCTGTATGACAATGTTAAGTGTCTATTTTAGTTTGGACAATTTACATTCCTTAGGGTAGTCACGCAGAACTTCTTCCATGACGAACACAGTTCTGCGTCGCACATGCTCAGTAAGTCGGCATCAGTGCAGGCTCGCTGTTTGAGGGTTTAATAACCCACTTCCACTCATCACCAGTTGGTTTGGGATGGCACTTAATGTGGCGGACACTCCATGTGAACACGGAAAGTGAGTGGCAATGGATAGGGAGAGTGTGTAGGGGGTGGTTTGAGAAAGGCCCGAGCTTAAAAGACTTTCGCGATTTGTTCGACAACATAGAATTCATCAGTGAAAACCCCACTCCTATATTTGTGGAGAAATCCCATTGGCTTTTGATGAGGGAACCAGGGCGACGCTAACGTCTGCACTGGCCGACAGAAAAACGTCATGAAGGGCTATTAGCAGTAATATGGATCTATATTTAACTTAAGAGTGGCTGTAATTGTGCTGAAAAGAGTGATCAAACAGCTGTCGCCTATTCAAAATAATAGTTGGGCAAAATCATACGGCTGTAATTGTGACTGCTGTAATCATAAAGTAAATGTTTGCTCAGGCCTTTGTGTTTCAACTTCCAGCCTGCATGTTTGTATGGACTTCCTTTGGTGGGGAGACTTTGAACACAAGGCTCAAAAGCTCCTTCACAACAAAGGAGCTGCAATTGTTTACATTTTTTTCCCACAAATCCACTCCTACACATCGCTTCCCCGCACCGGCTTTAAATGATCATTTGTATGGTATTCAGACCAACAGTATTTGTTTTCCTGCAGCACATGCCATGTTGACTCCAAACTCAAAGTGCAGACGTGCCTGTAGAAAATGAGAATGAGTTTGTTTTTTTCCATCAAGAATCTTGTTTACACACTGTCAACATTTATTTCACTGACATCTAAAACCTCAGCTCATAGCCATCGGACAAATAATGCAAAATTGGTACAACAAACATACTGTAACAAATAATGTGCAACAGTCTTTCAGAAGTGTCAGGAACTTGTGTGTTAATGCTGCTTTACTGTAACTAACACTGTTTCTCACTTATAGTTGTTGAAATGTATGAATGCAGCGGGTATAAATGATTAAGAAAAATACATTTTCAGTTGCTGCAGTTGTAAGTGTTTGGCCGAAAGCGTCGAGAAGAAATAGTGGAGAGGATGTGATGATTCTCAAAGGATGTTATCTGCCAGCCCACTAACTGCCTCCAGGAGAAGGCTGCCAGGGAGTGGAGTTGGCAGCCGTCCTGTGATTTTGGTTTCTGAATTATTTTTGACTGTAAGGTGAGTGAATCAAAAGACCGACTCAATTCAAAAGGGACTGCAAGACCTGCATTAGTGTGGCCCTTAAGCTCTGAAAGTTTCATGGGATCTTTTCATTTAATAATAATTCTTGGCTTTGTTTTTGTTGTTGCCTTTATTGGACAGTCAACAGTGAAGAGGCAGGAGGCAAGAGTCATACTACATAGATCCCTGGCTGGAATCGAACCAGGGTTACATGGCAGGCGCTATACATTCGACTGCTGGGGCACGCCCATGGGGTGTTTTTTCAACATACATAGGCGGGTTGGGCTGCATCTAACAGTTTCTGTAGCAGTTTATATGTGCACAGCCAAGTGCAGCACAGTGAGTGCCTTCAGGCTCGCTTAACAACGTATAGTGCTTTTTTGAGCATACCCTGCACCTGACCTTTTGACACTGCTTTGGATGAGAGGGAGAGCTTCTTTAATGACTCAAAGGTTACCGTGAGGTTACAATAGATAGATACAATAAGTACGATCTCTTTATTGATTAGATGGTTGTACTACTAGCTAGATGGGTAGGCCACTGAGAAGGAAGCTGGTATGCTCTCTTATATATTCTAATGGCTTTTTGGCCAACTGGTAGTTGTACTATAAATAAAGGCAGCTGTACACAACAGTGGTTAGCATTTTTACCTCACAGTAAGAGGGGGTGGGGGAGGCTTTCTGTGTGGAGTTTGCATGTTCTCTCTGTGTCAGCGTGGGTTTTCTTTGGGTACTCCGGCTTCCTCCCACAGTCCAAAGACATGCAGGTTAATTGGTGACTCTGAATTGGACAATTAGTGGTCACTGCTTGTAAAGATAAGCAATAGCAGACGGGACAAAGGATGATCTGTAACGCTTAGTGCTACATTTAGGGAGGCAAAACATCCGCCCTGATGGAAGCATCTGAAACTCAAGATGGAGGGGATAAATATTAGAGACCATCTTGCCATGGGATCATGCCAGCCATGATACAGCGATTAGCGACTAAAACAGATGTGGGACAGGGGTGTAAAGTGGGCCCCTTCCCTACTTCCAACCCCCATTCTTCCAGCACCCTTGCTCAGTCCACACCCATCTTGGAACATGACCTTCATTTTGATTTCAGCTACACACCTGTAGTGAAGTTTCGTGACTGCATCTTGCACGATTGTGACGCTTTTGCACTGACAAAATCAGTCCATAGCAGACAGACAAACAGACCTATGATCACATTGCAAAGTTCTCAACATGGTGTCACAGGGACCACATTACACATAGATTCAAGAGGTGAAAACGATACCAGCCATTCACCACAACAAAATTACACCACTTGTACCGTGTTGTAAGCGTAAAGGTATGTAAACACAGTGATGTATGAACCTGCAGATGCAGACCTGGATGTTGTGTGACCTGTGATGACTTGAACACTGTCTTTTGTCTAGTGTGTGAAGGACTCACGAATATCACTTGGCTGCATCATACATGTATTCATATCGCAAAGTTGTGAGTGAAACATCATTTTTCTTGTGTCTGTGTTAGGTGGGGTCAAAGAGCAAACATTTTGCCTGTGGCTAGGTGTCCCATGAGGAGTGGTTTTAGCAAGTATATTAAGAGATGCATGAGGAAATTCTGCTGTTGCTGAGAGGAGGCCGCAGAACGCCCTTATGGCGAAGTCAAAAATGTGTTTTAACCGAGCACAGTGAATATGCCCAGTGCTCAGAGCTGTCAGCAGTGCATCCCATTCCTCTCCTTAGTAAACATTGAGAGAAAGAATCTAGCTCTGTAACAAGAGGTCCCAGCAGGCCCGCAGCCTTACAGCTCAGTGAGCTAGCCAGCAGTTGAGCTGACTCAATCTGTTTGACTTTCTCTGTGGGGCACATGGAGCCCTGGGCAGGCAACGAGGTCCTTGGGCTTGGCCCACATTGATCTGGAAATTCAGCGTCGGACTGCTGGCCAACTCTTAAATATTTGGTTTTAATTACTGCCACAACCTTTACTCTGGCAGGTTACTGTTGAAACATAATCCCCAAGGGGCTGCGCAGCAAGGGCATCACACCATTATTCAACCATAGAGGAGATGGCAGCCATTCCCTTACCCAGGCATTTTTTATCTGGGAAATGGGACACAGCCACAGCAGACTATATAGGCTGCCTCTGACAAAGAGCAATAGAAAATAGTGAGATGAGAGACACTCCATAACCCTTAATTATACAGCAGCTAAATTCGACGGAGGAGCGCAGCTTATCTCTCTGGTGGGGTTGGTGGATTTTTGAACTTCTCATTTGATTACTTGCCCTGTTCACCTGTCTGCCTCAACAGCCCACAGCTGCACTAATGAAGGTGCACACTGTTCCTCTCACAGATACAGAGATGATTTTATAATTTTGCCTCTTATTGTCCACGGTAAAATGGGGGAGGAGAGAGAAATCCTGTTGTAGATCAGTAGCCTGAGGGCAACATCTGCCTGTGTGTGAGTCTTCTCCTCAGCAGGGTCCTGACAGTGACTATATAGGACACTTCTCCTGTTCACTCTTGCATTAATTATCCGTGAACATCACTGAGGTAAAAAAAACAAAATGCTTTTTCCATTTGGGATTTATTTAGACTACTTTGCTCAAGAGATTGTTTGTTATTTTTCCCTGAGGCTGTAGCATCCCATGATTCAAAAGAAATGTTTCATAGTGAGGGCCAGGGAAAATGTGCCCTCAGCAAACATTTTAAAAAAACTGCCGGTGGGATGTAACAAACTTTTTGGCTCAGGTAGATACAGTATGTTGGGTGTGAACAAAACATTTCTAATCAGACTTCATAAAGCATTCTTTGGTGCCCACATGAACAATGTTGGAGCCTGATTAAGCATAAAATCTGCTATGGTTTTTAAATGTACTAATATGCTGTGTTTGTTGTATTGCTTTCACAGGAGAACCCATAAACAACCTCTCTTTTTTTGCAGTGGAGAAATCATTATCCCCCTCGGTGTGAGACTAAGAAAGCATGAAAGGGTGGGAAAGTGCAAAGTGTGTTTTACATATTGGCTTTTAATCCCGACACTCCAATAATTGGACTCCATCACATGTATCCTTTGATGTATTTCTGTCTTGGTAACCACAAAGCTGTGTCTAACCCACCGACAGTGCAGAGACAAAAAGCTTTTAGATAGGAACACTGCTCCTGTTTTTGTTACTTCTCTCCAAAACCAGTGTGTACCACTTTCACAACAACCATCCCCGCAAATCACACTCCTAGGTAAGCCTTGAGTATGGGGAGTGTATTTGCTAAGGGGGTAAATATCATCTATACCAGTGATCCTATCACTTTCTGATTAAAAATGTCAGTGAGGCCCTGGAGGTGACAGATTGCAGGGTTGCTGGCATCCCTGGGTATTTTTGGTGCAGGGACAGGTGCAGCATGCCTAGGAGACTTGGAGGGAGGAGTGTACAGGGGAGAGGGAGGGAGGGAAAAATGGAAAGCATGAAAGAAGGGAACTGGGAGCAAGAGCTGCTCATCGATGGCCCGTGGCTAGCCTACATCATCTACTACCTGGGCCGGGCTCCAGAGCTCATCTGTGTCAGGCAGAGAGGCCTGATACTCTCAGCGTGATTGTAAAAGGCAAACAGGTTTGTGAGAGGCAGCAGACATCACCAATCACTCTGAGAGAACCAACACAGGTCAGACATTTAGTACTGTAGAGAATCAGCTGGGTTTACATCCACATCAACACTCCTTTACCCAGCGTGGTACCAGTGACGCACATCGAACAAACCCCACTCGACTGCCAGGACAACGCAACACTACAGGGATAGAAACGCTGCCAGAGTTCTTCGGGGCCCCCTCTAAACCCGATCCATCTGTTCCCACTGGTCACTCGACTCTAACTTGTCATTAAAGGGGCAGCGCAATCAGTCATACCGTCTGTTTGTACTTACCATGCCTCTTGGAGAGGGTGATGCTTTCTGTTTGAATAGTGTGACCATGTTTTCAAACACCCAATCTGGGACCCTCAAGTGTACCGCATGTTTATGCACATGCATATGGATGCGCTTATGTACGCACCATAGGTATTTTCATCAGGATGGGGGAAATTATTTCAGCACTTGGCACACCGACCAAGCGTACCATAGATGCCATGAACGCAGCATTATCATTGCCAGGTATTTAATGCATAAAGTAGTAAGTCTCCGAGGGCTCTTTAAAAAAAAGCAAACTCCATCTTTGACTGCTAACTGTTAGTGCACTGACAGGTGTCAGAAAGAGCAGCAAGCTTATAGCCTTTGAGGCTTTGACTCATAAGCCCCGTTTCCACCAAACACTTTCGGTATAGTACCTTTGTAACCAAAATAACCCTTCAGACATGGTACCTAAACAAAAATGGAGACGGTTCCATTGGTACCATCCACAACTTTTCACAGTGGAAACAAGAAAAACAAACATACCAAACTTAACTGTACCGTACCGATCAGTGAAAGCTTTGACAACAACAGATTTATTGACTGGTACACATACAGACATATTTATGATAAATTCAGTCTAGGGCTGGCAAATATTATCAATATTATAGTGCCATCTATAGAAACTTTTAAAAAAAAAAAGTAAAATTAATTGTGCATTTTGTGTCTTTGCAAATGGATTACACTCAAAATATAAAGATTAAAGATTAAAGTTCCACTGATTGTCAAACACCTGAGTGTGTGAAATTT
Source organism: Epinephelus awoara (assembly GCA_035609425.1). Lineage (NCBI taxonomy): Eukaryota > Metazoa > Chordata > Actinopteri > Perciformes > Serranidae > Epinephelus > Epinephelus awoara. The sequence goes on along the minus strand of CM069303.1, from coordinate 22,728,501 downwards.
GTTCTCCGCATCTGGTATGACCCAGCCGAGGATCGAACCCACGACCTCCCAGTCTCAGGGCGGACACTCTACCACTAGGTGTGAATTTGTGTATTTGTGGAGGTGTTGTGTAGGGATGTGGAGAGATAGTAACAAATCACATGTTTGTGTTTCTTTGGTCCCTTTGTGGGGTCTAACTGACCCTAAATACACGTAATGTCACTATGTAGGATAACTGTATATTTCTGTGTTTGTGAATCATTACTTTTTTCACAAAACATTCCTCTATTTGGTGTAAATCTTTTTTGGTCATTCTGTATTTTATAAAGGTCAGTTTGTGGCGAAGAGAAAGGTTATCGCTTCAGTACTTTTTAACACATTGGGTTTTAATGAGATCCCAAAAACAAAAAAAAGAAAAGAAAAAAATATTTCAAGGAAATAAATTGCTTGATTTTTTTATTATTAAGGAGTGGGACATGTGACACCCCAAACGACGAGGACGTAGAGCCAATGTCAACACAACACAAGAGTGAAGTGTTGCACTCCTTGAGACCTGCTTAGCAACAGAGGTACTGACAAGCAGTGTCTGCCTGGCATGGTCCAGTGTCTGAGAGACGCTGGCAGAAGTCAGATTTGTGTTTAGAGGCATAAAGCAATCCTCGGAGATCTCACTCTCGTGTATGGACAAAAATGGCATCACAGATGACAGGCAGCGCGGTGCATACAGTCTGCAGCCATGTGCTTGCTGATGTCTTGGGGAAATCCATGTCAGAGATGGTGGGGGTGGGGATAAGCATCGCAACAGGATAATCCCAGATTATTTCCATGGGGATTGCTTGTTATACTGCAATCAAGTGCCCTAGATTGAAATGTGTCAAAGTGACCTAACCACCTCTCTGGACTAAGACCACCTCCCTTTCATGACTGGTGACATGTCTAACATATGACATAATTCAGATAGCAATAAGGACTGCTCATCTTTCGTCACATTAGAATAGTCGAGTGGTGAATTTGATACAGGGCAAGTTTAATGGATATTATTTGACAACCAGTAATGCAGGATGTGGAAGAGATTTTGCATGAGAAGCATCACACTGTGGAAAACAACAACAAAACAAACAAAAGCAAGGGAAGAACAGAGATACAAAGAGCAGGGAGCAGGAGTGAAGAGACATGTATACATACTGGGCTCACACACACACACACACAAAAAGAAGGTAAAAAAAAGAGCCACTGGACCAGCTGAAATGACTGACGCTAAATTATTGATCAGTTTCAGATTGATTAGCTCATAACAAAGAGAGTAGTATCCAACGTGGCTTTTCTACCGCGCTGAGCTGTCAACCCCTGACAAGGCTGCTCCACATCTAAGGCATCACCGCAGAGGGCGCACAGGCTTTTATTGCTGTCAGCAAGCCCTGAGCAAAGCAGACACTCGCCTTTCAAACTCATTAGCCAACCCTGACGTGATGAACTCATCAAAGGCATTGTAATGAGACAGAGATGTGAGGCGCAAGCGCTCGGCGTTTCCTGCTCTTCCCCCCATATAACCAACATGATATGGAGTTAGCCCATAATGGAATCAGAATTAATTGTGAGTGCGTATATCAGAGTGAAAGTGTGTCAGGATTGCCACAGAGGACAGTTGCAACAGCTGTGAATGTTTGGATGTGGCTTCCTGGGCCCGGGCCAAGCTGACAGCCATGTCAGTTGCTCAGTGCTGCACACACACACATATATACACAGTCCTCGAAATCACACACACAAAATGATAAGCCAGGGAGAAGCACACACACTTTATAACAACACTCAGACATCTCATACAATCCCATGCACACACACATACACACACACACACAAACACACAGGACAATGCAATGCAAGACAATATGTGTGGTTCACTATACAAGGAGGAGTTATTGGCCTGCATGTAAATCAGGAAACAGCTTGACAGTGTTGCCCACTGCTGATATGATTGAGGTGAGGATGTGATTTCGCAAGTTTACTCATCAGCTTCAGGGGATGCTGTCTGCGAAACCTACAATGAAAGTTGCAAAAATTCACACTGCATAAAAAAAGAGGAACTTCATATATAGCTACACCTGCTGCATAGTATTTAGAGCCCCTGAAAACATGGATGCAATTTATCCAAAACATATGCTTAGTAAAACTGCTACATCAGGAGTGTGTGTGTGTGTGTGTGTGTGTGTGTGTGTGTGTGTGTGTGTGTGTGTGTGTGTGTGTGTGTGTGTGTGTGTGTGTGTGTGTGTGTGTGTGGTTTGCGACAAACAGCAGACCCATAACTGTCATCACATTTTGATGAAAAAGTATTGCCAAGTCCTGATTGGTACATGTCAGTACGTGACATAATCTTTTCCACACTGAGACTGCACATTTCAGACCAGTAAGGAAAACACAGACACACTCAGAAGAAAGAAATCACTGTAAAAGTATCAAACTGTTCAGTTTTAATATTAAAAGAGTTTGGCTATTACACACCCAGAAAGTGTGTTCCAACTACAGGGGGATCACACTCCTCAGCCTACCCGGTAAGGTCTACTCCAGGGTGCTGGAGAAGAGAGCCCGGTAGATAGTTGAACCTCAGATTGAGGAGGAGCAATGTGGTTTTCATCCGCGGAACCGTGGACCAGCTCTTTACCCTCGCCAGGGTGCTGGAGGGGCCATGGGAGTTTGCCCAACCGGTCCACATGTGTTTTGTGGATTTGGAGAAGGCTTACGACCGTGTCCCCAGGGGCATCCTGTGGGGGGTGCTCCGGGAGTATGGGGTTGGTGGCCCCTTGATAAGGGCCATCCAGTCCCAGTCTGGTTCGTGGACTCTGCCAGGGCTGCCCTTTGTCACCGGTTATGTTCATAACTTTCATGGACAGAATTGATCTTGTTCATGAGTGAGGGTAGGTTGGAGCGGGAGATTGACAGGCGGATTGGGGCGGTGGCAGCAGTGATGCAGGTGCTTAACTGGTCCGTTGTGGTGAAAAGGGAGCTTAGCCAGAAAGCGAAGCTCTCAATTTACTGGTCGATCTACGTTCCAACCCTCACCTATGGTCACGAGCTCTGGATAGTGACCGTGAGCAGTGGCTCAGCCTTAGAGATAGGGTGAAGAGCTCGGATATCCGGGAGGGACTCGGAGTAGAGCCGCTGCTCCTCCACATCGAGAGGAGCCAGTTGAGGTGGTTTGGGCATGTCCAACCAGGAGGAGACCTCAGGGCCGCCCCAGGACACACTGGAGAGAATACATCACCCGGCTGGTCTGGGAACGCCTCAGGGTTCCCGCGGAAGAGCTGACTGAAGTGGCTGGGGAGAGGACTGTCTGGGCTTCTTTGCTGAGGCTGCTGCCCCCGTGACCCCGACCCGGATAAGCGGAGGACGACGAGTACGAGTACGAGTACGAGTTTGGTTATTGGCTGCTTGAAAAGATAAAAGTTTTCAGGGCCTTTATAGGAATAGTTTTAAAGGGGATATGGCAGCATCAAACGGTTGCAACAGGATAAATTTAGGTTTTTACCAGACGTCAAATCATCAGAGGTCTCCTCCTCTCCAAAACTGGTAACAACTCTGTCATGATCCTGGGTTTTTGTGTATATTCTGTAATCTTTGGACTTTGTTTTGGGGGGTTTCTGTTTGTGTTCCTTGTTCCATGTTATTCATTCATGTTTAATCTGCTTCCTGTTTTATTCTGTAGATTCTCTCCTCATGTGTCGTATCTCGTTTTACTTCCTGTCTTTCTGTGTCTCCTGTCACATCTGTCTCGTTAGTCCTTCCCTGTTCCCAGAGTCTTCCCTTCACACCTGTTCTGCATTAGCGTTGTTCGCTCCACCTTTGTGTTCCCCTACACACCCTTTTTGTCAGCCAATCCCCATTTCCCTCCTTTTGCCCGTGTCCTCCTACTCCAGCTATGTCTCGTTCTTGTGATTAGTTTTCTGTGTATATATACCTGTGTGTTTCACTTTGTCCCTTGTCAGTTTGTCTGTGTTCATCCAAGTGTACATGATGTTGTTTTCTCCCTGAGTTCCTCCCTGTGTTCATCGTGCTTCCCTGGTTTGTTTCAGTTTAATTTTGGATCTCCTGTCTTTTGGACTTTGTGTTTTGTTTCCTGCCTGTTTTGAGGAGTTTTATCAGCATTAAAGCTTTCTTTTTGTTTAACCTTCAACCTGCCTCCTGCTCTGCATTTGGGTGTTTTTTCAGAAGCTCTAGTTACGCAGGAGCTGCTAACTGTGGTGGCCGACGTGAAAATGCAAATGGTCCTATCTAGAGCAAGTGATTGGTTTGTCCATTCTGGGCTACCTTAGAAATATACACCAATCAGCCAAAACATTAAAACCAGTGGTGGGTGAAGTGAGTAACATAGATCATTTTGTTACAGTGCAATGATGTGCTGGGAGACCTTTGGTCATGGCATTCATGTGGATGCCACTTGACGCCCTCCACCCGCCCAAACACTGCTGTGGGCTTAAGGTTAGTTCACATTACACGATTTTCCCAGTGTTGAATCAGATCTGCCTCCAGGGCCTGGGTCCAAACACAACGCGCTCCCCATGATCCTGTGGACCGGCTTGTCAGTGTTGCCAGATCTTGGGAAAGAAACAAGCAACTAGGGCTATGGAGACAAGCCCAAAAGAAGCGACAGATATATATAGAGAGAAAGGCGACGTTTAGAGATCAAGCTCAGATAAGCAACTCACTTTAGAAGCAAGCCCAAAAAACGCAACCCAAAGTTGTGGCTAATAAGCGCACCTGGCAACCCTGCGGCTTGTCCTCCTTACATTTCTTCCATCCTCCTGCGTGCTGACGTGGGACGTATCCCGCCTCTCATTGCTTGGTGCTCTTTGTCAGTCATGTCACACTTCTCCAGTTTTCTAGCATGCCAGATATCCAGGCCCAGTCACAGACGAGGGGGCGACTTGCTCGCACATGAGGACTTGTCGTGGCAGACTATCTGCTGACTCACCTCTGACCCAAGGTGGCTCTCAAGATCCTTTGCGACGTCAAAATCGCAGTGCAACATGGCAGTCTCCGTAGACGAGGACCCGCTCCCTATGTAGAAATAAACAGCTCAATCTAAGATAACAAAAACATTCTTATAGTTCTTATTGTAACATATTCCATTTTTGCTAATATATCCCCCTTAATCCTACACACTGGACCCTTAAGTCTCTTTATTCGAGTATCCAAATTCTACAGTGCATAATGAACATCTTAATGCAATACATCACAACTGATAGATGCAAAAATTACAGTTGTGCAACACTGCATCTGTCAGTAATGATACAAAATGATAAGGACTGACAGCATCAGTGTCCAAATCTGTATGTACTGCTCACTGTAGAGTAAACTATTGAGATTCTGTTGGCATAGAGAGGATAAGTCAACAAGGGACTAATTTGGGACACAGCTCTCGTGGTCTTGTGTCAGTGCTGCTTCAGAGAATAGAAGTCTGGAAGTAGCACTGAAATTTTTTTAATCTTTAATTGTTCCATCTCGAGGGAAAGGCTAACCAGGGACATGAGTTATACTCTCTCAACAAAGAACATCAATGCGTCTCTCTGTTTATAACCACTTCAAGTGACACTGAGTTAATTCCAGTATTTTTTTTGCAAATGGAAAATAAACAATGAAATGTCACATTTTAGATGTGCATAAACACAAACACGAGCATCAGCAGCTTCAGCTTAAAAATATCACTGTCATGATTCAGCCTTCAGAAAGTCTTTAACAAGTGAACACCCATTTAGATATATAACACGTTTTTATGCTCTGCCACCCTGACTGCTGAGCACACACCAACACTCCCACACACACACACACACACCTCCTGCATACTGAGGAGGCATGCGGGGTCAGCATGCATTTATGGGAACCTGTTCATGAAGAAGAGAAAAGAAGCCAGGAACACTAGTGGAGAGTGGATTGGAGGCATCTGGAGTATTATGCAGAGGTTAGGGAGCAGCAGTGGAACACATTCAACTATTTTACCACGGCAGAGATGGCAACGGATATCTGGTGATTCCTGACATTTAATTTCAGGATCGGCATTAATGTGAATGGAAGCTGATGGGAATGCAGGGGGGAGCAGAGTGTCTCGATTCGGTTGGTAAAGCCAATGATTATAGTCCAGTGGCTTTAACGTCCGTGAATCCTTAGGGAGGATCATGACAGAGGAAATGTGCAGGGAGGCGGAGCCATCACAAGATCAGTGCCAAGTTTTGTACTTTAGAAATGGGAGCACAGATGACAGCAGTTCTAAAATGCTGTACCTTGTTTCAAAGCACTTAGACAGTTCTGTTGCATATGTCAGTCTCCTTTTTACTGATTTGCTTTTAACACTATGCATCCGCACATCTTTAAAGCAGCTTTAAAAAAAAATAATTCAGCACTCTCTGGTACGGCAGTAAGTAACACAGGGGCTCCCCAAGGATGTGTCAGTTCACCCTCTTTGTTTACACTGTATGCAAATATTTGTGTCAGCCCCCAACCTGATAAGTTTGTGGGGAAATTCTCAAATTAAACCACACTATTCTCAGTTTACTCACAAGCAAGCAGCTCCAACATTACAGATCAGATGTGTTGCCAGATGGGTCATTTCTTACAAATATTAAGGGTCCATGCTGATATAAAGCTTAGCTGGTACACTCATGTTGCAAGCGTCTGTGCAAGAATCCATCAGTGCCTCTATTTCCTTCAGAGACACAGAGTTTTGGGTGTCTGCGGGAATACTGTGCTCATTCTTTATACCACAGAGTCCATTTTACATTACCAGCGGTTAGGTATGACGGCAGGGAAGATTACGGGAACACCCACACTCCTTGTCCCCCCTTAAGACATTTTTTAAGCAGTCTACTATTCAGCAGGCAAACAGGATTTTATCTGACGGAGGTACAGGGTCCCCTCGTGTAAGCACAGTCATTACAAAGCATTCATTTGTCCCTCTGTCAGTTACACTTATCACCGAGCAACTCCTGGAGGATAGACAGAAGAGTGTAGGGAGGCAGTACCGCAGGTTTTACCCAGTTGTGTGTTTGTGTGTGAGCATGTAAATTGAGAGGTGTTTGCTTGTTATTTATGTACTAAAGTGTGTATGCTTTGTATTTTGGTAGTGAATGATTATTTAATCTCTGGCACGTGTCTTATTTAATGTGTTTAATTATGATCCCTTTGATCCAAAACAGGTTTGAGTACAAAGGAGGGCAAACGAAGAGAATGAAGTGCACTCGAAAAAGTCAGTGTGCTGTTAAGGCCCTGACACACCGGGCCGTCGGTGAGCGTCTGTCGCCCTAGTTTTTGCAGTGTGTCCCGCGTTGGTGTTGGTGTCTGCGGCTTTTCGGCCGATTGAGCATGTTGAATTGGCGGTGGAGCTTGTCGGTGAGAGAGATGACTCTGACTGGCTGTTCAGGTTTTATTCTCTCGCCCCTGTACCGAATGAACCTGCCTGTAGTGAAATCGGGGCTAACCGGTGCTTCCTCCTCAGGCTCCACTTCACTCACCTGCCCGACAGATTCGCTGCTTCAAACTGAAGCTAGCTGGAAGCCAGTTAGCCTCCTCTAGCCTCCGAGCAAGCCCCAGCTCTTCGTTTGGATTCAAACAAAGAGCCGGAGCTTGCTGGGAGTGGCTAGCGGAGGGTTAGCCGCAGCATAGTCTCTATATACAGACTCTACATTCACTGAATGGGAATGGGAAGAAGCAGTGGGTTTGTCGGGCAGCTGAGTGAAGTGGAGCCTGCGGAGGAAACACCAGGACCGTCTGGAAGTAATAGTCCGTGGAGGTGCTGCGGTGTTGGGCTGAACAGATAGGAAACCCCTCGGCTGACAGGATGTACCACTCTCTCACTCCTCTTTCTCTCTCACCCAGGCGCAGAACGTACATGCTACTTGGCCATCAGATGTAGTCCATGTGGTGTGCTCAAATGCAACGGACACAGGGCGACGTGAGGTGACGTACGACGCAGTTGGCTTTCGTCACCACTAGGTGTCTGCACCTTCAATGTACACTGGTCTTTCACAATACAGTGCCAAAAGGAAAAGAGGAGCTGCTCACAGCTGCAGAGAGCAGTAAAATAATTGCAGATGAGGGTAAAACAGCTCTAAGAACATCTTTTGGAACCACAACATATTCATTAAGTGTTCGAAGCAATGTTTTGCTTTTTATAGACCTATGCAAAGTTTAAAGAAATAGTGTGAAAACAAGCTTATCCTCTTTCTTGGCAGGAGTTGAGATGAGAGGCTTTATAGCACTCTCATATCTGCTGAATGAGGCTACAGCCAGCAACGGTGAACTTAGCTCAGCACAGACACTGGCAGCAGGGGGAAACAACAAGAAGGTCTCTGACCAAAAATAACAAAATCTGCACACCAACGCCTCTGAAGCTTACTAATTAACACTGATCAATTACCACAATTGAACACTGATTCACTAACACATTTTATCCCATTTGTTTAATTTGTACAAAAAACAGAGTGGGAGGAAGACAAGTTGTGGTTTTACAAGGTTTATGTGCTGGTTAGACTATATGGATCCAATTTCCCTAATCTCCCTTCACCATCAACAATCACTTCTGGGTAGAAAACTGGCAACTGATTATAGGTGTATAGATATGTAAAATCAGCACACTTGTTGATTTCTGTGGTCATTTTCAGCCGTAACTGTAACATTTAAAGATATGTAGTTAAACACAATGGTCCAGCCATCTCACATTTCTGTTGTGCTTACTTTATGTACAGTGTTGCCTTGTTTTCATGTTTTATAAACCATTATTAATACATTTTACATCATACTTGCGTTTGGTCATGTGGTCAAGCTAGTTTGCTGCCACTGGGCTAAGCCAGCTGATGCAACATCTTCTCTGCACAGTTTGATTTTAATGTACAGGACACAAGGATCTTATACCTAGAAGTTATTTTGAATAAACATTGTGATTTGGTTTATATCTCGCGGTGACTCCCTAGTCTTCTTGTCACTGTGACGTCACCAGGCAACCAGACTCCATAGGTCAATGGCCTTCCATAGTTGCCAGTGGATTGATGCATGTCAGTGTGTATTGCATCTTTTCCTGTAAGTACGAACCAGCTAAAGGGTAACAAAAGTACTTTTCAACCTGGACCCTATTTTCTCATGTTTCTGTGTCTAAGTGACTGATGGATACAACAGTTTTTTGGAATTGATCCAGTCTGAGCAAGTGGGCTATAGCCAACAGTGGTGACAGGGCATTTGTGCAACTCTAATTGAAGACCACTAGAAGTGCTTGTTTTTGTCACTGACAGGCTCAGATTGTTGATCTAAGTGTCTGACAACATTATGGAAAGGATCCCTACAGAGATAGACCCTGTTTTGTTTGACCAGAAAAAGCTCTGAAATGAAAAATAAAAGTGAGCATAGTGTTAGTTCATCGCGGACACGATGTCAAGCTCAGCTCACATCCCAGCTACATCAGCTGATCTCAAACAGCCCAATCAACTGATGGATCAGCTGATTGATGAAAGGGAGTCAGCTGGTAGAGTCCTTTCTATGCAACCAGTTGGCAAATCTCATTCAGGGCACCTTATGTAAACTGCTCTGACCTGTCTACTGATGCTGCTTCCTCTGCAAGCTGCTTTGCAACCTGCCTCCACCCCAGCTCCTCCTTTTTATGTTGTGTCTGACTTATCAATATCATTTTTGTTTGTCATTGATGCTCTGTTCTGTTCCCGGAGAGTCTTTGCTGCTGCTCTCGCTGCCTCAGGCTTTCCCTCTAGGCACATGGAAGGGCAGAGAGGTGTGCTCTCTCTGCTCAGGCTTTTCTCATCTGCACCTGGAAGGGCAGAGAGGTGTGCTCTCTCTGCCTTAGGCTTTCCACATAGGTGCGTGGAAGAGGCTTTCTGCATAGGCCCGAGGAAAGGCAGAGAGGCCCCAGAACAGAGTCATACCGCCAAATATATTACTGCAAATGGACATCAAGTTTTCTTTGACTACAGTAAGTGTTCCTGACTAAACAGTAATTTTAGCATTTATAGAGCTTGGATATTTTCACATCTAACCAGGTAAATTAGGGTTCATGTCAATCAAACCAAAGTTAGTGGTTGTTTGAACAATAGAAAGACAAATTAAGATGTTTTTTGTGAGTTTTATTTTGTTTCTTTGAATGAAGTGTGTTTTAAGATAATAAAATTACTATTTATTTCAATGAAATCTGGTGGGTTTGACGACAGCCAAGTCAGGTCTGTTTCTGGTGAAACAAAAAGGTCTAAAGCTCTCTACAGGGATCCTTTCCTTAATGTTGTCAAACATTTACAAAAACAATCTGAGCCTGTCAGCGGCAAAAACAGGCACTTTTACTCCTCGTACATTGTTGGTGCCCAATTGCCCATTAACATCAACTTGTAGCCTGTTTATCTGCTGCCGGTGTTCAATACTGGACCAGTTTCAAAAGTTATTTTTTACATTTGTCACTTTGAAACAAAAACATGTGATAAAAGGGTCCAGGTTGAAAAATACTGAAGTTACCTTTTGGCATACTAACATGGAAACAGTATACAATAGGAATCAGTATAAGATTGCATAGATTTTATACAGATATATTTGATTAGCATGGTGTATGAAGGTGGGATGTTTGTTTAGTGTCAACAGTGATAACACCTAACACACTGTGAGATATAAGTGAGATGTACAGTTAGACCGAACTGTATTTAACTGTCCATAGTGATAATTCACCTCACCCACAAATATCCAATAAACCTGGGTCTGCATCAACATAAGTGTGAGTTAAACGGACTGCTGGGAGAGGACACTGTATTTAAGTGTCCACACTGATAACTCACCACAACTGCAGGCATCAACTAAACCTCATTTTGTATCAATATGATGGGGTATTTATGATAGTATGGGGAATAAATTATTTTATATAAATCATTATTTTCAGTCACTGCATGCCTACAGTGACACCTTTATAAATACAAATACATTATACTGACATCTGTATCTGTTTGAGCGGAATGCAGGGAGACAAGGTGTCGGCACAAATAAGAGAGAAATCTCTGTACCTTTTTTTCCACTGGCTAGGTGTCCTCATTGATAATTATACACCCTCATGGACATTCATGCAGCATGAAAGACTGTGAATATGACTGCATGTTTATGGGAATGAGAGAATAATGCACTGGAGCCTAATGGTGTTTGCTCAGTGATTAGGCGCCCATATTTATAATTCACCACACCCATGGACTTCAACTAAACCTGTATCTGTATCAACATGACAGGAAGTCATTTGGGAATCAGCAGAGGATATCTATTGTGTCAGGCTGTTACAGTCTGAAAAGAATAGGGCTTGACTCAATGAATAGGTTTTCATATTCATAATTGGCTATGCCCTGTGTCTCTGTGTAGTTTTCTTTGCGTGCTTATCACAATAACACAGAGTGATAATCGGCTGTTATCTCAATCCCCAAAACTCTCATTTCAACAGAGGTTATTAGAGAGTGAAATAGCTAGCCATATAGCCCCTCACTATATTCCACGCACACACCCGCTCTCAGATAGAGTATGAAATAAGAGGCCTCTCAACTATTTAATAACCCAATTTTCCGATGATGATGAAAGCATATTCCCACTTACCTTTTCATCTAAAATGTGTTATGTTAAACTCAAGTAGTTTGAAATTATAAAAAAAGGTGGGGACATCAATATTAATAAACAAGCCTCCGGGCTGATACATCAACAGTGTCCTCTTGTGGTGGCATGGATTTAGAAGATGTCCTGTCTGATTGTTGCCTGAGTCCAACTGTCCCAGATTTGTGTTGCCTTGCCAGGATGCCTTGACATCTGCCAGACACAATTGTGCCCAGCTGTCTCAAAAGGTGGCAGCAATGTGGCATGATTTGCAAGGGATTTTAGGGGGCTGAGATGTGTGGGGAAGAAATTCAGTCTCCAACAATTGGACGGTGCACCATTAGGTCATATTTATTCTCACGTCCGTCAAAAAAACAAGCGTGCCACCTTCATTTTGCACCGCCTCTGCCAGTTGAATTAAAAAAGAATAGAGCACTGTATTACCAACTGTGTCTCCCTCTTACAGTATGTTTCCTATTCAGCAGAGACCAACAAAATGCACACAGTTGCTCAGCAACCCCATTCATGCTTTCGGATCCCAGCGTTCATTTGCGAGTGATAAACAGTTGCTAAGCAGTCAGATCACCATGTTTTCATAAATTTCAAGTATTTGACCTGCAATTGTGACTGTGTCAAATACCAGTTATAATACAGCACATTAAGCTGGCCCTGCCTGCTCTCTGCATCTATCTCTGTATCAGTGGTACTCAACTTACTGCCCGTGGGCGAAATCTGGCCCGCGATGGGGTGCCAGGTGGACCCCCCGACCATTTTCTAATTTGCAATGAAAATAAATGGATCCACATTGGGATTTTTTTGTACTTTTGATGTAAATAAGGTACCACAGTGCATAAATAGCATCAAAACAGAGCTTGTTTATCAAGAGAAAGTGCCGGGGGAGAGGTGTGGGCTAAACCCCAAATGTCCTCATATCCTATAAACACGCCAGTGTACACCTGACCTATGTGAATTTGCTGTGACTGGCCCCTGGCCTCCTGTCATTTAGCGAAAGTGGTCCCCAGGCAAAGGAAGATGAGTAACCTAAACAATGTCTAACTTTCTATTATTTTCTTTATATACACAACACACACAATTCTCTGTGTGACTTCTTACGACTTTCTTGTCCTCCTCTAACCATTCCTGCTGATTTACTATGGTGATATCATTAGTATTTCCCCCTCTCTCTATGCATGTATGTACAATGTGTGTGTGTGTGTGCAGGCTGATACCCAAGTCATCCAGAATGACCTTGCATCCTCATTATTCTTTGCAACCAGGCCCTTCAAAGCAAGCTGTGGGACGGCAGAGTGGAAATGACGAAGTGGTGTCTGATCTCACACTGATTCCTGCTCTGACTGATACATATGCGCACGCTGCTTGCTCGGGCTAATATAGTCGACATTATTACGAGGGCTGGGAGAGGAGAGCCTTTTAATGTTGTCCTCAAAAGAGGATGCTGTGTTTCCAGCGATGTAAATAATTTAGAACATCTTGCAACGCATTTGCTAATATCACTCGTAATTCAGTGGGCCACGCCGTGTTTTTCCCACCATGGCTCCGGCAGGCTGGGGGTCTCTTAAAGTCAAAGCAAAAAAAAAAGTTTGGTACTGCTTTGAATGCTTGGTGGTCTCTTAGAAAGCAGTGATTCATAGATGAGACGAGGGACTGCGGGCAGATCCCAGTAAAAGGGTTAATGGCTCAGAGGGTGCTTCTGGTCCTGATCGGTATAAAAGATGTAGGCGCAATTCTCATTTAGCAAATCGTCATTTGTGGCTCTTGATATTACCTCTGTGACATTTCCCCCGGCCTCCAGCTGAGATGATTTTATGAGCCGGGGTCTTTTATTCAGCGGCAGAGATAAACCTTGTAGCCATCTTCCCTCTCCTTCTCTCTCACATATCGTCCTCCCTGGCTCTGTCTGCCTCTCTGTTACCCCCTCTCTCATTCTGACAGGCATGACATGGCAGTGGTAAGACCCACTTCTGTGCAGTAGCTGGTTGTGGGCTGTGCTGCTGAGTGGCTGGCACATCACAGCACCTCTGCCTCAGGAGATAGAGCCATTTGAATTGTGTTCCTCAGCCCACAGAGCACCACGCTGGATATTATCATCAAATGGGCAGCAGCACGGAGAATCTGACACACCGGCTAAATTTGACGTCTAATGTAAATTGAAGTGTCGAAATTTTTGCTGTCGATGCGTATGATGAGTGTGTCCTGTTTGTGTTCTGACAGCGGGCATGTGAGTGGGTAGTGGGGGCACGGTTGCAGCAGTTACCAGGTTTGGCCATGCTGCGATGCAAATGTGCTGCATTCAAAGAGATGTGCAAATGGGGCCAACGTGCTTCCCCCACTTCCCCCACATCTTATCAGGTAATTACCGGCTCACCCTTGAAATACCAACATGGTGGTGGTACACTGGTGATGGTGGAAAGGCGACATAGGTCATCTTGTAATTATGACTTCTTCCCTCTGCCTTTATTGTCTGTGCATAATCAGCTCCATCAGGGCTGAAATAATTGATTCTCCATTTATGCTAATGGTATGGATCTGGAGCGTACCGGAGCAAATACTCAGCCATGTTGTCTTTCGGGTGTGACATTTAAAATGGAATGAAGAAAGAGTTAGATTCCAGTCAGATAGCAGGATGTTTTCACTCTGGCCTCAGTGACAGCTTTGAGTAGAGACGCCAGGCTGCACTTGTACTAACCAGACCAGACACTGAACAGGGACGACACCCTCAGATGTATTTCACCATTGCCTGTTAAGGGACCTTTACCATTGTGTATCAGCCGATAGAGGTAAATTAGATGGCGCTCATGCATGCAGAGCCTTACCAATTAATCCCCCCCCACCAACCAGGCAGTGTGAGGCTCAGACTCACTTAGACGAGACAGACCCAAACAGGCTTGCTTGCTTGCAGTGTCACAAAAATACCTGACAAAAGCTTCATAAAAACATATCAGACCAATACCTCACAACTGCCTCTGAATCCCATAGTTCTTTAATGTCAATCACCTGTCAGCTGCGGCTGATAGGCTGCCAGCAGCCCAGCAGGCTGCCTGTGGCGGGGAAAGGTAGCACTCACTCATGGGAATTAAAGTTTTCCAGTTACTATTCATGACATGAGCAAATCACTCGTACGCCCAGTCCCCTCTCCATGAAGAGCGATTGTAGTGAAATATCGTAAACGTATCGAAAGGCTTTTTTTAACAGCATGAAATTGGTGTAAAAATGACCTGAAATGTGTATGAGGCTGTATAAACATCTGAGTCCATCTTAGTTGTGCACTCAATTTCATGCAACCTGCTTTAGCTGCCAGCCACCGGTTCTCACCATGCCAACTGGGCACTTACAAATGGCCAGTTAACAAAACCTGCACACCAAGGAGCTTCTGCCATATTGTTCACTGGACAGCACTCTCCCCAGAGGAAACCCCTCAAACAAAGGCAACACGGTGGAGAGGAAGGCCATGACGGCTCTATCTCATTCCTCCCTGCCACTCACACGGCACACACATCAATCACAGCCTGCCGGCCTCAGATCCGAGCAGCTCCTTGGATGCAATCCGTCACAGGTCCTTAGGCTCTGACATGCTTCTTAAAAGCTCAACTAATCTGCCTTAGATAACGGTCTTAGATTTCCTTGGTGGGTGTTAATCAAAATGATCTGCTCTGTGTCCAAGGAATGACCAGTGGTCACTGTGAGGATGGACGCTGCAATTAAGTACATCGTTAAGCTAATGGGAATGGATGAGCACAGAGGATGGAATAATATTTGACACCCTGCTTTTTTAATAAAGAGTTATATATTGTGTTAGAAATAATAAATGAAAGCTCTGTTTTTTTTCTTAAAGCAAAAAAGAATTGACAATAATGAAAATAAAAAAGTGAGGGAAAAATCTCTGAGCTTTGATTCTGCTTTAATATTTAAACCTAAAGTCTCATTTTAGACTCAGGTATTCCTTTAGTATGAACTTTTCAATCCGGCGCCAGATTACTCATGAATAAGAGCCTACATTATTCAGTGACTGGTGCTTTATTCACCAGCCCGCATGGTGAAATACTCCAGCAAGGAGGATACATGCCACCCCTTCAAGAGCAATTGCCACTCTCAGTGAGCCCTCCATGGGAGCAAGCTGCTGAGAGGTAGGTTGTGATGGGCCCAATTTAATGCTCCATTATGCAAATTGATCATCTCAATTGACCATCACTCTGGTAATAGGATGGGCTGACTGGGTGTGAGGAGGGAATGGGGGGTGGAGCGGTGGTGGTGTTGGGGGGGGGGGGTCTTTTAAAATCTTTAGAAAAACATCAGACTAAAGTCCCAGGTGCTAAAAATAAGCGACGTGAGTAAAAACATGAAGAAATGCATCACAACTTCCACCAATGAGGCGTGACGGCGATGAGTGACAGGAAGTTAATGGCTGTCTTGGTGACCTCTCTAACGACCAGTTACGTTTAAAAGTCACCTGTCTTGTCATCCCTCTGAGAGATGTAAGAATAAAATGCAGCATTTGCATGATGAGCACCAGCTCGACAACATTTTCACACTTTTATTCACTCGGGGTTTTCTCCTTCGATTTATTTTCCCCCTCCTGAACTGACTCTCTTCTTCATAATTCAAAAATTCCAAATAGATTAAAGCAGCAAAGAGGGGGTATTTGTTTTCATTTCAATCTAACTTGGAGTTAATATTCCACAAATTATGCATTGTAGTGAGCACAAATTGAGTCAGATATTCTTTATTTAATGGGGAGATTTTCAGCACGCTGATCCCCTCGCGACCCTGTGAAGAATCACACGACACACTTGAGTTTCCCTCAGAATGGACAGGGCGCAGGAAAGTCAGAGTATGGGCGAATTAATTTTGTCAGTGCCTAATTGCATTTATTGGCCATGCCTGGCACCTCCTAATCCTGGATTATGATGATGCATTAACAGCTGTGACTGGCTGTTTACAAGGCATTTATTAGCCGGTGTCAACATAACGAGACAAATTCCACCTATCACATTAATCACCCCACTGCCAGGACTCTGTCATTGCCAAGAGCAGAGCCAGATGACGCATAGGCCAAGGCTGCGCCGGAGCTGCTTCCCATTTTCCCGCATTAGCCATTGTTATACGGCAATCAGATTACCTCCTCAGTAACTGTCAGCCCCGGCAGTGAGGTGGTGACGTGAAACTTGAAGTGAATAAAGAGCAATGAATTGGGGGGAGGTTAAAGATAACGGGGAAAGAATTATGGGATCAAACGCACGGTTGAGTGCGTCAAACCACAAAAACAATTTTCCCCACATAATGCTTCTAATTGAAGTCAGGTCACTTAATTACAGTGAGAGTATTGTTTACTGTGAACCCATCTCCTCTTCCTTTTTCTCTGTCCATCTGTCAATTTCCCCTCACTCTACCTCTATCTCAGTCCCATTGTCTCCACTCTGACACAAGAAAACACAACACGCAAAACACATAACGGAGTGCAAAGTGAAATATTATCAAATATGAAGATGGTTTCATGAATTATGTTTCATGATTGATTAAAGGCTGATTCCATGTGAAGCATCCTCGCTGCTCTATTGTCATCAAGTGACTGTAACAGCTGTGGCACAAAAAGAGTATGCGTGTTGCAATATCTCTAATTACGCTCAATTAAGCTTCAATAAAAGGGTTAAAAGATGTTTCAAGATGAAACTAGTATTCTGTTGACACAAAGGGGGTGCGGGGTGAGTGATACTCGCTTTACTCTGCCTCGGGTCGGAGCAGGAGGGACATTGATTTCTTTCCCTTTCAAGTGGTCCCCAAAAGTGATGTGCAGCAATTAAACAAGAGTCTGCGAGACAGACCTGACAAAACCATTTGAGAAATGACACTGGAGAGCGTCCCGCTGGCCTCGCCTTAATGGAAGAAAGAGGTATAGATATTGCATTTTGTACAGACACAAGGTAATCATGGAGTGAGATCGTCTCTGCGCCCGGTAAACACTTTGTCTGTGTGGTTCTCTGATTCCATTTGAAGAACAACGTCTGGTCTCAGACTCTGTGCCAACATCAGTCCTCCAATTCACGGTTCTGTCAGGATCGGCCGGACCTGACACATCGATGTTGTCAGTGAGGAATGCTCGAGATAACCTGCGAGCTCAACGTACGGATGTGTCTGCTCAAAACAGGCTTCTGTTAAAAGAACATGATTTAGGAAAAGTTCTTCATGGGGAATCTCTGCTGCACTCCAGACCCTGAACATTATCTATCGTGGCTAAAAAAAAAACTAAATTGGCTCCAGCAGCAGCAGATGAACACTTGACATAAACTGATTTAATGCACTTGCACAATCAAAACTGATGATCCGGTGGAACTCGCTCCATCTTGCATTTTATTACAGCTAAACAGTAGATTTATTACTCTCAAATTTTACACATCATATCATGCTTTGTAGATTGCTTTTACAACAAGTGGTGAGACTGGATTGTAAAATGCATGCTCTCTGGCTCCCAAAACGAATGTGCTTTAGTGATAAGGACCGGATGAGAGGACGGGAGATACGGCACAATGCAGCGGCGCATCTCCCAGCTCGAGCTGTTTCACTGTGCAGTAGTCTGCGTTATATAATTCTGATGGGGTTCGCTGGCACCTTACAGTTCACCTCCCACTGCTAAAGTGTGAACACAGGGGCCAGCTCTCTGGCTGCGTTAGACTGTCCTCTGACAAATGTGCAGAAACAAATAGACACACAGACAAGCCTCATAAGGGCACAGTATCAAATTACATCCGGTTAACACACAGCCCCACAGCTGACTTGTGTTTGGCGCGTGTGAAGTGCATGTCACCCCCCTGATTAATGCTGATTCATGATATTGAGATAAGGGCGGCGGGTGGAGTGCGCCAACGTCCACCAGTGTCCAACTCTTCTGCCTCACAGTACCCCTTTTTTCAGAACGAGCTCCCTGCCATCTGTCAGTATTGGAAAGCCCTTGTGGCTTGCAGCAGGTTTTTCCAAACCTACATACATGGCTGCCTTTCCCTGTCAGAGACTCTGCTGTGCATGAACCTTCAGCCGTAACCAGCCACTGGGCTAGAAAACGGTGTCAGCCTAGCCAAAGCCTCATTGACACCCATGAAAAATCTCTCTTAGTAGCATTATTGACCCTGGACATAATCAGCTGGTGGGCTGCACATTGGCCAGCACAGGGCACAATAAAGTTAAGAAAGCTCTACCACCAGTGAAACCACTTTAATGTAATTGGACGTTGTTTACCTAAGTGTAGTTTAATTGCCTGGCTCCTCGCTGAATCTTTCATGCAACTCCGTGTGCTGCAAACAAACACACCACAGCACTGGCAACGTATCCTTATTAGTTATTCATGGCTTCATTTGCTTCATATCTCCGCTCACTCTTTCTCTGTGCAACGCTGAAAGCTAGCAGAAAGTACATCCTCAGCTGAAACCTGTGAGCGGAGATGGCTCCTGCTCTATCAGTGAGAATAAAAGAGGCTTCCTTTATGAAAAATGACTTCGATGAAGTAAAGAAAACTCAGAACAGAACAGAGAAGCTGCCTCATCTTGAACAAATAACAATATGTGCGTGTGGAGGCTGTTGATTTCATGCAATATCACACTTCTGGCTTGTGTGCTTGAATTATATTGATGAGGACCCAACAGTCATTTCCTTTAACACAAAGAGGATGAGTCATAAAACTGCACCTCTCCTGCCTCTGGTACCTTATTTTTGCTGGCCCGGAGTCCTAATAAAGCTCGTGTGGGGCTCATAAATCAACTGCATGTCTCTCCTAACAGATACATGATGATTAAAACGATGTATGATTAAAAAATCTTGTTCAGTTCATCTCCAGAGTACTCAATTAAATAAACCCCCGTCTTGTCCGACGACATGCATCAACAATGTCGCTTCACCCTGTCCAAAACGGGCAGAAATGAACAGAGGGTGAATTAAAGAAAGTAATGAAGTCCAGTTGAAACACTGAAACGGCTACTTGTGTGGCCTCAGGTTCACGCACCAGCTGTGACAGCGACCTCCAAGAGTCTTTGACTTTGACCGACAGCAGATTGGGTGGACAAGGACGCTTTTAGAGCAGCTCTGGTGTGCGCTCAAATTGCAGCAGTTGCTAAGTACTATCATATGAGAAATAACTGCAACTTAAAGCCTCCTCATTAATAGCATTTACATCTCAACAACATATGGCGTGTTTCTGCCTGTGGTTAAATTTTCTCACAAGGCATTGCAAAACATTTTACATCAGAGTAACTCAACTGACCCGTTCTTGCAAGGTCAAATCTGACTGACAGTTCTGTTGTTGACTTATCTGATGATGCTGTAATTTGTGACTAAAGAATTGAGGGTAGTAAACTTTACATGACTGAGGCTTCCTGCAATGCATTTTGGTTTGTTAATAACCTATGCTTACATGGGTATGGGAATACTTGGCACGATGACAATTGGTCATACCTGAATAGGCTATCACACCATGAATTAGTCCTCTGCCAGATATTCAGACATAGATGTTTTTGTTACTGTGTGCATGACCCGAAACTCCTTATCCATCTACTCGTTTCATTTCAGCACAGACCACTAGAAAACCATGAGAAGAGTTTCTCCCCGTCCTCCTTATTGAGCTATTCTGTGAGCGATCAGTGCTTTGCTGAACACCTACTTCACAAACACTTCAGTTTAACCAGTCACCATAGTCAAATGTTGGAGGGCTCTGATATCTGTAAAATCCACACCGTCTTACTACCGCCTGCCGTATAGTGTCAAAGACCTTTTGAAGAACTTGTGAGATGGAAACTAGCCATTTTTGCGTGCAAGCTCGGCTTATGCAACACCCAACCATGAGAGTTCACTCACAGAGCAACAGATATCTCACATATACTGCACTGAGACAACTGTCTTAAAAGCTTGATGGTAAATGTCATGTGCATTTGATTATTCTACACCAGACCTGGCAAGTACAAAGCAGTGATCTCTTAAATGTGTGTGACAGTGACAGTAAAAGAAGAGCACATTCTGAAATATGCACAAAATATATTTAAATCCAAATTTAATCACATTAACTCCCGCGTAAGGCAGCTGATATTCGAAAGACTACTATGGTAGGCTATATATTTATAAGGTGCGTTTATATGCAGCATTCAGATAAGCAGGCCTACATGTGAGCACACACACACACACACACTCTTGCCCTCTTGAAGCTACTTTTTCACACCATAACCTCACACATCCCTGATCTAGATGAACAAGCAAATTCATTGGCAACCTGTGAGCAGACACTGAGGCCAAAACAAAACAGAGGGGTTCATAAATATGTGCAGTGTTAATCGTTGGCATTAACTGCCATCTGGTGGCCAGGACTGGTACTGCAGGGAAACAGAACTGGAAAGATCAGGATTTCAACCCCACTAAATTTGGATTCTGAGTGAAGAATACTCATCATCCAAAACGGATCTTTAATCAGCCATGAGCTAATTTACCCTCACCTTGACATCCACTGCCTCAGTCTCAATATCTCAAATCTCTTTGTATTCAGAGAGGTAGGTTCAACATTGTATATCCACAAAATTGCTGATTTTCAGTCTTTAAACCCCAATATTCATGTTTATAAAGCTGCATTTGCCCTTTTTAAGTAAGAAATATACAATAAGGAGGCTTTATCCTACACTGAATATGACAGGCTTTACCTAAATGGACTTAATGGACCATCTTTGCATTCCTAAGAACTTTATCTCCTGTGATATTTACATGACAGGTAATTTACTGCATAAAACTATCAAAGCCATGTGGGCCAAACTTGCCACCACATTTGCAGGACACTTTTATCTGATACTGATATCATATCAGTGTGTATTACTCTCTGTTTGCAAGGCACAGTGTTTCTCAAGTTGTTCTTTGTCTGTTGCATTCACGAGTTTTCTGAAATATCGACACATCTAAAAACAGCATTAGCACAGAAAGCTAATAATGACTGTAGTGTGATACTAAGATGGGGAAAGACGCCCCCTGAAGAACAAAGTCAATTTACTGCAAAATTAGAAATATAAACCAACAAATTCTTGGGAGAAATAAATTGGTACAGTTGCCAATTTTGTTGTTATAGCATAAAAATAAAAATCCTGTAAAGCTACACAACAAGCCATGTAACTAAATAAAAAAGTAAAATCCCAAACCTGACCTGTGAATGGATTATCGAGCTGCTTTTTGCCCGTCCTTTAGACTAACTGTTTTTATTTCAAGATGTCTTCCTCCAGCAAGCTTGCTAAATATGTTGGCAAACTCTAAACTCTAATAAACTACAACCCTATACTCCTTTTTATATCCTCCTGAGACTCGAGCTTTTCTTTGGTGTGCATTTTAAATTTTATCCTAGCTATTTGAATTTCATAGGACCCGATACATACATACATACATTTTGAACAGTTGGATGTCCTCATCTGGGGACAATGGGTTTATTTTTAAAAGTCAAAAGTGTCTAATAAACTATAAAGCAGTTTACTTCAGTGCCTGCAAACAATTCAACATTTGTTCAATGTTTTGTGACTCTGTGGGTTAAAGGTCACTGTTGAAGTCTAAAACTGTTCATAATGCCTGAAAATGGCTGCGCAAACACAGAAATGCAAATAATGCAACATATCTAAAAGCCTCATAATTTGTTAGTTTTGTTATTTTGCATGGATTTTCTTTGCTCCAAACTCCTAGCTAGGAATGCCCTTTTTGTCTGTAGGGACAGTCTGTCCTGACTGGCCTGCGATAATACAATAATAAAGCCCCAATGCCCTCAAATAAGTACTTCCCAATTAACAGTGCCTCGGCTTGTTATTGTTGCCAAAACTGATAAAAACCTGTATGGCATATCAAACAATAAACATTATCTAGCATAATTAAATAAGTTTCAACCATAAAATTCGATCAGATTTTTTACCTTGTCCACTTTTGTGTTTTGTGCTTTCGCCACCAATAGATAGCACAAAAAAAAGTGTCCACAGAGGATTAAACAGAATGAAGTATAAGGTGCAGCAAATCCAAAATGTAATGTCCTCATATAAGGACACAGGGTAGCAGGGAATATATGGATGTGAACTATATAAAGCCACGTTTGACTATATACCAGATAATCTGACTGAATATTATTCTGAGGCAGGATACCCCCGCGGGTTTTCAACCACTTTGTGAGGGGGTGTCTTAGCTCAGAGGGTCTAACTTTATAGTTTTACTTTAAAAATAAATTGAATGAGTTTGCCTACTAATCCCCCATCATCATATATATCAAAGCTTTTTATGTACAGCTTAATATTAATATATAAATGTCAAGAATGCAGCAGCTCAGATGAAATGTCCCAGTTTACTACAGCATATCCATTCAATGCGTGTGTTCAGGGTAGACTTGGTGCCAAACATTGCTTGGGAGATGAATTAAGGAGGTGGGGGCATTTTACCTGATCTTACCCTATTTGTTTAGGTTACATACAGAATAATAGCCACCATAATTTCACACACTAACTAAACAAAGTGGTTTTAGTGTCGCCAAACCTACCTGTCACAATGCTGGGCCGTTTTCACTGTGCTCAGAACAGGTCCCAAATAGGTGTTTCCAAATTACGAGCCGAGACAGCCGAGTTTTAAGTGCTGCCGAGAAGCACCTGAAGGCATCACGGGAGGGAGTAGGAGGTGGCGCCAAGCTAACTCCTGCTGCATGAACACAGAGCAGAGCAGAGCACAGCACAGCACAGCACACCCTGCCAACGAGCCAGACAGTGTTAACAGGCACAACAATGTCGGGCAAGAGTTTTCGAGTCAGCGACGGGGACTGGATTTGTCCTGATAAAAAGTAAGTGCCCCTCATTTTCAGGATGAGTTTCCATTTTACGCACTGGCTGGGTAAATATAACGCAACGTTTGTTTTAATTTGCTGTTAGCACTAACGTACAACCGATAGTTAGCTTAGGCCTTGTAGCATGTCATGCTAACGGCGACTAGCTGAGTAAACTAGCTAACTTTTACCTTCTCTTTCTTTATTACCTGCGTTATATGTACAATAATAACGCCATATCAGTTGTTGAATTAAGGGCGAGGGCGTGTTTTGACAATACGTGTTTGCGTATCGTAATACAAACTGTAATACTGCGCAGACATAACGTTAAGACAGCAAGCTAGCTGTCGTTAGCATCTGTGGGTTGGGTGAGAGTCCCCCGCTCACTACTGTGAGTGGTGTTTACAACGTTGTACAAGCCAAGTTGTCATGAGTGTAGAGACTAACTTAGGTACCCAGCTATATCACGTTGCACATGAACCGCAGTAAAAGCGTCTTTAGTGACAGACAAGCCAGCTGCAGCCGTCAGAGCACAGGCCTCTGACACAGGCTGCCCAACCAAAGACTACAAGCTAATGGTGCAGCACATGCAGAAGAAACACAACTTCATTACTCATTTTAGTGGCAGCACACACAGCTTCAGGCTAAATGTTTTTGTAACAAGTTCAAGCGTTATCTGTTTATACAGTATGCTAATTATTATGCTTTTGCAGGTGTGGGAATGTGAACTTTGCTAGAAGAACCAGTTGTAACAGATGTGGCAGGGGTGAGTCCTCTATGCAACCCAGTAGATAATGCAGGAGTTGAATGCACCTGCTGAAAAAAGCTGATGTTCTAAATTAACATATTGTTTCATTTCCACAGAGAAAACCACAGAGGCGAAGATGATGAAAGCTGGAGGAACAGAGATCGGAAAAACTCTGGCGGAGAAGAGTAGAGGCCTCTTCAGTGCAAATGACTGGCAATGCAAAACGTGTGTTTGTTATAAATGATAAGGGACTGCTAAATGTTTGATTAACCAGACATAAAATATCTCTAGTCAGTGAAATGCATAAGCTATGCATTTTAGTTAGCTGATACTCTTTCTTTTTTTAATTTGATTTTAAATGTGTTGAAATTTCTACATATTTTATTTACCTTCCCTCCTGTTCTCACACAGATGTGGCAATGTGAATTGGGCCAGGAGGTCAGAGTGCAACATGTGTAACACACCGAAATATGCCAAGCTTGAAGAGAGAACAGGTATTGCATTAAATAAATAGTTTGCTATTTTAGTGTGCTTTTGTAAACTGGCTACTGATTGCCTTTTCTCTCTTTGTCTTTCAGGTTATGGCGGAGGTTTCAATGAGAGGGAGAATGTGGAATACATCGAACGGGAGGAGTCTGATGGGGAATATGATGAAGTGAGTTGTACCTGAAAGTTTAATGTTTAGATGCTGACATAGTGTAAGTCATGTGTAAGCAAAGTGATGTTATCCTGAATCTGTTTAACTACATTTGCATTGTCCGAGATCATTTTTACTAATGAGGTTATGTTTGCTTTTTAATGTCACAGTTTGGCAGGAAAAAGAAAAAGTTTCGTGGAAGGAGCAACAGCACACCCTCTGTAAAAGAAAGTGAAAAGAAAGAAGTGCCGAAAGCTGAGGATGACGAGGAGGAAGAAGATGAAGATGAGGAGGAAGATGGTGACCTTTCGAAATACAAACTGGATGTGAGACTGGTGGATGTAGCTGGAAAATTAAAATATCACATACTATGATACCAGCCAGTTACAAATAAATATGAAACAATTCCTCTCCAGGATGATGAAGAAGAAGACGAGGACGGAGACCTGTCCAAGTATGACCTAGACGCCAGTGATGAGGACGACAAGCCAGCCAAGAAAAAGGGCAGCCGCTCGGGTTCGTCCCGTTCGCGCTCGTCCTCACGCTCCTCCAGCTCCAGTTCACGGTCGAGGTCCAGGTAAAAGGGTACAGGTCAAGGGTAACTCCGGGCAAAATGTCAGTATCAGCTCAATCTTCCTTCTGATTTACTGATCAACATCAAATACATGTCCTGTTCTGCTGATTTGTTGTTTTGTTTTTTCTGAACCCCTCCCCCCTTCTGTGCTGTTAGGACCTTGATGTGCAGACTGAATGATTTACCCTGATAATATCTTCATGCTTTGTGTTTTTGTTTTGAAACACTTGTCACTTCAGAGCGAAGGAATGCATTGTTCAGTCTTGAGATGCACTCTGTTTGCACTTGTTACCTGTACAAGTTTTAGTTTTAGCTGTGTTTTTCTCCAAACTTCCATATATATATTTTATTAGTCTGAATATTTGCTTTATTTTACAGTGAGGCAAAATTAGTTTCACTTTCACTGTAGTTAAATGTGTCTGTGTATCACTGTGTGAAGCATCTGGCTGTTTGTCTTGTTCAGAAAATATTGGAAAGGTTCTGTTTTTTGTCTTTCAGGTCCCGCTCTAGAAGCTCATCCAGCTCCAGGTCTGGATCTCGCTCGAGGTCCCACTCCAGGTGAATGAGGTGACATGCACTCTCTCCCTTAGAGAGTGTATGTACGGGGCGACAAGCTCCAGAACAGTCGTATTCTCTATCTTAGGCTTGAACAAAGACTGGATCGTGGTTACTCCACTTCAGTCCTCTTAATCTGCAGATAGCGATTTTAATCTAAAATCAGAAGGCAAACTCATAGGGTTATTTTTAAGTTTCAATCAGGCCCCCGAGAGTTTTAAAAGGACACAGTTTCACTACTTAAATTTTAATGTTAAAAAGGCTCAAGTCTTCATGGAGCATCCCTCAGGAGTGGTTCTGGCTTTGCTCATTTAGTTAATGTCATTTCATACAGACGAAGCTAAACATTATTTGAGTATCATGAATCCATAGCTAAGTGCTCTAAATCAGAGAAGCTTGATAAATACCGACGCTGCTCAGACCCTGTCTTGACCTTACTGACCTCAGTGCTTGGTTTATCCCTCCAAAAGATCCAGCTCCAGGTCTGGAAAGGGCTCCTCTCCCCGGAAGAGGTCCCGCTCACCCTCCTCCTCACCTGAGAGGGGACAGAAGCGCAGTCGCTCCAGGTCCTCATCTGGAGAGAGAAAGCGGAGGCGCTCTAGATCACGTTCGTCCGAAAGGTTTGGGTTTCTGTGGAATACCACACTGGCACTGCTTATTATTAGCCATCTGTCGTCATCTCGCTTATGGGAATTCAGATTAACAGAAATATGTTCATACTTTGCCATGTTATATTGATCGTTTTTTTATATTTCGTGACCTTGTACTTGCTTCAAGTATGCATAAGTGAGCGTTAATGCCTGAGCCCGCTGACCTTGTTCTTCTTCCCATGGTGTTTGTGTGATTGCAGGCGCCGCGGCCACTCCTCTGGATCCTCCCATTCTGGCTCCAGTTCAAAAAAGAAATAACTTTATTACGGCCTTTAAAACAAGAAAAAGGAACCTTAGTAGAAAAGTGCATGTTGTGTGGCAAGGAGAACAACCACATCATTTCAGTATGCTGTCATTTTCATAGAAAAGTCTTATTTCCCTCGACAAAAACAAAAAAAAAGGCAGCGGCAACATGACTTCTCTCTGCTGTTACCCATCATTACAAGCTCCCTCTTTAAGACCACATATGCCCCGATCTGTGACAAGTGTCTGTAACTGCAGGTGTCCAATAAACATAAATGTTTGGTCCCATAAGAAAAACACATACTGTGAAGAGGCTGTATGCCATTTTGAACCCATTCTGCTGAGCTATCATCGTGGCACTATATCTTATTCTATTTTATTTTTGTTTGTTTTGCCCTAAGAAACGTATGAGATTGTGTTACTTTATTTTTTTTAATAAATACATCCTCCGTTTTTTGTTTTTTTTAATTTTAAGGTGAAGTACCTAAGCACCAGTTTAGACTAACGGAGACGTAGCAATGAATTTTGGCCCCTTTTGTTTTATTTCTCGCTAAATCTATATTTTGCTTTGTGTTTTCAAGGTAAGTATTTTACTTTTTGATATTGCTTGTTTTAACTAAATGGCAGTAAACTCAACATTCTTTGGTTTAGGTGTTTAGTGTTGCTTTTTTCTTTACACAGTTGTCACCTGTCAGAGTTAACTCTTTATTTGTCACGTGGGGAACTAATGAATTCAAGACATAACTGAATATCATGCTCCAAATTAGAACATCCGTAACAACAAACGCCGTACAGTATGTCCCGATTAATGGTAGAATTGGCAATACAGTCTTTTTATTGGTGAAACAACTCAAATGTACACGTGTAAATAAACTCCTGTCGACATTGTCTCTTTGTTACTTGCTTGTGGGTTTTGATTTAGCCAAGGTAAGGCTGGTGGGAGGTTTGGAGACACCTGGTGCATCGAGCACTGTCAGTAGTATATTTATAATAGTCCTTAAACTAAAGGTCTTGCGACCATTTTCTTATTAAAATTTGCTCATATCACCAGAGATCGTAATTCACACTCATTGTGAATAGAATGTACTCTGCTAATTTAGAGCTCAACCTCTAGATAATGACTAAAGGCCTACAGAGTTTGGTACTACAACTGAGTAATCAGTGTTGGAAGGATTACTTTTGAAATGTAATAGATTATTAGTTACCCTGCTAAAGTATATTTAGTTATGTACCTCATCATAGCAATGTAACTTAGTACATGTGATTATTTTTCTCATAAATGTTTTAAACTGAGCTATAAAGCCGAAGTAGCAGGGTGTCTACAGGTCTCCAAAGAGTATTAAAATGTCTGAAGTTTTCTTATATTCAGATTCAGTGGGTCTTGAATATTTTCGGTCCGTCCTGACAGACCCAACAAGTGTTTCCAGTCATTGGACAGACTGAATGATTTATGACTGATGAGATTTCTTTTCTTATTTTTATTTTTACATCAAACACATTAAAATTAAACTCACCCAAATGTTTTTGTTTTTTTTGGTCAGGGTCGAACATGATGGTTCTAAATGTCTAATGAGACATTTAACCTTGACTTACAAAAATAATACGAAGAGGGTAATAGAGATCCTCAAAGGGGGTACAGCACCACCCTCAACCTGCCAAAAACAATTGAAAAAATAAAATGTTTAATAAATGAATACATTAAAACTGACAGTGAAAAATGTATGTATATAAATAAGGAGTAAATTCAAAAAGTCATTTTGCCTTAATGTTAATTTTTGCATTTTGAAATGACATCAGTGTGTTTATTTGGAAAGAGCACTTACACATGTGTGACACACACACACACACATATATATATATACATAAATAAATATGTGTATATACACACACTGTATTTCCATTGCAGGTTTGATCTTACATTTCATATAAGGTATTAAAAGGCTCAGAAAAAGTCTTACATTTAACTTAAGTAAGTGTGTAGACACCCTCAACAGGCTTTCAAAAGAAGTCATTCCTTAATGCTGTAAAGATGCAAAGCAACAGTGAAATTTATAGTTTACATATACACTTTCGTTAGAATCAAAAATAACATTCAGATGTAACCCCTTCGTAATAAACATTTTGATTAGTAACTAACTACGTATTTTTTCCTCTTGTTTCAATTTAATTTACTTTGTAATTTGATCACATGTAACTACTTACTTCCATCACTGATTATATTGAAACGATGATTTGAAACAAAGATGTAGCAGTCATTTTCTCATGTGGAGACCAGTTTACCTCACCAGGGGTCTTAATCTACAATCAGACTGACAATCGCATGTAGTCTGTAGAGTTTTGGCCAATGTCCACCTCTAGATAATTATCAAAGACTGAGCACTGAGTGATCTAATACTGAACAGTAGGCCTGACACTTGGTGCTGTTTCCATTTTGGTCAACAGGTGGCACTTGTCACCCCGGTGTACTGACAGGAGGGGATGAGCGCACTGGTGTGCTTAATAGTGTGTGAAATTAATCAGAGCAAGAGTCATAAAGTAATAACATTGTCCCAACCGGCTTTTACTTTCAAGGACAGATATAACATGTCACAGACTGCATTCAAACTGGGCAACATTTTTTGTTTTACTGCAAAGTTTTGGACAATTTTACACAGGTTGGCACTACTGTAAGGTGTACTACACTTCACGTGTCTGTGTAGCCTTTAGGTAGTGTTAGGGAGTAACTAGTTACATGTAATCAAATTACAAAATTAATGTAATCAGCTACAGTTGCTGAGAAGATATGTGATAAAACTACAGTTAGGAATCAAAATGATGATTACAAAGTCTATATACGAATACTTGTGCAACTTTTAATACCTTCTTTTCACTGCCCTGTATTGCCCAGTCCAAAACACTTGTTATTTAAGTAATCAAACAGGAATCATGTAACGACTCACATAATTTGATTAAGTCATTAAAACAGTTATACATTTTTACAGGGTAAGCAGTAATCTGTAACCTCCGCTTCCCAACATTGTTGATAGTTAGATAATATTTATATAATATGGCAATTTTTCGACTCTAAACTCATTAATGGCGCAGATATTTTTTTACGAGAAATGATGCATACGTAATGTCCTTAAAGTGAATTTCCTCATAATAACCACCAATCGGACGCAGCCTAATGATTTAATAGCCCACATCTTTTAATCCTATCAGTAAACTCCATTTACAGATGCTCAAGGACAATGTTTCTGTGCCTTCTGTTCCTAAGAGACGCAGAGCAGGTTTGTTTATTCCCCTATCTCATCATTGGCATTATGAGTCGTGCAGGTCCGAAGCAGGTGCGTGTGCGATACTGTTTACACTCAGCTCAAGTGTCGCACTCTCTACTAAGTAAAAAGTTAATGAACCGAGATCAACATCGCACAGATGTCCTACAAGATTGGGAGTTGTAATTCAGTCAAGTATTCAAAGCCATGTGCCTGCTGTTTTTGCTTCCTCTGGGCGCTCCCCCGGGTAGTCCCGCCTCCAGCGCGTAAAGGAGCCGACGCGCTTTTACGCACCGCATTCAGTTGGAGCAGTTTGGAGCTCAAGAGGATGCCGCTGACAGAAATGGGTTATCCGCTTCACATGGGGTTGTCCTCTCCGAAATGATGCCTAGGGACGGCTGTGATTCTGTGGAGGACTTGCAAACCACACTTGGAACGATGCTGGACTTAAACGTCTCCAAGCCATGGCGCGAAGGCAATGTCACCAAAAATTCCAGTTGTGGATCTGTATCAGTTGGTTTCCCCATCACAATGATGATCACTGGCATGGTGGGCAACTCACTAGCTCTGATTCTGGTGTATATCTCTTACAAAAAGAAGGAAAACAAAAGGAAAAAGTCTTTCTTGCTTTGCATCGGATCGCTGGCGCTAACCGACCTGTTTGGACAGCTTCTGACGAGTCCAATAGTGATATCAGTCTACAGAGCTGGCCTGAAATGGGAGCGTATCGACTCATCGGGGAAACTGTGCGGTTTTTTCGGTGTGTGCATGACAACTTTTGGCCTTTGCTCTCTCTTCTTGGCCAGCGCCATGGCAATTGAAAGGGCCACGGCGATAACGAATCCCCACTGGTACTCCAATCACATGAAGACAAGTGTGACCAAGCAGACTCTGGCTGTCATATGGTGTCTGGTGTTGCTCTTTGCGCTGCTGCCTATCGCAGGGGTCGGGGAGTACACACGCCAGTGGCCCGGCACTTGGTGCTTTATCAGCACGGGGGACAGGGAAGTCCCGGGCAATATGTTTTTCGCCATCACTTTTGCTGTGCTTGGGATTTTCTCTCTGCTTGTAACACTTTCCTGCAATGTGGTGACGATCCGGGGCTTAATTATCCGCTGTAAAACAAAGTCTGGCACGTCTCAGTCTTCAAAACAGTGGGAACGGCTCACCACGGAGACGGTCATTCAGCTGTTAGGGATTATGTGCGTCCTGCTTATATGCTGGTCTCCTCTGCTGGTATGTTTTTATAGGCGGCTGCAGCCTATACACTCCTTACAGCATACAACCAATGGTCCCTATGGCCACATGAAACACTTGAAATATTTACTAATAATGTTTTATTGTTTGCCCATACAGTGGAAGGCCTCATTCTAACATGATTAAGTGTCCTATAGTTCATAGTTTAATGAGGGTTTATTGTCAGTCACCTGTCACAAACAGCTGCAGATCTTTGTATCTCTAGAGAGGCTTCATCTCCTGATGGCAGGACAGTGAAAGGAAGCGCTAGCAGATGCCACACACACACACACACACACACCGCACTTTTCTGTTCACCTCAATCACTCATTCAATCGATCACCCTCTTTAACTCTAATTTCCTTCTCTCTGCCCAGGACACACACACACAAACACAAACCATACTCTCGCCGGTCAGATAAATGCTGTCACGTATGATTCCTTTGAAATGCTGCTGCCATTACCCATTAAGGAGCAATCCACTTAGTCGAGCACTGTTTGGGGGGTCTGCTCAGTGTGCTACGAGGTCATGCATTGTCAGGCACACATTTAACCGTCCCACCAAGGTTATTAATAGAAGCCACAGGGCTGTAGTAGCAGTGACAGCAGGGAGTGAGGAACCTACAGTGTGGGCATCATGTTTTTCTCCTGGTGGTTTGTGATCAGTGTGAGTCACGTTAAATATTAAATGTTAAAAAGCTTTTACCTCTCGTGTGCATTGACCTCTAACAGGCTGGCACATTTACCTTCAGAGCATAATTTGTCCTCATTATCCTCTGTTGGTTTAAACATGTTGTTCCTCTACGTCCTCAGGTGCTGATGCTGAGGATGATCTCCAACCAGGTGTCCTCCCACGAGTGCAACTCAACAGTCATCGCCTCCAATCACACCACTAACATCCAGCTGGACTGTAACTTTTTCCTGATAGCCATCCGCTTGGCCTC
Organism: Epinephelus awoara; assembly: GCA_035609425.1. Classification (NCBI taxonomy): domain Eukaryota; kingdom Metazoa; phylum Chordata; class Actinopteri; order Perciformes; family Serranidae; genus Epinephelus; species Epinephelus awoara. The sequence goes on along the minus strand of CM069303.1, from coordinate 22,696,277 downwards.
CCTCAACCAGATCCTGGACCCATGGGTGTACTTGCTCCTCAGGGAGATCCTCTTCCGCAAGTTCTGCATCATGGCTAACGCCGTGTCCAACTGCTCCATAGACGAGCAGAAGGAGACCCAGACGGCGTTGGATGCTCTTAACAAGCAGAACCAAGACACCAACAACATCCACAAACCGCAGTGCAGCTAAATGGAGCAGGAGTTTCTGTGTTGTGGCTTTCGGGCCGGGACGGATCGGATGGATATAAAAAGGGATACACCTTCTTCTTGAATGTGTCGTGAGGAGAAAAATGGGGATTAATCGTTGCTCCGTTTCCTCGACAAAAGGATACTGTGTAGTGGGAGGCAAGAGTGGTTTCCTCTGCAGTCCTACTGATAACCAGCCAAGTCTGCTCGGGGTGCATTTGTTTTGCTTAAAACACATTCCATTCAAAGTCACCTAACCAGCATGTGGATGCATGACTGTGTCACCTCTTGGCTGACAGGAACTCCCTCATTTCTACCTTCCAGGTTTGATAATGTCTCCCAGGCCCAGGAACTGAATATGGGTGACTCTAAACGGACTTACATGGAAGTGATGTATCTCATGCTCCCTTTAGTTTCTGAACTGAGTTATTGTTTTCAACAACTTGAAGCCATAAGCCAGCTGAAGGACAAATGGCTCTTGTGAATGTCTGTAAATTAAGAGAGAAACTGTAAATTAATTGTACATAGCGTTGCCATATCTTACATTAAATGTAACTAAAGTGGTCGTTTAGAAGAAAAATGCAAATCCTAAACTGGAGCCAAGTGTTGATTGTAAAATTATTTATTAGTGTCTGTAGTAATATGAAGTTCCTGTGCTGAATGCCGATGCTGCTCCTGGGTATCGGTTGTTGTAAATTAAATTGTGTGTATTTTTCCTCGGCTAGCAGCCAGGACTGTGAAATGTGAAGCTTTTAGTTTGTTGCCACTTTCCCTCCTGAATATGAACACACTGGTTTATTATTGTGCAATTATTTTCTCAGCAATCGTCTTTCCAGAGTAGCTTGAAGGCCTCTCACTAACGACGTGTGAGAGGGAGAGAGCGGCGTGCTGTTCAACATTATGAGATTATGGATGACAGGGTGGCCTGATACTGTAGTTACGGCACTGTCAAAGTGTCACTGAGCAATCTCTGCCCATTTCATCTGGTTAAAGGTACTCTCGCTCCCTAAGTACACACTGTGTAATGGCAAGTTTACTTCATTTCACCAGCCAGATCTTTGTGGGGAAGGCAAACTGTGCAGCCTTTTGTCCGGTTACATCATTATAAGTAGAGAGAGGGGTGCTCTTTGGACGCAGGGCTGACGAGCAGAAAAATAATGGAAAGGGAGAAGTCATGTCCAAGCTGTCCGAAACACACATCTGAAAGATCAAAAAGCTTTTTTGGCAAGCTTGAAGCTGCTCGTTCGACTGACACACGCGGGCAAGATTTCATCAGTGTGAAGGTCAAGAGTGTTGAGCAGCAGCACTGATACACCAGTACACGGGGCTGTTTAGTTTTAAATACGTCTTTTAGCTGCTCATGTTCATGCTTTTGATTTCTTTAGACATGCTGAATGTGTCGTTCAGTATTCAGTCCCTTTTCTTTTCATCAGCAGCATTGATGCTGTAAATGCTCATTTCCTTTTAACGTGTACAGTGAAATTTCCCCGAGGTCTCAGATGAAATCAAGGTACTTTTCAATGGTGGTTTGCTTTTAGTGCCAAATGACTGAATGCCATTAAGCGAGAGAGTGCTGTCAACAGGCAGTCTCCTTTTACAGTGATGTAAATATGATCTTTTATGTTGTTTTGTAGCTACATTGTCACGTGTAACATTGTAAATGTATTCGAAGAGGTCCGGCATCTCGGTCAAAGAAATCTCAAGGATGGACACACTTGCTGTCATGGTAACCTTCAGCTTATGGGACAGTTCCTCACACCAACACAATTCTGCCTTCTCAGCACGTCAGCCAACTATAGAGTAGTATCTATACTCCGCTTTGCCCGGTCTTGCCTTTCAAATGTGCGAACACACATGAGCTCAGTGATAATGACAGTATGGGAAACTGTCGTCTGCAAAAGCCACGTAAGAGATGAACATTCTCTTCTTTGCATTGATTGAGAAGCCAGTCTGTCTTAGATTAACCTTGGCTGGTGAGCGAAAACAAGAATGGAAAAGGAAACATGTGCTCATATGGCATTATTCATGGTTATTCCGGAGCCTATTGGCAGATATGAATATGCAGCAAACCCTAATGTGTTCCTCAGCAAGTAATCAGTTTCATTAATATCTAAGTGCTATCGAACCGACATAAGCAGCGCTCGTTATGATGAATGCTCAACTAATTGAACTTGTGGCTCTGCATTATGAGCTGTTATCCCAGCATATGTTCGCACTGTGCAGCAGTTAATGTGTTCTTCAGCAGAAACATCTGGGGTTTAATCTACGCATCTAAAACAAGGATTACATTGCTTCGCCAGTTGCAGCGGGGTATGGAGAGGTTTACGATGGACTCAATCAGCGTCCACTTCAACCTGCATCATGTCATTATCTCAGTTTGCTGTCCAGGAGACTTTGAAGCTTCCTGATCTTCAGCTAATAAAAATAATTACGCAAAGGAATATCCCCTTAAAGCTAACAGGCTTTACAGCCCTCACAGTGGAAAGGAAAATGGCAGACACTTTGTTTTTTTTGGAAATAGGAAACATGACACATTTCCAGCCTCTTTAATGGACCCAGTAAAAGCACGGTGTTTTTACAGGGAGGGCTCTCTGTGGTTCTGCAGTACAGTTTACTCTTATGAAATATGAATGTTGATTAGACTCGGGGGAGACACACACAGTGATACGGAATATCTGCAAACTCCAGTTTATTGATCCGCAAGGTGTGATCTTAAAAGGCGATGATAGAAGATGGCTTCATTAAGAGGCGTGTCAGGATTTAATGTGTCCTCTGCTACAAATCTCAAATTTTTACTGTCCATACTGTTTGGGTTTGCTCATGTGCTTCGTTGGTGTTCATCTGTGTAAGGTACAGGCGAATTCAGCAGGCAATTACACACAAGAGTCCTGCTCCAGCTCTGGAGGGAGTGCACAATTACATAATGATTTGAAAAAGGCTTTATGAGGGACGGGAGAATCTGGTGTTGCCAGCTGGCTCCATTTCTCTCATTCAAGCCACTAATGCATGGAAGTGATTTACTGATTGCCTCATGAGCTGACGAGACACTTGATGACTTGAGATTTCAAGACAAGAGGAGATTGTGATATAAAACGTTTGATCATTTGATTGCATTCTACAAAATTTCGAATAGTTCTCCACACTGCAGTAACACATTGTTCCAAATGTTCATTTCATATAGATGTTGAATAAGTCTTTTAACTTAATTGGAAATCCTGCAGTCCAACGCTTCAGTAGCCAGTATACTTTACGACCTTATGAGAAAAATATCGTGCCATAATAAAAATCTTTACTGTCTTTGTAACGTATAACACTAACGTTGCCCTCTATCAAGTTAAAACAGACAAGCGTCTTCCTCTAAACTCCTTATGTTGGATATAATCGCACATAGAATTCACTGAAATCGAGGATATCAGCAGTTTTTCCCCAGTGTGCAGGTGTCCTCTCTAAAAAAGGATCTGGATAAGATATTTCCCTTTCTCGTCTCTGTGGTATCAAGAAATCAAAGACTGGCCGAGCTAGTGAAAACGTTGCATACCATGAGCAGTTCACTGATAAAGTACATGATGATCCCTTTGCAGCCATTTGGATCTGTCACCAAGTGAAGCATCAGTAAGATAAAGCTGTAGTCATATGCTTTGTCTGATATCCATCAAAGACACAAACGAAGCCAAACTTTAGGTGTAGTTGTTGTTAACAGCGAGAGAACATACCTGGCAGGTACATCAAGTAAAGTGAGCACATGATGGTGTCGCATATAGGAACAGGTTTGGCCCACCAGCCAAGGCTCCGCCAATGAATGTGGATAAGTACCAGATGTCTGATCAGATCAGACGTTCGTCGTCTTATCTCGACTTCACGTTACGCCTCTGCTTTTGAATGTTTAACAAGAACTCTTCACATCGAAATGTCTCCAAACTCTGAACTCTGAGACACGATTCTCAGATGAGGGCTATCCACATGCTTTCTGCTGTTCCTCTGCCAGCGCTTTTGTTCCTCCCACGCTGCGTTCAGGTGAGAAATGCTGTAATTTTGCAGCCTTTTGTATTTTCCTTGAGATATTTTGACATCTGTCATAGATAGGCCCTTGTAACATGTTACTGAGAAGAGAAGAGAATTATCTACCTACCTATCAAAGTGTCCTTTCGGTACTTTATATCTTTGTCCTCTACTTGACGTGTATCAGTTCAACATGCACTTTTGATTCATTTTTGTCTCAGTGTTCTTGGCTTGTGGTGTAACGTTGTGATTCCATTAAAGGATGTGAACATATTTTTCAGTATGTGTTGGGACTTTGTGGCTGCTGGAGCATGTTTTCTTATTAAATATTTATACATCCTCATCCTAATTAATGAAGGATGCACGTGGAGTGTAGAGTGTTTGACAAGCTGTGTGTCTGCTGATTGAACTCTGCTTCGGCTGAGCCAAGGAATATATTAGGGCAAAATCTAGCGTCCACTGGACTCAAACTATGTAACAGCGCATGTCCCCTGGCCTCAATTTTATTTTTGAACATCCCTCGTCCCTAAAACTGAAGCGAATCAGACATATCCTCAAACAACAGGAAATGAGAGATGTTTGATATGCTGACTGTGTAACCTTATTTTACATCCCGACGAGTCTTGTTTTCAGTGTTGAAATTGCCTGACACATGGGAATGATTTAACTGAGAATGATGTGAATGTGTTTTTCACTGATGAATGTTTTCAACACTGTGAATGTTGTTAAATGCTGCTGGCCATTTACAAAGCATGTGTAGGCTTCTATAGTTTGTTGACCTTGTGCAATGTGTTTCCTCTGGGCCAATAAATGGAACAATGTGGTACGAAACACTGTAGAGATGAATCTTTGCACACATGCATTGATTTTGTAAAAAGGAGTGATGCATGTGACTAAGGTTTGTGGCTATCGCTCTTTGATACTGCAATTAATACTCTATGAGGGCGTCCTGCATTAACAAACATATTAAGACAAACACTATTCCTCAGGCTTTATATCTCACTTTATAAAATGAGAATCACATCGGACAGGTGCATTAGAAAATACCACTTGAGTCTTTGAACAGAAAATCCCGCACACTGCTCTTGCTCGGCTCCACATTTTATCAGTAGCACTAACATTTCCGTCCTCCTGGACCTCCGTCAAGAGTGTTCAACACCATTATTTACAACACTGAGCTTAAATAGAAACTGCTCCAACCATTTCACAGGTGTGGGCGAGTTAATCAGCTGTGGGTTTCCCAATAGATGACAACAACCTCTGCACCGTATGTCACATATCCCACAAACTTAAGGACAAGGGAACAAAAAAAACATAGTTAAAACCTATAAACTTCAGGCTTCTCATACTATAACGTCTAGATTATTATAATTATAATAAAGTCTAGTCCAAGATTATTTACAAAAATGCTCCTGTAATGATCCTAGGTTTGTTTTTATTCTGTTATCTATGTTCTGCTTTGTACTCATAGTGCACTGCATTCTTCCATACTTCTCAGTGTCAACGCACTTATGCACTCAAAATATTAAGTGTAAGTACAGAAGAACGCGATTTGAGACACAGCATTAGTCTTGCTTGCTCCACCGCCCTCGTGTTCTCCTCCACACCCTTATTGTTGGCCAATCTCCATTTCCCTCCTTTTGCCCGTGTCCTCCTACTCCAGCTGTGTCTTGTTGTGATTAGTTTTCTGTGTATCTATACCTGCGTGTTTCACTTTGTTCTGTGTCATTTCGTCTGTGTTCCTCCTGCGTTTATTCCGTGTTGATTCCTGTGCTCACCCCCGTGTTCTTGGTGTCATTACCTTCTCTGTTTCCTGCCTAGCGTTCTGTTTGGATTTTGGATTTGAGTTATTATTTTCCTGGTTGGTGTTCAGTTTAGTTTTGCTTCTGCTTTCATTTGGACTTTCAGTTACCTGCCTGTACTGAGTGTTTTCTATCAGCCTATAAGTCTGCATTTGGGTCCTCCTTGAACTGATTGGTGACATGCTGGTCTTATGAATGAACAAAATGCTGTAAGGCCGATGTGTTCATTCGCGTTGAACACACTTGACAAAAGCCAGGAGGACCGAAAATAGTGTTACTAATAAATTGTGAAGCCAAGCCGAGATTTTCTGTTCAAAGACTCAATAAAAAAACTTAAAAAAAAAAAAAAAAAAGCAAAACATCATGTCACATAACTGCATCTGACCTACCTGCAAGGTAGTTTATTCAAACATAACTGGCCTTGTGCTGATAAATCCCATAGATTAGGCTGAAACCTAATGTCTACCTCAGATAAACACCACAGTCTATTGTTAAAGAGCCAGGCATACCTGAAAGGGCATCTTGGATTTGCAGAAGAGCAAATACAAACCTTTAAATGAAATGCAATGTTGTTTGCTCACAACAAAACAAAATAAATCATACCTTAAGGAAATAATTTACACTATTGACTATTGAATCTTTTAAAGAGTGAGATATTGAAAATTTACAAAAGACCACAAAAGAGGAGCTGAGCAAGCTAAGATAAGACAAGATAGGATGTAAATTGGTTTTTCTTGAGGGAAATTACTATGCAGCATCTGCAATACAAAGTTGGAAAAGTGCAGATGAAAAGAGTGGAAATATGTAAAAGACAAAAATAACCAAACAGTGGCTGGAAAATATAAAAACTAAATACAGTAAGGAGCCTATCCCAGCTGACGTTGGGCGAGAGGTGGGGTACACCCTGGACAGGTCGCCAGACTATCATTGAGACATAAAGAAACAAGCATTCATGCTTTCACTCAGATCTACGACCAATTTAGAGTCACCCATTAACCTGCGTGTGTTTGGACTGTGGGAGGAAGCTGGAGTACACAAAGAAAACACACTGACGCAGGGAGAACATACAGTTTCTGCACCCTGGGGTTCAAACCCACCACCCCAGGAATCCTCTTGATGTGAGGCGACAATGCTAATCACTGTACCACTATGCCAGGGTTGTGTATATATGTGTTTGTACAGTGTCAAATCTGAGGTCCTGTTTGTACGACAATGATTTCAATCGAAAACGGTGAACTTTTGTTGTGGGGTTTTTTTTATAGCCTTTAACGGATAGGACAGACAAGTGTGAAAGGGGGAGAGAAAGAGAGGGAGTAACATGCAGCAAAGGGCCACAGGCTGGAGTTGAAGCCGGGCTGCTGCGGCAACAGCCTTGTACATGGGGCGCCTGCTCTACCACTAAGCCCAAGCAATTTGTCAACGCTTCTCCAGCAAAGTGTGGATTCACTGTAGCAACTCCACCTCATCGTCCGTCCAGACGAGGTAGTCAGTGTAATTATTTCCTTTAATGTCTTATCATTGTACATATGTCCTGTGAATCAGCTGTGAAGAGGCGAGTTGTGATGACAAGTATCCCACATAGTCCACGAGAGAGTAATCCAGAGACAGAGGAGGAGAGAAGGAGGGGGAGGATGAAAGGAAAAGTAAGGGAGAGAGAAAGGAGGAGTGTGACAGAGAGAGGTCAGGGTCAGACATAGCAGATCAGAGCTGAAATGGAGGTGGAGCCACTTCAGATCTCCACATCTCCACTGCCCATCTCTCAACGGGAGCTGGATGACTTGTAAGAGTCTGACGGACACAGGAAGAAAAGACTTCCCGTGGCGCTCCGTGGTGCATCTTGATGGTACATGTGATTGATACATGGTGAAAAGACTGAGGGGCAGTGCCCATGATGCTCCACAGCGTGCGCAACCTCGTCTCTGACAACACCAGCAAAGAATAGAACATCACCTCCAGGACAGAGTCGGTTCACCTGACAATCAGGTTGATTCTTTCTTGCGAGAGCTGTCTACTTGTCACACTCAGTTTCCATTTTCTATGTGAATCAGTTGACTCAAACTCTGTGGAGTGGGTGGATTCGAAGGTCTGGACCCAGGCAAGGTTTTATTCTAAAGTTTCTGATATTCCAAACAATATAATACTAGTTTTTTTGTCAAACATCTTCAATAGTATCTCAAACAACACACCCCTTAACTTGCACTTTTACAAAGTACCTTAGATGTGGAGAGGATACATTTTTTCTTTGCCCTCTCATCTTCTCAAAAGTGTTCGCAAACTTTTAAAGTGAAAAGTCTGAAAGTGAAAACTCAAATGCCAGTTAAAATGATACCAATTTGCAAAGTTTAAGGCCACCTCAGGTGCAGCAGCCTCCTGTTGAATGTCAAAACCACTGCTTGGAATGAAAAGAAAGCTTTAACAGTATTTTGCTTTCACTCACCTTGACTCCAGGGGTATTTAACAAGCGATACACTACCTACAACTACAGTCAGGTAACCTTTAAGCAAGGCATATGAAGCCTCAAGTGCTCAAATGTTTAATCTCAGTGGCACTCAGCACTAACCTGGGGTTGGGCTGAAGTGCTTATTGAATATATTCAGGTAAAAGACGTTTTCACTGCATTATGTTAGACATTTGCGACTAGTTTTGAGGCTTTAGCTCAATTAGTCATGAATTGTGTAAATCACCTGCTCAGCCTTGGCTCTGCACACCACTTTATTGCTGAGTAGGGGCACTGTCTGCATCTGATAAATTCTAGTGGGCCCATTAAAGGCTTTATCCTGCCATTATTTATCGCTGTTGAGCTCAGTAGACTCAGGATATATATATATATGTATATATATATATATATATATTTATTAGGAGAGCATTCTGTATCATGACATACTGTGTTATACTGGTGTGTTAATATGAATTATAGATATAAAACTCACCGGTGGTCAAAATGAGAGCAAAAATCCATTTTTACAGTTGAAAGCACAACATGAATCTTATTCAGCTTGAGGGGGAGGATAGGGTGCACTTTTAGGTGGTAATTTTGAATTTGTTATATTAAAACAGGGCGTTAAATGTCGCCTCTTTTTGTTTTTGGGTGAAGCACAAGTGTCTCTCTGGGATAATAACTGGAAATGTGCAGTACATAATCATTTTCCTGTTACCGCTAAGTGTTTTAAAGACGTTATTAGCCTATATTTAGAGGCCAAACACCTCCACAGTGTTTTTACAAGCAGCAGCGCGCTCACACAGCTGCATCTATTTTACTAATTTTATCCTCAACAAGAGGATAGTTGATTTGACCGAAATGTATCGCAGAACTTTTCTATTGTTTGGGCTGTGGCCTTGAAGGAAGTCGGTGGACCACTGCTACTGTTGTTTCTTTAATGCTCTCCTTCCATAGACCATTATGCTAAGAGAGATAAATGTCTGTTTACTCTAAATGACATAATTGCTCCTCTGGGGTCTCTCATGGAGGAGCACAGGCATTACTTAAACTGAATTAATCAGGTTGGTGATGGATGCTTCTACTTTACCTCGCTTATGCTTTAAAGGTACATGCTGAATGTATGGATGAGGTCTTTGTTCCCACACTGTGTGCTCGGGGCATAAGGCAGGACAATACTGCTGGGCTTTGTGTGAAAACAAAGCATCCTCAACTCGCATAAACAACCTTGCAAGGGTCAAAAGGTCACCTGCTGACTGCAAACAGAATCCAGCAGCGTCCTTGCTCCGGAATACAATTACTCCTATTGCTGGTATGACTATATGTCCACAGGCGATGAATCCATTATGGCCCCAAACATGGCAGCTGGTATGTGATGTTGTTCTCACTGAATGACAATGAGGCTGAGGCATGTTTATCCATCATGGGGGAATGGGGATGTGATTTCCAGTGGGACCGGACACATGTCCGCTTAAGTTTCCAAATATGAAGTGTCAACAGGCGCTGTAGATCATTTCATTTCATTTCATTTAAATCACCTCAACACTCTCACGATTTCATTAGTATTCACCACTTCACCATTGTTTCTCTCTCCATCTTTCACCTGATTTATGTGTTTTATTAACATGAATTGTGGTCAGTGTTAGTGAGACCCCTATCAGCGTCTACTCTCGCAGTCTGTCACTGTTGCTCTCTGCTGTTCAAACACAAATTAATGAAGCCATTAATCCATCCCACACCTGCTTGGCACATCCAGTCCAGCAAAAACACTTGTGTGTGGTCAACAGTTCTCTTAATTTTGTCAAGCCTGTATTCTAAAAAACACGTCATGTCTTGTTATCACCCTGTTAATAAAGCTTCAGAGATACTGAATGGTAGTGTTATACTACTATTAGTGACACTTGACTTCTTTTGGGAGCAGATTGAGGCAGGGAATAAATAAAGCGACCATTCAAGAGCTTTTAGAGAGCGTAAAGATTTTCGCTAATATCTTCTCTCTGTGTTTGTTCACATGGCTGCAATAAAAATAATATGAGGATGAACATCATAAAAGCTATCAGAGTGCCAATAACACAAGAGAAAATGTATTTTTATTATTGCAAGTTTTTATTTTGAATGAGCACGTTTTTGATCTGATGGATAAAAATAGGTGTAAGCCCTCGGGAGGGCAACATTAAACGGTAACCATGGAGACACTTCCTCTGTGGAAAGAGTCAAGGATATGTACGTGTGTTTGTGTGTGTGTGTGTGTGTGTGTGTTCATCCAGAGTCACAAGAGGGCAGCCAGCAAGGTTATGCTTAAAAGGCTCTGTTTGTCTTTTTTATTAGCTTGTCAATAAAGCTTTTCATGACCTCATGTCATTTAACATCAAGATAACAGCCGCACCAAATAAACCTGGAATGAAGACACGGCTCGGACGGGTTTTACAGTCGTTCACCCTCTCAGTGTTATTTGTCAGCGTGGTATCTAATAGAATTAGTGTAGAGTAAACACTGTCACTCTGCTGCGCTCAACAAACAACAGGACACTGAATCCACAGGCCTGATGCGTTGCTATGGTGACGCTGTTGCTTGTTGATGTCGGTAACTCATCCAGTCCTGAAGTGAAATTGACAGTGGGGTTAAATAAACTTTTAATATGGCATTTAAGATTAAATAAGCAATAAATGTCTTTAATGTCTTAACTGATATGAGAGTTCTGCCAGTGTCATATAATCTGGTGCATTATGTCTTTAATATAAATTTTATTTTTACTTAGCCACACAGGCTTAAAATAGATAACCTGCTCTTGAAGTATAAAAAATCCAGTCTGTGGTGTGTGGAGTGTTTATCCATGTCTTTGTCTCTTTTGTATAACTCTGTGTCTCACTTGTTTGTGCTACTGAGGAAAAGAATTTCCGTTTTGAAGACAAATAATAAACCTACTATCTATAAATCTATTTATCTTGGGTTTCCGAGCACACGTGTTATATTTTAGCAGTTTTACTTTAGTTGTCTGCAAACAGACTTCACTGCTGACAATGGAGCTGCTGTATAACAGAGCAGCTGAGGATTTAATGGATTACATGGAGGAGTGTGCAAAACCTCTTCGATTACGTTTTCTGATTACTTTCCACTTTTTATCAAAACATGAGATGGGAAAAGGAAAAAGGAGGATTAAATTATTTTAAAAGAACAGCAACATGCAAGTTTGCTAATGTGCTGGTTTCAGCAGGCATGATGTTTTTCATTGTCAGTGTGGCATCAAAGAATTGCCATGGTCACCATGTTAGTGTGCTAACATTACTAATTAGACTAATCACAAAGTCCAGCTGAGGATGATGGGAATGTCATTAGTTTTGGATGTATTAAGGACAAATTACAATTTGGATCTGATGATCATGGGCAGATTATGAGACAGTGGGCCCCTAGACACAGACATACAAAAGGCCCCAACACCTCATCTCCATGGGAGTAAGACACACAGACTTGTTATTTGTTTAGCCTCTTTTTGTTGTTGTTTTGTATCTCCTTTGTAGTGGTTATGCATCTCTCTGTGGTTTTGTATCTCCTTGTAGTTTTTTGTGTCTGTGGTTGTTGCCCCTTTTTGTCATTGTTTCAAGTCTCATTGTTGCTCTCCATCTCTTTGTAGTCATTTGTGTGTCTTTGTAGTCATTTTGAGTCTCTTTATAACTGCTCTACATCTTTCCTCAGTCATTTAAAGTCTGTTTATAGTTCCTTTGTATCTCTGTTGATCTCTGTTGTCGTGATTTTGTGTCTCTTTAGCCCCATTTCCACCAAACACTTTCATTATGGTACCTTTGGAACAAAAGTAACCCTTCAGACATGGTCCCTAGACCCTAGGTCTGTTTAGCGTTTCCACCACAAACAGTACCCTTAAATGTGGGCGGGGTTGTTGTCACTCACTGCTCCGTCCAGCACTCACTGTATTTCTTCATTACCAGTGACACAGATGGAAGTCTGCACCTCGTTTATCGTCCACAGAATGAGGCTGCACGCTGACATTTTCAGAACAAAACAGAACAGGCTGCTCAGAGTCTCTCTCCATGGGATATTTAGAAATAGCAGGTTTGTGCATGTAGTCCTTCTCAAGCAAGCGCAGCTGGCCGGAGCCCACGGGAGTGACGCTCAACGATGTTTTTTTTTTATCTATGCAGTGCATATGCATATGCAGTTCACATAATCTGGGTGAAATTGATAAATAGTCTTTTAAACATTTAAAAATCCACTCATGACTTAAAGTCTGTGTCATCCAAGAGAGACAAAAAAAACTGAAGTAATGATCAAAGTTGTCAGTGAAATTTAAGGCGTGTTGATGGATTCAGGTCATCAGCTCATGCATTGAGTTACAGTCAATGTTCCACCTTGAAAGTTGTCGCCAGTTGGTCCAGTGAATTTCCAGTCACAACTCAGCCCTGAGCAGAGTGACCGTCCGCTATTGACCAATCAACAGACTGCAGTGTTCACAGCTCCACCTGTTAGTACCCGACCAGTGTGCTAGGTACCCCAACAGAGGGGGGACCAAAAATGGGAACAGTATGGAACGGTTCCTTTGGTACCATCCACAACTTTTCACAGTGGAAATGGAACAAAAACCCGTACTGAACTGAACTGAACTGAACTGAACTGAACTGAACCGAACTGAACAGAACTGAACTGAACTGAACCGAACCTAACCACACTGCTCAGTGGAAACGAGGCTTTTGCGATTGTGTCTTTTTTTGGTCTTTTTGCGGCTCTTTGTAGTCGTTTCATGTTTCCTGGAGGTCATTTTGAGTTTCCTCCTTCTCTGTACACATTCATTTGACTGATATTTTTCAGGTGAAAGCCAAGAGGTGCCCCTGACAGTTTGGGCCTCAAGGCCTATTCCTTGTCCATCCGTGCTGATGATGGTTTTTGATGAAAAGTTAAAAGGTCATCAAAGTCATTACAGTTCCTCCTGAGGGCATCATGAATGTGTGTACAACATGTTTTGGCAATCCATCCGACTGCTTTCAACACATTTCACTTGAAACCACAAATGCTAACCTTGTGGTAGTCATGGAAATACCAAAATGATTAGAATTCATGCTCTGGGCAGGACAGAAAGAATATTACATTTGGTGCCAATCTACCTCGCAAAGGTTGAAATATTTCATTGGATAAGTGGAAAAGAAAGATCACGTACCTGTCCGCGTGGACTGTAAGCATAAGTATGGGCCACAGTTTCCTCTGGCTGACTACACACCTCCTGTATATTAATGACCAAGCCTTCAATAATCCATCACTTCTCCTTGATTGATTCTTGCACTTAACACTGTTTGTGGTCAATAGTTCCTCCTGAACTACATTTGCATGTTCATGATGGTGCAGTTCCTGACTGAATTTAAAAAACATGTTCAATGATGAAAGAGACGTTCTAAGCACCATGAACACACTGCAATTTATATGTGGGAAACTTTATTCAAATTTAGTTAGAACAAGAGTGGAAACATCATAAAAGATTGTGCTACTAGCTCCCTGTTGACCATTACACACAGATGCAGTAAAAGAAAGCAACATAATAAACAGAATTTTACCACAGTCATATTCCCAGAGGCAAAGCTGCAATAAAGGCTGTAATACAATTGTAAGACAAATATCACTCAGTGCTACGTCGCAGCTTCAACAAAAACACTCAACATTTCCCCTTTATTTCATACTGCTGGATGTTGATATTGGCTGCCCAAAAATTGTAAGAATGTGATGTTTGTTTCCATGTGGCTGGGTGCAGTGATGTGTCGTGTGAATGGCTTTTTTTGGAAACGATATGCTTTGCCTCCTCCACTCTGCTTGGCGCTGCCTGAGCACTAAAGGGCCAAATCCGACCACATACATCTTTATAATAGCACTCTGTCCTGCTTCCTCCTGTCTGCTGCTCTGCTCACAATCACACTGGGGGATCAGTTTCTGTCTGTCTGACCACACAACAGGAATAAACATGAAATGATTAAAAAATTATGAACATATCGTTTTTTTTTTAATTTAAAAAAAAAAAAGGTGACTGCCACAGCAACTGGAAGGAATTCATTCAGTTATTTCAATATTTTTGAAGCCCATTTTGATAAACAGCAATTATGGTGAGATAAAATATGACACTGTCTCACTTCTTTGTTATATCTAATACTTAGACATGCTTAATGAGCACTATGTTGACAGCAGCCTTTTACTGTTGTAAAAGAAGCAGTACAACAATTTAAAAGTACTCCAGTACAAGTCTTGCATTTGATTTCTTAATTAAGCAAAAGTACAAAAGTATTAACAGGAAATGTACTTCAAGTATTAAACATAAGAGTATCTTTTATGCAGACAAATGGCCATGTAAGTGTTACTGTTTAAAGAGTAGCATTTTACTGCTGTACTTATTTAATATGGACTTAATTTTGGACAGTTTAATCTGTAACAAGACATCATACTTTATGAACTGATTCGATATTTTATATGTAAAATCTTAATCTGCAAAGTAACTTGTAACAACATCTGTCAGATAAATGACGTGGTGGAAAGAGTGTTTGGACTCTTAGATCAAATACCATGGTCTAAGAATAGGCTACTCCATTACAAGTAAAAGTATTTAAAACAGTAACTATTGTTGCTGATATGGACTCACTGCATCATCTTTTTGAATATTTTAAAGTGACAGAAATGCTAAAAATGTCTGTAATATTACAGAGTTGCACACAATAGCATAGCTTTTGATTTGGCACCTAGTACCCTACAATATGCTGGTTTCAAATCAGAAAAATGCCCTATTTTAAGCTTAATATTTTTGTCTCATTTGACCAAGTGCTCACTCACAAACCTTTCCCTTAAAAAGTAAAGTATATCATGAAGAAATTTCAATTGTAAGTAAAACCTTTACTAAAATGCAACATCCTACAACTACTTGTGTTGTTATACCCTTATTGTTTTGACTGTAGAACTCATTCATTCATTCATTCATTCATCTTCTAACCGCTGCATCCTCTTGAGGGTCGCGGGGGGGTTGGAGCCTATCCCATGGCGACAACCATTCACACTCACATTCACACCTACGGACAATTTAGAGTTATCAATTAACCTAATCCCCAAATTGCATGTCTTTGGACTGTGGGAGGAAGCCGGAGTGCCCGGAGAGAACCCACGCTGACACAGGGAGAACATGCAAACTCCGCACAGATAAGATACCCAGAAAAAAATATACATGCCTATCGTAAACCATAGGCTGTGAGAAAAATGACAAAGCTTGTAGAGAATAAGCCAAGACACCCAGGGTCAAACCAGCAACCCTCGTGCTGTGAAGCAACAGTGCTAACCACCACATCACAGTGCCGCCCACTGCAGAACTCTTATTACCAAAATGAGAAAATCAACATGCCACATGGCTTACCTGGCATGTTACCTGGCATGACCAGTGATTTTTTTAACTCTTTGTTGTGCACATACTATGAGCCTCAGGCCAATAAAAAACAACAACAAAAAAACCAAACACTTATTTGTCCCATTTTACTGGGCTAAATAAGGTTATTACATCAACTGGAAGCTTTAAAGTATCCTGGTCTCAATTAGGATATAGACTTCACATGTTTCTTTGATTTGTCATTTTTCTCACAGCCTATGGTTTAAGATAGGCGTGTATATTTTTTTCTGGGTATCTTATCTCATGGCACTTTTTAAAAAAACAACAACAAAAAAAACTATTTGGTCCCATCATATAGGTCATGTGGCCTCTGATTGGAACCTGCCACTATATAAGTGTACCTGTGTTGTATGTTTTAGAAAAGCCCTGATGAAGACCTGCAGTGGTTGAAACATGTTGGCTCTTTTATTAATTCAGCCATGCAATAAAGTTTTTTTAAAATATTTTTTTTTGGGAGATTCTGTTGTTTCCTGTTCTCCACTAGCACCTAACACGAGATTTTAATTACAATTGTATATACACAGCAACCAGTCACCTCTTTTTCACAGTGAAATGCTTAGTGACAAGCTGTTAATATATAAAGAGCCCAAGATGTAAAACCTTTTTTGTCCCATTTTACCTGTTGTCCCACATTACCTGACCTCACCCTCGTGTTTACGGCGAAACAGCGCCCCCTCTGGCGCGTGGCGGCACAAACATGTTAGCTTTGGTGAAACCAGGTGAGGTTGATTAACTTCATGTGAATTTCAGTCAACTTTCAGGACTTTGGAAAAACTATGAAAGAAAGCCGGCGCAGCCTGCTGTGGCTTTACATAAATGGAACCATAAAAAAAATAGCGGCAAAGAAGTCAAAGAAACAAATATGAAAGCTAAGATTTCCAGTTATGCTAATGGTAGCTGTTAGCTCGTTCGCTAGTTAGCTAGTTGCTAACTCGTCAGTTAGCTAGTGTAGTAGCGATGGGTGGATATTTGGTGACAAACAGCTATATAAAAGTGGATTAAAGAGGAGAAGACATGCGGTAAAGAGAGAGTTGGACACTTGGCTAAGCTGTCATTGTGCTCTGAGGGAAGACTTCAGCCGCCATGACAGTTAATCTGCCGACGGTAGGTGAGTTTAACATCCTTCCTCTTTTTCTGCTTTTCTCTCTTGACTTTCCTTGTGATGAAATGGCCCGCTGTGGTTGTCTGTACCATAGACTGTATACACTGTGCATTGTGGTTACCTGTGAAGGCTTTAGTGTAATATACCTTGATTGTGTGAATGTAGCTGGTGGTAGTAACGTTACATTATAGCAGATAGTCTGTGTCTCTGTCAGCACCATGGACAGGTCCTGGCAGGGCTGTGGAACAATTAACACTTCCCCAAATCCACTTAATGAGCTGTCAGGGCACCTGTTTGACTGTTGCCTCTGTGAAACCTGGTGTTTCTTTATCCTGTGTTGTAAAAGGGAGGAACGCTTTGATAGGAAGCCTAATCATATCCCAAACATCCTGGGATGTGCAAGTCATGTATTTGGTGTAAACTTTTAGATGTAAACATGAGTGTTGTGTGGTTTGTTATACTGTGCCACTGATCTGGACTCCTGAGTGGGTTTTGAGTTTTTTATGTTAAAAAGACAGACACATTTAAGTCATATATCTTAACTTCATTTTAATTTCAGTATAATGACCCAAATGTCATCCTGCAGCAGAGGAAAATCAAACACATACTTAAAATCTAAAAGTGCAGATATATGTCTAACTTGGTGCCTTCACAGATCACTCTTTGAAGCCTTATTTTTTTTTTAACCACACCACACTAACTACATTTCAATCAGAAAAAAAGTATTTATCTGCATGTGCACATAAGTATAAAAAGTGTGAAAACTCTTTGGCAGTTAGACCCCATAGTGATGTAATCTATTCCAGGAGGGTGGTAAAGACTTAGTAGATTAGGGAAGCCCTCCTATGGAGTCTAAACACTGGTGATGGTGATGAGAAAAAGAGGGAGCTGAGGATCTGGATGTGAAGAGGAGTGAGCTTTTGATCAGCCTTTCCTAGGCTCTGGATAAGATGACTGGAGGTGAATAGGGTGGAGAAGGGCACAACAATTTAGCCTAAAATGACAGCTGACAGAAGAACAGATGTTATGTTTGGCGGCAGCGACCTGGAATGGCTGATGGAGATCGTGGTAAAGTTTGGTTGGCTAACCAGCATACGGCAGATGCTAAGCTTGATTAAGAATCCGAGCATGACAGCGTGACATGGAATTACTCTCTACAATACAAAACAAACCGTATACCAGCAGTTTTACATTGCTAAGAGCCTTGAGTGGCGTAGCCTGACCTATCCCCACAGTGCTGTGTCGGCGCTAGAGAAAGGCCTGGAATCACTGATTATCTTTGTCCTATAGGGGAAAAAAAGCTCTGGCTTGCTTTTGTTTCTTTAAACCAATCACATTAGTCCTGGGTGGCACTAAGCCCAGGATGCAGTGTCGGTGCCCTGGCAAACAATGCCAGGGGTGAACGTGTTTTGGATAGAGATTTGCACGTGGCAAGGCGAGCACTGTCTTTAAAATGCCACTGTGTGATTTAATGTTTATTGATTATAAAAGACAAACATCATTTGATAATTGGTGCCCTAAAGGCGAGGCATGACTATATTCTAGCTCTGGAGGAGCTCACTGGACCTGTTACCCCAAGCAATTTGCTGGATGTATGCGGCTCTTGCAAAAGATTATTACAGCAATATCAATTGGATTAGAGCATTAGTGAAGTCAGTGTCAATGGTTCATGCCACTGTCAGAATTAAAAGATGTGATAAATCAACTCTGACTGGCTGTATAAGACAACAGATCAACATTGGGCACAGTCCTGTGAGATGGAGTCTGGGCTTTTCTGAGGTGTGTTCACAAGTTGTTTTATTGGTTGTAGATCTTTACAACAGTTAACTGAAAGAACAAAGCAGGCATACCTTATTGTATGATTCAAATCTTAAACAAAATGTGCCATTTTCAGTGTGCAAGCTGTTAAACCAGAGGTTGTTGTTGTTTTCCATAGCAAAGGGGATTTGGACGGTGACATAAAGCAGAAGGAAGGGAGAATGCTGGCTGAGGCCATTGGCCCAATGGCTGGCTTGTAGTCAAAGTCTACATCCAGTAAGTCAGCCTACTAGAGCTGATTCACTCAAAAGACTGCACTCCAAATTTTGAGATTTTTCAGAGCAGTGTTAAATCTGTTACCTGAGGGTGGCGCAATAAATAAAAAGCCCTTCGTTTTCAAAGTTGAAAAAGCTCATCTTCTGACTCCAACTGACAGACTGAGATCACCACCAATCAACATGTTTGTGGTTTATTATTATTCCCAACAAACATCATTCTTAAGGACATGGCACTGATGAAGTGTTAATACAGCAGAATCATATACTTAGGATAAATTGATTTTTAACAGATGAAGTCACATAGCAGCTGATTTATGGTCCGTGGTTTGTTCATTTTTGAAATGGCCCTTCACTTGAATGTTTTTTTCTCAGTAACAGCAATTTTGTTTGTTTATATACTATATCGACCAGCTGCATCTATAATTCAGTTTTCTTCAAGTTGAAATGGGTTTTCCAATATTACTAATATGGTCTCATCAGAAGACAACATGCTTGCTGAGCCTGACTAGCAACAACACCACTCTTGTTTGTCCCTATGGGAATTTGCAGTCAATGAGTGTAGGCGAGAATTACATTTTCTCAGCAGTAAATGCATTTCAGGTCTTCCTATATATGTTTGAAGGTGGAAGTAGGACAATAGGAGGTGCACTGTTCTTGCTAAAGCTAGACAAACAACTGCCAGAAGGATAAATATCCTTGAAACCCTGCAGCTGAGTTTCTTAGTTCAGGCAATAAAGTCGAAGGGACAAGGAAGAACTGAGGAGTCTAATCAGGTCCAAATAGAAGTATAATATTTCTACAATGATCATCCTGCCTATTATTGTAAAGTAATTATTTGAAATTGTGAGGGTGATTACTCAGTGACTATTGCTGCTTATCACTGGGCTGCTGACATTAGAGGACCCACTTTAAGAGAGAGGATGGTAATGTCAGCATCTCACATTCAATCATAGGATTCATTCAACCTCCAAACCTCATAAAAATCTCTCTCAGACAACCTCTGAGGAAGCCGAACTTTATTGTCTAATATTAGATCTTGCTTCTATTAAATTACTCCCCCTCTGAAAAAAAATGACAAAGGGAAGGCAGGGAGCGATGTCATGACCTCTGCTGCACAGATGGAGGTGTTGTTGGAGGTTAATGTTAATGTTAATGTTATCCACATCCAGTGATGGGACTGGTCAGATCTGACTCTGGGCATGGTTTGGCCAGCCCAGTTGCCAGAAAAAGTGTTGGCATTGTACGTTCCTGCAAACATAGGTTACATGTGAATGTCATTATGTAGTGGATACAATGATAATTTATGATTCTGGAGATTTCAAAAATGCTGTAGTTAACATGTGGTTAGGTTTAGGCACAAAAAACACTTGGTTATGGTTAGGAAAAGATAATGTTTGTGTTTAAAATCCCAGTTTTGGTGGCACAATCACAGCTGGAGAAGCTGTTGATATCTTGGAATAAAACAACTGCTTTTCATGGCATTAGCCCTTGTTGGCTAAAAAACCCCACCAATTTTTGGTTCACTAAAATGTCGCTGGAAACACAGCAGTGGGACGTTAATAGCACCGATGTTTGGTGGTTAAAAAGTCACTGGAAACACAGCAGTAGGAAGCTAATAGCAGCTCTGTTTGGTGGCTAAAAAGTAGCTGGAAACAAAGCAATGGGTCGGTAATACTACCGACGTTTGGAGGCTAAAAAGTTGCTGGAAACAGTGATGGGTTGTGGAAAAACACGGCTTTTTGGTGGCTTAAAAAGCTGCAGGAAACACAGCAATGGGTTGCTAAAAGCATCGCTGTTTGGTGGCTAAAAAGCAGCTGGAAACACAGCGACGGGTTGCTAATAGCACCACCGTTTTCTTGTTTAACTGGGCTGGGGTTGGCTTATGGGCTTCTGTGGGCCCAAACCTTTCTTTTTGCCATATAAAGATGAGTCTGTTCATTTTTCCTGCTGTCCATAAATCCCTTCAAAAGACTAAAACTAGTAACGAATTGATCCCAATAACAAATAATCCGTTCAGCCCAAGCCTGATCGATTGCCTGCGCCATCGAGCTCCATTGATGTCAGAAACTATTAAAAATACATCAGTGATCCTTACTGTTGCACTGGCTGACATTTTCTTTTCATTACGATGAGCACAGGCACTGTAGTTTATTTTTAGTCAAATATAATGAAAGCATGACCCAGTCTGAGCACGAACAGTTCATCGATTCCTCTTGTGTTGCCATGGTGTCAGTCACGTATTGTAAGAATACATAATGCATTGTTGGATTTGGTGTCTTTGTCAAGAGATTTGTTGATCAAAAGTAAAATATAGACAGATGCCAACCTTTTCATTTGGTCCTTGATAAGTTATATTCTGAGATACATTATTATTATTATTATTATTTCAAAGTGTAAAAAAAACCAAACAGATTTTGAAACCTAATGAAACTGAACTGAAATTCACAATCATTTGTTTGTTTTTAAGGGTTTACAGTTATTTATATGACATAATGACACCGTGTATTTAGTTGTAGGGAGATTTTTGGGAGAGATTAAACTTTAAATGTTTTAATTGACAAAACAATTAACTGAACTAAATGTATAGGTAAATGTCACTGCAGGCTTTATGTAGCTTTGAACAGAGAGGAAACTCATTCAATGCCAGTATCAAGAACTGAATGTTATCATCAACTAATCATCAGTTTATGACCCATGTGTGAGCTGTGATAACCATTTATATGTCTACCTTCATGTATCTTTATCTTTCTCTGTGTGTGTATGAATTGTTGCCAATTGGCAATATTCTTCTTTTTATTCTTTTTTTGCCTGAAGTAATTCACTTTGCTCTATGTATATTGATAGCTAAGATACTCCATAACAAAGTCCAATTTGTATAATGTCTGTAATTTTCCACTCAAATTCACTTCTAACTGAGAGGCAGTGCTAATGAGAAGTGAGAGCGAATGGTAGTGCAGGCTGGAAATTAATAGCTGGCAGCATCGATGCACAGGCTTTAGATGAGTCGTCAATATAGCTCCATCACTTGAGTCCTAGAATGGGGCGGAGAGAGTTGTTTTTGCAGGTTTTCTACAACAAGGTTTTCTAATGGCTATTTTTACACTGCTCTACTTCCCATCCAAAGTGACACGGATTAAGTGTTCCCCATGGCTGCTCGGTGCAAACACTGTTGACCACTGAGACACCTGTGTAGGAGGTTGCAAATTACATAAAAAGCTGTAAATTAAAACAGCTGATGATGTAATTCTCAAGAGATGAGTAGGGAAGAACATGATACAATGACCCATCTTACAATGGCCCTAATTTATAAGACGAATGTACATCAGAGAGCTGGTTGTACAGTCATTTCCATGCAAACACGTGTGTGCAAGATTGAGTCAGCGTGGACTTTAGGTGCAGCAGTGTGAATTTGGCTGAGGTGGAGAATTGTTTTAGATGCCTGTCAGAAAATGGTCTGAGTATTTGCAGCCACATATTGATCACTTAAAAATGTATAGCCTATGAGAGAATATTATGTTTTGTAAAGGCCTCTCTATCACAGCTGGCAATTGCCTGGCTCTGTGGGACTGTGTCCAGGCTGACCAAAGGCTGAACATCACTGGTGCCTGGCTCTAATTTATCTGATTTTTTTTTTTTTTTTTTACAATAGTAAGCTTATGATATTCATTTAATTTACATTGAAACATTATCAAAAAGAAATGAATAAACCCTGGCACAGTGTCATTATTTAAATATTAGTGGCCTAGGTCAGTGGTTCCCAACTGGTGGGTTGCAAGCCCATTCAGAATGGACTGCAAGTGACTTGCAAACGTTTGCAAAAAAAACCACACTTTATTTTAAAGTACAGTGAATTTCCGGCACAGAGCTTTTATTTTGTAGTACTGTTTCGGCTGTAGATTGAGTGACTAACAGACAACTACTTGACAGAGACAGCAAACTAACGCAATGACATGGCCAAACGCAAGTATGACACTGAATATATTAAATGGTGTGGACCTCGAAGTAATGACGATGGAGAAATCTGGACCCAGTGGCTGGATCAGTTGGGAACCACTGGCGTAGGCTACTAAATACTTACCATTTTCCGGCCTCGGACCTGTGGTTTGTCTGTGTCTAATAATATCAGTATATATAGCTATAGGTTGGTATATAGATGTGTAGCTTAAATATTCCAACCTCAGCCAGAGTTTCATTGTCTGCTGCAACGCTGTAGTCCACAGCAGTGATTTCTTTACATACTGCATTTTTTTTGGCTTCCATTGATGCCACTTTTATGCTGCCAAATAAAACCAGTTGGTTCAATTGAACCTGGAACCTCAGCGTTTCCATTTTTAGCTCAGAAAATTTCTCTTCTTGGCTGTATTACACCTCTCTATGTTGTAAACTCTTGAGGCGATTTCTGCGCTTGAATCTGCTCTGGTTTGTACATGAGTTTGATAAATGAGGGCCAGTGTGTGTGACGAGACCTAAAATATAGGGAGAGCATTTTACTTCACAAAAAATATGATGGTTTGTGGTTTGTGGATTAATGGTTCTGAGTTTTACTCAGCCATTTGATGAAAGACTTGCATTTTCTTCTTGTTTCCAGGTTTTGTTTTTCAAAATGTTGGCTATGTGGGGAACTGAGCTAAAAGTCCAGGTGAAGGTAGGCCTGGGTATATTACATTTTCGTGCTTATTCAATACCAAAACTATACTTTTTCATTACCTCACACTGAGAAATATGGAAGTGCTTTTAACTTTCTTTTCTATTTAATCAAATCACTAGTTATTTTGATAATCGATTAATCATTTGAGTCATTTCTCAAGCAAAAATACTTTTTACTGGATACAGCTTCCCAAATGTGAAGATCTTCTAGGTCTATTTGTCTTATATGATAGCAAACAAAGTCATTTTTGGCTTTACCCTGTTGCCTGGACAAAACAAGATTTTTTTGCCCCGGGACATTGATAGTTAGATTGTGATAGTTATTTTTCATAACCAGTATGCAATGTCTACTTTCAATTTCTGACAGTTTTTGACAAACAAACAAACAAACAGACGAATGAGACAAAAAACCTTTGGTGTCAACCTAAATGTACTGTAGTTTCACATCCATCACTTAGGATAAGTGGTTTTACTTGTCCCATTGATGCAGTATGACAATACTAAATATTGATATTACAGAAATTACAATTACAGTTTGAATAGACAAAAAGAACAAATCCTCTGTTGTACTCTTCGTAAGTGATGTTTCTTTCTGTGAGCGAACATCTTTGAACGTACTCGACTCTAAATAGACCAGTTCACACTCCAGTTTTATGGCAATATTTTCACAAAGTGGCCACAAGGGAACCATGACAGAATCTACCAATTGCAAACAAAGAATGCTGAAGTTCTTTAGTTCCTTCTTATTACAAGGTAGGTAGTACAAGTGAATGCACACGCCAAAGCTTTTGCCAAGGCTGCAACGATGCTTATTATTTTCTCAATTACTTATCTAATCATTGGGTCTAAAAATGTCATAACATTTAAGAAAGGATTACCAAAATAAATAAATAAATTGAAAAAAATTAAAGCCCAAGGCGATGATATTGTTTTATACAACCAACGATTGAAAACCTAAATATTTACCATCAACATAACACAAAAAAAGCAACAAATTCTCCCAATTCAAAAGTTGTTTTGCCGTTCTGCTTCAAAAAATTTTCAGTTAATTGACTAATCGTTCCAGTTCTAGCCATGACATAATGCTACAGCAATTCAATTATTAAATGGAAGTGCCAGACAAGAAACCTTAAAATGCACAAAACTCTTCAACACCCTGGAGATTTTTGGCAAGTGTACTGTAAGCGAGAGTGAGAGAAAACAAGAAGAGAGTCTGCTTGGCGAGCTGCTCCGTCTGAACAACATCCCAACGCATCAGAGCAAGAAAATACGCCAGAGCAAATAAACGAGGAAGTCTAAAAGAATACAGCTCAACACACCTGCTAACAGACTCGCACCTACACACAGATACACACTTGCTAGAGCCACAGATTGTCAGCCATATCCCGCTGTGAATCTGGCTTCATCTTTGGATTTGATCGAAAAAGAAGGCGGCGTTGTACAACTTGTTAAAGAGGATCTTGCATGGCTCAGCACTGCTTATCAGCTGATTCATAACATGTTCCATTTTATCCTTTTAGCCTGAGGGAAGTCATGTCTCATCCATCCACAACACTGGGGCCTTAAGTCTTTCCATTGCCACCTCCTAATGACTGTCATCCATTTTTCATCTTCCCCACAGTGAATGTGATGTGAAGCCTGATGTCTCACATCTTCCCGCTGTGACTTACAGGCAGGATGTTCTCTTTGTTCAGATGAAGTGCTGCAGCTAATTAAGCCAATATCAAGAATCACATCCTACGAATTATCTGAGTGTATTCTGGGGAAAACATTCTGTTTAAGGAAGCACAAGGCAAGACAAGAAATACAGTGATTTTATTAGAAAGCAGGAGTAGGCTACTTATAGCACTTAGGAGCACTTTTGGCAACAGCATGATCTTAGCAGATATTACTGGAGGAGTCATTTTCTAATAGCATAGCCCATGAATGCAGTTCTCAAAAATCCATGTGTGAAAAATAACTGTGCCACAAAATTCTGTTAGCATTCTCAACTGCATGGCATACCTTTGACAAAAGTGATACCCTTCCATTGGCGGAAGTGGAGACATCTTTATATACCATTTAGGGCTGCCACAATTTTTTTCCGAAAATAATTGGTGACTATTTTAGTTGTCGACTAATCGGTTTGAGTCATTTTTCATAGAAAAGTACAATAAAAGTACCCCAAAATACTCTTACTGCGGTTTCTTACATTCAGATATTGGCAGCTTTACACACTCTCCCGTGACAGTGAACTAAAACCCTTTGGCGTAAGTACGAAACAAGACGTAGATGACGTAATTTTGGGGTTTGGGCCAGACAGACTGTCATTTTTCAACATTATAACACATTTTTCGATGAAATGATTAGTCGACTAATCGAAGAAATAATCGACAGATTAGTCGACAATGAAAATAATCGTTAGTGGCAGCCCTAATGCCGTTATTGATTTAAATTAAAGAGTGTGGGTGCAGCGTCCTTTTAAAACATGAATGAATGCCTTACACTAAATGGTCATTGGTTTAAAATCAATGTTGTGTATACAGTACATAAATGTAGCATGAAAAAAGATTAATTCAATGTCACTATTGCCAATCAGTGTCACTCTTTTGTCTTACATTGTGTGTTTATGTGAGAAAAATAAGTATGTACAAATAAGGTAAAATTCAGTGCTGGTTATGCACGTGCACTTAAATCCCATGTCCAACATTTGGGCATATATGAGCATGAGCGTGTGGGAGGGTTCGCTTTGACCTCGAGCACAGTGACCAGAAACAGCCAGACATATCATGTGTTCCCCATCATAGACATCATGCTTTTAAAGGGAATTCTGAGGGTGTACAAGGCCTTAGTTGAACCTCATCTGCATTTTTAGCCACATGTGAATTCCGAGCGCTCCAGGTTTTTGATAGTGCTGCCAATTTTGCCGTCCTACAAGGTCTCTCGATGACTTTGTGACCAGTTTCCGTGCAATTCTGGTGAGCCTACGATATTCTGTTGACATTCCATGGTCAGGGAGCTGATTGCAAGTTTTAAGGAGGGTTTCCTGAGAATTCAGTATCTAGGCTTGATACCCTGGGCTGTGAAAATGTTGCAGTAGTTTTTTTTGGTTTTTTTTGGAGTAAGTTCTAGGGATGCACCGATTTATCAACTGAACATTGGTATTGGATTGGCTGATAATCACCTTGTTGACTCTCATCGGCCTATCGGCAAACAAGATGACATTCACTGATGGCAGTGTTCTTCTGTTGTGTCACATCAATTTTATGCAGGCTAAAAAGCAGGGCTTGAGACTAACGACCACAAACTTAAATTAATGAGCAATTACAAGAAGAATACACTGACTGTTTGGCAAATGGGCTCTGTGATCTCACTGTGTGTGGTGAGATGACCAGTAAAGGCATGCGTCTGATTGACTTGGGGACAATAGAAAACATGTTTGGGACAACAGAGATACACTCACTATTGACATGTCAGAGGAAGCACCTTATTGTTTCCCTGATAATGCTACATTCAGAACTATGAATCCAGGTTAAAATCAAAAGGGGGAGAGCGAGTTAACATTAGCTGTTAGCAGCTGATGGCCACAACCAGCAGCTAATAGAGGTTGCATTGAGTTATACTGTGATGCATTCAAGCTCTAATGAGTAAAAATGAATATTGGACCAGTTGGCCCTAAAATTAAAGTATTTGAAGGAGAAATGTGTTGTTTTCACAGCAGAATTAAAAAAAGGTATTAGAAGGGAATTATGATATATAAAAAGTAAAAGTAAAAATGCTTTTGAAGCAAAAGGCAGAAAACAAAATAAACAATAATATAAAAACATTGGTATCAACTATCAGACAAATTTCTAATTTTAAACATAGGTATCAGTGCTGGCCCCCGAATTTTAATATTGGTGCACCCCTAGCAAATTCTAAAGGCAATTTCCAAACTGATACATCCATAAATCTTACTCACTGTTGAAAACTTTCTATGTAAGCAATTATTTGCTTTATTATTTGTTTTAAGCATCATAATTTACGTAAGTCTGTTCACTTCATTGTTTCTGTCACAGCATGGTGCTGCTCTAAAGACACGTTGGCAACTTTTTGCTTAATTTGCAATGTTTACATCCACTCATTTCCAAAAGAAATACTTTGAGGTGTGCGGTTTAAATGACATTTGTGAATCACACCTGCAAACAAGTACAGCAGAACAGTCAGTTTTTATGCGTTAATCATGCTAATGATCAAATCCCAAAAATGTGCACCTACTCATGAACAAATCAGAGTTAAGTAATTCACAACAGGCTCAGTTAAGAGAGTTTGGTGACTGTGACTTGGAGCACTCATAAGAGCAAACCCTGCAGAAAAAAGGGAGAACAATTGAAGACGAAATTACAGAAGTTTTCTCAAGATTGTATTCTGAAATTCAATTTATTAGTCAAGGACCTGAAGCGAAACTATACGACCAATGAATATTTATAGTTTCATCCTTCAGAAACTTTCAGCATTAATTCTGTTGGTTACAATGAAATAAAAAAATATCTTAAGTATTAAAATAACCACAGAGACCTATTAAACCAGTCTTATCAATTTGTCTGTGTGTCTCTCTGTTCATCTGTTTGTCTGTCTGTCTCTCTGTCCATCCGTTCGTCTGTCTGTCTCTCTGTCCATCTGTTTGTCTGTCTGTCTCTCTGTCCATCCGTTCGTCTGTCTGTCTCTCTGTCCATCTGTTCATAACACTGTCCTTACTCATTGGCATGTGATGAGTAGAATTAAAACAGTACAACTTATATGTCAAGGTGAAAGCAGAGACTTCAGTTTGTTTGACAGGGAGACTATTTACATGTTCATATTATCGTAATAGAGGCTGTTTGGCAGCGTAAAGCAGGGATTGATAACAACTTTCCAAGACTCACAGGCAGGAGCTGAACAAGTAAGGTCAACTTAAGGTCAAGTGTTTCCAAAAAACCTCTGAGACTACAGTGTGGGAGGTGTACAACCAAACAAAGGAGGGAATATAAATTCTCTGGAATTTGGCCTCCCTGGTGGCTTTAATCATGTTACCCAGTTGTTTTCTCAGATGTCATTAACCTCATTTATCAGGTCAGAGAATAAACATAATTTTTTGGGGTTTACCCATTGGTCCGACAGCCCATTGGTCCGACAGCCCATTGTTCCAACTATATTAAACCCATTGTTTCGAAGTCCCGTTGTTCCGAAATCATCATGATGCCCTGCGGTTAAGGTCTGGTTAGGTTTAGGCACAAAAACCACTTGGTTAGGGTTAGGAAAAGATCATGGTGTGGGTTAAAATGAAACAGAAAGTGGCAAACACATAAGCCGTGAGCCTGCTTCGCCTCAAGCCTTTCTCAGCTGACCCAGAGCCGGTCGCGACGCACCATCAAGGCAGAAATACGCCTGCCGGGAGCCATTCAGCCCCACGGAGAGCTCCCCACACAACCTAGTATAATCACATATCGGAACAACGGGACGTCGGACTAATGACCGGTCGGAACAATGAGAGGTCGGAACAATGCTACAGCACCTTCAGTGGAAAGATGTGTGTGGGTGATGTCACAAAAGCATGAGCTCAAGCTGTTTTGTCAGTTTTGGTGCTGAGAGATTTACACACATCTTGTAAATTATGTAACTGTAAGAGAAATATAACAGTAAGAGTTCCAAATTGTCAACATTGTTCCAACGTACGTACATTTAATAATGGCAACTTTACACCACACATTACTCTGCTCAGAAACGTCTTTTCTTTTCCACTACACTCAATTACACTCAATAAATATGTAGTACTTGCTGTGTGAAATAGCACAAATGACAAACCTCCCTGAATGTTGTTGTTTTACCTCATGAAAGTATATTAATATGACATGATGTTTGCGGTGGGTCCTGACTTTATGTGACAACCTCTGCTATAAAATGGTGACCTTTGCCATCATGGTTGCAGTAATTACTACTTGGTTAAGGTTATGAAACAATCATGATCATGGCTAAAAGAAACCAGCATGACTGTTGAAAACAGGAAACGAACTGCACTCTCACACAATTAAGTTCAGTGTTTTATTCACACCTCCTCCTGCTGCGTACGTGGCTCTATAACAAGGTCACACTGACTATGTTTCCATACACACAATTGTGTTTTTTCTCTTATTCTGAAGAAGACAATATTCCTGCTGAATTGTTTACAAAGGAAACTAAAATAATCCCCTTTACATACAGCCATGCATACTCTGAATAACGTAAATCACCCCCATGATATAAATCCTAATAAATAATAGAAATGTGGGCTTTTCTTTCAGGCATGTATGCAGCTGGCTTAAGAATAAGATGAAGAAAACGATATACTTTATTAATCCCAGAGAGGAAATTTAAATTTTTCCCCACTCTGTTACAATATACACACAGGCCAGAAATACGCACACACATGCACAAACAGGAGCCACTCATGCATTAACTGGAGAGATGTCAGAGTGAGATGTCTGCCTTTTACAGGTGCCCCAAGTAGTTGGGGGTTTGGTGCCTTGGCAGTGCCCATGAGGGGACCTGACACCTCTCCAGCTACCAGTCCACACTTCATATTTGGGCTGTATGGGGACTTCAGCTGGCAACCCTCCGATTCCCAAGCCAAGCCCATATGGACTGAGCTAATGATAATGGACTAATAGTGTAAGTGAATTAAGAATATAGCACTTTTTAGACATTGGTCACAAAATGATTTCCAAGGGTAATAAACAACAGTGGTTAACAATTGGTGGGTTGCAGTCCAAAAGTGGGTCACGTGTCCATTCTGAATGGACCGCAAGTGACTCACGACTGTGTAAAGTTTGTAAGAAAGACACACTTTAATTTGACATACAATGAATTTCCGGCACAGAGTTTTTATTTTGAAGTGTTTCCTGCTGTAGAGTGAGTGACTAATGGACAGCCACTTGACAGAGACGGCAAACTAGCTTGGCGACATGTTCAAACAGTGAAGGTATTATACTGTGTGGACCTGGAACTCATGACTAAGGAGAAATCTGGACCCTGTGGTTGGACCAGTTGGGAACCACTGATATACAACATACAAGAAAAAAAAAAATAGAAGATAAAGCTACTACCCGAGCCAAGTAAAAGAGTGAAATTGTTTGCACACTACATAATGGAAAAATCAAAAACCCAACCACAATACACAAGAAGGAAATAAAGATTAAACAGAGATAGTGCATTCAAGTTAGCCTGTCTGAAAAGTTTCTAGGCTTATAAAAGAAACCATAGAGTCAGCAGACTGCATGGGAGCAGGCAGAGCATTCTATAATTAAGGTGCTGCGGTGCCAAAAACTTAATCACCTTATGTCTTAAAGTCGTTGCGAGGGACAGCAATCAAATTTAGTGTATTTGATCGATGAGAGTGAGCAGACTAATACGGGTGAAGTAGTTCAGCCACAAAAGTAGTGTATGCTCTGTGAGTAAGAAGGAGAGTGCTTCTTTCTATGCTACTGGTGGTTGAATCTGTTATTGCCATACAAAAATCTCTATTAGTTAAAATGTCTTCACCTACACTGCTTTATATACAAGTTTAATTTGCCAGCTTTCGTGAACAGCTGTTCAGGTGGAAAAAAGCTGTTTCCTTGTTGCAGGGCATCACAAAGCTGTTGTAGCATAGCCCGCCATTGACTTTTTGTCAGGTTTGCCCAGTTTCACCAGTGTGTTATATTGTTTATTGTGTCCAAAGTTTTGTGCTGCGGCTAAAACTGAATTGTCCTATGGATAAATAAATTACTCAACTATTATTTCAGAGCAGGGAAAGGGAAAATGGATTTTCTTGATGAATGTTTTTGTCTCACAGACGTATCAAAATAAAGGCATGGGATCAAAAACAGCAGCTGCGCGCTGACAACAAACCAACCTATTCATCTTCCTAGATGCCATTTGGTTGAGTGTTAGCAATGACTTTCAAACACAATCATGCTAATCAGTGAATAACATCCCTGTCAGAGGGCTTATTGATGCAGTGATATTTTGACGGAAAGATTTTCAAATCGATTTATGCATTTCCAAGAAAAAAATAAACAAGTTAGTGACATTGTAACATTTAGAAATGAATAAAGACAGGCAGGTGAACAGTTGTAAATACATCAGAGCATTTGAAATACATTTTTAAAGAAGTCAGGGACGTTTAGGTCATGTTGCTCATCTCTGAGGTTGTGCCTGTGGTTTTTGTGCCTGTTGCTTTCAAACGCTGACATCAACATTAGCTCATAACAGCACAACTGATTTCCCAAAAGGAAAACACCAAGACATTTTGTCTGGATGGATTCTGTGTGGAAACCTTTCCAACAAAGGCTTTTCATCCTGCTGTCCCACAGACTGTAAATGGGGGGAACACGCCCTGTTAATGCCAACTTTGCATCTTTATTCCCCATTGAACAAGATATTGCCATCTAATCTCATACATCAAAGTTATCTCTTTGTCTGGCATTCGGCAGCAAAGTTGGAAGCCCACTTGTATTACATTTACCCCTGCCAGGTAGGCATAATGACTCTGGGGAGCATTTATTCCTGAAATAACCTCTGATGATGTTATAGCAAGGGTAGTAGAGTGTAATGAGTCATTTTAGGGAGGATTGTGTGATTACATTTTAAAATGCTGAAAGGTTTAGAAAAAAAATCATCAAATCCCTCCTTTGATCACATAGTATTGTTCTAAAAGAAGCCAAACTGAATACAGTGCATTGACATGTGAAGGCTAATCTGAGGCATGTATGATGACTCACTGCTATCTCAATCAATTCCTTTTGAGTAATGTGTACCATCTTACATTGTCAGAAAGGAAGGCTGTAAGAAGCACAAGATAATGTCCTGCAAAAAATGACATGCATTAAGATGCCTATTTGCTTCTTATTGCCACATAGCAAAAGACACAATATATCTGTCGAGGTTTGACAGGATTATTGATCGAAACCAATGACTCAGCTATTTCACAGTGTGCTGAGGTTCCTGGCCTGCAGAACATATTTTCCAGTCTCTGGTTTGAAACTGCAGAACCGATCAACCAGGGAGGATGATACTGCAGTGTTGGTGAGGGAAGGTGGCCCAAGATCTTGTGTTTATAATATATCAAATATACAATACAACACAATGAAATAATTAGGGCTGTACCCAAATATTCGGATATTCGAATATTTGTTTCTATGGGTAGATATTCGTTATGAAAATTTGGTATTCGATATTTGGTTTTTTTTTTGTTTTTTGTTTTTTTAAATTATTATTATTTTTTATTTACTTGTTTTACATATTTTTTGGTGCTAAATGTAGTCTTTTGTTGTTGGTAAATGTAGGTTAGCAATAAAATTCAAAACTTTTAAATTGCATTGTTAACAATGTGAAAATATAGTATGGCCTACCAACTAACCCTTATTAGCAGTACATCAGTTCTATGTGCTGATACAGAACTGTTGCAGATAACTGTTCAAAAATCGGTTCAACAATGTACGGTAAAGGTTTGGTATACTTAGGCACAAAAACTTCATGGTTAGATTGAGGGAAAGCTCATGGTTTGGGTTGAAAGAAGTACTTTGTTAAGGTAACTACCCTGTTCATGTTAGCGGATATAATTTGTCATGGTTAGAATAATAGACGTGGTTAAGGTTAGGGAAGGAACATGGTCTTGCTTGACTGTTACGTTGACTGTCAGCTTGATTTTGTTGACCCATCCCTTCACCCACCCCAGCCCATGCAGGATTGTCGCTCTTTACGTCATGTTAGTTTCAAAGATATACCTGTACGATTGTTGGTTACTGTTAAAAAAAATATGATTGCCAGCGAAACTGAAAGTAAAAGCCAACCCCAGATTCACTCTTGCTCGGTGTTTTGCCTCGTTATATTGGTGTTTTTTCTGCTCTGTGTCTCTCGGAGGCGTGCAGCTTACGGTCTGGCACATCTTTGCTATCTTTTTATAAAGCCCTGACCTCATTGATGAGCCCCGTGGGGGTACGCTGCCATAAATGTTCCGAATACAAAAGATAAGAAGAGAATCAGAACTATAGACAGAGGGCAGAAAAATGCATCACCACACACTTCTATTGGCTCATGAGTGATGATTGAGAGGGACTACTTCTGTATGAGACTATGCACTGATTTTAAGGAGCATCCTGCAGTAATTCTGTGTTTAATGAAAAGCTAAAATGCCCAAGGCGGATTAGTTTAATCGCCTAATAGACTGACAGTATTTACCCTCTCTTTCACTTTAATTTGCCTGAGATATCTGTTGGGATTTCGTGCAGAAACTTTTCCTTCACTAGTTTTCTGAGGTTTTACTTTTTTCCCCAGTTGCTGTGCAGTCCGTCTTTGTATTGTGCTGGGTGTATTTGAGTTATTTATGGGACTAGTGGTTAACAGCACCTGTCATTTATGCATGAATATGAATTATACTGTAACATTATGACAAAACGCAGCAATCAAGCCAGATTGTGGCTAAAGAGCTCTATTAAATGACAATTACTTTTTTTTTTTCGTAGCAGTGAAATCAAGCAGCATAGATAGGCTAAATTATACTGCCAAGGGCTGTCAGTCCCAGCAGCAGAAAAACAAGATTTAAGGGAGTGTGTGTCAGAGGTGATGTGCTTTGTCTGCTATAGCATTAGAGTGTAGCTGATGGGAATAAAAACTGAACCCAGTTTCCATTTTTGTCAATGTACATTTTGTCTTTTTCTCTCAGTGAGCTGAGTTTTTTTTATTTCTTTAGTTAGTGGTAGTTAAATCACTTGTTAATATAACAATGGTATTGCACAGCACAGTTTAACTTGTGTCGCGTTTGTTTTTCTCTGAAGTTCTCTGGCATATTTTATTTAGCAGCCACAGTGTATGTTATGGACTGGAGTAATTAGAAAATGAAAATGTTTGTTAGCACAGTCCAGATGTGATTGTGATTTGATTCACTGTCAATGCACAACACAAGCACAAAGAAGTGACAGCCGCCATGGCTCAGCAGAGCTGAGTTTCTTCAACTTTCTACAGAAAGTAAAGAATCAAAAATACATTAACATCAGCATTACCTCTCTAATCTTCCAGTAGTCTGTGGGAGACAAAATCCTATTCTGTTCTGTTGTTGATTGTACTTTCCGTAATATACATCCTTGTCCTCATTTTCCTGTAAACAGTAGGTACAGCAATTTATCACTGTCAGATTGCAGCTGCAATTCATAAAAAAGAATCATCTCACAAGCTTAATTCCCATTTAGTTCAAAGAGCCAGTGCCTTATGCTAATACAAAAGAAGCAGTCTAGAAGGCTTTCACAAAAATCATTGTGCACCACATAGATTTCAGTGGAGCATTGTGTGTGTGTACCTCTCAGAGGTGCATTACTGCTGGGAAAAGGTAATTAATCAAAAGGAGGACAGATGGAAACTTTACTGGCTTGCATCTTGCATTGTCTCGTTGCAGATAAATGACAGTCCTCTCGTGGAGGGAGTAGTGCTTTTATTGTATTCACTTCGCTAAAAAGGTTTCATTCTTTTTGTGCATCACGTATTAAGCTGCTCTCCTACCATTTGTGAGGGCGTCAGTGAAGCATACATTGGAATAAAGTGAGGTACTTTTACAGTCCTGTGCTGCAGGAGTGTTTTCAAGGAATATAAATGTAGTGTACATTTCCATCTGTTATGCGGTTTACAGTGATTGATGTAGTCGGGGCATACAGAGAAAATATAGCATGCAGCACATCCCGCTTGGGGTTATATAGGACAAGTCTCGGAGAAAGTGCAGCTGCTGCTTCGTATGGTGCCATGAAATAAAGAGGACAGCCTGGGCTTAGCTCGTGACTGGAATTAGAAACTACAGTGTGTTTTTTTTGTGTCGCCTCCTAGGGAATATTTTGGTTATTATGATGTCTGAACAAAAAGCCATGCAAATTGACTTACTTAATTACTTGTCCAGAATGGCAAATGGGAATAATTGTCTTTGGTGTTTGTGGACAAAAAGTTCTACAAGTCAAGAAAGTTAATCGAGAACACCCCCATTTTCAGGTTATCTGAATTGCAAAACAAAGGGTATTGATTAAAAGTCAGCACTTAATGTAAAGTCTGTGGGTGAGACTTGAATATGCGTAGAAACACATTGAACTGTGGTCCTCTCATCTAAATGTCACAGCAGTGTAGCCTGGATGATTGCTTAAATAAACCTTTTTTCAGTTTGTCTCCACCATGACCCAGGGAAAGAGCCCGACATCCAAATACTCCTTATCTTTTTAAGCTTTCATATACATATTGAATAATGTCTGGAAGTCTCTGCGGGGCCCTGTGGTGCATTTTGGGATGATGAGAAGGCCTGGAATCCATTAGCTAGATATAAAACTGCAATAGATGAGTATGCATTTTCAGCCTGCAATAACTCCATGAGGATGATGGACTCAAATGGCACAGAGCCATCTTAGTCTCCTTGGAATCTCCTCTTCCTCAAAACCATCCGGATCTGCTATAATTATCTCTGTAGAAAGTACAGCTCTGTCATGAGTGGGATAAAAATGACAGACTGATGTATGACTCAGGAGAAACAGAAGTTATTTCCTCTCATCCCTCATGATTCTCACTCACCCTTGCATAACTGGTGTCACTTAAAGTAATTTCTGGACAGGCTCATAGCGTTCTCTTTCAAAGGTTCGGTGTGCAGGATTAATGGGGATATGTCGGCAGAAATGGAAATAGTAGTGCGTTTTCTTTAGTGTATGATCACCTAAAAATAAGTATTGTGTTTTAGTTTCCTTACAATGAGTCGTTTATATCGACATAGGGGACGGGACCTTGTCTGCGGAGCCTGTCATGTTGCACCACCGTGTTTCTATAGTAGCCCAGAGTGGACAAACCAAATACTGACGCTAGATAGGGGCATTCACATTTTTTCATCAGTCACAGCAGTTAGCAGCCATGACAAGCTAAACAGTGTCGGAAAAACACTGATTTTTAATGTGAAACTGCTTTATTCACCGTTTTGCTGGTTTAAATCAACTGGTCGGTTTGTTTGGGAGAGGAAGAGACCTCTGTGGATACTTCAGCACCCGGTGAAAACCTCCAGAACATCTGGATCTAAAGGTATTAGGGAGAAAAAAAAGGTGAACAGCAGGTGCTGGGCTAACAGCCTGTTTGTGATGAGCCAAACCACATTGGAAAAACACTGATATTATGTAACGTGAAAATGCTTTGTGTGTTTTTACTGGTTTTAATCACCCAGTCCGTTTGTTTGGAGAGGTAGAGACCTTTGTGGGTAATTCGCTTCTGGTAAAAACCTCCTGAACAGTAAACACTGAAGGAATCTTGACCGGGAGTTTAGACTTGGCCCATGGGAGAAGTTTCAGCTGGTTGCAGTCTGTAATCAGCTGACCAGCAGATGCCACTCAATCCTACACACTGCTCTTAAGGCTCCAGGAATGGCAGTCTGTCCACCACTTGGGTGGTCGAGACTGAAGTATCTCAACGGCTTTTGAATGGATTACCATGAAATTTA
The DNA here is from genome assembly GCA_035609425.1 of Epinephelus awoara. Classification (NCBI taxonomy): domain Eukaryota; kingdom Metazoa; phylum Chordata; class Actinopteri; order Perciformes; family Serranidae; genus Epinephelus; species Epinephelus awoara. The sequence goes on along the minus strand of CM069303.1, from coordinate 22,659,192 downwards.
CAACAGATATTCATAGTCCCCAGAGGATACAGCCTAATAACAGTGGTGATTACTTAATATTTTTTCTAGCACAACACATTCTCACTCCGACCTCGTCACATATTGACGTTTGGTCATGGACTTTCCATGTCGACATACAATGTAAGGTACCCTGGGTGCGTTGGTTATTGACGTTCTGGGACACCGTGTCAAGTTCTCTTCTTTCAAAATACACTTCCATATTCACAGGAAGATTAACATTTACATACAGTCTCTTTCAAAAAAAATGCACGTCTGCACAACACCACAAATTGATGTTTTTTTTCCTTCAACAACAAAATCACGTGGTCAGGTTTGGGAAAAAAGAACGAAAGAAGAAGAAGGTTTGGCTTTAGAATCTTACAGGATGTGACCACCGCTCTCTCAGGTGAAGGATGGTGGTTGTTGGACCCATCCACCACCCCTCCTGTCCGCCCCACTATAAGGTTTGCATTTTGGTTCACACTGAAATGTCATTACAAATATGGGATGAATTAGCATGAACTTTGTTACTATTGGATGAATTGAGTGACATTTGGTACATACTTTCATGGCCCTCAGAGGATGAAATATAAAAACTAATCCCTTCATTTTCATTTCACTGCTATCAAGTCAAATTTTTTGTTTATCCAATATTTTTTTTTATAGATACCTGCAAAACTAACACAAAACTTAACATCATCTTCCCCTGCACTTTGTGTTCTTGCTCATTAGTAGGTATTAGCATGCTAAGATGGTAAACATTATTAAGCGCAGTTGAGCCAACTTAAAGCCCCTCAGAGTCTTGTCTTTATTTATTTTATTATGAATTATGTTTGCTATTTCTGTCTGCTGGCTATTTGATTCAGCTGTAGTCAAAAATCAGTTAAACTGATTTAGTTGTTGGTCTGGGATTTCTACAGCTGAACTGAATAGTATTAATTTCTCCAGCTGTAACCATAATAATGATAAATGAAGCAGCTGTTCAGAGGCTGCTGTTACGATGGTTTGAGTTGTAGAGGGTTGGCAGAGATTTCCACCCTACCCAGAGCCCTTTTTCTTTTTAATTTACTACTTTTTTCATGTTTGACAGACCATAAAAGGAAAGGAAAATTCCCTCGCTTCACTCGTCAGCAGGGACGGCTGGCTGCGTAAATTCCTCTAATCCTTTCATGAATGTCTCGCAATGGAGCAGGTGAGATATTCAAAGGGAAATGGAGTAGAAAAGCTTCTGTCACAGTCCACCATGTTGTCAGGTCAATGGCCCTTTGAGAAGGCGAGGCCAATGAGTAGCCCTACAGCTTGTTATCGCTCTGTGCTCAGTGTGTGCTGGTGGTCAGTGAGTGAAGCCAAGGAGCCAAGAAGCTGTCAGCAAAGGTCAGCAGTGACACATACCAGACACGTAAGTCATTTCTGAGGTTCAGCTCCAAGGCAGCTTTTTAAATTATCAGTGTCACATACTGGGCACAGCATTCAAAGTAGGTTTTTACAACAGCATTACAGCAAATATCAGTTTCAGTAACTCATAACTGTGTTAAAACCATTGTGATTCTAGAGGAACACACATCTACCTAATTTAATTGCACAGATACAAAATATACAAAAAAACAGGACTCCTGTAAACTAAAGATCCAGCGATCGATTGGCTGGTGACTGAAATTTGCTGATTTTCAGCTTGATTGGCCATGAATGGTC